>JAVQMG010000133.1:44857500-46155000 GCA_032878915.1 Castanopsis chinensis
GAAAAAAATATTTTAAGAATAAATAAATTTATAGATTAAATTATTATTCCATTTCAAATGTGTTAATCCTTCACTATATATGGCATAAGGGTTTATGTCCTAATTGTCATTTTTGAATTTGACTTCAAGTTAAGAAAACTTCGAAAATCAATGGTTAGAAAATTTATGAGACAACTGAGATTGGCAATGATGGATTTGGTTATTATTATTCTCATTATGATGCAACCTAATGAGGTTAACTCTATTTCTTTTCATCACTCCTTACTTCGAATCTTACATCATAGTCCTTATGAACTTGATAATATGAGTGGAATGGTTTTTGGTTGCCTTTCAGAAATTGAATTGTGTGAAGAAAATCATATGTGCAGGAGGATTTCCTGATATGTGGAATGTGTTATTGATACTTTCATCACTGCCTTTATGTGTACAATGAACCTGCTGACGACCCAGAATTGGTGATTGCTAAAGAAGGTCTTGATAAATGCTACAACAAATATCATAACGCGTTGAGCTTGCAGGTTGTTTGTCTGGATGGTACAAAATGCGTATAAAAAAGCACTGAGCTTTTGTTTGTGTACAAAATCCAAGTGGTAGCTCCTTGGCCTATAGGTGCAAAACACGAAAGAATAATATGGAATGCTTGGAGTCCCCAAAGTGGGAAGAGTTAGGTTTTTTTTTTTTTTGTGAGAATGAAGAGGAAAGAGTTAGTAAATCTAGTAAATAATATGAAAACAAATGTGCACGCAAACATTTGCCTATGTACTATAGTTTCTAAATCCATAAATGTAGTTTTACTCATATACAAAATTCCAATGATTTTTTTTTTTTTTAGAAGAAAGTTCCAATGATTTTAAATGAGTATTTCTCAGTTGTTTTAAATCTGGTAATGGATAAATTGTAGTAACTTATGAGACAAATATTTTATTCTAACCTGAAGTCACTACCAAAATTATTAGAATCGTGTGTCAAGCCGTAAAGTTCAAATTGCAAGACTTAGGCCCAAGTTTCAAGCCCGTGTGGTTGATTTGGAGAGTTTTGGTTGGATAAGGTAGAAGAGGAAAAGTTGATAAGAATAATTAAATTTTTATTTTTATCTTGTTCTAAGAAAAAGGAAAAAATATTGTTGTTTATATAAAAAAAAATTGGTGAAGGAAAAAATTTGGTCAAACTATTTGGCATAACCACAACTTTTAAGCCTAACTATTATTGTTGCAATTTGGTGAAGTTATTTGGTGTAACTACAGTTTCTAAGCCTAACTTTTATTATATAGTATATAGATATATGCGTTTTTTAACAAAATAATAAAAGACTAAGCACAAGAAAAGATGCACTAGCTACTCTGCTTCAGAGAGCACAGTTTTTTTTTTCAAATTAGTTTGTAGAGGAACTCTTCAAACTTCTTATATGTATCATTTTTGGGTGGGAATTTTGAAAATATAACTGTTGAATTTCATGTTCCTTATGTTCTTAACATGTATATTAAATTTCATTCAAATTCGATGTTATTTACTATTCAATCAATAAACTTATTTTTTATATACAATTTTAGATCATAAAAATTTGAAATTTTAACATTTGTTCAATGACCTAGCAATTTATTTTCGATCTTCTTGAAATTTTGTAAGCATGATAATATAATAAGAACATGTAATTCAAAGGTTATATTTTCAAAATTCACACTCAATATTAAAATACATGAAGAGTTTGAATGGTTTCTCTCCAAACTAATTTGGAAAGAAACTTTGTTCTACTTCAGAAACACTATAAAAATAGCAACTCTTAGAATAGCAAATTAGGTGCACTACTTTGATTCACCATTATTCTTCTCTTTAAATCACAATCTATCACCAAATTGGCATAGACCATTTCCAACTCACAGCCTAACTGACCCCCAAGAACTCCTCAAATGTTAGCCCAAATTCTTTAAAAACAAAATGCAGCATGAAGCAGAACCAGAATGCATTTCTCAAAACGTTCAACCAATCTCCTCCTCCGACTACTTCTCCAGCACCATTTGCTGTCTTTCCTGCCAACATTTTCTCACTCATCCTTCTCTCAAATACACCTATCACTACAAAAAACGCGGGCTATAGCCAAAACTCATTGCCACCACTATCTTAGCCACCATAGCTTTCATGGGCATTGTTGTTTGGTAAGATGGGGTCCGTTTGAGAACAAGTTATCTAACTTTTTACTGAAAACTTTTTGTTACAAGTGTACTAAAGTATACTTGTATTTTGAAAAAATTTGAAAAAAGTGAGAAAAAATGGAAAAATGTGAAATTTTAAAAAACTGTACATAAAAGTTAAAACCTAAAAGCTAAAGCTTAAACCTGATTACAAACTCACCTAAAGATGATCTTAAGGTCCAACCCGATAAATTATTTGATACATAGTCACATGATCCTCCCATCCAATACAATTAATTCATTTTGGATTTCATGTAATCATGTGGACTCTTTGAAATTAATTGTTAATAAGAAATGGTTTAATTATTTTGATTGGAAGAACGACATGACTATCTCCATTTGCACTGATGAATAATTTCTAGTCGTTCCCATCCTCATGATTTTTTCGAGACTATATTAATCAAAGAGGGTATATGTTAATTCGAGTCATAGTCAAACATAAAAAGAAGTGATCAACAAGGCATTTAAATACTAATCATTTGTAATGAATGCAAGAAAGGGACCAAAAGGGGCATGAGACTTGAATAAGAGCCCAACTTGACTCGAGTGACTTTGTACGAGTGGAAGTTTCAAAGCAAGAGTGTCATAATGAACTCTACAATGAACAACTATATTATTTTCTTTAAATTTGCACAGGATTTGGATTGTTTACGGTAAATATTGGAATTTGGCCTGCACATCCGCTCTTGGTTTGAAGTTCATTTCAATAATATATGTATTTACCGCACATTCACCCAACGGAGTTTCCTTACCAAAACTTGATGGTTAGATACATGAATGCTCACAGAATAAATTCTTATTAAGAACTATTTGCTATTATCATACAAATTGAGACTTACACTACATTTGATTTTGCAGTACAGGAAGCTGCTACTAACGCACCTGCTAGGAACTTTTGACCTATATTAAACTTCCGTCATTTTTATTATATGGAAAATGATCACATGAACATATATGTAGGCAGTAATAAATTACCGTTAGTGGTGAAGCTAGGATTTCAGTTTAAGAGAGCAGGATTGAAAGCTAAATTAATCTAAAAAAAATTAATTGAACCCGACATGCAAACACAAATTACCACCCCTACGGGTCATTCCGATTATATTCTAATTTTGTTTCAACTATTTTGATATGTGAATTCATGCATATAAAGATAGGAAATATAGATAAGACTCATTTTGAATTAATTATGCTTATATTTAATAATATTATGAATGCGCTATAATCTATTATTTAAGACATAATATGCTATATATATATACACACAGAGACAAAATTCAAGAGTCATGTGTAAATATCATTTAAATTATATTAATATTATTTAAAAAAAATTTTAAATTTTTTTTGTTAAAATAAATTAAAGATTACACATTAGTAGAATTATAGTTTTAGAAAACATAAATGTATAAAAACAAATTGAATAATAAATGTCAATTTTATATGTTTTGAAACATACAATGTATTGTAAGAGAAATATTATAATAAAAGTACTAAATGAAAATTTTTTGTTTGTTTACGGATAAATAAAAAAAGTAGAACACGCGTCTGAAATTTTAACCATAAAAATCATTGTATCTTTTCTTCTAATGGAAAATGAAAAAAGTTTATGTATTTCTATATCGCTAACCCTCTAAATAAAAAATGATAAGTGTTTGTTTTTTGAAAACAAAAAGATTTTTTCTAACTGGTTTATTAATTTATGTATTTTTGGAATCATATGCTTTAAATGGTAATAGAGTTAATGAATTAAATATGATTGTGAGAGACCGGGAAAATTGGATGCTCTCAAAAAGATACTTATGGAATCTCTTTTGGGGAAAAATTAATTGAGTGGAGTATTGGGTGCTCTCAAAAAGAGACTTATGGAATCTCTTTCGGGGAAAACTGTTAGATTCTAAAAGTTTAGAACAATTGGCAAATCGTGAACACAAACTTGTCTAGATATAGATCCTAGAATATATAAGTATTATTAGACAATACTCAAGGTGATATAAATAAAGATTCAAGAACATACAAGCTATAGAAAGAAGAATTTGAAATCTGCTTGGTTTGATCGATCAAAAGACAGGCTCGACCGATCGAAACACGTATCTACAAAATTTTAAGTCGGCCTAAACAACAGTTCAAGCCTATTAAGGATTAGAGTTTCAAATCTACTTCTTCTAGTATATAAAGAAAACCCTAAGCACGTTTTTAAAAGACTTTTTAGAGAGAAGAGAGCACGCCTCTTTTGAAAATCTAGAGTTTTGTACTCAAAAACTCTCTAATGTCTTTGATGTGCTGTGTGTTGAATATTTTGAGAGATCTAGAGATGTTTACCTTCATACATACTTAGGGTTATCAAGATCAAGATTCATGTCAAGAACTTGGTGATCGCTTCAGTTGCTGCATAAAGAACTTAAAGAAGATCTGAAACCTTTGAGTGGAGTCTCAAAGTCACAAGTAGGAGAACTTGTGGTAGCAGTGGATCAAAGAAAGAAGCAGTCCATGAACTTGGAGTTGTCATGTGGTCGTGGTAGTAAGTTTTCAACTCGAGATAGCAATAGGATGTTAGTGGTCTAAGTTCTATTATACAAACTTCAATTTTTTCATAGTGGATCTATTTTACCTCGAGGATAGCTAGATTAAATCCTCTCTAGGTTTTTTACTGGTTTGGTTTTTCTAAGTTATCATATCGTTGTGTTCTTTATATTTCTGCATTATTCACATGATATGATTTTATTGTGTTAACCTAGATCTTTGTAATTTATTTAAGTAATCACATGGCTAAATAACTAGGTTAAACAACTTGTGTTAAGAAGTCTAAAACTTAACAAGTGATATCAGAGCAGGTTAGCTCTTGAGTTAAGTTATAATACCTAGAGTTGATCCTTAATCCTTGTTGTTGTAAAAGCGGAAGATTTAATACCAATTTCTTTTGAATAGTAGAAGCATGAATATCTATTTGTTGTGTGTGTGTCCAAATAACATTAGGTTTATGCAAAATAGAAATAGAACGACAAAAGAAATAATCACATGGGAACACAAAGATTTACGTGGTTTGGCTTTTGACCTACGTCCACGGGCGGTGTCAAGGTGAAAGTTTCACTAACAAAAGGAAGAGATTACAAAGTAGTACCCCAAACACTCTCACAAATCCCAAGTCCCAAATACACCCAAAAAGCTCTTAATCACTAGAAGCACGTGACTAGAGAAACCTGAAAATCTCTATAACAAAGTTACGCCTTAGAACTCTATACTAAATACTAGAGAATACCTATTCTAATATTGCGGCACTCCTTATTACTACTACAATAGCCGCATAACTAGTGTATATATATAGAGATGTGGGCCTTTTGTCATTGAGTGAAATACAACTCCACCTAGAAGTGGAATTGCTTACTTTGTTGGCAAAACAGTCCTATTAGTACTAGGACTTGGTTTACAAATCCTTCCAAGGCAAGGACTATGCAATCCTTCCAAGGCAAGGACTATGCACTCTCACGTGCACTATTCAAGCCACTAGTCATAACACTTGTTATCATGGATAATTTTAAATGTCTTACTGTTTTTTATTGTAATGTTTTGAATAAAAAGGATACTATTGTTTCTGTTGATTTTTTTGATACTTATGAAACTCTTCGTAAGGAATTATTTAAATTTTTTAAAATCGCTAAGAAATTTAAAGAAGAGTTAAAATTGGAAAATCTTGAAAAAGATGAATTGGTTGTGAGATTAGATGAATCTAATAAAAAGAATGAATTTTTGAGAAATCAAATTTCTTCTCAAGATGAAAAGATGAAAAGCTTGGAACAAGAGTTAGTTGAGTCTAAAGCTAAACTTGAAAAGTTGACTAGTGTCGAGCCTACTGTTGATAACAGAAGTGTTTCTGTTTCGCTTAAGCCTAAAGTTGAAAGAGTTTATATCCCTCCTTTCAAGGGGAATCATAAAGAAAAAGTTTAATTTGCTAGGTTAGACAAAGGTAAAAGTTTTGATGCAGACGTTAAAGTTTCTAAACCTAAGTCTAAACCTACTACTAGTGTGCAAAAGAAATCTGTTTTTGTGCGTACCTATCACCTTTGTGGTGCTGTTGGTCATATTAGACCAAATTGTTCTTTGTTGAGGCAAAAACCAAAATCTGAGATTAGATTTGCTGTTAGGAATACTGATGTTCCTAAATTTGTTCCTGTTTGTCACTTTTGTGGTGTCTCCGGTTACATTTGTTTTAATTGTCATAAATTGAAATTTAAACATTCTGTATTTCAATCTAGGATATGTGATGATATTTCTCCTGTCATAAGTCCAAATAAATTGTTCATATGCTTTTGAAAAATTTAATCTTGTTGGCTTGTGAAAGGAAATTGCAGGATTTTAGTCTTTCTCAGAAGATTGGTGTAATTCTTCAAATACACTCTACTTCACATGGATTTTGATTTTTCACCTACAAAGCCGAAGACTTGTGCTATATGGATGAGAAAAGATTTGCTAAGGTGAGTGTTGTTTACTTGTCTTTGATTTAATTCTTTCAATTAATTGTGGACATGTTTTCTTTTAGTTTTTTGTTGTTTTGTTTTCTTAGGTTTTTTTTTGTTAAAAAAAATCCAAAAACATTGAAAATTTTCAAAAATACAAAAATATTTTATTTTGTGTCTAGTTTCATTTTTCTTGAGGATTACATGAATTATAATATCTCTCTTTTGATTTAGAACATGCTTGTCATTGTGGAGAAACTTGAATATTATGTATTGCTCAACTAAGTGCATGATTATTTTGAGATAAATATGATTTTGTGTGAATATGTACTAGTTTGAACATGTAGTCAAGGGTTAATTAAGAAATTGATATTTCTTGTTTGTGTACCCTCTATAGCTTAAGTAAGCACTGTCATGCATTGCATTTGCATTTTTAATCATAAAGCATAATGTGTGCTTTTAGTTTTGGTCATAAATTTTTTTTTAAACCAAAAAGATTTTTATTTTTTTGTATCATATATCTTGGATTTGTAATAAAGGTTGGCCTATTATCTTTACATAATATGCTTGTGTGCCTTGTTTAGCTTGAATGAGCTTACTTTACTGCACTTTGCTAGATTAGCTATGTAGTGCATGTTGTGTGAGAGTTGTTTATAGTTTTTGATCACATGATCTTGATTTTGAAGTTACATGCTTTTGATTGTTAGGACTAGAACTTAATGAGAAATGTATAAATAACCATCTCACCACTGTTTACTAGCTAATCATGAATACCTTAGTTCATATCATAAGATTTTGTGTTTAAGAAAGTGTATCACATACACAAAAAGAACATAAGGTGTAACTTCAGATTAATAATAAAATTGGTGCATACATTATTGGGCTATAATAAAGATGACACAAAGAAATAAATTTGGTGTGTACATTATCTAGCTAAAATAATGATTTCACTATGAAATAAAAATGGTGTATACATTATGAGGCAAAAAAAAAAAAAAAAAAACTTATATGATTGCAAGCTTGTAAGTAACATTTGGCAGTCAAAACCTAATAGGTGTTGCATGCTTGCTGATTGTTGAGCTTGCCTTAACTCTTTTTGAGTTTGAGAAAGGTTTTATTCATGCATGGGCTTCACCTACATTGATTCACACGCACATACAGAGAGAGACAGAGATCTAACATGAAAAGGGCATTGGGAAAATGCAGAGGTGAGAAAAGCATGCACATGAAGTATAAGACGTGCCTGACACATGATTGGTGCTGTTTATATGTGACCTTCCACATGTAATTGCATCTCTTTTTTGGTTTTTTTTTTTTTTGACAAAAATAAAAGTTAACCTAGAAAAAAGAAAAAAAGAAAGAAAAAAAAAAAGAAGAAGTAGCTGCAAAGAAACAAAGAAAAAAAAAAAAAGAGTTGTGCTAGAGTGAAGAAGGAAGAAAGAAAAAGGAAAAAAAAAAAAAGAAAAAAAGAAAGAAAGAAGAACCTGGTGGCGTGACTCGCAGAAGAAAGCAGCAAAAAAAGAAGGGGGGAAAAAAAAAGCAGCAGCTCCAAAGAAACAAAGAAAAGAAAAAGAGTTACGTTGGAGTGAAGAAGGAAGAAAGAAAAAGGAAAAGGAGAAGAAGAAGAAGAAGAAGAAGAAGAAGAAGAAGGAAGCACTGAAGGATAATGCTCTAGAGTGTGTGAAGAAGGAAGGAAGAAAAAAAAGAAAGAGAAAATATGAAAGTGTGGGTGTAGGTGGGAAAGGGGGGTAGGTGGGAAAAGAAAGAAAAATGTTGTTTTTTTTCTTTTTGTGTGTGTGTGTGTGTGTGTTACCTATAGTCGCGTTTTTAAAAAATGCAGCTATAGGTCTCCCATTAAAAAAATTTATTCGGCTGGGGGACCTATAGCCGCATTTTTCAGGCTATAAGTCCCCCTAAAAAAATAATTATTTGGCTGGACCTAAAAAACCCAGCTATTGAATTTACCTATAGCCGCGTTTTAAAAACGCAGCTATAGGTTAGTTATAGCCTGCGTTTTTTGTAGTGTAATAACACAAATAGTTACTAGTGTATAGATATCAAAATCTATCTTTTCCCTTTGTTTCAAGCCTCTTACTATTAACCTTAGATCAAAAGATTTTATATCTTATTCTAATACGCACTCATAACCAATTGGTTGTGAAACTAGAGGAAGATCTACTAAGACCCAATTATTATTAAATAATATCAAGTCTATCGTTATCATTAATAGCTTTTATAATAGAAAGCTACATCTTTTACAAGCACAAAACTTTCTCAAACTTTAGGATCACTTCCCTCAAAGAATACTGTGAGTATTAAATTAGAACTACACTTTTATTACCTTCAACAAGATAAACAAGAGCTTCACATGAAATAAAATTTGGATTAAAATCCCTTTTATTTCTTACACTTTGATGCCACCTTTGTTCACTTGGTGATCCACATTTAAATCTTTAACATCACTTAATGTGATATTTAACATTAGAGTAATTTACACGTGTTTAAGTAGGTTTCGGGATATCCTTGAAATCATCTTTGAATTTAAACTCAATAAATTCAATGTCTTTTGATTTCACTCTTATATTAGATATTAAGTTTAATAAAGTACTTACCCTCAAATTTACTTAAAACCTACATATACATTTTATATAGCTCTTTGACTAATTAGTCCTCTTTGGTCTATCATTTTATAAAAGATCAAACACCCCCACAATTTAAAATGATAAGCATTTGGTCACATTTTCATATCATAACACATATGAAATTCCTTTAAGATAAAACTCTATTATGCACATAGCATACACTAAGCAAAGCTTCTTCCAATTGATTAGATAGGAACTTAGCTGATTGCACTCAAGTTTATGGCATTTATCATATCAAATAGTGTTCTCTCTATAGGATGCCCATAAGCACCTATAATTCTATGGAAGACTCCTCATAAGTCTTGAATTGTGCCTTTTAGTTGCACACATGCAACATTGCACTTGAATCAAAACACTAATCAGAAGGATTTATAATTACAGCCATATGAAATATAGTGATCTTTATTACATACATCACTCACCATAGCAATAATGTCCTCAATAACAATTGCTTCATTGGCATTTTCCTTTTCATCCTTTTTATTCTTTAAGAATTTACATTCTCAAAAGTAATGGTCTTTCTTTTCACAAAGGAAACATGAAATACTCTACTTATCATCGTTGGGATTCTTAGAGTTGTTTACATTCAAGTGTTTATTGGTCTTACTAGAACTTCCAATTGTAACATTGTTCACATTCACTTTAGAATTGGTGTTAGTTACACCTTTAACCTGACATTCTTCTTCAATGCAGTGATGTTCTCTGAATTGATCTAAAGTGAGATATTCTGACATGTTATTTAATGTTTTCACATAGTTTAGAAAATCACTTAGGAAAATATTCACATAATCTATCACTTTAAGAGTTTAAATTCCCATCCTTCAGATTTTCTACTTTACTTTATAACATTTAAACATCTCAAAAGTTCATTCTTATATCTCAATTCAAATAAATTCGCAACACATGCTAATATTCTAACAAAGAAACTCATCAATCAATTTGAAATTCAAATTGCCCATGAACAAGAAATTCATACCTTCAATGTTCAAACTATGAACATGGCTTTTAATGCATTCACAATGTGAAAGAATCATCACCTTGTCTTGCCAACAAAGAAACTTGTTTCTTTAAGCCTTGTTCCATTGAATTTTCATTATGATCGATTTATCATTTGAAGAACTCTTCAAATCCAAGCCAATTGCTCTTTCTACCATGTAAAATTGGTTCCATCAAAGTGATCCGATTTTACCAAATCATGGTTCAACATCTTCAAAGTTGTACCATCATTTACTCCTTGTTTTGTAGCAAATATTGTCTAAGATTGTTAGGGATTTTACCAAATCAAGGAGTGACAATGAGAGAACAAAAGAATACATCAAGTAAATATAAATTAGTGATTGACTTGGAAGTACAATTGAATGTTATCCTTAAACAATATTTATCCCCATACACAAGTTGCTAAAGGATTTCTACAAACTTGTCCCCAGGATACAACTAAGTTTATTGGGTTCTAAAAATAGCAATTTTGGAGAATATTTACAGGATTTCTTGCATTTCTTTGTAACTTACTATTTTTTTCAAGTGAGCACAAACCTTTATTTATACCATAGGGTCATAACCCTTCAAAATGTATGTATGGAGAGTTAAAATTTTCATTAAAACTGTTCACAAGGCTTGAAAGGTTCTCAAACTTTTAGAATAGTCACTTGAAGATTCTGAAGAAAGTTCTGTTCTGCGATTTTCGATCGATCGAATGCTCTTTTTTGATTGATCGACCAGGAATCGAATATCAATTGAATCTTGTAGAAACTCCATGATTATTTCCTTCAACATTTCAATCGATTGAACAGAAGTCTCGATCGATCGAAATTCCTGGAACTTGAATTTTCACAAAGAAAATTCCAAAATTCGAATTTTCACTTTATTCATTTTACAAATGAATACTCTCCAATCTTATGTCATTATTACAATCTATCCATATATATAGTTATATATACAACAAGTATTTGCACCCAGGTAAGAGCTACATCTAGGATGCATCGGTTGGTCCTGAATTGTCCAAGTGAGTATTTACCTTGAACCAAATTATGAACTAATTAATGATTATTGACCTGGTAAGAGTCGCACTTGTGAGACAATCCTAAGCATTTGACCAATTGCAAGAATAAATTCGACCATGAATGCAAACTTTAAACGTATATATATCCTTTTTTTTTTTTTTTTTTTTTTGGGCTAAAAATTTCAACCATATATCGTAGAGTATTGAATGAACATCATTTTGATGATGAGGATTAGAGAGACGTCTAGGGTCATATACAATGTTTATTCACAGTCCCAGTGTGAGTGGTTAGCTTTTAGATTTAAGATGGTGTCCCAAACATATTATATTATGACCATTATTCTAAAATTGCATGGTAATAATAATAACTAGTCGCTAACCCGTGCGATACACAGAAAAGCTATTAAATATGAGTTAGAAGATTATTCAATCACACACACAATCTTCTATTTTTTCCTATTTGATTTGATTTATTCTTTCTATTTTTTCTCTCTCCTATCTTTATCTTTAATCTTTATTTAATGTTTATCCTTTTCTTTTATCCATAGTAGAAGTTAATACCTGATTAAAAAAAAAAAAAAACTCTACACTCTAATTGTTTGTTTAGGAACAACCTATTTAGCTGAAACTGAAAATTTTTTACTGAAAGTATCATAGATAAAGCTAAAAGGTAGCTGAAATAGTACAGTGGAACTTATGAATAGTATCAAAAAGTACAATGAGACCTATAAATAGTAGCAAAAATAAACTAAATAGTAGTAAAAATAAGCTAAATAGTTATTAAAAAAAAAAACTGGCTTTTTAAACCATACCGCAAGCTAAATGTATATCTATATATTAATTTATACATATAAAAAAGTTTGATTTATCTCCAGTATTTTCTTAATTGGAATATCCTTTTGTTTTAATGAAAAACTGTCATATCACCAACTAATTAAATAAAACTAGTATGTAACCCATGCCACCGCACAGGAATAGATATAATTTAATAAAATAATGGAAATAAATATATTGCATTTTATTATTTAAGTGATACTATTGGTTTTTATTTTTATTTTTATTAATCATAAGTTTAGTCATGTTTAAAAGACTAAGTTTATTCATGTTTTATAAATCTTAACATTATGTAATTTTTTAACAAATATTTTTATCATACAAAATTCTAAAGAAAGAATACTACATAAACATATATATTCAAGGTTGATTCATACACAATACATATAGCTATGATTAAGTTGCTTTATCATAAACTATTTTTAGCAAAATATTTTAATCAATTAAATGTAAATCTCATAATAATATATAACAATAGAATAACGTGAATCTCATTAAAAAAAATTTAATCAATTAAAAATCACTAAAATTATGAGCATAAAACGTAAAGACAAACAAATAGGATAAGTTCTAATTGTATATATGATTTGCAAAACAGTTTGAGTTCATGTCTTCGCCAATTGTATATAAGTCTGAGTTTTGAGATCCAAGATCTATGAGTAAAGATCTAAGAAGACTTTGGTTCAATCTTGAGAAGATTCCCATATTTAATAATTAAAAAAAAAAAAAAACTATACATAAATCTACCTTTACAGTAAACACTATATATCTCTTTAACACTCCAAAGAAAAGAAAAAAAAAAAAAAAAAAAGAGCCCATCATCAATCCTTTAAACCAAAAATTCTTGAGAGAAAGAGATTAAGAATATAGGACGAAAATAAATAGATCTAATGAAAATAGAGAGTGAGAGCTAGATTATAAACCCCATAAAACTTGCAAACAAATAATAATAATAATAATAATAATAATAATAATAATAAATCATATCTAATTAACAATTACCTTGCATATGAAGCTTGCCTTTGTAAACGAGATCTATAATTGATATGCAAAACAGAGCAAGAGAAAGAGAGATTAGACTGAATTTTGCAGAGATGGAAGGAAACCAAAAAAAAAAAAAAAAAATCTTAATAAAACAGATTTAGTAGAGAAGTAGAAATTGAATTTTGCAGAGAGAGAGAGAGAGGAGGTTCGGATGAATATAAGTAGGGGAGGCGTGTTTCTTCTTCTTCTTTATTTGAGAAAAAATACATGAAATCAAAAAATTACAATGAGAATCTATGGAAAACCTTTTCTTATATAAGATACAGAAATACCCAAATACATGTATCATTGATATCGAGAAATTCTTTTCAAATTCCTTATCAAATTTCATAACATTCATTAAACAATAGGAGAGTTGTATTGAAGAAAGGAAGATGAACCTTGAAATATGCAGATGTGGGGAGATGAATCTTGAAACACGTATGTGTGATAAACCTTGAAATACTCAGGTGTGGGGAAAAAAAAAAAAAAAAAACACACCGGAATTACAACTGATCTACTTAAATTTAAACAAATGGAACCACATGAATCTTGACACATGGCACAAAATTAGGATTTTAATTTAGAATTACAATTAGAGTTTCTGTCTGCTTTACCTATTATATATATATATAGATGTAAAAATTAAAACTCACTACCACTTGTCATTATATATTTAAAATAAAAGAAGATTTTTCATTAAAAAAGTACTGAAGGTAAGTCAAATTCATAAAAAAAATACTATATTTATGATTTATATACTCTTCCGCATGTTAATATCTTTTATTTTTCCTTTTTATTTTCATCACTCTTTTTTCTTCGCATATTATCTTCTTTGCTCCACAACTGGCTTCCCCCACTGACACACGTTACCTCTCCACACTATTGGACACACTACTCCACGTCCACAAAGGGTAAATTAAGATCTGATTTCAAATAAAAACATATATTTCACTCTTTTTCAGTCTTTCCTCATACAAGTTGCAGATCTCTCTTTGTTTCCTCATATAACTGGCAGCCATTGCTTCAAGTATTGGTACACAGACGAAGGTCTCTCTCAGCAAAAATGGCGAAGTTCTTTTTGCTTGGTAAGGGACTGCGTTTTTGTGTTAAAATTAGTGCCAGTCAAAGTGCCGGTATGAAATATATCGGTCGTACCAACTAGGACGGTCCCATATTCACTCCCTTGGTTGGAAGGCTGAGAAAAGAGAGAGACGGTAGCTGCTTTGAAGGAGGGAGAAGAGCGATGAGAAGAGAGAATCTTCTTTTTCAAGAAGTATAGGGATTGGTAATTTGTATTTGATGGAAAAAAAAAAAATAAAGAAGATATTTATTATTATTATTTTTTTAATAATGCTAATGTGTAAAAATATGGGAGCTCTAAAGGTTTTGGTTTTATACGTGTATATATATAGATAAACTAGGGAAAGGAAGCATTCAAGGTTTAAAGTTAGATATTTAACTGGAATTAATATTGTGATGACGGAATGAATGATGTAAATTTTAATTGGAACTGGTATCTTTGATGGTACCCGTGGGCCTAGACATGGCAAAACGGGCGGGTCGGGTTCGAGTCGGGTCAATCGGGTTGTGGGTCAAACGGGTCACGGGTCAAAAACAAGTCATCTTAAGCGGGTTAAAAACGGGTTCGGGTCAATCGGGTTGCGGGTCGGGTTCGGTTGACTAGTATTGACCTGTATTTTTCACATGAATTTTTTTTTTAATAAATAAAACAACATGTATTTGTCATTTGAAAAATTATGCAAAAAATTATTTTATGTAAAATGAATTATTTTGACTTCACCACTTATATCAAAAATGAATTCAGTTAAACTTATTAATACTTTATTCAATAATTTTAAATTATACAAATCCTAACATTGCTATTTAAAACAAAATAACACAAACATAAGTAAAACAAATATACATGTTTTATTTCTACACAATATCAACATTCCCAAAATATAAAACAAAATTACAAATGACTTATTGAATAACTCATTTGATAAAGAATAAAAACATATAAGAAATTTACAATTTTGAAAATTAATTTTATAATATATTATAAATTGTGATTGGAACTCTATTTCAATTTGAGATATACATTAAAATTGGATTGCTTACTTATTTATACACGATCTCTTTTATGAATATCATATCATTGTTAAGCAACACACAATCTAGGAAATATCATAATTTATTTTGATAAGCCGTTTATTTTAGACATAAATTGTTAAAAAATGAGTCTAAGCATTCATAATTTATGCTAATTTGATATTTTGGTTTGATATTTTGGCTTCACTATTTTTACACTTGTAAATGTTTCTTACACATATCTACAATTTTAAATCTATATTTTTAACTCTACTATAACCATATTATCTTGGCATGTACTTTATTATTTAATATCTAAAAATCTTTACTCATTACAAAATGCTCAACTTTCTATCTTTCAATTAATTTGCATACGTAAATGTATCAATTGTTTCCTTAAAACTCACAATAAACAATTAAACTACTATTGTCTTAATTTTACTTTTTTTTTCCCAAGAAAAAAAAAGTTCTAAAAAAGTGATTCGGGTTCGGGTCGGGTTCGGTTCGGGTCGGGTCGGGTCACGGGTCACGGGTCAACCCGTTTTTGTTTCGGGTCAAAAAAATCGGGTTTGGGTCGAGTATTTTTCGGGTCGGGTCAGGTTGGGTTAGAAAATTTTGACCCGTTTTGCCATGTCTACTTGTGGCTCCAAAAAAATCATTTTCTTGATCAATTAAAAAGATTCATTCTAGGTTCTATCATTTTTCCCATTTTCACTGTAAAAAAAACTAATCTATTATTATTGAGAATGACAGTTTCATCCAATACTTTAAAACATATATGCTTGTGCTAAAGGATACCCTGAAATACTTCTGCAGAAGATTGATTGAGAAAAATGAAAGTTATTGTGGACATGACAAAAGTATCGTAAATTAGCTCACCTAGTAACATTTCCGATGATTGAATAAGAGATTAAGAGTTCAATCCTCGTTTATGCCAAAAACTTATTGGTGTCTTGGTTTAGTGATAAAAAATAAATAAACCCAAAAATTTATCTTTCATAATGAAATACAAAAATTAGTTCCAGTTGTCACAAATGCTAACTAAATATTTATTTAACACTTCTGTTGAAGAAAGGTCAGCAAAGACTCTTCAAAGAGGCGTGGGGATGGAATTTCTACACATAAAAATCTAGTTGAGTTCATGTCCTTAATGTCACTTGATTTTTACCAGAGTTACTAACCCCCAAAAAAAAAAAAAAAAATACACGACTACAAATGTCCACTCTGATTTGAATTTAGTCGAACATCACAAATGAAGCTTCTTATTCACCTCCGCCGACCCATCTAAAACTATAAATATGAATTAATTCCAAGCAATGTTTGTATTTATGCAAATGGATTGACTCATGTCTATTGGATTATCAACATTGCCATTATTTTGAAGAAGAATTTTTCTCTCATCGATAATTTCAAGAAGAAAGTGGAAGAGAATATAAATGTACTTATGATCCTTATTCATTGTCTCCCTTATAATAAATACTTGTGATCCTTTGTCAAACACAAATAAAGCCTATCTACAGAGAAGATCCCTGTGCTTAGTGTGCAATATATAGTATTTCTAATAATTTTTTTCCCTTATTAAATGTTTGTAGTTTGACAATTCGAATGCCTCTCCCTTACGTTAAATTGATCTAATCAATATTTACCAGGTCTACCAAATTACAAAGTCCAGTACCCAATTTTGATTTTTTTTTTCCACAAATTTAAATTAATTGGCTTGATTAGGTTGACTTAAATCACCATGCGAACAAATCAAACTAACCTCCGTAGAAATTAGAATATATATTAAAACTACTACCAAGTCTTTATTACAAAAAATTTAAACCTGATAATAAATGTAATTTCTGCCATATCATTGATATCAACATAATAAATAAATTCCTTAATAACTTTTTTGTGTTGTGTTTTTATTTTTTATTTTAGGCCCTGTTTAGATTGAGGGGGAAGGAGGGAGAGTGGAGGGAGATAGGGTAGAGTTGGCTAAAAATAGGCTAATTTTAGACAAAATCTACTCTACTCTACTCTCCCTCCATTCTTCTCAATCCAAACGGACCATTAGAGAGTTTCAATTTATGACTTCCGCTTTTGATGATAGCTCTTAATTATCAGGCCAAGACATCAGTTGGTTTTAGGTGTAGATGGGCAATGAATCTCAACTGTCTTATTTAACCATCAAAGATTTTACCAATTGAGCTAATTAGAACCAACTTTTTACGTTGTGTTTAAATGTTAAAAACACCATATTTTAAAGGTTATATGCAGTAAAATTTATAATATTCAATGCATAATTCATAACTAATTGAAACATTTATTTATTATATTATAAAGAGACAACAATCTCATTCATTACTACCATAATTTGTAAATTTGTTGCAGTAAAATTGTTATTAGTTTTAGCATTTTCTAGAATATATACACATATAAATACACATGCACAATAAAAGCTTTCAATTTTTATATTGGCTTTATAAAACCAATAAATATCATTTGTGTGGTGCCACAGGAATTTGGTCCTTATTAGGAAATCCAAGTTCAAACTTGGGCTTGGCAATTGGACACCGCGTGAAGCAGCCGACTCTATTGACCAATAAAAGTTTCTTTGGTTATTTGATTCTAGAACAGGTTTTCTCTATTATTTGTGTGACATAACTCTTTTGACGTATTGGAATTTTGAGTTTTCTTTATATTCCTAACACGATTATTTTAATATCCTTCTTTTGTTAGTGAAATTTGTTCATTAGACACTGTTCATGGCCGTAGGTTAAGTCCCAACCATGCAAATCTTTTTGTTATTTGTGTGATTATTTCTTCCATTTTTTAATTCTATTTTGTATATTATTTGGATACACTCACAACAAATAAATATTTGTGTTTTCGTTATTCTAAACAAATTGATATCAAAGCTTTTGCTTTTACAACACTATTCATTAAAAAGAAGAAAATGTTATCTTTGATTAGAAATTTGAGCATGTAACTACTATATACTTTTGGCGCGATGGTCACTTTATAAGTATTTGTGATGTGTTAGGGGCAAGGGTCAGAAGTTAAGTCTCCAAGAAAGAGATTTATATACATATACACTCAGACTAGATTACAGTAAAATTCTATCTTGTAAAAAAAAAATAAAAACTTGAGTATGTACATTAGGCCTAGCATTATATCTAAAAAACGCTCCTCTAGATGATTATTACCAAGTACCAACATAATACCTGTTTTGTTTACTAATTAAGCAATAGTACTTTCTTAATTTGATTGCTGATTAAAGAAATTTAATCTCTCTCTCTCTCTCTATATATATATATATATATATATATATATATATGTATGTACTGAGAACGAGGTTTCCAGAGTTCATCTGGGGGAGGGACTACACGTCAGAAAATTGAGCAAGTTGTACGTTCACATGGTCATCATTGATTAATCTAGTCTAAAGTAATATATGATTCTCAAAAAAAAAAAGAAAAAAAAAGAGTAATATAGTATAGACCAAGTCAATCCAATTACTTCAAGTTGGTGCCGTGCTTTATAATTTGGTAGACCTGGCAACTGGCAAATATTGACGAGGAAGGACAGATTAACATGATGACATACGAATAGACCAATATCCAAAAAAAACAAAACAAAAAAGAAGTCCAATTTAACCATGGCTTACAAATAGGTACTTCCATCTAACATTAATCTAACTGACCTTCACTCGTTCCTCTCTGCATTCAACCATGGCGCTCTCCAACATACCTTTTGGCCTTGTTCAACCTCCTCAAAAAGTCCAATTTCTTTTCAATCAGCTCTTCATCTTCTTTTTGTTGATACTTCCCAATGCAATGTCAATTTCCTTCAACTTCCCTCGTTTCAACACAGATTACAGTAAGCTAATCTTACAAGGCGCTGCATATACGAGCCCAGATGGTCTCCACCTCACGAAGGATACTCTTGGCAGCTCCATCGACATGAGTGTTGGTCGTGCCTTATATCATGAACGAGTTCACCTTTGGGATAATAGCACAGGGAAGCTTAAAGTTACAGACTTCACCACGAGCTTCTCCTTTATCATTAAACCTGTTGATAATTTTGCTGCTGATGGGCTTGCTTTCTTCATCTCACCATTTGATTCTATGATCCCTAACAGTTCAACAGGCGGGAATCTTGGACTGTTTAGTAAAGAAACCGCTATCAACGGCACTCAAAATCAAATTGTTGCCGTTGAGTTTGACATATTCCAAAACTCGTGGGATCCAAGTGCTCCTCATGTGGGAATCGATATCAATTCCATTGTCTCAAATGTAAATAGGACTATGCCACCAACCATTAATTTTACTACGGGTGAGTCAACAACAAATGTATGGGTAAGTTACAACTCAACATCCCAAAATCTTAGTGTGTTCCTTACTTGTAATACTAAACCAGCATTCAGTTGGAGTACTAGTCTTTCAGATATTGTTGACTTGACTATTCTGCCGGAATGGGTTAGCGTTGGTTTCTCCGCTTCTACAGGTGCGGTGATTGAGTTCCATACAATACTTTCTTGGTCATTTAGTTCAACTTTAGACGCTGGAGATGGGAGCACGAAAAACAAATTGGGGTTGATCATTGGTTTAGCAGCGAGTTCCGGTGTAGTGAGTTGTGGTATAGGTCTACTTTGGTTTTCTTGTTGGAGAAAAAGGGCCGGTGGAAATACAGAAGATTCGGGTGATGATGACAATATGGATGATGAATTTGAAAAAGGAACAGGGCCAAGGAGGTTCACATACCGTGAACTTCTCAATGCAACAAACAACTTTGTTGAACGAGGGAAGCTTGGAGAGGGAGGATTCGGAGGAGTTTACAAAGGTTTGTTAAGTGAATCCAATGTGGAAGTTGCAGTTAAGAGGGTCTCAAAAGGATCGAAGCAAGGAAAAAAGGAGTACAAGTCAGAAGTGAAGATCATTGGCCGTTTGAGACATAGGAATTTGGTTCACCTCATTGGTTGGTGCCATGAACAGCGTGAGTTACTTCTTGTGTATGAGTATATGCCTAATGGAAGCCTTGATTCTCATCTATTTGGAGCAAAGATTATGCTAAAATGGCCAGTAAGGTACAAAATAGCCCAGGGATTGGCTTCTGCACTACTATACCTTCATGAAGAGTGGGAGCAATGTGTGGTGCACAGAGATATAAAGTCTAGTAATATCATGTTAGATTCAAACTTCAATGCCAAACTTGGCGATTTTGGCCTTGCAAGACTTGTAGACCATGAGTTGGGCCTACAAACAACTGTTTTAGCTGGGACCTTGGGCTACCTTGCCCCGGAGTGTTTCACCACTGGTACAGCTTCTAAGGAATCCGATGTTTATAGTTTTGGGGTGGTTTGTCTTGAAATTGCATGTGGAAGAAAGCCAGTCGATTCACAGGTGGAACCAAGCGAGGTTAGGCTAGTAGAGTGGGTGTGGGATCTCTATGGAAATGGTCAACTCCTTGAAGCCCTTGATAAAAGATTAGGTATGGAATTTGATGAAGGGCAAAT
Organism: Castanopsis chinensis; assembly: GCA_032878915.1. NCBI lineage: Eukaryota > Viridiplantae > Streptophyta > Magnoliopsida > Fagales > Fagaceae > Castanopsis > Castanopsis chinensis. Next base: position 44,878,230 of record JAVQMG010000133.1, read on the forward strand.
AAAGAGCTTGATGGTGGTTGGATTATGGTGTTGTCATCCTGATCCCACTAGCAGGCCCTCTATAAGGCAAGTAATACACGTTCTTAATTTTGAAGCTTCTTTGCCCAACCTTCCGTCAAAGTTGCCAGTGGCAATGTATGTTGCGGCCCCAATAGACCTATGCAAATTATCCAATACTTCATCGGGTTTTGCCAGATCTAAAGATCAAACGCAATGTTCACGTGGTAATTGTTCTACTAATTCGTCTATGTCATCTGGCCCAAGCAAACGTCTTCAATATTCAAGCAAAGCTAAACTGGAGTTAGCTTCAACCATGCATGAATGTATATTATAATTCAAACTTTTGTAATTAATGAACTTGAAAACATGCATGTATCATGAATGTAAACTTTCCTTTAAAAGTGTCTTTATTGAATGGTTTGAAAAATGAAGTACGTTTACAAAATAGTGATGGAAAAAATACATGTATGCAGTGGAAAAATAACTGATTGACTTCATTCATAAAAGTTAACATGTATTATATAAGTTTCAGAAATTGACAACAAGAGAGTGTACCTTGAAGCGGTGAATTTAAAAAAAAAAAAAATGAAGATTAGAAGCATTTGGGAACACTTTCAATTTTCACTCCAATTCTACTAACACCCAAGATGTGTGATCTCTCAATCAGTTTACAAAGGGAGAATGTCAAAGTGTCTAACACTTACATACATACCAATTCACAAAACTGTTCTTACAATTCTCTACAGAAAATTCTGTATATTTCTCCCTTTGTTTCTAACTGATTATCTAATTGGACTGGTCTTTTGAGCCTTTCCAATTGGGCTTAATTGTGTGGCTTGGAGTGGGACCAAAAAGGACCAATAAGACACTAGCTCCAATGGGCATTGGGCTTTTATGCCAACTCTTAACAAGTCCAAAGTTACCATTAACTATATTTAATACCATTATATAAATATAGTTGCACTCTAGACTTTATTTATAATAAATTATATCCCAAGACTTTATTGTACATGCAACCCTTTTATAAAATATTCGTAGTAACATAAAGTTATGAATGTAAACTGCCACTTTGTAAATTACTACATCTTATTCTTGAGTACCCAGTTTAATCCTTTAAAGTTATTCATCATATATTTATGAAATCCAATTTTATAAATATATACTTTAGTAACTTCTTACCAAAGTAGTTAGGCCTAACTTTCTGAATAACCAAACCCATTAAACTTATCTCAAGGAAATATTTTGTATCTCCGTTAAGAGACTATAAATTCCATCTTGAGAATACATGTTCCATCAACACTAAATGTGGCTGCCCAACATACTGAGATTTTAATCGTTACTCTATATTTCACTCCTGATATATCAAAGCAACCTTCACCTTATGATCAAGTCTATTATTCTCTCAGAATTAAGAGTTCATGCAAATATAAGTCGTGAGTTTATTATTCATTTGACAGTTCAAATGAATAATAAATCTCACACCGGTTCAGTTCAATATGTTTTAAGATAAAATATGTTAACATACCAACTAGAAATCACCATTTCTATGATCAAGACAAATCATCTTAGTTGATATGCTATAGTTTTCGCAGATGAAATGCTCAATTTCATCACCGACTACGAACTAAAATTCTGAGTTTACAAAGAACTTGTGATTTATATTTTCTGTGACTAAATCACATAAACTACATACTATGCATCTCATGGACTATATGATAATGTCACAATATTCATGTTACCATTATTTTAAGATAATAATAAAATAACTTTATCAAACACAACATCAAGTCATATATAATGTCATACATAATAACATACATAGCATCATACAATAGGATTTAAGGCCACACATCCTAACAAATAGTTGATAAAAAATTCACATTTTACAGAAAAGCTCGCTTACTGATAGCTTTCCTAGGAATTCTGGCTGTGCCTCAATATTGGGAAACTAGATGTGCCATTGGAATGAATAGCTCTTGGCAATACTTTAGATTTCAAATGAAAAACAGATTACAAATAAAATAGTTTTGCCTATTTTTATACAAAGACAAAAATGGATGCAATTGACTAGCATTACAACATAGGACCTAAGTAATTAACTAGTTAATAACCACTTATGAAAGTTAGAATAAACACAAGACTTAGTATTTGTTACAAAAGCCTATACACAAGGAAACACAATGCTGCTTAGAATACTATGTTGCATCACTTTACCACTCACAAGTATCACTTACTCTTGTATGGTAACATTAAGATTATCTTCTATTTATTGTTTTTAACAATGGACTTGTTCATACCATTGACTATACTTAATAGATGATGATATGCTCAAACAGTCACACTTGAACTGTTTCTTCTCAAACTCGGGTCATAAATCCAACCCAAAAAGTGATTTGGATGGGTCCCCCGGTTGGTTGGTATCTGTATACCACCTTTTGCCTACACATGTGAACAACCAGTGCATTTTTTCTTGATCTTGTTTATTTAAAAAATAAACTAAATAAATAGATTATTAGTGTCTTATGTCATCATGTAAGAGACAAATTGATAAAAAAAATATGACACTTGTATCTGGTAGTTATTTCTTACACAATTTTCTCAGATTATTTGTGTGTATTGGATCCGAATTTGCTTGTAAACTTCAATATTTCACTATAATAGGCGTTAGGTGCACCTAATGCCTATTATAGTGAAATATTGAAGTTTACTAGCAAATTCAGGTCCAATAATTTCATGCTTGTAAATGCGCATTATCTAGCATGAATTATCTAGGAGTAGGATTGGTAATTAACTTTGGAGTATTGTAACTTAAGGTATGCTTTGTACTTGTGGAATCTTGTAATTTGATATTTGTAATTTGTTACAATATTAATAATAATATATGTTATTGTTCTTCAATTCTTGGTTGATTTGTATTTTAAAAGTCCTATTAAGTTAGGCAATGAGAAAGTCCATCTTTTTGGCATGGTTTTAAAACCCGAACCTTTTAATGAACTATGAAAAAAGGTTTTTAAGGTTCGACTGCGATCAAACCGAGGTCGAACGATGATGACATCATAATTAATTTAATAATTATTTAAATTAGTGAAAATTGAAAATTTGATGAAAATAATCCAAAACAAATATAGATAGTATTTTTTATAACGTAACTTTCATAATACAGATAAGAGTTATTAAATTCTAAAAAATATAAATAATTATTGAGTTTCTAAATTTTTTTTAAGTCATTACATAGCACAATTTAGTACCCAATAATTTTTATTTTATTTTTTATTTTAAGAGACCCAATAAAATAGTTAAGAGACAAATGAATTTGTTTGCCCATGGCCAAGCCCACTTGAATAGTCTATTGTTCACATTTATTTTGAATTAAAAAAAAAAATCAAAAGCTAGAAGATTTGAAGATTTCGGTACATTTAAAAATTGGTTAAAGTTAAATAAAGAATAAAACCCAAGAAGGAAGTGCTTGATTCATCAAAAAATAAATAAAAAATAAAAAATAAAAAACAAGAAGGAAGTGCTTGATAGCAAACATTAAGGGGGTGTTTGGATTGACCTGTTTTCAGTTACATAACTCAAAAACTTTAACTCAAAACTCAAAAATCGTGGGACCCACTTACTGAAATGTTGTTTGGTTCAATTTTCATTTTGTATTTCTGTAACTCATATCTCAAAATTTTGAGTTTTGAGAATGAGAAATGAGAACTACTCTAAGGCTGTTTTCATTTTTTTGAGAAATGAGTTTTGTGGCATTTTGAGTAAATAATTGCAAATCTGTGGGACCCTTTTCAATGTGTTGTCACATCACCCATTCAGCCGTGGGAAGCCTTAGTGCCAAATGCTCCAACTTCACCAAAAGCCTTTGCTGTGGGCTCCACCAAAAAGTGTAAAAGTTGAGAAATGAGATATGGGACACGGTTTTGAGATATTAGAGCCAAACAAAATTTTCAGTTTTGAGTTTTGAGTGAGATGAGTTTTGAGAAATGAGTTTAGTGTTTTGAGTTATGTTTTTTGAGTTATGATTTTTGAGTTTTGAAATACTCCAAATCCAAACACCCTCTAAATGTTAGTAGTTGACAGCAAAGCAAATATTAGTGGTTGACAGTAAAGAAAGCAGCAGCAAAGAAGAAGACTTCACAAGCAACGAAGAAGAAGATTGAATACTTCAGAGGCCAAAAATGCAGAAACAACATAGGCAAAAATGAAAAATGTAGAGAGAGAAAGAGAGCAAGCGAGACAGAGAATAAGAACAAAAAGATGGTGGTGTGATCTCATTTGATAGCATCTCACGTGGTTGAAGCTTAAGCCTTCAACAATAGCTGTAAACCTGTAAGTGTCCAAAAGATATCTCTAATGGTCTGACCTATGAAAATTGTTTATGTCTTTCAAACCAAGAAGGTTCAATTGCAGTCGTAACAGTTCATTGACTTTCTCACATAGGCCGGTTCTTGGGTTTAAAGAACCGTGTTCATGAACGATTTCTCGATTAACCCGGTCGGACCTACGGTCCAGTTTGGGTTTCAAAACCATGCTTTTTAGTGTCGAGTCCTTTCTTGCATACGGTCACTTAGTATGAACAAGCTTATAAAATTAATTTGTTCTCCAAACAGATTTCAACATCAAAATGGTTTTCATCCAATTTTAGAAGAAATAACTATACTCTTTTCTAAAATGATATCCTTTTATTATTTAATTATAATTGGGTCTTCTAAAATAAAATTATAAGTGGGTCTTCTAAAATAAAAATTATAAGTGGGCTGTTACTTGTTGGACTTAAAAGCAGAGTGGCTATTTCGTAATTGGACTTGAAAGTAGACAATAAAAATAAAGTGTGGCTATTTTCAAAATTGGACTTAAAAGTAACCTAAATCATCTATTTATTATTGGATAAAGTTTAACTACAAAATTAGGTGTAGTTAAGTTTACAACTTTACTCAATAAAATAAATATTACTACATATTTTGTAAAGCTAACCGTGGTTTTCAAACCTGGACCAGACCAGGTGGTCCGACCGAGTAAACCGAAAACCAGACTAAAATCCAATTTTTTTAAGCATAGAGAACCAGATTTATTGTTAATTCCGTGAACCCCTTAAACCGTGTGGTCCAACCCCGGTTCAAGCATGCTTGTTAAATAAGAAAAAAAATAAAAAAAAGCACGCTTACTAGGTTTAGAACCTAGACACAGTCAGAGATGGAGCTAGAGCCTAACCACCTAGCTAAGCTTGCAAGTTGATGCTCAACAATAACAAAAAAATACTTGAAGTAAACTTAACGTAATTTTTTTTTATATAAAAAAAACTTAACACAATTCTATTTTACTTAATTAAATTATCCACCTCTTACAAGGAATATATAAAAAAATTATAATTAAAATCCTTCAACGATATTCAACTTTACTTCAAAAATTAATCATAAATTTTAATGTCTTCATGGTTATTATATTATTTTATTAACTTTCTTATTTAATTATTTAATATATGCTTGAAAATCATTAAACTTCCCTCACATATATAGATATATTAGTCAATTTTGCTAGTTTTATAAATTTGATATCTAAATTTAGGGTTTAATTAATTATTAAAGTAATTATGACATCATCATGGTTCGACCTTGATCGAACCTCAGTCCGACCTTAAAAATCTTGAACCTCTCTCTTTATCGATTCTTTGAACAATTCAGGCCTGAAAACCATGAAGCTAACCATTAATTATATATTCTTTACGCTCTTAATACACATGTCAAATTTTGTGTCAATTAGATATTATTTACTATATAATCTATAAGTTTATATTTTATACATAATTTTAAATTGCAAAAACTTGCGCTTAAAACAATTTATCGATGACATAACTATTAATCTTTAATTTTCTAGAAATTTTGTGAGTATAGATGATATAAGAAAAAATGTAATTCAATGGTAGATTTGCCAAAATTCACCTCCACTAAAAAAATATTAAATAAGGTTGAGTTTAAGGTCACAACTAATTTTGTAGCTAAATTTTATACTTTATTATTTTCTTTTTCTCTCTCACAAGTCTCCCTCTTCTCCCCCGACCCAACCCGCATCTGAACTGACTTCAGTCAACACTAACTTTAGGCAAAATTTTCCAAACAGTACAATTCTGGAAATATTTTAGGCGGATGATATGCGCTCAAAGTTAATTAGTAGGTTGGATTCTTTTTGGAAGTCGACTTTAAGAAACTCAACTTCTAGCCAAAATAAACCCATCTTCCACCAGATGAATAAGTCTGACATGAATTAAAAAAATGAAAAAAAGCCACGTGGAAGTCAAGTTCAGCAAACTCGACTTCTATTGAAAGTTGAGTTCACTATACTTGACTTCAACCTTAGTTAAAATTAAAAAAAAAAAAAAAAAAAAACTCATATAGACCATATAAAATCGAGTATATTATACTCGACTTTCACTGAAAGTCGAGTATAGCATACTCGACTTCCAGGCTAGTTATTACACCACCTACTCCTCCTAGGTCAATTATGCGAGCATTGTAAAAAAAGTTTTAAATGGAACTTGAGTCTATCAAACTCGAGTTTCAATTAATTTTACACAAACCTCAACCGTCTCAAATATAATACACTTTCATCTGTAATACACTTTACACTAATACACTTTTCATCTCCCAACTCTCACTTCTCCTAGCTCTCTCCCACGCCCAAATTCTCCCTTTCACACACATTGATCATTCTACAAATTAAAAATCTTTTCTTCTTCTTCAATTTGTAGGTAAATATTCAAACCTTTTTATTTTTTTATTTTTTATTTTTTCTGGTTAGATCTGGCTAATATATATACTCACTTTTCATTTGATAGATATATATACACATACCACTGTTATATTGTTGATGAGTAATGTGTTGTTTGTAATAGTAATTTATTATTATTATTATTATTATTTACATTTTTTATTTGTGCTTTGTAATGGGTTGTTATTTGAAATATGCAATGGGTTTTTCGTTGTAATGTGTTGTTATGTATGATGCGAATGAATGGGTAACATGTTATTTATTTGCAATGTGTAGTAATGTGTAATGGTTTGTTAGTTGTAAGGTGTAACGAATATTAATTTTTTAAGGTTAGCGACCATGTACAAATATGTTCGAGTTTAAAAATTTGTTTATAATTGTTTGGTGGACTATACAATGTTATTTTTATATTTTCCTTGAGGAAAGCTATATGGATGAGACCAAGTGCAGACCCTCTAGACCAAGCAACCTCACAATGGCAAGGACACAATCATCTACCATAGGACGTCGAAGTGTCAAATCTTCATGGTGACTTCGACAATCCAGTGTGCCAAGAGGATCTTGCTAATATTATAACAATAGATAAAAATCTTATGCAAATATTTAGTATTTATGGCTAATTAGAGTTGTGACATGAATGCATAGTATAAAAAAACTCATGCAATTACTTGTCCCCCAAGGTTCCACAGTAACTCAGATCGATGTTTAACTTGTTCTGTCAATACACTACGATCAATGGGTCTAGGGTCTATCTTCATGCTGCAAAAAGTTTCTGTATCATATCAGCTATAACTAATAGGTTTGTGTAATGTGCAATATTGGCCAGTGACATTGAATAGAGAAATTAAATGTGCAATATTGGTTAGTGTCATGCCAAAATTGTACTCTCCTTTCATAAGTAATAAAAATTCTAAACTAAACAAACAAAAATTAGTACAATAGGGTGTGAGTATTACATCCTTCCAAGAGAAATCAGTTCCAAGAGAAATTTGTACAATAGGGTGTGACAGAAATTTGTTCAAACCCAGTTGGCTTGCCAGTTGATTTTCAACAAGAACTCCTTTCAGATCTTTTTTGTACTCTGCCAAACCAAAATCTGCTAGGTGTGGGTAAAGGTTTTTGCCATGCTGCTTTTTCAGAAACATATACATTAGTTAACCACCTTCAAGTAAAAATAAAAATTCTGATACTAAATTTAGAAAATAAAAATACCAACTGAAAACAAGATCAATAACTTAAGGAAGATATTTACGAGAATATTTGCTGGTTTCACATCCCAATGTACAATCCCAAGGTTATGGAGATATTGCAAAGCCTTTGCTGGAGAAAGGAAATAAGGGGAAAGGAAAAACATTGAGAGATCGTCCAACTGAAACCTTTAGAAAACTTAATTTGACAATAAACTAAACATAAAGTTTTATGTAGAACAATGAATTTATAAAAACATTTAAACTCTACTTCTGCAATACAATATCACATTCGTCCTGTCGTCAAACTAAGCAGTGCACAGAATTTTCTTGAAACAATAATCAGTAAACTCTACTTCTGCACTTCTCTTTAATTATTGTTGCAAATGTAACATGGTCACCAAACTTCATTTTTCAATTTCATTTTCACGTAGTCCTTGCTATAATTCCGCTTTACTTTCTTTTGATATCCAATAAATACTTCTATTATTATTCACAAATTACAAGCCACTGACAAAAAATGCTCTGATCAACCTATACCAAATTCACATAAATCATTGAACCGCTATAAGGAACAACTCGAGCATGTATGATAAAGGATTTTTTTTTTTTTTTTTTTTTTCATAAGGAAGCAATTTATGCAGAAACCAAACAAATTCATCATTGGTTTTTGGAAATACATTGCCAAGACTTTCATCATCAACAACCCAACAGATTCCCAATGCTAAGTGTAAACATAATACATATATAGATCTGCAATTTTCTCTCAAATGAATCAAACAGATTCACAATACATTGCCAAGACTTTCATCATCAACAACCCAACAGATTCACAATGCTAGAATCAAATAGAATTCAGGGTACCACTTGCAGGTGCTTCGTGTGTATTATGATAACCGCCAACAACGACTTAATAGATTTCAGGGTAAAGGGGATAAGTCCCAACTGGTAAGAAGGAAACGCAATTCATCTTCTTGGAGAGGGGAAAGATCTCCAGTAGCGAGGTCAACAAAGCAGCGCCAGAATTTTTTGTTTTTTTGGTAATTCAGCTTGTATTTATAGAAACAAAATACAAATTACAAAGGAAGACCCAAATTACAAATGTATTCCAGTACTCCACAGGAAGATGGAGAATTTTTATCCAAATAGGAATTTTCCTTAAAGAAAGATCAAGAAATTAAATTCTTGGCTGCCACTTACGCAAGAAGATGGGTTTGTTCGCAATATGCCAAAGTGGAGCTTCAAGAACAGAGTCTCTATTTCGAGTATCTGGGAAACGGAATAAGAACATGCCATTATCCAGAGCAAATACATCCACAAGGCCATATTGACCCCATAGAGCCTCAACAAAACCTTTCACCAATAGGAATGAAGGAGCCTTGTCAAGAAATTGCCCAATTAAGCTTGATTCCCACTTAGCAATACCCTCATCCACAGCCTCCCTAGGTGGTTGAACAACAACTTTCCCATCAATTCTTTTCGGCTCAAAAAATTGCAATTGAGAAGAGCTATTAGACTCATTCTGAAATAGAGACCTCCAGTCGTTATTGGCCTTAGGCTGGACTGAAAGTTAAGAGGAGAATGAGGCCCACTAGTAAGCACCTGCCCAATTTGTGGGGGAGACCCATCAAAAGAATCTGGGAAAAAGCATAGGATTATGGTCAATCGTATTAGAAAGGCATGGGGATTATTGAATAAAGGGCTCATGTAGAAAATTTCATGCTAAGTTGACCCAGTGCTATTGTTACTGATGAGAAGATAAAGAACATGATACTTATCTAAATTAAGTTTGTCAATTGTAATTTTTTAATATACTTAGTGTTCATCATCAAGAACATGAAGTAATCTGCTCTTTCAATAAAATATTATTAGTTATAAAAAATTAAAGAAAAAATAAATTTGTCAAAATTACCTGACGTGCAGAATTCATATTATGCATGTATGCTTTGGTTGGGTCTGTTGTTTATTTGATTTATGTGATGATAGAATTATATTCTTACCTAAGTGGTATTGTTTTTTTCTGTGTAATTCTCCTAAATCAGTATCTTCCTTCTAGGCAATTGGTGATCCAGTATGTAAGACACCGTGTGGTTCGTGGGGCAAAATATCATCCCACAGATTGGTCTTCGCTTCCTGACTTTCATCATCAACAACCCAACAGATTCACAATACTAGAATCAAATTTTCAAACAAAATACATATATAGACCTGCAGCTTCAGCAACAGGAGCAATACCCGAAACAAAATCACAAAAACAAATAAAAATTAAACCCGAATGTAATGAAACCCAAATCTCCAAATTACTAAACCTAAAAAGCAAATCAAAACCCATTTCATTTCATCCAATAAATAAGGAGAAAAAAAATCGCATTAGAGAGAGAGAGAGAGAGAGAGAACGAACCTGCTCGTTGAGTCGGATTCCACGCCACAGAGGAAGATGATGGGCAGAGAGGGACACCAGAGAGAGAGAGAGAGAAGGTTATCGAAGAGGAGGAAATGGTGTAGGATAATCTCAAAATCCATTATAGGACACTCGGATTCTCGTTTTCAACCCCCATGAATTTTTTTTTAACTAAGCTTGAAGTCGAGGATAGTGAACTCGACTCTCAATAGAAGTCGAGTTTGCTAAACTTGACTTCTACGTAACTTTTTTTCATTTTTTTAATCCACATCAGACTTATTCATTTGGTGAAAAATGGATTTATTTTGGCTAGAAGTCGAGTTTTTAAAGTCGATTTTCAAAAAAAATTCAACTTATTAATTAACTTTAAACGCATGCCATCCGCTTAAAATATTTCTGAAATTGTTTTGCCCTAACTTTAAACCTTTAGGTCTTTCTTTTACTCTTTGTCTTTTTTTTTTTTTTTTTTTTTTTTTTTTTTTTTTTTTTTTTTGTGGCTACAAATTTTTTACCCATCTTATTAGCTAGTCATGTCTTCTACAATTCAGTCAACGTGATCTAATTTGGTGGGGCTGAGGGTTGTTGGGCACTTCACACAGTTATACTAGTCGGCTAGGATCACTATATTAATTAATTAGTAATTTAAGAAGAAAAAAAGAGTATGACCGAACGAGTTTATACTCGTGCTTTGCACGAATTTTTTATTTGTAAATATATAAATATTAATATTTAAAAGAAAAAAATTTAACTACAAAACTGATTGTAGTTGAAGGCTATAACTTTACTTCATATCTTTTTATTAGAGATAAATTTTGACAAATTCATCAGTGGATTGTATTTTCTCCTTATATCCTCTATACTTGTAAAATTTTTAGAAAATTAAAGATCACTAGCTATATTATCAATAAATTTTTTGAATTACAAGTTTTTTGTAGTTTAAAATTATATATAAAATATATTCTTATAAATTATAGTAAATAATATCTGATTGGTACAAAATTTGACATGCGAATTAAGAATGTAAAAAATATGCAATCCAACTATTATATTTTTAAAATATGTAATAATATTAATGATATTGAGTAAGGTTATCCAACCTTTGTCCATCTTTAAATAGCTATAGTGGTTTCTTTAAAAAAAAAAAAAAAAAAAAAAAAAAAAAAAGAAAGAAAGAAGAAGAAGAAAAAGAAGAAGATAGCTTTGGTGTTTTTCCTACAACAACATCATTCGAACACTTATTTATTTAGGGGTCATTCTATGGTACCCACCTTTTTTTTTTTTTTTTTTGTGTGTGGGTACAGTATCCAACCATGTCTATGATGTAATCATACGGCGCAGCGGAAGGAAAACGTAACGTATAAACGGATCTACTTCATACATAAAGGTTAACATGTACTATTTAAGTTTCAGAATATAAGAACAAGAGAGTGTACCTTGGAGCGGTGAATTTCAAAACTTGAAGATGAGAATCTCTTGGGAATACTTTCAATCTTCACTCAAATTCCACTAACGCCCAAGATGTGTGGTCTCTCAATCAGTTCCAAAGGGAGAATGTCAAAAAGTGTCTAACACTTTTTCACCACTTCACAAGAGTGTTCATACAATTTTCTATGAAAATCTCTTTTTTATTCTCTACAGCAAAATTCTGTGTGATTCTCCCTTTGTATCTAACTGATTATCTAATTGGGCTGGCCTTTTGGGCCTTTCCAATTGGGCTTAAGTGTGTGGCTTGGAGTGGGACCAAAAGGGACCAATAAGACACTAGCTCCAATGGGCCTTGGGCTTTTCTGTCAACTCTTGACAAGTCCAAAGTTACCATTAACTATATTTAATACCACTATATAAATATAGTTGCACTCTAGGCCTTATTAATAAATTATATCCCAAGACTTTATTATACATGCAACCCCTTCATAAAATATTCATAGTAACACAAAGTCATGAAAGAAGACTGCCACTTTGTTTATTACTACATCTTAATTCCTTGAATACCCGGTTTAATTCTTTAAGTTATTCATCATATATTTATGAAATCCAATTCCATAAATATATACTTTAGTAACTCCTTACTAAAGTGGTTAGGCCCAACTCTCTGAATAACAAACCCATTAAACTTATCTCAAGGGAATATTTTGTATCTCCGTTAAGAGACTATGAATTCCATCTTAAGAATATATGTTCCATCAACACTAAATGTGGTTGTCCAACATGCTGAGATTTTGACCGTTACTATAGATCTCACTCCTGATATATCAAAGCAACCTACACTTCATGATCAGGTCCATTATCCTCTCAGGATTAAGAGTTCATGCAAATATAAGTCGTGAGTTTATTATTCAATTGACAGTCATTAGGAGAATAATAAATCTCACACCGGTCCAGTTCAATATATCTTAACTCTTAAAACATATCAACATATCAACTAGAAATCTCAATTTCCATGATCAAGACAAATCATCTTAGTTGATATGTTATAGTCTTCGCAGATGAAATGCCCAATTTCATCACTGACTACGAACTATAATTCTGAGTTTACAAAGAACTTGTGATTTATATCTTCTGTGACTAAATCACATAAATCACATACAATGCATCTCATGGACTATATGATAATATCCCAATATTCATGTTACCAATATTTTCAAATAATAATACAACTTTATTAACCAAAACATTAAGTCATACATAATGTCTAACATAATAAAATGCACAGCATCATACAATAGGATTTAAGGACATATATCCCAACAGTCTAGACCATTAATTCTAAGGTTTTGTTTGAGAATTTATAAGTAAATAGAATGGAATGGAACAGAATGATCATAAGGGATGGAATAAAATGTATTTAAGCAAGTGAAAGGAATGGAAAAGAATGTAACTAAGTAACCTTGATTGAATGTTTTTAAATAAAGGAATGAAAATGAATGGAATATAAGTAATCTTGTTTGAGAGTAATAGAGATGGAATGAAATAAAATCATTTTATGAAAATATTATTATTTGACCCCTATTTTAAATAAATAGTTGAATATATAGGGGTATTTTGGGAGTTTTAATAAAAAATTCATTAAATCTAATTCTATTCCTTCCCATTCCTCCCAATTTTAGGGGGAATGAAAATTTGAAATTTTGAGGGAATGGAGAGGAATGAGTGTTCCCTCCTACTCATTCAATTCCCTCCCACTTAAACTGTCAAACAAGATAATAGACTTTCCATTCTCTCCATTAAAACTCCCAAATAAGGGAAGAGAAGAATATTATAAAATTATTCTTTTAATTCCTTCCTATTTCATTCCAGTCCCTCCTTTCAAACAGGGACTAAAGGTTTTAATCTTGGTAGTTGGCGTTTTTTCATAAATAAACAAAAAATCCAAACAATATTATTAATTAGCCAACGTTTGAAACTAATTTGGTTTCTAACAAATCAAGTTCAAAGGACTCGATTTTGGACTTATAAATTGAGTACATTGTACTCGATTTCCCCATCGTGGTACCGGCTGAGGTGGAGAAGGAGTCCACGTAGACACAAAAATTAAGTTCATCGAATTTGTTTTTGGGTCAGAAAAATCGAGTCCTTTGGACTCGATTTCCAAGTCTGTCACACCACACTTTTGACACTCAGGTCACGTGTGCACGTGGATTATTTTAAAAGAAATCGAGTCTACTGGACTCGATTTTGGGTCCCCCACCGCTTTTCAGGCATGTGGACATAACTTGAGTCCACTAGACTCGATTTCTTTGCTTTTGAAAATCGAGTCTACTGGACTCGATTTCTGTGAATGGTCCCCAGCCCATCCATGTGTTGTGCGGGTCTCAACTGGGACCTTTTTCCCTCCCTTTACCCCTCTCACTATGTGCTCTCTCATAATCTCTTCAACTCTTTGGTGCCACCCTCAAGCTCACACTCACATTCCTCAAGTCTCACACAATTTGTCACATTAACAACAATCTCTCACAGGTAATACAATATTGAAAATATTTTTTGTTAGTTAATATTATGATTATTTGCTAGGTTTTTATTTTTAAGAAACAAGTAGAATGTATGAGGTAAATTTATTTTTTGTTTGTTAGTGAAAATATTGTGATTAATTTATTTGTTAGTATATTGTAACTAGTTTATTTGTTAGTATATTGTGATCAATTGCTACTTTTTTTTAAAATTAATATTATGATTAATTATTGGGAATATTTTTTTTTTTGTTAGTGTAAATATTGTGATTAAATTATTTGCTAAATTTTTTTAAAAAAATTAATATTGTGATTAAATTATTGGGAATATTTGTTTATTTTTTGTTAGTGTTACATATTGTGATTAAATTATTTGCTAAGTTTTTTTTTTTAAAAATTAATATTGTGATGAATTATTGGGAATATTTTTTTTATTTTTTGTTAGTGTGAATATTGTGATTAAATTATTTGCTAAGTTTTAAAAAAAACAATTTAATATTGTGATTAAATTATTTGCCAAGTTTTTTTTTTTAAATTAATATTGTGATTAAATTATTTGGTAAGTTAAAAAAAAATTAATATTGTGATTAAATTATTTGCTAAGTTTTTTTTTTTAAAAAAAATAATAATAATATTGTGATTAAATTATTTGCTAAGTTTTTTTTTTAAAAAAATTAATATTGTGATTAAATTATTTGCTAAGTTTTTTTTAAAAAAAAAATTAATATTGTGATTAAATTATTTGCTGAGTTTTTTTTTTTTTATAAATTAATATTGTGATTAAATTATTGGGAAAAATAATTGGGGGAATATTTAGTATCAAATATTGTGATTAATTATGTTATTACAACATATTGGGAATATTTTTTTGTTAGTGTAAATATTGTGATTAATAATATGCTAGGGTTTTTTTAAAAATATGTTGTGATTAATTATTGAGAATATTTAGTAGTAAATACTTTGTACTTTTAGGTCTTTATCATGGGTATGAAATGGATTATGAGTTTGATACCTAAGATAGTATTTGTAGTCTTTTTAGCATAAATTATTTCAAGATATATTTGTTTAAGATTTGTAACAGAGATTTCAATGGATAACTGGTTGGTATAATATTTAAGTTTGATACCTAGAATGATTTGGAATTTTAAAAGAATATGAAATTGGTAATTACTATTTTTGTATGTGACTTGAGGTGAGTATAAGCAAAGTTTTGTGATTGACGTTGATTGAGAGTTATAAATTTGTCACTAACACAATTGCACTTGATGATTTATAGGTTGACAATGATCTATATAAATATATACTACGGTGGACCCCTTAGCAATGCCAACCCTTATGATGGATTTTCATTTCAAGGTCCAGGTATTCAGTGCTGTTATATGATGATACGTCCTAAGTTAAAGACCTTGAGTGATTTGAAGATAAAAATTATGGAAGAGCTGCAACCGAACCCTGCTTTGCATGACATACATATTACTTTTCGTTCTCCATATGAAGTCCTCAATCAATGCATTAATTACAGATATATGGCGATACTAGAAGACAAACATGTGAAGATCATGTTTAACAAGATGCGTCAATGGGAACAAATAGCAAATTTTGAGTTGTACGTCGCTTTGGAGCCACGTGCAGAAGTCAGCGTAGAGGAAATTGTACAAACAACTACATCTCTACAGTTTGCAGTCCTAGATGATCAATGCACCACATTGGGAGGCCATACACCTCCTTTTCAAGAGACACCAATAAAAGTTAAGAGCAAATATGGCAATAGGTATGAAGATCAATTTTGTACACATCGAGGTGAATCCTCTACACTTCCAGTAGTTGAAGATGAAGATGAACACTGTGTTGGGGAAGATCTTGACAATCGAGATGAGTACGAAGAGAAGATTGAGCGAGGCAACTTTGACAGGGATGTTGATGACCATGAAATTACTCTCAATTTTCATATTGATGATATGGATGACTGTGATGAAAATGATGCGAACACTACTGTTAGAGTTCAGCATGTTACAAATATGACCTCCGTTTATGAACCTCCCGCCTTATCATTTTATGAAAATACTTGGGAAAATATGGTTGATCCCGAACTTGGTGAGCAAGCATTTGCTTCTTCTTGGAATGCAGACATGAATTTTTGTACGGGGTTGATTTTTTACGAATAAAGAAGCGGTGAAACGTGCCTTAACAATTTATGCCGCAAAGCATAACAGAAACTTTCTAATTAGTAGGTCGATCAAAAGTAGACTGTATGTAAAATGCATGGATGGGTCATGCAAGTGGTACATTAGGGCAGTCATGAAGCCTAAACATGGAATATGGAAGGTCACATCTTATGGGGGTCCTCATAGTTGTATGACCCTTGACATGGCTCTTGATGGTAGAATGATTGATTGTAATTTTCTTGCAGCAGAATTTGTTCCAACGTTGCAAAAAAATCACATGGCAACAATTGATCACCTTAGAGATTACATCAAAGGGAGGTATTATGAATATAAGCTTTCTTACGATAAGATATGGAATGTGAAACAAAAGGCTATTGCAAAGATATTCTGTAATTGGGAAGAGTCTTACGAAAGGTTGAAAAAATTGTTGTTGGCATACTTGAATCAAGAAGTTAGCACCCAGTACTGGTATGTCACTGAACTGAGGGAGGAAGGTGTTACAATATTGCAATATGTGTTTTGGGCTTTCGCTCCGTGCATTGAAGGATTTAGACATTGTAAGCCAATGATCAATATTGATGGGACCCATTTGTATGGCAAATATCGAGGGGTATTGATAATTGCAATGGCCACCGATGCCAACAACAAGGTTTTGCCTCTCGCCTTTGTTGTTGTAGACAAAGAGTTAGGGCCTAGTTGGAGGTGGTTTTTAGAGTGCTTAAGGATTTCACTGGGGGATGTGATAGCAAATAAGGACATCTGTGTAATTTCTGACCGACATAAGGGTATTAGAAATGCAATTGCAAACTGGCCTAGAGGTGATGATGGAAAAGTATGAGTATTTCACAGATATTGTCTTCGACATGTTGCTAGCAACTTCAACACGCATTTTCAGGACGCTACTTTAAAATCTTTGGCCTTGAAAGCGGGGTATGCTACTCAGGAAGTTAAATTTGAGTTGTACATGCAACCTATCAAGGAAGCCGAGATCGAGGCACTTAGGAAGAAAGATAATATCTTAACAAATAATTAAACTCAGCAACATAATGTCTTATCGAATTGTTTACCTCTTCACTTAGTATTGCACTCATTAAGATTCATATGCTTATGGTTGGAAGAAAAAAAATAATTAAAAAAGAAACTAAAGAATTTTATTTTGATGTCTGTGAACCAGTGAAGAAGAACTCAAATCCTTCACAACATTCCACAAGCCATTTGTCTTCCTCATTTCCCTACTGGCTTCCCTTGTTGTACTACACTACACTTTCAGGTCTTGGACATCTCCCCACTCAAAAAGAAGCATGCGTTTTACTGTTCCATAGCACCACAGGTCAAGTTACCACTCATATGGCTCAAGAGGGCAGCCCCCATCTCTTGTATAGAAAATAATGCATCCCAACAAATTTTGCAGCTCTTGGATATTCCCACCCCATAAAGTCACAAATCAAGCTCATCAATGGAGGAAATCTGCTGAATAACCTCATAATGCTTCTCCCTTTGGCTTCCTCCAATTAACTCACCCACCTGAAATAAACGTCAAATGTCAATTTGTTCATACACAAAGATGCTGCGAAAATTAAAACTAGAATCAAGTACATGGAAACCAAACAACAAACGAGTAGATTAAGACAATGTACCTTTGGTACAACGACATCCGTAGCAGCCACTGTCTTACAGTCATCATCATATGCTCATGTTAGAATGCCTTGATATCTTTTGGGTGATTATAGACTATGACAGGCTTCTGAAACTCCACCTCTCTCTAGAATTTGCAAAATTAGAAAACCGAGGACATCAGCAACCGCTATTCAAGCACAACGAACCCATAAAAGACAGTCACAGACCTTTCATGTTCGGATGCTAAATCAATCCCCCGTTCAATTTTATTCTCAAACTTCGTGCCACTTTTCACAGCCTTTTCTAGAAGTTCACAACCTCTGTATATGAACTCTGCTAAAAAGGGGTGGAAGATACCATTCTTAGGCAATACGAGGTTTATGGGAATACCAGGTTTAAGCTTTGATCTCTCCTCTAGCTTTGCCAGATTCTCGTTTGCTATTTTTAGTTCAGCCATGGAAGCAAGAATGTCCTCCTTTCTCACTTTGTCTGATTTCAGTTGAGCAACAACTTCTCCTTTCTCCTTGACAAGAAGCTCAGCAGCTTCTATATCGGCTGCTGATGGAGGAGGATTCTTGATCAATTCCTTTTCCATCTTATCAGCTTCACTAGTCATAGTTGTAACTTGAAACATTTCACCAGCACCCTCACAATCACTAGTGGTGATAATTGGAGTGTGAACATAAAGGAATCCATGCTTTTGAAAGAATGTATGTGTTGCATATGCAAGAGGATTGCGGATTCCAGCTACTGCAAATATCTATAATGACAGCAAAATATATTACGATAATTACAAAATGGTAAAAAAGACTTTTAACAGAACCCAATCAGCATGTAATGGAGAATAACGAATGAATAATTCAATAAATGAAAAAAATTGCAAAATGTTAACGACTCCCGGAAAAACTTCAATCTGTCTACATTTTAGCAAAGACAATAAAGCACAGGATATCTCACCATGGCAAACTGATATAACTTGCTCCCAGGGCAAAATTGCCAATCCATCCATTTTGTTTCAGCTGCAACAATGTTTAGAACTTAGTCATGTCTTATGCAGAGTTTTGACTACTACATGAAGGAAAGTAGAATGGCTTGACTTAATGACAAGGAAGACAAAAAAAAAAAAAACATAAAGTACCTTTAAGGGTGGAGCAGAGTATATGTATGATAGTAAGGATCCACCAAGCGCAAGGTAAAATACTATAGGGAAATCATGCCCGGCCTGTAAGGAACAAAAATCATGAATTGACATTCATCTTTCAATATTTATAAATGGAGTAACATGTATAAATTACCTACCCACACGTCTAACAGACCAGCCAAGCGAAGGCCTCCTAAAAGCAACAACCAAAGCCATTAGTTAATAGCTGTTTTGCTTCAATCTCTTTTATACAAATCATAAATTGAAGATTTAGTTACGATTAGAAATACTCCCTTCTCTATTTATCCATGGACCCTTTACTCATACTTATTCAACTGGAAGTAATTGATGCAATCAAAAAACAAACAAGTTTTGTGGCAATGCAGGGCATTTAGTGTTAGAGATATCAGGCCCAAGACCCGAGCCTGTTGTAACAGGTCTAGATTCAACGTACTAGAACTTACATGCAGGCTGAACTACGTTAATTTTACCTCCGCTCTCCATTTCTCTCTTCTCACTCTCACTCTTAATTCCAACATCAATTCTAATATGGCATCAGAGCTATGTTTCAACAAATTTAACGTATGGATTTATATACTAAAGGATTCTTTTTAGACAAATGTCTGATTCAGAATGCCAAGTTACACACACACTCTAGCTAAAACAATCGTACACACACTCTTTCACAAATCTGTAAGTGAAGAAAGAGAATCACCAGCAAACCTCTAGTTTTAACCTCCACTTCAAACATCAGCATGAACAATAAACAATCATACACAAGACTAGAATATCTAGAGCTGAAACATCAAGAGGGAGAGAGTATCGTGGTCCGCTCTGCAAATTCTACTTTAGCTAGTTCACAGGATTATGAGACAAATATTTCCATGCAAAGACAGTAATACAAAAGAAACAAATAATCTGCAAGTATCAATCCTGATTCTTTCCATAAAGCTGATTTAGCGAAGCAATTTAGGAACCATTACCTCTGGTGGTGCAGCACAAAGCATGTACAAACAGTGATAATTTCTCTCAGGATCAGACACCTGGCAAACACGTGATCTTTCCAGCAAATAAGTTCTGATAGCAGCTCCTGAAATTATCCCCATCTTGTCAAATTGAATCTCCACGAACTTACCAAAACGACTGCAAAAATAATATGCACATAAGAATGGAACCCTAACACATAGATAGTATCATATAAAATTTGCATTATACACATAAGAATATTTTTAAAACAATAGATCATCCCACCTCGAGTTATTGTTTCTAACAGTCATTGCATTATCAAATGCTTCCAGAACAGGATTGGACTTTAAATCAGAGAAAAACACAACAAAAGCATGTATGATACAGGTGACAGTTACAAACTTAGGAAGTAAAATTATTGAAATAAAATTCAAGCCAATGACCTCTAGCTCGAAGAGCAATACCTAGTTCCAACAAAAATAAATGCACCTAAAAACTAGTTCCAACAAAAATAAATTCACCTGAAAACTAGAAACCCCAAATCTAATTAGCCTTGCAGCTCAATAAAAAACAAAGACTTTTAGGCTTTAAATCTCCCACCTGCTCCCCTAACTATAAAATTATCCTTAGGTGTATTTCCATTTCTGGTTTCTTACAATCTGTTAGTTTTGGGGTGGTGGAGGATTGTTATTGGACAATGGTGGCGTGAAGGTGATTTGGTTGATTGGGTTTCAGCCATGTTGGATTAAATGGCAATGGTGGTAGTTTTTTGCATGGGTTTGGAGAACGTGGCGTAGTTGGGTTTGGCTGGATTTGGTTGGTTTTGTGAGTGGGTGTAGCTGGGTATATTGCTTAAAATAGGTGGTAGTGGTGGTGGGTTTTCTGGTGGTAGCCATGGGTGGTGAAACAATGCAATTGTGGTTTATGGCTTGGCTTTGGGGTGAATGGGTGAAAATGGTTCAGCGGTGGCCAGATTGGGATGTGGGAAAGCCATGTATTGGGCGTGGAAATGTAGTTTCAATAGCAATGGATTTTGGGAGAGGAATGATGGTTTAAAATTCACGGTTCAAATTTCAAAATGTAAATTGCCCATAAAATGTCTATCTAAATTATAAGACAATATAACGTATAAAATTAACATGATAATTTGAAATACAGTCCAAAGAAATAGAACTAAAACCAGCCATTAGTATTCTGAAATGCACGTTCTCATCACAATCCAATGGCAGTGGCATGACTTCAAAATGCATCCAAAATAACATAGAGAACACAAGTGTCTTTCCCTTCTTGGTGTTTCCTACATAGATATCCATGGGTTGAATCCTTCCCCCACTTAAAATGTATCCAAAAAAAATTTCTGTGCAAATTAAAATAATATGGGCACTTCTTCTGAAGTGTACAAAATCAAATTGGACTAATCCACTTGTGGATATATATTTTAATTAGAAGATTGGATCGGTTGGTACAAGCATTCAAAAGGACAATTTTTTGTGAGTCTGGACTGCTGCTACTCAGCCAAAGGTCAGGCAAATCAACAGAAAACTCCAGATATAAGTAGTGGTGGAAATAGAGGCTTACTTGCAGAAGCTCTTTAAAAACATCCTCCAGGGTGATGATACCAATGACTTCCCCATCTTCAATATCCTCAGACAAAGATAGCAAGCTGTTTGTGACAGCACCATTTTTATGAACATTTTGCTTGTTTGTGATAGGCCTTGGAGGTTTCTCAATGTCAACGACAACCCTTTCTGATTTATCATCACGGTTGGTTAGGAAGGGGACAGTTACTTAAGAATTCCCATTAGCTACTTTTTCTTCCTCAAATTTCTCCCCTTCAGGCCGAGGGTTCTTGCTCTTTCCTTTGACCTTCACAACAACTGCCATATGACTGCTTCCTTTCTGAAACTCATTGAGGATATCATACAAAGGCATGTTTGATGGAACCCTGGGACATCAATGCATGAGAATTCATATTTTTCCCAGAGAGGAATGGAAAGAAAGAGGTACTAAGGGGAAAAGGCCACACCTAGGAATTCTTCGAATGGAAACAGCACTGACACGAGTTTCTGTGCCTGCTCGTACTGTGAGAAGACTTTTCACCTTAATCCCACAAATATTTACCATATGTAATAACCAATTCAAAATCAGTTCAGTACCAATAACAGGAAATCCATTTTTCACATTTTAAAAGGAAGGAGAAAAAAGGAGAAAAAAAGATGAAGGATATGCCATCACCAGTAAGAGACCAATAACATTTTTGGGATTTCCAGAATAGACAGGGACACGACTATGACCTCGTGCAAGAATTTTTCCAATTGCTTCCCTGCTTAAAAAATTTGATAAACATCTTTTATTAGTCTATTTCTGATCTATAAGTATATATTTAAAATTTAAGGCAAAAAATATCCCTGAATAATAAGGAACAAAACAGAAGAGTTATGCCCATCTTGTTCACTGGCAAATGGTCCAAGAAGTAGAAGCCCATCTATTTTTCTTTTATATTCTGTTTAAAAGAGTAGCATTGGCAAAAATAAGCATCCAGGAAATTTCATCCAGACTAGAGGACAAGGCTCTTATAACTTAACTGTAGCTCCCATTATCATTGTTTCACATCTTGTCCTCATTGCCTAAACGACCTACTCCAATTCTAGACAATATAAATATGGTATACATGGTTATACATGCTGACCATTCTGATATGCTTAATTAATAGCTCACTCAACTCCTCTTCGGGCAACAATAGCTCCCAACAATTAAATGCCCATCCAGAAGCAAAATAGAAGGAAGTTAAGCTTCTTTCACCAGCTCATTGCCATAACCACAAGCAAAATGAACAGGAAGTTTAGAGCAAGTCAGGCTGAAGCCAAACTGACCAGTCCAATTTCGAATTGACATCCAAGGAAAATGTTGATTCGATGGGTGTCATAGCCTCCTCTGCAGTCTGTGTGTCAAAAGGAACTTCAGAATTATGATCATTTTATAAAACAAAGGCAAAGAAATGAAAACATAAAGATTTTAAAGTTGACTCAAATTAGATAACAGGAACTCGCCCGGAATTTTAGTCAAAATAATATATTTTTTTTCTGGAGCAGGAGCATCACAATTTTTTTGAAGAAATACCAACAACTCAGCAGGTAATACTAAGATTACACATTGACCAAGAAAGAAAAATATGGATGATAACATAAGAGTGGCTTGTCGACAAACTAAAACCTTTTTGGAGCAGAATGAGCATCATATATTTTGTTTTGTTTTTTTGAAGAAATACCAACAACTAAGCAGGTATAACTAAGATTATGTATTGACCAAAAAAAAAAAAAAAACCGTATGACTGATAATATGAAGTTTTTTCTTTGTACAAAGTAGGTGTCCAAGTCAGAGGCCACAATATTTCACCTTCAGAAAAATTTGATGGCTATTGGAATTTTTTGCTACAGCTAAATATGCAAGTACAAGTAGAGAAAACATTTGAAGTCTTTAATAAATAAATATATTTTTATAGCAACAATTAACTTTTCAGTCAAATCTAGTGCTCCACTGATAATTGTTGTCTCATCATGTGTGAGTTCACCCCCCTTACCAGCCTAAAATTAAGAAAAAGAAAGTCAAGACAAAAACCAAGAAAAGTAAAATCCTAGTTGTAGCAATTTCTGCACTGCTTCACAAAATTTACATACAAACTTATGAGCTGGTTATATCATGTTTTCCTGTATGTTAGTTGAATCATCTTCGCACTTCTTGTCCAATAAGGAATATTATTACCAAAAAATAGAGACTTCCAATATGAGCAGATTACCTCTGGCCATGGATATAGAGACAAGGGCTTTCAATTGAGCTCGTCTAAACAGCGCATCATTATGTCCAAGTACGGCATCCAGAACCTGAAGCCACTTTTAACTTTAATATATGCTCAAAAATTCAGTGCACTTGGTGAACTAAATGTGTAAGTCAATTATGAAACTAGCCAATCTCAAGCACCACCTGGTTGCAAAAGTATGGAAACAATTCCACTAAGTAAAGGTGTCCATGCAACCCTCCCCCTCCCCCTCCCCCCCCGCGCGGGCAAAGGGGAACCATAACACTTGAATTCTTTTTGTGTCTGCAAAGAAAAAAAGCATTCACGTGTCATGGTCCAGTGGCCTTACCCTTGAATTGGTCCAACCTCAAGCATGCAATGTTATAAATATCAATTAACATCCGAACCTGTTAATTTAAGCTTCCTTGTGGACTCTCATATGCTCATGTTTTTACATTTGATAAAAATTTTAAAATGAACAGGTCCAAATCATATTTTAGTTTTAATTCTTTGCCACATATGTATCCTTCTAGGCAATACCAATGATTATCTCAGACTTTATTTCCACTAAATGCCATCCATTAACTGCTTAATGATGTCTAAATACATATACATCAGAGCAGCTGCCCTATTTTTTGAAATCTTCTCAAATTAAGCGACCTCAAACTGTTGCAAGAAGAGAAGCATAATCATGAGGGCTATATTTGATTCGATCCACTTGACAAGGCATTACCATTGATGGTTCCCACATCTCTAGTGGCTCACCAAAATCTCATTTAGCACAGCAAATAACATATGAAGTTCAAGTTCACAATAGCCCCTTTTGGTCTATAATGCATAATTCCACCTGCAAACTTCTACTTGCTTGGATCTCAACATCATCCTGAAAACCACCAACTACAAACTTATTCACAAATGACCAAAAATGATTGAGTTGTTGAGAAAACAGGCAATGAATTCATTGTTCAACTCAAAAGGTTGCTATAGCAATATCTAGAAGTGAAATATCTCCTAATCGTGATTATTTATTTTTAAAGAAGTTGTCCAGATCAGGAAACATTTTATAATCCGTAACTCTATAACCTGAAAACAGCAGTACATTTCCTAATGCAAAAAAAAAAAAAAAAAAAAAAAAAAAAAAAAAAAAAAAAAAGTCTTAGGACACCAAAAACAGTTATGCAGCAAATTATAGTATGTTACCAGATAACAGAAATGAAAATAACCATGGTGAATTTTAATATTCAAATCTCTATCTTATAAGATGAAATTCTGTTTGAAAAAAACTTTTTATATGCACCTCATCCGCAGCAGTTCCATCTACGTCCTTCATGAGCCCTTTAATTAATTCGAACAACACCTCAACCTACAAACAGCATATTAAGTTATTAACAACACTACTCCAATAAGAAAAAAGTTAGGATTGTAGAAAAAACAGAGAAGAAGCCCACCTGATCAGCAGTAGAGATGCAAGTGTAATTCTTCATGATGCTTTCAATAATAACCATTGCCATGACTTTATTTGTTTCATTATCAAGGGGGTCCACCACACGGGGGTAATTAGAAAGTGTCAGGGCCATGACAACATCATTGTATTTCTCCAGTGGAGCACTCAGAAGCACAACGACTTGTTTTTTTGCTCTTTGGTCTTCAAGTTTTGGTTTGCCAGAGAGCTTCTTAACACATGCTCCCTGTAATAAAAATTCAAATAAAGAACAACCAAGTAAGCATAACCATGTCAAAAAAATCCATTTCTAGAAAGAACCTCAAGGAATTTCCATCTATGTTATATATCTACTTTGACCAGAACGCCTTCCATATAAAATTTCATGCAATAGTTAGGTACACAAACTCTTCATGTGTAACACATAACTAATCAAGACAATTTACCAATAAAAAAAAAACACTAATCAAGACAATTTAATTTCAACTCACAGAAAATTCATTAGAAATATGCTTAATTACCTATATCCTACAGGAACCCCATTTACCCATGCACAGAAGGCAGAATCAATAGCTTCAAAGTGCAACAAAATCTTATGACCTGTCAGATATAAATAGTATATCAGAGTTCATATGAAAACCAAGTAAACATGAATAAAAAATTTGAACAGATAAGCTTCCATTTAATATGCTTTGATCAAGAAGCCAAAACCCAAAGAAGGGAAGAAAATAAATAAAAGGATCAAGATGCATCAACAGACACGGTAATGAGCTAAAATTCTACTAATGTCCATATAGATCATACCCTTCCATTCTGGTTTCTTACAATCTGTTAGTTTTAAGCTCTTGCGATTTTTGGATTTGTTTCATGTCCCGAGTGTTCATCATCATCATGAACACCAAAAAGTATTTGAACACCATTTGTAGGCAGATGGGGTGCTGACCTAATGGGGTGCTGACCCTATGGCACTTGACGCTTATGCTGTCTTGTATAGTGTCTGGTATGTGGGGGAGGGGGTACCGCATCTCCTTGGTCAGGCTCCTCGCGTTGCTGGAAAGACGAAGTTACAAAGGAACAATGGATTAAATGAATTCTAATACAATTCAACACAGCAGTCACGAAAGTATTCAAAGCTAGTAAATGACCAATCATACTGTGGGGCTAGCCTTGTGTCCTGCTTTGTGACCACCTGTCCCACAAGGAGGTGCTTTTCTTGTGCGTTTAAGCCGACCTTGTGGGGGTGAGTGTAACCCAACTACTTGCTCATTCTCGACATGCATAGCTGGCTGTTTTGCTCGACTCCCAACAACTAAAGATCCTACAACTGCGGGGAGGATGGTGTAGTGGCCGAGATGTGAGTGAGGCTCGTAGTCATAGGAGCTGTATACAGTCCAGGAGTGGGCATGAATGACATGGAGTCACTATGGGGTCGTACATGGTCTACATGACCAATGCTGTATGAGGGAGATTTAGTGTGCATGACAGGAGGGGTGTCATTGAAATCAATGCCGAGATCAAAGGATGGCGGAGTAAGGGATAGATGAGCGGGGTCAAAAAATGTACATAGAGTGGGTGAAGGGATTTTGGGGTGAGAAGATGCATGTGCAATGGGTACAGGGATCTATAGGTCAGGAAATGCAGGAGCAGTATGAGGAGGGATCTCTGGGGAAGGAGATGCATGTGGGGGTAGAGGGAACTTTAGGGCAGGAGAGGCATGTGGGGGTGGAGGGGGATCTGGCCTTTGTTGTTGATGGGGTGCAGCACACTGGCCATGGCTATGGTTGGCAGGAGTTGAGCTCGTGTGGTCATAACAAAATTTTTAAAGAAAGGTCAAAGCGATTACTGTAATAAGAAGTGAGGCGCTAGTGTGGTTGACGAACCTCCAAGTGACTCTACCATACCAGCCAAAGTATGGATGAACACTTGACATAGCACCCTCTAATCGTGCTCCATGACATAGTAATTGTGCTCTCATATTCCATACTTGGATGTGGCCAAAATGTCTGTCCCTTCAATCCATTTCAGTCTTCCCCCTCAGGTTTATCTTATGAAGGGCATCGTCAGTATCATCTTCGAGAATTTCTTGCACCATCCCAAACTGACGAAAAACACAATCCAGTGTATGTTTATCTACTAACCAGAAACATACAAGCGGCACCCTCGCCGTCCACATGTCTCGTCCTGCTAAACAGAATGCAGGCAGGTGGCCTAATTTGGCTTCATATGGTTGCCACACCACTTGATGTAGTAAAAAAAAAATCACAGCACATCATGCAATGTTCCATTATTTTCAACTGACATATTTTACGGTTATAACAGTATATAGTATTCATAAACATTACAAGAAACATAATTTGGGTACCTGGTTGGGATACATAGAATTTAGAAGCTGATGGTATCGAACCAAACAGATTTCGGCGGGGCTATTCTTCGTGCTTATGATCCAAACCAACCTACAATGAAGAAAGAGGGAATCAATATCTACCAATTATGCAATGTAATAAAAAAGAAAAAGGATTTGTATGCTGATGGAAGCTTAAAAAATCCATATTGTTTATTTTTCCTTGAAATACTACTACTACTACTACACTACATAAGCATCCTTAGTTGTAGAGTTCCTACTGTGAATAATGCTAAGTTCAATTATTTTTTAATGCTAAGTTCAGTGTGTCATATCATTTAAAATTATGGATCCATTTGCAATAGAGAGAATCGGTCAAGGAAGAGACTTACTTAATGGACAATGGAGAAGGTGGTAATGGTGGGCCATATGCATCATCTGGTAGGAGGTCCATCCTTGGGCATAAACAAGGGAATCTAAACCATGCCCAATACTGAACGAGTATCAAGGCCCCAGCAATCTGATTGGCCTTTCTATCGGTTGCCCTGCATAACTCTTTGTACAACCATGCAAGGCAAGCGCTCTCCCAACTGTACCGAGGTGGATTATGAAGGTCCCTCAATATCTGCAACCACATCGTATGCACCTATCACCAAACTTGTCAGCAAAAATTGCGTCCCCTAGGAGTGCTAGAATATAACACCGTGCATATTGATGCACAACAACCTCTTCTGCACCATCGGGCAACCCTTGGTCAACTTTTTCAAGTAGTTTCTTAATTTGGATCCTCTGTCCTTGAAGCACCACAGAATTATTAACAGTTCCACGCATTTGCTGACATTCAACAGCCCACGTCAAGTCACAAGTTCCAACAATTGCCTCACCATCGATTGGAATTCCTAAAAGAACCTCCACATCTTGTAATGTGATCGTCATTTCACCATGTGGAACGTGGAAGGTGTGGGTTTCAGGCCGCCATCGCTCAACAAATGCTGTTATCAAGTTATGATCAATCTCTCTAGATGGGGTCCTATACAGCCCCTTTAATCCAATTCTCTTGACAATGACGAGGACGCGATCATCCACCATCGGGTTTCGTTTTCGGAACTCCTCATTACGACCACGACATTTCAATACTCCCGGATCCTGCACTTGATAGAACCATGGTGATGAGATGCAGTATGCCATAACCTTTGTATAAATGATTGTAGCTATTGTTCACAAAATATCCCATAAACTTTAATTGGAATTGAAATGAGTTTATGACAACTTATTTAATGAAGCATTTGTAGTCTCCTTATTTTTTTTTTAATACAAAAACCAAAAATACAAAAGCTATATATCAGGATTAAGGTTATGCTCAAGAAGAATTACATCAACAAAATCGGGAGTATAGCCTAAAACAAAAATACTAGAGGTAGATAATTATTAAGAGACCATTTTGTAAGAACATAAGCAATCTAACTCAATCCAACTAATAGGCATGACTATGCATTCAAAGCTAGTAATACTATTGACAAACTTAGAATTTTAGAAATGAAAAAAGAAATCAACATAATGTAAAAGGATAAGAAGAGAATATAGAAATTTAGCAGGTCGTCGGATTTAATTTTACCTTGCCTTCCCAAACAGCGGACGATCGATGTTCTTTTACAAACCTTAACACCGAACAAACCCTAGGACCAGGACCGAACTCATCAACCACCTCAGCAGCAACGATAGCCATACTACACAAAGTTTAGGGAGTCAAAAGTAATATAAGCACATGTTCAAGATAAATTGGCAAGGATCTCAATGTATAGCCTAATTTATTGCATAATTCTCCAAATACCACAATGAACACAAGCTCCATAAGAGATAATATTTATGTCAATAAGATAGAATCAAGTGAAAAGAAAAACTAGCTAAAAAGAAGACATCAACTTAAAACTACTAGGTAAGTTCGGGTGACATTGCAAGGAGAAAATTGGCATATAATACCCAGTTTCAAACATATTTGTTAGTTAACATCGTTTTCAAACTAATTAGCAAACTAACATCTCAAGTTTCTTAAACTTGATTTCACTGTAGCAACTCGAGTCTCAGAAACTTGAGTTCCACGTGAACTCGACTCTTTAACACTTGATTTTCCTGAAACAAAAATAGAACCAAAAGGAGAAAATTGGCAAAAGATGCCCATTTTCAAACATATTCGTTAGTTAACATCGTTTTCAAACTAATTAGCAAACTAACATTTCGAATTTCTTAGACTTAATTTCACTGTAGCAACTATCAAAACAGTAACACGAAGCAACAACCCCGTCAATAGCAATCATTCATACAAGATATACAAGATATTATACTAAGTTAAAATCAAATCTCCATCAATAGCTGCCAAACACTCCAGGATGAAAACCAATCTCACTAGCAGATTATCGAGAAACAAATTCAATACAGAGAAAATATATTAACACATATAATCTCTAATTAAAATTCAAAATAGGTATTGACTTCTGCACTACTTAGTTTGAAATTTAATTAACAATTGGAGTCTAAAGCTAATTTTGCCACTCTACTACAAACATCCAAAATCTAAAACAGAAGCTCATAGTTCCGGGTATTTGTTTCGTTTACAATAATGATGCACAAGAGTTCAAAATTTTTGTGTAGTTTAATGATTTAACTATTGGATTCTTATAGACCTTCAAATCTCTATTTTAAATGATCTAATATTAAGTTTTCACCGATCTAAGTAACAATCTTAAACATGACCTCATATGATCATCCACAAATAACCCACTTTCAACATAAGACATTTTACGAAAGAGAGATAATCAAACCATAGGCAAAAGAGCAGACATAAATATATGCCACAATAATGCTGTAGAGATATGGACACAGCTCGAGCACATTCCATTATACCAATGATTGTACTACAAAGATCACATTGAAGTTTTGTGTGAGGACACTGCGAATTACTCACAATGAAGCTAACATACATGCTAGCTGTCCTTCCATACAAAATTAAAGCTCTATATGGAATCAAAGATTTTTCCAATTCCAAGCAAAAAAATATGTACCTCTTGCACCACACGTTTCTTTAGTGCTACAATTTGAATATGAAATGCTAGAGCCTAGAAGAAAAGAAAGGAAGCCGGTATAATTGTGAAGCCACATCAGGCATTATTAAGTAATCAATAAAGAATGTAAAGAATAAAAGGACTGGCAACCATTTCTAAACAACAGGGTAAGACCATTTGGTTGGGGAAAGGTTAAGATAGTGAATTAAAGTATTAGAAAAGGAGTCGTCAAATTAATTGAACTAAGAATGACAAAAGTCAATGTACTTTGATTTTTGATTCTTGATCAGACTCAATGTATTTGATTAGCTAGATTAATTTATCCCATATCATGTACAAACTTTTATAAAATATGGATAATGTACCAAATTATGTGAGTAATTAACTCTTTTTCTTTAATTTATTTTGGAAAAGTAGGTCGGCTGCCATGATGAAAGTGTATTTAATAATAGATGAATCCAAATTCTTGACCTTCTGACAAATAAAAATTTCCTCTTTTTCTGTTTTCTGCTGGAAACAAAATTAAACATGATGTAAAATCTAATGTGGGCACTGCAAATATCAGTTGTCATAGGTAATGGAATAACACTATAATACTATACTAATTTTCTAGCTTTTTTTTAGTCTTGTTAAATTGTGTAAGAGGCATGTGAAAGATAATATTCTGCTTTGTTTGTTTAGAAAATGTCCTAACTTTTAGCACGTGCTAGAGAGATACAACTTCACAGGAATAAGCAAGGAAGATTCTTTGTGTTCCTCCCATAATGAAAAAGACAAACACAAAATTATAATGTATCCTTTTTTGTTTTTCCTCTCTACTTTCCCAATGCCAGAAAATTCCATGGCCGACCATTCACACTACTTCACATTATCATTCCCAGAAATATAGGACAAAGGGACAAATAACATGTGGCTAATGATCCTCTTGTCACCTCACACTAAATATAGGACAAAGGGACAAACTACCCACTAAGTTTTTTTCTCACTAAAGAATGTTAAAGGCTGAATTTTTCTCCAAAACCCATTTCCCAAAGTGTCTAGTAAACATGAATATAGCCATTAATTCATCTTTAGATTGAATAACTAAATATTCATATCATGGGATCAGAAAAAAAGTTTAAACCTTTGATCAAAGATCTAATATTGGTAAACTATAGTATTAAGAAGTGATCAGTAGCAAAGGCAGATGTGAGAATTTAGAGACAAATGCAAGCAAAGTGTTAGAGAGAGACATACCTTGAGAAACAGTGTTTGGTAGTAATGAATGGAAAGCAGAATTGTGATATGTGTTTGAAAGCTTATTTGAACCCTATCTTGACCAACTAGAGGCGGTAAAGGTAATTACCTAGGGAACTTGTAATGAAAAACTTTAAAAGGAAGCTATATGTACAAAACCCTTTAAACAAAAAAAGAAAAAAGAAAAAAAAAGCAAGGAACTTAGATAGAATCAATTACCTGAGAGTGAGAGAGAGACACCGTGAATGACCCAACAAGGCTCGAAAAGATGCTGGGATCATAGAGATGGTGGGTCAGAAAGATGGTCAGAGTCCGACAAGGAGAGGAGCCAATGACGACATAATGAGCCACCAATGAGGCCTAGCTATCGATGAGTTGAGAGGAGAATGACAGAGAGAGAGAGTCTCGTGCTTGAGTGGGTTTGAGCGTCTGGGTGTTTGAGAGTGAGAGTGAGAGATTGTGAGAGAGATTGTGAGAGAGAGACGGTGTGAGACTGAGTGAGTGTTTGAATTTTTGTGATTTTGAGAGTGAGAGATGAGTGTGATCTGTGGTTTTGAGAGTAAGAGTGAGAGACTGAGTGTGCAGGGTGTTTGAGAGTGTTTTGGTGAGAGTGATCTGGGAGTTTGGTTAACAGAAATCAAGTCTCTTAGACTCGATTTCTTAAAACGACTCCAACGCACGGGACCCAAAATCGAGTCCAATAGACTCGATTTCTTTTAAAATGAACCACGTATGCACGTGACCTGAGTGTCAAAAGTGTGGTGTGACAGACTTGGAAATCGAGTCCAAAGGACTCGATTTTTCTGGCCCAAAAATGAGTTCAATGAACTCAATTTTTGTGTCTACTTGGACTCCTTGTCCACCTCAGCTGGTGCCACTATGGGAAAATTGAGTACAATGTACTTGATTTATAAGCCCAAAATCAAGTTCATTGGACTCGATTTGTTAGAAACCAAATTAGTTTCAAACGTTGGCTAACTAATAATATTGTTTGGATTTTATAGTTATTTAAAAATTTTGGCCTTGGTAGTAACTGAATTTTAGTGGCTTACAGATTACCGATAGAACAAGTTATAGTATAAAAGCTAAAAAAAAAATAGATGTTGCGTTCTCTCTCTCGTCTTTCAATTTAGAGGCGATGTCAACGAAGATGCTCGAGACTGCTTCCATGAAGTTCAAGATTTGCAAGGTGTGAACTCTAACTTGTTTTTTGTTTTAAATTTCAAACTTCATTGTCTTCTTTCTTTCTTTTCATTTGCAGTTTTTTGTTTCGTGTATTTGAATGAATTTGGAACCCTAAACTCCCTAATATATAGTTTTGGTATTTAGATATCATTAATTTTAGGTCCTTCGGATTCATTATTGAAGCACAATATTTCAGCATTATGTTGCTTTAGTTTTTTAATTTCTAGATATAGGCAAGTTGAAATCGCAAATTTCCTTGAGTTATGATTGCATGTGGCATTATTTTCTATTTGGATATCAATGAATTCAAATCCTAAATTCTAACCACTGGATTGTGATATTAATAGTTCTATACAAACAAAAAACTCCGTAATTCCACGTATGTATGTGAAGAAGGTGTTAGGCATGGTTCTGTGTGTGTATTGTAATAATAGCATAAGTGCATATCAGGTGCCTATATGTGGGTTGTATTGTAATAATAGCATAAGTGCATATCAGATGCCTATACCTCACTTGTCAATATCAGACTTTTAGTGTAATGAGTTAGTTGGATATGGATGAGTTAGTTGGATATGGGTTAGTTAGTGGAAGTATAGGATGGTTAGGGTTAGTTAGAGAATTGAGGTGGCATTGACAGCTAGTAGATGATGTATAAAAGGGAGGCTATTGTACACTGAAAAACTAAGCAAATGCAATCTCAATTTTAGTCTTTCCTTTGTCTTTCTCTCTGTTTTTACTTTTCCCAATTCTTGGAGGCCCAGCTGACCTCGAATCAGCTACACAAATTAATCATTGAATGCAATCCTAACAGAAGGTAAGGATAAAAAAAACTCGTTTGTTTTGTTCTCTTTTTATTTGTTGTTGGATTTTTGCAGCAGCCCATTACATCACTGATCTTGTAATGTACTTTAGTCTCTTATGCTATGTTTGGAAGTTTGGAGGGAGAGAAGAGTAGAGAGGAGTAGTGGGGAGGAGAGTAGGGGGGAGTGGTTATCCTCTACCTTGTTTGCATGTTTTTAAAATTAAGTAAGGGGGAGAGAAATAATTAACATTTTCATAGTTTGTAATTTTGTTAATATGGTAAGAGTAAATTTAGTAATTCATTTGGTCAAACATTTCTATGCTCTACTCTCCCTCCAAATCTCTCCAATTTGGGGGAATTAAAAATGAGGGGTTAGAAGTAGTTAAAATCCCTCCAAGCCCGTCCAAATCTCTCTCCCTCCTCCCTTAAAAAACATTCAAAAAAGGTAATTTAGCCTACTCTCCCTCCCTTTACTCTACTCCCCTCTACTCCCCTCTACTCCCCCTCCATTCAAACAAGCTATTAATATATATAGTCTAGATGATAACTCCCCTTCTTAAATTAGTATATAAGTTTTCGATCCTAATAGTTTTTTAGCATAGATTTCTTGGAAATAATTTTTTTTTTTAACACAATAATTTTGTCCTCCCTTTTCTTTTTTGTATTAGTAAATTTTCATGGCTTACCTTTCATGACCTTGTTCGTTTATATTGTGGTCCATGGTTCCTATATATATATATATATATATATATATATATATATATATATATATATATTCTTTTTTATGGTTCTAGTGCAAGTTGTATTAGTCTAAAATTTGATATTCGCTCATTGGACAATAATTGATATTCTCATTGAATCTTGGTTTGTTTGAATTGAGAACTAGTGTCTTGTCTTAAAGTAAGAGACATGGGGTTCAAATCCTGCCTACACCAAAAAAAGAATTGATGTTTTGGCCTGATGATAGTGAGCAATTATAATAGAGTGGATGCTATTAGTTTGAATTATATCCTATGTCTCAAAAGGTAGTAGTTTTCCTCAATTAATGCTGCGCTAATTTTTTTTTCTTTAAATTGCATGTGCACATGATTGTATCTTCCTAGGCTGTTAGGATTTTTGGTAGCCTAAGAAGATAAATTTTCTTGGAAGGGGTTGATACTTTCTGAACTATAATGTAAAGGGGGATAATAACCACCTTGACAAAAATTCTGATTTGATTATGATAACCACCTCTATAGACTATAGGATCTTCCTCCTCTGCCTCAATTATTGGTCGATCTACCACTTCCTCTGTTTGCATGGAACTGGCCATTAAAGGTTGAGGAGACGAATTTGGCCTAGGTCCTTGACCAATCATAGCAATATGAACAAGTTCTTTGATTAGCTCAGAGGCACGCTTTAGTGATTTTTCTTCAAAGGTGAGAAGAACATGAACTTGTTCATATCCTATAGGATCATCCCTGGTTCTTAGAGCAAAACTGAAGGAATAGTACCCTTGTGGTAGTCCATCAAGAATAATGTGTAGAAGCTCTTCATCTTCAACATGAACTCCTACTACCTCCAATTTGTCTCTACAATCTTTGATTTTGGCGAAGTACACATCAATAGAATCATTGTTCTTCCTAATGCTATTTAGTTCTCTCTTCAAACCAAGAATGTTAGATCTAGACATAGAAGTATAGCACCTTTCCAAAGTATCTCATACACCTATAGCTGTAGTTTGCCCAACAACAAGAGCAAGAGCTGAGTGAGACAACATAGCACTGATCATTGACATTAAAGCTCTTTCTTTTTATGCACCATTGAAGAAAATCTGGATTTTCTTGTGTGGTAGGCAATCCCTTATCATATCTGAGAAATTTTTCTGGACATGGATAAGAACCATCAACAATATCAAAAAACGAGTAAGCACTTAGTGTAAAGGTGATTTGAAACTTACACTTAGAGTAGAGGTAATCTGAAATTATCTTTCATTTTAATTATTGTTGTGAAATTATTTGTCTCACTTGTTTCCCTTAGTTTGGTGCTTAGGACTAGAAAGTTTGATTTAATAAAGAACGTAACTTTCACTTCATTTGTGTGTCTTGTGTTGCTTTTATTCCTCACTGGTTTCTTAAATTCCTTTTGGAGTTATGATTTTTGTCCACTAAATGTAAAATGTTCACGACCCCTGCTGGCAAAGTAAATACTCTTTGTTTATAGCTGACAAGTTATTACTTAATGCCTTCTGCAAATATTTGCTGATTTTATGTGGTTCCCTTTTTAATGTAAGCTACAGGCTTTATTGCTATTATTTAATTTGGATACAAGTAGGGTAGACTGACAGGTATGCAAATGTATTGGCTAGCTTATAATTCTGATCACATTCTACTTATAACAGTTTTTATTTTGATTACTTCTTGGTATTGAAGATGTGGTATTTTTCCGGTCAAATGCAATGTGGCCTCCTTTTGGGTTTGCTAGGTAAAAACTAAGAGTTGTATTGTTGTTGGAAAATCATCACTAGGAGGCCTGATGCCTCTCTGTTTATGTATTAAGTGCATATAATGAGAGCTTATTATTACTTGATTGTTAAACATGTGGCAACATAAATTGTGATGTATGATTTAAAATTCTAAGTTGCTTCTGGAAGATTGGCACCAAATTTATTGTTATGCTAAGAGGATTTGTTGTAAATCAGGTTCCTTCTTCTGACATTGGCAATATGTAGTCCCGAACAATAATAATGCATTTTTTGCTCTGATAATAATATATGCCTGTTTATAGGCATGATATGCAAAGAAGATGGCAAACATGTGGGAGATGCTTGCAAAAGAAAGCAACACATATTTATAAGCTGGCAGCTAAAGTATTTGGCTGTAATATATATATATATTTTTTTTCATTCCTTTCTACTTTTTCCCTGTATTTGGCTGGAATTTTCAATTAGCTTATAAAGTTGAGTTGGTCATAAACTTCATATCCTTCTTTGAGCTAATATGGTTGTCTATATTCTCCATTGTGGATGTATTCATTATTCAATAGAAAAAAGTATTTGTAATTTTTTCTTGTTGCTTTTCTCGAAAACTTTTAAGCCATTTTAGATTCTTTTTACAACTATTGAAACCCTAAGTTTAAAACTTATTTGAACCCATTTACCCTTTAATTTCTTTATAGAAAAATAAATAATCTTAAGAATTTCTCAAACTCTGAGATGATAATGATGATATTTTGGAGCTTACACGAAATCACTATCATGAATTTTATTAAAATTAGTGAACAATGACAATTTGAGCCACTCATTCCAAAGAGTTACTTGGAGAGGTAGAGAGAGTGATACACATACCAAGACTCTTCATACAATTCAATATTTTTCTATAAAAAATGAAATTTATAATTTCAAAATATTTTAAAATATCTTAAATGAAACAAAGACGAGAGAGATACCAATACTCAAAGAGAGAGAAAGAGACAAGCTCAATAGTGAGAAAATTTAAATAAGTGTTTTAAAAAAAAATATGTATATATATATATTGATGATGGGAAGAAAATCAGTAGGCTGGATGCTTCGGATTTCAAATGACTAATGATTGCCTCAATGGCTTAAAATAGAAAGAATGATTGATCAAAAGTGACCGGGGTTGCTAGCCAAGAACCCTCCGATGCCAAAATTAGTTTTCTTTCTTAAATTTTGGAGTTCCAACTTTTCAGGAAATGTAAAAACGTACCTTTTGTCTGGTTTGAATGGACATTTATATAGTATGCCCCAGAAACAGTTGTTAGAATTGTAACTTCCCCTGTATTTGAGGAGGTCCGAGAGTTCAGGGATAACTTTATCACAGACGGTCATCCTTACATGGACGACCTTCCTATGTGGGATGTCCCTCCTGTTCTGGACGTCTCCTTTGGACGAGTTGGAGTTAAATTTTTAGTTCAGCATCAGTTACCCCCTTGTCCAAAGGTCATCCAGAGCACTAGAGGATCTATTGTTGTTCTTTGGACACGCATCCCCATGTTGGTGATCACATATTACTTCAGGTGTCACAATCTTAATGGTCGGATTCCTATGGTCTAGGATTGTGCTACGCGTCACAATTTTATTGGCTATTTGTCACGTCGATTCAAGTTTTCGAGGAAACAGCCACGTGGCGCTTCCTAGTTGATCACGTCGTTCCAAATACCATTTTTCAATGCCTATAAATAGTAGAATTCCTCTCATACCCTTTGCATTTTTCAAATTTTCTTCTTTGACATTCCTCGTCCATCACCTCAACTAGAAGTATTCCAGCATCCCTAGTTTCCCTTCATCTAGAGCCAGGTATCTTCTTTATACTCGTCTTTAGGTTTTCCTTAAGTTTTCAAAATGTTTGAAATTGTCGTTTCTTCGTCTAGTAATAGTGTTGATAAAGAGATAGATGAGTACCATAACTCGACTAGTTACAGTGGCTCTAGTAGTGATAGTAGTAGTCGGGGAGACACCACAGACGAGGAATATACTTCTAGGGTCCGTGGGGTTCCTTTTGAAGTCCTGCAAGAGCAACTTAGGACGAGAGTAGCGTCTGGGTCTAGGGCTGGTCCTTCAAGTGCTCCCCCGTCCACCCCTCAGGACAAGATTAAGACCATATACAGCTGTGCTGTGGGAGTCTCTTAGGAGTTGGTATCAGATTCCAAATGATTTAAACCCTAGGTTGGCTGTTCGAGTGGAGTGGTGTTGCAGCCTCGTTTTGGTGTAGGAGTCTATGAGGATTATCTTCTAGGAGGTCTTAGGCTGCAACTTAATGCTTTTGCTAGGGAGTTACTCACTAGATTAGGTTTAGGGTTGTGTAAGTTTAACCCCAATGCATGGAGATAAGTCGTCTCTATGCAAGTTTTGTGGAGAGAGGTTTTTGAAGGGGATCGTCCTCTCATGGTGGACGAATTCCTTTACTGTTGTAAACCCTCTGAAATTAATCAATCCCATGGCTTTTATCAATTCACAGCCAGAAGGAGAGATTGTAGGATAATAAAGTCTTTGGATACGTCGGATAGGAACTGGAAGACGGAGTTTTTCTTCATCTCTGGTTTTTGGGCAGGACACCTTGTTAAGGTTGTCCAGGATCCATTTGCTCCATATACTGGAGAGTTAGGGAACCTTTGTCCTGAAGGTATGCTTATTAACATTGTGTTGTTATTTTTACTATGTATGTAGTTCCATAATTATTCAAGTCCCCTTTCTTTTTTGCAGGTGTTAGACGACCGTCCTTGAACAAGTTTTACTTGGGACATATTCAAAAAGCTCGTCTTCACCCTGAGAGGGATTTCCACTCTTTGGTTACTCTTCAACGCCTTGCTACTTAGGGATTCGGTCTTGAGCCCTCTCTCGAAGGCACAGCCCATGAACTTACAGTTCATAGACATAAGTTTTTACTTTGAAAAACTCCTATCAAAATTTGGAACGACTATAACAATCTTCTTTGCAGGAATGGCCACTATGAAGGAGAACAAAGGCAAAGAGGTTGTGGACGAGGCAAACAAGCAGGAGGTTGAAAATCAACCTTGTCTAGCTGTTGGTGATAAGAGAAGTCTGTCAAAAGGTGTTGACTTGGAGAATCTCCCCAGCCGTCGAAAGGAGAAGAGGGCAAAGCACAGGTCGTCTAGGGCTGGGGTTGTTGCACCTGGTCTTCCTATTCCCCCTTTACCTCAGTAGTCGTCCATCCAGATCCAAGATTTAGACTCGTCTGAGCCTGCTCACACCCTGCCGTCTAAAACCACAGTGCCAACCTTGTCTCAGCGTCTCCAAAAGGTCGTTACGAACATTGTCAAAAATGAGGATTTGGCTTGGGAAAGATTTGAGAAGGCCATGACTGGCGAGGACGTGGCCGCATGCTACAACATGTCCTTGAAAGAATTTGAGCACTCGGGTGTTCATGATTTTTTCAAGGTAATTTAACAAACTTTTTTCCCTTTTTTTTTTTTTTGGTCTCGTCCATGTTATCATAGCGTCATATGCTTTATTTATTTGTTTTAACAAAAAATTCTAACTGCTTGTGAAGGCCATGTCTAAATTCATTGCTATGTCCAGACAAGCTACAGAGCCAGATAAAACGAGGATCTTATTAGAAAAAAGGATAAAGGAAGTCAAGGACGACTGCAAGGGCAGGGCTGAAATGGTAGTCAAGGCTAAGGACGAGACTAAGGGGCTATGGAACCTCGTCGAAGAGCTGAGAGCTGATATTGTAGAGAAAGACACTCTTCTTGATCACCTCCAAAAGAAGACCGACGAGCTGAGCAGTTATCTTGAAAAGGCCAAAGAAGGTGCAATGGAGGAGTTCAAAGTTTCCAAGCAATTAACTGACCTGCTGGACGCCAATTATGCAGCTGGGTTTGAAGACTTTCGCATGGACGTTAAGGAAAAGTTTCCTAATGTTGACTTCAGCTCCATTGTGCTTCAACTTGGTCGCGCTGCTAGTTCTTTCCTTCAAATGAGTTCCGAAGATGTCAACATTGAAGACAATGCCACGACCAAGCCAGCCCAAGATGAGTCTAAGACTGGAGAAGATTCTTCAGCCAAAGCATGAAAATTTGACCAATTTATTACTTTTCTTTCTCTTTTTTATTTTTTATTTTTTTATGAGGTCCATTGTTTTAGAACCATTTTTAAGATTTATTTGAGTACATTTCACTCGTCTAGAGTGCTCTGGACGAGTTTATTAACAATTTCCTTTTAAGGCTTACTTCGTAAGGGTTTTTGGACGGTGGTCGTTTACCCTTTTTAAATTTTGATGAATGTTTATTTTTGCTCATCATTGAATGTTATTGTATGGACGAGCCCACCCTTTGTTTTCGTCATTAATGTCATTGGCTTCTAAGTGGCCTGTCCACTCCCAAGTGTTGGAGGGTCGTCCACGCGTTTTTCTTATGGACGACTTGCTTATGCATGGACGACTTGTTTGCCATTTAAATTTTTATGAGTATAACTCGTCCTAGAAGTGGTAATGACGTCTTTGCCAGTTCTTTTCCTTACCTATGGGCTGGGCAATTGGCATTCACTCATCTAGAACACAGGAGCATCTTGACTAGACGCTCGTCCATGGACTCTAATGCTCACTGTATGCTTTTTCTCATCCACTACTTAGGTGTTACGCTTACAGTTCTTTCTCATCCTTTTCTTTGGATGAGTATAGGTTTTCCCGTCTGTTTTTTAGATGAGTATGGCTTAGTTTATTTTTGCTTTATCTTTATTTCAAGGAAAGCTTATGAACGTTACATCCTTGCATCTAGATATTTTCATTTGTCTTAGGCTTTAGCCTTCTTGTGGGTACTATTATGGAAATTAGATTCATGCATTAAATACATTGGAAACCCAAACCATATTTATTATATAAACTTCGTCCACAAATATGGCATACGCTTAGAAGCTAGTGCCTTAGGAAAATACTTATATGTAAACAACCTCGTCTTTTACAAATTTGTCTGTAGACGTGCAAACGTTTAGGAACTAGTGCACTTTTTATTTTTAAAACACATAATAGTAATAAAAACACTAACAGTAAACATGAGTAAACATGTAGACTATAGCTGTATCTTCATCCATAGCTCTCATCCCTGGTAATTCTTGTCCAAGCTCATCATTGATAGTACCTCCTTAGATGCTCCACGTTCCACAGATGTTCTAACTTTCGTCCGTCCAGAGCTTTCAAGTAATACGACCCCTGTCTCTTGCAGTTGATTACCTTATAGGGTCCTTTCCAATTGGGTCCTAATTTTCCATGAGCTGGGTTCCTAATTGCTAAGAACACCCTTTTAAGAACGAGGTCCCCAATGTTGAAATGCTTGGGTTTTACCATATCATCATACTACCTAGCCATAAGATTTTTGTACTTTGTTGTCCTTTGCTCTGTATCCATCCTTACCTCATCAATGAGATCGAGGTCAAGACGAAGTTGTTCCTCGTTTTCTTTCTCCTAATACTTCATCATTCGATGATTAGCCATATGAACTTCCGTAGGTATGACTGCTTCACTTCCATAGGCTAGCTTGAAGGGGGTTTCTCTTGTCGATGTCCTCACAGTCCTCCTGTAGGCCCAAAGAACACTTGGCAACTTGTCTGGCCATACCCCTTTTGCCCCTCGACCCGAGTCTTGATGATTTTTAGCAAGGATCGGTTTGCTATTGCTTGTCCATTCGTCTGTAGGTGAGGAATAGTGATTTTTGATTCCAAACTATTCACAAAAGTCCCTGAAAGGTGTGTTGTCAAACTGTCGTTCATTATTAGATATCAGTACTCTAGGTATTCCGAACCTACATAGAATGTTCTTCCAAACAAAGTTCTTAACATTTTTCTGAGTCATTTTTGCAAGAGGTTCGGCCTCTACCCATTTGGTAAAGTAGTCAATCCCTACTACCAAAAATTTAATCTGTCTGGTTCCTAGGGAAAAAAGACCTAGGATATCCAGTCCTCATTGTGCAAAGGGCCATGAGGCCATCATTGGGGTTTGGTACTCTGATGGCTGTCTAGGAACATGTTAGGACATATGTGTTTCAAGTTGTTTTGAACATATGTCATTCTTTTATGTAATTGGTTTATCCTTTAAAAAAACGCACTTTACTTGTAATTGGGTAGATTTAGGATGTGTTTAACGCTTCAAGAAACTGTGTTTCAAGATCAAGTGTTGAAGTCATCAAGACTGTCCAAGAAACAAGCTGAAAATTATAAGTTCATTAAAGCTCGACACCTGGCTCGACAGCTGCATCTATCGAGCTT
This sequence comes from Castanopsis chinensis, assembly GCA_032878915.1. Classification (NCBI taxonomy): domain Eukaryota; kingdom Viridiplantae; phylum Streptophyta; class Magnoliopsida; order Fagales; family Fagaceae; genus Castanopsis; species Castanopsis chinensis. The sequence continues at coordinate 44,921,001 of JAVQMG010000133.1, forward strand.
TAAGAAACTATTCAGCCCCGTGGCTCGACACTTGCTCGACAGCACCTCGACACCTCTAGTTGTCAAGATTTAAGAAAAACAGATTCTAAGTTCTGTTTTGATTCCAATCCGTACATGTGTCTTTGGGACTTCTTTTCTTCTAACCCTAGACATATAAAAGGATTATTTTAAGGGTCATCAAAATCTACACAAGTTACACAGCATTGAAAAACCTTGTTCAAGCAATTTGTGACTTGAGACAAAGTTCATGCCCTAGTTCATCTTTCTTGTGAAGAAGTTACTGTGTAATGTGCATTGTGGGATTTTGTAACCAAGCATCTTCTTGATCTTCATCGTGTGGATGAATTGAAGAATTTTACAGCCAACAACTCTCTCTAGTTGGTGATTGAAGTCGCGTACTGGGATCCGTGCAAATTGGTTAGTCACGTATTGGGAGCCCTGCATCAAAAGGAGAAACTGTTACTATAGAACAAGTCCAATTGAGTATTGGAGTAAGGGTTCAACTGTAAGTTGGTAAGGTACTTGGGATTCCTTTACTTATAACTGCTTGTTGTGATAATAGTGGAGTTTCAGGAGTGGTGACCTTAAATCACCCGGTGGGGTTTTTGCCGTGTAAGTTTTCTCCATTCGTAAACAAATCACCGTGTCAATTTATTTTCCGCTACATACTTTAGTTTATTGGTGATTTGTTTGTGCTACCACGCTATTTGCATGATAACTTGATTAATTAATAACTTGGCTAATTAATCAACTTAATTCATCACTAGGGGTCAACGCATTTATGGTCTATCAAGTGGTATCAGAGCAGGCATACTCTGATTAGGGTTTAATCCTTGTGTGTAATCCATTGACTCTTGTTTGTTATAGATAGAGGTCAGTCTCTTATTATACATTCATTGTTAGATGGTACTAACTATGCATACTGGAAAGTACACATGAGAGCTTTCTTGCAGTCATTAGATGAGAAGGTGTGGCAAGCTGTAGAGATAGGCTGGACCAAGCCTACAGAAGCGCCTGCCGATTAGGATGATGCCAAGATTAAGGCGGCCAATTTCAACAGCAGAGTATTGAATGCCTTATTCAGTGTAGTCACTAATGAGGTGTTCAAGAAGATTTCCTCCATTGAAACTGCTAAGGAAGCATGAACCATTCTCTAGACAACCTATGAGGGAACAAAGGCTGTCAAGGATTCGAAGCTACAAAGGCTCAATACAAGCTTCGAAGGAATTAAGATGGAGGAGGATGAGTCATTTGATGAGTTCTATACCAAGCTCAAAGACATAGTGAACTCAGCTTTCAATCTTGGGGAAACTATTCCTGAACCCAAAATCGTAAGAAAAGTGCTCAAATCTCTGCCCAAGAGATTTCATGCTAAGATCATGACGATAGAGGAATTAAAGGATATTAACAAGATTCCACTGACTGAGTTGGTTGGTAATCTGGAAACCTATGAGCTAAGGTTGATAAGAATCGGCAAGTCAAGTAAAGGTAAGAGCATGGCACTAAAAGCCAAGAGCAGTGAGATAGATGAGTCTTCAGATGATGAAGATTCTAAGATGAAGTCCTACATTACCAAGCAATTCAAGAAATTCATGAAAAATACCAATGGAAAAGGCTTCAACAAGGACCGTAGGCAATCCAGTTCTTCTTAGTTCATTAGCCTAGATAAAGAGAAGAAGGATACCAGGGATGGCGGTCAGTACACTGTTCCCATTGGACCTAAGTGCTTCGGGTGTCAAGGCTTCGATCACATGAAACAAGAGTGTCTCACATATCTTAAGAGCATTGGGAAGACAAGGCACTTGCTACTACCTTGAGCGACACTGAGCCCGAGGATGATTCCGACAATGAAGATGACGAAATTTTGAATGCCTTCACTGCCTTTGTAAATCCTACTAAAGGGATTACTGAAGATGTAGATAAAGAAAAAGAATTGGTGGATGTTAAGTTTGAAACGATGGATGACCAAGATGATATCCATACTGCCTATGAGAAACTGTACAAGCTTTCTGAGAATCATAAGAAACTTTATAGGCTGGCCATCAAGAAGCTCAGTGATGTGGAACTTGACCGTGAGAAGCTTTCCACTAAGTTTGATGAAGCAAATCAGACAATTGGAGCACTGAGATTTGAGAACAATTTCTTGGTTGAAAAGACCAAGAAGCTTGAAGCGGAGCTGTTTCAAGTTAGAGTTCAATTGGAGAGGATATCAAGTGCGAAGCTAGATGAGATGCTTAACATTCAGAAATTTGCTTCTGATCGAACAGGATTGGGGTATGAATTCTCTTCCTCTAATACTCCTTCTGCTAGTACTATTGTTTTTGTTCCTCTTGCTAATAACATTAAAATTGAGAACAATGATGTTAAAGTTGAATTAGCTAGTGAGAACTTAGACAAGGGTAAGTTCATCTTAGGAGCACCCTCTAAGCTTGAGAAGAAGGAAACTAAAAACCCTAGGTCTAAGAAGGCTAACTCTCAAAAACTTAAACAGAAGAAGTAGCATCTCAGTCATCATTGTGGTATTGCCGGTCATACTCGACCAAATTGCTATAAGTGGTTAGCCACTCAACAGAGCAATGGCATGATAGTATTCGGGAACCAGAATTAGATTCAAACCTCTCTTGCTCCTCTTGGAGATCTTCTCAAAGCCCTCATGTTCCTTTCGAACTTGAACGGTTTCAATTCTTTTCCCTCATCACCGGTTCAAGAGTTTGCAAAAAGGAAAGGTTCTTCCAAGGTGTGGAAGGAAAAGGGTTCTAAGTGATTTATTCACGTTTTCTCTCTCCCCCCCCCTTCTTGTTTTTGTTTTTGCATTACTTGTGTGTTTTGTTTTACTGTTTTGAGTCAGTCTAGTTTTATGCATTTTCTTTGTTTAACATGTTTTTGTTTGTTTGTTTTCAAGTTTTTTTTTTAATTTTTTTTTATTTTGCTTTTCAGATAAAAATAAAAAAAAAATAAAAAAAAAATACAAAAACAGTGTGTGTATGTGTACATTGGTTCTTGTGAATGTTCATGTTAGGACATATGTGTTTCAAGTTGTTTTGAACATATGTCATTCTTTTATGTAATTGGCTTATCCTTTGACAAAATGTACTTTACTTGTAATTGGGTAGATTTAGGATGTATTTAACGCTTCAAGAAACTGTGTTTCAAGATCAAGTCTTGAAGTCATCAAGTCTGTCCAAGAAATAAGCTGAAAAGTGTAAGTTCATTAAAGCTCGACACCTGGCTCGACAGCTGCATCTATCGAGCTTTAAGAAGTTGTTTAGCCCCATGGCTCGACACTTGCTCGACAGCACCTTGACACCTCTAGCTGTCGAGATTTAAGAAAAATAGATTCTAAGTTTTATTTTGATTCCAATCCGTACATATGTCTTTGAGACTTCTTTTCTTCTAACCCTAGACATATAAAAGGATTATTTTAAGGGTCATCAAAATGTACACAAGTTGCACAAGTATTGAAAAACCTTGTTCAAGCAATTTGTGACTTGAGACAAAGTTCATGCCCTAGTTCATCTTTCTTGTGAAGAAGTTGCTGTGTAATGTGCACCGCAGGATTTTGTAACCAAGCATCTTCTTGATCTTCATCATGTGGATGAATTGAAAAATTTTGCAGCCAACAACTCTCTCTAGTTGGTGATTGAAGTCGCGTACTAAGATCCGCACAAATTGGTTAGTCACGTATTGGGAGCCGTGCATCAAAAGGAGAAACTATCATTGCAGAACAAGTCCAATTGGGTATTGGGGTATGGGTTCAACTGTAGGTTGGTAAGGTACTTGGGATTCCTTTACTTGTAACCGCTTGTTGTGATAATAGTGGAGTTTCGGGAGTGGTGACCTTAAATCATCTGGTGGGTTTTTGCCGTGTAGATTTTTCCCATTTGTAAACAAATCCCCGTGTCAATTTATTTTCCCCTGTATATTTTAGTATATTGGTGATTTGTTTGTGTTACCACGCTATTTGCATGATAACTTGATTAATTAATAACTTGGCTAATTAATCAACTTAATTCATCACTAGGGGTCAACGCATTTGTGGCCTATTAGAACATTGCTGAAGTAGTAACACTGGTCACACACCTTGACATAAGCCTTAGCATCTGCTTAAATAGTAGGCTAGTAGTAGCCTACACGAACGACTTTATCGATGAGCGATCTGGCTCCCGAGTGATTCCCACATGCTCCTTCATGGACCTTTCTCAACATATAGTTTGACTCGTCTGGAGCCAGGCACCTTAGGTAGGGCTGAGAAAAGCCTCGCTTGTATAGCACGTCATTTATAAGGATGTACTTGGTAGCCCTGACCCTCAGTTTCCTAGCCTCTTCCTTGTCTTCTGGAAGCCTTCCATCCTTAAGATAGATTATTATTGGACTCATCCAATTTTCTCCTCATCCTGTTTGCTGTATATTTGGAAGGTCTATGCTCGGCATGTATTGGATTTTGTCATACTCATCCATAATTCCTCCTGCCAAAGCTGCTCTCGCCAAGGCATCTGCTTCCATATTTTCCTCCCTCAAGAGTTGAAAAAAACTCACTTCTTTAAACTTCTAAACAAGCTGCTTCACCTAGTTGAGGTATTTCTTCATTCGATTTTCCTTAGCTACACACATTCCATTCACTTGATTGATAACTAGCTGAGAGTCTCCCTTGACTATTATTGATTCTGCCCCTAAAGACATAACCAATTCCAACCCTTTAAGTAGAGCTTTATACTCAGCTTCGTTGTTGGTGGTTTGATACTATAAACGGGTTGCCGCGTACTCCAGCTTATCACCCTCTAGGGACTTTAGTATGACTCCAATCCCTCCTGTGTGTAGTGTCAACGATCCGTCTACATTGATAACCCACATTTCAGCTCCTACCTCTTTGTCCATCTCATCCTGGCTGGGGGTGAACTCCGTAATGAAATCTGTCAACGCTTGCACCTTATTGCACTCCATGGCTGGTATTTGACATTAAACTCACTAAGCTCCACTACCCATTGGATTAATCGTCCTGCAGCTTCAAACTTGTTCATTGCCTTCTTTAGGGCATGATTCGTTAGGACATTGATAACATGAGCTTGAAAATAATGCCTCAGCTTTCTAGAAGTCGCGATCAAAGCAAAGGCTAACTTCTCCATTATTGGATATCGTCCTTCCGCTCCTCTTAATGCCCGGCTCGTATAGTAAACTGATTTCTGAATCCACCCTTCTTCTCTAACGAATGCCAAGCTCACTGTATGCGAGGACACTGCCAAATACAAATATAATTCCTCGCTAGGTACAGATGGGCTCAACAACGGTGCTGTCGTGAGGTAAGCCTTCAGGTCTTGGAAGGCCTGCTGACACTCGTTCGTCCACTCAAATGCCTTCTTGTGGACTTTAAAGAATGGTAAACACTTGTTAGTAGCTTTCGAAACAAACCTGTTAAGGGTAGCAACCTGTCTGGTAAGAGACTAGACTTCTTTGATATTCTTCAATGGTTCCATATTTAGTATCACCTGGATTTTGTCGGGATTCGCATCAATTCCTCTATGTGAAACCATGAACCCTAAGAACTTCCCCGATGAAACTTCAAAAGCACACTTGCTTAGATTCAATTTCATGTTATATTGTCTAAGTGTATCAAAGGTTTCTTGAAGGTCATCTAGATGCTTCTCCTCGTCTAAACTCTTTACCAGCATATCATCTACATAAATCTCCACATTCTGTCCGATTTGAGGACGGAACATGTGGTTAACCAGTCTTTGGTAAGTCGCCCTTGTGTTCTTTAAATCGAAAGGCATTACCTTGTAGCAAAATAACCCTTGACTAGTAATGAAGGAAGTCTTCTCTTGATCTGTCTCGTCCATCTTTATTTGGTTGTAGCCTGAAAAGGCGTTCATGAAACTCAGCAGTTTGTGACCTGTCGTCGAGTCCACCAGCTGGTCAATGCATGGCAATGGATAACTGTCCTTGGGGCAAGCTTTGTCTAAGTCAATAAAGTCCACTCACATCCGCCACTTATCGTTGGCCTTCTTTACCATGATCACATTCGCCAACCAATCCGGATAATAGACTTCCCGGATAAACTCTATCATAATCATCTTCTGGACTTCTTCTTTGATGGCATTGTCTCGCTTAGGAGCAAAGACTCTTTTCTTCTAACGTATAGGCTTGAAGTGAGGATATATGTTTAAACGATGGGTAATGACATTTGGATCAATACCCGGCATGTCTTCGTGACTCCATGCAAACACGTCAAGGCTTTCACTCAAAAACTTGACCAAAGTCTTCTTCGTCTTCTCTTCCATACTCACCCCAATTCTAGTATTTCTCTAGATTACTCTCGTCCAAAGGAATATCCTCCAGTACCTCGGTGGGCTTTGTAGTAATTCTTCTCTCGTCTATATTCATCGTCTACACATGCTCGTCCATAGCTAGCATGTCTAAATAGCATTCTCTAGCGGCTATTTGATCTCTTTCTACTCGTCCCACTCCATACTTAGTCGGAAACTTGACAGACAAATGGCAGGTAGAAGTCACCGGCTTCCAACTATTTAAAGTCGGCCTTCCAATGATAGCATTGTATGATGATGAACAATTAACTATAAGGAAGTTTACCTCTTTGGTTATCTATTGTGGGTATGCCCCGACTACCATAGGTAATGTAATGGTGCCCACAGGTTGCACTTTCATCCCTTCGAATCCCACCAAGGGTGAATTCACTAGACGGAGCTGATCTCATCCTAACCTCATTTGTTGGAAGGTAGGGTAATATAGGATGTCTGTTGAACTGCCATTGTCTATCAATACTGTTTTGGTTGTATAATCGATGATGATCAGGGTAATGATGATCGCATCTTCATGTGGGTGGTGAACTCTTTTAGCATCCTTGTCCGTGAACGTGGTGGTTTGCTCGTCAATTTCCCTTATCTTGGGAGATCGTCCAGACAGCTGGACGTTTTGCACCAACTTTAGGTATGTCTTCCTTAATTTGAATGACTGAGTTGTTAAGGTTCCTCCTATAATAACTCTTATTTGTCCAAGTGTGGGTCGTGATGACTTTTCCACCTTAGCCTTCAGCTTCTCATCCTTGTGGTCTCATCCAAGGAAATTCCTCAACTTCCCTTGCCTGATAAGATTCTCTTTCTACGGTTTAAAATTAAAACACTCGCTAGTATCGTGCCCATGGTCTCTGTGAAAGCGACAATACTTGTTCCTATTGCGCTTGTTAGGATCTCCTTTCATTTTTTCTAGCCACTTCAAAGACAGATCGTCCTTGATTTGTATAAGCACTTACTCTAGTGACATATTCAAGGGAGTGTATTGCTAATTTCTCGCTGAAGAACTCGCCTTCTTACTATCTTTATCTTTTTTCTCTTCTACCCGAGCCTTCGATGGATGAGGACCATGATTTGGATGACGGGTGACCTGCTTCCGAACGCTCTGCTCTCTTCCTCTTCTTGGCTATGATCGCGTCCTCAGCATTCATGAAATTTTGGGCCGAATGAACGAGTTCGGCCATAGTTTGTGGTTTTTGCTCGTAGAGTTTATGAATGAACAAGTCAGAGTTGACTCCATTATGGAAGGTGGCCAATAACAACTTATCGTCCATCTCATCCACCGTCAAGGCTTTTTTGTTGAACCGGGTAATAAAGGACCGTAAACTCTCATTTTCCCCTTGCTCTATAGTTAGCAAACTAGAAGAAGAACGCTTATGGCGTTGTCCTTCAATAAAATTATTGATGAACAACTTACTCAACTCCTTGAATGAGCCCACCATGTTTGGGGGATCTTGCTAAACCACACTCGCACTGGTCCCTTGAGGGTGGTAGGAATGCCCTACACATGATCTCGTCTGGAACCCCTTGAAGGTGTATGGTAGTCTTGAAGGTAGCGATGTGATCACACGGGTCACGAGTTCTATCATATGAATCCAAGGAAGGCATTTTGAACTTCGGGAGTAGGGGATGACTATTGATGGAAGCCGAAAAAGGGGAGTCCATTCGGTGGACTAAGTCACCCACGGGGTTCGCCCATCTCATATTCTCCATTTCATCCATAGCTTTTCTCATCTGGTTTATCTCCCTCTCCAAGTGTGGCACTCTTCTTGAAGCAGTACCCCTTGACTAATTCTCGGACTCAACGTTTTCTCCTCTACCTTCTTGACTCCGAGCTTGCTCTTCCACGTGTCTTTCATGGTGCTGCCTCCTTAAATTGATCTTCCTATTCAACTCTTGGTTTTGATGGATTAGTTCCGCCACAGCGGTAGCCATGGACTGCATATGTTGAATGGAAGACAGTTGAATGACAGGCGCTGACTGATGATCATAGTAGGGATTACTAGAAGCATCCCTACTCTTCTGGTGGCTTAGGCTGGTAGCCCTTGATCTTGTCTGAACCATACAACCTTTTGTCTAGGAAAGGTGAATCGTTGATATCAAATAATCAAACAAAATGTTAGGACATATGTAGTTCAAGTCTGTGAACATATGTCGCTATTTTATGTAATTGGCTTATCCTTAGACAAAATGCAATTTACTTGTAATTGGGTAGATTTAGGATGAGTTTAACACTTTAAGAAACAGTGGTTCAAGATTAAGTGTTGAAGCCGTCAAAGTCTGTCAAAGAAACAAGCAAGGAAGTGCAAGTTTTTAAAGCTCGACACATACCTCGACAGATGCATCTATCGAGCTTTAAAGAAGCTGTTTTGCCCGATCCTCGACAGCTTCTCGACACCTCTCGACACCTCTATCTGTCGAGAATTAAAGAAAACAGATTTCCAAGTCTGTTTCAAGTCTAATCCGTGAGTGTGTCTTTGGGACTTCTTTTCTCCTAACCCTAGACATATAAAAGGATTATTTTAAGAGCCGTCAAGCAGCAGCAGAAGATACAAGTTGCACATTCTTTGAGAACTTGTTGTTCATGCAATTTGTGATCAGAAAGACAAAGTTCGTGCCCTAGTTCATCTCTGATGATTTGAAGAACTTTGCAGACAACTCTCTCTCTCTCTAGTTGGTAATTGAAGTCGCGTACTGGGATCCGCGCATCTGGTTAGTCACGTACTTGGAGCCGTGCATTGAAAGGAGAAACTGTCACTACAGAACAAGTCTAATTGGGTATTGGGGTAAGAGTTTAACTGTAGGTTGGTGAGGTACTGGGATTCCTTGCTTGTAACTGCTTGTTGTGATAATAGTGGAGTTTCGGGAGTGGTGACCTTAAATCACCCGGTGGGGTTTTTGCCGTAAGGGTTTTCCCCATTCGTGAACAAATCACCGTGTTATTTATTTTTCGCTGCTTAACTTAGTTTTGGTGATTTGTTTGTGCTGCCACGTGATATTGCATGTTAATCTGATTAATTAATAACTAGGCTAATTTAATTAATCAAAGTTATCACAAGGGGTCAATGCATTTGTGGCCTGTCAAGTGGTATCAGAGCAAGCACACTCTGATTAGGGTTTAATCTTTTGTGTGTGATCCATTCGACCCCTGCTGTCATGGATAGAGGACAATCTCTTATTATACCTCCTTTATTTGATGGCACTAACTATGCATACTGGAAAGTACGCATGAGAGCTTTCTTGCAGTCTTTAGATGAGAAAGTGTGGCAAGCTGTGGAGATAGGCTGGACCAAGCCTACAGAAGCGCCGGCCGACTGGGATGATGCCAAGATCAAGGCGGCAAATTTCAACAGCAGAGCATTGAATGCCCTATTCAGTGCAGTCACCAATGAGGAGTTCAAGAAAATTTCCTCAACTGAAACTGCTAAGGAAGCATGGACCATCCTCCAGACAACCTATGAGGGCACCAAGGCTATCAAAGATTCAAAGCTGCAGAGGCTCACCACACGCTTTGATGAAATTAAGATGGAAGAGGATGATTCTTTTGATGAGTTCTATGCCAGGCTCAAGGACATAGTAAACTCAGCCTTTAATCTTGGGGAAACCATCCCTGAACCCAAGATAGTAAGGAAGGTGCTCAGATCACTGCCCGAGAGATTCCATGCTAAGATCACGGCGATCGAAGAATCAAAGGATATCGATAGAATTCCTTTGACTGAGCTGGTTGGAAACTTGCAAACCTATGAGTTAGAGCTGACTAGGTTAGGCAAGTCAAGCAAGGTCAAGAGTTTGGCACTAAAGGTCAAGAGCAGTGATACGGATGACTCGTCAGATGATGAAGATTCCAAGATGAAGTCCTACATCACAAGGCAATTCAAGAAGTTTATGAAGAATGCCAACGGAAAGGGCTTCAACAAAGACCTTAGACAATCCAGTTCTTCACAATTCAAGAATTCAGATAAAGCGAAGAAGGATGTCAAAGATGGTGGTCAGTACACTGTTCCTACTGGACCAAAATGCTTTGGGTGTCAAGGCTTTGGACACATGAAACAAGAGTGTCCCACGTCCCTCAAGAGCATAGGGAAGAGCAAGGCACTTGCTGTTACCTTAAGCGACACAGAGCCCGAGGACGATTCCGAAGATGAAGACGACAGAATCTTGAATGCCTTCACTGCCACTGTTAATCCTACTGATGGGGTTACTGAAAAAGTGGATGAAGAAGAAGAATTGGTGGATTCCAAGTGCGAAATTATGGATGATCAAGATGATATCCATACCGCCTATGAGAAGCTATACAAGCTTTTTGAGAAGCATGAGAAACTCTATAGGCTGGCCACCAAGAAGTTCAGTGATGTGGAACTTAACCGTGAGGAGCTGTCCACAAAGGTTGATGAAGCGAATCAAACCATTGGAGCACTGAGGTTCGAAAACAATTTCTTGGTTGAAAGGACCAAGAAGCTTGAAGCGGAGCTGTTTCAAGTCAGAGCACAATTGGAGAGGACGTCAAGTGCAAAGCTGGACGAGATGCTGAGTGCTCAGAAACATTCTTCAGATCGTACTGGATTGGGGTATGAATTCTCTCTCTCTAATACTCCTACTTCTAGTACTACTGTGTTTGTTCCACCTGCTAATAACATTGAAAATGAAGAAAAGAATGTTAAAACTGAATTAGCTAGTGAGAACGTAGACAAGGGCAAGTCCATCCTAGGAGCACCCCCTAAAATTGAGAAAAGGGAATCTAGAAACCCTAGGACTAAGAAGACTAACTCTCAAAAGGCCAAACAGAAGAAACCGCATCTTTGTTATCATTGTGGTGTTGCCGGTCACACAAGACCTAATTGCTACAAGTGGCGTGCCACTCAACAGATCAATGGCACAATAGCATCTGGGAGCCAGAATCAGCTTCAGTCTTCTCTCGCTCCAATTGGAGACATTCTTAAAGCCCTCATGTTCCTTTCGAACTTGAACGGTTTAAACTCTTCTCCCTCATCACCGGTTCAAGAGTCGACCAAAAGGAAAGGTTCTTCCAAGGTGTGGAAGGCAAAGGGATCTAAGTGATTTCAGTCACTTCTTCTTCTCTTTTTTTTGTGTTGCATTACTTGTGTGTTTCTTTACTGTTTTGAGTCAGTCTAATTTTATGCATTGTTTTGCTTTACATGTTTTTGTTTGTGTGTTTTCAGTTTTGTGTTTTATTTTTGCTTCTCTAATAAAAAAAAAAAAAAAATTGAACAATTGAAAAAAAATACAAAAACAGTGTGAGTTAGTGTGCATTAGTTCATGTGAACTTTTGAAATGGCCATTGAAATAGAGTTTTCTAAACTTTGTATCACCTGTAGCTTAGATGAGCATTCTTCTGCACAACTAAGCAAGTGAGCTTTGTAGCTCTTTGTTTGTGATGAGTAAGGTTCAGTGATCTCTTCTTCTTAACACTCGTATCACTCTTTTTGACGGGTTGAACTAGAAAATCCTAAGAGAAAGGCATAAATAACCATTTCACCATTGTTACTCGCCAATCATAAAATGACATTTGTATGTTTCGGCATAGCAAAAGTGCAATGTCAATGACACCTGTATGCTTCGGCATAGCAAAAGTGCAGTGTCAAAAGCTTATCATAATTGGGTATTTCTTTTCTTTCTCTTGTATGCCCATGCATGATATGCTTGTTAAAAAGAAAATATGCAAAGATATAAAAAGCAAAAAGGTCAAAAATGCTTTAAAATATGATTACAAGTGTGTTTTCTAGGAGATGTGGGAGTTATAGGATGTACCTCGAAGGTGATAGTCCCCATCAAACGGTTATGATTGTGTGTGAGTTAAAGTGATTTTCTCATATCTCAAATCATCATAACATTGAGACACATATGCAATCTTGCGATGTTTTCACACACGACACGCAATACTCTTTGCTATTCTTGATACATGTGCAGGTACAATGTGATTTGGCCATCACAAGGTTTACATGCTTTAATGTATGCTCACTAAACTGTCTGGACTTGTTTTTGAAATATAAAATTGGTTAGACTTGTTTAGTATGTGTGTGCGTGTTTTGAGATACATGTGCATCAATTTTCTTGTTGAGAGATGATTTTGAAAGCTTATTGTGTTGATTGGATCTTTGGTTGAGTTGCATGCATGATTGCATTCATGACTGTGTTTTTTTTCTTTTGAAAAACTGTTTTTAAAGGCAACTCGACACCTCCTCGATACCTCTCGACACATAGGCTATCTATCGAGCTCCTTAGACTCTTTCTTATCGCAGTCTCGACAGATACCTCGACACCTGTTGGATCGATCGAGAAACTTTCTGTCTGCTCGATAGCTTCTCGATAGCTGCTGGATCGATCGAGGTTACTTCTTGTTTGTTTCTTCTTCCTCGATACCTGATCTCGATAGCTTCATCTGTCCATGTGTATTTCTCGACACATGACCTCGACAGTAGTCTCGACACCTCCCGATAGCATCATCTGTTGAGAATTACTGAGAGGCTATATATAGAGCTTTCGCGATTTTTCTTCTCACTTGCTCGATCTCTCTCGCTCGAAACTTCTATTCTCTCTCTCAAAATTTCTCCTTTTCCCTCCAAACCTCTTTCCAAGGCGTTTTCAAGTGTTCTTTGCGATCTTCATCTCTTGGTAAGCGTCTTATCCCTCATATTCATGCATTTCATTGTTTTAAAACCCTAGGTTTTGTGTTTTTGAAAAATTGTTGGGAGTTTTCAAAATTGTTGGGGTTTTTATGAAATTCTTGGGTTGGTTTGATAGTTTTGATCTTCAAAACCACATGCATTGCATCACATTCGCATTCTAATTGTATTTTCATGCATTTAGATGTGTGCCTATCGATTGTGTGCTGTTAGGTTTGGATTAGGCTGAGCCCATGATGTTTTTATGTTGCATGTCACATGTTCATGCATTCTCCATGCATACGTTCTTTCTTTTCAGTATATTCTTCCTATATTGAACTGTTTGGAACTTTTCTGTGTGTCTCCTTCTCTTTCCCCCTCTCTATGGTTGCGTTAGTAGTGTCTATGGCACCTAAGCGTAAGTCCATTCCGTCCCAAAACCCTCTTCATTCTAAGGGACAGTCTTCCTCAGATTCTACTCCTCTTTCTGTCCGGTTCCATGATGAGAAAGCCCATAAGGACTTCTCGGAGAACTTTTCTAAACGAGGTGTTCATTCAGAACGCCACGTTGTCCTGGCAGACTTTGCCGACACCGACCTTCCCGATGTCATTCACACTCGGGGATGGGAGTCACTGTGTGACGTCCCGGTCACATCTCTTCTCGTGTTGATACAGGAGTTTTACTCCAACATCCACGGGATAGATTCTTCAGTACCTCTTTTCTACTCTTGCGTCCGAGGTACGCGCTTTTGTGTCACCCCAGAGTTAGTCTCTGAGGTTCTTCATGTCCCTAGGGTGGATCATCCTGATTACCCTAGCTGTGAGCATCTTTGGACTGTGTCCAAAGACGAGATGATCTCGACGTTTTGCGAGCGTCCGTCCTCTTGGGGAGATCATATGTACACACCATGTCGACCTTTTGCTAAAGGTCCTCGTTTCCTTAACATGGTGATGACTTTTGTTTTGCACCCACTCTCTCACTATAACTCTATCACAGAGCCTCGCGCTCGATTTTTGCTGTCCCTCTTAGAGGATCTCTCTATAGACTTTCCTTCGCACTGTATCTTTTCCATTATAGATGTCTATAGAGATACGGCTACTCGTGATAAGCTCATTTTCCCTTCCGCTATCACGAGGATCTTGAGCCGTTTTTCCATCCCTTTCCCCTCGTCTGATCCTTACCACGTCATGTCTGCCATAGACGCCACTACCGTAAAACGTAGCGACAGACAGATAGTGCCACTTCTTCCACTCGTCCGGCCACCTCTAGATCAGCTCGTGCGTCTGCTTCTTCCTCCTCGAGCGACGTCACGTTAGGAGACATCATGGCGCAGCTACAGCGCATGGATGCTCGCCTAGATACACTCTCCACGGAGTTGTATCAGGTGAACGTCCGTGTTGGTCGCATCGCCAGGCGACAGGCGACCATGGGCGGCTTTGCTCCAGAGGCTTCTCCTTCGCCACCTCATGTGTCGACTGCGACCGAGGCTGATGATGATGGCGATGATGATGATGCTTCCAACGATGATGATGATGGAGATGCGAGCTCTTCGGATGAGATGTCTACTTGACACTCTACCCTTTGTCACTCGTGACAAAAAGGGGGAGTAGTTTTGTATGAGAGTAGTCATACTTAGGGGGAGTGTTAGCATAGGACATTTTTGTTAGGGGGAGTGTGGATTGAGGGATGTAGTGAGGTGATCATATGTATTTTTTTCTTTTCTCACCTGTTTAGAGATACTTTGATCATGTATTGACATATATTGTATTTATTCTCTTCTTATAAATGATGATGTATGTTTTTCTTTCACCTACCTTTCATGTGTTGTTTCTTTTCTGTCTTTATACACATGTTTCTTTACTTGTATGCAATCTATTATTTCTGTTTTACACAAAGATGCCTTGATGTGTTTTGTTTATAAGTGTTTCAGAAATACAGGTTGTCAAAGTCTTCTTGCCATAAACTCACTTCTTGCAAAGTTTTTCAAGAGTTTGTGTTAGGATAGATTTTACTGTATGTAACAAGTGAATATGAGTTGAGTGATTTATGACTTCTCTCATATCTTCATTTGTATGTTGTGGTTTTGTCACGGATTGCCAAATGGGGAGATTGTTAGGACATATGTAGTTCAAGTCTGTGAACATATGTCGCTATTTTATGTAATTGGCTTATCCTTAGACAAAACAACCTTTACTTGTAATTGGGTAGATTTAGGATGAGTTTAACACTTCAAGAAACAGTGGTTCAAGATTAAGTGTTGAAGCCGTCAAAGTCTGTCCAAGAAACAAGCAAGGAAGTGCAAGTTTTTAAAGCTCGACACATACCTCGACAGATGCATCTATCGAGCTTTAAAGAAGCTGTTTTGCCCGATCCTCGACAGCTTCTCGACACCTCTCGACACCTCTATCTGTCGAGAATTAAAAGAAACAGATTTTCAAGTCTGTTTCAAGTCTAATCCGTGAGTGTGTCTTTGGGACTTCTTTTCTCCTAACCCTAGACATATAAAAGGATTATTTTAAGGGCCGTCAAGCAGCAGCAGAAGATACAAGTTGCACATTCTTTGAGAACTTGTTGTTCATGCAATTTGTGATCAGAAAGACAAAGTTCGTGCCCTAGTTCATCTCTGATGATTTGAAGAACTTTGCAGCCAACTCTCTTTCTCTCTTCAGTTGGTAATTAAAGTCGCGTACTAGGATCCGCGCATCTGGTTAGTCACGTACTTGGAGCCGTGCATTGAAAGGAGAAACTGTCACTACAGAACAAGTCCAATTGGGTATTGGGGTAAGAGTTTAACTGTAGGTTGGTGAGGTACTGGGATTCCTTGCTTGTAACTGCTTGTTGTGATAATAGTGGAGTTTCGGGAGTGGTGACCTTAAATCACTCGGTGGGGTTTTTGCCGTAAGGGTTTTCCCCATTCATGAACAAATCACCGTGTTATTTATTTTCCGCTGCTTAACTTAGTTTTGGTGATTTGTTTGTGCTGCCACGTGATATTGCATGTTAATCTGATTAATTAATAACTAGGCTAATTTAATTAATCAAAGTTATCACAAGGGGTCAACGCATTTGTGGCCTGTCACAAAAGAACAATGATTTCCCATAGACGGCGTCAACTGATGATGCGAAGAAAATCAGTAGGCTGGATGCGTCGGATTTCAAAGGACTAGTGACTGCCTTAATGGCCTGAAACAGAAAGAATGATTGATCAAAGGTGACTGGGGTTGCTGGCCAAGAACCCTCCGATGCCAAAGTTAGTTTTCTTTCTTAAATTTTGGAGTTCCAACTTTTCAGGAAATGTAAAAACATAACTTTGTCTGGTCTAAATGGGCATTTATATAGTGCGCCCTAGAAATGGTTGTTAGATTTGTAACTTCCCCTGTATTTGAGGAGGTCCGAGGGTTCAGGGATAACTTCCACAATCGTTTAGGAATTACACTTTTTCATATAACTATCATCGGAAGTTATGTATGTGATAAGGAATTGTAACAATGAACTTGGATTTCACTCAGGTCCTAGAACACTAGTATGTAGGAAAGTCCACGCTTGGAAATTTTCCTAAGTGTCAGGGGCTCGTCCAGGAGCCTTCCTGACAAGCATACCTTGTTCCCATGGGAGGTCGTCCTTATATGGACAACCTTATCACGGACAGTCATCCTTAGATAAACGACCTTCCTATGTGGGATGTCCCTCTTGTTCTGGACACCTCCTTTGGACGAGTTGGAGTTAAATTTTTAGTTCACTAATATTATTTTGATTCTTAACTGCGATTGTTTTAAATCGAGGAAAATGGTACAGTTACAAATTTTTTTACGAATTGCTATTGTGGTGAGGGGTTAATTAGTAAGTAAAAAAGTGATGTAAATGGTGGGCCAAAATGCAAACTAAAAGGAATTTACTACATCAAAAGTTTTGAAAAAATGTTGTAGAAAAGTTTGTGACTATAGCATTACTTTTAACAGAATCAATAATATTGTTAAGGGAGGCAAAGTGTAATTTTATAGAACAAAATTGCTAAAATTGGTACCTATGTATATAATAATATATTTTTTTTTCAAATAATTGGGTGGGGGGGGGTACATTGCCCCTGAACGTCCAAGTCTCCCTCTATCCCTAGTTGATACTGTGTAATGTGACGATTGAACCTTTAAATGTGAGTAAAAAATAAGGGTACCACCGAATGTGATAACAATACAATTAGATATGATATTGGTACAGCATGATTTTAATATGACACCGTCAAACGTGAGTAAAAAAATAAATGTACCATCAAATATAATAAAAGTACGGTTAGATATGACGTCGGTACTATTTGATGTGAAGATGGAACCATTAAATGTGAGAAAAAAATAAGAGAACCATCGAATGTGACAAAACACAGTGACATGTGTTGTTGGTACTGCATAATGTGACGACGAAACTGTTAATTATGAAAAACAAAATAATGGTCTCATTAAATGTGACAAAAGTATGGTTAGATGTGAAATTTCAGTCCTTTCTAAGGTTTTTAGGGTCATTTCAATCATTTTTTAGGTACTAAGGGTATTTTGGTCGTTTTAAAGTTTCTAAGGGTATTTAAGATATTCTCTAGGTATAGGGGGCATTACGGTCATTTTTTTGGTTCTAAGGGTATTTTGGTCGTTTTCTAGATTTCTTGGTTATTTTGATCATTTTTTTTTAATGTTTTAGGGTAGTTTCTATCATTTTTTAGGTTTTGGGTCATTCAATCATTTTTTTAAGTTCGAAGGGTATTTTGATAAATTTTTAGGTTCTAAGGGTATTTCGGTGATTGTTGAACGTTTCGGTGGTATTTTGGTCATTTTATAGGTTACAAGGGTATTTTGAAATTTTTTTTAAGGTTTCAATGTCATTTCGGTCATTTTTAGACTCTATGGGTATTTTGGTCATTTTTTAAGTTTAAAGGTGCATTACGGTCGTTTTTTAGGTTCTAAGGGCATTACAGTCACTTTCTAGTAAATGATATGTTGGTACTGCCGAATGTGACAATGGAATCATCAAATTTGAGAAAAAAAGAAGAAGAAGGGAACCACCAAATGTGACAAAAGAACATCACATGTGATGTTCGAACTGCACAATGTGAGAATGGATCCATCAAATATGAGATAAAAATAAAAGAACTACCGAATGTGATAAAAGCACAATCATATGTCATATTTGTACTGCACAATGTAAAGATGGAATAGTCAAATGTGAGAAAAAAAAAAGGAACCACTAAATGTAACAAAAGTACTGTCAAATATGATGTTGGAACGTACAATATGAGGATGGAACCGTCAAATGTGAGAAAAAAAAATAAGGGAACTACCAAATGTGACAAAAGAACCGTCACATATGATGTTGGAACTGCACAATGTGAGAATGAAACTGTTAAATGTGAGAAAAAATATAAGGAAACCACCAAATGTGATAAAAGTACTGTCAAATGTGATGTTGAAACTGTATAATGTGAGGATGGAACTGTCAAATATGAGTAAAAATAAGGGAACCGCCAAATGTGAGTAAAAATAAAGAAACTACCAAATGTGACAAAAGAATTGTCACATGTGATGTTGGAATTGCACGATATAAGAATGAAATCATTAAATGTGAAAAAAAAAAAATAAGGGGAACCATCAAATATTACAAAAGTACTATCAAATGTGATGTTAGAACTACACAATATGAGGATGAAACTGTCAAATGTGAGGAAAAAAAAAAAGAGAACCACCAAATGTGACAAAAGAACTGTCACATATGATGTTAGAACTCACAATGTGAGGATGAAACCGTCAAATATAAGAAAAAAATAAGTGAACCACCGAATGTGAAAAAAGTACTGTTAAATGTAATGTTTGAACTATATAATGTGAGAATAAATAAGAGAACCACAAAATGTTACAAAAATACTGTTACATGTAATGTTGGAACTGCACAATGTGAGAATGAAACTATCAAACGTGAGAAAAAAATAAGAGAACCACCAAATGTGACAAAAGAACTGTCACATGTAAGAAAAAAATAAGTGAACCACCAAATGTGACAAAAGTATTGTCAAATGTAATGTTTGAACTGCATAATGTGAGAATAAATAAGGGAACCACAAAATGTTACAAAAATATTGTTACATGTGATGTTGGAACTGTACAATGTGAGAATATAACTGTCAAATATGAGAATTTGATAACCTGGTATAGCAAGTTGCCTACATACCCCAAAAAAAACAAGGGTCCAGTAGAATTACCCTTTTAGTAAATATTTTTAAACTGATATTGCACTGAATGCTATTTGTGAGTTTCAAACACCTAAAATTGAACATTTGAATTTTTTTTTTCAGTGAAAATGTCAAATCAATTTGTAAATTATATGTAATAAAATTTGTAATAACTCTAACATTTTTCCCTAAAATGTTACTCAGAAATCATTTAGATGGATCCGGCCGGCTGGTTGGGCTGCGAGGGATTTAAACAAATAAAAACAAAACTTAAGGGGGAGAGCGAGTGGTGCAGAGCCCACTGTATACAAAGTTTTGTTTGCACATGGGACCAAGCGGTGGCTTCAAAATCTAGATTCTAGATCCTCAACATGAAAATGATATACAAGTACGATACATAATATGATCAAATGCTTATATAAGTTGTCCCAAAGGATTGCTATCCAACTTATCCTTCTCTACGCATTCAACGCAACCATATATGGACATCTCCGACATACATTCTAGCCTTCTTCAATATCAGAGTCCATTGTTTTCTCAGTCAACTCTTCATCTTCATATTTTTTTTTTAATATCTACTTCTCTCTGCAAACTCAATTTCCTTCAATTTCTTTAGTTTCAATTCAAATGTTCTCAACATAACCTTTCAGGGTGATGCACACTCGCTACCAGAAGGTCTGCAACTCACAAGGGATTCCGGCTACGAGAACAACACCTATAGTGTTGGTCGTGCCTTGTATCATGAACAAGTGCACCTTTGGGATAACAGCACAGGGTGGCTTACGGACTTCGAAACTCAATTCTCCTTTAACATCAAACCTATTCATGAGGTTTCTGGTGATGGACTCTCCTTTATTGCACCATTTGGTTCGGACATGAGGTTTCTGGTACTCTTGCTTTTAACGAGTCTAGCAAATTCAGATGGTTGAGTTTGACACTTATAAAAACTGGTGGGATCCAAGTGATAATCATGTAGGAATCGATGTCAATTCCATAAATTCAAGCGTCACATTCAGTCACGTGAAATTTAGGCCAGCAGCAAGCGCATTGGTACGTTATAACTCAACAGCCAAAAATCTGAGTGTGTTCCTTACTTCTTCTGCTGAGAATCTTGCCCTCAACTGGAATTATATCCTTTCATTTATAGTTGATTTGGGGACTGTTTTGCCGGAATGGGTTCATTTCAACCAGTCACATCCAATACTTTCTTGGTCATTCAATTCTAGCTTGAGGGAAGAAGGGATTCACGGGAATACCCTGCCAAACAAGAAAAACGTATTGGTGTTGGGATTGGTTTTGCAGTGAGCTTGGTTGCAGTCATGAGTGAAAAGAATCAATCTAAGCTTAAAGATTGTAACAATGGTGTTCACACAGTGAGACACTTAGTGAGAAGCAATAAACGTAAGAGAAAAGGAGAGAAAGTTCAGAGAGAGAGAGAGAAGAAGAAAGAAAAGAAAATTCTGGAAGAATAATTGTTCAACTATTCATTACACTGATGTACAATATATATATTACCAGAGATACAGTAACTGCCTAATCAGAGATCCCTGAAATCATAGGATTGATCGTAAAGTGTGGAGGAAAATTATGAACTAATTAACTACCAACAACTACCTAATGGACTAAGCTAATGAACCAACAACAGCAGTACAAAACGCAGCGTATCAATGATCTAATAATAGAAATACAAAATGCAACGTTTCATTAAATACATGTACAACCCTATGTTTAGGGCTGTCCAGGCAAACCGAGAACCCGCCGGAACCAACCAACCCGACCAGAACCAATCCGTCAAGACCCGATCCGACAGCTAAGGTGGTCGGACGCGGGTGACGAGCTCTAAAACCCGATACCGGCGGTTCGGTTTTGGTTCCCTTCCTTCAAAACCCGTTCAACCCGACCCGCCCGAAGAGAGAACGACTTGCTGAGATTTCAAGTTTTCCGACGAGCTTCCCGGCACGATTTGGCGTATTTCGGCGACTAAAGCACCAGATCCGGCGACTAAAACACCAGATTTAGGGGAAAAAACATCAGATTTGGCGAAATCTCTACCATATCCGGCTAGATCGCACCGGATCTTGGCCGAATCGAGAGAGATATCGGCGTTTTTCTATTTTTTTTGGTCCTCTCCGGCAGGTTTCGGCCTCACCTGAAACCGCCGCTCACTCGACGGGAAACCAACCCGTAAAACCCGACCTTAACACGGGTCGGTTGCGGGTCCGGCGGCTCTCCACCAGATCTCCGGCAGGTCGGTTGCTGATTGGGCACAAACTCGACACACCTAACCCGTGGACACCCCTACCTGTGTTAAATAGAAAGACACTGTTCTATTGTATATCTGAAGTAGCCGTTGGAAAACTAGTCGTTGGCCATTTGAACCTTGTTCTGAGCAATACTCTGTTTATGTTTATCTCGGGATTTACTATCTCTGGATTTACCCTTAACAATGAGTTGTGGATTAGTTCTACTTTGGTTCATCTGCTGGAGAAAAAAGGAAAGAGGGAGAATAGAAGAGTTTATTGATGATGTGTATGGATGATGAAATTTGTACAGGAACTGTGCCAAGGAGGTTCACTTCCCTTGAACTTAGCCGTGCATCAAACAACTTTGTTGAAGAAGGGAAGCTTGGAGAGGGAGGCTTTAGAGGCGTTTACAAGGGTTTGTTATGTGAATCCAACACAGAAGTTGCTGTTAAGAAGGTCTCAAAAGAATCAAAACAAGGAAAAAGGGAGTACATATCAGAAGTGAACATCATTACTCATCTAAGACATCGGAATTTGGTTCAGCTTATTAGTTGGTGCCATGAACTAAATGAGTTTCTTCTTGTGTATGAATACATGCCCAATGGAAGCCTTGATTCTCATTTATTTGGAGCAAAAATTACACTAACATGACCAATAAGGTATAAAATAGCTAGGGATTGACTGTTGCATTGTTGTACCTTCATGAAGAGTGGTAACAATGTGTGGTTCATAGAGATATAAAGTCTAGCAATATCATGTTAGATTCAAATTTCAATGTCAAGCTTGGTGATTTCGGCATTGCAAGACTTGTAGACCATGAGTTAGGCTCACAAACAATTGTTTTGGCAGGTACCATGGGCTACCTAGCCCCAGAGTGTTTCACCACTGATATTTATAGTTTTGGTGTTGTTTTCCTTGAGATTGCATGTGGAAGAAAGCTAATTGAGCCACAAGCAGAACCAACTAGGGTAAGGCTTGTAGAGTGGGTGTGGGATCTCTACGGAAAAAACCAACTATTTTCAAGCCGTTGATAATGAATTAAGTATGGAATTTGATAAGTGGAAAATGGAGTGCTTAATGGTAGTTGGCTTTTGGTGTTGCCATCTTGATCCATCAATTCGACCCTCTATAAGGCAAGTGATGCATGCCCTTAATTTTAAAGCCCCTTTTCCTAAACTTCCATCAAAGTTGTGTAGGGAATAAACCCGAAATTCCCAAACCTTTAAGAAACAAAAATAGAAAAAACACACGCCACAAAAAAATAATCACATGCACAAGACAATATTTACATGGTTCAGCAATTTGCCTACATACACGGAGTTGCAAGGATTTCACTATTATCAGGGAAAAATACAAATTGCAGCCATAAGTTTTTTTTTTTTTTTTTTTTTTTCACTCTAAAAAACAACAACAACAGAAACCCTAATCACCAAAACAACGGTTTCTATATCCTACACACAAGATTCATAATGAGTTACAAAACAGGCTACGGCTTAGGCTTATCGGCCTAAGCCCCCGCTCCATGGACTAAGACTTAGAAAATCTCCCATTAAAAACCATGCAACATTATTTTGGGTCGGGTCGGGTCATCAACTGGATCAAACACAACTAGACTCCACAAAGTCCAACAAGTTGCCAATGCCAATGTACTTGGGACCTTCATTGAATGTCATGCTCACGTCCCAAACTTGCTAGGGCCAACTGCGTGAGATAACTATTAATTAATAAAAACTTGTAAATAGGCCATTCTTTGGGAATTCTCTTCATTTAGGTTTCCATATCATCAAACAATTGATTTTATGTTAAGCATTGATTCATTATGATGTGTTAATAGGTAGATGTGTGCATTTATTTTTGTTCACTACTTAACGTGTCCAAGTAATTTATATGGTTCTCTCTCTCTCTCTCTCTCTCTCTCTCTCTCTCTCTCTCTCTCTCTCTATATATATATATATATATATATATAGTACAAGTGTAACCTTCTGTCATTTTAATTACATCACTCTATTTTTTATTGGTTTACTATATTCAAAATCGCATCATTGAATAACACATTTAAATTGTTGTTAATATAGTACCGAATTTTGTGTTAATCAATATTATTTATTATATGATATAATATTTTACAAATATTATAATATCTTTTTAGTTTGCAAGTATGTATAATTTAAATAGACTGATGTAATATCTGACAAAAAATTTAAATGTTCACTCAATTTAATAGCATAATATAAAATCAAAATCAATTTCCCAAATACAATAAATGAAATGTAATATAATTTAAATTAATCCATGTACCATAAAATAATTTTTCCTACTATAATTTTCAAAATGAAGTAATAGCATATTGGCTAGTTCATAAAATATTAGCCTCCTAATATCACTTATCACTATAAGTGAGACCTCTATAATCTATAGATATTAACAAAGCTTTTAGCTCAAGTCGTGTATCTCTCAAAATGCACATTTTAAACAGGTATAACTGCAAGTGACATCAAAACTGTCACTATGATAAATATAGCTTAACGTCATAACATAATCCTCTTTGTTATGTGCAATCTCAAGAACATATCTAGGTCTTGCACACCTAGGATCGATCCACAATCTCCAAGAGCCTTTATTAAAAGCAAGTAACATCCCATGAGTAACGCACATTAGATGCTTTTGACCATTAGATACTAGAAAAAACGGTTTATAACTTAGCAATGTTGGCGCCTAACACCTTACTACCTTAACTCCAAACCTGAATCTTGGAATGTCGATTTTATGTTTCTATTTCAATTAGAGTTTACTTGTAATTTTTCTTTTCAAATACTATAATTACATGATCCTTTTAAATTTTCTATAAAAATTAAAGTGGCAATTCCAGCTTCAGAATGTTTCTAAACAGGGGTATGATATGTAGATAATCGGATTCTCACCTTAAGAGACCCAAAAATTGAATTATATAAAATTTACAGCCAAAGAATCAATATGCAATTTCGCGTCTCATTTATGTGAGAAACGCTTACAAAGAGAATAGATTCTCCTTCTCATCCACAAATCTTATTTTGATAGTTAACTAGGCATGTCACTACACTGCAAGGTTGTCAAAATCGGGATCTTACGTAGAATCGTTGAAAGTAGGTGAGATCGTAGATCATAGGATCGGATCGTGAATCGTAAGATCATACATATTTTCAGATTTAAAGCAAAAAATACATTAATAATGACTTTGTATGTTGAATAACCACGTAAATTTTAAATTCATTCATAAAAAAACTAAGATTTGCGTCATATGATGTAATTTCATGTCATACATTGCTAATCTATACTAACGAAATAAATATATTTAAGTTTTAACCCAATATATTTAAAAAGTTCAATAAATGTTTAATTAGCAACCAAATACCAAAATATTTATCAAAACAGATGTAAAATATTTTCCAAGTTCTAAGTTCCAAATTTGAAATCCAAAATAAGTTAGCAAATTGAAAATAGCTAGCTACAATATGAAATCTAAAAGCAAAATGAATATTAAGGTGAAGTGAACATTTGATTATTCTTATTCTAAGATTCTTATAACCACCGTCCTAAATTCCTAATCATCATTATCCATTTCATCATCTATTTAGACATTATATATTTGTATTCTAGAGCTACGAAAGATATCAAGATACAATTACACACTTAACTATCCAAGTTATATCACTCTGCAACAATTAAAAAGCATGCTCTAAAAATTCAATCAATCAATATACAAATTCAAGCATAACTGATAAAATTATATATATATATATATATATATATATATATATAATATTTTAATAATATTAGAATACAAATTAGTATATTAATCAAACAAATTTAACAACATTATAGCTTAAAAGGCAGCAAAGCCAACATCAAATTCTTTATTTAGAAATGATGAAGCATTCTTTCATTTTGATTACAAGTGAATTAGAAACTAAAAAACATTTGGTTAGGTTAACATAATTTTATAAAAATAAAATAAAAAGTCAAACCATCACAACATGAAAAAAAAAAAAAAAAAAAAAAAAAAAACCCTTAAGGTTTCATCAAAACAAAAAATTTATCCCATAAATAAATAAATAAACCAAAAATTTATGTTTTTAGTAGGATTAGTAGGATCCAATACAATCTTATTATGATCCTATACGATCCTACCATTTTTACGATCCTAGTGCGATCCTAAACGTTTTGGTGAGGTAAAATCGTACTATCCAATGATCTAGATCGCGATTTTGACAATCATGCTATACCGTAACAAATACAATTGCACAAATTATTGCTGCCATTCTTCTCTAAATATGCAAGAGAAATCTGCTACCAATATCAAATCTAATCCTAACTCTTGAACAGTCGAAGAAAATGGTACATTGTAATACATAGTGCTCAATCGTAAAGATGTAGTCACCAAATACTTCTCTATGGATGTAGGCCTTCATACCAAACCACACAAACTCTCTCTTTCTTTCTCTCTAAATCTTTTATTTTCTTCAATTTATTATTGGTATCAGAGCTATGTTCAAATGTATCTTTTTTCACACAATAATGCCTACAAGCATAGTTGTCAAAACGTAAATCGTATCGTTAATCGATTTCTTATTTTTATGTATTTTGTATTGTATTGTGCCATATATTGTATCATATCATATCATATCATATCATATCATGTATAGTAAGATACACAAACACTTAATAAAATTTATAAAAAAATATAAATATACATACATATATATAAAGTAAATTCATTATAAATTTTGAATATACTCAACTAATGCCTAATTTATCATCACTTACATAATAAAACTAAATAAATCAAATTAGCATGTATTTATAAAATACACATTCAAATTGATTAAACTCAAAAGTGATAATACATTACAAATGACTCAAAATATTAAAATTTTTTTTTTATCATATTCATCATCTTGCCTAATTAATTTCATCTAAGTGAATTTTGTCATCATATTCATCATTTTACAAACTTATTTCTTCATTAAAATTTTCTTCATCAGAATCAACATTTCCTATCTCTTCTTGTTCATTTATTTTAATAATGTAATATATATATATATATATATATATATTTATTATTGGCATTCTAGTTTCTTAGACTTATAAGAATAATGATAAAATTAAAAAATAATTATAATAACAATTAATTCAATATTCATAGAGTAGAAAAAAAAATTATAAATAAGAAAGTGAAGTTGTTATGGACTTGTTAATTTATTAGACTAAATTAAGTACCTAGTAAGTTTATGTCCAAAACAAATATAACAACTTGTTAGATTCAAATAAAAGTGAAATTGTAACCCAAATAATAATAATAATAATAATAATAATAATAATAATAATAATAACTCACTTTAAAGCTTATGTCTATGTATTATACGAAACGCACAATTTTACAATACGATAAGATTCATATGATACGAACAATGTATCGTACGATTCATGAGCACTTTCTATACACCCTTACTATATGAAAATTTACACGATACATATCGTGTATCATACAATACTAACAATTATGCCTAGAGGTACATTAATGAATAGAACTACCAAATTGTTAGTGTGGACACATGCATGTACATGAATATGATTAGTGTCAGTGATTTGGTTAATCTGAGGATCTCAATTAGAAATTGACAAGTTTTAATTCAAGAGTTACGTGATTGTTTGGGAAATGATCAGGAAGGCTTCATTTGGATGTCATCTGCACAAGATATATTGTTATTAATTATGCTATTTTTGTGCTTTTTGAAACCTAAACTACAGTTGCCAAATTCTATTATGAATTTGTGGATTGAGATTTCGTGCAATACCTAGCGTATTGTTCGGTGTGCAATTGCTTTCATCCTAGCCATTCAATTGATCTAATGCTCAAGAATTGGACAACTCAACTAGACACGTCAGCGATCCGTGTGAGCCCTCATTTTTCTTTGCTCTTTCAATTTCTCCTTTCTCTCTCTCTTCTTCATGCTTACCCCTATTCAAAAATTTCAAAAACTCCCTCTGACTCTCTCTCTTCTAGCCGTACATGCCTCAAAATCTCTCTTTCTGATGCCTCAAAAAAAAAAAAAAAAAAAAAGCCACCAGTGGTGCTCTGGTTACCTCTCCACTGAAGAATGAATGTGAACCAACAGTGTTTCAGCTACCCACCTAAATGTGATTAGATCTGGTAATCAAATTTATGAGTTTTTTTTTCTTTGTGTGATTTCTTTGCCAAAGATCATCCCTTTGTTTCATTTATAGCACTAAAAATTATCTGTTTCTTTCACTGCTTTTTTTTTTTTTTTTTTTAATTTTTTATAAATCTGATTCATTTATTATTGAATGTTTTTGAGATTTTTATAATGGGTATGAAGCGCAGTACCAGTAGAGTGTGTCAATGGCCAAGGACTGGCTGGTGGAGATTTTGTTAGGTTGTGTCCTCTGATGCCAATGTTTGGTTGCTGAGTTTATCGGTTCTTTGTGTTATGTTTTTGTTTTCATTTCATGAGTTTCAAGGGGAAAAAAATTAGTGTTTACTGTGAAATCTTGTTCATAGCCAGGGATTTAGTTGTTATAGATTAGTTCTCAAACATCAATTAAACCTTGATGTCTTTGAATTTTATGACACTATTACTTTTGTCCATAACAAATTGTGAAAATTCAGAAATAAAAAGCATCAGGTTGCTGGATTTACAAAAGAAAAAAGGGTGATGGCATTTACAGACATTTTGTATGCATGCTATTCTTGTAAAACTCCCATTTAAGTAGAAAATATTTGAAATATATACATCACCTGAATTCAAATTCATATATTGGGGCCAGTTGACAATAGTCAGCTAGCCCCAATATATTAATTTGAATTCAGATGATGTATATATTTCAAATATTTTTTGTAGTGTAACAAAATCTCCACCAGCCAGTCCTTGCCATTGACACACTCTACTGGTACTAGGCTTCATACCCATTATAAAATCTCAAAAACATTCAACAATAAATGAATCAGATTTAAAAAAAAAAAAAAAAAAAAAAAAAAAAAAAAAGAAACAGATAATTTTTAGTGCTATAAATGAAACAAAGGGATGATCTTTGGCAAAGAAATCACACAAAGAAAAATAAATTCATAAATTTGATTACCAGATCTAATCACATTCGGGTGGGTAGCTGAAACATTGTTGGTTCACATTTATTCTTCAGTGGAGAGGTAACCGGAGCACCACTGGTGGCTTTTTTTTTTTTTTTTTTTTTTTTTTGAGGCATGTTCGGCAGGAAGAGAGAGAGTTAGAGAGAGTTTCTGAAATTTTTGAATGGGGGTAAGCGTGAAGAAGAGAGAGAGAAAGGAGAAATTGAAAGAGCAAAGAAAAATGAGGGCTCACACAGATCGCTGACGTGTCTAATTGTGCTGTCCAATTCTTGAGCATTAGATCAATTGAATGGTTAGGATCAAAGCAATTGCACACTGTGCAATACCCTCTCAATCCTGAATTTGTGGCATTGGAATCTGCTACCTATTTAATTGCATAGCAACTTGACAAATACTATTCGCTACGAATCAGACTATACAAAAAGGGAGATAGAAGCCTAAACCACGGCTATGATGTTACATCATTCACTGCAATGTCAATAATTTGTCTAGCAGAAATCACTCTGTCCAATGGTTGGTCTGGAACCGTGATCCCAGATGTCTTCAAGTCTGCAACAATTGCACTGGCTGCATCTAGCTCCCCAAGATCGAGACATAACAAGATGATTTCATCATAAAGTTGACTGCAATAAAGGAAACACAATAAGATTAGTTTTACGGTAATGATTTCAAATAGCCAAAAAAGATATGCAATTTTAAGGCTTTTTTGGATTGGACTTTTTTCTGATGAATTACATAACCACAATGAAGTTTCTAACTTTCCATGCTCAAAGAAATATATATATATATATATATATATATGCATTGTATCCGAACGCAAGAAAACTACTAAAATACTATAAAAAAATCACGTTGTTACATCAATTTAATGCATGGACAATTTAGGGTCCATTTGGACTGAGGGAGGAGTGAAGGGGAATAGATTAGAGTTGGTTGAAAATATGTTAATCTGGGTCATTTTTATTCTACTCTACTTTACTCCCTCTCCCTCTCCCTCTCCCTCAATCCAAAAGAACCATTAGAGAAAGTCCATCCATGTTGTCCCACTAATCATGCAACTCTTAAATTGCGTTCTTTCATGGATATTGCTCTATAAAGAGATCAAGTTTATCCATGCAATATCATGGCACAATCGCCAATAGTGGGATTTCCACCCAATTCTATTACCTGAATTATATCATTTAAAAAAAAAAAAAAAAAACGTAATTACAGAAGATGCTTGTAAGGCAGTGGTAAAGTTTCCACATCAACGAAATCACAAGTGAATCCTTCAGGCCTAGGTTTTAATATACTATTAATACATGCTATACGTGTCAAGTTAAGAAAAATCATATATACATATATAACAAACTTATTTTGATTTAGAATTGGGGTGGGAAGGGAGGGGGTGGATTTGGCCCCTAGATGTCTCCATTGAAAATACCAGGAGATGCCAATAAATTACAAGGCTTTTGGCAAAACATGTGTCAAAACACACTTGTTTTGATAAATTTAGTGTTAATCAAAACATTAACTTACTAAAGATTTTTACCACACTTTTGCTCAACCACTGTCCTCATAAGGGAGGACTCATAAAGCCCTTATAAATCACTTGGAAAGTGTTAACAACATAACATCAATATTTCATTTTCTGTTCTGCAGCAGAATTTGAACCAAGACCTTCCCAACCTCGACAGCCCCCTTCCTACCTTACTTTTGCTTACTAAAAATAAATGTGATACTTAGGGGTATTACTGAGAACATCAGCTTATACATATTATTTACTTTTGAAAATTTTTAATGCATCAATTATGTTCAAATAGGACTTGATGCTGTAACTCTGGATCAATGCTAGCCTCTAGGTAGTAGCTCTATGATCAACGATTAATTTTTTATTTCTTTTATTTATTGGTAAGTTACACATGCATCCAATGGATCTTGAACCACAACTTCACCCTCTACCAAGAATTTTTAAGGGAATGAGGTACCATTTAAGCTAGAGCTCATAGGCAAACTCTCAGGTAAGTTTCAATGCAGGCAATGGGTTTTCTGGACTGTAAAATATTTAGAAAAACAAGTCAATTCTTCCATCTCTTGGGTTGAACGATGTTTAAAACATAGTCAAAGGCAAAAGGCGACCTTAAGGCACAAAGGCCCTGTATTGCCCAAGATGTGAGGTGACAAAAATGCGCTAGACTGACTAGAGAGAGGAGCCAAATTTGCAATATAGTTTAGGTTTTACAACAAGATTAGAATAAAAGCAATTATAAATTTAAAAATTAAATGCGGGAGGGAGGGGAATTAGGCTCTAGCCTTAGCACCTTGCCTCGCCCGAGTGCCTAGGCAAGCGCCTAGCTCACTTTTGACTTCCATGGATTTATCTCAACATAAATAGATATTTACTAATTTGGTTCATTCCTACTCTAGTCACTAGTAAGCACAGGTACAAATATGCGCATGCGCTTTAATATATACAAAAAGTTCATATAGCATTAAAAAAAAAATTA
Source organism: Castanopsis chinensis (assembly GCA_032878915.1). Lineage (NCBI taxonomy): Eukaryota > Viridiplantae > Streptophyta > Magnoliopsida > Fagales > Fagaceae > Castanopsis > Castanopsis chinensis. The sequence continues at coordinate 44,952,011 of JAVQMG010000133.1, forward strand.
AGCTATGTTAGTAAAACACACTCTTCATCCCATTTTGATGGTCCTTACAATTCTTGATGCCCAACTACTGTCGTCCACTTGAATATGTAGTTAATCCAAAAATGTTAAGCATATATATAAAATCTTTAAAATCCACTAAATAGCCATTATAGATATCTAGAATGTATTATTTTAGTCCTCAAATTGCAAAACAATGCAGGAAAATTCAAAAAATAAAAAACCAAAAGTTTCAGGGGTATATTAATATTCAATTTAAAAGTTAATAAATTGAAATAGAGGGAGTATTACGTAAAAAAATATGTTGCTAATGAGATCAAACTCAAATAGCATTTCCTCTTCTCACAAGAATGTGTAGATGTTGACATATTGAGTTCAAAATCTGTAATAAAAAGATTATGCGCATCTAGAAAAATAACATTTTCACATGAGAGAAGGTAGTTGATAGGCCACAAATGAGTTGACCTCTTGTGACGAATTAAGTTGATTAATTGGCCAAGTTATTAATTAATTAATTTAACATTCAAATAACGTGGTAGCACAAACAAATCACCAATAAACTAAAGTATGCAGCGAAAAATAAAAGACACGGTGATTTGTTTACGAATGGGGAAAACCTGACGGCAAAAACTCCCCCAGGTGATTTAAGGTCACCACTCCCGAAACTCCACTATTATCACAACAAGCGGTTACAAGTAAAGGAATCCCAGTACCTTACCAATCTACAGTTGAACCCTCACCCCCATATCTAATTGGATTTGTTCTGTAGTGACAATTTCTCCTCTTGATGCACAGCTCCCAAGTACGTGACTAACCAATTGCGCGGATCCTAGTACGCGACTTCAATTCACCAACTAGAGAGAGAGAGTTGTTGGCTGCAAAGTTCTTCAAATCATCCATACGATGAAGATCAAGAAGATGCTTGGTTACAAAACCCTACGGTGCACATTACACAGCAACTTCTTCACAAGAGATGAACTAGGGCATGAATTTTGTCTTTTGATTACAAATTGCTTGTACAAGGATTACTAAATGCTTGTGCAACTTACATCCCTTTGACGGTCCTTAAAACAATCCTTTTATATGTCTAAGGTTAGGAGAAAAGAAGTCCCAAAGACACATTCACGGATTGGAGTTAAAACAGAACTGAAAATCTGTTTTCTTTAAATCTCGACAGATAGAGGTGTCGAGGATCTGTCGAGAAGCTGTCGAGCCTCAAGGCTGAAATAGCTTCTAAAGCTCGATAGATGCATGTGTCGAGACCAGGTGTCGAGCTTTAGTAACTTGCACTTTCCAGTTTGTTTCTTGGACAGACTTGATGACTTCAACACTTGATCTTGAAACACTATTTCTTGAAGCGTTAAACACATCCTAAATCTACCAAATTACACGTAAAGTGTGTTTTGTCTAAGGATAAGCCAATTACATAAAATAGTGACACATGTCAACAACTTGAATTACATATGTCCTAACAATCTCTCCATTTGGCAATCCGTGACAAAACCATAGCAAACAAATGAACATATGAGAGAAGTCATAAATCACTCAACTCATATTCACTTGTTAAATACAATAAAATCTATCCTAACACAAACTCTTGAAAACTTTTGCAAGAAGAGAGTTTATGGCAAGTAGACTTTGACAACCTGTATTTCTGAAACACTTTTAAATAAAACACATCAAGGCATCTTTATGTGAAACAAAAATAATAGATTGCATACAAGTAAAAGAAACATGTGTATAAAGATAGAAAAGAAACAACACATGGAGAGATAGATGAAAGAACCACACATCAACATATATATCAAGAAATAAGCACAATGTATGTCACTAAATGGTCACAAGACCGGGGTACATGATCAATGTATCTCTAAAAAGATAGAAGAAAAGAAATACATATAATCCTCACTACATCCCTTATATCAACACTCCCCCTATAAAAAATGTCCTATACTAGCTCTCTCCTTAAGTATGACTACTCTCATACACTAAAACTACTCCCTCTTTTTGTTATGAGTGACAAAGGGTAGAGTGTTAAGTAGACATCTCATCAGAAGAGCTCGCATATCCATCATCATCAGAAGCATCATCGTCATCACCGCCATCATCATCCTCAGTCTCAAAAGCAACATGAGGTGGCAGAGGAGAAGCCTCAGAAGCAAAGCTGCCCAAGGTCGCCTGTCGCCTGGCGATACGACCAACATGAACATTCACCTGATACAACTCCTTAGAGAGTGTATCGAGGCGAGTATCCATGCGCTGAAGCTGCGCCATGATGTCTCCAAGAGTGACGTCGCTCGAGGAAGAAGAAGGAGCAGATGGCGCTCGAGCAGATTTGGATGTAGTTGGATGGGAGGAAGGAGCAGCAGTATGCGACTGTCGCGATCTGAACTGTGCCTCACTACGTTTTACGGTAGCGGCGTCTATGGCAGACATGACATGAAATGGATCAGACGATGGAAAAGGGATGGAAAAATGGCGAAGAAACCTTGTGATAGCAGAAGGGAAAATGAGCTTATCACGAGTGGTCGTATCTTTATAGACATCTATGATAGAGAAGATAAAGTGTGAAGGGAAGTCTCTAGTGAGATGCTCTAGAAGAGACAACAAAAAATCAAGAACGAGGCTCTGTGATAGAGTTGTAGTGAGATAGTGGGTGCAAAACAAAAGTTATCACCATGTTAAGGAAACGAGGACCTTTAGCAAAAGGCCTACATGGTGTGTACTGATGATCTCCCCAAGCGGAAGGGCGCTCACAGAATGCAGAGATCATCTCGTCTTTGGGCACAGTCCATAGACGCTCACATCTAGGGTAATTAGGATGATCCACCCTCAGAATGTGAAGAACCTTAGAGACCAGCTCTAGAGTAACAGCAAAGCGCGTACCTCGAACGCTAGAATAGAAGAGAGGTACTGAAGAATCAATCTCGTGGATGTTGGAGCAAAACTCCTGTATCAACACGAGAGGACAAGTGACCGGGACGTCACATAGTGACTCCTAAGCCCGACTGTGAATGACATTGGGTAGGTAAGTGTCAGCAAAGTCTGCCAGGACAACGTGGCGTTCTGAATGAACACCTCATTTAGAGAAGTTCTCCGAGAAGTCCTTTTGGGCTTTCTCATCACGGAACCAGATAGACAAAGGAATGGAATCAGAAGAAGAGCATCCCTTAGAACACAGAGGGTTTTGGGATGGAATGGATTTACGCTTAGGTGCCATAGACACTACTAACGCAAACATAGAGAGAGGGAGAAAGAGAGAAACACACAGAAAAGTCCCAAACAGTTCAATATAGGAAGAGAAATATTGAAAAGATAGAACGTATGCATGGGAAATGCATGAACATGTGACATGCAATATAAAAACATCATGGGCTCAGCCCCATCCAATCCTATTAACACACTATAAGTTTGCATATATCTAAATGCATGAAAATACAATTAGAATGCTAATGTGATACAATGCATGTAGTTTTAAAGATCAAATCTATAAAACCAACACAAAAATTTCATGAAACTCTCAACAATTTTGAAAAAACCCAAAAATTTTCAAAAACCTCAAAACCTAGATTTTTAAAACATGAAATGCATGAAGAATAAGAGGATTGAAGCTTACCAAGTGAGGAAAAACTTGAGAAACACTTGAAGAATCCTTAGGAAGGGGTTTGGAGAGAGTGAGAGGGGTTTTGGGAGAGAAAAACACAAGGTATCGAGAGAGTGATCGAGCGAAATGAGAGAAAAATCGCGATAGACACATATATAGCCCTTCAGTAATTCTTGACAGATGCAGGTATCGAGAGGTGTCGAGACAGCTATCGAGGTAGGTATCGAGAAAATGAGCTTTGACAGATACAGCTATCGAGAACATGTGTCAAGAAAGAAGGATCAACCACTTAAGAATCTCGATCGATCTAGAAGCTATCGAGAATCTATCGAGCAGACAGAAAGTTTCTCGATCGATCCACAAGGTGTCAAGAATGTGTCGAGACTACGATTTAGAAAAAGGCAAAGAAGCTTGACAGACAGCTCGATGTCGAGAAGGTGTCGAGATTTCCTTAAAAATAGTTTTCCAAGAGAGGAAAAACACAGACATGAATGCAATCACGCATACAACTCAACCAATGATCCAAGCAACACATTTAGCTCTCAAAATCATCTCTTAACAAAAATTTAAAGCACATGGATCCCAAAACACGCACACACACACACAACAAGTCTAACCAATTTTATATTTCAAAAATGAGTTAAGGCAGTTTAGTGAGCATACATTAACGTATGTAAACCTTGTGATGGCTAAATCACATTGTACCTGCACATGTATCAAGCATAGCAAAGAATATTGCGTGTTGTGTGTGAAAACATCGTAAGATTGCATAAGTGTCTCAAAGTTATGATGATTTGAGATATGAGAAAATCACTTTAACTCACACACAATCATAATTGTTTGATAGGGACTATCACCTTCGAGGTATATCCTATAACAACCACATCTCCTAGAAAACATGCTTGTAATCATATTTTAAAGCTTTTTAAATATCTTTGCTTTTATTTCTTTGCATCTTTTCTTTTATTAAGCATATCATGCATGGGCATACAAGAGAGAGAAAAGAAATATCCAATTATGTTGAGATTTTGACATTGCACTTTTGTTATATCGAAGCATATGGATGTCATTGACATTGCGCTTTTGCCATGCCGAAGCATACGGATGTCATAGACATTGCACTTTTACTATGCCGAAGCATACAGATGTCATATCATGATTGGCGAGTAACAGTGGTGAGATGGTTATTTATGCCTTTCTCTTAGGATTTTCTAGTCCTACCCATCAAAAAGAGTGATACGAGTGTTAAGTCGAAGAGATCACTTAACCTTACTCATCACAAACAAAGAGTTACAAAACTCACTTGCTTAGTTGTGTATAAAAATGCTCATCGAAGCTACAGGTAATACAAAGTTTAGAAAACTTTGTTTCAATGGCCATTTTAAGGTTCACAAGAACCAATGTACACAAACACACATTGTTTTTGTATTTTTTAATTTTTCAATATTTTTTTTATTTTTATCAGAAAAGTAAAAATAAACCATAAAACTGAAAACACACAAACAAAAACAAGTTAAAGAAAGCAAAACACTCAAAACAATAAAGTAACACACAAGTAATGCAAAACAGTAAAACGGAGTGAGAGAAGAAGAAGTGAATAGAATCACTTGGAACCCTTTTCCTTCCACACCTTGGAAGAACCTTTCCTTTTTGTCAACTCTTGAACCGGTGATAAGGGGGAAGAATTTAAACCATTCAAGTTCGAAAGGAATATGAGGGCTTTGAGAATGTCTCCAAAAGGAGCAAGAGAGGTCTGAAGCTGATTCTGGTTCCCGGATGCTATCATGCCATTGCTTTGTTGAGTGACTAGCCACTTGTAGCAATTTGGTCGAGTATGACCGGCAACACCACAATGATAACAGAGATGCTGCTTCTTCTGTTTAGGCTTTTGAGAGATAGTCTTCTTAGTCCTAGGGTTTCTAGTTTCCTTTTTCTCAAACTTAGGGGGTGCTCCTAGGATAGACTTACCCTTGTCTGAGTTCTCACTAGCTAAAATAGTTTTAACATTTTTATCCTCAATTTTAATGTTATTAGCAGGAGGAACAAAAACAGTAGTACTAGCAGAAGGAGTATTAGAGAGAGAAAATTCATACCCTAATCCAATACGATCCGAAGAAGATTCTGAACACTTAGCATCTCATCCAGCTTTGCACTTGATGTCCTTTCCAATTGTGCTCTGACTTGAAACAACTCCGCTTCAAGCTTCTTGGTCTTCTCAGCCAAGAAATTGTTCTCGAACTTCAGTGCTCCAATGGTCTGATTTGCTTCATCAACCTTAGTGGAAAGCTCCTCACGGTCAAGTTCCACATCACTAAGCTTTTTGGTGGCCAGCCTATAGAGTTTATCATGCTTCTCGGAAAGCTTGTACAATTTCTCATAGGCAGTATGGATATCATCTTGATCATCCATAGTCTCAAACTTGGTATCCAACAATTCCTTTTCTTCATCTACTTCTTCAGTAACCCCATCATTAGGATTAACAGTAGCAATGAAGGCATTCAAGATTCCGTCATCTTCATTTTCGGAATCATCCTCGGGCTCTGTGTAGTTTAGGGTAGCAGCAAGTGCCTTGCTCTTCCTAATGCTCTTAAGGTACGTTGGATACTCTTGTTTCATGTGTACGAAGCCTTGACACCTAAAGCATTTCGGTCTAGCGAGAACAGTGTACTGACCGCTATCCTTGGCATCCTTCTTCCCTTTATCTGAGTTCTTGAACTGAGAAGAACCGGATTGCCTACGGTCTTTGTTGAAGCCTTTGCCATTGGCATTCTTCATGAATTTCTTAAATTGCCTAGTAATGTAGGACTTCATTTTAGAATCTTCATCATCTAAAGAATCATCTGTATCACTGCTCTTGGCTTTTAGTGTCATGCTCTTGCCCTTACTTTACTTGCCCATCCTGGTCAGCCCCAGCTTGTAGGTTAGCAAGTTTCCAACCAGCTTAGTCAGAGGAATCCTGTCAATATCTTTTGATTCCTCTATTGCCATGATCTTAGCATGGAATCTCTCGGGCAAAGATCTGAGCACTTTCCTTACTATCTTGGGTTTAAGAATAGTTTCCCCAAGATTGAAAGCTGAGTTCACTATGTCTTTGAGCTTTGCATAGAACTCATCAAATGACTCATCCTCCTCCATCTTAATTTCTTTGAAGCTTGTAGTGAGCCTCTATAGCTTCGAATCCTTGATAGCCTTAGTTCCCTTATAGGTTGTTTAGATAATGGTCTATGCTTCCTTAGCAGTTTCAGTGGAGGAAATTTTCTTGAACTCCTCATTGGTGACTACACTGAATAGGGCATTCAATGCTCTGCTGTTGAAATTTGCCACCTTGATCTTGGCATCATCCCAATCGGCCAGCGCTTCTGTAGGCTTGGTCCAGCCTATCTCTACAACTTGCCACACCTTCTCATCTAATGACTGCAAGAAAGCTCTCATGCGTACTTTCTAGTATGCATAGTTAGTACCATCAAATAATGGAGGTATAATAAGAGACCGACCTCTATCCATGACTAATAGGGGACAATGGATCACATACAAAGATTAAACCCTAATTAGAGTGTGCCTGCTCTGATACCACTTGATAGGCCACAAATGCGTTGACCCCTTATGATGAATTGAGTTGATTAATTAGCCAAGTTATTAATTAATTAATTTAACATGCAAATAACGTGGTAGCACAAACAAATCACCAATAAACTAAAGTATACAGTAGAAAATAAAAGACATGGTGATTTGTTTATGAATGGGTAAAACCTGATGGCAAAAACTCGACCGGGTGATTTAAGGTCGCCGCTCCCGAAACTCCACTATTATCACAACAAGCAGTTACAGGTAAAGGAATCCCAGTACCTTATCAACCTACAGTTGAACCCTTACCCCAATACCCAATTGGATTTATTCTGTAGTGACAGTTTCTCCTCTTGATGCACGGCTCCCAAGTACATGACTAACCAATTGCGTGAATCCTAGTACGCGACTTCAATTCACTAACTAGAGAGAGAGTTGTTGGCTGCAAAGTTCTTCAAATTATCCACACGTTGAAGATCAAGAAGATGCTTGGTTACAAAACCCTACGGTGTACATTACACAGCAACTTCTTCACAAGAGATGAACTAGGGCATGAACTTTGTCTTTTGATCACAAATTGCTTGTACAAAGATTGCTCAATGCTTGTGCAACTTGCATCCCTTTGACGGCCCTTAAAACAATCCTTTTATATGTCTAGGGTAGGAGAAAAGAAGTCCCAAAGACACATTCACGGATTGGAATTAAAACAGAATTGAAAATCTGTTTTCTTTAAATTTTGACAAATAGAGGTGTCGAGGATCTATCGAGAAGCTGTCGAGCCTCGAGGCTGAAACAGCTTCTAAAACTCGATAGATGCATGTGTCGAGACCAAGTGTCGAGCTTTTGTAACCTGCACTTTCCAACTTGTTTCTTGGATAGACTTGATGTCTTCAACACTTGATCTTGAAACACTGTTTCTTGAAGCATTAAACACATCCTAAATCTACCAAATTACACGTAAAGTGCGTTTTGTCTAAGGATAAGCCAATTACATAAAATAGTGATATATGTCAACAACTTGAACTACATATGTTCTTGTAGTAGTTACCACCTGCGGTTTAGGAACATGACACTTCCTTTTTATATATAAGTAAATTTATCATATTCTTTATTAAAAAAAAAAACAAAAACAAAAACAAAAACAAAAAAAAAAAAGCACAAGAATGTCTAAAGAATTACAATGAATGGATTGAATTAGCAAAATCAATGGCAGTACCACTGTCACTGAGATCCAGAATAGTCAATCATTCAACAAGAGATGAAAGCCTCAACTAACTATCATTAAAATAAAAAAAGAGATGAAAGCCTCAACTACACTTCCGAGCCTTCCACATGTTCAAAAAGGTACAGGGATTTCGTTCCCACCACAAAACCCAATTAACTGCAAAAAATACTAAGCACATGGCCCCATATCGCATGGGTAAAATCACAATAAAGCAACAAATTTTTCACTGATAAACAAATTTGGTTCCTATTATATTATATTCCCCACTACTCCTACATAAACAACACTATTTCAATGCAATAATCCAATCCAGGAAACGACTAAATCTAACTCCCAGTCATTAAAACTGTTTATAAAGCAAATATTTTTTTTGATAAGGAATAATGATATATATTCAAGAACACTACCTTATGCAAAACAACATAGGGCAGAGAGAAAATTGCAAGGGGAAAAGAAAGAAAAGAATGATAAAAGAAAAGAAAAGATACTAATTATACAGGAGCGAACTAAGGAACATAGGGAGAGAATCACTAGAGGTGAGTCCCCAAGCCCTAGACCAGTCAAACAGAGAGCCACTAAAAGAAGCCAACAGCTAGTCATTCGAGCTATCCATATGTCCTCAAAAGTCCTCCTGTTTCACTCTCTCCAAAGACACCACATTAAGCACAATGGAGCTAAATTCCAAATACTAAACGAATGCTTTCCAGGCCAATTCCACCAACCAAAAAGAGTATCCGCAACCGATCTTGGCAAGATCCAAGAGATCTCAAAAGATCTAAACACCAAACTCTACAACCGATAAGCCTTACCACAATGAAGTAACCAATGATCCACCATCTCCCCATTTCAGTGGCACATGATGCACCAATCAACAAAATCTATTCCTCTACCTCTCAAATTGTTACCTATACAAATCCTACCTCATACAGCAGTCCACACAAAGAAGGAAACACGCCAAGGAACCTTAACCTTCCAAACACTTTTCCAAGAAAAAATAATGGGTAAGGGACTTCTCAACTTGTTGTAAAACGATTGGATATCAAAATCCTCATTCTTTGTCAATTTCCACCTCATACGATCTCCGTTTTTAGTGGGAGGTAAATTTGAACCCAAGGTACGGAGAAATCCATCCACCCCACCCATTTCCCAATCATTAGGTCTCCAAATAAAATGAACATTCCAACTTCTCTGTTCCTTTATCCCCAACTGTTCAAGAGAAGAGGTCACCGATGCCTCTTTATAGGAAGCAATCCCATACACCCACGGAAAAGTCAATTGAAGAGGAGAATCTCCACACCATTCATCTATCCAAAGCTTAACTTGTTGGAAAAACTAGTTTTGTATTTCATACAAAACACACAGCGGAAGCAACAAATAATGATCTATTTCATTCATGATTGACAACATGTACTATGTAAATTTCAGAATTTAAGAATAAGATAGCGTACCTTGGTATGGAGAAATTCAAAATAAAGATTAGAAGCACTTGGGAGCACTTTTAATTTTCACTCCAATTCCATTTTATGCCCAAGAAGCATGGTCTCTGAATCAATTTCCAAGGGAGAATTATCAAGTGGCTTCACTCATACATACACACCATTTCACAATGATGTCTCTCCTTTTTTTTTTTTTTTTTTTATTCTCTAATAAAAAATTCTGTATGTTTCTCCCTTTATAACTAATTGATTATTTGATTGGGCTGGCCTAATTGGCATTCCCAATTAGGCTTTAGTGTATGGCTTGAAGTGGGACCAAAAGGGACCAATAAAACACTAGCTCCAATGGGCCTTAGGTTTTTTTGTTAACTCTTAACAAGTCCAAAGTTACCATTAATTATATTTAATACCACTATATAAATATAATTGCACTTTAAGCCTTATTAATAAATTATATTCCAAGACTGTATTATACACGCAACCCTTTCATAAATTATTCGCAGCAATACAAACTCATAAATATAGACTACCACTTTAAAAATTACTATATCTTATCCTTGAGTACCTGTTTAATCTTTTAAATTATTCATCATATATATATAATCCAATTTCATAAATATATACTTTAATAACTCCTTACTAAAATGGTTAGGCCTAACACTCTGAATAACCAAACACATTAAACTTATCTCAAGGGAATATTTTATATCTCCGTTAAGAGATTTTGAATTCCATCTTGAGAATATATGTTCCATCAACACTAAATGTGGTTGTCCAACATAGTGAGGTTTTGATTGTTATTTTAGATCTCACACCTAATATATCAAAGCGACCTAAATGTCATGATCAGGTCCATTATTCTCTCAAGATTAAGAGTTCATATAAATAGAAGTCGTGAGATTTATTATTCATTTGACAATCGTTAGAAGAGTAATAAATCTCACAGCGGTCCAGTTCAATATGTCTTAATTCTTAAAACATATCAACTAGAAGTCTTTACTTCCATGATCAAGAAAAATCATCTTAGTTGATATATTATAATCTTAGCAGATGAAATGTCCAATTTCATTACCGACTACGAACTACAATTCTGATTTTACAAAGAACTTGTGATTTATATCTTCTGTAACTTTTCACATAAATCACATATTATGCATCTTATGGACTATATGATAATGTCCCAATATTCATGTTACCATTATTTTAGATAACAATAAAACAACTTCGTTAAACTCAACATTAAGTCATACATAATGTCATACATAGCATCATACAATAGGATTTAAAGGCACACATCCTAACAATCTCTCACTTGCTTTAAAGACTATTGTGCACTAATCTAACTTTCATTCCCTCCAAATGTGACTTCAAAGTCCTTTGAGGCAAGGCTTTGGTAAAGGGATCTACTAGATTATTTGCACTTTCAATCTTTGCCACCACAACATCTCCATGAGTAACAATGTCTCGAATGATGTGGTATTTTCTCTCAATGTGCTTTCCTTTCTTGTGATTTCTTGGATCTTTGGATTGTGCAACCGCTCCACTATTGTCGCAAAACAAGGTGATGGGAACTTGCTCTATTCTTACAACACCAAGATCAGAAAGGAATTTCTTGAGCCAAATAGCTTCCTTTGCTGCTTCACAAGCAGCAATGTACTCAGCTTCCATGGTGGAGTTTGCAATACAAGATTGCTTAACACTCCAACTTATGGCTCCACCTCCCAAGGTGAAAACACATCTTGAAGTGGATTTTTTGAAATCTAAATCCAATTGAAAGTTTGAATCTGTATAGCCAATGGGAATCAAATCCTCACTATGGTAAACAAGCATATAATTTCCTGTTCTCCGTAGATACTTGAGAATATACTTTACAGCTTGCCAATGTTTTAGTCCTGGATTTGATTGATATCGGCTGACCATGCCAACTAAATAACAAATATCTAGATTAGTACAAAGCATGGCATACATGAGACTTCCCACTGCAGAAGCATAAGGAACTTGTCTCATCATATTTTCTTTCTCTTGAGTCTTTGGCCTTTGGTCATCAGATAGAGGAACTCCATGTCTAAAAGGAATCAATCATTTCTTGGAGTTTTGTAGCTAAACCATTCTAGGACCTTATCTGTATATCCAGCCTGTGATAAGCCTAACATCTTATTCTTGTGATCTCGCTAAAGCTCAATCCCTAATATAAAGTTAGCCTTCCCTAAGTCCTTTATATCAAATTGCCTTGACAACCAAACTTATACTGATGACATTACTCCTACATCATTTCCAATGAGTAAAACATCATCAACATAAAACACTAGGAACATTTCACTATGATCAAATCTGATGTTACATGACCTAGATGCTTATTTAAGTCCATAAATGGGCCTTTTTAACTTGCATACAATATGCTCTTAGTTCTTTGCTATAAAACTTTCCGGTTGCAACATGTATATTTTTTCTTCAAGATTGCCATTAAGAAATGCAGTCTTGACATCTATTTGTCAAATTTCATAATCATAATGAGCAGCAATAGATAAGAGAATTTTGATAGACTTAAGCATGGCTACTGGCGAAAAATTTTCATCATAATCAACTCCTTCCTTTTGTATATACCCTTTCGCCACTAGCCTTGCTTTAAAGGTTTCAACCTTTCCATCTATCCTCTCTTCCTCTTGTAAACTCATTTTCAACCAACAGCTTTAATGCCGTTAGACACCTTTACAAGATCCCATACATGATTGGAATACATAGAATCTAATTCAAATTTCATAGCTTGGACCCAATGATTGCATCTATATCATTCATTGCCTCCTCATAAGTGTAAGGATTCAATTCATCCTCTTCTGAGATAGCTTCATAAATTTCTCCCAAACCCATAAATTTATAAAAAGCCGAACAATTCTCCCACTACGACTTGGTACCTGTGTACTAGACATCTCATATGTAGTATCTTATGGTGTATCTAATATAGTCATATCATCCCTAGTTTCATCCATTGGTTGTTCAACTACAGGTTCGTTCATTTCAGCCAAAACGACTCTACTTCTAGGAGTATAATCATTCATATAGTCATTTTCCAAGAATCTGATGTTTGTGCTAACAAACACTTTATTATCCTTATGACTATAGAATAAACCTCCAACAGTTCCTTTTGGATACCCTACAAAGAAAACCACTTCTGTTTTAGACTGTAACTTGTTAGACTTTCTTTTTAACACATGTGCTGGACAATCTCAAATATGGAGATGTCTCATACTAGGTTTAGGCCCATTCCACAACTTTACAGGTGTTTTAGGAACAGACTTCGAAGGTATTAAATTCAGAAGATACATTGTAGTATTTAAGGCATATCCCCAGAAAGAAATTGGTAGAGTAGAATAACTCAACATGGACCTAACCATATTTAAAAGAGTCCTATTCTTTCTTTCTGCTACACCATTTTGTTGTGGAGTTCTAGGTGCAGTCAACTGAGATATAATCTCATTTTCAGTCAAGTAATCCTTAAAATCCCCAAGAAGGTATTCGCCACCTTGATCAGATCAAATGGCCTTTATGCGTTTATCTAATTGATTCTCAACTTCAGCCCTAAACTCTTTGAACTTTTTAAAAGTTTCGGACTTCCGTTTTATTAGGTACACATAACCAAATCTAGAGTAATCAAAGTAATGAAATACGCATAGCCACCTCTTGCTTGGATTGACATAGGACCACATACATCTGAATGTACTAGTTCTAGTAAATCTTGGGCTCTTCTACCTTTTACATTAAAAGGTTGTTTGGTCATTTTACCTTCCAAACAAGATTCACAAACTGGAAAACCATCAAAGTCTATGGGTTGTAAAAGTCCATCTTTGATTAGTCTTTGAATCCTACTTGAATTAATATGACCCAAACGCAAGTACCAAATATAAGCTTTACTAGTAGAAGGAAACTTTCTCTTTAATAATTTCACATGTGAATTATTATCTAATTTAGAATTATATAATTCATGCTTATCAAGAGTTAAAATATAAAGATCATCCACAATATTATTAGAATAGATAAACATTTTATCCTTCTTTATTACAACATTGTCTTTCAGGATAACATAATACCTATGCTTACCTAAATAAGTTGCAGAAATTAAATTCCTACGAACATTAGGTACATACAAATAGTCTTCCAATATTAAAACTCTAGACTTAAAGTATAAATTAAACACTCCAACAGCTACAACCAGAATCCTACTCCCATCAGCCAAAGTAAGAAATAGCTCTCCTTTATTCAACTTTCTGGTCTCTTGGAACCCCCTTATTCTTGGCAGCCTTGAATGTTGGACAATTCCTCTTCTAATGTCCTTTCTCACCACAATAGAAACACTTTCCTTTGATCTTCTTTCCCCTAAGGCAAGTTGCTTACTATCTTTCTTAGTTAAGTCTTTTTTCTTCTTCTTACCCTTGCCTTTCGACTTAGGTTGAGAAGTAGAAGCTTCACCAACATTGGCTGCAACACTAGAAGTACCAAGGATACTTTCCGCCATTACCAACTCATTCATTAATTCAGACAATGAATAAATCTTTTTGTTCATATTATAATTAAGTCTGAATTCTTTGAATGATTTTGGTAGTGATTGGAGTATCATATCCACTTGGGATTCTCCATTAATATCGACACCTAAAACTTCCAATGTATTCAGATTAGAAATCATCCTAAGACAATGCTCCCTCATTGAAGTACCTTCAGCCATTTTGGTATTATAAATCTGCCTCATAGTTTCTTGTTTTGCAGAACGGTCTTGCTCACTAAACATCTCCTTCAGACTAAGCATTATGTTTGAAGCAAGTTCTACATTCTGCATTTGATACTATAGACCATTTGAAATAGATGCTAGGATGTAGCACTTGGCCATTTCATTATATTTCAACCAATGATCATATCGCTGTTTTTCCTCAAAAGGAGCACCTAATGAAGGAAACCTAGGACATGGTTGAGTAAGCACATATTTGTGCTTTTCAGCTGTATGAACAATGTCCAAAATTCTTTTCCAGTCAACATAGTTGGATCCAGTTAGTTTGTTTTGATTAAGAATAGCAACAAGTGGGCTAAATGATGCCATGATAAAATCTAAAAACAATAAACATGAATATTATAAGTAAACTGGACATTATCAATTTAACATATAAGCATATAATATGGAACCTTAATAAAACCATAAAATAATATATATGCAACGACAACCCAATCCCATATTTAATATCTCTCAGCATAGAGTGAACATTAAATACTATGATTGATTGAGAACTATTCTCATTATTAGTGCTATCATGATAACTGTTATCAAACACTAATAATATGTCGTTTTACATTTAGCCTCTAAGTAAAAATAGTAAGAACTCAGCATAGAGGATACTATAATATTTAGTCTAGTGTATACTACTGTCTAGAATCATGTGTGGCCACATTTCATCCCTTTAACAGGCTTATTTTGTTGTACCATAATAAAAACACCCTCTGCATGGAATGCAAAGCTCAAAACTAAGACAAGGTGTTTATCAAACCACTATAAACCAGGAAATTCAATCTTGTAGAACTATGAAATAAATACTCTCCGCATGGAATGCTAAGCTCGAGGCAAAGACAAAGTATATATTTCACACTACTATGAACCAACAATGGAGGCCGTGAGATGTAACCCTTGTATCTCTCTCCCACTAGATATTTTAAATTAAAGGTTTTTAAGATCAAGAATCATAACAATGCTAGACACTTTAAAAACATAATCCTAATTTCATTAGGAATAAATTTCATAATCCTAGCATTAATATATATAAATATATATAACGTAATATAGACTCATATTATATTATAAAACTATATTATATTATATATATAATATAATATACGGATTATTATATGTAACATATTATTATTACATTATATATATGACTATATATAATCTTACATACAGATTATATATGCAAATGGAATCCTTTATATATACATGCAAGTTGGCCATAACACATGCATGACAATGGAATGCTTGAATAGCCAAGCCATGTAATCCATGCATTAAGTCCAAGCCGTGAAAGTATAGGCCAAGCGGTGCATTAAATATCCAAAGGCAATTGACAGTTATATAACTTCCATTAATCAATGCAATCCGTACATAACATAACAATCAATGCATTAAGGCAATTTGTCAATGCATTAACACTCAACCGTATTCTTCCATTAATGGATCTCTTGGTTGATATAAATTAACAGTTCCTTTGAGTCATGACGGTTATTCCAATAGTCACACGAATATATATCAACACACTCATTAATAATAAGAAAAAAATCAAGTATTTGTCTACCACCCACAAAATTGTTCTGAGACATATATTGTTAGGATTAGTGCCCTTAAATCCTACTGTATGATACTATTTATATGATATTATATATGACATTATGTATGGCATGATGTATGACTTAATATTGTGATTAATAAAGCTGTTTTATTTTTATCTAAAATAATGGCAGTAACATGAATATTCAAACATTATTATATAGTCCATGAGATACATAATATGTGATTTATGTGAAAAGTCACAGAAGATACAAATCACAAATTCTTTGTAAACTCAAAATTGTAGTTTATAGTCAGTGATGAAATTGGGTATTTCATCTGCGAAGACTATAACATATCAATTAAGATGATTTATCTTGAATATGGAAGTGAGACTTCTAGTTAATGTGTTGATATATTTTAAGAGTTAAGACATATTAAACTGGACCGCTGTGAGATTTATTATTCTCTTAATGACTGTCAAATGAATAATAAATTTAATGACTTTTATTTACATGAACTCTTAATCCTGAGAGAATAATGGACCTGATCATGAAATGTAGGTTGTTTTGATATATCAGGAGTGAGATCTAAAGTAACGGTCAAAACCTCAGTATGTTGGACAACCACATTTAGTGTTGATGGAACATATATTCTTAAGATGGAATTCATAATCTCTTAACAAAGATATAAAATATTCCATTGAGAGAAGTTTAATGGGTTCAGTTATTCAGAGAGTTAGGCCTAACCACTTTGATAAGAAGTTACTAAAGTATATATTTATAAAATTGAATTTCATTGATAAGAAGTTACTAAAGTATATATTTATGAAATTGAATTTCATAAATATATAATGAATAACTTTAAAGGATTAACCGAGTACTCAAAGATTAAGATATAGTAATTTTCAAAGTAACAGTCTATATTCATAAGTTTGTATTACTACGAATATTTTATGAAGGGGTTGTATGTATAATAATGTCTTGGGATATAATTTATTAATAAGGCCTAAAGTGCAATTATATTTATATAGTAATATTAAATATAATTAATAGTAATTTTGGACTTGTCAAGAGTTGACAGAAAAGTCCAAGACCCATTGGAGCTAGTGTATTATTGGTCCCTTTTGATCTCATTTCAAGCCACACACTAAAGCCCAATTAGAAAGGCCCAATAGGCCAGCCCAATTAGATAATCAATTAGTTATAAAGGGAGAAACATACAGAATTTTTTATTAGAAAAATAATAAGAGAGAGATATCATTGTGAAATGATGTGTATTTGTGAGTGAAGCCACTCAATTATTCTCCCTTGGAAACTAATTGAGAGACCCCACTTCTTGGACGTAAAGTAGACACGGAGTGAAGATCAAAGGTATTTCCAAGTGTTTTTAATCTTTGTTTTGAATTTCTACACACAAAGATATGTTATCTTGTTCTTAAATTCTGAAATTTGCATAATGCATGTTATCAATCATGAATGAAATAGATCCATGTTTGTTACTTCTGCTGTGTGTTTTGTATTAGATATAAAATTAGATTTTCCAACAATAGGTATTAGAGCTAGGTTTTCATATCATGATTGTACAACATATGATTGGATTTTAGAATAAAAGAAAAACGGTTGCATTTTGTTATCTCAAAGGAATTCATTTGAATCCTTGTTATATAAGAATGATTTAAGACCATTCGGTTATATAGATTGTACAATTGCAAACTTCTGGATGATATATATGACTTGGCCATCTATGTTATTAGCGAGCATTGAACATATACTTCCATATTGAATCCGTATATATATATATATATATATATATATATATATATATATTGCAGGTGGAATTGAATAGTGCCATGTCTTGATATGGTTATTGAATGGAAGTTATGTAACTATAAAGTATGCTTGGATTCCTTATGCACCACTTGGACTTGTTAATGCACCGCTTGGTCTATTCTTGCATGGCTTGAACTTCATTGCACGGCTTGGCCATGTTGCATGTATTACACCAAGTATTCTAACAATCTGTAAGTTATATATATATATATATATATAATGTAATAATCATATATTACATATAATAATTCATATATTATATTATATATATAATATATTATAGGTTTATAATGTAAGATGGGTTTATTATACATTATATATATTTATATATATTAATGTTAGGATTATGAAATTTATTCCTAATGAGCTTAGGATTATGTTCCAAAGTGTCTAGCATTATTTTGGTTCTTGATCTTAAAAACCTTTAATTTAAAACATCTAGTGGGAGAGAGATACAAGAGTTGCATCTCACGGCCTCCATTGTTGGTTCATAGTCGTGTGAAATATATACTTTGTCTTTGCCTCGAGCTTAGCATTCCATGCGGAGAGTATTTATTTCATGGTCCTACAAGATTGAATTTCCTAGTTTATAGTGGTTTGATAAACACCTTGTCTTAGCTTCGAGTTTTGCATTCCATGCGGAGGGTATTTTTATCATGGTACTACAAAATAAGCCTATTAAATGGATGAAATGTGGCTACTTATGATTCTAGACAATAGTATACACTAGACTAAGTATTATAATATCCTCTATACTGAGTTCTTACTATTATTACTTAGAGGCGAAATGCAAAACGGCATATTATCAGTATTTGATAAGAGTTATCACGATAGCACTAATAATGAGAATAGTTCTCAATCAATCATAGTATTTAATGTTCATGCTATGCTGAGGGATACTGAATATGAGATTGGGTTGTCGTTGCATATATTATATTGTAGTTTTATTAAGGTTCCATACTATATGTTTATATGCTAAATTGATAATGTCTAGTTTACTTATTATATTCTTGTTTATTATTTTCAGATTTGATCATGGCATCATTTAGCCCACTTGTTACTATTCTTAGTCAAAACAAACTGATTAGATCCAATTATGTTGACTGGAAAAGAAATTTGGACATTGTTCTTAAAACTGAAGAGCACAAATATGTGCTTACTCAACCATGTCTTAACTTTTCTTCATTAGATACTCCTTCTGAGGGAAAACAACGATATGATTGTTGGCAGAAATCTAATGAAATGGCTAAGTAATACATTCTAGCATCTATCTCAAATGTTCTACAGCATCAAATGCGGGATATAGAACTAGTTTCGGACATTATGCTAAGTCTAAAAGAGATGTTTGGTGAGCAAGGCCATTATGCAAGGCAAGAAACTATGAGGTAGATTTATAATACCAACATGGCTAATGTACTTCAATGAGGGAGCATTGTCTTAGGATGATCTCTAATCTGAATACACTAGAAGTTTTAGATGACGATATTAATGGAGAATCCCAAGTGGATATGATATTCCAGTCACTATCAAAATCATTCAAGGAATTCAGACTTAATTATAATATGAACAAAAAGATTTATTTTTTATCTGAATTGATGAATGAATTGGTAACGGCGGAAGGTATCCTTGGTACTTTTAATATTGAAGCCAATGTTGGTGAAGCTTTTACTTCTCAACCTAAGTCAAAAGGCAAGGGTAAGAAGAAGAAGAAGAAGAAGAAGAAGAAGAAGAAGAAGAATAAGAAGAAATAGGACTTCACTAAGCAAGATGGTAACAAATTCCCTTAGGAGTTGCCAACAAAGGAAAGAAAACCAAAGGAAAGTGTTTCCATTGTGGTGAGAAAGGACATTGGTAGAGGAATTGTCCAATTTTCAAGGCTGCCAAGAATAAGAGTATGAAAAGTTCATTTCTTCTTGAAATATGTTTGGTACAGAATCCCACAGATTCCTAGTGTGTGGATTCAGGTTGTACTAATCATATCTGCAATTCTTTGCAAAGGTTCCAAGAGACCAGAAAGTTGAATGAGGGAGAACTATTTTTTACTTTGGTTGATGGGAATAGGATTCCAGTTGTAGCTGTTAGAGTGTTTAATTTATGCTTTAAGTTTAGAGTTTTAATATTGGATGACTGTTTGTAGGTACTTAATGTTTGTAGGAATTTAATTTCTGCAACTTATTTAGGTAAGTATGGATATTGTGTTATCTTGAAAGACAATGTTGTAATAAAGAATGATAAAATGTTTATCTGTTCGGGCAATATTGTGGATAGTCCTTATATTTTAACTCCTGAAAAGTATGAATTACATCATTATGAATTAGATAATAATCCACATGTGAAATCATTAAAGAGAAAGTTTCCTTCTACTAGTGAAGCATATCTTTAGCATTTGCCTTTAGGTCATATTAATTCAAACAGAATTCAAAGACCTATCAAAGATGGACTCTTATGGTCCATGGACTTTGATGGTTTTCCAATTTGCAAATATTGTTTGGAAGGTAAAATGACCAAATGACCTTTTAATGCAAAAGGTAGAAGAGCCCAAAATTTGCTAGAACTAGTACATTCAGATGTATGTGGTCCTATGTCAATCCAAGCAAGAGGTGGCTATAAGTATTTCATTACTTTCACTGATGATTACTCTAGATTTGGTTATGTGTACCTAATAAAACGGAAGTCCGAAACTTTTAAAAAGTTCAAAGAGTTTAGGGCTGAAGTTGAGAATTAATTAGGTAAACGCATAAAGGCCATTCGATCTGATCAAGGTGGCAAATACCTTCTTGAGGATTTCAAAGATTACTTGACTGAAAATGGGATTATATCCGAGTTGACTGCACTTGGAACTCCACAACAAATGGTGTAGCAGAAAGAAGGAATATGACTCTTTTAGATATGGTTAGATGCATGTTGAGTTATTCGACTTTGCCTATTTCCTTTTAGGAATATGCCTTAAGTACTGCAATGTATCTTCTGAATTTAGTACTTTCGAAGTCTGTTCCTAAAACACATGTAGAGTTGTGAAATGGGCATAAGCCTAGTATGAGACATCTCCATATTTGGGGTTGTCTAGCACATGTGTTAAAAGGAAAGTCTGATAAGTTACAGTCTAAAACAGAAGCAATTTTCTTTGTAGTGTTCCCAAAATGAACCGTTGGAGGTTTATTCTATACTCATAAGAATAATAAAGTGTTTGTTAGCATAAATGTCAAATTCTTGGAAAATGACTACAAGAATACTTTTACTCCTAGAAGTAGAGTTGTCTTGGCTAAAATGAAAGAACCTATAGTTGAACAACTAATAGATGAAACTAGGGATGATGTGGCTGTATTAGATACTCCACTAGATACTACTCATGAGATGTATACTACTTATGAGATGTCTAGTACTCAGGTGCCTCGTCGTAGTGGGAGAATTATACGGCTTCCTATAAGATTTATAGGTTTGGGAGAAACTTATGAAGCTATCTCAGAAGAGGTAGAATCGGATCCTTACACTTATGATGAAGCAATGAATGATATAGATGCACATCATTGGGTTCAAACTATGAATTCTAAATTGGATTCTATGTATTCCAATCAAATTTGGGATCTTGTAGAGGCGTCTAACGGTATTAAACCTGGTGGTTGCAAATGGGTTTACAAGAGGAAGAGAGGGATAGATAGAAAGGTTGAAACCTTTAAAGTAAGACTAGTGGCGAAAGGGTATACACAAAAAGAAGGTATTGATTATGAAGAAACCTTTTCATCAGTAGTAATGCTTAAATCTATTAGAATTTTCTTATCTATTACTACTCATTATGATTATGAGATTTGGTAAATAGATATCAAGATTGCATTTCTTAATGGCAATCTTAAAGAAGAAATCTATATGATGAAATTGGAAGATTTTATAGCAAAGAACCAAGAACATATGGTCTGCAAGTTGAAAAGGTCCATTTATGGACTTAAGCAAGCATCAAGGTCATGGAACATCAGATTTGATCAAGTAATCAAGTCATTTGGTTTTGAACAAAATCTAGATGAGCCATGTGTGTACAAAAGGCATCAAGGTAAAGTAGTAATGTTCTTAGTGCTTTATGCTGATGATATTCTACTCATTGGGAATGATGTAGGGGTAAAGTCATTAATAAAGGTTTGGTTGTCAAGCCAATATGATATGAAGAACTTAGGTGAGGCTAACTTTATTCTACGGATCAAGCTTTGGCGAGATCACAAAAATAAGATGTTAGGCTTATCACAAGCTGGATATATAGATAAGGTCCTAGAACGGTTTAACATGCAAAACTCCAAGAAAGAATTACTTCCTTTTAAACATGGAGTTCTTCTGTCTGATGACCAAAGGCCTAAGACTTGAGAAAAAAAATATGATGAGACAAGTTCCTTATCCTTCTGCAATGGAAAGTCTCATGTATGCCATGTTTTGTACTAGACCAGATATTTGTTATCTAGTTAGCATGGTTAGCCGATATCAATCAAATCTAGGACCAAAACATTGGCTAGCTGTAAAGCATATTCTCAAGTATCTTAGGAGAACGAGAGATTATATGCTTGTTTACCGGTGTGAGGATTTGATTCCCATTAGCTATACAGATTCAGATTTTCAATTGGATCTAGATTTCAAAAAATCCATTTTAGGATGTATTTTCACCTTGGGAGGTGGAGCCATAAGTTGGAGGAGTGTTAAGCAATCTTGTATTGCGGACTCCATCATAGAAGTTGAGTACGTTGCTACTTGTGAAATAGCAAAGGAAGCTGTTTGGCTCAAGAAATTCCTTTCTAATCTTGGTGTTGTAAGCATAGAGCAAGTTCCCATCACATTGTTTTGCGACAATAATGAAGCGGTTGCACAATCCAAAGATCCAAGGAATCATAAGAAAGGAAAGCACATTGAGAGGAATTACCACATCATTTGAGACATTGTTGCTCATGGAAATGTAGTGGTAGCAAAGATTGAAAGTGCAAATAATCTAGCAGATCTTTTTACCAAAGCCTTGCCTCAAAGGTCTTTCGAGTCACATTTAGAGGGAATGAGAGTTAGATTAGTGCATAATAATCTTAAGGTAAGTAGGAGATTGTTAGGATTAGTACCTTTAAATCCTATTGTATGATACTATTTATATGATATTATATATGACATTATGTATGACATGATGTATGACTTAATATTGTGATTAATAAAGCTGTTTTATTTTTATCTAAAATAATAGTAACATAAATATCCAGACATTATTATATAGTACATGAGATGCATAGTATGTGATTTATGTGAAAAGTCACAAAAGATACAAATCACAAGTTCTTTGTAAACTCAGAATTGTAGTTTGTAGTCGGTAATGAAATTGGCAATTCATCTATGTTGATTTGTGTTGATCATGGAAGTGTAGACTTCTAGTTGATATGTTGATATATTTTAAGAGTTAAGACATATTGAACTGAACCGCTGTGAGATTTATTATTCTCCTAACGACTGTCAAATGAATAATAAATCTCATGATTTCTATTTACATGAACTCTTAATCTTGAGAGGATAATGGACCTGATCATGAAATGTAGGGTGCTTTGATATATCAGGAGTGAGATCTAAAGTAACGGTCAAAACTTCAGTATGTTGGGCAACCAAATTTAGTGTTGATGGAACATATATTCTCAAGATGGAATTCATAATTTCTTAACGGAGATATAAAATATTCCTTTGAAATAAGTTTAATGGGTTCAGTTATTCAGAGAGTTAGGCTTAACCACTTTGATAAGAAGTTACTAAAGTATATATTTATGAAATTGGATTTTATAAATATATAATGAATAACTTTAAAGGATTAAACCGAGTACTCAAAGATTAAGATATAGTAATTTTCAAAGTATCAGTCTATATTCATGACTTTGTATTACTACGAATATTTTATGAAGGGGTTGCATGTATAATAAAGTCTTGGGATATAATTTATTAATAAGGCCTAGAGTGCAATTATATTTATATAGTGATATTAAATATAATTATGGTAACTTTGAACTTGTCAAGAGTTGACTAAAAAGCCCAAGGCTTATTGGAGCTAGTGTTTTATTAGCCTCTTTTGGTCCCACTCCAAGCCACATACTAAAGCTCAATTGGAAAGGTCCAATAGGCCAACTCAATTAGATAATCAGTTAATTATAAAAGAAGAAACATACAGAATTTTTTATTATAAAAATAATAAGAGAAAGACATCATTGTGAAATGGTGTATATGTGTGAGTGAAGCCACTCGATTATTCTCTCTTGGAAACTGATTGAGAGAACACACTTCTTGGGCGATAAGTGGAATTAGAGTGAAGATTAAAGGTATTCTCAAGTGCTTCTAATCTTTGTTTTGAATTTCTCCACACAAAGGTATGCTATCTTGTTCTTAAATTCTGAAATTTGCATAATGCATGTTATCAATTATGAATGAAATAGATCCATATTTGTTACTTCCGCTGTATGTTTTGTATGAGATACAAAACCAAATTTTTCAACAGATATAAGCTGATCTAAAACCTCTTTCAGGCGATTTGCCAACACCTTAGCCAGAATCTTGTAAACACTCGCCACCAAACTAATAGGTCTGAAGTCTCGAATATTGGAGGCACCATTCTTTTTAGGGATTAAGGCTATGAAAGTTGCATTAAGAGATTTTTCAAACTTTGTGTATTGATAAAACTCTTCAAACATAGCTAAATCATCCCTTTCTACAACTCCCTAACAATGGTGGTAGAAAGCCAAAGAGAAGCCATCAAGAATTGGAGCTTTATCTCCTTCCAACTCCTTGACCACTCGAAGAACCTTCTCCTTTTCAAACCTCCGTTTGAGCCAGTCCTTCACCAACCTCTCTATTTGATCAAACTCCAGGCCTTCCACAAAAGGCCTCCACTCCTCTGTCTCCTTGTACAAGTTTTTATAAAACTGTACAGCTTGGTCTACCATCTCGGATTTGTCTTCATAAATAACCCCATTCACCTCCAACATACTAATATGATTATACCTTCTCTGAGAATTGGCCATCTTGTGGAAAAAATTGGTATTGTTATCTCCTTCCTTAATGCAAAGTATCCTTGATTTCTATCTCCACGGGACTTCTTCCAATGAGATAAGGTTTTGAATTTGAGATCTCAACAAAACCCTCTCACCTAACTCCACTTTAGAAAGGCCATACTCCCCTTCCTTAACATCCAATAATTTCAAAGCCTCCAACTAGTCTTTTCTCTGACGCTCTACATTTCCAAACTCAATCTGGTTCCACTGAATAATACCTTCCTTCAATGCCTTCAGCTTCTTGGCAAGTACAAAACTGGGGGTACCTGAGAAGGAATATCGATTCCACCATCGATTCCACCAAGAATGAACCCTATCCTTGAACCCATCCATCTTTAGCTACACGTTCTCGAACCTAAAAGGACTCTTCCCCCTTAATATCCCTCCTACCTTCACTAATATAGGGAAGTGGTTTGAAATAAGACAAGGTAAAACCCGTTGGATCACATCCGGATAATGATGCTTCCAAATCATAAGAAACCAGAACCCTGTCTATCCTAGACATCGAAGGTTGATTGGAACCACTCGACCATGTATAAGTCCCTCCTTCCAATGGCAAATCTATTAGGCTAAGCTCCTCAATGAACTCAGAGAAATTTTCCACAGCCAGAGTAAGACGTAGTCCTCCTAACTGTTCACTTGGGAAACGAACAATGTTGAAATCCCCAATGTAACACCAAGGAAATTCCCAAAGTTGCTGAATACCAATCAGCTCATCCCATATCTGCCCCCTTATATTATTATCATTCAGACCATAAACCCCAGAACATGCTCAAATATAACCATCCTCTAAACCTTGCCACCAAACTGATACGAAAAATTGACCCACCATTACCTTCAACTTTTCAAAAGCCCTCCTATCCCACATCATCAAAACCCCACCAACTATCTGATCCGCATCCAATGCTACCCATTCTACATAGGGACAACTCTACAAGTTGTAAATCAATTGTCTATCCATGCTCGCAAGCTTAGTTTCTTGAAGGCAAACTACATCACAATTCCACTCCCATAATAAATTTCTAACTATCAAATGTTTTTGCAGATCATTCAATCCTCGAACATTCCATGACACCATTCTTAACTTCATTGAAACTGTAAACTCCCTAATACAACCTCAGTAATGCAGTCAAAGAAAACTATCTTTCGTCATAGTTAACCAAGGAAATCAGGTTCCTCAACTCCCTCTTCCCTTTATCCTTAGAGATGGCTTTTTGGTGGGCAACATCTTTCCTGTGCATAAGATTTGCTACCTCAAACTCTGTCTTGAGTCTTTGTAATAGCATAATACACCTCCTCTCATGCCGACACAAAGGGAGCCCCATCATCTTGTTGAAACCTGGAAGTCTAAGTTTCACCCAATTAGAAACACTCAATGCGTTATCAAACCTCATAACCTCAAAATTGCTATTCAATTCAGACGTCACAACCAACCCTAGAGGATTAATAGTCATCAATGGGAAAGAACTACCGCATCACCCAGGCCCTCATCTATATAAGCTGTTCCTACCTCAGTCAATGCCAACACCGACTGGTTAGCCCGAAGGGAGGTGTCTAACCCCTAAATATCACTTGCACCCTGACCCGATGAACTTCATCTCCACCCGGCACAACCAATTCCTCAATCCCAATTATCAGTGAACTTAGAACGTAATTGGATAAAACAAGAGCCCTGTCAACCTCTGTTTCTGCCTTACCCAGTGTAATCAGAGGCTCATCGGCTCGAGAGCCACTAGAGATAGCCTCCACTAAAGTCATCGCAGGGTGTTGCATAAGCTCGGTTAGAGGAACAGACATTAAATTTGTCCCCGTGGTGTTGAAAAGATCAAGATCGGCCCTACCTAGTGATGCCGGTGAGTCCCTATCGTGAAAACCATCTAACATGGGACAACAGAACTCCACCGATACCTTCGTAGGACCGCTGTTCCTCACAGTTCGACCCACCAAGCTCATCACCGTCTTCGACGCTGGGTGTTGCGTTGTACCGGCCTCCTCCGATGGCGCCGATGAAACCTCAGCAAGATACCCAAAAGCATAGATGATGTCCTGAGCAATCAAAGCTTTGTGAGATGCTTTAGACATCACCGGTGTGTGGGCTTCTAGATTTAAGGAGCTTAGGTCACCCAAATATGGGCTTACACCCACTACATCCCAAATGGGTTGGTGGGCTCAAGATTTGGGAACATAGAAAGGCCCACTTGAGCTTGATCTGAGCCCACTATAGGATTTAAGTGAACCCGTGACCCACTGGGACCCCCCACATGCTCCCTTTGATAGTCATGAATGGGAAAGAATTAACCGTATCACCCAGGCCCTCATCTACATAAGCTGTTCCTAACTCAGTCAATGCCAACACCGACTGGTTAGCCTGAAGAGAGGTGTCTAACCCCTAAATATCACTTGCACCCTCAACCCGACGACCGTTATCTCCACTTGGCACAACCAATTCCTCAATCCCAATTCTCGGTGAACTCAAAACGTAATTGGATAACACAAGAGCCCTGTCAACCTCTGTTTCTGCCTTACCCAGTGTGACCAGAGGCACATCAGCTTAAGACCCACCAGAGACAGCCTCCACTAAAATCTCTGCAGGGCGTTGCATAAGCTCCGTTAGAGGAACAGACAACAAATCTGTTCTCGTGGTGTAGAAAAGATTAAGATCGACCCTACCTAGTGATGCCAGTGAGTCCCCATCGTGAAAACCATCTAACGTGGGACGACAGAACTCCACCAATGCCTTTGTAGGACCGCTATTCTTCACAGTTCAACCCACCGAGCTCATCACCGTTTTCAACGCTGGAAGTCGCATTGTACCGGCCTCCTCCGAAGGCGCCGATGAAACCTCAGCAAGATACCCAACAGCACTGGTGATGTCCTGAGCAACCAAAACTTTGTGAGATGCTTTAGACATCTCCGATGTATGGGCTTCTAGATTTAAGGAGCTTAGGTCACCCAAATATGGGCTTACACCCACTACCATTCCAAATGGGTTGGTGGGCTCAAGATCAAGGAACATAGAAAGGCCCACTTGAGCTTGATCTGAGCCCACTACAGGATTTAAGTGAATTTGTGACCCACTCGGACCCCCCACATGCTCCCTTTGATCCCTTGTAACCCATATAGAACTCCTCAGTCCTCTTTTCTTTCATGACACACACCTTTTTCCTTTTCCATTTTGCTCTACAGTCAAGCCTATTCTTGTCCAATCAGAGTTCCGCAGTTCACCATTTTTTCCAGAAACATGATCAATTTGTGTTCAAGTATTGGGTTCTGCTTCTCCCCCTTATTCTCCCCTAGTTGCAATTTCCCTTTACCATGGGCACTTAACAGATGTGGCTGATTTCTATCCTTGGCTTGCACCCGATGCCCATGCACCGTATAGGCATAAGATTTAAAAATTTGAACCCTGAGTTATGCTTATGAAGCAAAGCCACAAATTTCGAATGCCTAGACCCACCATTGACATAGTTATCAAGTTCCAACAACTTCCTTAGCTCTAATCCAAAACCCTCCATCC
The DNA here is from genome assembly GCA_032878915.1 of Castanopsis chinensis. Taxonomy (NCBI): domain Eukaryota; kingdom Viridiplantae; phylum Streptophyta; class Magnoliopsida; order Fagales; family Fagaceae; genus Castanopsis; species Castanopsis chinensis. Next base: position 44,980,527 of record JAVQMG010000133.1, read on the forward strand.
ATTCTTTGCTCTACCTACTGGAATGATAATGGACCTCCTAGACCCGCCCACTTTAAGTTCAGTCAAAAGTAGGAACAACTCAAAAGAGTTGGAACTCCGTTGGAGGGTGTATGCTACATCACCATCCCTAAACGTATAAAAATGCTTTGGGTTAAACCCCACGACTATCTGTTTTGTACTCTTCATCAGCCACTGTGCCACATTCTTACCCATGAAGACCGACTTCATAAAGTTCCTACTCCGCTCAAAAATCCTTAAAGAAAAATACCGTCCCCTTTCCTTTACCACCAGTTGAAATGTTGAGGACATATTTTTATGTAATTGGCATATCCTTTGATAAAAACGCACTTTACTTGTATTTGGGTAAATCTAAGTAGGTTCAAGATGATCATTACAAGTGGTTAAATTGAAAACATGAAGATTACTCAAGAACTGCTCAAGAAAAGTGCAATCTGCAGGTCTCGATACCTCATCGACAGAATCTCGATCTGTCGAGATTCATTAAAGCTCGACAAATGTCTCGATCGATTGAGCTTACGGGTTTCAGATTATAACCAACAACGTTTTTACTCTAAAAAGGCTAATTGTTTATGGGTTTGTATAATTCTTATTGGACAAGGAAAATCCAAAGTTTGTGTAAACCTATTTGGAATAGGAAAGCCCATTAAGCTCCTATTTAAAGGAGGTGGAAAAAGAAAAACTTAACCCTAAAAAGCTTCATAAGGTTTTCTTTTTGAAACCCTAGCCTCCTCCTACAGAAGAAAGAGTTCTTACTGCATTTGTTGTATGCCTTAGGGTTTTGTAACCAAGCAAAGTCTCTTGCACCAACATTGAAGATTTTATTGGTGTTTCTATGTGAAGCTGCTGCAAATCAACTACAACAATCAAAGGGTTGCTGTGGAGTTAGTCACGTACTAGGATTCGTGCAAAGGAGTAAGCCGCGTACTGGGATCCGCGTATCAAATTGGTTAGTGACGTACTCGAAGTCATGCATCAAGAGGAGACACTGTCACTACAGAACAAGTCCAATTAGGTATTGGGGTAAGGGTTCAACTGTAGGTTGGTAAGGTACTCGGATTCCTTGCTTATAATCGCTTGTTGTGATAATAGTGGAGTTTCGGGAGTGGTGATCTTAAATCACCCGGTGGGGTTTTTGCCGTCAGGTTTTCCCCATTCGTAAACAAATCATCGTATCTTTTATTTTCCGCTGCATTCTTTAGTTATTAGTGATTTGTTTGTACTGTCACAGGAATTTGCATGTTAACTTGATTAATTAATAACTTGACTAATTAATCAATTTAATTAATCACAAGGGGTCAACGCGTTTGTGGCCTATCATGAAAAATTTTGGATTCAATGCCAAAACAGTGAGAACCACCCATGATGTTAAAGCAAACATCTTAGTATTTCTCTCTCACTCAGTACTGCATTCCAAGTATGAAGCAACAAAAGTGTTTTGGTCAACTACCAAATAGTACAAGGGTAGATCTCCACACCACTTATTAGTTATCATGCCAAAATCGTACACATTCTCTATTTCCCACCTCAAAATGCATAAATTCATCCTACCCTACAATGACAATCTTTCCATAAGCTACATCAAATCATCTATGATTTCTACAGTGGCTTTCATTCTCCATCCACCCCCTTCCACCCCATGCTTTAATGCAATGACCCGTCTCCACAAATGAGTCTCTTCCTCCCCAAAACACCATCACCATCATGCATTCACAATTTAAAGGTTCAGTTGAATCATCAAATTCTAGATTTCAATATGTTTTTCTATCTGATACGGGTACATGAAGTGTGACCTAGTGATCACCTACAGTGATGAAGCTTGTCCAACATAAAATCAAATGCAGCCAAAAAGGACAAAAGACAAAACTGCAAGTGTTCCTGTAACTAATTACACATCTAAAATATTTTTCATACATTTGATATTTGTGAAATTAACAAGCTACATTTGAGGTTTGTCATTGACAAAAGGGTAGACTGCATTTTTTGATATAGAGTCAAGGAAGAATATCGCTTCTGTTTTGACTAAGAAGGATTAACTAATTATTTATCAAAATAAAAAATCCAGAACAAACAAGGAGAGGACTTTTGAAAGATCACTAAGACCAATACCAGGAAAAAAACTGAAAAAGCCACCCTCGCCCCAATCTCTAAATTAAGGCGCTTAAGCACTCCGCTCATATAAGCCCCTTTAAACCTCATTCAAGAATCCTTCAAGGTCATATAGGAATCCTAAAATAGTGTCGAATTTCTAATGATCCAACATCAAAATTGGTATCAGAGCCCATTAAAGCTTATATCCTCCGTCAACCACTTAAGACAATGAAACACTTTTGGACTTGATTTATTTTATGTATGATCTAACAACTATCACGTAAGAGATGATAGAAAAGACTTGACAGACAATTAGACAATATTTTAACATCTACAAACAATTTTAGTCATTGACACTCTCACTGTTGCAAAATGGAGTCTTTGAAGAAGTATCTTGCATGACAGTTTGGTTCCCATGTACCTAGCTTATACAAAAAATCTAAATTTAAGATAGTATCAAAAAATCTAAAACGCATACAGTTTTTAGTTCTATATTCATGTATTTCTAAGCAGACAAAATGAAAATTTTGGCTCCATGTAGCAAAAGGCAGAGAGCAAAGAAAAATTATTTCAGAAAAACCAGTTGTGTAAATGCATATTTGGCCTCAAGAGCACCAGGAAAGATGAAGAAACCACCTTAAATTAAGGTAAACTATATAAGCATCTCCTGCCAAGAATTTTACGGCAGTGGTTAGAGTCACAGTTTATGCTTTCCAATATCACTTTGAATAAACAACACTATGCATTGTACTTTTTTTTAATTTGTCCAAGGTAGACAGAGAAGCTTCATTGCCACCTCTCACCTAACCAAAGAACAATCATGCTATACCAGGTTACATGCAATTCTAATAACAGACCACTAATCACAGGCAAATAATTTGATCATTCTTGTATCTGAATTCAAAAATGCCCCACAGGCATTGCTAGAAAAGGAACTAGGAAAGGAAACTAGGATCCCTTCCCAAAAGGATTTGATGTATTTAAAGAAAGTCAGATATTAATTTAGGAACCCTATACTCCAAGAGTCAATCATTGATTATTGAAGGAAAAGAGTCAACTGTTATAACAACAGAATCAGGGTGACACCTTGACAACTTATATTATTGGACTCAATAATTCTAAACCTAATTAATGAACAATAACCATTTTTATGGAGCAAGCAAGCTCATCCATAACCAGTATAAAGAGATATGGACTCATTTTTAATTGCATGATATTGACTATTATTATAGTCAAAGCTCATCTACTAACTATTATTGCAACAACTCAGTTGCAGTTTGTTCAAAGAGACACATAATCGATGGCAACAAAAACCCTACTCAATGTTTATGTCTCAGGTAACAAGAGTTAACCTATTTCAAAAATAATAAGAACAACAATAAAAATTTATTAAACATGATCTCTTAGATAGGAAAAATACAAAATAATATAAATTTCACGTAAACGATTTACCTAGTTTCAACTGAAAAAGGTTTCCTTAAGATTAAGATTCATAGAAAGAGGCTTGCTTAATTACGCATGGATCTTCACATTAGGCTGCAAACGCTTGTGGTCTTCAACTATCATTCCTAGTAACTCAGCAACATCTTGCACCCTACAAGTACGTTATAACGAAACCACAAGATAATGTATGTTATACATTAACTTGAAATTTTCAAGTTCAAAACATAGAAACTAAAGGAAGCCAATAAAGGTAACTTTCTAGAGATTTTTTTTTTTTTTTGGATAAGTAAAACTTTCTAGAGAAAATACTCCTGAACTGTGCTTTTTCATGCAAAACTAAAGCATAGACGTCATTAATTGTCAATTAGATAATACAACAAGATTATATGATTTGCAGGTAGTTTTCTCACTCTCTCTTTTTTCTTTTTTCTTTTTCCTTTCATGTAAAAGGATTGTGGAGATCTTTGTTTAAGAATTTTCATTCTTCAATAAAAACAATTGTTTTCATCTGCTAATCTTGAATCTCCGTATCTGATTTCGTATTAGCAATAAGAGTAGTGCTCCAGAGGCCTTGTAATTTCAACCAGCAGCAGCTAGCACCAAGCATTGTTGCAACAGGATCATCAATCAACATTTTTATTGTGGATATTATCGAGTTACTTTTCTTAATGGAAGGATATTCTTAAAGGCAATTACAATTTGCAACATTCATAGTGGTCACAATTATAATTATTTTGTATGATGGCTTATCTTAATTACTTGCTACGATGGCAACTTTTAATTACCATTACATATGTAAAACAAAATAAAACTAGTTCTGAGTTTTGACTCAACATAAAAATGAGATGGGACCCACCTGATAATTTGATTCGTCTTAGTGCTCACTTTTGACAATTATAATTTACTTGTATTCATATCGATTCACGCAAACCAAGCAGTCCTCTTGGTAGACAAGACTGTTGTGCCAGCCTATGAGTCTATGACCTTTTGCAAATATTGGTGGGGTAAACTTTCATGCAGTAACAGCGCTCCCATCAGTTAGGTTAAATATGTCAACTATCAAATATTTGACATTTGACGTACTAAAATACTAGAAATAGAGTATTACGAGATGTGTGAAATATCTTAAATTCTTTAGATATACAACAGTACCGTCTCAAATATGAAAGGGTACGGATATTAGTGCCAAACATTATTTGGCTTATTTAATTCATTTTTTCTCTCTCCTCTTATAAGATGTCTCTCACTCTCTCTCTGTCTGCAACACATCTCTCTCTCTCTCTATCTAGCCACGTCGATCTCCTTTTTCTCATCGCTGTCTTGCCAAGCCGATCTCGTTTTTTCTCATTGTCATCTCGCCATCGTCGATCTTGCCATGCCGATCTCACCACACTGAAAGACAAAGACCGCCCAAGCTCGCCATTGATCATTGACCCACTTTGCAATGAAAAGGAACTCCAGTGTGAAGGACACAGTGGCTGGAAGTGAAAACTTCTCTCAATGACAGCGATGGAGGCGTTCAATTCAAAATCTCCCGGTGTATGTCTAATTTAATTTATGATTTTAGTATAAATTGTAATTAATTTTATAATTGATTTGGCGGATTTGGGATGCAGGTTTGTTTGATTTGGTGGATGTGGGTTTGTGCCGGTGGTGGAAGTGGATGTGGGTTTGTGCCGATCTCTTTGGTTGTGTGTGTGTGTGTGTGTGTATTTTTTTTTTTTTTTAGGTGGCATTGATGGATGTGGGTTTGTGCCAGTGGTGGCAGTAGTTGTTGTTGCAGCAGTGGTTGTTGGTGACTGTTGTTGTGGTTGTTGGTGTTGATGATGATGATGATAGGGAGGAGTTAATAGTTGTGCCGTTGTTGTGGTTGTTGATGATGATGATGATAAGGAGGAGTTAATATATTATTTTAATGTGTAGTAAATATTATTTTAATGTATAGAATTAAAGAATAAAATATCTGATAAATGAGATAAACTAAAATAATGTGGTAAAATAATAAAATCGGTGTTTGGTGTGTTAAAATGACATTTTTTTTTTTATCATATGATGAGAATGCTCTAAGGGATTTGTGCAGTGCCAAATGCCGTGCCTATCTATGAACTTTTGTCCAATCCAATTTAAAATCATGAACTTTGTGTTAGATAGCCCCACGTCGCTCAAAACCAATAGCACTTATTGCTTACCAGTAAATTCGTACATGTAATAAATTCAGTAACTCTCCCCCTCTAAATTCATATATGACGAAAGAAAGGAAAAACTTTTCTAACCAAGTGATGCTTCTACCCTTTAAATTGGAAGGAATTTGGGGAGAAAATGGAAGGCCGGAGGATTATGCAACAAGGGAAGGGTAGTAGGCAAACCACTGAGTATTTGTGCCATTGATAACCGGAAAATGAGAAGAAATTTGTTTAACGTGGTAAATTATATGACCTTCAACTGATTTACCTTTTTCTAAGAATATTCAAATTGGAAAATCATGGAGAGGAATAAGCAATTGATAAAATGAATAGAATGAATTAGTGTAGTCGATACCGTACAGATACATATACCAGTATTAAAACACCAACGATTCGTACTAGTTTAAATACCGACCGTATCGGCATACCAGCCAATTTCGGGCAATGTCGACCGATACCGAGCGTAACGGCTGGTACATAATTTTTTTTTTTATGTTTTGTAATTTTTGAATTTTTGTAAAGGCAGAATGATAACTTATTTGCATTAACTTATTAGTATTATTTATTTTCTTAGTATGCAATGAACAATTAAGCTTTCTATTTTTTATATTGTCTTTTTTTTTTCTTTTAATTGATGTTAAAGTCTAAAATCATGAATAATTTATTCTGAATTAAGGTAATGTTTTATGGTAAATTATTATATTTATCAATACACACACACACACACACACATACATACATACATACATACATATATATATATATATTTATTTATTTATTTATAAATATAAAAAATAATGGTAAACCCGAAACGGTTCAATGGTATTGACCAGTACCGAAATATATCGTTCCACTGGTCAAACCGGTACAGCCTCCGGTACCAGATTGGCTCCCTTGGAATGAACCCTGAGGAATGAGCACGGTCAGGGGCGGAACTAGAATTTTGTAAATGGGGGGCCAAAATAATAATAACAATATAAAATTGAACCAATTTAATGGTGTCATACATGAAGTATGAAGAGTTTGGGGGCTAACCATATTTCTTTTGAAAATTTTAGGAAAATTCAGGGGTAAAAATCTAATATTTGAGAAGTTTGGAGGGGGAGGTGCCAACCATATATTTTTTGAAGAATTTTGGAAATTTTAGGTGTTATTTTATAATATTAGAAAAGTTTGGGGGTGTCACGATCCAAACCCGATACTCGGATTTGCGACCATGAACGGCATGCTAATATCAAGTTTAAACTTGATATTAACAAGAATCAACTTAACTTTTACAAAAGTTTCTCTCTTTCTTTTCCTTCTTGTTTCTTTGCTTATGTGATATAACCTTTCACTTGGCATTCAGAGCATCTATATGGTACTCAAAGAATAACATAATCCACCAGTTAATCAAATTCTAAATTTCACATGAAGCATCTCTTAATATTTTAAGGTACACAGCCTTCATTAGATCCTAAAATACACAATACTGTAAAACTAAACATCAAATTGCTAATTTGGGATCAATACTTTAAAACTGAAACTAGCTCATTCCAAAACTCGACTAAGGCTTCCTCTGCTCCAAATTAAAATCTGTCGACTGAAAGAGTGGAAAGGGTGAGCTACACAGCTCAGTAAGGGTAAGATACATAAAAATTTAATAAGAATGCATGTAAATCAAATCATTTTATTTTATAAATGTTCAGATAAGAGAACATCTTTCATGCATAGTATTTTATACTATTTATAATAATAACTTATGTGCTCTTCGTATGAAAATAATTGTTCTTTTTTTTTTTATCAGAATAATATTACCAAAACATTTCGGATTGAATTTCTTTCATTTCTTACAAAGTCACCAAATATAATATTGATTGTTGAAAATCATATACATACATACATACATAAATACATACATACATACATATATATATATATATTCTTGTTACAAAATAATCATTTTAACTTAAATCAGCTAATTGGTAACTTTGTCTTAAACTAGAAACATTTTAACAAATAAGGAGATTTTTCTTTATAAACTTCTTCTCGTAAAATATTATAACTTTCATAGTCATAAAACTTAATGTTTCGTAAAGAACAGATATCTGATAACTTTTAAACATAAACTTATACTTTCATCAGAAGCTTTATCTTTAAAGCACAACAGAACTTCAAAAACTTTTATCTTTAAAAAAAAGCTTTTCTTTTCATCATAATCTCCTTTTCATGAGAGCTTTTAACTTTTCATAATACAATTAAACAAATCATTCTCTCTGATAAGTCTATATTTGGTACATGTGCACAACAAAGAAGGCCTCATCACATTTGGGTGCCCTCGTGTGTATGAGATTGTCCTCTTTTGGAGGCCTGATGGTACATCCCCTCAAGATTTTGTTCCTCCCTGTCGTTCATACACATTGGGGAGAAGGGCTTGTTTAGATTAGAGTTACGGGCAGCCCCATTTCCTTCACTTTAAATGGCCAAATAGATAAAATTTTTCATGGAATGCCAGTAATTAACCCCTACTAACTGAGTTCAGATCACCAGAGGACATAACCCGAAAACATTTCATACTTACACATTATACTGAAATTTCATAGTTTGCATAACATTTCATAATAAAAGCATTTCTATTGTTTTCTTTAAACATCATGTTCGTGGAATTAGTAACAGCATCAACATGCTTAAATCATATACATAAAGTTTCGAGAACTCACGAACATATCTTTGTTTGAAACATGATTATATGTCATATCTCTAATAAAAAATCTTTTAATGCATAATATACTTTAAAATAACCTCATGACTTATCATATACTCATATAACTTATCCCTTACCTGAAAGCAGAGGAACCGAGAGCCTACAATCGAAGGAGCTTAAACTTGGGTACTGGTAACACCTCAACCAAATATCAACGCTTATTACTATCAATTATACCTTAAAATAAGCTTACACATTCATCTCAAAACCTATCTCTTGAAATCAAGGAAGTCCTAATCCCACCTCAAAGAGATTCCCCAAACACAAGATACATTCATCAACACCATGATGTTCTAAACTAAAGAGAAACCCACATTCTCATATTAATATCATATCTCTAGAAGAGCCAACTTCATTTCAAAAGGTTCTTTGAGATTAGGGCAATAAAGCATGCATAAACATAAACTCTTTTAAGCGTGGTCCTATAACCATATACACTCATATGGCAACATAAAACACGTTGAACAAGACAGCAACATGAAAAAGCAGTATAATGGTTTAGAACCCCTCATTTTAGTAATAAACCTTGAACCAAGATATACAAAATTTAGCTATGATCTGGACATACCAAATGATGAGCATAATAAATTATAGCTCAAATCATTCACCCTAACTTTAGAATTAAATCCTCAAAGTTAGGCATGTCCCTTACTGTTCACTGTTTTATTCCAACAGCATATACTTCACTTATAAAATACAAATGGGCTATCAATTCACATCCAAACTTCATGAAAATTTACAGAGCAACCCCTATAGATGTCTAGTAAATACCATATGAATTACGGAGTCAAAACATAAAACCATGATTTACTAAAAATCATACAATACAACATGCTCAAATCTGTCCTGACAGATTTTCATGCACCTTAACAATTAAACCATTATTTTTACATTGATCCAAATGCTGTGAGACCACTTCCATTAGAACCATATGTGTCTTAGAATTCATAAAAACTACTCCTAGAAACATAATTCACTGTATATGATTTATTACATAATTTACCATGTGTAAACACAGAATCTATCTCAGAGACAGCTTTGAAACGTTTTCTTGTAAAATTATAATATGATTGTAAATAGTCTTATTATCATATGGGGATTTTTATACACTCATTAGACATGTTAGAAAACACTTATATAAAGTCATTTAACCATTTAGAGCAAATTAAAATACAACAAAAATCCCAGCAGTAACATCAAAAGTACTCATCCCAACTTTCTTACTTCCTTAATCATATACAATCATTATTTAGTAAAAACCCTAATCTACCTTCAACAAAACCACCAACGCAAATTCAAAGCTTCTTAAAATAGCATATATATATATATATATATATATGAACTTACAAATTCATGATCTCCTAATTTTATAAACCACAAATTTCAGCTTCTAACAATCATATTAGAAAACATAGAAGTGAAACTAAAGCAAACCATTCCACCATTAAAATACCCATAATAAGATGAGGTTTTTATATACTTACCCACAAACTTTGAAGCTGAAATCTTAGGGCTAATCTTTTAATTTCTTCCTTAGAGTGAGCTATATGGTTTTGGTGAGAGAGGGAGAGCTGTTGGTGAGAAGTAAACGGCTATCGTGTGGGAACAAGAGAAGAAGAAAGAGATAAGAACAAAGAAAGAAGATGAGCTGAAAAAGAGTAAAGAAAGAAGAACAAAGTCTTCTGGTACAGCCAAGAAAAGATAGGAGAAAAATCTTGGGTGGGGTACGTGGGTTGAAAAGGAAAGAAAATGTTGACTCACCTTTTTAACTTTTTTTTTTTTTTAAAATTCACTTTCCACTCCCTCACAAGCTTAAACACTTAGATAACTTTGCATATTAACCCTTACCTTAAACACTTAATTAAACACCAACAACTATATATTTAATAACTTAATCACTTAATATAGTTTTGTACATACTTATACTTAGTATATATTTATAATACAAATAGCCATTTCGATTATTTATAATCTTTACAATTCTTATCCAAAAGCATTATAAAGTAAATATATTTATTAAATACTCTTCTATTAATTATAAAAAAAAAAAGTGGCTTAAAATAATAATTAACCATTCAAATACAGTTTAATTATAAAATTGGGTTGAGGTGTTACAAGGGACTTTCTTCTATATGGGTCCGCCCCTAAGCACGGTTACGATGGAGTAAATTGGCATTGTAAAACAATCAGTATATAACAGTAAGTCTGGAGGAAACTCCAATACACTTGTTGATCCAAAAAAATATGAAGGAATCTGAAAACTTGATCGTGACAATAAGTAATTAATTGAAATTTGGCACATTGGTAGCAGTTCCATGTTCTTGGGAACTTAACCCCAAAAATAGGGATCAATTACTTTATTTTTATTTCATTTTCTTCTTTGGCAATGATAACGTTTGGGACCTTTCTAAAGATGACCTTTTTTACTTGACTAAAGCTAGTAAAATTTAAGGGCAACATATTATTAAGTTTTCATTTCTTGGTTTAATCAAAAAATTAGGGCTGTCAAAGCACTCCACTAGGGATTTGACCCTAAATACTTTGATGAATCAAAACATTGTTGCTCATAAATAAACCAAATCGGGTCTTGCTGATATGCTACTGAAGTACCTGTCATAAGATTCAGCTCTTGTATACGCTTGGATCAACCGATTATAAGTCTCAGTATAAGGTTTCATATAATCTGTTATGCAAAAATAATTACAAGTATTTAACACCCAGGGGAAAAAAAAGATAATTAAGTACAAACCTTGAACAGTTGAAAACAGGCTGGAGAGTTCATTTAACTAAACTTAAACCTACATAATGTAATTATGGAGTCTATTCAACAATTGAATCAATAAAGTTAATATTGCGGAGGTTAAATAGAGGATTACATATTATTCTGTTAAACTAATTGGTTTCAAATTATGGATATTGTAAAGTTTTAAAGTCATAAACATTTCCAACTTCCAAGGGAAATAGCATAGATAGAATCGGATACTATGAAGCACCAAAGGAAAGAAAAACAGTGTGAAAAGAAGCAAAAGTCAACCAAGAGAGCTTAAAAACCTTTCCTATCCAAAAAAAAAAAAAAAAAAAAAAAAAAAAAAAAAAACAACAACAACAACAAACCTTAGTTGCAAATAATAATAATAAGAAGAAGAAGAAGAAGAAGGTTTAAAATCATTTAGTCTCTTGACTTTTACTTCAATTGTCAAACTAATCCTTAAGGTTTAATTTTATTAATTTAGTTCCTCACTTTATCAAATAAGTCAATCTATTCTTCCAAAATCTGTTAACAAATGAAGCCATTAACACTTTTTTTTATATAATAAATACTCATCAAGCAACAATATCTATTAAATGACACATTTTATGAATTTTTTCAATTAAATTTTAAATTAAAAACATAGAATGTTTAAACGGCCTCGTTTACCAACATATTTGGAATGAAGTACCATATTGACTCAAATTTACAAAGTGAGATACTAATTTGACAAAAAAACACAACTTAGTAACTAATTTGACAAATGAAAAAAAATCGAAGCAAAAGTGAAGAAACTAAATCGAATTTTAGCCTAATCACAATAATAATAAGAACAATAGTTGCTACCAGCACTACAAAATTTGTCACTATAATGTGTGGCCCAAATTGCAATCACAATATATCATTATTAACAATATCTGTAAACAAGTATTATCAACAAAAAACAGAAATGGTGGCAATGCATACAGGGGCTTCGTGATCGGCATTGAGAGTGTAGGAAACGATCAAGGCGTGGAAGGAGTAGGGGTCGGGGGTTCCAATTTTCTTTTTTTATACTTAATTTAATTACAGGATAAAGTTTTGCTACAACTTTATTTAATACTTTTTTATCAGATGTGAATTTTTAAAAATCCTCTTTCTCAAAAAAAAAAAAAAAAAAAAAAAAAAAACAAAACAAAAAGATTTTTTAAAAATCCATCATTGGATAACATTTTTTTCTTATATTTTCTATCAATTTTATGTTTGCAAAATTTTTTTAAAATCAAAGATAAATAATTATATCATCAATTAATGTTTAAATTTCAAATTTCTATAGTCTAAATTTATAGATAAAAAATAAGTTTATGGATCAAATAATAAATAACATCCAATTGACAAGAAATTTAACATAAGTGTTAAGAACATAAAGAGCATACAATATAGCAGCTATGTAAACATATTAATTTTTTTAGTGGTTGTTGTAGGCTTGTAGCCATTGTCCTTAATTTTATAAAGTGGATTTTTTCAATAATTTAGGAGATAATTTAGAGACCAGAAAAAGTGGAAAAATTTTTTTTAATAGTTTTTAGGGATGAATTTTTTTTTTTAATTTTAAAAGTAGAAAGAAAAACACATTCAATGGTTTAAAGACGAAAAAATAACTCTCAATAAAGTGTAGAGAAGAAAATAATATTTTATCCTATCAACAATTACATGTCAATCATTATATAATAATTTTTAATATAGTTCAAATTTTATATAACTAATGTATCTTTAGCTTTTATTTTTTCCAAAACAAGACTTGAGTTTTATGTTTCAACCCAAAGAAAGAAAAAAGTCTCGAGTTTTGGGAAAAGTAGTACTAGTATTAGTATGTGCACATGCGATCCATCCATTATTAAAAATAAAAAAAAATTATTGAAACTTTATAGTATGCTTGCTTGATTTATCTTTTTTTCTTTCATTCTTAAGAATCCTTCTTGGTGGGCACACCCTCAAGAAATTGTTTGGTAATGTAGTATGCTTGATTTCCACATTGGTACAAGGAATGAAATGTTGAATGCACTAAAATGCATCAACTAATGTACCATGTGGCCTCTAGGATGCATTCAACATTTCATTCCATTATGTAATGTGGTCATAATGTCATTAACCATGCTTACACCCAACAAAGTTATGGTTCTCTTGCTTGCTAAGTGATTTTTCTAAGTTCTAAGTTCTAAGTTCTAACTTAATCTTTTACAAGCTTGGATGATCTTATATGATTGTGTAAGGAATGCCTAATATGCATGTATTTAAGGGAGTGAAAAATAATCTCCCTCCCTTGCTTTCCCCTTCACAAACCTTAATTTAAATGAATAAGAAGAAACAAAAATATTTTCCCTCAAAGTCCACAACCACAACTCAGAAGGTCTTCAAGACAACGAAAGTCTGATGCCAAGTATACAAATGCAACACTAATAGAAGATGACGATCAAGGAAAAATTGAGAGAGAGTCAGTGTTGAGGGGGAGTGTTAGAAATTAACACCGCCTCTCTTGCCTCTAGAAATCTCTCTTGCCTCTAGAAATCTCTCATTGATTCTATTAAATTTCCTTCTCTCTCTATCTAGTATTATCTCTGTACGGGCGTCAACCCAGCTGGGGTTATCCAACCACGCAAGCCCGTCGCTACCAGGCCACGTGACCGAGAGCGCTCGGCCAGAACTTGTGAGGTGCCCCGTGTAACGTCTCATGCACGGCTGGGCCCGTTGCCCTTGCCGGCCAATAGACCCAGCCGCGGAACTTGCCCCGATGCTATCGCTTCCGCCCAACCATCCGTTAACATCCACTTCGAAAGAATAGCATTGGACCTCCTTTTCCATTGCTTAGGGGGCAACCCCGATGTGTAAGAGACCCAATCGGGGAGCTAAGCCCAAGGCAATTAACTACGCCCACCCACCACCTAATGTCCACTCCGGGGCAACGTTATTGGACCCCCGCCCCCACTGCCTAGGGACGACGCCGCCGTGCAGCAGGCCTCGCGGTGGGTCTAGTTCCCAGGCCACTAACGTTGTCCCACACTCATTAAATGCCCCCACTACGGAGAAAGGAGACTGGACCCTCTCCTCCACTGAGCAGGAAGACCCTCATGCAATCACTACGCCCTGGCCTATAAATATGCGAGGAAGATTCAAAGCAGGGGGTTGACGACTGGGGTAAGGAACAAGGGGAAGAGAGAAACAATAAACACGGTTCTTGACAGTTCGTATTTATGTTGCATGGGATTGCCCATCGTAGGAAGTACGAAAGCCCACTTAACAAGTAAATTGTGAAGCCCAAGCACGTGTCCGGCCCAACAGGCCCAAACGTTTTGGGGCACGCACAATCTCCAAGATATTTCCTATCTTTCTCTAGATACTTCCTAGAAGAAATAACTTTCAGCCACAAGTTTATAAAAATATCTAGAAGCTTGGTGAAGATAAGCTTTTACTGTCTGTAAAGAATGGACTAGAAGTCCAAAGTCAATGAGTTAAACCGACCTTAATCTATTATAAATAGGAGTGATGGTGCCTATGTCGTGAAGTGTGAAGTGGTGTAAGGTGAAGTGTGTGAAGTGAAGAAAAGAAAGTCAAGAGCTAGTGTGTAGTGTCTAGGTGTGTGCAAGTATATTTATGTGAGTTGATGTATGTCGTGTAAAAGGTAAATAAGTGGAGAAGTGCAAAGGCAAAAATAAACCGTCGTGTGTGTCTAAGCAAGTGTGACTTGTGTCTTTGTAAAAGTGTACTATCAACTTCCCAATATTGTGAAATAAATTTTGTTCTCTTTAGCACGTGTTGTCCTCTTTTGTTCAACAATTTAGTATCAAGGCAAGGTGGTCAAGGATCGTATTTATGGTGTCTAAGACAGTATTTTTGGAGGTGTTCATTTTGCTTGTGTATAGTTTGGGACTGTGAAGCTTGTGGTCTGGGACCAAGCTTATTTGGTGGTGTGAACGATTTCATCAAGTTGTGACGGCGGACCTCCAAGCTGTTGGTAGCATTAGAAGGTTCAATAACCAGAATTGCAACACATGGTCGACTTGCATGGAATTCTACTTGCGACGGGGGCAAAGATTTGTGGGAGATTATGGCTAGTGGTGAAACCACACCTTCTGAGAATGCCGAAACTTAGCAGAAGTGAAAGATTAAAGCCAAGAAGGCTTTGTTTGCAATCAAGACAAGCATCGAATAAGAGATGCTAGAGCACATCAAGCATGTAGACACACCAAAAGCAGCGTGGGACACCTTTTTTGACACTATTTTCAAAGAAGAATGATGTGAAGTTACAATTGCTTGAGGTCAAGTTAATGCCAATGGCATAACGAGACTTGACGATCAAGCAATACTTCACCAAGGTAAAGTCTCTATGTAGCAAAATCTCTAAAATAGATCTTGCATCAAATATTTCTAGTCACGAATAAGAAGGATAATCATTCATGGGTTGAGACCCAAATATAGAAGTTTCGTAGCTGCCATTCAAGGTTGGCCTATCCAACCATCATTAGTAGAATTGGAAAATTTGCTAGCTAACCAAGAAGCATTCGTCAAGCAAATGGCTAAGGTCTTACTAAAGAGTGAAGAGGAGGCACCTTTTAGTGGTCAATATAAAGACTGACTCAAGAAAAGATTTAATGTAAGTTATAATTAGAAATGATGAAGATAGAGAAGATGAAAAGAGCTCTCAAGATCGAGGAGCTCAAGGAAGATGCGACAATATTGATCGGCGATCCACGGGTTGCAAAAATCATAATGTCAAGTGTTTCTAGTGTGGAAAAATGGGCCACTTTGCTCAAGACTGTAGATTCAAGTAAAGAACAGCTCAAGGAAATATAGCAACATCTAGCGACCTAGAAGACGACAGTGAAGGAGACTGGGCAATTGAAGCGTCTCTTGTAGTGACAAAGCCTTTAGAAGAAGAAGAGAAATTAGCAGCCTCCATCATGGAAGGAGATGAAGAGATGGCACTTGCAGTGGCCAATCACAATCAAACAAAAAGTATTAGATTATCAACTCGAGATATGCAAATCATATGACTAGTGACAAGGAAAAATTGCAAAACGTGTCCAAGTATAAAGGAGGGAAGGTAGTAGTAATAGCTGATAATACAAGACTGCCAATAGCACACATTGGTGAGATGGTAATCACCCCTCACAGTAGCAATGATAAGCAAGTACCTTTAAAGAAGGTATATCATGTGCCTGGAGTGAATAAAAATATGCTTTCAGTCACGCAACTAGTAGATGAAGGTAAGACTTTTGTTTGGTCCTAAAGATGTTAAAGTGTACAAAGAGCTAATAGTTATTGGTACACCAACCATGGAAGCCAAACGAATGGACTCTATGAATGTGATGTCAGCCGAATCAGCCTAAGTGGATAAAACTTGGAAGAATGAAATTGCAAATCTTTCGCATGCAAGATTGGGGCACGTCAGCTACCATAAATTAGAGGTGATGATGCGCAAGTCTATGCTCAAGGGCCTACTTCAATTGGAGTGTTAAGAAGACATAGTTTATGCTGGGTGCCAATATGGGAAGGCACATCAACTGCCATATTAGGAGTTAAAGTTTAAAGCAAAGGAGCCGCTAGAGTTTATCCATTTAGATGTCTTCGAACCTATAAAGTAGGCGTCTATCGATGGGATGCATTATATAATGACATTCATTGAAGATTTTTCAAGGTACGTACGGGTTTTCTTTATAAAAGAAAAATATGAGACTTTATCAAAATTTAAAGAGTTTCTGATGAAAGTGGAAAAAGAAGTTGCCAAAAAGATAAAATGCTACGTACGGATAATGGGGGAGAGTATACTTTAGATTAATTTTGCAAGTATCTACAAGAGTGCAACACAAAATGACAATTTACTTGTCCAAGCACTCCACAACAAAATGGTGTGGCTAAAAGGAAGAATAGACATCTTGTAGAGACCTGTCGAAGCATGTTGCACGCGAAAAATGTGCTAGGTAGATTTTGGGTAGAGTGTATGAAGACAACAGCTCATGTGATCAATAGACTTCCATAAGCAAGAGTTGGGTTTGTCTTGCCTTTTCAAAAGCCATGGAACACCAAAACAATGGTAAGTCATTTTTGAGTCTTTGGCTATATTTGCTATGTATTTGTGCCTGGTCATCTACGTAGTAAGTTCGATAAGAAGGCGGTTCGTTGTATCTTTATGGGCTACGATAGCCAAAGGAAAGGTTAGAGGTGTTATAATCCAACGAATGGTCATTGTTACGCCTCAAGGAATGTGATATTTGATGAAGCGTCTGCATGGTAGTTGGAAGAAAAGCAACATTGCCAAAGAAAATCAAAGATAAAAATCTTAAGAGCATAGGGGAGCATTCAAGGAAAGACCAACTCACAACAATTGATAAAATACAACTTTTTGAAGATAAAGTTGAGCTAGAGCCTAGAGAAGTTACTCAAAGTCCTTGTCAAATTGGTGTTTACCATAGGACTCTAGAGGAGAATCCACTAAGAATTGAATAAGTTAAGGAAGAAGACGGAAGTCCATAGCCACAACTCAGAAGGTTGTCGAGACAACAAAAGTCTAATCCTAAGTATACAAATGCAGCACTAATAGAAGATGACGATCAAGGAAAAATTGAGAGAGAGTCCATTTTGATGGGGAGTGTTAGAAATCAACACCGCCTCTCTTGACTCTAGAAATCTCTCATTGATTCTAGAAAATTTCCCTTTCTCTATCGGGTAATTCTTACATGCTCCGGAAGCAATACTCCCTCCTCTCACATGAAGGGTAAGCCCCACATGTCCCACCATTTGACCCACCCCTCATGTGAGAAGAGGAAGCATTACTGGAGCACATAAGTTTTTTCCCTCTCTATCTAGCATTATCTCCACGATATTTCCTATCTTTCTCTAGATACTTCCTAGAAGAAATAACTTTTAGCCACAAGTTTATAAAAATATCTAGAAGCTTGGTGAAGGGCAGCTTTTATTGTTAGTAAAGAATAGACTAGAAGTTCAAAGTTAGTGACCTTAATCTAGTATAAATAGGAGTGATGGTGCCCCTGTCGTGAAGTGTTAAGTGGAGTAAGGTGAAGTGAAGTGAGTGAAGTGTGTGTAGTGAAGAAAAGAAAGTCATGAGCTAGTGTGTAGGCGTGTAGGTGTATGCAGGTATATTTATATGAGTTGATGTGTGTCTTGTAAAAGGTAAGTGTAGAAGTGCAAAGACAAAAATAAAGTGTCTTGTGTGTCTAAGTATGACTTGTGTCTTTGTAAAAGTGTATTGTCAACTTGTCAATATGAAATACATTTTGTTCTCTTTAGCAAGTGTTGTCCTCTTTCATTCAAAGAATTTTCATATACTTAATTATGACTGCAGATTAAAAAATGTGATTGAAAACATAAAGTACAACGAGGTCGTAGTTTATAAAGTGCCTTTAGCTACTTGAATTATGTGAGATGTAAACTTACATTCAGGAGATACTTGGATAGTATCATTAAGAATTTTTTGATGGTTTTATGTTCTTCTTTAATTTGAAGACTTCCCCCTACATTCCTAATAATATTTTTTTTTTTACGAATATTGAAATTTCATTAATGATGAGAAAAAGCAATTACATCGTAGATAAGAGTTTACTCAAGGAAGCAAGGGTTCTCTTCAATCCATGCAATGAAATCAACAATGCCTAGAATATGTTTGGCTAATAAATGGCCTAATCCATTACCTTGTCTAAGTACATGAGAGAATTCAACCTGGTGAAAGTCCCTGCATAGTGTATGCATTCCTAATATAACTGGTTCCACAGATGGTGGAGAGGTTGATGTTTTGCATAGTGCTCAGTGTCCAATAATAGAATCACCTACCAAGATAAACTCTTAAATTCTGATGTCCTCGATAAAAAGGATTTCGACCTCAAAAAATTTAGCTTTTGCCTCCACAGCACCCACTGGAGCAAAGATCTTCTTGCTTAGAGTTGTCTCCACCCTTCCTTCCTCATCTCGGATAATCACACCAATGCTTACTGCCCCTCGTGCTGAAAATACAGCCCCATCGACATTAACTTTGAACAAAGGTACCGATGGGGGTGACCAAGAGCTATGCAACTCCACCGTTGGTGCTAGCAGGCATGTTGCCTTGACTGCAGCGGTGTACTTAGCCAAGTATGTGCCTGCCCAGTTAATTATCTCACACCCCGTTTTCTGTTTACCTCTATTCCTCACCTCACCAGGAGTGCAGATTCTTCCTTGGTCTTGATGGGCATGTCATCTCCTTACACCTCCATGTTTCTCCCGATCTGCTTATTGAACATCCTATTAACTAACCTCTGGTAGGTTGCTCCTACAATTTTCAGTCCAAATGGCATTACCTTATAGCAATAGAGCCATTGGCTTATGATGAAGGTAGTATTCTCCTAGTCCTCTTTTGACATCTTGATTTGGTTGTATCCTAAGAACGCGTCCATGAATGTCAGGAGCTTGTGTCCTGCCGTAAAATCCATCAGTAGATCTATTTTTGATAAGGGGAAACTGTCTTTCGAGCAGGCCTTATTCAGGTCCATGAAGTCAACACACATTCTCCACTTCCCATTCACCTTCTTTACTAGGGCGACGTTGGCTAGCTAGTTTGGATAATAGACCTCGCAAATGAAGTCTACTGCTAGCAATTTGTTTATCTCGTCCATGATTGCCTTGTTTCATTTAGGAGCAAAGGCTCGTCGCCTCTGCTGGACGAGCTTCTTCTCGGGATCTACATTCTATGCCTGGCATATCCTCATGACTCCATGCAAAAGCGTCCAAATTACTTTAAGGAATTGGACTAGTTTTCGCTTTATCCCTTCACCCAAAGTCGTCCCAATCCTTGCGGTCTTTGCTAGTTCTCCGTCTACCAGCTCCATAGTTTCCAGGACTTCCACCTTTTCTTCTTCTTTCTCCTTGCTCATCTACGTATGATTCTCCTTTGCGGCCAATACCGCTTGGTAGCATTCTCTAGCTAGCACTTAATCTCCCTTGACTTCACCCACGCCATTCTCCATTGGGAATTTTACCTTCAGGTAGTAGGTGGACGTGGCTGCCTTCCAGCGATTAAATGTGGGTCTTCCAATTATCTTGTTTTATGAGGAAGGGTAGTTTACCACCAGAAAGTCGAGCTGACAAGTTAATTGTTGGGGGAAGAATCCCACCATGGCCGTTAGTGTCACTATGCCTTTGGGATATACCTTATCTCCACCGAAGCTAATGAAGGGGACTCAAAAAGCTGCAATCTTTTGGGATCTACCTTTAGCTGTTGAAAAGTAGAGAGGTAGATAATGTTTGCGGAGCTACCGTTGTCTATGAGGATTCTCCTAGTGTTAAACCTTTCTATCATGAGCATGATGACCAGGGGGTCGTCATGCAGTTACTTCACACCTCTGGCATCTTCTTCTAAAAATAGGATGTCCCTATCTGTCTTTCTCTGCTTCAGGGGTGGTATCCTATGAACGCTGTATTCCTGCCTCTGTTATGACTCTTTGAGGGATCTGAAAGACCCATCTATGGACGGTCCTCCTGTGATCATCTTTATTTCTCCTATCGCGCTCTGTGGACAATTAAACATGTTATCCTTGTCCTTCGGAGCAGCTTCATGTTTCTCCCTGTTATCACCTCTCGATTTGCTGGATTCCTCCTTCATAAACTTTTGCAGGTTCCCTTTCCAAATAAGTTCTTCTATCTGCTCCTTCAGATGTTTGCAATCTCCTGTGTAATGGTCGTGATCCTTATGGAAACGATAGTACTTCTTCCTGTCACACACATTAGGCGATGAGTGCAGTGGCCTTGGCTATTTAAGGTAGTGCTCGTCCTTAATCTATGTCAAAATTTTATCAACAGGTATAACCAAAGGTGTAAATTTTACCATCTGAGGGGTTATCATCCATTCGCTTATTCCCGTCGGTACTCTGATGGTCTCCCCCTCCGGTTGTCTCCCTTTCCTTCCCTCTGGTTGTCTCCCTTTCCTTCCCTCTCCCTAGGCTTCTCTTCATCTCTTATTACTGCTAGGGCATCTTCGACGTTGATATACTTCTGTGCTTTCAAAAGCATTTATGCCATTTTCTGAGGAGGGATTTTCGTAAGTGTAACCATAAACTCCCTAGACTTCAATCTAGCCTTGAAGGTCGCCAGCTGCACTTTGTCATCTATCTCCAAGGTTTCTCTGGCGAAGCGCTTCACATATGACCTCAACGTCTCCTTCTCCCCTTGCCTAATGGTGAGTAGGTGGTCTGCTGGCCTTTTCGGCCGTTGTCCACCAACAAAATGGCTTAAAAAGGAATTGCCCAATTGCTCAAAGCTATCGATGGACAATGCTAGCAACTTAGTGAACCACTCCGTGCTGCTCCCTTGAGAGTGATGGGAAAGGAATAGCACAGTATCTCGTTAGGGGGCTGCTGAAGACCCACAGTTGTCTTGAAGGTGTTGAGGTGGTCTAAAGGATCCTTTAGATCATCGAATGACTCGAGCTGTGGAAGACAGAACTTTGAAGGCATCAGGCATTCTAGGACTGCTGTTGTAAAGGGTGAGTTCGTCCTCCTAACCATCTTGTTTAAGCTCCGGTCGGTTTTTTCCATTATTGCACTTCTCAGTTCATCCATTTCCCTTCTCATTTCCCTGAGGGGGGTCCAAGTTTGCCCCCTCAAGAGTGGTTGGTCGTCGATAGTCATTCCTTCTCTAGCTATCCCCATCGTCGTTCCGGTTGGTCCCGAAGCGATTGTCTTCTTGATGAAGCTGCAACCTTATCTCCTAGTTTTGTCTTGTGAGTTCCTTTACGCTAGCTGTAAGTGTTTGGATTTACAGGGCTAGTGCTGCAGGATCTTGAGGCGTGCTAGACTCCATTTAGACCTTAGGGTTGAACGGAACTACGGTTTCAAATGGAAGTACAAAATTGTCGTTCCCACAAATGAAGCCAAACTGATGATGCCGAGATTGTCAATCAAGTAGGTTCGTCTAGATGGGTCAACACAGGCTTCGTCTCTGTACCTGGAAGATAAAGAATGGGAACCTCTCTGAGTGGTCACCAGTGTAGTGCCGGCCACGAAACCTCTGATGGTAAAGTTAGTGGATAAGATTGGCAGAAAAGGCTTCTAAGAGCTTGAGAGAATAAAGTGTTTCGGCGTGTGTGTGAATATGTAAAAGTATACATCCTCTTTCCTGCTAGCCGTTGTAGCTTTTATGGTGGCTTTAGTGCCTCTTTTGTAACGCCTTTGGGCTCATTAATATGGGTTTTGATGGGCTTCCAACGATCTGATAGTTAATTTGTAACCATCCAAGGTATTTAATGTTCCTTTTTATGGCACTTCTACCATCGTCCATACTTGGAAGGGGTGGACGACGGTATTTGATGGGCTCGTTTGGATGATGGTGTTTATTGGGCCTATCAATCACAGTTTGACATCAATTCCACTAAGGTTTTTTTTTTTTTTTAATACAAGATAGACTTTCTACTCTAGCCTAATCTAAGTGTATATGTGTATGAAACTCCCTCTTGGAGACTTGAACTCCGGCCTTTGCCCCCCACACCTCACAAACACTTATACTTATGGAGTGATCACAACACCAAGGGTGGGCGGTGGTCTACTAAGGTTTCAATTATAAAATGTTACGACCATATCCTTTAGTTATAGATCTTCAATTAACATCGCGATGTTAATTGGTTCAAAGAAACAAGCGCATGGATATACTAATTATTTGGAATGAGCCGCTTTTGAACTTGAATTTTAGAAATATTGGGCAGCAAAACCCTAATGAGCGCGTATTGATGAAGGGATTTGACTCTTGGTAAAAAAGTTGGACTCTTAGGATTAAAACCTTGGGCAACTGTTACAGTTGCTAGGAGGGTTGTGATCCATCACGAGGGTGCATGTGGATGTGTGCTTATAAATGGAGCTTTCTATTCCAAAATCAAAATATATTAATAGGGAGATAGAAGTATATATGTTACATCATTGGCAATAATTGTTAAAGAAAAAATCAGTTTGTCTATGGTTGGTGAGAATCTTTTAGTTTCCTAATTCATTACCTGAGGGACCCCTTAATTACGTTGTCGTTGTGAAGCACAGCCAGTATTCTACTAAAAGCTATGATAAGTACGCCTTTGAGTAAAACTTGCATTTGTATCAACTATTTGTATACATATTTTATTTTTCAAATCATTTAGGAAGACTATTTTCAAAAATTCACATTTATGATGATCAAAAATTAATAAATAAAATGGATTTCATAATTTACAAAATTATGCTTTATGTGATTGTACGTTATAATTGAATAATGAGCAAAAACATTAAAAAAGATAGCACACACAAAGGTTTATGTGGTTCGGCTTAACGGTCTACATCCATAGTAATAAAGCCCTGATAGCTACATATTATATTAAACACTTGAATTACAATAAACCTATTGTAGAGTTTATATATTAGAAAATATTTTACTAGCCCTAGGTTAATAGTAGACAAACTTAAGGTTAATATACTTGTTCTACAAATACATGTTGTAAAAATTATCAATGGCCTGTTTGGCATGTGGTTTTTAACACAATAACTCATATTTTAAATAATATTACATATATTTTCACACACTTTTTCACTTACACGTATATCA
The DNA here is from genome assembly GCA_032878915.1 of Castanopsis chinensis. Classification (NCBI taxonomy): domain Eukaryota; kingdom Viridiplantae; phylum Streptophyta; class Magnoliopsida; order Fagales; family Fagaceae; genus Castanopsis; species Castanopsis chinensis. Next base: position 45,004,339 of record JAVQMG010000133.1, read on the forward strand.
AAAACACTTAAACAACATAACTCAAACTACTCTACCAAACACCCCCAAGTTTTCAAACTGAACCAGCAACGAAGGAACAGAAGAAAAAGAAGATAGAGAGAAAAACAGAGAGATTTAGATCTTTACAGAAATTTTGATTTGGATTCAATAATAAATACAATGCCATCAATGGTTATTTATACATAACTCTAAGATAACCACTCAACCGCGTGATCAAAATTACTCTCCACAAAATGTGGAACTGAATCCATAAATTACGGAAACTGACAAATCAGAGTAACTAACTGATGCAACTGATTTTTTGAGCTAAAACTCGAGGGAAAATCTGTTACCAATCATTTACTCAAAACGTCGTCGTGGCTCCTGTTCATTTTAGACTTGAGCGCAAAAAGGTTTTCACGCAATTGAAGTGGTCACATGCTTGGTCTTTAAAACCAAAATCTCCTACACGTGTCTAATGAAACGCACAGCTTTGAGGGATTTTATCAATTAATATAATAAATTTTTTGGGCACACCATGTCGCCATCCCCGAGATACAACAAGGCAACAACCCTAGTCACCCTTGCCATTATCTTACTAGTCAGCATTACCAAGTAAGATTGGAAGTTCTAAAATAGTATTCTCCTTCATATCCAAATATCATACTTATAAAAAAAAAACACAACTAAGTATTAGCATTCTGTATAGAATGATAGTGAAGAATATAAAGATGATAAGAAACTTTTCTAACAATTCGACAGTAGACTAATGGTGTGTATATACAAATAGGTGGATGAGAGCGTACTCACTGGTATTTCTTTTTTTTTTTTTTTTTAAGTTTTAATGAATTTTAATAGCGAAGGACAAAGCGAATGCATGGCCGAAGAGGAACCAGTCCCATACCGTACAAAGAAAGGCCCAGTGGGCTACAATGTGAGCCAGACCATTACAAGTTCTAGGAAAAAAAAGGTTTAGTGCAACAACTTGTGCCACAACTCGCCTATGTGACGAGTTGTGATTGGTGGAGAAGTAATGGTGGATCCATGTAGGGACACCTCTTCGCCAATTACAACTCGCCACATGGTGAGTTAGGCCACTAAACTTATTCCAAAATAAAAGGAGAAAGTTTGAAGGTGCTCTTGTCATTAGTAAGCACGGATACAATTATGTGCTACAATATATGGACACACACACGTTGGATCTCAAAACAAATAGATGCATGCTTCAATGACACATTTTCATTTCTCCAAATATCCTAATATGACATATGATAACTTGCTATATTTAATTGGTATTACATGGACAAATAAAGCCACATGTCAAATACTTATTTGTACATGTCAAATATTTGACATGTGTCAATAATAAATAGAAAGAAAATATCATTAAATGTTCATTATTAATTCCTCAATTATGTTCTTAGATGTTCACAAAAATGTCTTTGAATGCTCGCTATTAACTTCACCAATATGCGTGCATGCACGCGCCTAAACAATATAACATCACTCAATAACTTGTCGTAGAATTAATATTTTGAAAATATCACTATTGAATTACACGTTCTATATATTCTTAATATTCATACCAATTTTTATATCAACTAGATACCATTTGCCCCTCAATCGATAAATACATCTTTATGCATTATTTTAAACTACAAAAACTTGAATTTAAACAATTGACTAATAACATAGCTATTAATCTTTGATCACCTTAAAATTTTGCAAGCATGGAGAATATACAAAATAATGTAATCTAATGGTGGATTTGTCAAAATTCATATTCAATTAAAAAAATATTAAGTAGTGTAATATTGCTTAGAGTAACACGTAATGTAACTTAAACCAACCCATATATGGATACACTACTCAATATTTTTTTAATTAGATGCGAATTTTGACAAATCTACTATTAGTTTACATTATGTACCTATATTCTCCATTCTAGCAAAATTTCAAGGTAAACAAAGATTAATAGTCATGTCATAAATCAACTGTTTAAATTCAAGTTTTTATAGTCTATATATATAATAATAAGTGAAGCTTAGAGAAATTAACCCAAATTAGAATTCCAAATTAGAGTTCCAATTTTGAGCCATGTTAACTAAATTATTTATTATTAAAGAGTTTTATTTCTTAATTTTAGAATCAAATGTGAGACCACATTATAAATATTTATCTAAGTGAGTTTTTAAGTACAAAAACCAAAGAGTCTAGAATAAATAAATCGTAAAAAAAAAAAAAAAAATTCACAATAATTAAAAAAAAAATATGGACAATTTACATTTTATACCTAATGATATCCTTATAAGAAATTTTAAAGAGTTAACAAAATATAAAAATGACTATCATGGGGTTATAAAAAAATGCATTTTATTGTATATCTTTAAGTGTATCCATGTATATGCATAGGGTTACAAGCTAGTTTAAAATAATACATAAAAGATGAATTTATGAATCGAATGGTAAATAATATCTACTTGAAATAAAAAGAAAAAAAGTCAGCATGAATGTTAAGAACATATAGAATATGTAATTCAACGATGAGATTTTTAAAATTTGAATTCTATAAAAACAAGTTAATAAGTGATGTAACATTGCTTAGAATTATACCAAGTGTAAGTTAAACCCAACTATATATATATATATATATATATATATATATATATGAAACAAACCCACAAGACTCTTTCTTAAAAAAACCACAAAACTCTCTAATTTTATATCATATATAATTGTGGAAGTAGAACAGTCATATATTACGGTTTGAAACAATTAATGGAATTATAATAGTCACATGTAACCAGGGACGAAGGGAGACTTGGATAAGGTTATTAATATATACATAGGTATTAATTTTAGCAATTTTTTCCTATAAAATTATACTTCGCCCCCTTAACAATATCATTGATTCTTTTAAGAGTAAAACTATAGTCACAAACTTTTCTACAACATTTTTGCAAATTATTGAAGTAGTAAATTTTTATTAGTTTGTATTTGGGCTTATCACTTACATTATATTTTTACTTACTAATAATCACTAACTACATTAACAATTTGTAAAAGAATTTGTAACTTTAGCATTTTTCTCCTTTTAAAGGCCGGATCTAAAATCTAAAACAAAATAAACAAGCCCAAAAATATTATCCAACAACAAAAATTACCGATAGTAATGATAAAAACAATTAACTTTAATCAACTAATTTTACCTAGAACAAACAATTTGGCCTTTAAAAAATTTGAAATAAAATAATTTTATCCAAACCTAGATGTACACATAAAAAAACACAAATAAATGAATAAAAACCATTAGCTGTTAAGCGATTAAGCCACAAAGCCAGAGATTAGAGCTTTTGCATATACAACCAACAGCAAAGTTGTCCCCCTAACTTCAAGTTCTAGCTCCGTCCCTGCATGTAACGAATAAAAAAATTAACCTTGATGGGGATATTTTCGACAGTAAAGGATCATAAATAGAAGACCGAAAGGGCAGACGGCCTTGACAGGGTCATTGGCCCACGAAAAGGTGACGAAGGACCCTCTTAAAGGACGACCCCAAAGCCAACGGGTGTATCCCATATGAATGGGAAATCTAAAGCGACGATTAACCATAAAACCGACGGGATGGAAAAAACCGACGGGTCTTACGTTTCCATACGTGTTCCCCACGCATGCTCCTACAATGAAATATCTTGCGCATCATGTACCAAAGCCATATCACGCCCATATGTCTTCCTCATATGAAAATACACCCTATAATCACAGAAACCATAATACCAAATACCCTCCACAAGGAAAGATCCCTACCTTTGGGAGATCTCGATTCGCTATTCACCACTATATAAGGACCAGACCTCTTCTTTTCTTGGGTATGCAGAAAATCCCTAACTCTTTCACTATAGAGTTCTCAGAGATTTCTCATTCACTAACTTAACCTTCGAATGGTTTTTGGCCGGTACCACATTGGTGCCTTCTATTTGGTCCATTTGTTCCTATTCCACAAGCACCCATTGGGGCACTTTGGAGCTTACAACTCACTGACAATTTTAGCACATCATCAAATCATATGATAATCATTCTTCCCACTTCGTATAACCTTTTAACTTCTTTTGAGTTATCCTTGCATAAATTCCTTTCCATCTCTCATTGCCTGACAAAATACTAAAATGTGACATTCATGTTATAAAGAGTGTCATCTGGCTGGGTAGTGTGGGAAGTGGATGTGCCCATGTGATGTTCCAGCAAGAAATCTGTCGAAAATGCATTGAACACAATCTACATAGCTGCTTTAAGTGGTGCCATTGCGAGCCATGTACTGATATGTTTCCTAAGTGTGATATTAATTTGCCTATGCAAATAAATGTAAAGAAAGATGAATAACTTTTAGTTTTTGTTTTTGTGAGTTTTAAATGTTTTGGAAACTTTTTAGTTTGAGGAAGTGTAATAGAATTTATAATAGGTTCCTTGCTATCAACATTTGACATATGAAAGTAAGTGTTGGAGAAATGGAATTGTGGGTGCCACATGCTGTTAAGTGCCATTGTTGTGATGGGGTTTGCCCTCCATAATTAAAAATTTGTATGTAACTAATTTAATTTTGTAATATTATTTTTAAATAATTACTAGGTAGGGTGGCACGGGCAAGGCACATGCAACCTTTTGAGTGAGAAAATTAAAATAAAATTTTTATTTAAAGAAGTATGAAACTATATACATAATATATATATATATATGTCATAAAAAAATTAATCTTATTTGTATAATAATTTTAATAGTTAATCGTACACAAAGTTATGGTGGCTATTTAGCATATGAATATCTACTTTACTATAATAGTTTCTTACTACTTATTTGCTAAAGACAATATCTACTTGCTAAAAACTTCTAAGAATGATAACAAATATCATCATCATCCAACAATAAGCAACTGAGTTTTGGTAAGACATTGTCAAAATATTTAAATTTTTGTAATGAATGATGTCATATGATACAATTGATGTTTTTCATCAAATAAATTCAACCATACACAATGAAAAAATTTTCATTTATACTTTCTTCTTTATCATTGTACATGAGTCTAGGTGCAATACTTAGCTTGCTTAGTTTTTAATGGATACCTATTTAAGGCAAGAAAAGGAAAAAGTGAAAAAAAAAAAAAAAAAAGATAACAAAAGGAATGTATCATCGAATTTCCCATTAGATAAATTATAAGTTTCAAATATTTAAACCTAGAAAATCAATGTTCTTTAGGTAATAAATAAAACACCTTATATCACCATTGCAACTTTCTAAGCATTACATCCATCTAAAACTCAAAATACGTGAAGAAATTTTTGGAATGTTATAATTTAGTGGGAGCATTATAGACATTACACAATATAATATTTTAAGAATCATAAGCTTTGATTAGGATTTAACTGAGAGAATAACAATATAACATGTATTTTTCTTTTCCAAAATATTAAGGGGATAATTGCTTAATTTTAAAGTTTAAGAAGGAATTGTGAATTATTGCAAACATAAAGGATGAAAAGAGTTTTTATCCTAAGTTTTTTTTTTTTTTTTTTTTTTTTTTTGTGTAAAACTATGTGTTTTTACTTAAAACAGTGTGTAAAGATAAAAATACAAAAAATCAACTCAAGAAAACTGTATTGGAAATAGTGAATTTTTGCTCAACAAAATTGATCAACCAAAAAACATTTTGTAGAAACACAATATATTGGTAAAACATTTTCGTAATACCTTTATAATTTAGCTATATTTTATTTTGACTCATAAAAAATTGACACTTTAGTAGTTGTGAAAATATTATGATGACAACAAAATGTCTTAATATTTTCAATAACAAATCATAAAGTAGTAGGTGTGAGAGACCTCGGAAGTGCCTCTCAAAAAAGAGAAATTTTTGAAGTGCTTTTTAGGGCACCTCTCTTTTTAGGTAAATAGTGTGGAGTCGCCACTTATTTTTTTACCAAAAAAAAAAAAAGAAAAAGAAAAAATAAATACATGACTGAATTGTTCTCTTCATTAATTGAATAAAAAAATTACATATTTGAAAAATTGAAAAATTACACGGCTTTGAGTCCTAGTTACAAACTACCACATAATTACATAGCTTTTTGTCCTAGTTACATTCTACCCAAAATAAAATAAAGACAAGACTAGATCTACTTAGCCAAAGACCTAAATCCGAACGCTAGGTTATGGAATAGGAAGGTGTTAGACACCCATTCCACTCAAACAAAGTTTGGTCTTCTAGGCTCTTGTGACCAATGTACCTTTTTATGCATGTCATGAATGATATGTTGAACATGTGAAAAAATTAAATCACACAAATTTATTTATGAATGAAGTCTCTTCTTCTAAAAAGAATCAGATCTGTTTTGGTTGGTAAAAAATAAAAAAAAAAAAAAAAAATTCATTTTGATTTGTCAAGAAACCAGATCTGTTTTGTAGTATGTAAAAAAGTGGTTTCTGGAGATAAAAATTCAGATCTGTGTTTATTATACAAATAAAGTATTGATTTGAAAAATATCAAATCTATTTTTAAAAACTAAAAAAAATGGTTTTTTGAGAATAAAAAAAGGGAAAAGAGTGCCTAAGAAGAGAGTTTCACTCATAATTTAAATTTATGCAATCATGAATTAAATAAATAAACACAAACACAATCATGTTTAATCTTTTTCTTTATTTCAAAAATCTACATATGTCAAAAAAATCAGATATGTATCTAAGAAAGATACAAATCAGTTTTTATTTTGAGAAAAATTCAGATCTGTATCTCATAAAGATACAGATCCGTTTTTGTTTGAAGAAAAATTCAAATCTACATCTAAGAAAGATGCAAATCTGTTTTTATAAAAAAAAAAATATCAGATCTACATTTAAGAAATATGCAAATCTATTTTATTTTAATAAAATTCATATCTACATCTAAGAAAGATACAGATCTATTTTATTTTAAGAAAAAATCAGGTCTACATCTAATAAAGGTGTAGATCTGTTTTTATTTTTTTTGAAAGAATGGTTCACATGCAGATTAGTGACATTCAAGAAAGAGATTATAACAATTACATAAAAACAACCATGCTTTAATCAAAACAATGATGAACCATTCATGTTATGGATAAAACATTCATCAACATAAAAAAGAAGCATAAAAAAGAGAGGGTGATTGAAAACATCTTGCATGAGCACTCCTTGTTCTTGAGAGGATGTTTTAGGGTTCAAAGAAACTTATTTAGTTATCTTTGAAACCTAAATACCCTAATTTAAATAGCAAATATCAAAGAGAATCAACAAATATCAGCAATTTGAGAGCCTCAAAATGTGTGCCTCTCAGAGCGTAGAAAAAGGTGCTAATTTATGAGATCCAGACTCTAAAAAATAGCCCCGAATTGTAGAATGTGAATCAGGACTCATCCTTCTATGAAAAGATCAAAAAGGGTATGCCTTATCGTCACCGAAGAGCATTGGGCCAAAGCCCAAAAGAAGCCAATTCGGCACTTTTAAAGTGCCGTTCGGCACTCCAAAAGTGCCAAATGGTGCTCTTGGATTCCGAACATTCTTTCGTGTCCGGGTGCGTTTTTGGACTCTCCTTCTAGGTTTTTTTGGTCCGGTCCTTGCATCTAGACGTGTTTTCATCCTCTGTCTATGATTTTTTATCACTTTTCTGGATAATTTAGACTTTTTAAGAATTGTAAATAAATACCCTAAAATAAATCTTGATATATTTCAGATTATCCAAAATTTTATTGTTATCTAATCATCCCTTTTATTCCTATGCATGCACCCTATTTTAGACACTAATTATCAACCAATCACAAAATTATTTAATTAATTTTAATTTTTTAACCAATCAAAAAGATTTAAATTAATCATGTGTGGTCAACTCTAACTAGACACAATGCATATTAACTGTGCAAACTTGATCATAAAATGTCATTCGATCCGATGGTCGAATTTAGAAACCGGATACACCATTGCGACCGTTAGAACCTCAAGATCATTTTTATGATATGCAATAAATGAATTAATGCATGTAATGCAAGAACAAATTGATTCATGTAATACAATCATGATTTTTGGGCACATGGATGGTCATTCAAGTCATTCTCCTTGATTAAATCATGGGTGCAAAATTGAGTGTCTACAGTAGGTTGTTACGAGTTGTTTTTAGTAGGCAAAAAAGTAATTTCATTGGTAAATTTAAATTAGAACCAATAACAATTTACTACCTGTGATTTGTTATGAAAGTGTTGTGAAAAATGTGCTAAATGTCCCACTTTTTTTTCACAATACCTTTATTCATAATTGTGGTTTGTTCCAATATGATTTTTTTTTTTTTAGCATATAAAGAATTAACACCTCAATAATTGTGAAAATATTGTAGCAATTTGTTGTGATAATATTTTATTCTTAAGGGTAACAACTCATATGCAGATAAAAAATAAAATAAAAAGCGTGTTTAATGGGTGATATTTCCCAAAAAAAAAAAAAAAAACTAGTTTTCATCAAAGAAATGCTATATTCACAATATTTTCACAATAAATCGCACAGTAAGTACGAGTTGTTATTGGTAAGCAAAAAATATTTTCATTGGTAAGTTTAAATTAGAACTAATAACAATTTATAGCCTATGATTTGTTATGAAAGTGTTGTGAAACACCTTTCTTTTTCACAATACTTTTATTTTTAGTTGTGGTTGGTTCTAATACGATTTTTTTTTTTAGCCTATAAAGAATTTATACCTTAACAATTGTGAAAATTTGTGGCAATTTGTTATGATAAGATTTTATTCTCTTAGGGTAATAGCTTATATGCAAATAAAAAATAAAAAGTGTGTTCAATAGGCGGTATTTCCAAAAAAAAAAAAAAAAAAAAGCTAGTGAAACAATTTGGATTAAATAAACCAAAAACTGTAACTTTGAGCATTGATCATTTTTATATATAAAGAAATTTAAATTAGAAACAATAACAATTTACTACTTATGAGTTGTTATGAAAATATCGTGAAAAAGGTTCTAGATGTAGCAATTCTTTTTTCATAATACCTTTATGTTTAGTTGTGATTGGCAGGCATGTTTAGATTCCGCCTGCAACCAACTAAACCAGTCTGCAATGATCCAAACCGCACCCATTTAAGCTTCACCGGAGGTTTATGGTGCAATGGTTGGAGACGATTTATGAGTACCAACGATGGCCGGAGCGGCAAGCGATTGTGGGTTTTGCATTCCAACGAGTAACAGAACCAACCGCCATGCGTGTGTGTGTGTGTGTGTACAGATATATAATCATGTTTCAGTTTTAAAATACAAGAAATTTCTAGAGAGAGAGTACTAGAGTAGTAGAGAGGACATGCATGGAATGGTGAAACTGAGACTCAAAGGCGTGTAAGTGAGAAAGGAGAAGGAAAAAGAAGAAAAATAGGGTTAAGTTAAATAATACAAAACGATGTCATTCCATTTATTTATTTATTCTTTTAAAATCTGATCTTAAATGACGGCATTTTGGAACTAATAATAATTTTAATATTAGGTTCAAAACAACGTTGTTTTAGTATCAGAAATTTCTTTTAAAAAAAAGGTGGAACGATGTCGTTTTAGTTAAAACCTAGTTTAAATTTATGAATCTCTTTTAATTTCTCTCTCTTAATCTCTCATCTACCTCTATCTCTCTCTCTCTCTCCTCAACTGCTGCCCTTGCCACCACAATCGTTTGCCACTCAATGCCACTGTTCTCCATGGTTTCATCTCTCCCATATACTCTTTGTCACAATTATTATCTAGAAATTTCAAGAGAATATTTTGATGCTTAATACCTTGTTACTATGCTTCTCCTTGCTATGCTTTCTTCTAGGTTTGTGAATTTATATAATGATCAATATATACCTTTTTCTCCTTCAATGCATTTTAGAAAGATGGAGAATTTGTTTGAAAATTTAGAATGGGACTTAAAGAAATATTTTAAAAATGTTTTTCTGGTTTGTTTTTGAATATTTATGTTTGATGTTTCTATGTGGGTTGCTTGATGATTATAAATGTCATTTGTTTTTTTTTTTTTTTAATTTTTTTTTTTAGTTTTGCACCGAATTAACCACACCACACCACTATGGTCAACCAAACTTGGTGAAGACCGATTCCTACCCTTCACATGTGAGGTGCGGCCAAGCATGAGGGGAAACCGCACCCTATAGGTGTGGTGCAAAATCTCCCCCCATAACCAGGTGCACCGCACCGTGTATGATATTTTTATTGTTTTATTTTTACCTATAAAGACTTAGAACCTCTAAAAATTGTGAAAATATTGTGACAATTTGTTGTTTAATAGAGCTTAACAAGCGATATTAACAACAACAACAAAAAAAAATGCTAGCTGAACAGTGCCACTTGAACAAACCAAATGCATTGTTGCTTTACTCATTTATATTTTTATATATAGAAGTTAAATTAGAACCAATAACAATTTATCACTATGATTTTTTATGAAAATGTTGTGAAAAATGTTGTAGATGTAGCACTTCTTTTTCTACAATACCTTTATTTTTAATTATTGTTGGTCCCAGTATGGCATTTTTATTATTTTATTTTCACTTATAAGGACTTAACACCTCTGAAAATTGTGACAATAGGTTATTTTAATAGAGTTCAATAGGGGATGATAACAACAACAACAACAACAACAACAACAACAAAAAGAGAGAGAGAGAAGAAGAAGAAGAAGAAGAAGAAGAAGAAGAAAGAGCAAGTAGAACAGTGCCACTTGAATAAACCAAACGCACTGTTGCTTTACTCATTCACACTTTTTATATATACTATTTTGGGCAGCACGTGCAAGGCAAGTGCTTGCCATGGAAAAAGAGTAGTGATTAAGGTCATCAATTCTAGATTTTATTTGTATCACAAAACAAATATATAAATCATTTGATTTTTAAAGTACATAGAAATTTACATTAATAAAAATAGACATTAATTTTAAGAATTTTGATATTTATGTCGTAAAATGTTAATCTCATTCATACAATTATTTTGATCAACAACAAAATTAGGGTAGCTATTTAACATATAAATATCTATTTTACTATAATATTTTTGTAGTACATACTTGTTAAAGAGAACAAAAGGCATGTGTCATCGAATTTTTCATTAGATAAATTATAAGTCTCAAAAATTTTAACCTAGTCGACACCTCGCGACTGCTCGACTACCCATCGCGGCAACGCTTGCTCGCATTACACGTGTGTTGAGGTGTGTCATACCTCAGGTGTGTGACTATAATCTGAGTCGATTTTAAGGAAATTACAAAGGGTAAGTGAAGTTGCAACCAATCATTGGGTTTTTCCTAAAGTGTGATTGGTCACCTGACTTTATTTGATTTTATTACTAACCCTAAGTTAAGAAGAAATGTCTTTTTTCCTAATCTAATATGAATGGGAAAAAAATCTTGATTCTTGAGTTTGGAAGTCTAGTTACATGTGGAGAAGGTGTTAGGCACCCCACAATGCCTGTTCATAAACAATCCTTTGTTTTGGTAAAATCCAAATTTTTATACATTGGCAATTGAAAACAAGCTATTGTCATTAGCTTTCGAGGCTTTAAATGTGTTGGGCTTTGTGGTTTGGTTTCAAAATGGGTGTGGTCTCAATTGATGCTTCCCAAGTGTGTTTGAAGTTGTTGCCAAATTTCCACGGCAAAAATCCAACAGCATTTCACCTTATTATTATGGCGAAAATTCGACAGCTTTTCACCTCAAATGCATCATAGCACGCCAAATGCTATTCGCACCAAGCTTTCGACATGAGAATACAGTAATGGGGATGCCCCATTTTCACGGCGAAAATCCGTCAAAGTTTTGCATTTGGTGTGCTATGGCACACAGGCAGGGTTTCACATCTGTGTATACAACACATATTGACATGCTCGAATCGTGGCAAGCCAAAGCTCTCCAAAGTGTTAAGCATGTTGATGCATGACACATATACAGGGAAACCAATATCATTGAGTGACATGAATCAAGATAGTCAAACCGTGATGATTGTGCACACAATATAGCATGAATATGCACCTACGACAATCGCATTAAGCGCATACCCATACTACAAGGTCAAGATCTCTCGTAACTAGAAAGGGTCACTCACGTAGCCACGAGAGTCCTAATGGAATCATACATGTGCAGCGGAAGGAAAATGTAATGTACAAAATATAAACGGATCTACTTCATACATAAAGGTAACATGTACTATTTAAGTTTCAGAATATATGAACAAGAGAGTGTACCTTGGAGCGGTGAATTTCACAACTTGAAGATGAGAGGCTCTTGGGAATACTTTCAATCTTCACTCCAATTCCACTAACGCCCAAGATGTGTGGTCTCTCAATCAGTTCCAAAGGGAGAATGAAAGTGTGTCTCACACTCTCTCTTTTTCTTTATGAAAACTCTCCAAATTCTCTTCTCTACAAATTCTCTACTGAAAAATTCTGTGTGTTTCTCCCTTTGTATCTAACTGATTATCTAATTGGGCTGGCCTTTTGGGCCTTTCCAATTGGGCTTAAGTGTGTGGCTTGGAGTGGGACCAAAAGGGACCAATAAGACACTAGCTCCAATGGGCCTTGGGCTTTTCTGTCAACTCTTGACAAGTCCAAAGTTACCATTAACTATATTTAATACCACTATATAAATATAGTTGCACTCTAGGCCTTATTAATAAATTATATCCCAAGACTCTATTATACATGCAACCCCTTCATAAAATATTCGTAGTAATACAAAGTCATAAATATAGACTGCCACTTTGTAAATTACTACATCTTATCCTTGAGTACCCGGTTTAATCCTTTAAATTATTCATCATATATTTATGAAATCCAATTCCATAAATATATACTTTAGTAACTCCTTACTAAAGTGGTTAGGCCCAACTCTCTGAATAACAAACCCATTAAACTTATCTCAAGGGAATATTTTGTATCTCCGTTAAGAGACTATGAATTCCATCTTGAGAATATATGTTCCATCAACACTAAATGTGGCTGCCCAACATACTGAGATTTTGACCGTTATTATAGATCTCACTCCTGATATATCAAAGCAACCTACACTTCATGATCAGGTCCATTATCCTCTCAGGATTAAGAGTTCATGCAAATATAAGTCGTGAGTTTATTATTCATTTGACAGTCGTTAGGAGAATAATAAATCTCACACCGGTCCAGTTCAATATGTCTTAACTCTTAAAACATATCAACATATCAACTAGAAATCTCCATTTCCATGATCAAGACAAATCATCTTAGTTGATATGTTATAGCCTTCGCAGATGAAATGCCCAATTTCATCACCGACTACGAACTATAATTCTGAGTTTACAAAGAACTTGTGATTTATATCTTCTGTGACTAAATCACATAAATCACATACTATGCATCTCATGGACTATATGATAATGTCCTAATATTCATGTTACCAATAATTTCAAATAATAATACAACTTTATTAACCAAAACATTAAGTCATACATAATGTCTCACATAATAAAATACATAGCATTATACAATAGGATTTAAGGACACATATCCCAACAAGTCCATCATACTAAGTGCATAATCACCCATATACAGTCAGGCATATATCATCATGCACTATGCATCCATATAGAGCAGGAAAGTAAATCAGACATTACCAATGTTCCAAGGGTATGGCCCAGCATGGTATAAGAAATGTAAAATAGACATTGTCATACCCAAGGAACGTGGCCCAAGCAAGAAGTAGGAAAATAAAAAGGGTACATGGAGGGGGATCCTAATACTTGCTCTAGATAAGAGGCTTAGAGAGAGAGAAAGAGAAGACCACTCTAAAGGGGCTAGGCCCCCTAATCTACTAAACATTACCATTTGTGGGCTTCCATCCTTTTGCCCTTTTAGCTTGACTCTAAAAGGCCATGCCCCTTGCTCCAAATGCTCGTGCTCCATGCGCGTACATGCAAAGACAAAAGAAACAAGCCATCAGATAGGCAAAGAAACACATAGAAGGAGAAGCGTGCTAGAGACAAGTAAGGAAAAGATGCCAAACTAGGGCAAACAAATATGTGAAGCACATGAAGAGGCAAACAAATATGTTATCAGACAAAAGGGGCTGTCCTAGGAGGATAAATGTAGGTTTGGGTCGAGTGTCCATAGTTCTGTTGAATTGGAGTATGGATGACACACAAACTCATGCATGAACATGTTCGCCAGCGTGCAAAGATGCAAAGAAGCAAAGAAAGCTAAACAGGTGGCACAAAGCAAGCATGGCAAGCATATCAACATCGCACGAAGTGAAGAAAGGCGTGAATCAAGCATACCAACACCACAGAGGTGTATCTCACAGGTGATTAAATCCAAACAAACCTTAGGAGGGATGGATATAACGGTTAGGATGTGTGCCCTTAAATCCTATTGTATGATGCTATGTATGACATTATGCATGACTTAATGTTATGATTAATAAATATTTTTTATTATTATCTAAAATAATGATAACATGAATATTTAGATATTATCATTTAGTCCATAAAATTCATAGTATGTCATTTAGGCACAAAAGATAAATCATAAGTTCTTTGTAAACTCAGAATTTATTTCGTAGGTGGTGATGAAATTGGGCATTTCATCTGCGAAGACTATAACATATTAACTAAGGTGATTTGTCTTAATCATGGAAGTGGAGACTTCTAACTGGTATGTTGATATGTTTTAAGAGTTAAGACATATTGAACTGGACCACTGTGAGATTTATTACTCTACTAACGACTGCCAATTGAATAATAAATCTCACAGCTTCTATTTACATGAACTCTTAATCCTGAGAGAATAATGGACTTGATCATAAAGTGTAGGTTGCTTTGATGTATCAAGAGTGAGATCTAAAGTCATGATCATAACCTCTGTATGTTGGGTAGCCACATTTAGTGTTGATGGAGCATATATTCTCAAGATGGAATTCATAATCTCTTAACGGAGATATAATATATTTCCTTGAGATAAGTTTAATGAATTTGGTTATTCAGAGTGTTAGGCCTAACCACTTTAGTAAGGAGTTACTAAGTATATATTTATGAAGATTTTAAATATATGATGAATAAGTAATTAAACCGAGTTCAAGGATTAAGAAAATTTTTAAAGTGGCAGTCTGCATACATGACTTTGTATTACTACGAATATTTTATGAAGGGGTTACATATACAATAAAGTCTTGGGATATAATTTTTTAATAAAGTCTAGAGTGCAATTATATTTATATAGTGGTATTAAATATAATTAATAGTAACTTTGAACTTGTCAAAAGTTGATAGAAAAACTCAAGGCCCATTAAAGCTAGAGTCTTATTTGTTCCCTTTTGGTCCCACTCCAAGCCACATACTTAAGCCCAATTGGAATAGCCCAAAAGGCTAGCCCAATTAGATAATCAGTTATGTAGAAGGAGAGAAATATACAGAATTTTGTATTACACTATTTTGTGAAATGAAATTGTGTGTATGTGAGTAAATATCACTCTCGTATTCTCCCATCAACTAATTAAGAGACCACACTTCTTGGGCATTAGTGGAATTAGAGTGAAGATTAAAAGTGTTCCCAAGTACATCTAATCTTTGGTTTTGAATTTTACCACATCAAGGTACGCTCTCTTGTTCTTAAATTCTGAAATTTACATAGTACATGTTATCGATTGCAAATGAAGTGGGTTCACTAATTTTCCATTGGTATATTTTGTATGAGATACAAACCATGTTTAACCAACAATAACCACATAAGCACAAGCCCACTAAGGGCGCAAAGCAAGGCAAAGCCTAGATCTAGAAAGGCTAACATGGAGATAAAGTATGGCAACAAGCAAGTAAACATAGATGTGCAAAGAAAATGATCCAAACCCTTTAATATAGACCTAGGTATACGGATGTAGGCCTAGACCACAAGATCTAGATCTACACCCCAGTGGAAGAGCCAAAAAGCAAGAAAGAGAGATATCAAGGGACAAAAATGGCTAAAGTAGCACATGGCATAGCAACCAATATAGATTTGAGCACACAAGCATGGCACGAAGCACATGAACATAGATCTAAACACTAACATGTAGATCTAAACAAAAACATGGCAAAGAACACAAAAGCATGTAGATCTAAGTATAAATATGGCAAGGAGCCTAAAAACATGTGGATCTAAGCACAAACATGAAATTTTGACATATCCTAGCACCCAAGAAAGCTAGGCCAACAACATTAAAGTGGTAAATCGTGGAAAAAAGTAAGTAGACATGCTTGGAAAGTTATAAGACATGCTAGGAAGCTAAAACTCTGGGAAAAGTAAATGAAGAATTTTATTGAGCAAAAAGAAGCTAGGAAAAGCAATAAAGAGAAAAGGGTGTGGGTTGTAGCTAAAAAGCTACATCCACACCCCTAGCTAACCTCAAATCCAAGGTATAGAACCAAGAAGAGAAAGATTGAAAGTAAGAACACTACCTTTTGATTGTTGAGAGAAAGGAGGAAACTGCCCAGAAACTGCTCTAAGACTGCCCAAAAACGTTCCCACTTCAGATTTGGGTTGGAAAAGGACGCTTTGGCCATTTTATATATATGTAACACTTCTTTTTTCACAATACCTTTATTTTTAGTTATGGTTGGTTACAGTATGATATTTTATTATTTTATTTTGACCTATAATGAATTAACACCACAACAATTGTGAAAATATTGTGCCAATTTGTTGTGTTAATATTTTATTACAAAGTGAAACAGTGTAAATTGGACAAACCAAAAATAATAGAGAAAATCTACTGTAGCTTTATGCGTTTACAACCCAAAAAAAAAAAAAAAAATAGCCAAAGAAACAGTGAAAATTAAACAAACCAAAACTACTGTAGCTTTTCCCATTCACTCTTTTTATATATAGAAATATGCATTTTACTTGTAATGTAAATTTATATTGTAAACACATAAAAATTGGCAAACACGTTTACAAAATTTGTACAATATATATATATATATATATATATATTTGCAAATGTATATAATATTTGCAATTTTTGTTTGTATACAATATAAGCTTACATTACAAGTACAAAGTAAACATATAAAGATCCTTTAAAAAAATTAACAAAAAAAAAAAAAAAGCTCAAACCAAATTGGTGAACTTGGTGAAAAAAAAGAAAAAAGGCAGTTCACTAAACCAAAAACACTGTTTAATATACTGTTCATAAGCCTTTTGGCTATTTTTATATATAGACTAGGAAGAGTTGCATGTGCAAGGCACGTGCTACTCCTTGAGTGAGAAAATTTAAGATAAAATGTTTTTTTCATGTAGTATCAACCATGTATTTAAATTTAAAATAGTTACTTAACATATGGCTATCTATTTAGTATGATAATTTCTTAGGAGAAGGTATTTGACATCAAATGATACCATGCTAGCGGTATTAAAATCTAATAAGTGTGAGACACGTCAGCAAAAAATAACTAATCCACTAATAATTAAAAGACGTGTTATTGGGTAGTTATTTTGCAAACATGTCTCTCGTTTATTGGATTTTGATAATGTGGTATCATTTGATATAAAATACTTTTTCATTTTATAAAACCTATTTACTAAAGGCTATATATATCTACTCACAAAACAATTCTATTAAGAATAATAACAAATGTCGTTATCTTCCAACAATAAACAACTAAGGTTTAATAACATTGTCACAATATTTAAATTTTCGCAATAAATGATGACATATGCTACAATTGAAACTTTTCATCAAATTAATTACATACAACAATTTTCAATGAATATTTTGTTATTCATACTACCTCCTTTATCATTTTATTTATGAGCCTAATTACATTACTTAGCTTACTTAATTTTTAATGAACATATTTTTACGAAAGAAAAAAAAAAGAAAAAAATAACAATATATATATATATATCATTGTCGTTTTTATTAGATAAAATTATAAATCTAGAAGATTTAAACCACTAATAAATTAGTATTCTCTAGGTAACAAATAGAATACTATAATCGCCATTTTTACTTTCTAAGTATGGCAAACACATAAAACTCAACATACACAAAAAAGATTTTTGGGACATTAAAATTTCGTGGGGCATTTTAAATATTACAATGAAATATTCTAGGAATCATAAGATTTTGTCAAGGTTTATCTAAGAGAGTAACAGCTAAGACTATATAGTTGGGCCAAAATGGCCAAATACCACCATTCTTAGAATTTGTAGCAAAAAAACACTGTTTCGGAACTAAATAGGGAAATACCACTTTTCTAAAACTCGAGTTTATGAAACTCGAGTTCCTCATCAGTTCTGTCACCGTGGCATTGCCGAGTTGGAATTTATGCGATTAAAAAAAATAATGCGGTCCTCGAGCTTGGTAAACTCGAGTTCCATGCAACACAGTACTCGAGTATACCAGGCTCAAGTACCCATTATAAAAAAAAAAAAAAAAAAAAAAAATTATGTTTATGTTAATTTCTATGGAGGAACTCGAGTTTAGTAAATTCGGGTTCCTTATAACTTCTTTTTTTTTTGGATAATCGTCAAATAGGCATAAACATAAACATAAAAATAAGTAGCTTTTTTATGTTTTTATTTATTTAAATAGAAGTATTGTAAAATATAGATATTTTAATTTCAAAATATGAATTAATTTCTACATTAATTAAAATTGTTCATTGTTTTCTTAAAAAAAATTGTTCACTGTTTTCAGCAAAAACTATTCCTACAATTCTGCATAAAATTGTTCACTCTCTTTTCTGCGTAAATTATTTTCTGTTCACTATTTAAAAAATTGTTCACTATTTTCTCTTAAAACACCTATTGAAACCGCATTTTATAAATTTAAACGCCAAATCTGAATGCTTTTTCATACTTAAATTTCACAATAATCGAATTTGTTTTTCTGCATTGATGAAATCTATTTCTACATTAATAAAATTTACTCTCTGCACATTATGTTTACTGTATATTCGAATCTGCTTACTGCATTTATAAAATCTGTTTTCTACATTAATTAAAATTGTTCATTGCTTTCTCATTATAATTGTTCACTATTTTCTCGGGAGTTGTGAACTTAAAATCACCCGGTAGAGTTTTTGCCGTGTTATAGTCTGAATTTGTTGAAAAGTTTTGATTCATTAAATGTACAAAATCATGAAAATTAAATGGAAAACTATGTACTAATGTATTGATCATCTGAATTTGTTGAAAATCATTAGTGTAGCAATGGTGGACATTAACAACAACGTCTAATGTTCGTAGGTAGAAATTTTTGGATATCATCATTACTTGAATCTGAGAAGTTTGAAATATCTTTTTCATCATCTAATGTAGTAACTTCATTAATAGACTTGATGGCTCGCTCTTGCGCTTTCCCCTTTAGATGCTTCCTAGCTTTTTGAATTGCATGAAAACGGTTTAATCGTCTTTGCATTTGATTGTTCTCTTGTTCTAGATGAGGAAGTATGTTGGCAGGTTCATTTCTAGGTAACTCGACTGAGCGTGCCTTAGGAACTTGTAACCCATGCCATCGACAATACACCTTCAACTCACACCTTTTCTCGTATTAGGTTGACCATGGTGGTTTTGCTATGGTGAACTCTATTGTGGTGGTATCTATATTTAGTTTTGTAGGTTTGCCGACCATGATGTGCCTGACGCTTCCAAGACTCTCGTACATGTATATTGGCATATTAACGAAATCTCTCTTCTTTCTGACCCATTTCCCTCCATAGTGGTCTGTGTATGTCTATAGTGGTTGATCTGCTGGAATTTGCGATAATCCATTTGTTGAAGTAGATCCAAACTTGTTTTGCATTGTACGATTTGATGTTGAGGTGTTGTGACTCATAACTTAGTCAATCTACGAAGATAGTGGGGTAGAAATAAGATCATTATTGTGGTGCATTTATAACCTCATTTCATGTTCCAAGCATTATAATTTTAGTTATTAGGGCTTGTCATGTCAATACAGGCTGGAAAAACACTACATGAACAGGATTTTAAATGTTCCCAACGTTACAGTGAGATTTGAAGATATGGGCGGTAGTTGCAATGTTCTTGTACAGAGCATCATATTTAATTGACACAGTGCTATGTCCCTGGCACCAAGGTACGATTATTCATATATTTAAGTATTCACGTGAATGTGGATGATATGTCTGGACAGTGTGTGAAATCGTGCCAAGCTGTTGAGCAGCACGTGTGAAATTGTGGCATCTGTTGGTGCATGTGGTTCATATAACTACAGTTGTTGCTACAGCAGCAGGTTGGTGACGTGTCTTCAATAAAATACTCATGCCACAGTTGGTGCTACATCATATTTACTATATATTCAAATCTACTTACTGCATTCATAAAATTTGTTTTCTGCATTAATTAAAACTGTTCACTGTTTTCTCATAAAAATTGTTCATTTTTTTCTACATAAACTATTTTTAACATTCTGTATAAAATTATTTTCTAGTTCAGCATTATTTGAAAAATTATTCATTGTTTTTTTTTTGCATAAATTATTAACTGTTCATTAGGTGTTTTATGATCTGGATGCTCTAAAACCAATGACTACTCAGGAGAGAGCACAACAGGAATATGGAAGCATAAACAATGATAAAATGGATAATAAAGAGAGTAAATAGCAAAATAGATATATTCAAAATAAAGTTAAAATGGAGTATGGAACATGAAAATAGAAACCAGTAACATTTTACTTGAATAAAAACTTCAGTCTTTGATAAACTTGAAAACAAACTACTATCTTTGATACAAGCTTGAAAATAAAACTGTCTGAAGAGAAAGGTTACAAGATTACAAGAGGGGAAGAGAGTACAAAAGTCTTTCTGAGGGAAAGGGGAGGCTATTACAAAAGGCTTTCTAAAACTTAGAACTTAAAAGCTTAGAATCTTAGAAACTTAGAAACTTGTCTTCTGTCTTCGTAGTCCGTCTCTTTTATAGGTGAAATGAACCATGGTAAAGTAACCTGAGTAGGTAAATTTAACTCAAGTTAATCGGTCGATGGTATGGAAATTAGTACTGATGATTCATAGTTTGTCTTTGTCTATCTAGGAATCTTTCAGATTTTGGGAATCTATCAGATCTCTTTTTACGGATGCTAGTAAACAGTAGCAACTTTTGAACATCTGTTTGTATCTATCTGGACTGTCTGTATTTGTGAAAAGTTTTGAAAAGCTTGTTCCCATAAGATAGCCTTTAGGAGACTATGATTCTGTCCTTTTAAAATGTTTTATAAGAAAATCATCTTTAAAATTTAAAGCATACATAATAAAACAAACTTTTTTCTGTACACCTCTATGCTCTTGTTGAGTAGTGGTATAAGGGTAGCCATGATGATCATGGTGACTGGAATTCAAAAACTTTACAAATTCTACCATGATTCTAAATATGTGACAGTAAAAAATTTATGCAGTGAATAGAGAATAATTTATGCAGAAAAGGGAATGAACAATTTTTTAAATAATGCAGAACAGAAAATAATTTTATGCAGAATGCTAGAAATAGTTTATGCAGAAAACAATGAACAATTTTTATGAGAAAACAATGAACAGTTCTACTTAATGCAGAAAATAGATGACGTGCAGAAAATAGATTCGAATATAGAGTATACATGACGTGCAGAGAGCAAATTTTATTGATGTAGAAATAGATTTTATCAATGTAGAAAAATAAATTTGATTATTGTGAAATTCAAACATGAAAAAAGCATTCAAATTTGGCATTTAAATTTATAAAACGTGATTTCAGTAGGTGTTTTATGAGAAAACAGTGAACAATTTTTTTAAACAGTGAACATAAAATAATTTACGCAAAAAAGTGAGTGAGCAATTTCTTAAATAATGTTGAACAGAAAATAATTTTATACAAAATCGTAGAAATAGTTTTTTGCAGAAAACAGTGAACAATTTTTATGAGAAAACAATGCACAGTTTTAATTAATGCAGAAAATAAATTTTATGAATGCAGTAAGCAAATTTGAATATACAGTAAACATGATGTGCAAAGAGCAAATTTTATTAATGTAGAAATAGATTTTATCAATGTAGAAAAATATATTTGATTATTGTGAAATTCAAACATGAAAAGCATTCAGATTTGGCGTTTAAATATAGAAAACGTGATATTAGTAGGTGTTTTATGAGAAAACAGTGAACAATTTTTTGAAAAAGTGAACATAAAATAATTTACGCAAAAAAAAGAGTGAACAATTTTTTAAATAATGTTAAACAGAAAATAATTTTATGCAAAATCGTAAAAATGGTTTTTGTAGACAACAGTGAATAAATTTTATAAGAAAACAATGAACAGTTTTAATTAATGCAGAAAATAGATTTTATGAATGCAGTAAGCAAATTCGAATATATAGTAAACATGATGTGCAGAGAGCAAATTTTATTAATGTAGAAATAGATTTTGTCAATGCAGAAAAACAAATTCGATTATTGTGAAATTTAAGCATGAAAAAACATTCATTGGCATTTAAATTTATAAAATGCAATTTCAATTAGTGTTTTATGAGAAAACAGTGAACAATTTTTTAAATAGTGAACAGAAAATAATTTACGCAAAAAAGAGAGTGAACAATTTTTTAAATAATGCTGAACAGAAAGTAATTTTATACAAAATCGTAAAAATAGTTTTTGCAGAAAACAGTAAACGATTTTTATGAGAAAACAATAAACAATTTTAATTAATGTAGAAATTAATTCATATTTTGAAATTGAAATCTCTATATTTTACAATGCTTCTATTTAAATAAATAAAAACATTAAAAAAGCAACTTATTTTATGTTTATGTTTATGTTTATCTAACGATTATCCCAAAAAAAAAAAAAAAAAAAAAAGTTATAAGGAACTCGAGTTTACTAAACTCGAGTTCCTTACAAGGTACCATAGAAATAAACATAAACATATATATATATATATATATATATATTTATAATAAGTACTTGAGCTTGGTATACTCGAGTACTATGTTGCATGGAACTCAAGTTTACTAAGCTCGAGTACCACATTATTTTTTTTAATCGCGCAAATTTCAGCTCAGCAGTGCCACAGTGGCAGAACTAATGAGGAACTCGAGTTTCATAAATTCAAGTACCATTTGGAACTTGAGTTTCTGAAAATCGAGTTTTAGAAAAGTGGTATTTTCCTATTTAGTTCCGAAACAATATTTTTTTGCTACAAATTTCGGAAAATGGTGGTATTGGGTCATTTTGGCCTATATAGTTGTCTACAAAATAAAAAAAAGGAAATTATTCAACTTTAAAGTTTAAAGTTGGGGGGATGAAACTACCTCAAATGTAAAGGGGGAAAGTACTTTTTTTTTCATGATTTTGTTTTTTGTGAGTAAAACTATGTGTTCTTTACATTAACCAATACGTTAAAAAAAAAAAAAAAAAAAAAAAAAAAAAAAAAAAAGTCAGCCTAAGAATACTATCTGTAAAATTGTGAATTTTGGCTCAACAAATTCGCTAAAAAAAAAAGGTCAGGAACACAATAAATGTCATGATATTTTCTCAATACCTTTATTTTAGCTATGGTGGGCCTTGGTATGATCTTCTATAATTTTATTTTAGAGTAATGCTACATCTACAATATTTTCACAACAAATTCTAGGTGGTAAATTGGTATTGGTTTTTAATTAGGACAACCACTTTAAACTATGCATTAAAATAAGCAAGAAACGAAAATCCAACAAAAGAAAATTGTGCGGGAAATAGTGAATTTTTACTCACCAAATTTGACTAAACCAAAAAGGAAGTATAGGAACACAACAAAATGTCATAATATTTTCACAATATCTTTATTTTCAGCCTTGTTAAGCTTTAGTCTGATATATTATTATTTTTTTTATAGAAATACTATCTCCATAATATTTTCATAATAAATTCTAGATGGCAAGTTGTTACTGATTTTAAAATCAACCCACAACTGATATCACTTTTTTATCCATCAATAATAGCTTACCTATGATTTGTTGTGAAATTAATATGAAAATGTTGTGGATTTAACATTTTTTTTATTTGATCTATAAGAAACTAAGATCTCAACAATTCTGACAATATTATGATAACAACAAGTGTTACAACATTTTCACAAATCATTTATTTTCAGTTGTGGTTAGTCATAGTCTCATATTTTATTATTTTATTTCGACCTATTAGAAATTGACACCTCAATGATTGTTTAATTTTTTGTGTCCGTATCTATATCTATATAATAACTAATAGTTGAAACGTTTGACTTTTTGTTGACTACTCCTTATTGCACCACATGGCCACACAAATTAATGCCACACACATTTTAAAACACCCCAAAAAAAAAAGTGCCCTTTTAGTTTGGTGGTTTATGCGAACCATTCAATGATATTCTTAATACAATTGATTTTTCAATTGCCTTATTTAAAGATACAACGTTTTGTTTTAGTAGTTACAAAATATCAAACAAACGGTTCTTTCTGATCTTTTTCATTATCTATGCTCTTCTCTCTCTCTCCTTCACTCTAACATCTATTTCCTGTGGACACTTTTTTTTAATCAGTTTTCCCAAATAAGTGTTCCTCTATCTACTGTTGAACAATCTCAGAACCAGGACTTCTTGCCAAGTGCCAAATCAAGTTCAAAGGTCTGCACTACTCATTTTATAACGCCTTTTTATCCTTCTAATCATTCTAGAATATATTCTCTCATAAAATAAAATGTCAAATTATACCCATACAAAATCCAAACCAACGCATAAACAAATTGGCCCCCCAAACTGTCCCTATAGTTTTTTTTTTAAAGATAAGATTCTCATCCTATATAGTGATAGAATCTGTATATCCCACACCAAAAACAAATATAATAAATAAATGGGCCTTCAAAAAAACTAGGATGTATACGAAATTTTTTTGAACAATTATCTAAAAAAAGGGCTTCAATTTTGCCTCTTGTCATTTAAAAAAAAGAAAAACAAACTTACATTGGAGGGTTGGAGTTGACCATGAAAGGAGAACCATTTCTTGCTCTCTTTCTCTGACTCCTTAGTATTCGGCATCCAGACTCACTATTTAGTCTGATTTTTCTTTCTTCCCTCTTCTTTGTCCTTACTTCTTTATCCCTTTTACCATTTTTTTACTTATGAGTTATGAATTTCTAAAGGTGTGTTTGTTTGGAGGTGAAACAGGAAGGATAGAAAACTTTGGAGAGAAAATAGGAGGGAAAATTTTTTTGGGGTGTATTTGGTTGAGTGGAGAGGAAGGAAAATAAATGGTAGGGCCCAAGTATTTTCTCCCCTGACTTATCAAAATTCTCTCCAAAGTAGAGAGAAAACTGATTAAGGATAAATTTTTTCTTAATTGACAAAAATGCTCAGTATATATATACACATTTATTTTCTTTTCTTTTCTTAGTAACGTTGCTTTGCTTTATTTTTTTCTTCCCTGGGCAGCTACGTTGCCTTTTTTTTTTTTTTTTCAAGCATGGCGTACGTTGACTTTCTTTTTTTTTTTTTTTTTTCCTATTCTTTTTTTCTTCTTTTGATTTCCTAGGCTTAGGCGTGATAGTTTTTTTTTTTTATTTTTTTTTTTTTTTTTTAACTAGTTGTGATTTTATTTTGACAAGATTTTTATTTTTTTTAATAAATTTGGGTGATTTTTTTTTTTTTTTTGTGGTTATTTGTCACTTTTTTGTTTTAATTGGGTATCATTCTTTAATAAGGATATATGAGTAAATTTATTCATACCCATTTTTTTCATCCCTCCACTTTTTCACCTCCAACCAAACAAA
Source organism: Castanopsis chinensis (assembly GCA_032878915.1). Taxonomy (NCBI): domain Eukaryota; kingdom Viridiplantae; phylum Streptophyta; class Magnoliopsida; order Fagales; family Fagaceae; genus Castanopsis; species Castanopsis chinensis. Next base: position 45,030,125 of record JAVQMG010000133.1, read on the forward strand.
TAGGAAAGAAAATAAAATCTTTTCTATCCTCCCACTTTTCCACTCTCCCACCATTTTCTATCCTCCTACTTTTTCACTCCTCCAACCAAACGGACCTTAAGTTGAAGGTTTCTTTTTTCGCGTTACAATTTACTGGATTGCTCCAACTCCTACCACATGTCTGGCTTACGTGTTCTGGCCCACCAGCTTTCACCCACTTCAATATATTTACAATTTTATTTGTTAATTTTACCATTTCATTAGTTCTTTTTTAGGACAATAATATTTCATTCGTTTCTTTCCAGTTTCCAAAAAGTGAATTTTGACTCTTGATGTGGTTTTCTTTGTTTGCCAGCAAGACACTTCTTGCTATTTATGTCCTCATTTTTTGCTCTGTACTTTTTTTTTTTTGGGACCAATTTATTTTTACCCCCTCCTATTACTAAAATAATTTTAATTATTTATCGCAAGTTCTAATTAACTCAACTGATAAAATTTTTGATAGTTGAATAAAAGATATGTAGTAAGTTTAAAGGCTACTACCGAGTTTGGATTGCCTCATTCTTTTCTTAGCATTTAAAATAAAATAGTTCGAGTTGCAAAGTTAACAACAATTTGTAATTATCTCTTAAAAAATTTTAAAAAATAAGTAATAAAGAAATTTAAATTTAATTACGTTTTACTTACGTCTATTAAACAATAAATAAATAAACATTTAGTATAAAACCATTAGTTAGATCATTTCTACACTATTATTGATCTACATTATTCAGGTTTACCCCTCTCTCTTTATAATTATGACTATATCATTCATTTGATTGAAAGGCCATAGTTTAGCTTAAGATTGGGCGAAAATAGCCAAATACCATCTTTTTCCAAAATTTGTAACAAAAAAACACTGTTTCGGAAGTAATTGGTGATCTACCATTTTTCTTGTACTCGAGCTCTACAAACTCGAGTTTTAAGTGGTACTCGAGCACAGTAAACTCGAGTATGCCCTAGTTCCGCCACCATGGCACTGCTGAGCTAGAATTTATGTGATTAAAAAAAGTAATGTGGTATTCAAACTTGGTAAATTCAAGTTCCATGCAACACAGTACTCAAGTATGCTAAGCTCGAGTACCTATTATAAATAAAATTATGTTTATGTTTATTTCTATGGTACTCGAACTCACTAAGCTCGAGTACCTTGTAAGGAACTCGAGTTCCTTATAGCTTTTTTTTTTTTTTTTTTTTTTTGGTGGGGGATAATCGACAATTAAACATAAACATAAAAATAAGTAGCTTTTTTATGTTTTTATTTATTTCAATAGAAGCGTTGTAAAATATAGAGATTTTAATTTCAAAATATGAATTAATTTCTTCATTAATTAAAATTGTTCATTATTTTCTCATAAAAATTATTCACTGTTTTCTGCATAAACTATTTCTAGCATTTTGCAAAAAATTATTTTTTGTTCAGCATTATTTAAAAAATTGTTCACTCTCTTTTCTGCGTAAATTATTCTCTGTTCACTCCATAAATTGTTCACTGTCACATAGATAGAATCATGGTAAAATTTGTAAAGTTTTTGAATTCCAGTCACCCTGATCATCGTGGCTACTCTTATACCACTACTCAGCAAGAGCAAACAGGTGTACAGAAAAAAGTTTGTTTTATTATATATGTTTTAAATTTTAAAGATGATTTTCTTATAAAACATTTTAAAAGGACTTTACAAAAGGTCATTGATAGAAAGACTTTGGAATTACATCTTGTTAACACTAATGCATTTATTGAAGCATCTGGTTGTCAACTCCCTGACAAGGAGGTTGGAGATTCAAGCTCCACAAAGACAGGATCATAGTCTCCTAAAAGCTATCTTATGGGAACAAGCTTTTCAAAGCTCCACCCTAAGATTCAAGCTTTACAGCATTTATTAGAACAGAAGACATGACAGACAACATATGGCTATCTCATAAAGCTATATGGTATGAAAGTGTTGGAGAAGCGAACAGAGTTTATGAAGGAATAGGAGACAGATACAATCCCTATCTAGGATTACTTATCAATACGGAGACAGAAGATCCAGTAATTCATGATACTTTATGGTTATGTGAAATGCTAGAAGCAGGGTTTATCAGCAAATTAATCATAACTTCTGGAATTCAAATTAGTTTATTTCCCAAAGTCATCCAAGAAGTAGCCGCACAGATTGGAGGACTTAATTATATGAAGATCACTATCTAGAGTACTATTTTAGCTTGGGATAGTAGTTATTATATGGAAGCTTAGCCAACACACATTTTGGTTCTTATTCATGATTGGGGTTGTATCCTTGAATACAATTAGTATACAGGAGATACTTATTTACCACTTAATGATCCAGATGCTCTGGCTCAAGAATGGTCTAATTTCATGAGTAATAAGATTTATGAGATACAGAAAGAATTAGACAGAGGCTTCTAATTATATAGTTATACAAACAGGATAGCCATATATGGTCCAATACCTTTAGCAAGGAGACTATTTGGGAAAAGAAAGATTGATAAGGATCCTAGAATGAAACAGATTGAAAGACAGACAGATAGATCACTATTCACTGGTGATAGATCACTATTCACTGGCGACAAATCACTATTCACTGGCAACAGATCACTATTCACCAATACGTGTGAATAGTTTCGAGACAAATCAAGATAGTCCAGACAGTACAGACCGATGGCGACTCTAAGAATTTTGTTCAACGGGGTCATTAAGAAACTTGAACTAAACAAAATTTAATAAAAAAAAAAAAAAGAAATTGAATATATTGAGTTATAAAAAAAAACGCAAATATATGAAGTTTTACGATTTTCTTCTGAGTTTTCATATTTTAAAATCATTACAATATAGTTTATTATCAATTGTCATTATTTATTGTTAATGTTGGTAAGTATGGCCATTTTATTTTATTAAGTTTGTATAACATTTTTTATTTTTATGAAGTTGTCATTATCTATTTGTCATTATTTTTATAAAAAATATTTCAAATTAAATAACAAAACTCAACCCATTGTCTCTGTATTAAATTGGCCTACACAGCCACATTCATCCATACATAAATAATACACTAAGTATCTACATAACTAATAAAATGCTTAAACAATTACTAATTTTACTATTTTGGTTTTTGAATCACTAACTTTATAACAAAAATTTATTATACTATGATAATAATATACACACATGTAACAAACCTTCAATATTTTCTAATTATTAAATGATATAAAGTTATATTATATTATAGTACACAACACACATTCACATGCATTACATTTCACACAAATAACATAATAAAAAATAAAAAATAACACACACAATCAATATTAGATACACACTCACACACATATAACATAAATTTATAATAAAAAGAGACACCTACAACTTACAAACATCAAATCGTACAATGTGAAACAAGTTTGAATCTACTTCAACAAATGGATCATCACAAGTTCCTGCAAATCAACAACTACAGATATATACAGACCACTATAGAAGGAAATGGGTTGAAAAGAAGAGAGACTTCCTTAATATGCCAATATACACGTACGAGAGTCTTGGAAGCGTCGGACACATCATGGTCTGTAAACCTACAAAACTAAGTACAGATACCACCGCAATAGAGTTTACTGTAGCAAAACCACCATGGTCAACCCTATACGAGAAAAGGTGTGAGTTGGAGGTGTATTGTCGATGGCATGGGTTACAAGTTCCTAAGGCATGCTCAGCTGAGTTACCTAGAAATGAACTTGCCAACATACTTGCTCATCTTGAACAAGAGAATAATAAAATGCAAAGGCGATTAGACCGTTTTCATGCAATCCAAAAAGCTAGGAAACATCTAAAGAGGAAGGTTCAAGAGCGAGCCATTAAGTCTATTAATGAAGTTACTGCGTTAGATGATGAAAGAGATATCTCAAACTTCTCAAATTCAAGTAATGATGATTTCCAAAAATTTCTACCTACAAACATTAGGTGTTGTTGTTAATGTCTACCATTGCTACACTGATGTTCGCAATGTTGCATGTGTTGCTCAACGATTTGGTACATTCTTTGATTTTTCACTGAGTTTACACGATTTTGTTCATTCAACGATTTCGAATTTTTCAACAAATTCGAATGATCAATCCATTAGTACATAGTTTTCCATTTAATTTTCACGATTTTGTACATTTAATGAATCCAAACTTTTCAACAAATTCAAACTATCTGTACATCTAATTTACACAATTTTATTTTGTACTTTCAAGATTTTATAGATTCAACGAATAAATTTTGTTTTTACAAATTCAAACGATTTGTACATCTAATGTACACAATTTTCTCTTGAATTTTCACGATTTTGTACTTTCAACGAAATTTGATAGGTCAAAAACGTATTGACTCCTAGTGAATTAATTAATTGATTAATTAGCCAAGTTTATTAATTAATCAAATTAACATGCAAAGCACGTGGTAGCACAAAAAAATAACTAATTAAATTAAGTGCACCAGAAATTAAATTGATACGGTGATTTGTTTTTGAATGGAGAAAATTAACACGGCAAAAATCCTACCGAATGATTTTAAGGTCACTATTCCCGAGAAAACATTGAACAATTTTTATGAGAAAATAATGAACAATTTTAATTAATGCAAAAAAAAAATTTTATGAATGCAGTAAACAGATTCAAATATACAGTAAACATGATGTGCAGAGAGCAAATTTTATTAATGTAGAAATAGATTTTATCAATGTAGAAAAACAAATTCGATTATTGTGAAATTTAAACATGAAAATCATTTAGATTTGGCGTTTAAATTTAGAAAACGAGATTTCAGTAGGTGTTTTATGAGAAAATAGTGAACAATTTTTTAAATAATGAATAGAGAATAATTTATACAGAAAAGACAGTGAACAATTTTTTAAATAATGCTGATCAGAAAATAATTTTATGTAGGATGCTAGAAATAGTTTATGTAGAATGGGATAATTACAATTTACCCACTTGTGGTTTGCCTCTAATTTGATGTGCCTACCTGTGGTTTAAAGTTTGACACTTTGCCCACCCGTGGTTTATTCCGTTTATGCTCCGTAACGCACCTCTAATTTTTCCGTTATTCTAACAACTTTCATCAAAAAATCAAACAAGAAAGTAGATCAAACCAATTGAAGCATAACAATTTGAACTTTATCAGTTTAACTACTCTAAAACCAATTGCAGCAGTAAATAAATCAAATTAGCCTCAGATTCCAATCAAGTAAAAAAACCCACAGATCCTGAAAACTTCATAACAATCCAAAAAAAAATTCATTAACAATCTATAACTAAAAAAAAAAAAAATCTAAACTTTGAAAAGAAGAGGGAGGGAGGGAGGGAGGGAAGGAGAGATTTGAGTGAGAAAGCCGATCTGACCCACACACCAATGACGACGAGACGCAGCTCCACCCCACACTCCGTCGAAGGTCTGACATCCACCCACACTCCGACGTAGCTCCACCCCACACTCCAACGCCAAACTGGTGAGTTTTCTCCCTTTTCTTCGCTTCTCTCACCTTTGCCCACTTCGAGCTTTGCATGTACCCGATCCACCAAGGCAAAAATCTCACTTACGCTGGCAAAGCCATACCCACCTCCAACATCTTCGATTTGTTGTCGATGAAGCCAATCTATGGGTTTGGGTTTTGATTTGTGGAGGAGGAGCATGACTGATTTGAGTCTTGGTTTTGAGAAGCATGACGTGTAGGTTGCGATTTAGGTTCTAGTGGTGGTCGATCTGAGATTTTGGGTTGTCACGGTGGACATCAGCGTGGGGTCGTGGTGCTGTGGGTGGACCTGGGTTCATGGGGCCATGGGTAGCAACTCATTGTGGGTCTTGGGATTCATTTGTGCCTGGGTTGAATTCATTAGCTCTTATGTTTCAAATATATGCCTGGGTTGAATTCATTTGTTCTTAAGTTTCATTTGTTCTTGAATTCATTTGTAAAAATTTGGATCTAAATCTAAATAGTTGTTTGCTTGTGGTTGAGATGATAGGTTCAAATACAAGTTGAAGTTCTAAGAAATTGCATAATTTTTTTTACCAATAGCACATTTTGATCTTGTTTTCTCTTGAATTTTTATGTTTTTTATGTTTTGGGAGGAGAGAGACATAAGAGAGTGCAAAAATACATATTTACCCTTCTTTTTAACAGAGGTGGGTTACGGAGCATAAACAAAATAAACCACAGGTGGGCAAAGTGTCAAACTTTAAATCACGGGTAGGCACATCAAATTAGAGGCAAACCACAGGTGTGTAAAGTATAATTATCCCATGTAGAAAACAGTGAACAATTTTTATAAGAAAACAATGAACAATTTTAATTAATGTAGAAATTAATTCATATTTTGAAATTAAAATCTCTATATTTTACAATGCTTCTATTTAAATAATAAAAAAAAAAAACTACTTATTTTTATGTTTATGTTTAGTTGTCGATTATCCCCCCCAAAAAAAAAAGTTCTAAGGAACTCGGGTTCTTTCTAGTATCGTAGAAATAAACATAAACATAATTTTATTTATAATAGGCACTCGAGCCTGGCATACTCAAGTACTGTATTGCATGGAACTCAAGTTTACGAAACTCAAGTACTACATTATTTTTTTAATCGCACAAATTCCAGCTCAACAGTGCCACGGTGGCGGAACTAGGGGGTACTCGAGTTTACTGTGCTCGAGTACCACTTAAAACTCGAGTTTGTAGAACTCGAGTACGAAAAAAGTGGTGAATCACCAATTACTTCTGAAACAGTATTTTTTTGCTATAAATTTCAGAAAAAGATGGTATTTGGCCATTTTCGCCTTAAGATTGTCTAATTTTCATTCTTTTTGATATTTGATAGACTAATGATACACCTTATATTGAGGATTTGCTTTCTTCAAGTATTGTACTTTGTGAGATCATATTAACTGCAATTTCATTATCTAATTGATTACTATTCAATGATGTTATTCTACTCTACCTTTGCATCCTGAATATGTGGAAGCAGCCATGGGGTCTTGGATGTACAAATACTTAAAATCGTTTTTTGTTCAATCAATTCAATGATGTTTTGTTACATATCTTGAAGGCTTTATTTCTAAACTTTTTAAATAACTCAATCAAATTAGGATTAAAGAGGAGTACTTGGGAAAAAATTAGAGCATTTAGCAATAGTAATACTAATTATGGTTGGCTTTCATATGAGCTGCTACATTAATATTTCTTTTTTAGTTTTATTTCATCTATGAAGTGCATATGTAGCCATATAAACATCTATAAGTATTTAATTGCATCGGTTATCTTGATAATATTTAATAGGACTTTTCTTAAAGATTTTTTTTTTTTTTCATTTTCCATAGCCAATATTATGTTTGTTTCAATTCAAGACAAACATAATTAAATTATACATCTATGCAAAGTTTTCCTGTGCGTCGCACGAGTTTGCGACTAGTAATATTAATATATGTCAACTCATATAAATATTAAAAGAAAAAAGCAAAAACCGATGACTGAAAAAAATAAAAAAAAAAGTGATGAACAATACATATTGATCAAACTAAAAAGTGCGGTAGCTTTTACACATTCACACAACAAGTATTACATTATTTTTACAAAACATTTATTTTCAATCGTAATTTGTCACAATCTCATATTATTATGAAATTTATTGTGTCCATATAACAGTATATATACTAGCTCATATAAATATTAAAAAAAAACGACGAGTGAAAAAGAAAGGAATAGCCACGCACATTCACGCTTGCTTTTTGGGTCCGTTTAGATACAGCTGAAAATTAGAAACTGAAAATATTATAATAAAATAATTTTTAAATGTGCGAACAGTACTACGAGATCTATTTTAATAAAAAGTTGCTGAAAAGTATGTGTACAATATGTAAACAGTGTGTATACACAGTATATACATAGTGTGCATACCCCAACCAAAGAAAAGAACAGAAAAGAAAAGCTGTGATTGTACTTTTTTTTTTTTTTTTTTTTTTTTTTTTTTTTGCTGAATGATTGTACTTTGTTAATTTCTACTTTTATATGCAGGACCAATGAATATCATTTGTGTGGTGCTCAGGAATGTGGTCTTTATTAGGCAATAAATATCATTTGTGCGGTGCTCAGGAATGTGGTCCTTTTTTTTAAAATATCATTTGTGTGGTGCTCGGGAATGTGGTCCTTATTAGGCAATAAATATCATTTGTGTGGTGCCCAGGAATGTGGTCCTTTGTTTTTCTAAAACTGAATATTCATTCCATTCAACAGAAGGCAAGAAACGCTAAACCAAAGCTCCTGACGGAAAAACAGCAAGGAAAAGTAACAAGACAGACCACAAACAAACCAGACCACTCTCTAATTCCTTTAGCTGAGACTATCTGCACCAATAAGATTAGGAACAATATTTGGTGTTGTACCAATCCAACTCTTCAACTCTGCATCACTTTTGGCCTGTTGAGCAAGTTCATGGGCTATCTTATTGCCATTATTATTTGTGTGTCTAACCTCTACCCCTGAATTTTGACATTTCATAAATGATACCAGAAATGACATGGCCAATCATTCCTCTACAATCTTTGTGTCTAACTGCCTGGATAGTCGGCAGGCATGCGGTCCTTATTAGGCAATAAATATCATTTGTGTGGTGCTCAGGAACGTGGTCCTTACTAGGAAATCCAAGTTCAAACTTGGGCTTGGTAATTGGACACCATGCGAAGCAACCGACTCTATTGACCAATAGAGGTTTCTTTGGTTATTTGAAGGGAGCAGCCGCGCCCACTTTCTTGGAGCTTCTAGGATAGGTTTTCTCTATTATTTGTGTAACAACTCTTTGGATGTATTTGAATTTTGAGTTTTGTTTATATTCTTAACACCATTATTATAATATCCTTCTTTTGTTAGTGAAATTTATTCATTAAACACTGTTCATGGACGTAGCTTAAGTCCCAACCATGTAAATCTTTTTGTTATTTGTGTGATTATTTCTTCTATTTTTTATTTCTATTTTGTATATTATTTGGATACACACAACAAATAAATATTTGTGTTTTCGTTATTCTAAACAAATTGATATCAAAGCTTTTGCTTTTACAACAATATTCATTAAAAAGAAAAAAATGTCATCTTTATTTAGAAATTTGAGTATATAACTACATACTTTTGGCGCGATAGTTATTTTATAAGTGTTCGTGGCATGTGAGGGGTAAGAGACAAAATTCAAGTCCCTAAAAAAGAAATTTATATACATATATACTAAGATTAGATTGGAATAGAATTCTATCTTGTAAAAAAAATAAAAAATAAAAATAAAAACTTGAGTATGTACATTAGGCCTAGCATTATATCTAAAAAAAACGCTCCTCTGTGTTGTTTACTAATTAAGCAATAGTACTTTCTTGATTTGATTGCTGATTAAAGAAATTTGATCTATATCTCCAACAATACATATACTGAATCGGATGCGTCCTCAGTGATCCAAGCTGTCTCCCAAGGCTTCTGTGGTGGTGAGTTTGGTCACCTGATCCAGGGTATTCTGCTGGCAAAATCCTCCTTCACCCACTGCTCTTTCCAGCATGTGAAAAGGTCTCTCAACAGGGCTGCTCACGAGCTAGCCAAATCAGCCAAATGTAATCAAGTCAATATGGTTTGGAAGGGTGTTACCCCGCCTCTTTTAGAGCATTTGATTCAATCCGGGCTTGGTTAATTGCCTTTCTTGTATTTGGTCCTGTTGTATATCGTCTCTTTGTTCAATGATATTGCATCTCCTTTCAAAAAAAAAAAACAATACATATACTGAGAACGAAGGTTTCCAGGGTTCATTTGAATATCTGAGTTAAAAAAAAAAAAAAAAAAAAAAAAAAAAAAGAAAAGGCAACAATCATGTATGTGATTTATGATCCAAGTGTTAATCTTTATTTGTACAGCTGGGTGGAGGTACTACACGTCAGATATTGAGCAAGTTGTACGTTCACATGGTCATCATTAATTTCGTAGACCTGGCAGCTGGCAAATATGGACGAGGAAGGACAAATTATCATGATGACATACGAATACACCAATATCCAAAAATGAAAAGTCCAATTTAACCATGGCTTACAAATAGGTACTTCCATCGAACAATCTAAAAGTCCAACATACCTTTTGGCCTTGTTCAACCTCCTCAAAAAGTCTAATTTCTTTTCAATCAGCTCTTCATCTTCTTTTTGTTGCCACTTCCCAATGCAATGTCAATGTCCTTCAACTTCCCTACTTCAACGCAGATAGCAGTAACCTAACCTTACAGGGTGATGCATTCAGGAACGCAGATGGTCACCATCTCACAAAGGATTCTCATGGCAGCCCCATCAACGGAAGTGTTGGTCGTGCCTTATATCATGAACGAGTTCACCTTTGGGATAATAGCACAGGGAAGCTTAAAGTTACAGACTTCACCACGAACTTCTCCTTTAGCATTACAGCTCTTGATAGTAAGGATGCTGTTAAGGATTATACTGGTGATGGGCTTGCTTTCTTCATCTCACCATTTGATTCTATGATCCCTAACAATTCAGGAGGCGGGGATCTTGGACTGTTTAGTGATGAAACCGCTATCAACGGCACTCAAAATCAACTTGTTGCCGTTGAGTTTGACACTTTCAAAAACGACTGGGAGCATACAAGTGCTCCTCAACTCATGTGGGAATCGATATCAATTCCATTGTCTCGGACGTAAGTGAGACTTTTCCACCAAGCATTAATATTAGGAATGGGTCAACAACAAATGTATGGGTAAGTTACGACTCAACATCCAAAAATCTTAGTGTGCTCCTTACTTATGCTACTAACCAGCATACAGTTGGAATTCTAGTCTGTCATGTATTGTTGACTTGACTATTTTGCCGGAATGGGTTAGCGTTGGTTTCTCCGCTACTACAGGTTGGGCGGTTGAGTTACATACAATTCTTTCTTGGTCATTTAGTTCAACTTTAGAGGCTGGAGATGTGTCTACTCAACCAAACAAGGCAGGAGGTGGATTTACTCAAACAAACAACACGGGAAATGGGAGCACTCAACCATACAAGACAGGAGGTGGATTTACTCAAGCAAACAACACGGGAAATGGGAGCACGAAAGACAAATTGGAGTTGATCATTAGTTTAGCAGTGAGTTCCGGTGCAGTGAGTTGTGGTATAGGTCTACTTTGGTTTTTTTGTTGGAGAAAAAGGGCCGGTGGAAATGCAGAAGATTCGGGTGATGATGACAATATGGATGATGAATTTGAAAAAGGAGCATGGCCAAGGAGGTTCACATACCGTGAACTTCTCGATGCAACAAACAACTTTGTTGAACGAGGGAAGCTTGGAGAGGGAGGATTCGGAGAAGTTTACAAAGGTATGTTAAGTGAATCCAATGTGGAAGTTGCAGTGAAGAGGATCTCCAAAGGATCAAAGCAAGGAAAAAAGGAGTACAAGTCAGAAGTGAAGATCATTGGCCGTTTGAGACATAGAAATTTGGTTCAACTCATTGGTTGGTGCCATGAACAGCGTGAGTTACTTCTTGTGTATGAGTATATGCCTAATGGAAGCCTTGATTCTCATCTATTTGGAGCAAAGATTATGCTAAAATGGCCAATAAGGTACAGAATAGCTCAGGGATTGACTTCTGCAATACTCTACCTCCATGAAGAGTGGGAATAATGTGTAGTGCACAGAGATATAAAGTCTAGCAATATCATGTTGGATTCAAACTTCAATGCCAAACTTGGCGATTTTGGCCTTGCTAGACTCGCAGACCATGAGTTGGGCTCACAAACAACTGCGGTAGTTGGGAACGTGGGCTACCTTGCCCCGGAGTGTTTAACCACTGGTCAGCTTTTAAGGAATCCGATATTTATAGTTTTGGGGTGATTTGTCTTGAAATTGCATGCGGAAGAAAGCCAGTCAATCCACAGGCCGAACCAAGCAAGGTTAAGCTAGTAGACTGGGTGTGGGATCTCTATGGAAATGGTCAACTCCTTGAAGCCGTTTATAAAAGATTAGGTGTGGAATTTCATGAGGGGCAAGTAAAGCACTTGATGGTGGTTGGATTATGGTGTTGTCATCCTAAACCCACTAGCAGGCCCACTATAAGGCAAGTAATACCCGTTCTTAATTTTGAAGCTTCTTTGCCCAACCTTCCATCAAAGTTGCGAGTGCCAAAATTATCCAATACTTCATCGGGTTTCACCAGATCTAAAGATCAAACGCAATGTTCATGTAGTAGTTGTTCTACTAATTCGTCTATGTCAACTGGCCCAAGCGAACCTCCTCTATATCCAAGCTAAGCTGAAGTGGAGTTAGCTTCAACTATGCATTAATGTACGGTGAAAACTATATTTTAGTCCCTACATTTTTACCTGATTTTCATTTTGGTCCCTATATTTTATTTTCACCACTTTTAGTTCCTGTTTAAAAAAACGCCTTCTATTTAAGTCCTTTCCGTCAGTGCCGTAAGGGCATCGGCTGACGTGGCAAACGGAATTATTAAAATAATAATAAAAAATTTATTTTGTTATTAAAAAATGCCACATCAGAAATTAAATTTTAAAAAAATAATTTAAGTAAATTTAACTAAATAAAAAAAATCAAAAACAGAAATAAAAATAAAAAATCCCATTAATAGAGATCAAAGTGTGTATTGAACATTAATAGAGATCAAAGTGTGTAATAAACATGAACATGAACAAGAACAGGAACAAGAACAAGAACAACACAAACCCAGTAATTAAAAAACAAAAAAAAAAAAACAGAACAACAACAACAACAACAACAACAACAACAACAACAAAATAAACATTTCAATCAAACTAACCCACAAACAAACTCCACATTTCAATCAAACTAACCCACATTTCAATCAAACTAACCCGCTAGAAATTGGAGCATTGGCCCATGGGTCTGATCAAGAAAGAGAGAGAGAGAGAGGGCGACACGTGCACGCCGATCAGCCTCCGCCACCTCGTCGATGAACACCGTCGCTTTAGCACGCCGATTGGCCACCCATTCTTGTCGATCTACCCTTTCACATGCTGATATGGTAGAGAGAGAAAGAGAGAGGCAGACAGCGGAGCCACCACCACCACCCATTCTTGTCGATCTACCCCTTAGCAGCGGAGGCACCACCGCCACTCCTCGCCGATTTCCCCTTTCCCACGCCAATAGAATATTTTTAGAGATGGGTTTATGCGTTTACTGGATTTGTGCGATTTCCCCTTTCTCACCCCTCGCCGATCTACCCATTTGTTTTTTTTTTTTTTTTTTTTTTAATTACTGGGTTTGTGCTGGGTTTATACATTTACTGGTTTGGAGATTGGTTCTTGTTACTGTTCTTGTTCAATACACACTTTGATTGGGTTTATTATGTTGTTGTTGTTGATGTTTTTTTTTTTTTTTTTTTTTTTTTTAATTACTGGGTTTGTGCTGGGTTGGTGTTGTTCTTGTTCTTGTTCTCGTCCTTGTTCTTGTTCTTGTTCATGTTCATTACACACTTTGATCTCTATTAATGGGATTTTTTATTTTTATTTCTGTTTTTGATTTTTTTATTTAGTTAAATTTAGTTAAATTATTTTTTTAAAATTTAATTGCTGACGTGGCATTTTTTAATAACAAAATAAATTTTTTATTATTGTTTTAATAATTCCGTTTACCACGTTAGTCGGTGCCCTAACGGCACTAACGAAAAGGACTTAAATAGAAAGCGTTTTTCTAAACAGGGACTAAAAGTGGTGAAAATAAAATATAGAGACCAAAATGAAAATCGGGTGAAAATGTAGGGACTAAAATGTAGTTTTCGCCTTAATGTATTTGATAATTCAAACTTTGGTAATGAACTTGAAAGCATGCATGTAAAATGAATGTAAACTTTTATTTAAAAGTGTCTTTCCTGAATGGTTTGAAAAATGTATGTTTACAAAATAGTTGATAAAAATTCACATTTTACCCAGAAGCTTGCCTGCTGATAGCTTTCATAGGAATTCTAGCTGTGCCTCAGTATTGGGAAACTAGATGTGCCATTGGATGAATAGCTCTTGGCTGTACTTTAGATTTCAAATGAAAAACAAATTACAAATAAAATAGTTATGCCTACTTTTATACAAAGACGAAAATGGATGCAATTGACTAGCATTACAACATAGGACCTGAGTAATAAATTAGTTAGTAACCACTTATGAAAGTTAGAATAAACACAAGACTTAGGGCACGTTTGGTACATTGTAATGATTATTACATGGGAATAAGAATAAGTATTATAAGGAATACATTAAGTTGGAATGTAATAAGTATTACTATTCATTAGTTTGGTGACCATTTAGGAATAGAATTCTAAATATGCATCCACAATTTAGTAGAGTATAAAAAAAAGTGTAATTAAATAATTTTTAAGTCAAATTTCCTATTTTAGGGTGTTCAAAATAAAGCTAATAATTAACAATAAGGAAAATTTATTTTCTTTCCTTTTGAAGATGTGGCAACTAATGGCTTTTTAGGAAATTTTTTAAAATAGTTATTACACAGGGTGAAGGAATAGGTATTCAGCACTTTTGATAAGGAATAGTTATTCCTCATTTTGAAGAATAGCTATTCATAAGGAATAACTATTCATTGTAATAAAAACATAACCAAACAACCGAATAGTTATGCCATATGAATATCTATTACATTACAATGTCTATTACAATCTACCAAACATGCCCTTAGCATTTGTTACAAAAGCCTATACATAAGGAAACACAATGCAGCTTAGAATACTACGCTGCATCACTTTACCACTCACAAATATCACTTACTCTTGTATGGTAACATTAAGATTATTTTATATTTATTGCTTTTAACAATGGACTTGTTCATACCATTGACTATACTTAATAGATGATGATATGCTCTAACATTCACACTTGAACTGTTTCTTCTCAAACTCGGGTCATAAATCAGGATTGAGATCAGGTGCAACCTAGGGTATTGCACTTGATGCAATTTCTTTGAATGGTTGAGATTGATAGTTGCAAAAAACAACATTCAATCTCAACTATTGATTCAAAAAATTTAAGAAAAAAGTTCCAAAAAGTAAAAAGTGAAAATTAAAAAGCTAAAAAGTGAAAAATAAAAATAAAAAAATTTGTGAGTGGAAATGGTGAGTTGCACCAATAGTCATTCAGCATCTTACCATGTTTTATATGGATTAGTCATCCACCCTTACGATTTCCATCAAATACGAGACTTAGATTGCATTTGGTATTGGCTGAAAAAGATAAATTTTTTTTTTTTACTATTTAGTTTATTTTTACTACTATTAATAAAGCCTATTACACTTTTTGGTACTATTAATTTTTGGTACTATTAATAAGTCTCACTGTACTATTTTAACTAGGTTTTTAGCTTTATTTAAAGTATTTTCAGCAAATAGTTTTTAATTTCAACTAAATAAATTGTTCCCAAACAAACTCTTAATGATGTGGCTAAGGATTGGAGCTTTAGTTATGAGGGATGGGGCTGGGTTGCTTAATTAGAGAATGCTAATGGGAAAACTCAATTCTTCAAGAGGACACCCTTGGATTAAATAGCTTTAGGTTGTACTACAGAATTGCAATAAATAAAAATAAATAAATAAATAAAATCCTTATTACAATTTTCAACATAGACTCTTAATTAGCATTTGACTGGTTAATTGGGTAACTTACTAGCTAACCACTACTATAGTTCTAATAAACACAACGTGTGTTGTCTGCAGGATCTTCGAGAAAGCTGATGGCAATGGAGCCCTTAATGCTACGTGCAAGATCATGGAACAATCGCCAATAATGGGTTTTACTACACTTTTACACCCAATTGTATTTCCTGCATTATATCATTCATTCAAGAAAAACACATATATAATTAGAATGATCCGCTGCATCGCTTTGCCACTCACACTCAGACTCAATTCGTGTATATCTAACATTAAGATTTAAAAAATAAAAAGAATTATGGACACATTCATACATGAACATACTTATTAAGATGATATGCTCAAATAGTCAAACTTGAATCATTTCTTCTGTGATAAAATTTTGAAAAATACTAAAGCTACTACATATGTTAATACATAATATTTTTAAACTGATATTGCACTGAATGCAATTTGTGAGTTTCAAACACCTAAAATTGAACGTTTGATTTTTTTTTTTTTTTGATAGTGAAAATGTCAAATCAATTAATAAATTATAGTATATGATAAAATTTGTAATAACCCTAGCATTTTTCCCTAAAATCTTACCCAAAAATCATTTAGATGGATCCGGCCGGCCGGTTGGGCTGCGATAGGTAACAAATAAAAACAAAAGGGAGAGCGAGAAATGCAGAGCCCACTGTATACAAAGTTTTGTTTGCATATGGGACCAGGCGGTGGCTTCAATCTAGATCCTCAACATGAAAATGATATACACGTACGATACATAATATGATCAAACGCTTAGATAAAGTTGTCCCAAAGGATTGCTATCCAACTTATCGTTCTCTACGCATTCGACGTAACTATATATGGACATCTCCAACACACATTCTAGCCTTCTTCAATATCAGAAAGTCCATCGTTTTCTCAGTCAACTCTTCGTCTTCATCTTCTTTTTATTTCTACTTCCCACTGCAAACTCAATTTCCTTTAACTTCTTTAGTTTCAATTCAAATGTTGTCAACATAACCTTTCAGGGTGATGCACACTCGCTACCAGAACAACACCTATAGTGTTGGTCGTGCCTTGTATCATGAACAAGTGCACCTTTGGGATAACAGCACAGGGTGGCTTGCGCACTTCGAAGCTCAATTCTCCTTTAACATCAAATCTATTCATGAGGTTTCTGGTGATGGACTCTCCTTCTTTATTGCACCATTTGGTTCGGACATCCCTGAGAATTCAGCTGGTGGGTATCTTGGATTGATTAGTTCTGGTACTCCATCTACTTTTAACGAGTCTAGCAAAAATAATTTTGTTGCAGTTGAGTTTGACACTTATAAAAACTGGTGGGGTCCAAGTGATAATCATGTAGGAATCGATGTCAATTCCATCAATTCAAGCGTCACATTCAGTCAAGTTAACTTTAGGCCAGCAGCAAGCGCATTGGTACGTTATAACTCAACAACCAAAAATCTGAGTGTGTTCCTTACTTCTTCTGCTGAGAATCTTGACCTCAACTGGAATTGTATCCTTTCATTTATAGTTGATTTGAGGACTGTTTTGCCGGAATGGGTTAAAGTTGGATTCTCCGCTGCTACTGGTGAGTTCAACCAGTCACATTCAATACTTTCCTGGTCATTCAATTCTAGCTTGAGGGAAGAAGGGATTCATGGGAATACCCCGCCAAACAAGAAAAACGTATTGGTGTTGGGGATTGGTTTTGCAGTGAGCTTGGTTGCAGTCATGAGTAAAAAGAATCAATCTTAGCTTAAAGAATGCAACAATGGTGTTCACACAGTGAGACACTCAGTGAGAAGCAACAAACGTAAGAGAAAAGGAGAGAAAGTTCAGAGAGAGAGAAGAAGAAAGAAAAGAAAATTCTGGAAGAATAATTGCTCAACTATGCATTACACTGATGTACAATGTATATATTACCAGAGAATCAGTACCTGCCTAATCAGAGATCCCTGAAATCACGGGATTGATCCGTAAAGTGTGGAGGGAAATTAGTAGCTAATTAACCACCAATAACTACCTAATGGATTGAGCTAATGAACCAACAACAGCAGTACAAAACGCAGCGTATCAATGATCTAATAACAGAGACAAAAAGCAGCGTTTCATTAAATACATGTACAACCTTGTGTTAAATAGAACGACACCGTTCTATTGTATTTCTGAAGTAGCCGTTGTAAAACTAGTTGTTGGCCATTTGAACCTTGTTCTGAGCAATACTCTGTTTATGTTTATCTCTGGATTTACACTCACTGGATTTACTCTCAACAATGAATTGTGGATTAGTTCTACTTTGGTTCATCTGTTGGAGAAAAAAAGGAAGTGGGAGAATAGAAGAGTTTATTGATGATATGTGTATGGATGATGTGCAGGAACTGTGCCAAGGAGGTTCACTTACCTTGAACTTAGCCGTGCATCAAACAACTTTGTTGAAGAAGGGAAGCTTGGAGAGGGAGGCTTTGGAGGCGTTTACAAGGGTTTGTTATGTGAATCCAACACAAAAGTTGCTGTTAAGAAGGTCTCAAAAGAATCAAAACAACGAAAAAAAGGAGTACATATCAGAAGTGAACGTCTTTACTCATCTTAGACATAGGAATTTGGTTCAGCTTATTAGTTGGTGCCATGAACGAAATGAGTTTCTTCTTGTGTATGAATACATGCCTAATGGAAGCCTAGATTCTCATTTATTTGGAACAAAAATTACACTAACATGGCCAATAAGGTATAAAATAGCTAGGGAATGACTACTGCATTGTTGTACCTTCATGAAGAGTGGGAACAATGTGTGGTTCATAGAGATATGAAGTCTAGCAATATCATGTTAGATTCAAATTTCAATGTCAAGCTTGGCGATTTTGACATTGCAAGACTTGTAGACCATGAGTTGGGCTCACAAACAACTGTTTTGGCAGGTACCATGGGCTACCTAGCCCTAGAGTGTTTCACCACTGGCAAGGCTTCTAAAGAATTTGATAATTATAGTTTTGTTTTCGCCTTCCTTGAGATTGCATGTGGAAGAAAGCCAATTGAGCCACAAGCAGAACCAAACAGGGTAAGGCTTGTAGAGTGGGTGTTGGATCTCTATGGGAAAAACCAACTATTTCAAGCCATTGATAATGAATTAAGTATGGAATTTGATAAGCAGCAAATGGAGTGCTTAATGGTAGTTGGCTTATGGTGTTGCCATCCTAATCCGTCAATCCAACCTCTATAAGGCAAGTGATGCATGCTCTTAATTTTTAAGCCCCTTTTCCTAAACTTCCATCAAAGTTGTGTATGGAATAAGCAAGAAATTCCCAAACTTGTGAGAAACAAAAACAGAGAAAACACACGCCAAAAAAATAATAATAATAATAATAATCACAAGTACAAGACAGTATTTACGTAGTTCAGCAATTTGATTACGTTCATGAAGTTACAGGGATTTCATTATTATCAGGGAAAAATACAAATTGTTGTTGTAAGTTTTTTTTCACTCTCTCAAAATAATAACAACAAGAAACCCTAATCACCAAAAAAGCGGTTTCTATATCCTACACACAGGATTCACAATGGGCTACAAAATGGGCTATGGCTTAGGCCTATTGATCCAAGCCTCCGCTCCATGAACTAAGCCTTAGAAAATCTCCCATTAAAAACCATGCAACATTATTTTGGGTTAAGGCGAGTCATCAACTGGATCAAACATAATTAAACTCCACAACGCCCAACAAGTTGCCATTGCCAATGCCAATGTACTTGGGACCTCCATTGAATGTCATGCTCACGCCCCAAACCTGCTAGCCAACTACATGAGAAAACTATTAATTAAGAAAAACTTGTAAATTTTATTTTCATATAGGACATTCTTTGGGAATTCTCTTTATTTGGGTTTCCATATCATCAAACAATTGAATTTATGTTAAGTATTGATTCACTATGATGTGTTAATAGGTAGATGTGTGCATTTATTTTTGTTCACTATTTAACTTGTCCAAGTAATTTATATGACAAGTGTAACCTTTTGTCATTTTAATTACATCACTCTATTTTTTATGGTTTACTATATTCAATATTGTATCAATGAATAACACATTTTAATTGTTGTTAATACAGATACCAAATTTTGTGTTAATTAAATATTATTTACTATATGATATAATATTTTACAAATATTACAAATAAAATAGCAACTAACATTAATTATCTTTTTAGATTGCAAGTTATGTATAATTTAAATGGACCGATGTAATATCTGACCAACAATTTAAATGTTCACTCAATTTAATAGCATAATATAACATCAAAATCAATTTCCCAAATACAATAACTGAAATGTAATATAATTTAAATTAATCCATGTACCATAAAAATAATTTCCTACCACAATTTTCAAAATGAAGTAATAGCATATTGGCTAGTTCACAAAATATTAGCCTCCTAATATCACTCATCATTATAAGTGAGAGCTCTATAGCCTATAGATATTAACAAAGCTTTCAGCTCAAGTCATTTATCTCCCAAAATACATATTTTAAAATGTTATAACTGCAAGTGACATCTAAACTGTCACATTGATAAATATAGCTCAACGTCATACCATAATTCTCATTGGGATGTGCAATCTCAAGAACATATCTAGGTCTTGCACACCTAGGATCGATCCACAGTCTCCAAGAGCCTTTAGTAAAAGCAAGTAAGATCCCATGAGTAACGCACATTAGATGCTTTTGACCATTAGAAACTAGAAAAAAACGGTTTATAACTTAGCAATGTTGGTGCCTAACATCTTACTACCTCCGCTTCAAACCCGAATCTTGGAATGTCGATTATCTGTTTCTATTTCAATTAGAGCTTACTTGTAATTTTTCTTTTTCAACACTACAATTACATGTTCCTATTAAAATTTTCTATAAAAATTAAAGTGGCAATTCCAGCGTTAGAATGTTTCTAACTAGGGGTATGATATGTAGATAATCAATTTCTCACCTTAAGAAACCCTAAAATTGAATTATATAAAAGTTACAGCCAAAGAATCAATATGCAATTTCATGTCTCATTTATCTTAGAAACACTTACAAAGAGAATAGATTCTCCTTCTCATCCACAAATCTTATCTTGATAGTTAACTAGGCATGTCACTACACTGTAACAAATACAATTGCACAAATTATTGCTGCCATTCTTCTCTAAATATGCAAGAGAAATTTGCTACCAATATCAAATCTGATCCCTACTCCTAAACAATCGAAGAAAATGGTACATTGTAATAAATAGTGCTCAATAGTAAAGATATAGTCACCAAAGACTTCTCTATGGATGTAGGCTGTAAAATTGTTATTTACAACTATTTTGTGTTGGATTTATTTTCGTGCTAAATTTGATTGTAATTTTTCTCAATCATGTTTACCCTGCATTTTATGTGAGATTTCATTGTATGGGTTGTGTTTAAGAGAGAGTGTGAAGACTCAAATTTGCATTGAAGAATGAGTGGTTTTTGTGAGTATCTTGCAAGTAATCTTCCTGCGAAGCAAGCCACATATAGAGCACATGACTGGAATGCAAAGAGTCATGATAATCTGGTGACAATTGGTTTTCACGAGTAGCTCATGGGTAAGGCCTTCCCGCGAGATACCCGCAAAACATTTTGTTTTGCTATTTTGGCTTATTTGCTCTACCATGTCTTCACTCACAATTTATATACCCACATATTGTAAAGAACGCTTTTCAAAGAGAAAACCCTAGCAAAAACACTTGAGAGTTAGAGATTGTTATACCCACAATCATCTACATAATCCTTTGTGGTTTTCCTCATACTCCTACCTCTCCATATCTATATCCTTGAGAGGTTGATAGTCTAAACACTTACCACACCTAATCTGAGTGTCAAGTAAGGTTTTGGTGCTACTGGAAAGTATTAGAAGAAGCCAAGCTTTGGTATATGCAATCAGGCACATTGCGAGATCCTGAAAGCTAGACAAGACACAGTTCCGAGAAGCCTTGTTGGAGTAGGAGCTTAGAGGGCTTAGGTGCACTGAGTAGATTAGGCTTGGAGTGTCTCTTGCTATTCGTGTATCCTAACTTATTGTCTAGTGAATCGATTTACCGCTTGGAGGGAAGTGGAGAGGTTTTTCGCCGAATTTTTCGGTTTCCTCTTCTTAACACATCGATGTGTTATCTTGTGTTTGCATTTCTGTTCCCTACACTTTTAGCTTTTATCTTACTGCTGTGATATGATGAATATGGCTTAGAGTAGCTTTATTATTTTTTCACTCACATTTACTCTATTCCGCACTTAGTTTAAGTTAAAGCAAAATCAACCGAGTCGTAATCTTTTAAACTGGTGTCTGAATAGCTCTTTTGTTTTTAACACGAATTCGAGCTTTCATAGGCCTTCATACCAAACCATACAAACTCTCTCTCTTTCTTTATCTCTAAATATTTTATTTTCTTCAATTTGTTATTGGTATCAAAGCTATGTTCAAATGTATCTTTTTTTCACACAATAATGCCGACAAGCATTGTTGTCAAAATGTGAATCGTATCGTTAATCGATTTCTTATTTTTATGTATTTGTATTGTATCATGTCATGTATCATATCATATCGTATTATGTATAGTAAAATACACAAACACTTAATAAAATTTATAAAAAATTATAAATATACATACATATATATATATATAAGGTAAATTCATTATAAATTTTGAATATATTCAATTAATGCCTAATTTATCATCACTTATGTAATAAAACTAAATAAATCAAATTAGCATACATTTATAAAATACACATTCAACTTGAATAAACTCAAAAGTGATAATACATTACAAATGACTCAAAATATTAAATTTTTTTCATCATATTCATCATCTTGCCTAATCAATTTCATCTAAGTGAATGTTACCATCATGTTCATCATTTTACAAACTTATTTCTTCATTAAAATTTTCTTCATCAGAATCAACATTTCCTATCTCTTCTTGTTCATTTATTCTTATATATATATATATATATATATATAGAATGCAATATATATATATATATATATATATTTCTTCTTCGCATTCTAGTTTCTTAGACTTATAAGAATAATGATAAAATTAAAAAATGATTATATTATCAATTAATTCAATATTCATAGAATAGAAAAAAAATAGTAAATAAGAAACTGAAGTTGTTATGGACTTGTTATTTTATTAGACTAAATTAAGTACCTAGTAATTTTATGTCCAAAACAAGTATAACAACTTGTTAGATTCAAATAAAAGTGCAAATTGTAACCCAAAATAATAATAATAATAATAATAATAATAACTCACTTTAAAGCTTATGTCTACGTATTATACAAAACGTACGATTATACGATATGATAAGATTCATATAATATGCACAATGTATCATATGATTCATGAGCACTTCCTATACATCCTTACTATACGAAACTTTACACGATACATATCGTGTATCATACAATACTGACAACTATGTTTAGAGGTACATTAATGAATAGAACTACCAAATTGTCAGTGATTTGGTTAATCTGAGGATCTCAATTAGAAATTGACAAGTTTTAATTCAAGAATTTCGTGATTGTTTGGGAAATGATCAGGTAGGCTTCATTTGGATGTCATATGCACAAGATATATTGTTATTAATTATGCTATTTTTGTGCTTATTAAAAGCTAAACTACAGTTGCCAAATTTTGTTATGAATTTGTGGCACTGGAATTCGCTACCTACTTAATTGCATAGCAACTTGACAAATACTATTTGCTACGAATTAGACTATACAAAAAGGGAGATAGAAGCCTAAACCAAGGCTATGATGTTACATCATTCACTGCAATGTCAATTATTTGTCTAGTAGAAATCACTCTGTCCAATTCTATCTTTTCTATCATCGCTTTTACTATTCCTTTTTTTTAATATTTCTTTATTTTCCATACGTGTTTTTCTTTCTATAATTAGGCTGTCTTTATTGCTTCTTTGTTTTTCTATGCCTTTTTCTTCTTTCATTATTTCCATAAGTCTTTCATTCTTATTTGTTTTTAAGTCTACTTTTTTCAAGCATTTTTCTTTGTCTTTATATGTTATAGGTATAGGTCTGTCAGTTACTTTTGAATTTTGAAAACTATTGCTATCATCACATATGAAACTATCTTTTCTAACGTCCTTTATATCTACCAGATTTATTGATCTGTCGATACTTGTTGAATTATTCTATTGTTGTCTATTATATCGGTTATCTGTCATAGTTTTTGTTAAAGATGATCTTTGATGGGGTTCAAAGTATGAATTTAAAGCTTTAATTTTTTCATAGAGTTTCAAAAAACTATTTAATCTATCATCTCTATTATTTTCTCTTTCTATAACAGTGGATCTTTCAATATCTTCTAAAGATTTTAATTTTTTATTTATTCTGTCTAAGAAACTGTTATTGTGTCTATCAGTCTATCTGTTGATTTTATCTCCTATTGATGTATGCCAATTATTTGTGCTATTAGAGTTATAATTATAGTTATCCATATTATTGTCAGAATCAGAATCTATTTCATAATCCCCCCCTTAGAAAAGAGCAACTCCCAAAACCCCGAACCAGATATCGAATGTTGCTCTGCCTATTCCTCCTAGCAGATTTCTTCCTACCCCTTCCTTCGCTTCACCCACCACTTCTTCAACCAAACCCCAATTGTTATGCAGCCCAAACCGTTTCAACCCACTATCCCCAAGTCCTAGTCCAACATCTAAGCAGTCATATGCCATGCCCTCATCCTCAACCTCAACTCCTCCCTTAAAAACACCATTTAATTTAGCAGCAGCCTTTTTTCCCCCTTTAGCCTCTCCCTCCAGCCAACCAAAATATAAATCCTCATCCTCCACCTCTTAGGAAACCCCAGTACCAAAAGAAAACTATAGTATTGAACTCCTGAAAGACTCCTAGAATTTTATTCTATGGATTGAACTAGAATAGCACATAACAAATACTCTTTCTCTAGTCAGACAGCTTTTACCCCCAAGATGGGAACATCCTAAGACAGAAACTTTCAAGACCCAAAGATTTTATAAGCATATTTTAGTTGATACAGACTCAATAGTGCTAACACATATGCCCTGCTCCCAAGACCCCAAGAAAATTGGCTATTCCAAAATAGTCATAAAATAGATTCTCACACCCTCTCAGTGGAATGCATAACCTTGGATCACTAGGAACATTTCAGTACAATTTCAACCCCAGTTTTATAATTATTATGACTATATGGAAGCTTGGAAAAGGATCCTCCTATTCCAAAATAATATTTACAGACACACTTGGTTTTTTCATTTTGATATGTATAGAAAGAAAGATATGATGATTCCAAGATGGTTTATTGATTGGTGGAATTCCTACGGTCCTGAAGTAAGGATCCTTCCTCTTGATCTCCTTCAAGCCTATGAGGCTTTTAAGAAAGAACCGGGCATCCCTCATCTAAAGGATTTCCCTCTTCTTCTACAGTTCTTTTATAGATTTCCAGACCTCCCATGGATTATCAGATGGGAATATAAAATAGAAAAGCATCCTCAGTATCTATTTCCTATGCTTACCAGAAAGTTTTCTTTAAAATGGTGGAATAAATCTAATTTTGATCATATTTGTCAAGAATTATAGGAAAAATCCTCTACTTCTCATTTTCTTTTGGAAAAAAAGTCAAGTTCAATGCCAGCTTGCCACTATATCAGACAAAAAGCAACTTAAAAAAAAGTTACTTGAAGCTACATCACAAATTTTAGATGATGAAGAAGACACAGTAATGGAATCCTTATCTCCTAATTTCAGGACTCATCTAGAACTGTTTCAAGATTCTCAGGATCCCTATGATATATGACGACAAACTCATGATAGATATTTATCCAAGAAAGTCCAAGACAGTGACATTCCAGACAGATTTTTACTACTGTTTACTAGCACGCACACTATTAAAGATTCTCAGACAGACTACTCCAAGACAGTATAAACAGACATAGATAGACAACAGACAGACAAATACTTATCCCTACTATTTACTAGCATGCGAAAAAAGAAACCTGAAAGATTCTCAGACATACTACTGTTAAGGATAAGCCTCTATCGACAGTTTAACTTGAGTTAATTCTACAAACTCAGGTTACTTTTGAAGACTAACTATGGTTCTTCTCATCTATCAAAGGGACAAACTTTGAAGATAGATGCAAGATTTTTCAATTGCAAGCCTTTCATTTGCAAGCCTTTCATTTAGAAGAAAGAAAGAAAGCTTCTTTGATAGCCTTCCTTCTCCCTCTCTCAGACAAACTCTTGTAACCCTTCTCTTTTGTAATCTTGTAACTTTTCTTAGACAAATTTTACTTTGTAATCTTGTAACTCTTCAGACAGTTTTTATTTTCAAAGCTTGTATCAAAGACAGAGTTTTCAGTTTTAATCAAAGATAGAAGTTTTAATTCAAGTAAGATTTTACTAGTTTCTGTTCCATATTCCATATTCTGTTTTAACCTTATTTTGAATATATCTATTTTGCTGTTTTCTTCTTTCATTTGCAAGCCTTTCATTTAGAAGAAAGAAGGAAAGCTTCTTTGATAGCCTTCCCTCTCCCTCTATTAGATAGACTCGTGTAACCCTTCTCTTTTGTAATCTTGTAACTTTTCTCAAACAGATTTTACTTTGTAATCTTGTAACTCTTCAGACAGTTTTTATTTTCAAAGCTTCTATCAAAGACAGAGTTTTCAGTTTTAATCGAAGACAGAAGTTTCTACTCTAGTAAGATTTTACTAGTTTTTGTTTCCATATTCCATATTTCGTTTTAACCTTATTTTGAATATAACTAATTTGCTATTTTCTTCTTTATCATCTATTTTATCATTGTTTATGCTTCCATATTATTGTTGTGCTCTCTAATGGGACAAATTTTAAAAATAACTTTCTTACAAAACATTTTAAAGAAATTTCACAAAAAGGCTTTGGTGAAGGGATTTTAAAAATAAATTTGAAAGAAGCTTTGCATAAAAATATTTATTTTCAAAATAATATTTCAAGACATAATCCTTTTCCCAAAACCCAATTGCAGACTACTGTGAGTAAAAGAACCTCTCAGGCAGACATGAAAGGAAAGGGTAAAGCACCAGCGGTGCAACCCAACACTTCCCAAAGCCCTCAGTAATAATTTCAGATAGGCATAAAGGCATCTCAATAGAGACAATATCCCTTCAAGATATGTTGCTAGCATAGGCAATGTATTCATGTGGTGAAACAAGTGAAATTTGGCAAGAAGTGCTTCACACTGACTTCATTTTTCGAAACGAAGAATTCACAGACCTTCCTTTTCACATTAAATTACTTCTTGATAACCTTTGAGTAGGTTTTACCCTCAGACAAAAATCTTTGTTCCAAAAGACTCTTAAGGCTTTGGAATTACATCTTGTTAGCACCAGTGCTTTCATTGAAGCATCTAGTTGTCAACTCCCTAGCAAGGAGGATGGAGATTCAAGCTCATCAAAGACAGAATCACAGTCTCCAAAAAGCTATCTTATAGGGACAAGCTTTTCAAAGCTCCACCCTAAGATTCAGCAAAAAACGAGACTTGCCATTAGATCCTTACCCCCTGAAATCCAACAAAATATACTAACCCATAAAGCCATAACAAGTTCTCATGACAGATGGATGGATTTCCTCAAAGTATTAGTCTCTATAGCATTCATTAGAACAGAAGACATGACAGATGATACATGGCTATCTCATAAAGCTACATGGTATGAAAGATTTGGAGAAGCAGACAGAGTTTATGAAGGAACTGGTGATAGATACAATCCCTATCTGGGATTACTTATCAATATAGAGATAGAGGATCCAGTAATTTGTGATCCTTTATAGTTATCTGAAATGCTAAAAGAAGGATTCATTAGTAAATTAATTATTACTTCTAGAATTTAGATTAGTTTATTTCCTAAAGTTATCCAAGAGGCAGCAGCTCAGATTAGAGGGTTTAATTAT
Organism: Castanopsis chinensis; assembly: GCA_032878915.1. NCBI lineage: Eukaryota > Viridiplantae > Streptophyta > Magnoliopsida > Fagales > Fagaceae > Castanopsis > Castanopsis chinensis. The sequence continues at coordinate 45,057,795 of JAVQMG010000133.1, forward strand.
GTGAAGATTACTATCTAGAGTACTCTTTCAGTTTGGGATAATAGCTATTATATGGAAGCTCAGCCAACACACATTTTGGTCCCTATCCATGATTGGGGTTGCATCCATGAATACAACTAGCATACAGGAGATACTTACTTATCACTTTATGATCTAGACGCTCTGGCTCAAGAATAGTCTAATTTTATAAGTAACAAGATTTATGAAATGTAGAAAGAATTAGGCAAGGGTTTCCACTTATATGGCTACACAGATAGGATTGCTATATACAGACCAAGACCTTCAGCAAGAAGGCTTATTAGGAAAAAAAAGATTGTTAAGGATCCCGGATCAATGACAATAAAGGATTGTGTTCCTATGTATCTTCCTATTTCATATTGTGTTCTATGTGGCAATTATGAAACTATCCATGAGCATGAACAATATGAGGAGTAGTGTGAGGATGATCGCTAGATTATGATAACTATGCAGATACAGATTGACAAACAAATAGATATGCTGAGTAAGACAGAATACTCTCACAGACAGACAGAAGCAGACAGAAGTAGCTTATCACTATTTATAGATGACAGATGATAGATCACTATTCACTAGCACTCGCATTATTCTCAGACAAACAGAAGCGGATAGACAAAAGTAGCAGATCACTATTTACAGATGAGGGATGACAGATCACTATTCATCAACACGCATTCAGACAAACTACTGTTAAGTAAAAGCTTCCACCGATAGTTTAACTTGAGTTAACTCTACAAACTCAAGTTACTTTTCAGACAGACTAATATTTACAGACTACTGTTTAAGATAAGCCTCCACCGACAGTTTGACTTGAGTTAATTCTACCAACTCAAGTTACTTTCCAAGACTAACCACGGTTCTCTTTGTCTATAAAAGGGACAAACTTTGAAGACAGAGGCAAGCCTTTCATTTGCGAGCCTTTCATTAAGAAGAAAGAAAGAAAGCTTCTTTGATAGCCTTCCCTCTCCCTCTCTCAGACAGGCTCTTGTAACCCTTCTCTTTTGTAATCTTGTAACTTATCTCAGATAAATTTTACTTTGTAATCTTGTAACTCTTTAGACAGTTTTTATTTTCAAAGCTTGTATCAAAGATAGAGTTTTCAGTTTTAATCAAAGACAGAAGTTTTTATTCAAGTAAGATTTTACTAGTTTCTGTTTCCATATTCCATTTTAACCTCATTTTGAATATATCTATTTAGCTGTTTTCTTCTTTATCATTTATTTTATCATTGTTTATGCTTCCATATTATTGCTGTGCTCTCTCCTGGGTAGTTTAAAGCAGTAATATGGAAGCATAAACAATGATAAAATAAATGATAAAGAAGAAAACAGCTAAATAGATATATTCAAAATGAGGTTAAAATGGAATATGGAAACAGAAACTAGTAAAATCTTACTTGAATAAAAACTTCTGTCTTTGATTAAAACTAAAAACTCTGTCTTTGATACAAGCTTTGAAAATAAAAACTGTTTAAAGTGATACAAGATTACAGAAGTTTTTATTTAAGTTAGATTTTACTAGTTTCTGTTTCCATATTCCATTTTAACCTTATTTTGAATATATCTATTTTTTTGTTTTCTTCTTTATCATCTATTCTATCATTGTTTATGCTTCCATAGTACTACTTTAAACTACCCAGGAGAGAAAGTGTTGTAATTGCTTTAATTTTGTTCCTTGTATTTTGTGGGATTTTATTGTATTAGGTTTAGTATTAAGTTGGTGAAGAATTATGCTTAAAATGAAGAATCAGTGCATTTTCGCGATTGGCTCATTAGTAGCTCACGAGAAGAGTATCTCACAAAAAGGGCACATAAGAAGCACATACTGGAACCTAAAGAGTTGTGCCAGCCTGGAGGATTTTGCGACTGTCTCGCGAGTAAGGCCTTCCTGTGAGATACCTGCGAAACTCTCTGCCTAAAGGATTTTTTAAGTGTGACTTTTTTATCCTTCACCCAATACTATATATATCCTCATTACCCACAAATGTGTAAGGAGGCTATTCAGAGAGAAAAACCCTAGATAAGTTTTCAACAACACACACACACCCATCTTTTAGAGAGAGAGCTACTAATCCATAGTGAGAAATCATCCTAGCTTTTTCTCCTTCCCTCTTCCATTATTATACCTTGAGAGGAGATTTGTACCCAAACACAACTCACACATTTTCAAAGTGTAGAGTGTTTTGGAGATTGGGAAGCTTTAGGGATTTGCCAAAAGAAGCCGATGAGGCTTGGCGGATGCAATCAGGCGTATTGCGTGATCTGGAAAGCTAGAGAATACATGACTCTGTGAAGTCCGTTGGTAGCAGGAGCTTGGAGGGCTCAAGTACATTGGGTAGACTAGGCTTAGAGGGTCTTTTGTTATTCGTGTACTCCAACTTTATTCTCTAGTGGATTGATCACCGCTTGGAAGGCGGCAGAGAGGTTTTTTGCCATGTTCTTTGGTTTCCTCTTCGATAAAACATCGTCATGTTATCTTGTATTTGCATCTCTCTTCCTTTACTGTTGTACTTTACTTTTATTGTTTGTTGTCCATGTTTATGCATTAGAGTAGTATCGGTTGTTTACGCTTCATTTACTCTTGTTCCGCACTTAGATAAGTTAGAGTAAAATCAACTGAACTGTAATTTTTTAATTTGGGTTCTAAACAGCTCTTGTTTTTTTAACACAAATCCGAGCTTTCACACTAAACCTATACTAGGCCAATGCATAGGAGAAACCTCCTTCCAGAAGTAGGCATTGGCCAGAACTATTTTAACTATTGACCAATTTGTAATTTTTAAATTTTTGTAAGGATAGAATGGTAACTTATTCGCATTAACTTATTAGTATTATTTGTTTTCTTTGTATGCAATGAACAATTAAGCTTTCTTTTTTTTATATTGTGTTTTTTTTTTCTTCTTTTAATTGATACTAAAGTCTAAAACCATGAATAATTTGTTCTAAATTGAGGTAATGTTTTATGTTAAACTTTTACATTTATTATAACACACACACACACACACACACACACACACACACACACACACACACACACACACACACACATATTTATAAATATAAAAATAACGTTAAACTCGAAATGGTATTGACCGGTACCAAAATATATTATTCCACTGGTTAAACCTGTACAACCTCAGGTATGAGATTAACTCCCTTGGTGTGTAGGTATATTTATGTGAGTTAATGTGTGTTTTGTAAAAGGTAAATAAGTGGAGAAGTACAAAGGCAAAAATAAAGTGTCATGTGTGTCTAAGCAAGTGTGAATTGTGTCTTTGTAAAAGTGTGTTGTCAACTTGTCAATATTGTGAAATAAATTTTGTTCTGTTCAACATGTGTTGTCCTCTTTTGTTTAACAATATGGTATCAAAGTGAGGAGGTGAAGTACTGTATTTATGGTGTCTAAGACAGTATTTTTGGAGGTGTTCATTTTGCTTATGTATAGTCTAGAATTGTGAAGCTTGTGGCCTGAGACCAAGCTTATTTGGTGGTGTAAAAGATTTCACCAAATTGTGATGGCAGACCTCCAAGCTGTCAGTAGCATTAGAAGGCTCAATAACCAGAATTACAACACATGGTCGACTTGCATGGAATTCTACTTGCGACAGGGGCAAGATTTGTGGGAGATCGTAGCTGGTAGCGAAACCACACCTCATAAGAATGCCAAAGCTTTGTGGAAGTGAAAGATTAAAGTCGAGAAGGCTTTGTGGTTGTGGGTTGATTTTCTTGGGTTTTTGTGGGTTGATTTTGGTTGTTGTGGTAGTGAGGTGTGAAGTGTTGGCTGACTGGTGGTTGTGATTGTTGTTTATTAAAATAGATATATTATTTTATTGTAGTGGTATATTATTTTAATGGTTGTTTATGTTATTTTATTGTGTTGAAAGCTAAAATAAAACCATTGATGTTGGGTGTTTTGTAAAGTGAAAAGATAAAATAAATAAAGTAGTTTTGGGGGAGCTAAATAGTTAAAATTATAGCTCCACCAATATGGATGCTCTAATAATTAAAAGATGTGTTTATGGGTAGTTATTTTGCACACATGTCTATCATTTATTGGATTTTGATACGGATGACGTTGTATGATTTGATATAAAATATTTTTTCATTTCATGGAACCTATTTACTAAAGACAATATATATCTACTCATAAAAAAATTCCACTAAGAATAATAACAAATGTTGTCATCTTCCAACAATAAACAACTAAGGTTTGATAGGATATGCAAATGTTCTCCATGCTTACAATAGAGTTTTGTCATTTCCCATTACCTCTATAAGTCATGCATAAGAACACACTATACAATACACATATCTTCAAATAATTGCTAGTTTCTTAGATTAGGATATACATTTTAAAACATATACATATATGTAAATGAGTTTCATGAGAATGATTTAGTTCTACTGGCCAAACCATTCCTCCCTTACTATTCACTCAGGATCTCATGAGCTTGGACCATGGGTTACACAGATAATACCTAGTTTTTTGCTGGATTTTTAATGGCCTTTTTTTTTTTTTTTTTTGGGAAATCTGAACATACATAGGGCCTTGATGTTGATTCTTCTTGTTGCATATCCTCTGACTTGACCGAGATCCTTGCTGCATGTCCCGGGTCTGGCAGAGATCCTTGCTGCATGTCCTCTGGCTGAGATCCTCTTCTTTTTTTTTTTCTTTTTTATTATTATTATTTCTTTTGGGATTTTGGGCCTTCATGGTCCTTCTTAGCTTCATGAATTGGGCTTTCTTTTGCTAAGGCCCATTGTCTTTCCTTACTTTTCATGGAATGGGCTATCTTGTGAAATTTTGGTCCTCAACATTAGCCCCCTGAGCTCGTGGGTTACCTGTAGCCCATATACGAGAAAATAAATTATTCTTGAACACTTTAACAATTTGTAGATCAAATAATTCTTGTGGGAAACTCCAAAGGAATTGCTACACTTCCTTCATGGGATAAACCAACATGTTGCGAAAGATTAAAATTCACCTTCACGTTAGTATTAAGCTATAGATTTGTATTCAATTTTCCATAAAACAAATCAATTTTGTCTAGCCGACAATAAAGTATTCATATATAGCCAAAATTTTATTGGTGTTGCATTTCATGCTAAGACTATATTTTTAGCACTAACGTTTTTGCTAGCAATTCTAGGATATGCTTTTTTTGAAAGTAGCATACAAAAAATCACATTAGATTGATATTATATCTCAATATAAGACAGCATTGCTTTGTTAACAAAATTTTGTTTGTTTTACAAAATAGGTTGAGTGAGGGGAGCCCCCACAAACTTTGCCAAATATATTCTATGCATTGTAGTACATGCTTGCTATGGCTAAGGTGAATAACACCAAGATGTTTGCCACGTGGGACCATGATATCATAAATCATTGGGTCATATAAACATGCTGATTTAGAGTCTAATCAAGGCTAGCTATTTTTCTCAAAATGTATTAGGAGATAGAAACTTCCCTGAGCACATGACTTAGAAGGCTTAAGAACATCTCCACGCCTTGCTTTAGCTAAAGACCTTGCTCCTCCGGCGGATGCTCTTGATCTTTGCCTTATTCTTTTCCCAAATTGTGAGAGATTGTATAATATTTCAAATTACAACAAATTATTCACGTATCATGCCACCAATTATATTTTTGTTGAATTGCTATGTACAATATAGTTCATGAGCCAAAGAAAAAAAAAAAAAAAAAACAGTGGTTGAACTTATGTACAATAAAGTTCTCAATTTTATCAAGTGAAAGATACATCTAAGGAAAATTTTTAATCTTATCTTAGCCCCTAGTGTATGCATTGGAAAAGCCAATTGCCAAATAAGATATAGCAATCAAATTATTTCATGTATATGAAACCATGTGAAGATTTCAACCACACAAGAATTCCAAATTTAAATTTTTGATAATTGGTCAAGTAAGAACACTAAAATATTAGAATTTTCAATTTAATTTACATGAATAAAGTATTAGTGCATGGGTGATACCTCTTGCACAACATTTTGTAGTGTTTTGATATATTCAAACATGGTATTAATGAGTGGGCTTACCAAAAGTGTGCCTTTCTTTTGTTGAATCGAAGTACCTTCAAGCCTTTGGTGAGTTCGCAACTTGTAGAAAGAGGGAAATGTTGCTAGCTGGTTTGCAATGTCATTGACTAATCTCTTTGTATAGAGATTTCCAAATTTTACGTTACGCCTTCCTTGCTTCCTTAGGCTCCCTTGAACCAAGTCCTTTCAAGGAGGTCAATTTTCTGCACTTTATATACCTACTTTTGTGTTTTCATACCCACTCAAGGCTCTTTCTCTTTGTACCCCTCGTTGGACTTTGCTTACAATTTGCACCCTATGCTGGGACGTGCTACAGCTTGTACCTATTATTGGTACATGCTACAGCTTGTACCCATTACTAGTACGCACTACAAGTTGTACTTATTACTAGAATATGCTTACAATCTGCACGCATTATTAGGACGTGCTACGACTTGTATCCATTGCTGGGATGTGCTACAGGTTGAACCCATTACTGGTACGCGCTACAAGTTGTAGCCATTACTAGGATATGCTTACAATCTTCACGCATTATTGGGATGTGCTATAGCTTGTATCCATGAACTTTTGTTTTTGACCAATTTCTTGGTTGTTGTTGGAAACTTTTGCTCTTGGCCAATTTCTGAGCCATGTATTTAGAAAATTTGTTATAGGCCAAGTCTTGGGCCAAGTACATGGAAAGTTTTCTCTTCCCAAACCCTAGGCCATGTCTCTTGGAAAAATCTATTTTGGCCAAGTCCTAGGCCAGGTACATGGAAAGTTTACTCTTCCCAAGTCATGGGCCATGTCATTTGGAAAATCTGTTTTAGCTAAGTCTTGGGCCAGGTACATAGAAAGTTTACTCTTCCCAAGTCCTAAACCATGTCACTTGGAATATTTGTTATAGCCAAGTCTTGGGCTAGGTACATGGAAAGTTTGCTCTTCACAAGTCCTAGGCCATGTCACTTGGAAGAAAACTGTTTTGGCCAAGTCTTGAGCCAGGTATATGGAAAGTTTGCTCTTCCCAAGTCCTAGGCCATGTCACTTGGAAAAAATCTGTTTTGGCCAAGTCTTGAGCCAGGTACATGAAAAGTTTACTCCTCTCACACTACAAGAAATCTAGGTTTAGGTGACGTTTTTAAAACGTCACTAAAACCCCAAAAAACGTCACTATAGACACAAATGATCTATAGCGATGTTTTTTTTTTGCGACATTTAAAAACATTGCAATAGAGCAGTCACTATAGGTCTATTGCGACGTTTTGAAAAACGTCACTATATGTTTGTCTATAGTGGCGCTCAAAAACTTTTAGTGACGTTTTCAAAAAGGTCACTAAATATTATAACATTTTCGTATATAATGTAGGAAAATACATTTAGCGACGTTTTTAAAACGCCGCAAATTATCGCACCTATAGCGACGTTTCAAAAAACGTCACAAAAGCATTTATCCCTTTGTTTTTTAGTGACGTTTTTAAAACGTCGCTATAGGTGCAATTATTTGCGGCGTTCTAAAATGTGTTGCTAATAAGGATTTCTCTTACTTTTTAGCGACATTTTTAAAACGTCGCAAAAACGTGCTCATTTTTTTTTTTTTAATATTAAAAATGTTATATAAACCTACTAAAAATTCAACAATAACTAACATAAACTTGTAATAAATCAAATATACCTATTGATCATCAATATTCCACAATAACACATTAACCATAGATTCAATATATATATATATATATATATATATATATATTTGTTTAATATCAATACATGTATCACCTTGAATTGAACAAAAACTTGTCTACCTACACTAAAAAAATGTGGACAACCACCTAAACTATGACAATATTAAACAAAATCCAATACTTCCAAAATAAATGTGGTTGTAACAAAACACTTTTCTACCTATACAAAAAAAAAAAAAACAACCACCCAAACTATGGCAATATTATAAACAAAGTATAGTAGTTCCAAAATAATTGTGGCTGTTCAACTATGTAATAGCCCATGAAGTCCTTAAAACATTGCATGTACCGCTATCCACTAGCTTCTTGATGGGATGAAGCTTGTGACTTATAAGGAGTTGGAGATTGATGATCTAAACCGAAACCACCCTGAATACAAATTAAAGTATCTAATAAGTTCATAAAGAAATCATTTCGAGTAAAAAAATAATAGTTGCTACACTTAAAAAATTTAAACACCAAATACATTCTTAAAACATTAAAATTTAATACCCGACTAGCTTCTGAAGAATGACTTTGTTGATTTTGCACTAGTTGCATCAATTGGGCCACTTGCTCCTTCAAGTTTTCATAGTCATTCATTTTCTCCGTCACAAAAACCACTTGATTCTTCAACTGAGTCACTTCAGCATCCCTTTCTTGAGCAATTGCAGGAGTACTCTTGGCAGGATGCATACTTGGAGTTGGGCCAAATCCCACACCTCGAACACGACCATTGCGCTCATTATATATATATAATATGAGTCCATAGTCAATATATATGCTTGCTTGTCTCGTAACAATATATATATATATATATATATATATAAAATGAGCCAATAGTCAATATAATGAATCAATATATATATATATATATATATGCACATTAAATGCTTGCTTGTCTCTTTAATGAGTTGGTGTAACAAAATATATATATAGATATATATATATATATATATAGATATATATATATATATATATATATAAAATGAGTCAATATACATTAAATGCATTTGTCTCTTTAATGAATTAATAGTTCTAGCACAATAGGCCATTTAGCCAATGAACAACACAAGATTAATTCATCACAATTAAGAGAACATCCAACAATCAAACAAACAAATTTGACACAAATTTTGATAGTGGAAATCATAACATATTAAAAAAAAAAAAAAAAGCTATAATCACAATGAGTCCATGTCACTTGGTTTATTTAATAATTTTTACCTTATATTATAGCGGTTTGGATGAGCAATATTATTAGCTTAGGTGTTCAAACTTTTTTAGGAGAGAACATGGATGAGAGCAAAGACAATGATAAGCAAATACTTACAATGATTCAAATACTTAAAAATTAATCTCAAGTTAGCTAAACAAATACTTACAATGATTCAGCCCTAAATCCTCAAGTCCTTTGCCCAACAAGCCAAATTTGAATAAGAGGAACAATTAGTATAAAACTCCATGACCTATTAAAGGAAAACCAAATCAAAGCAAACCCATAAGCCAAAAACAAATACTTACACTCCAAAGAAACTTGAACAACAAAAACTTTCCAACCAAAACTGAAAAATAACAAAAATTAGCATAAAAGCTTCATGACCCATTTAAGAAAAACCATACAAAAGCAAACCCATAAGCCAAGAATAAAGACTTACACTCTAAAGAAATTTGAACAACCAAAAAGAGGGAAAAGAGTATGGTGGTGGTAGTGGGTCTTAGTGGAGGTCGACGACGGCCGTGGTGGCTATGGTGGTGGTAGTGGGTGGAAGGGAAGAGATTTGTGGTGGGGTTGAAGTGGGTCACAAAGAAAAGAGGATGAACAAAGACAAGAAGAAAGGGATAATGAATAGTGGAAAAGAAAAGAACAAAAAGTGGGACACAGATGAAAGAAAAGAAAGAAAAAACTAAAGTGTAGGGAAAAAATAAAAAAAATAAAAAGAGGGAAAAAGGTGTAGGAAATGAAAAGGTAAAAGTTTAGACCATATAGCGACGTTTCAGAAACGTCGCTATAGAGTATTTGTTTTTAAATCAATCCACTGGACACGTTGCTTGACCCTGGAAGACTATAGCGACGTTTTTTAAAACGTCGCTATAGAGTATGTCTAGTCAAAGTAAAAAAAAACTGGGAAACTTGGGCGGGGAACTAAATTTTGGGGAAAACATATAGCGACGTTTCAAAAACGTCGCTATAGAGTATTTGTTTGAAATCAATGCCCCACACACGCTGTTTGACCCTGTGCCCCATGTTAACACATTTTCTCCCATGACTATAGCGACGTTTTTTAAAACGTCGCTATAGAGTATGTCTTGGCAAAGTAAAAAACCTGGGAAACCTGCGCGGGAAACTAAATTTTGGGGAAAACATATAGCGACGCTTCAAAGAAACGTCGCTATTTATGATATAGCGACGTTTTTTACAAAACATCGCTATAGAACCACTATTTAGCGACGCTAGCTTGAAACGTCGCAATAGACCATTTATAGCGGTGTTTTTGAAAACGCCGCTAAAAAAACGTCGCCTATACCCAGATTTCTTGTAGTGTCAAGTCTTGGGCCATGTCACTTGGGAAAAATCTATTTTGGCTATTGAATTTTTCAATCTTCAGGAAAGGTTCCTTCGTAGCCTCCTATTCTCAAGTAGGGTCACTAAACTAGTTTCTTTTCTTTTCTCCAAAGGGTTAAGGATTTGTTTCCTTCTCCAAGGATCCTCTAAAATATTCTCTCTTGGCTGTGAACAAATACTTCATGGAAATACTCTTCTTTTACAAGCCACCTAAGGTTACTCTCACTAGTGAACCAGTGGCTAGAAGGATCTCCACCAAGATGATTCTGTCATGGTGTTTTCTTTAGGTGGGGGATCCTCTTACGGGGATCCTATAAGAGGAAGGCTTTCTCTAGGCATGCTCCTTAGAGGCTGTCTTCACAAACCTCATAGCCTCTTTCTTTACAAGGATCTCTACCGCTACTACTTTTTTAGAGATCTTCTCACTTAATAGGTACTTCTCTTCTTCGGGGAACTAGACAAACAAGTTTGCTACAGCTTAGCTCATGACAGCTCTAGGGATCCTTCAGACCTACATTGTATTAGGAAATAAATATTAGCCAATGGGCCACTCTTCAAGATTGCAAGGGCTGATGGAGGAGGGCTTTTATTGGATGAGAACTCATCACCAATAGGATTTGGTGGGATGAAAAGTAATGATTCAGTTGTTGAGATGCATGACCGCCAAATACTCCTTTTCTATGTTGGGATACCTCATTTCGGTATCCTTTAATGATTTGTATGCTTGGGATTGGGATCCCAAGTACAACAATAATGATCTTGCCATGGACTAATGCCCATAAGATAGCCAAATGACTCATGATCTATTAAAATTTTATGAAAGACATTTGGATGCTCAGCTCCCTATATGAAAACATTCTCCTTTTTCAACAATTTGGATAGTCTACTAGTGACCAAGTTTGGCCTTAGTGTGAACTTCCCAATGTAAGAAATTCTCTCCAAGAAGCTCTTGAGTTCTTTGACCGCGGTATGCCTCTTCATGGTTGATCTTGTTGTTGCCTTAATTGGATCTATGAGAAGATCAATGTTAGGCAAAGGAAACTTATCCTTTGGATATGCCTTATTTAATTTACAGGAGTACACGCCAATAAATCTTCATTTTTTTTTTCAATAGCTCCACCAATTTCTGTTCTTCTTTTTTTTTTTTTTTTTTTTTGTACCAATAATTGACTGCTAATAAGGATAGGTTCAAGGTTCCTTGGGTCAGCCCCCAAGTTCAGCTCTTCTAGTTTTTCCTTTGGTAGGATTTATGCCTTCTTTCCATATCCATAAGTTTCTCCAAGATCTTCATAAGTAGTATATTAGCCTTCCTTCTAGTTTTCTTCTTTTTCTGGGATAGGATCCCCTGGGATCCTAGAGATGGGATAATATGAATCATCGTATCCCTAGGTTCCTCCAAGATTTCTTCCTGGGCTATCATGTAAGATGGTGGTTTGGGATCCTCTTATAGGCTACATTCAGGTCCCGCGTGCCTTCATAGGCAATATTCTGCCTTCCGTCTAGGTTTCTTCTTCTTTTAGGATAGGAGCCCCTGGGATCCTAGAGATGGGAGCCCCTAGGATCCTTATAATGGGATATTCTTCAGTTAGAGCTGACTCATCATAGAATGTGTTTTTGACAAAGATTACTTCGTGCTAGATGAAAGGACTAGGATTGGGAACAATTTTTGTGGGCTTCCCATTCGATCCCTATTTCACGTACCATTAGTACATGAGAGGATTAGGCTACATTTGTGATGCCATGGTTGACCTTTAGAGCTAGTTGTACGTGTCCTTTAGTGGATTCTATAGCTTTTCCAAATCTCGTCATTTCTATGGGTGAGCCCAATTGTTAAGCTGCAAGAAATGATAGATGCACTGTATAGTTGTTGAGTTTTCAATAATGTTGATTTTGCTACTGACTTACAATATAGTGTTTCTATTGATTTTCTTCAAAATATATTCAAGATCTGCCGTATAATAGGCTTTAGCCCCTAGGACATGGGTTGTTGTTGAATCAGGCTTAATCTACCTTCTCTTGATGCTATTGTGGAACTTCTATCCATTTTCTAGATGCCTTCATTTTTTTTTTTTTTTCCTTTGCTGGATCTGTGGAAGTACTTTAACTTTGTTGAGGAACCAAAGAAATGTTCCACTTTGCTAAAATTAGAAAACTATTCCATCAAGGAACAACTTGAATTTTTTTGGAGCCAAGGAACTACTCCATTTTGCTAGAACCATGGATGGAGCTAGTGAATTACTCAGTTTTTTTCTTTTGTTACTAGAATCTAGGATCTCCTTTGGAATCAAGGATCGCCTCAGCTTTGTTGGGATTAAGGATCTCTCAGGCTTTACTTTCCTGGAGTAAAGGATCTCCTAGACTTTATTGAAATTAAGGATGTACCTAGGCTTGCTAAAATAAAGGATCTCCTCAGCTTTGTTGGGATCAAGGATCTCCTAGGCTTTACTGGGATTAAGGATCTCCTAAGCTTTGCTTCCTGGAGTCAAGGATTTCCTAGGCTTTGCTGGGATCATGGAACTACTCCATTTTGATAAATCCATAGGCGGAGCCAAGGAACTTGTCCATTTCACTAACTTCCGCCATATGAAATTATTATTAAGTTGCTGCAAAATTATTTAGCCCCACAACGTAAGGCAATTGCTTTTGCTATGTAATTTACATTTCATCAAGCCTCTTTGATTCGCTTACTTCTCTTTCTTCTTTTTCTTTTTAAACAAATGAAACAATATCATGATTTTTTAAAAAAAAAAAAAAAAATACATTAGCCCCCAAATGTGGGGACATTGCTTTATTATGTAGCTCATACAATCTTCATTTCATGATTCTCTATTTTTTTTTGCTCACGCCTCCATCTTTTTTTTAGCGATGAGACAATGTTATGATTGTTTAAATATTACACATGACCCTCCCTTTTTTTAAGAGAGTAGGGTACTGATCCATTATGTTCAAATTGTAAAATGCAAAAAAATAATGACGCATAAAACTTATCTTGTGTTGGGAAGTTCCCCAAAATTCTATACAGAGTCTTTTGGTAGGGCGTTCTTTGGAGGAACCTGCACTTAAAGGAACTTAAAGAAGAACTTTCCTTCCTCTTGGTGTTTCCTAGCTTTGGAGCCATTCTTGCGAAGAGACTACTTCTTCCCTCTCCTTTTTCCCAGTCCCAAGTGGAGTGGCCAAAATGTGAGGGTCCTTTTTTAGACAGTTCCCAGGCCTATGTAGAAACAAGGATCTCAGACCCTCTACTTCTTGTTTGGTGGACTGGGCTTGGTTCACCACAGCTAAATGGGGGCTAATCACAAACCAAGTTGTGAGTAGGTCACATAAATCTCCTCAAGGCAAAAATGCTATTCCTCCTAAGCAATAAAATATCATTATAAGTGTTTTAGTGTCATAAAATAACCCTTTACTCTTACAAAATAAGTAAAATAAGTATTCATAATATTCACAATGAGAAGGAGATTGAAATAGAGTATTTGAGGCTTATCTTTTATTGTGTGAACATTTAAAAGAATTCCTTCACTTAATACCTTGAGCGTAATATCATGGTACCCCGAGCGTGAAGTCGTGGTTCCCAAGGGTACTAGGCCTATATGAACCCAGAATACTAATTCTCTGAACTATACGATCTTTTTCCATGCTTATTATGCAATAGAGTTTTGTCATTTTCCTTTACCTATATAAGCCCTACATAAGAACACACTATACAATACACATATCTTCAAATAATTGCTAGTTTCTTAGATTAGGATATACATTTAATACATATACATATATGTAAATGAATTTCATGGGAATGATTCAACCACGAGGATCCTGGCTCCAATTCTCACAGACTTAGTGCTTTTGCACAAGACTTGTGGGATTTGGAACTCAAGTCCAAGTGGCTTTGCTTAGGCATTGCCTTCTAAAATAGTTAAATAAGGAGGATTTTTGTGGGAGAGAGTGATATCTGATGTGTGCATGTTTTGGCATATTTTTCCCTAGAGGCTAAGTGATATTTTGAATGATCTCAATGATATGGGACAAATTCCTCTACCTTGGCTCTCTTATTTTGTTTATATCTTTCTCTTCCTTGCTGGGCTTTTAAAGCTTTAAGACAATATGTTTTGAACCTCTGAACTCTTACCCTGAATCCCCATTTTTCTCCCCTGCCCATCCCCCTTTTCTGCTATGCCTTGTGTTCCTTTTATAGCAAACCTATTTTGGTACCCCGAGCGAGGATGTCCCAAGTCTGCTGGGTAAAACTATGTCCGCTGTGACCTGAAAATGTGCATTGGGCAGACGTTTATCTTATTTAGGCAATTATAACTTAAAAGGGGCATTTGGCTTTAGCTATAAATAAAAGATTCCTTCTTGGAAAGTTAAAGGAATGGGTGGGCTGCTCAGTGTACTGTGATAGCTTTGTTGAAAATGACAATTGAGAGGAAATTGTGGGAGGCGTCATGCACATGGGGGAACTAAGTTTTCCATTGGTTCATACATTCCAAGTAAATATATGAACCAAGGGAAACCTTTGGGATCCTCCTTTCACCAGAAATCGCTCCCCTACCAACCAAATCATTCTTTCCTTACTATCCACTCGAATCCCACGGGCTTGGACCATGGATTATAAAGATAAAACCTGGTTTTTTGCTTGATTTTTAATGGCTTCTTATTTTTTGTGAAATTTGAATATACATAGGGCCTTGATGTTGATTCTTCTTGTTGCATATCCTCTGGCCTAACCGAGATCCTTGCTGCATGTCATCTAATCTGACCAAGATCCTTGTCTGAGATCCTTTTCTTTTTTCCTTGTCTGAGATCCTTGTCTGAGATCCTTTTCTTTTTTTCCTTTTTATTATTATTATTATTTATTTCCTTTTTCTTCTTTTTGGGATTTTTGGCCTTCATGGTCCTTCTTAGCTTCATGAATTGGGCCTTCTTTTGTTAAGGTCCATAGTCTTTCCTTACTTTTCATGAAATGGGTTTTCTTGTGAAATTTTTGTCCTCAACAAACTCCTTGTGAAGAAAAGGGGGATTTTGATATTACCTTAAGCACCACATTCTCATCATACATCATTCTTGTTTGCATAGGTACCTTTTTAACTGCCCAATACACACTCTTGATGCTTCGGCGTCTGAGATGCACCTTCATAAAATTTCTGCAGCTCCATGTTCCCCACATGCTACAGTGCAATGTAGATCCAACAGCTAGGGATTTTCTTGGAACTCGGGCAAGAATTTTCCCACTTGTCTCTCTCTTTGATACAAATATCGCTTGAACTCCTCCTTTCTTCCACTTTTGCACTCATAAATATCAAGAGCTAGTCTAAGGAGATTTTCTTTCTTCACATAAGTCTTTGCAATCCTGTTTTACTTACTTTCCTTCTACTTCTCTTTGCACAGCACCCTTTTCTCCTCGGCACTCTCAATTCCCCTTCACCATCGTAGTACCTGCAACCTTCTTTCATACATGGGTAGATTCGCTTACTTGGTAGACTCCGTGGAGGGTATAAAGCTCAATATAGAATCCCGCCAGGAGTCTCTATTAGGTATTGTAAGCACGGGGATTGGCACACTGAAAGACAGGAGGAAGAAGTGGTAATCCCAATGATTGCCTTTATAGAATAACGGATGAGAATCCTTATGGGCACAATCACTAGGGATTACCTTAGGGCTCATAAATTAGCCCCCACCCAATGTACCCCAAACATGTTTAGGATTTTAGGTAGTGTAGATGCCCTTAATGAGAGAATGGACTTAAACCTTACCCATCATGATGTTAACTGGGTCTATAAACTCCACCACTTAAAAGGGTAAAGATATTACCTAAAAACTAGGTACCTAGAGTTTAGGCTCATCTCATGCCTCCCTGAGAATCATGTGTAGCCACATTTCATCCCTTTAACAGGCTTTTTTTGTAGTATCGTGATAAAAACACCCTCCACATGGAATGCAAAGCTCGAAGCTAAGACAAGGTGTTTATCAAACCACTATAAACCAAGAAATTCAATCTTGTAAGACCATGAAATAAATACTCTCCGCATGGAATGCTAAGCTTGAGGCAAAGACAAAGTATATATTTCACACTATTATAAACCAACAATGGAGGCCGTGAGATGCAACCCTTGTATCTCTCTCCCACTAGATATTTTAAATTAGAGGTTTTTAAGATCAAGAACAATAATAATGCTAGACACCTTGAAAACATAATCCTAATCTCATTAGGAATAAATTTCATAGTCCTAGCATTAATATATATAAATATATATAATGTAATATAAACCCATATTACATTATAAGCCCATATTATATTATATATAATAAAATATACGGATTATTATATGTAATATATAATTATTACATTATATATTATTATTACATGCAAACCTATATACATATTATACAAGTAAGTTGAATCCTTGCTTAGACAGTTAATGAATCCTTTATATTAATGCATGCAAGTTGGCTAATAGGCTAAAAACGTATTGACCCCTTGTGATGGATTAAGTTGATTAATTAGACAAGTTTAATTAATTAATCAATTTAACATGCAAATGAGTGGTAGGACAAACAAATCACCAATAAAATAAAATGCAGCGGAAAATAAATTGACACGATGATTTGTTTACGAATAGGGAAAATCTCCAAGGCAAAAATCCCACCGGGTGATTTTAAGTTCACCACTCCCAAGAATTCACTATTATCACAACAAACGGTTACAAGTAAAGGAATCCTAGTACCTTTTACCAACCTACAGTTGAACCTTTACCCCAATACCCAATTGGGCTTGTTTTGTAGTGACAATCTCTCCTTTTGATACACGACTCCCAGTAAGTGACTAACCAATTACACGGATCCCAATACACGACTTCAATCACCAACTTGAGAAAGATGTTAGCTGCAAAGTTTTTCAGTTCATCCTCATAATGAAGAACAAGAAGATGCTTGGTTACAAAACCCTATGATGCATAAACACAGCAGCTTCTTCTCAAAAGAGATGAACTAAGGCAAACTTTGTCTCCGGTCACAAATTGCTTGAAAAGTCTTTGCTCAATGCTTGTGCAACTTGTGTCTACTTTGACGGTCCTTAAAATAATCATTTTATATGTCTAGGTTATGAGAAAAGAACGCCTAAAGACATATCCCCGGATTGAAATCAAAATAGATCAGAAAATCTGTTTTTCTTAAACCTTGACAGCTAGAGGTGTTGATATGCTGTCGAGCAGCTGTCGAGCCACGGGACTGAAACAACTTCTTAAAGCTCGATAGATGAAGTTGTCGAGCCAACTGTCGAGCTTTAATGATAGGCACTCCTTTAGCTTGTTTCTTAAACAAACTTGCATGACTTTAACACTTGATCTTGAAACCTTGTTTCTTGAAGTATTAAAAGTATCCTAGATCTACCCAAATACAAGCAAGGTGCATTTTGTCAAAAGATTAGCCAATTACATAAAAGAATGACATATGTTCTTAACAAGTGAATCACATATGTCCTAACAATCTCCCCCTTTGGCAATCCTTGACAAAGCCACAACAACAAACAAATGAACATATGAGAGAAGTTATAAGACACTCTACTCATACTCACTTGTTGAATACAATAAAATTTATCCTAACATAAACTCTTGATAAACTTTGCAAGAAGAGAGTTCATGACAAGTAGATTTTGACAACCTGTATTTCTAAAAAAACTTAAATAAAACACATCAAGGCATCTTTGTGTGAAGCATAAATAATAAATTATGTACAAAATATAAGAAACATGTGTATAAAGAAAGAAAAGAAAACATACATCATATATATATATATATATATATCAAAGATAAGTACAATGTATGTAAACATGGTCACAAGACCTAGGTATAAGAACAATGTATCTCCAACAAAGAAAGAAAAGAAAATATACATGTAATCCTTACTACATTTCTCAAAAACAAACAAACTCTCCCCCTAACAAAAAAATCCTATATCCTAACTCTCCCCCTAAGAATAACGACTCTCATATCCAAAACTACTCTCCCTTTTTGACATGAGTGACAAAGGGTAAGAGTGTCAAATAGACATCTCGTCAAAACAGGAAGAGCTAGCATCTCCATCCTCATCATCATCATCATTGCCAGAACCATTATCATTAAATACCACGGATGCCTCGAGAGGAAAAGAGGGAGACTCCACAAAACCACGAAGGCGAGCCTGATGTCTAGCAATACAGCCAACACGGGTGTTCACTTGATACAACTCGGTAGAAAGTGTATCAAGACAAGCATTCATGCTCTAACGGTAGCGTAGTCAATGGCATACATAACAGAGAAGTGGTCGGATGAGGGAAAAGGAACAAAAAAATGACATAAAATCCACATGATAGTAGAAGGAAAGATGAGCTTATCACGGGTCGCCATATCCCTATACACATTTATGATAGAAAGAATGAAATGTGAAGAAAAATCTATAGAAAGATCCTCAAGAAGGGACAACAAAAAATGAGCACGAGACTCTGTGATAGAGTTTTAGTGAGAGAGAGGATACAAAACAAAAGTCATTACCATGTTCAAGAATCTAGGACCTTTAGCAAAAGGTCGACATGGTGTAAACTGACGGTCACCCCAATCAGCTAGGCGCTCACAAAAAGCAGAGATCATCTCATCTTTGGACACAGTCCGTAGACGCTCACAATTGGGGTAGTCAGGATACACAACCCTCGAAAAATGAAGCACATCGGATACCAACTTCGGTGTGACCACTATGTGTGTACCTCGAACGCGAGTATGAAATAGAGGTACTGAAGTATCAGTTCCATGCATATTAGAGTATAACTCCTGGATAAGCACAGAAGGACAAGTGACCGAGACGTCACACAATGACTCCCCTTCCCAACTGTGTATGAAATTAAGAAGGTCAGTGTCGGTGAAATCCGATAAAATAACTTGGCATTCCGAATGTACACCTCATTTAGAGAAGTTCTCCGAGAATTCCGATTGGGCTTTCTCATCACGTAACCAAACAGAAGAGGGAGTAGGATTAGAGGACGAGGAGGCCCTAGAACGAAAAGGGTTCTAGGATGGAATAGAATTATGTTTTGGTGCCATTGATGCACTAATGCAAACTAGAGAGAGAGAGGGGGAAGAAAGAAACACTCAGAAAAGTCCCAACACATTCAAATATAACAAGTATATTGAAAGGAAATAACATATGCATGAAAAATGCATGAACATGTGATATACAATATAAAAGAGACATCATGGGCTCCACCAAATCCAATCCTACCAGCACATAATCAAATTGCACATATCTAAATGCATGATAATACAGTTATAATACTCATGGAATGCAGTGTATGAGATTTGAAACTCGGTTAGGCAAATGCCCATCCCAAAAATTTCACAAAAGCTCCACAATTTTTGAAAAGCTCCAAAAATTTTCAAAAACTCAAAACTTAGGTATGAATGCATGAAAAGATCATGAAGAAGGAGAGAAGAAAAGACCATACCAAGTGATTTGAAGCAAGAAAGGCCGAAAATCACTTGGGTTGAAGGTTTTGAGAGAAAAGAGAGTGATTGGGAGATGAACAGGCGCGGACAGATCGAGAGAGATCTTGAGAATGAAGATCAGATCGCGTATGAACCTTTATATAGAAACTCAATAAATCTTAATAGATAGAGGTGTCGAGAGGTATCGAGCTAGGTGTCTAGAACACAGGCGTCCACAAATGCAACTGTCAAGGAGGTGTTGAGGAACAAAACATCAAACACGAAAAAGAAGCATGATTGTTCCACTAGCTGTAGAGAAACTATCAAGAGGCCAAGAGATTTCTTGATCAATCCACCAACTATCGAAAGGTGTCAAGATTGCGATAAGATGCAATAGAAGAGCTCGACAGATGAGCCAGGTATAGAGAGATGTCGAGGAGGTGTCGAGATTGCTTAAAAACAGTTTTTCATGAAGGGAAAAACATAGATGTGAATGTAATGAAGCATGCAGCTCAACCAAAGATCTAAACAACATTTTAACCTCTCAAAAACAACTTTCATTACCAAAAAAAAAAAAAAAAAAAAAAAAAAAGATAAGAATATAGATCCCAAAACACACACACACACACACACTAAACAAGTCTAACCAATTTTTATATTTCAAAAACAATTTAAGACAATTTAGTAAACATACATTCACACATGTAAACCTTGTGATGACCAAATTTCATTGTACCTGCACATGTATCAAGAGTAGCAAAGAATATTGTGAGTTGTGTGTGAAAAACATTGCAACTTGCATAAGTTTCTCAAAGTTATGACGATTTTAGATATGTGAAAATCACTTTTAGCTCATACACAATCATAACTATTTAATGGGGACTATCACCTTCGAGGTACATCCTATAACTCTCACATCTTCTAGAAAACATGCTTGCAATCATATTTTAAAGCATTTTGTTATTTTTGCTTTTATTTTCTTTGCATATTTTTTTATTAAGTAAACCATGCATGGGTATATAAAAGAGAGAAAAGAAATACCCAATTATGTTAAGCTTTTTGACATTGCACTTTTGCTATGCCGAAGCATACAGATGTCATTGTCATGATTGGAGGTAGTAGTGGTGAGATGATTATTTATGAATTTCTCTTAGGATTTTCTAGTCCTTATAATCAAAAAGAGTGATACGAGTGTTAAGTAGAAGAGATCACTTAATCTTGTTCATCACAAACAAAGAACCACAAAGATCACTTGCTTAGTTGTGCATAAGGATGCTCATCTAAGCTACAAAAGATACAAAATTTAGAAAACTCTGTTTCAATGGCCATTTTAAGGTTCACAAGAACCAATGTACACAAACACACACTGTTTTTGTATTTTTCTGAATTTTTCATTTTTTTTTATTTTTATTTTTGAAACAAAACAAAAAAAAAATAAAATTGAAAAGCTAACAACCCAAACACAAGTAAAGCAAAACAAAGAAATGCATAAAACTAGACTGACTCAAAACATTAAAGCAAAACACACAAGTAATGCAAAAAAAAAAAAAAAAAAAAAAGATGAAGAGAGAGAAAAAGTGATTGAATCACTTGGAACCCTTTACCTTCCACACCTTGGAAGAACCTTTCCTTTTCGTAAACCTTTGAATCGGCGGTGAAGGGGAAGAATTGATACCGTTCAAGTTCGAAAGGAATATGAGAGCTTTGAGAAGATCTTCAAGAGGAGAAAACGAGGATGGAAACTGATTTTGGTTTCCTAACACCATCATGTTGTTACTATTTTGAGTGGCTAACCACTTATAGTAATTTGGTCGAGTATGACCAGCTGCTCCATAATGATGACAGAGATACTGCTTCTTTTACTTAGGCCTTTGAGAGTTAGCCTTCTTAGCCCTAGGATTTTTAACTTCCTTTTTATCCTACTTAGGGGGTGCTCCTAAGATAGATTTACCCTTGTCTATGTTCTCACTGGCTAATTCAGTTTTAACATTAGTGTTCTCACTTTCAACATTATTGCTAGGAGGAACAAAAATCATACCCTAAACTTGTTCAATCTGAAGCAGATTTCTGAAAATTGAGCATCTCATCGAGCTTAGCGCTTGAAGTCCTTTCCAACTGAGCTCTGACTTGGAATAGTTTTACCTCAAGCTTCTTAGTCTTCTCAGCCAAGAAGTTATTCTCAAACCTCAGTACTCCGATAGTTTAATTTGCTTCATCAAACTTTATGGAAAGCTTTTCACGTTCAAGCTCTACATCACTAAGCTTCTTGGTGGTCAACCTATACAGCTTCTCATGCTTTTTTGAGACCTTGTATAACTTAGCACAAGCTATGTGAATGTCATCTTGATCATCCATCTTCTCAAACTTGGATTTCACCAATTCCTCTTCTTTATCCACATCTTCAACAATTTCCTCAGTAGGATTGACTGTGTCAGTGAAGGCGTTTAAGATTCTATCATCCTTACTGTCAGAATCATCTTCAGGTTCAGTGTCTCTTAGCGTAACAGCAAGTGCCTTGCTTTTCCCAATTGTCTTGAAATAAGTTGGACACTCTTGTTTTATGGGTCTGAAACCTTGGCACCCAAAGCACTTAGGTCCTGTAGGAATATTGTACTGACCGCCATCCCTAGCATCCTTTTTCCCTTTGTCTTGGCCCTTAAAACAAGAAGAACTGGATTGCCTACGGCCCTTGTTAAAGCCTTTCCCATTGGTATTCTTCATAAACTTCTTGAATTGCCTGGTGATGTAGGACTTCATTTTAAAATCTCCATTGTCTGAGGACTCTTCCGTCTCACTGCTCTTGGCCTTCAGTATAAAACTCTTGCTCTTGCTAAACTTTCCAATTCTACCCAAACCCAACTTATAGGTTTGTAGATTTCCAACCAGTTCTGTCAAAGGAATTTTATCAATATCCTTTGATTTCTTAACCACAGTGATTTTGGCATGGAATCTTTCAGGCAGAGATCTTAGCACCTTTCTCACAATCTTGGGTTCTGGAATAGTTTCTCCAAGATTGAATACCGAGTTTACTATGTCTTTGAGTTTAGCATAGAACTCGTCAAATGACTCATTCTCCTCTATCTTTATCTCTTCGAAGCTTGTAGTGAGCCTCTATAGCTTCGAATCCTTGACAGCCTTTGTTCCCTCATAGGTTGTTTGGAGAATGGTCCATGCTTCCTATGTAGTTTCAGTGGAGGATATCTTCTTGAATTCCTTATTTGTGACTACACTGAACAACACATTCAATGCCCTACTGTTGAAGTTTTCCGCCTTGATCTTAGCCTCATCCCAATCAGTCGACGCCTCTTTGGCTTGGTCCAGCCAATCTCTACAGCTTGCCACACCTTCTCATCTAAAGACTACAAAAAAGCCCTCATGCGTACTTTCCAGTATGCATAGTTAGTCTCATTAAATAAAGGAGGGATAACAAGAGATTGTCCTCTATCTATGACAAACAGGGGTTAATGGATCACCCTAATTAGTGTGTGCTTGCTCTGATATCTCTTGATAGGCCAAAAACGTATTGACCCCTTGTGATGGATTAAGTTGATTAATTAGTCAAGTTTAATTAATTAATCAATTTAACATGCAAATGCGTGGTATCACAAATAAATCACCAATAAACTAAAGTACAGCAGAAAATAAATTGATACGGTGATTTGTTTACGAATGGGGAAAACTTATAAGGCAAAAACCTCACCGGGTGATTTTAAGGTCACCAATCCTGAGAATTTACTATTATCACAACAAGCGGTTACAAGTAAAGGAATCCCAGTACCTTCTACCAACCTACAGTTGAACCCTTACTCCCAATACCTAATTGGACTTGTTCTCTAGTGACAAGCTCTCCTTTTAATGCATGGCTCTCAGTACGTGACTAATCAATTGCGCGGATCCTAGTACGCGACTTCAATCACCAACTTGAGAAAGATGTTAGCTGCAAAGTTCTTCAATTCATCCTCACAATAAAGAACAAGAAGATACTTAGTTACAAAACCCTATGGTGCACAAACACAGTGGCTTTTTCTCAAAAGAGATGAACTAGAGCAAACTTTGTCTCCAGTCACAAATTGCTTGAACAGTCTTTGCTCAATGCTTATGCAACTTGTGTCTACTTTGACGACACTTAAAATAATCATTTTTTATGTCTAGGGTTACGAGAAAAGAAGGCCCAAAAACATATCCATGAATTGGAATCAAAATAGATCAGAAAATCTGTTT
Organism: Castanopsis chinensis; assembly: GCA_032878915.1. NCBI lineage: Eukaryota > Viridiplantae > Streptophyta > Magnoliopsida > Fagales > Fagaceae > Castanopsis > Castanopsis chinensis. The sequence continues at coordinate 45,081,799 of JAVQMG010000133.1, forward strand.
TTCATAAAGCACGGTAGCTAGAGGTGTCGATATGCTGTCGAGTAGCTGTCGAGCCACGGGGCTAGAACAGTTTCTTAAAGCTCGATAGATAAAGCTGTCGAGCCAACTATCAAGCTTTAATGACAGGCACTTCTTCAACTTGTTTCTTGAACAGACTTACAAGGTTTTAAGATCAAGTGCTAATAGTCCAAGCAATTGATACATTAATAGTCGTATAATAAGCCAATTGATACATTAATAGTCCAAGCAATGCAATCAATGGTAACGCACATAACAGTTATTGAATTTCAATAACTGTATCCTTGGCATCGATAAGACATGGCACAATCAATCCCACTTACAATATATATATACAGATTCAATATGGAATAAAGTGCTTAAACTTTAATGCATACAAAGTCCATGAATATTAAAAACCATGACACAGCACCATAACTTGATGTAGAAAATTGAAACACAAAGATAACGATTTTTTTAAATTTTGAAATTCAATCACATGTTATACAATCATGAAATGAAAACCTGGCTCTGATACCAATTGCTGGAAAATCTGGTTGTATATCTCATACAAAACACACAGCGGAAGCAACAAACAAGGATCTATTTCATTCATGATTGATAACATGCACTATGTAAATTTCAGAATTTAAGAATAAGATAGCGTATCTCGGTGTGGAGAAATTTAAAAAAAAAAAAGATTAGAAGTACTTGGAAATACTTTTAATCTTCACTCTAATTCAACTTTATGACCAAGAAGTGTGGTCTCTCAATCAATTTCCAAGGAAAAATTATCGAGTGATTTCACTCATACATACACACTATTTCGCAATAATGTCTCTCTTTTTCTCATTCTCCTATAAAAAATTTTGTATGTTTCTTCCTTTATAATTAACTGATTATCTAATTAGGCTAGCCTATTGGGCCTTTCTAATTGGGCTTTAGTGTGTGACTTGGAGTGGAACCAAAAGGGACCAATAAGACACTGGCTCCAATGGGACTTGGGCTTTTTTGTCATCTCTTGACAAGTCCAAAGTTACCATTTAATTATATTTAATACCACTATATAAATATAATTGCACTCTAGGCCAAGACTTTATTATACATGCAATTCCTTCATAAAATATTGGTAATAATACAAAGTCATGGATATAGACTGGCACTTTGAAAATTACTACATCTTAATCCTTGAGTACCCAGTTTAATCCTTTAAAGTTATTTATTATATATTTATGAAATCCAATTTCATAAATATATACTTTAGTAACTTCGTACCAAAGTGGTTAGGCCTAACTCTCTAAATAACTGAACCCATTAAACTTACATCAAGGGAATATTTTATGTCTTCGTTAAGAAATTATGAATTTCATCTTGAGAATATATATTCCATCAACACTAAATGTGGTTGCCCAACATACAGAGATTTTGACCGTTACTTTAGATCTCACTCCTAATATATCAAAGAAACCTATATTTCATGATAAGGTCCATTATCCTCTCAAGATTAAGAGTTCATATAAATAGAAGTCATGAGATTTAATATTCACTTGACAGTCATTAGGAGAATAATAAATCTCATAGCAGTCTAGTTCAATATGTCTTAACTCTTAAAACATATCAACATATCAACTCGAAGTCTACACTTTCATGATCAAGACAAATCATCTTAGTTGATATGTTATAGTCTTCGCAGATGAAATGCCCAATTTCATCACCGACTACAAACTACAATTCTGAATTTACAAAGAACTTGTGATTTATATCTTCTGTGAATTTTTACATAAATCACATACTATGCATCTCATAGACTATATAATAATGTCCAAATATTCATGTTACCATTATTTTAAATAAAAATAAAACAGCTTTATTAATCACAATATTAAGTCATACATCATGTCATACATAATATCATATAAATAGTATTATACAATAGGATTTAAGGGCACTAATCCTAACACACAATAGAGTCCATCCAACTAGGTCCCACTTTGATCTGATGAATACGGATAGTTTTTCCCTTCATCTTAGTAGGCTTACACAAATCTTCAATAAGGATAACCCGAGGTAAACTCTGCGCCGAGGATGTTATGAGAGTGGCCAGAGAGTCAACATGGGTATTTTTGTTTCTAGGGATTTGCAATAAGGTGAAAAACTCAAACCCTGACTGTAAGTGTCTAACCTGGTCCAAATACTCTTGCATCCTCAAATCTTTAGCTTCCAACTTTTCCTCTACTTAGCCTACAACTAATCTAGAATCTGAGAACATCTCCATTGTTTTTCCTTCTTTTTTTTGAACCATAGTCATCCCTACCAATAGAGCCTCATACGCAGCTTCATTATTTGTGGCCGAAAAACCCAACCTTAAGGATTTTTCAATAATGATCATTTTAGGAGAAATTATGACTAGCCCTACTCTAGATCCACTTTGATTTACTACACCATCAATGTATACCTTCTAGGATAAAGGCTCTTGCAAGGAGACCATGCCAACAAATTTTCCATCCATGTTTTGCTTCTCAACTTTTTCCTCTAACGGGGACTCAGTAAACTCAGCCACTAAATCTGCAAGACCTGCGAGGCATGTACCGAATATCAAAAGCACCTAAAATCGTATCCCATTTGGCAATTCTACCTGTGTAATCAACGGAAGTAATGATCTAAGCCGAAGCTGGGATAAGACAAAAGCTGTGTGGGATTGGAAGTAGTGGGGGAGCTTACGAGTAGCATGCACCACTGCTAAAATGGCCTTTTTCAGTGGTAGGTAACAAATTTTTGCTTCGTGCAACAACTTGCTCACGTAGTAAATAGGTCTCTACACACCACTGTCAACTTGTATTTGCACCAAACTCACGGCATAGGAAGCCATGACAATGTAAGCAAACAAAACATCATCCTCCTCGAGCCTGGACATAACAGATGGCCGAGAAAGGTACTCCTTAAGCTGCTGAAAGGCCAAATCACACTCCTTGATCCATTTAAATCCCTTCCACTTAGTCAAAAACTAGAAGAAAAGTTTACACCTGTCCGTGGACCGAGAGATAAATCAGTTCAAGGCGACAGTCATTCTTGTTAATTTCTAGACTTCTTTGGGATTATAAAGTGCATGTAAACTGTTAATTGCCTTAACCTGATTAGGGTTGACCTCAATTCCATAATGAGTGACCATATAGCCCAGAAATTTACCTGATCCCATGCTAAAAGAGAACTTGGAAGCATTGAGGCACAATTTGTGTTTCCTCAATATTTCAAAAATATTCTCGAGGTCTCGCACGTGCTCGGACACCACCTTAATCTTTACTACCATATCATTTATATAAACCTCAATATTTTTACCTAATTGTTACTCGAACATCCTGGTCGTCATCCTCTAAAAGGTAGATCCTGTATTCTTTAAACCAAAAGGCATCACTTTGTAGTGGTAATTTCTAGTAGGAGTGACAAAAGCTGTCTTCTCTTAATCACCCAGAGCCAGTGGTATTTGGTAGTATCCCTAAAAGGCATCTAAGAAGCTCATCCGAGGATGGCCTACAGTCGCATCCACCAGCTGATCTGTCTGAGGCATGGGGAAAGGATCTTTTGGACAAGCCTTATTCAAATCTGTGAAGTCCACACATTCTTGCCACTTTCCATTCTTCTTTTTCACCACTATAGTATTAGCTAGCTGCTCAGAGTAAAATACCTCTTTAATAGCCCCGACCTGTTTAAGTTTAAACTTCTCCTTCTTGACAGCCTTGGAATGCTTTTTAGATGAGTTTCAAAGTGGTTACTTTTTATAGGTAACAACTGGGTTTACATTCAGATGATGTCAAATGAATTTTGGAGCCACTCGGGAGCTTCATAAGCACTCTATGCAAACACATCAATATTCTTCCTAAGGAATACTATTAGCTCTTTCTTCTCCCGAGAAGGCAGCTGAGCTCCAATCTGAAAGAACTTTTTCGAATCATCATCAATAACAATTTTCTCTAACTTCTCGCACTTTGGACCTTCTGAAACAGTGCTAGTAGATAACATTGGAGTCCTTGATTGCTATAGGCCATTCTTAGTGGAGGCCGAGGACTCAACTCTTGGCTGATACATTATTGCAGCCACCAGACACTGCCTAGCGATGGACTAGCTCCTAACCAGCTCTTCTATTTAATCCCCAAACAGATATTTCACCTTCAAATGCAAAGTTGAAGAAACGACTCCCAGGGCATGAAGCCAAGGTCTTACTACAATGGCCGTGTAGAGAAAATAAGCACCCACCATGATGAAGTCCACTTCTGAACTAGCTTGCACAGGTAGTCTAATCTGGCCTATTAGAACAACAACTTTCCCATCAAAGCCTAACAAAGATGAAGCATAAGCTGTCAAATCTTCACATTACAAATCAAGGTACATAATCTCTGCCTTGCTGCCCTAATCCACCAACACCCTCTTCACATCATACCCCCCGATCTTGAGGGCGACCACCATGGCATCGTCATGTGGCTGTATGGTTCCAGCTTTGTCCTTATCCGAAAAGCTTAACACTGATCGGATCTCCGTCCTAGACCTCTTCGACTCAGGGTTAGAGGCCTCGGTTGGTGGCCAGGCTACAAACATTACCCTGGAAGGGTGGGAACCAGTCCTTCCTAGAGCAGCGAAGATGACATTAATAGTGCCCAAAGGAGGACTTGAAGAAGTGTCTCTTTGAGGTTTGGATCCAACCTGACTACTTTGCCAACTAGATTGATGTAGAAATTGTTTTAACTTACCATCTTTGACCAACTACTCTAGATGATTCCACAAAGTTCTGCAGTCTTTTGTAGTGTGCCCTCGCTCTTGGTGGTATTAACAATGAAGGTTCTGATTGCACTTTATAGGGTCTCCTTCCATCTTATTTGGCCATCTAATGTATGGTTTTTCTTAATCTTTTCCAAAATTTGATGCATTGGTTCCCTGAACACCATGCTAACCACATGATTAGCGGTAGACCCAGACTGCCCAGTGAAGTCTCTTTGAGGCTGATTATTATTGTATCTGTCCGACTAGAAACCCCTCATATCTTAAGAGATAACCTTTGCCTTCCCTTTCCCTTGCTGTTGGTCCTTCTCAACTTGCTTATACTTGTCAATATGGTCTATAAGTCGACGCACACTCCTTACAGGCTTCTTGGTCAGTGACTTTCTCAAATCATGCTCGATAGTTAGGGCTGACCTTGAAAGTCCTTATGGTCACATCATCAAAGTCCCCATCAATCTCATTGAACATCTCCTAGTATCTATTTAAGTACATTTTCAGGTTGTCCCTTTCTCGCACAGTCATAGACAACAGGGAATCCAAGGGCTGAGGAACCCTATTACACGTAATAAAGCGAGATCTAAATGGCTGAGTTAGTTCCTTAAAGGAGTCAATTGGACCTGCTCCCAAGCCATCAAACCATCTCATTGCCACATGTCTCAAATTGGATGGGAATGCCTTGCACATCAAAGTCTCATTTTTGGAGTGCATAGCCATCCTCTAGTTGAAGTGGCTCACATGCTCCACAGGGTCTATTCGACCATTGTACATGGTAAATGTTGGCTGAGTAAATTGGCGAGGGAGTCTCCTTTCTTCAATTCTATGCGTGAAATGTGACCTAGAAATCTGGTTCAATGCTCTACTCATAGCGTTGTTTCCTAAGCTTTTGCCAGATGAACTCTTATTTTTGCAATCATTAGGGCTTTTCTTGTCATAGGAGAAAGACTCACTAGTGGGAGTTCTTAACCTGCGCTTGTAATTGCCATTCCCTTTATCATCTGAAAAGGAGTTAGAATTAGAAGGAGTTCACCTCGGTGGTTCGCAGCGCAGCTTCCTTTTCAAATGATCAATCTCTAGTTGCTTGGCTTTGGCATTCTTTTCATGAGAGACATGGCTCCAACCCCAAGACTGGCTCCTACTAGTATGGGTGGTGTGCACACTTCCTTCCTAGTCCCTTCTTTGTTCAAGATTGGGGAAATGATCTTGACATTGGGACCACATAGACTCCAATTGGTTCAAACCTAAACCTACCATAATTGAATGTTAAACTCACTAAAACACAAGGATTCCCCACAAACGGCACAAATTGTAGGGTCACAATTTGATACTTAAGCCCAAATGAAGGAAGGGAATAGGCCCAAAGAGCCCAATAATAAATTTATAGAGAGTGGATTAAAAAACTAGGTTCTAATGAGTTTAAACAATAATCATAGTGGATCAAAATGACAATAGAATAAAGATGAACTGATTTTATCTAAAGAAAATCGTCCTCGAACACCATCTGAGAAGGGTGATTCTTATATTAATTTCTTTTGGGACTGATTACAAATATCCTTCTTCATTCTACAGTGTTATTCTCTTTTCTTCCTCGATCCTCTTTTTTCGGGGTCCCCTCCCTCTTTTATACTATCATCCTTCTTTTATCTTTACCCTCCATGCGCAAATCAAATTGCTAATGTTGATCCTTATTCCATCAGTACCTTCTTGAAGTCTTTTTTGGGAGTAACTGTAAGGCTGAAAACTACTATTAAGATTTCACTTCCTCATTAATGCTGCCAGAGAGTTAGCTACAGAACGTACAATGCGGTGGTAGCAGCTTTCTCTTAGATATTTCATAGCTCTCCTTTGTCTTGTGCTTTCACGATGTATATCCTTATCAATAGAATTTCCTAGAATGTTGCTTTTGGATGGCATACCATACCTTCTGACCTCTACTTCGCTTAGCTGAGAAAGCATCCCTCCTTAGACCGTTTTCTTGGATCATCATAAACAGGCCTCTTTCTTTATTCATCAATGCCAACCTCCATAACAATGTTTACCCGTCCTTGGACAATTAGGCGTCCTCAGACTGGGCCCCTAACCTAATATATACTATTGGGCCTATCATCCCCATAGATAATGTATGCTAAAATTGAAACTCTTCATCAAATTAAATACCTACAAAAATTTCAATGAATATTTTGTTATTCTTACTTCCTTCTTTATCATTTTATTTTATGAGCCTAATTACATTACTTAGCTTACTTAATTTTTAATGAACACATTTTTAAGAAAGAAAACAAATAAAAAATAACAAAAAACATATATCATTGAAGTTTCTATTAGATAAAATTGTAAATCTAATAGATTTAAACCACTAATATATTAGTATTCTCTAGGTAATAAGTAGAATACCATACATTGTCATTTTTACTTTTTAAGTATGACTAACACCTAAAACTCAAAATACACGAAGAAAATTTTTGGGACATTAAAATTTCCGGGGCATTTTAAATATTACAATGAAATATTCTAGGAATTATAAGATTTTGTTAAGGTTTAACTAAGAGAGTAGCAATAGGGACTATATACTTGTCTACAAAATATAAAAGAGGAAATTATTCAACTTTAAAGTTTAAAGTTGGGGGGATGAAACTACCTCAAATATAAAGGGGAAAAGTACTTTTTTTTCCATATTTTTTTTTGTTAGTAAAACTATGTGTTTTTTACTTTAACCAATGCATTTTTTTGAAGTCAGCCCAAGAAAACTGTCTATAAAACTATGAATTTTGGCTTAGCAAAATGGCTAAACAAAAAAAAAAAAAAAAAAAAAAAAGCTAGGAACACAACAAATGTCACGGTATTTTCTCAATACCTTTATTTTAGTTATGGTGGGCCCTGGTACGATATTTTATAATTTTATTTTAAAATAATGCTATATCCACAATATTTTTACAACAAATCTTAAATAGTAAATTGTTATTGGTTTTTAATTGGGACAACCACTTTAAACTATACATTAAAAAAGAAACAACAAACAAAAAACCAACAGAAAAAAATTGTGAATGAAATAGTGAATTTTTGCTTACCAAATTTGACTAAACCAAAAAAAAAAGTCTAGGAACATAACAAAATGTCACAATATTTTCACAATACCTTTATTTTCTGCCGTGGTAAGTTTCAGTCTAATATATTATTCTCCATAATGTGTTCATAACAAATTCTAGATGACAAGTTGTTATTGATTTTAAAATGGACCCACGACTGATATCACTTTTTTATCCATCAATAATAGCTTTCCTATGATTTGTTGTGAAATTAATGTGAAAATGTTATGAATTTAGCATTTTTTTTCTATTTGATCTATAAGAAACTAAGATCTCAACAATTGTGAAAATATTGTGATAACAACAAGTGTTACAATATTTTCACAAAACTTTTATTTTTATTTGCGGTTAGTCAAATTTTCATATTTTATTATTTTATTTCACCCTATTAGAAATTGACACCACAATAATTGTGAAATTTGTTATGTCCGTATAACAATATATATGCCAACTCTTATAAATATTTTTTTAAGAAAGAGAACAAAACAATGTTATAAAAAAAAAATAAAAATAAAAGTGTTGAATAGTACATATTGAGCAAACTAAAAGGTGCTGTAGCTTTTACACATTCACTCAACAAGTGTTACACCATTTTTGCAAAACATTTATCTTCAATCATGGTTGGTCACAGTCTCATATTATTATAAAATTTATTGTGTTCGTATAACAATATATATGGTAGCTCATATAAATATTTAAAAGAAAAAAAAAAGCACAAACCGATGACTAGAGAAAAAATATTATATAGCTACTATAGCTACCTTGTCAATTGAACAAACCAAAAGACAGGGTAGGGTGCCCTACCCCTTGACTTGAGTAAGAAAATCAATATAGAGTTTTTATTTAAAGAAATATGAAACTATGTAAGAAAAAAAAAAATGTATGTCATACAATGCTAATCTAATTCATATAAGAATTTTAATTACACAAATTTAGATTAAATATTCAAATATGAATATCTATTATACTACGATAGTTTTATAGAACATATTTGTTAAAAGCAATATCCATTTAATAAAAACTTCTAAGAATGCTTATAAATATCATCCTTCAACAATAACCAACTGAGGTTTGCTAAGACATTGTAACAAGATTTAATTTTTCGCAATTAATGTTGTCATATGCTATAATAGAAGATCTTCATCAAATACTTGCAACCATCAATATCGAAATTTTTGTTGTTCATACTACCTTCTATATCATCTTACATTTTAGCTTACCTAGTTTTAGTAAACACCCTTTTAATCAAAAGAATAATAAAAGAGAACAAGATACAAAAGGTATATTTGTCATTAGATAAGATTATAGGTCTAGAACATTAAAACCTAGTAAATCAATGCTAGGTAACAAATAAAACACCTTATATCACCATTCCAACTTTCCAAGCATGACTATCAAATAAAATTCTAAATAAAAATAAAAATTGAAACAAAAAGCAAACACCCAGTTTAGATATGTTGAAATAATACAATGAAGCTAAATTAACTAACACAATCACATAGTGAACCTGAAATAAAACTTGCAAAAATATGATATACTTAAATTGAAAAACATATAAAATTAAATCCAATGAAGCAAAGGAAGTAGAATCCATAACTTAGAGTGCAGGTTGCATGAAGATTTAGAAGAAAAAGTTTGAACTTGTCCATATTTGCATTTTTGAAAATCAAAACTGAGAGACTTTATATATACCATCATTGAAGCAAGCAAAGTCCAAAAATAGTATCCATATATACAAAAGACCAAAGTAGAATAATTTCGTTATATTTGAGAAAGATTAGATATCCAAGAACTTCAAAATTCATATCCCTAATCCTTTTTTCTTACCTTTTTCTCAATTCCTTTGAGAAGAGAGGATAAGGAGTATGGACATTTTAATAAGCTAGCAAATACAAAGAAATTTTTTTTTGAAATCACTACGGTTGCTTTTATGATGTTTGCCAATGGCTTAGAATACAACTTCATGGTTCGTAGCTGTTAGGGCATGAACTGTAGCTTTAGTGCCCTTTTTGTAATGCCTTAGGGCTTATGAATATGGAATTTGATGAGGTTTCAACGGTTTGCCACCTGATTGGTAACTGTCTGAGGCATTGAATGCTCTTATTAATGATTCGCCTATGTTCGTCCATGTTGTACCAAGGTGGACAAGTATATTAGATAATGTTGTCCAGAGAAGGGGAGTTCGTTAGTCCCATCATATATATATATATATATATATATAGGATTTCTTTAGTTATTTGAAGGGAGCAGTCGCGCGCAACTTTTAGAGCTTCTAGAATAGGTTTTCTTTGTTATTTGCATTACATAACTCTCTTTCAGTGTATTTAAATTTTGAGTCCTTTTTTTTTTTTTTAATATTCTTAACGCTATTATTTTAATCACCTTCTGTTGTTAGTGAATTTTTTTCATTAGACATTGTTTATGGATGTAGGCTAAGTCCCAACCATATGTAAAATTTTTTGTTATTTGTGTGATTATTTCTTCTATTTTCTATTTCTATTTGTATATTATTTGGATACACACACAACAAATAAATATTTTGTATTTTCGCTATTCTAAACAAATTGATATCAAAGTTTTGCTTTTACGACAATATTCATTAAAAAGAAGAAAATGTTATCTTTAATTAGAAATTTGAGTATGTAACCATTGTGCGATGATCACTTCATAAGTGTTTGTAGCGTGTGAGGGGTAAGGGTTAAGATAAAAGTCTTTAGAAGAGAGATTCATACACATATACACTTAAATTAAATTAGAGTAGAATTCTATCTTGTAAAAAAAAATAAAAATAAATAAAAACTTAAGTATGTACAATAAAAAAATAATAAAAAAGTTACTGGTCACAAAACTTTTACTGTTCACATACCTAAATGCATTGTTCATGGACAATGAACAGTACTAGAGGCGCTCAGCTAAAAAAAAAAAAAAAAAAAAAAAAAAAAAAAAGAAAAGAGACATGGCCTTAGAAACGCAATCCAAACACTACCTAGGCTTAGCATTATATCTAAAAAAAGGCTCCTCAAGATTGATTATTACCAAGTACCAACATGATACCTGTCTTGTCTACTATTTAAGCAATAGTACTTTCTTGATTTGATTGCTAATTAAAGAAATTTGATTTATATGTCCAACAATATTTTATATATATATATATATATATATATATATATGGGTCCAATTAGCACACATATTAAGTCATTTATTTTTGAAAATATTTTCTCGAGAATTGAAAAAGCTGTCAATACTTTTTTAGTTCTTAAAAAAATTTCAAAAAATGAAAATTATTGTGTGCTTTTAAGGGACACATTAGCAAAATCTTATATATATATATATATCTCATTTGAATATCAGAGTAAAAAAAGAAGAAGAAAAAAATGCAACAATCCAAGTGTTAATCTTTATTTTTACAGCTGGGTGGAGGTACTACACGTCAGAAAATTGAGCAAGTTGTTCGTTCACATGGTCATCATTGATAATTTGATTAATCTAGTCTAAAGTCATATAGTTGACCAAGCGAATCCAATTACTTCAAGTTGCCGCCATGCTTTATAATTTGGTAGACCTGGCAGCTGGCAATTATTGACGAGGAAGGACAAATTATCATGATACATACGAATAATAGACCAATATCTATATATATATAAATATACACACACACACACACCGCCATCCTTTATAATTTGGTAGACCTGGCAGCTGGCAATTATTGACGAGGAAGGACAAATTATCATGATACATACGAATAATAGACCAATATCTATATATATATAAATACACACACACACACATATATATATATATATATATATATCATTTGAATATCAGACTAAAAAAAAATGCAACAATCCAAATGTTAATCTTTATTTTTACAGCTGGGTGGAGGCACTACACGTCAGAAAATTGAGCAAGTTGTACGTCCACATGGTCACCATTGATAATTTGATTAATCTAGTCTAAAGTCATATAGTTGACCATGTCAATCCACTCACTTCAAGTCAGAGACGCGTTGATGCATTTGAGGGCATAAGGTGGAAATAATTATCTTATATTAGATGTAAAATTATTACTAATTAATATGAATTAAGTAGAATTTTTTTTTTTTAGAACTTTTATAAACAAAAAAAGTTTGACAAAATTTTTCATACTTGTTGATGTGGCAGATTGATAATAATAAGTAAAAAAACGGTGTAAGTGGTAGACTTAAATGAAAACTAGTAACAGTTTGTTAACTCAACTCTTATTATTATTATTTGTTTTTTAGAAGTGCAATATTCACGATATTCTTGTAATAAATTCTAGGTTTTAAGTTATTTTTTGTTTTCTATTTGAAAATATTACTATAATTATTTTTTTGTCATCAATAACAACCTATTACTTAACATTAGTTGTAAAAGTATTGTGAAAAATATTATGAACGTTGCATTTTTTCTCCTTTTTATTTATTTTTTTTAATAAAATAATATTATTTTATTTATTGATTATAAATAATTCTATTAGTTAAAATTTGAAAATCTTTTTTTTCTTGGGGCCCTAAGCGACTGCATTTTTTTCTCTTGTATTCCGCCGGCTCTGCTTCAAGTTGCCGCCATGCTTTTATAATTTGGTAGACCTGGCAGCTGACAATTATTGACGAGGAAGGACAAATTATCATGATACATACGAATAATAGACCAATATCTAAGAAAAATAAAAAGAAGTCCAATTTAACCATGGCTTACAAATAAGTACTTCCATCCAACAATCTAACTGACCTTCACTCATTCCTCTCTGCATTCAACCATGGCGCTCTCCAACATACCTTTTTGCCTTGTTCAACCTCCTCAAAAACTCCAATTTCTTTTCAATCAGCTCTTCATCTTCTTTTTGTTGCTACTTCCCAATGCAATGTCAATTTCCTTCAACTTCCCTAGCTTCAACACAGATAACAGTAACCTAACCTTACTGGGTGATGCATTCACGAACCCAGATGGTCTCCAACTCACAAAGGATACTCTTGGCAGCTCCATCGGCGGAAGTGTTGGTCGTGCCTTATATCATGAACGAGTTCACCTTTGGGATAATAGCACAGGGATGCTTAAAGTTACAGACTTCACCACGAACTTCTCCTTTATCATTAAAGCTGTTAATAAGGTTGCTGCTGATGGGCTTGCTTTCTTCATCTCACCATTTGATTCTAAGATCCCTAACAATTCAGCAGGTGGGTATCTTGGACTGTTCAGCAATGAAACCGCTATCAACGGCACTCAAAATCAAATTGTTGCCGTTGAGTTTGACACTTTCCAAAACCGGTGGGATACAAGTGTTCCTCATGTGGGAATCGATATCAATTCCATTGTCTCAAACAAAAGTGTCACTTTTCCACCAAGCATTAATATTACGAATGGGTCAACAGCAAATGTATGGGTAAGTTACGACTCAACATCCCAAAATCTAAGTGTGCTCCTTACTGATGCTACTAATCCAGTATCCAGTCGGAAGTCCAGTCTTTCATATATTGTTGACTTGACAATTTTGCCGGAATGGGTTAGCGTTGGTTTCTCCGCTACTACAGGTGCGGTGACTGAGTTACATACAATACTTTCTTGGTCGTTTAGTTCAACTTTAGAGGCTGCAGATGTGTCTACTACTCAACCAAACAAGACAGGAGGTGGGTTTACTCAAACAAACAACACGGGAACTAGGAGCACAAAAAACAAATTGGGGTTGATCATTGGTTTAGCAGTGAGTACCGGTGTAATGAGTTGTGGTATGGGTCTACTTTGGTTTTTTTGTTGGAGAAAAAGGGCCGGTGGAAATACAGAAGATTCGGGTGATGATGACAATATGGATGATGAATTTGAAAAAGGAACAGGGCCAAGGAGGTTCACATACCGTGAACTTCTCAATGCAACGAGCAACTTTGTTGACCGAGGGAAGCTTGGAGAGGGAGGATTCGGAGGAGTTTACAAAGGTGTGTTAAGTGAATCCAATGTGGAAGTTGCAGTTAAGAGGGTCTCAAAAGGATCCAAGCAAGGTAAAAAGGAGTACAAGTCAGAAGTGAAGATCATTGGCCGTTTGAGACATAGGAATTTGGTTCAACTCATTGGTTGGTGCCATGAACAACACGAGTTACTTCTTGTGTATGAGTACATGCCTAATGGAAGCCTTGATTCTCATCTATTTGGAGCAAAGATTATGCTAAAATGGCCAGTAAGGTATAAAATAGCTCAAGGATTGGCTTCTGCATTACTCTACCTTCATGAAGAGTGGGAACAATGTGTAGTGCACAGAGATATAAAGTCTAGCAATATCATGTTGGATTCAAACTTCAATGCCAAACTTGGTGATTTTGGCCTTGCAAGACTCGTAGACCATGAGTTAGGCTTACAAACAACTGTTTTAGCTGGGACCATGGGCTACCTTGCCCCGGAGTGTTTCACCACTGGTACAGCTTCTAAGGAATCCGATGTTTATAGTTTTGGAATGGTTTGTCTTGAAATTGCATGTGGAAGAAAGCCCGTCGATCCACGGGCGGAACCAAGCAAGGTTAGGCTAGTAGAGTGGGTGTGGGATCTCTATGGAAATGGTCAACTCCTCGAAGCCGTTGATAAAAGATTAGGTATGGAATTTGATGAAGGGCAAATAAAGAGCTTGATGGTGGTTGGATTATGGTGTTGTCATCCTGATCCCACTAGCAGGCCCTCTATAAGGCAAGTAATACACGTTCTTAATTTTGAAGCTTCTTTGCCCAACCTTCCATCAAAGTTGCCGGTGCCAATGTATGTTGGGCCCTCAATGGACCTATGTAAATTTTCCAATACTTCATCGGGTTTCACCAGATCTAAAGATCAAACGCAATGTTCATGTAGTAGTTGTTCTACTAATTCGTCTATGTCAACTGGCCCAAGCAAACCTCTTCTATATTCAAGCAAAGCTGAAGTGGAGTTAGCTTCAACTATGCATTAATGTGTATGATAATTCAAACTTTTGTAATGAACTTGAAAACATGCATGTATCATGAATGTAAACTTTTATTTAAAAGTGTCTTTCCTGAATGGTTTGAAAAATGATGTTTACAAAATAGTTTATAAAAAATCACATTTTGTCTTTCCTGAATGGTTTGCCTCAAAAAATGATATGCCATTGGAATGAATAAACTTTAGATTTCAAATGAAAAAAAATTACAAATAAAATATTTTACTTATACCAAAAAAATGCAATTGACTAACATTACAACATAGGACCTAAGTAATTAACTAGTTAATAACCACTTATGAAAGTTAGAATAAACACAAGACTTAGTATTTGTTGCCTATACACAAGGAAACACAATGCTGCTCAATATTGTTGGAAACTAGATACTTGCCTTGTTGGAATGAATTTAGCTCAATGGTTGTACCATTTAGATTTAAAATGAAAAACAGATTACAAATCAAAAAATAGCTATTTTGTCTATAGCCGCGTTTTTTTATACAAAGATGTGTAACAAAAATACTGCGGATGCAATTGACTAGCATTACAACCATAGGACCATTTTAAGTTTTCAACCGCGGCCAGAAGTTTTTTAAAAAACAAAAAAAAAAAAATTGTAGATTTTTTTTTTAAATTTTGAGTTTTTTTTTTTAAAAACAAAAAAAAGTTTCGGTTTTTTTTTTTCTCCAAAAAATTCAAAAAAAAAAATTCTGGGGTTTTTTTTTAAACAAAAAAAAAATCCGGTTTTTTTTTCCCCAAAAAATTCAAAATTCAAAATTCAAAATTCAAGCAAAAATATTCAAAATTAAACACAAACCCAGAAAAATTCAAATTAAACACAACATACTCATAATACAAAAACACTCAGAAAATTCAAAATCAAACACAAACCCAAAAAATTCAAAATCAAACACAACATTCTCACAATACAAACACACCCAAAAAATTCAAAATCAAGCACAACATATTAACAATACAAATACACTCCAAAATATAACAATACAAACCCATGACTCTCCTCTCAGTCAACAAAATCAACCCAAATTCAACACTAAATTCATTCAACTCAAGAACACAAACCCAATTACACATATAGCACAAGGCAGCCATGTTCCCATCCACGCCGATGAGAAGAGAGGAGAACACTTACAATGGAGCAAATACAAGAACACCAAAAAATACAAACCCATGACTCTCCTCTCAGTCAACAAAATCAACCCAAATTCAACACTAAATTCATTCAAAGAACACAAAAGCACAAGCTCAAAAACTCAAGAACACAAACCCAATTACACATAAGCACAATATCAGCAACATAATAGCATAAATTCAAAATTTTCAGCATTTCCTCCATTTTCTTACCACCTAAACGTAAAATAAAATAAAAAAACTAGATCTATAGACAAATCAGTGGGCTTGAGATGAAGAAAAAAAAGAAAGAAAGAAAAGAAGAAGAAGAAGTACCTGCAAAAAAAAAAAAAAAAAAAAAAAGAGTTGCGTTGGAGTGAAAAAAAAAAATTTGACATTGGTTGCAGAAGAAAGGAGCAAAAATAAGAAAGAAAGAAAGAAAGAAATTAAAAAGAAGCAAGAACTTCAAAGAAACAAAGAAAAAAAAAAAAAAAAAGAGTTACGGTGGAAGAGAAGAAAAAGAAAAAAGAAGAAAGAAGATCCTGAAGAGAGTTAGTGAAGAAGGAAGAAAGAAAAGGCAAAAAAATAAAAGAAAAAAAGAAGGAAGTAGGTACCTGAAGTTGCGTTGGGTGAAGAATGAAGAAAGAAAAAATGAAAGGAGGAGAAAAGGTTGGGTGAAGAATGAAGAAAGAAAAAATAAAAGGAGGAGAAAAGATGAACGGGGGTAGGTGGGGATGTCAGTGGGGAAGAGGGATCACGTGGGAAGATTCTAGGATTTTTTTTTTTTTTTTTTTTTTTTTTTTTTTTGTGTTACGTATAGCTACGTTTTTGAAAAAAAAAAACCCAGCCGAGGGGGACCTATAGCCGCATTTTTGAAAACGCGGCTATAGGCCCTCTTTTAAAAAAGAATTTTTTACTCGGCTGTGATGGCCTTGTTTTTTAAATTTTTTTTTTTTTTTTTTGCTGGACCTATGGCCACGTTTTCAAAAGCACGGCCATAGGTTGGGTCTAAAACTGCATTTTCTGAGAAATGTGACTGGACATATACGCGTTTTAAAAACGGTTATCTTAATTGAAAAACGTAGCTAAAGGCACTTAAAATGGTAACATTTTTAAAAACGCAGCCAAGATTAAATCGTTTTTCTTTTAAAAAATATTTATATAGTTTTTAGAAAACACTTCATTGGCCAAAACATTTTGTTCATACCATTGCCTATACTGGGTCTCAAGATGTATGAAACGCAGCCATAGGTTGGGTTTATAGCCACGTTTCTTAGAAACGTGGCCATAGGTCAGGTATAGCTGCGTTTTTTGTAAATGCGGCTATAGCTGGGCGTTTTTTGTAGTGCTTGAACTGTTTCTTCTCAAACTCGGGTCATAAATCCAACCCAAAAAGTGATTTGGATGGGTCCCCTGGTCGGTTGGTATCTGTATACCAACTTTCGCTTACACATGTGAACAAGCAGTGCCTTTTTTCTAGATCTTGTTTATTTAAAAAATAAAATAAATAAATAGATTAGTAGAGACTTATGTCATCATGTAAGAGACAAATTGATAAAAAAATATGACACTTGTATTTGGTAGTTATTTCTTACACAATTTTTTCAGATTATTTGTGTGTATTGGATCTGAATTTGCTTGTAAGCTTCAATATTTCACTATAATTGGCATTAGGTTTGCTTGTAAAATTCAATATTTCACTATAATAGGCGTTAGGTGTAGCTAACGCCTATTATAGTGAAATATTGTAGTTTACAAGCAAATTTAGGTCCAATAATTTCATGCTTGTAAATGCGCATCATCTAGCATGAATTATCTAGGAGTAGGCTTGCTAACTTTGGAGTATTGTAACTTAAGGTATGCTTTGTACTAATTTGGTATTTGTAATTCTTTATAATATCAATAATAATATATGTTATTGTTCTTCAATACTTGGTTGATTTGTACTTTAAAAGTCCTATTATGTTAGGCAATGAGAAAGTCCATCTTTTTGGCATGGTTTTGAAACATGAATTGTTTAATGAACAATAAAAGAAGGTTTTTAAGATTAGACTGCGATCAAACAGAGGTCGAACCAAGATAACATCATAATTAATTTAATAATTATTTAAATTATAAATAAATATATTAAATTAGTAAAAATTGAAAATTTGACTAAAATAATCCAAAACAAATATAGATAGTATTTTTTATACCATAACTTTCATAATACAAATAAGAGTTATTAAATTCTAAAAATATATAAATAATTATTGAGTTTCTAAATTATTTTTAAGTCATTACAAAGCACAATTTAGTACCCAATAAATTTTATTTTATGTTTTATTTTAAGAGACCCAATAAAATAGTCAAGAGACAAATGAGTTTGTTTGCCCATGGCCAAGCCCATTTGAATAGTCTACTGTTCACATTTATTATGAATTAAAAAAAAAAAAATCAAAAGCTAGAAGATCTGAAGATGTCAGTGCATTTAAAAATTGATTAAAGTTAAATAAAGAACAAAACCCAAGAAGGAAGTGCTTGACTGCAAACATTAAACGTTAGTAGTTGACAGCAAAGTTGTTGAGTTACACATGTGAGTGAAGTCCCACATTGAATAAAGATGAGAAGAATGAGTAGTTAATATAACATAATTGAGCACATACCCATTGGGCTTAAGCCTTTTGGGTTAAAGTGTGTCTCTATATGTTATATTAATTATTCAAGGAAGCTCCCCAAGGTGTTTATCTTTCGGACAAAAGCAAATATTAGTGGTTGACAGTAAAGCAAGCACCAACAAAGAAGAAGACTTCACAAGCAACGAAGAACAAGACTAAATACTTCAAAGGCCAAAAATGCAGAAACAACATCGGCAAAAATGAAAAATGTAGAGAGAGAAAGAGAGCAAGCAAGGCAGAGAATAAGAACAAAAAGATGGTGGTGTGATCTCATCTGATAGCATCTTACATGGTTGAAGTTTATGCCTTCAACAATTGCTATAAACCTGTAAGTGCCCAAAAAATATCTCTAACAGTTTGACCTATGAAAACTGCTTATGGTTTTCAAACCCAGAACGTTCAACTGTGGTCGAAACGGTTCACTGACTTTCTCACATAGGCTAGCTCTTGGGTTTAAAGAACCGTGTTCATGAACGATTTCCTGATTAACCCGATCAAACCTACGACCCAGTCCGGATTTCCAAACCATGCTTTTTGGTGCCGAGTCCTTTCTTGCATATGATCACTTAGTATGAACAAGCTTATAAAATTATTTTGTGCTCCAAACATATCTCAATATCAAAATGGTTTTATTCAATTTTAGAAGAAATAATTATACTCTTTTCTAAAATGATATCCTTTTATTATTTAATTATAACTGGGTCTTCTAAAATAAAATTATAAGTGGGTTTGTCTTTTTTAAAGGATTATAAGTGGGTTGTTACTTGTTGGACTTAAAGGTAGAGTGTGGCAATTTCGTAATTGGACTTGAAAGTAGACAATAAAAATAGAGTGTGGCTATTTTCGTAATTGGACTTAAAAGTAACCTATATTATCTATTCATACTAATTAAAATCCTTCAAAGATATTCGACTTTACTTCAAAAATTAGTAATAAATTTATGAAAATCCTTCAAAGATATCTTCATGGTTATTATTTTATTTTATTAACTTTCTTATCTAATTATTAAATATATGTTTGAAAATCATTAAATTTCCCTCACATATGTAGATATATTAGTCAATTTTGCTAGTTTTATAAATTTGATATCTATATTTAGGTTTTAATTAATAATTAAAATAATTGTGACATCATCACAGTTCGACCTTGGTCGAACCTCGGTTCAACCTTAAAAACCTTGAACTTCTCTCTTTACCGATTCTTTGAACGGTCTGGGTCTGAAAACCATGAAACTAACCATTAAATTGTATATTCTTTACGCTCTTAATACACATGTCAAATTTTGTGTCAATTGGATATTATTTACTATATGATCTATAAAGCTTATATTTTATGCATAATTTTAAATTACAAAAACTTGCGGTTAAAACAATTTATCGATGACATAACTATTGATCTTTAATTTTCTAAAAATTTTGTGAGTATGGAGGATATAAAAAGAAAATGTAACTAAATTTTGTAACTAAATTTGTAACTAAATTTTATAATTTTTTTTTGTTTTTTTTTCTCTCTCACAAGTCTCCCTCTTCTCCCCCGGCCCAACCCGCATTTGAATTGACTTCAGTCAACACTAACTTTCAATCTTTAGGTCTTTCTTTTACTCAGCCTTTTTTTTTTCTTTTTTTTTTTTTGCTACAAATTTTTTACTTATCTTATTAGCTAGTCATGTACTCATGTCTTCTATAGTTCAGTTAACGTGAGCTAATTTGGTGGGCTGAGGGTTGTTGGGCACTTCACATGGTTATACAAGTCGGCTAGGATCACTATATTAATTAATTAGTAATTTAAGAAGAAAAAAAGAGTATGACCGAACGAGTTTATACTAGTGCTTTGCACAAATTTTTTATTTGTAAATATATAAATAGTAATATTTAAAAGAAAAAATTTAACTAAAAAATTGATTATAGGTGAAGGCTACAACTTTACTCATATCTTTTTATTGGAAGTGAATTTTGACAAATTCATCAGTAGATTACATTTTCTTCTTATATCCTCAATGCTTGTAAAATTTTTAGAAATTTAAAGATCAATAACTATATTATCAATAAAATTTTTGAATTACAGGTAATTTTTAGTTTAAAATTATATATAAAATATAATCTTAAAGATCATATAGTAAATAATATATGATTGACATAAAATTTGACATGTGAATTAAGAGTATTAAAAACATGTAATCCAACGGTTAGATTTTTAAAATATATAATAATATTAATGATATTGAGTAAGGTTGTCCAAACTTTGTTCATCTTTAAATAGCTATAGTGGTTTCTTTAAAAAACAAAAAGAAGAAGAAGAAGAAAAAGAAGAAGAAGATACCTATGGTGTTTTTCCTACAACAACATCATTCGAACACTTATTTAGGGGTCATTCTATGGTACCCACTTGTTTTTTTGTGTGGGTACAGTACCCACCCATATCTGGACCATTAATTTTAAGGCTTCGTTTGGGAGTTTATAAGGGAACAGAATGAAATGAAATGATCATAAGGAAATGGAAAGGAATGAAATGAAATGGAATGTATTTAAGCAAGTAAAAGGAATGGAAAATAATAGAATCAAGTAACCTTGATTGAATGTTTTTAAATAAAGGAATGGAAAGGAATGAACATGAATGAAATGTAAGTAATCTTGTTTGGGAGTTATACAGAGGGAATGGAATAGAATTATTTTATGAAAATATTACTATTAGATCCCTAATTTAAAATAAATAGTTGAATATGTAGGGGTATTTTTGGAGTTTTAGTAAAAAATTCATTAAATCTAATTTCATTTCCTTTCATTCCTCCCAATTTTAGGGGGAAATAAAATTTGAGATTTTAAGGGAATAAAAAGGAATGAGTGTTCCCTCCTACACATTCAATTCCCTCCCACTTAAACTTGCAAATAAGGGAATAGACTTTTCATTCTCTCCATTAAAACTTCCAAACAAGGGAAGGGAAGAATATTTTAAAATTATTATTTTATTTTCTTTCCATTCCATTTCATTTCCTCCTTTCAAACAAGGGCTAAAGGTTTTAATCATGGTAGTTTACCTGAGTTTTAGTTGCTTACTGATTATTGATA
Source organism: Castanopsis chinensis (assembly GCA_032878915.1). Lineage (NCBI taxonomy): Eukaryota > Viridiplantae > Streptophyta > Magnoliopsida > Fagales > Fagaceae > Castanopsis > Castanopsis chinensis. Next base: position 45,103,450 of record JAVQMG010000133.1, read on the forward strand.
GAACAAGTTATAGTATAAAAGCTGGAAAAAAAAAAAAAATAGATGTTTCGTTATCTCTCTCATTCTTTCAATTTAGAGGCGATGTCAACAAAGATGCTCGAGACTGCTTCCATGAAGTTCAAGATTGGCAAGGTGTGAACTCTAACTTGTTTTTTGTTTTAATTTTCAAACTTCGTTGTCTTCTTTCTTTCTTTTCACTTGTAGTTTTTTGTTTCGTGTATTTGAATGTATTTGGAACCCTAAACTCCCTAATATATGGTTTTGGTGTTTAGATATCATTGATTTTAGATCCTTCAGATTCATTATTGAAGCACAATATTTCTGCATTATGTTGCTTTAGTTTTTTAATTTCTAGATATAGGCAAGTTGAAATCGCAAATTTCCTTGAGTTATGATTGTGTGTGGCATTATTTTCTATTTGGATATCAATGAATTCAAATCCTAAATTCTAACCATTGGATTGTGATATTAATAGTTCTATACATACAAAAAAAATCTGTAATTCCACATATGTATGTGAAGAATTAAGGATAATAATAAATAAAAAAATAAAAATAAAAATTCATTTGTTTTGTTCCCTTTTCATTTGTTGTTGGATTTTTGCAACAACCCATTACATCACTGATCTTGTAATGTATTTTAGTCTCTTATGCTATGTTTGGAAGTTTGGAGGAAAAGGAGAGTTGAGGGGAGTAGTGGGGAGAAGAGTATAGGGGAATGGTTATCCTCCACCTTGTTTGGATGTTTTTAAAATTAAGTAGGAGGGAGAGAAATAATTACTTAATTAGCCTTTTTATAGTTTGTAATTTTGTTAATATGGTAAGAGTAAATTTGGTACTTCATTTGGTCAAACATTTCTATGCTCTACTCTTCCCCCAAATCTCTTCGATTTAGGGGAATTAAAAATGAGGGGTTAGAAATAGTTAAAATCCCTCCAAACTCGTCCAAATCTCTCTCCCTCCTCCCTTAAAAAACATCCAAACAAGGTAATTTATCCTACTCTTTCTCCCTCTAGTCTACTCCCCTCTACTCCCCTCTACTCCCCCTCCATCCAAACAAACTATTAATCTATAGAGCCTAGATGATAACTCCTCTTCTTAAATTAGAATATAAGTTTTCGATCCTAACAGATTTTTAGCATAGATTTCTTGGAAATAATTTTTTTTTGTACACATCAATTTTGTCCTCCCTTTTCTTGTTTGTATTAGTAAATTTTCATGGCTTACCTTTCATGATCTTGTTCATTTATATTGTGGTCATTGGTTCCTATATATATATATATATATATTCTTTTTTCTGGTTCTAGTGCAAGTTGTATTAGTCTGCAATTTGACATTCACTCATTGGACAATAATTGATATTCTCATTGGTTCTTGGTTTGTTTGAATTGGGGACTAGTGTCTTGTCTTAAAATAAGAGACATGGGCTTCAAATCCTACATACGCCAAAAAAGAATTGGTGTTTTGGCCTAATGATAGTGAGCAATTATCATAGAGTGGATGCTATAAGTTTGAATTATATCCTATGTCTAAAAAGGTTGTAGTTTTCCTCAATTAATGCTACGCTAATTTTTTTTTTCTTTAAATTGCATGTGCACATGATTGTACCTTCCTAGGCTTTTAGGATTTTTGGTAGCCCAAGAAGATAAATTTTCTTGGAAGGGGTTGATACTTTATGAACTAAAATGTAAAGGGGGTTAATAACCACCTTGACAAAAATTCTAATTGATTATGATAACCACCTTTATAGGATCTTCCTCCTCTACCTCAATTATTGGTCGATCTACCCCTTCTTCTGTTTGCATGGAACTGGCCATTAAAGGTTGGAGGAAACGAATTTGGCCTAGGTCCTTGACCAATCATAGCAATATGAATAGGTTCTTTGATTTTGTCCTCCCTTTTCTTGTTTGTATTAGTAAATTTCCGTGGCTTACATTTCATGATCTTGTTGGTTTATATTGTGGTCCTTGGTTCCTATCTATATACATACATACATATATATATATATATAGATATTCTTTTTTCTAGTTCTAGTGCAAGTTGCATTAGTCTGCAATTTGACATTCATTCATTGGACAATAATTGATATTCTCGTTGGATCTTGGTTTGTTTGAATTGGGAACTAGTGTCTTGTCTTAAAATAAGAGACATGGGGTTCAAATCCTACCTACACCAAAAAAGAATTGGTGTTTTGGCCCGATGATAGTGAGAAATTATCATAGAGTGGAAACTATAAGTTTGAATTATATCCTATGTCTAAAAAGGTAGTAGTTTTCCTCAATTAATGCTGTGCTAATGTTTTTTTTTTTTTTCTTTAAATTGCATGTGTACATGATTGTATCTTCCTAGGCTGTTAGGATTTTTGGTAGCCCAAAAAGATAAATTTTCTTGGAAAGGGTTGATACTTTCTGAACTATAATGTAAAGGGGGTTAATAACCACCCTGACACAAATTCTGATGTGATTATGATAACCACCTCTATAGGATCTTCCTCTTCTGCCTCAATTATTGGTTGACCTACGTCTTCCTCTGTTTGCATGGAACTGTCCATTAAAGGTTGGAGGAGACGAATTTTGCCTAGGTCCTTGACTAATCATAGCAATATGAACAGTGTTAGGACATATGTGATTGGTTGTTAGAAACATATGTTAACATTTTATGTAATTGATTAATTCTTTGACAAAACACACTTTGCTTGTATTTGGGTAGATCTAGGATTTGTTTAATACTTCAATGAACAAGAGTTCAAGTCCAAGTATTGAACTCATGCAAGTCTGTCCAAGATTCAAGCTGAGAAAGTGCTGTACATTAAAGCAGGACAGCTAGCATCTATCGAGATCTGTGGAGTTGTTAAAGCTCGTGGCCATACAGCAGCTCAATAGATAGGCATTTGTTGAGGTTTATAAAAAAAGAATTTCAAATCTGTTTTGACTCCAATCCATGAATATGTCTTGGAGACTTCTTTTCTCATAACTCTAGACATATATAAGGATTATTTTAAGGGCCGTATCTGGTTACACAGTTAAGAGCACAATTACACCAGAGCATAATTCCACAAGTGCGACTGGAAACCTAGTTTTGCCCTAGTTCTTGAAGAAGCTACTGTGTTTGTACACCATAGAGTTTTGTGACTAAGCAACTTCATGATCTTCATCTATTAAAGAGAGGAAAAACTTTGCAACCAACATCTTTCTCAAGTTGGTGATTGAAGTCGCGTACTTGGATCCGCGCAATTGGTTAGTTACGTACTAGGAGCCGTGCATCAAAGGAGAGATTGTCACTACAGAACAAGTCCAATTGGATATTGGGGTAAGGGTTTAACTGTAGGTTAGTATAAGGTACTGAAATTCCTTTGCTTGTAACCTCTTGTTTTGATAATAATGGATTCTCAGGAGTGGTGACCTTAAAATCACCTAATGAGGTTTTTGCCTTAGGGGATCTCCACATTCGTAAACAAATCACCATGTCAAATTTATTTTTCGCTGCATTTAGTTTATTAGTGATTTGTTTGTGCCATCATGCATTTGCATGTTAAATTGATTAATTAATTCAACTTGGCTAATTAATCAATTAATCCATCATAAGGGGTCAATACATTTTTAGCCTATCAAGTGGTATCAGAGCAGGCACACTCTAATTAGGGTTTAATCTTTGCACGTAATCCATTGACACCTGCTTGTCAAGGATAGACAACAATCTTTAATTATACCTCCTTTATTTAATGGAACTAACTATGCATACTAGAAAGTACGCATGAGAGTTTTCTTGCAATCTCTAAATGAGAAGGTGTGACAAGCTGTAGAGATTGGCCAGACTAAGCCAAAGGAAGCGCCGACCGATTGGGATGATGCTTAGATCAAGGCTGCAAACTTCAACAGTAGGGCATTAAATGCCTTATTTAGTGCAGTCACTAATGACGAATTCAAAAAGATATCCTCCACTGAAATTGCAAAAGAAGCTTGGACCATCCTCCAGACAACCTATGAGGGAACAAAGGTTGTCAAAGATTCGAAATTACAGAGGCTTACTACAAGCTTTGAAGAAATTAAGATGGAAGAGGATGAGTCATTTGATGAGTTCTATATCAAGCTTAAGAACATAGTGAACTCAGCTTTTAATCTTAGGAAAACCATCCCAAAACCCAAAATTGTGAGAAAGGTGCTCAAATCTCTGCCCAAAAGATTTCATGCCAAAATCACTACGATTAAGGAATCAAAGGATACTAATAAAATTCCTTTAACAGAGCTGGTCGAAAATCTATAGACCTATGAGTTGGGTTTGTCTAGAATCAGGAAGTCTAGCAAGAGCAACAGCATGGCACTGAAGGCCAAAAGTAGTGAGAGGAAAGAGTTTTCAAATGATGAAGATTCTAAGATGAAGTCCTATATCACCAGAAAATTCAAGAAGTTCATGAAGAATGCCAATGGAAAGGGATTTGACAAGGACCGAAGGCAATCCAGTTCTTCTCAGTTCAAGGGCCAACACAAAGGGAAGAAGGATGCTAGGGATGGAAATAAATACATTGTTCCTCCTGGACCTAAGTGCTTTGAGTGCCAAGGCTTTGGACATATGAAACAAGAGTGCCTTACATATCTTAAGACTATTAGGAAAAGTAAGGTACTTGCTACTACATTGAGCGACACTGAGCCTAAAAATGATTCCGACAATGAGGATGACGGAATCTTAAATGCCTTCACTGCTACAGTCAATCCTACTGAGAGGATTGTTGAAGATGTGGATGAAGAGGAGGAATTGGTGGAGTCCAAGTTTGAGAAGATGGTTGAACAAGATGACATTCACACATCCTATGCATAAGTTATACAAGGTCTCAAAAAAGTATGAGAAGCTGTATAGGTTGACCACCAAGAAACTCAGTGATGTGGAGCTTGAGCGTGAAGAGCTTTCCACAAAGTTTGATGAAACAAATCAAACTATTTGAACACTAAGGTTTGAGAATAACTTCTTGTCTGAGAAAACCAAAAAGCTTGAGGTAGAACTGTTCCAAGTTCATCTAGAAAGGACCTTTAGTGCCAAGCTCGATGAGATGCTTAGTCTTCAGAAATCTACTTCTAATCGAACTAGTTTAGGGTATGATGCCTTTTCTTCTAAAAATGCTTCTTCTATTACTACTTTTTTTGTTCCTCCTAGCAACATTTTTGAAATTGAGAACTCTAATGTCAAAATTGAATTAGCTAGTGAAAATATAGACAAAGGTAAATCTATCTTAGGAGCACCCCCTAAGCAGGATAGGAAAGAAGTTAAAAACCCTAGGGCTAAGAAGGATAATTCTCAAAAGTCTAAACAGAAGAAGTAACATCGCTATCATCACTGTGGAGTAGCTGGTCATACTCGGTCAAATTGCAATAAGTGGTTAGTCACTCAAAATAGCAACAGCATGATCGCATCAGGAAACCTAAATCAGCTTTCATCCTCTTTTGCTCCTCTTGGAGATTTTCTCAAAGCTCTCATGTTCCTTTCAAATTTGAACGGTTTCAATTCTACCCCTTCATCGCCGATTCAAAGGTTCGCGACAAGGAAAGGTTCTTCCAAGGTGTGGAAGGAAAAAGGCTCTAAGTGATTTAATCACTTTTTCTCTCTCTCTCTATCTGTTTTTGATTGCATTACTTATGTGTTTTTTTTTTTTTTTTGAGTCAGTCTAGTTTTATGCATTGCTTTGCTTTATTTATCATGTTTTTGTTGGTTTTTTTTTTGGTTTGTTTTATGTTGTTTTTCATAAAAATAAAAATAAAAAATTTGAAAAATACAAAAACAACATGTATTTGTGTACATTGGTTCTTGTGAACCTTAAAATGGCCATTGAAATAAAGTTATCTAAATTTTGTATCTTTTATAGTTTAGATGAGCATCTCTATGCACAACTAAGCAAGCGAGCTTTGTGGCTCTTTGTTTGTTTTAAGTAAGGTTATGTAATCTCTTGTACTTAACACTTGTATCACTCTTTTTTATGGGAATGACTAAAAAATCCTAAGAGAAAGGTATAAATAACCATCTCACCATTGTTACCCGCCAATCATGACATGACATCTATATACTTTGGCATAGCAAAAGTGCAATGTCAATGACATCCGTATACTTCGGCATAGCAAAAGTACAATGTCAAAAAGCTAACCATAATTAGGTGTTTCTTTTCTCTCTTTTATATACCCATGCATGATATGCTTAATAAAAGAAAAATATGCAAAGAAATTAAAAACAAAAAGAACAAAATGCTTTAAAACATTATTGCAAGCATGTATTCTAGGAGAAGTGGGAGTTATAGGATGTACCTCAAAGGTGATAGTCCCCATCAAACAGTTATGATTGTGTGTGAGTTAAAGTAATTTTCTTATATCTCAAACCATCATAACATAGAGACACTTATGCAATCTTACGATGTTTTTCACACACAACACGCAATATTCTTTGCTACTCTTAATACATGTACAGGTACAATGTGATTTGACTACACAGGGTTTACATGTGTTAATGTATACTCACTAAACTGTCTTGATTTGTTTTTGAAATATAAAATCAGTTAGACTTGTTTAGTGTGTGTGTGTGTGTTTTTTTAGGATCTATGTGCTTAAAATTTGATGTTGAGAGATGATTTTGAGATATTAAAATGTTGCTTGGATCCTTGGTTGAGTTGCATGCTTGATTGCATTCATATCTATTTTTTTCTCTTCTTGAAATTTGTTTTTAAGCAATCTCGACAGCTTCTCAACACCTCTCGATACCTGGCTTGTCTATCAAGCTCTTCAGTTGATTCTTATCAAAATCTCAATACCTCTCGACAGCTAGGTGGATCAATCGAGAAATCTCCTATCCCCTTGATACCTCCTCGATACCTCCTCAATCCATTGAGCTTCTGTTGTGGACATCTCTGGACACCTCTCGATAGCTACATCTATCTAAGCCTTTATATCTCAACACCTCTCGACACTTCTATCTGTCAAGATTTACTAAACACCTATATATAGGTTTCATCGCAATTTGATCCTCATTCTCTCGATCTCTCTCGATCTGTCTGCGTTTGTTCACCTCCCAAACACTCTCTTCTCTCTCAAAACCTTCAACCCATGTGATTTTCTGACTTTTCTTGCTTCAATTCACTTGGTATGATCTCCCTTTCTCTCCTTCTTCATGATCTTTTCATGCATTCATTTCTAGGTTTTGATTTTTTGAAACTTTTTGGGGATTTTTCAAAATGTTGACTTTTTGTAAAACTTTTGGGATGGGTTTTGCAAATTTAATCTTACAAACTTTATGCATTGCATCTCATGTGCATGATAACTATACTTCCATGCATTTAGATGTGTGTTATATTAGTTAATCTGTTTATATGCTAGTAGGTTTGAATTGGGCTAAGCCCATGATAATATTACTGTTGCACGTCACATGTTCATGCATTATCATGCAGCGTCCTTTACATTCAATATATATTTTTGTATATTTGAACTGCTTGGGACTATTTTGAGTGTTTCTTTCTTCCCCCTCTCTTTCTAGTTTATGTTAGTGCGTCAATGGCACCAAAATGTAAGTCTGCTCCGTCCCAAAACCTTCTTCAGTCTACGGCCTCTTCATCTTCTAATCCTACCCCCTTTTTTGTTTGGATTCGTGATGAGAAAGCCCAAAAGTACTTCTCTGGGAACTTCTCTAAACGAGGTGTTCATTTGAAACGCCGAGTTATTTTATCGAATTTCGCCGACATTGACCTTCCTAATGTCTTTCACTGTCAAGAATGGAGTCACTTGTGATGTCCTGGTCACATGTCCTTCCGTGTTAATCCAGGAGTTCCACTCTAACCTCCATGGAATGAATACTTCAGTACCTCTCTTTCATACTCTCATTCGAGGTATGCACATAGTGGTCACACCGTAGTTGGTATCCGATGTACTCCATGTCCTAAGGGCTGTGCATCCTAACTACCCCGATTATGAGCGTCTGAGGACTATGTCCAAAGATAAGATGATCTCTACTTTCTATGAGCGCCTAGCTAATTGGAGAGATCATCAGTTTACACCATGTTTGACCTTTGCTAAAGGTTCTAGATTCATGAACATGGTGATGACTTTTGTTTTGCACCCTCTCTCTCACTATAACTCTATCATAGAGCCCTATGCTCGATTTTTGTTGTCCTTTCTTGAGGATCTCACTATAGATTTTCCTTCACATTTCATTATTTCTATCATAGATGTGTATAGGGATACGGAAACCTGTGATAAGCTCATCTTTTCTTCAGCTATCACGTAGATTTTATGCCATTTTTCTGTTCCTTTTCCCTCATCCAACCATTTCTTCGTTATGTGTGCCATTGACCATGTTACCGTTAAACGAAGTGAAGTGCAATTTCATTCGAGGTGGTCCGATTTGCCAGCTCCTCCCACTCCTTCAGCTCCTTCTACCTCCGCTCCCTCTACTTCAGCGAGAGGTGTGACTTTGGATGCGATCATGGCGTAATTTTAGCGCATAGATGCTCGCCTTAATACATTTTCTATCAAGTTGTATTAGGTGAACACCAATGTCGGCCGTATTGCTAGATGGCAGGCTCACTTTGGTAGCTTGGTGGAGTCTCCCTCTCCTTTTCCAGAGGCATCTGAGACATTCAATGATGATGGTTCCAACGATGATGATAATGAGGAAGGAGATGCTAGCTCTTCTAGCTCTGACGAGATGTCTACTTGATATTCTTACCCTTTGTCACTCATGACAAAAAGGGGGAGTAGTTTTGGTTATGAGAGTAATCATACTTAGGGAGAGAGTTAGGGTATAGGAATTTTTGTTAGAGGGAGTGTTGTTTTGAGGGATGTAGTGAGGATTACTTGTGTCTTTTTCTTTTCTTTCTTTTAGAGATACATTGTTCTTGTACCTTAGGTCTTGTGACCATTTTTACATACATTGTGCTTATCTTAGATATAATTTGATGATATATGTTTTATTCACCTATCTTTACATGTGTTGTTTCTTTTTTCTCTTTATACACATGTTTCTTTCTTTTGTATGCAATCTATTATTTCTGCTTCACCTATCTAGATATTTTTTTTTTAAATGTTTCAAAAATACAGGTTGTCAAAGTCTACTTGTCATAAACTCTCTTCTTGCAAAGTTTTTCAAGAGTTTGTGTTGGGATAGATTTTATTGTACTTAACAAGTGATTATGAGTTGAGTGATTTATGACTTCTCTTATATGTTCATTTGTTTGTTGTGGTTTTGTCATGAACAGCCAAAGGGGGAGATTCTTAGGACATATGTGATTGGTTGTTAGAAACATATGTCAACATTTTATGTAATTTGCTAATCTTTTGAAAAAAACCAATTTGCTTGTATTTGGGTAGATCTAGGATTTGTTTAATACTTTAAGGAACAAGAGTTCAAGTCCAAGTATTGAAGCCATGCAAGTATGTCCAAGATTCAAGCTGAGAAAGTGCTGTTCATTAAAGCTCGACAGCTAGTATCTATCGACATCTGTGAAGTTGTTGAAGCCCATGGCTCGACAGCAGCTCCGTTGAGATTTATGAAAAACAGAATTTCAGATTTGTTTTGATTCCAATCCATGAATATGTCTTTGGGACTTCTTTTCTCACAACCCTACATATATATATAAGGATTATTTTAAGGGCCTTATCTGGTTACACAGCTAAGAGCACAATTACACAAGAGCATAATTCCACAAGTGTGACCGGAAACATTGTTTTGCCCTAGTCCTTGAAAAAGCTGCAGTGTTTGTACACTATAGGGTTTTATGACCAAGCAACTTCATGATCTTCATTTGTTGAAGAGAAGAAGAACTTTGCAGCCAACATCGTTCTCAAGTTGGTAATTGAAGTCGCGTACTGGGATTCGCATAATTAGTTAGTCACGTACTGGGAGTTGTACATCAAAAGAAAAGATTGTCACTACAAAACAAGTCTAATTGGGTATTGGGGTAAGGGTTCAACTGTAGGTTGATAAAAGGTACTAGGATTCTTTTACTTGTAACTGCTTGTTTTGATAATAGTGGATTCTCAAGAGTGGTGACCTTAAAATCACCTGGTGGGATTTTTACCTTGAAGGTTTTCTCTATTTGTAAATAAATCACCGAGTCAAATTTATTTTCCACTGTATTTAGTTTATTGGTGATTTGTTTGTGCCAGCACGCGTTTTCATGTTAAATTGATTAATTAATTCAACTTGGCTAATTAATCCATCACAAAGGGTCAATACATTTTTGGCCTATCAAACAGGTTCTATGATTAGCTCAGAGGCATGCTTTAGTGATTTTTCTTCAAGTGTGAGAAGAACATGAACTTGTTCATATCCTATAGGATCATCCCTAGTTCTTAGAGCAAAACTGAAGGAATAGTACCCTTGTGGTAGTCCATCAAAAACAATGTGTAGAAGCCCTTCATCTTCAACATGAACTCCTACTACCTCCAATTTGTCTCTGCAATCTTTGATTTTGGCTAAGTACACATCAATAGAATCATTTTTCTTCCTAATGCTATTTAGTTCTCTATCCAAACCAAGAATGTTAGATCTAGACATAGAAGTATCTCATACACCATTAGCTGTAGTTTTCCCAACAACAAGAGCAAGAGCTGAGTGAGACAACATAGCATTGATCATTGACATTAAAGCTCAATCATTTTATGCACCATTGAAGAAAATCTGGATCTTCTTGTGTGGTAGGCAATCCCTTATTATATCTAAGAAATTTTTTTGGACATAGATAAGTACCATCGAAAATGTCAAAAAACAAGCACTTAGAGTAAATGTAATTTGAAACTTACACTTAGAGTAGAGGTAATCTGAAATTATCTTTCATTTTAATTATTGTTGTGAAATTATTTGGCTCACTTGTTTCCCTTAGTTTGGTGCTTAGGACTAGAAAGTTTGATTTAATAAAGAACGTAACTTTCACTTCATTTGTGTGTTTTGTGTTTCTTTTATTCCTAATTGGATTCTTAAGTTCTTTTGGAGTTATGATTTTTGTCCACTAAATGTCAAATGTTCACAACCCCCTACTCTTTATTTATAGCAAATAAGTTATTACTTAATGCCTTCTGCAAATATTTGCTAATTTTATGTGGTTCCCTTGTTAATGTAAGCTATAGCCTTTAGTGCTGTTATTTAATTTGGATACAAGTAGGGTAGACTGACAGGTATGCAAATGTATTGGCTAGCTTATAATTCTAATCATATTCTACTTATAATAGTTTTTATTTTGATTACTTCTTGGTATTGAAGATGTGGTATTTTTCGAGTCAAATGCAATTTGGCCTCCTTTTCAGTTTGCTAGGTAAAAACTAAGAGTTGTATGGTTGTTGGAAAAATCATCACTAGGAGGCCTGATGCCTCTTCAGTTTATGTATTAAGTACATATAATGAGAGCTTATTATTACGTGATTGTTAAACATGTGGCAACGTAAATTGTGATGCGTGATTTAAAATTCTAAGTTGCTTCTGGTAGATTGGCACCAAATTTATTGTTATGTTGAGAGGATTTGTTGTAAATCAGGTTCCTTCTTCTAACATTGGCAATATGTAGTCCCGAACAATAATAATGCATTTTTTGCTCTGATAATAATATATGCCTGTTTATAGGCATGATATGCAAAAAAAATGGCAAACATGTGGGAGATGCTTGCAAAAGAAACCAACACATATTTGAAAGATGGCAGCTAAAGTATTTGACTGTAAATTTTTATTTTTTCATTCCTTTCTACTTTTTCCTTGTATTTGGCTAGAATTTTCAAATAGCTTATAAAGTTGAGTTGTTCATAAACTTCATATCCTTCTTTGGGCTAATATAGTAGTCCATATTCTCCATTGTGGATGTATTCATTATTCAATAGAAAAAAAGTATTTGTGATTTATTCTTGTTGCTTTTCTGGAAAACTTTTAAGCCATTTTAGATTCTCTATACAACTATTGAAACCCTAAGTTTAAAACTTATTTTGACCCATTTACCCTTTAATTTCTTTATAGAAAAATAAATAATCTTAAGAATTTCTCAAACTCTGAGATGATAATGATGATAGTTTGGAGCTTACATGAAATCACTATCATGAATTTTATCAAAATTCGTGAACAATGACAATTTGAGCCACTTGTTCCAAAGAGTTAATTGGAGAGATAGAGAAAGTGATACACATACCAAGACTCTTCATACAATTCAATATTTTTCTATAAAAAATGAAATTTTAAATTTCAAAATATTTTAAAATATCTTAAATGTAAGTAAGACAAGAGAGATACCAATACTCAAAGAGAGAGAAAGAGAGAAGCTCAACAGTGAGAAAATTCAAGTAAGTGTTTTTTAAAAAAATATGTATATATATATATATATATATTATTTTGAATCTTAACCGTGATAGTTTTAAATGGAAGAAAATGCTAGAATTGCAAAAATTTTCTACGAATCGCTATTGTGGTGAGTGATTATTAGTAAGTAAAAAAGTGATGTAAGTGGTGGGCCAAAATGCAAACTAAAAGGAATTTACTACATCAAAAGTTTTGAAAAAATGTTATAGAAAAGTGTAATTTTATAAAATAAAATTGCTAAAATTGGTATCTATGTATATAATAATATTTTAAATTTCAAATAATTGGGTTGGGAGGGGGAGGGGGGAGGGGGAGGGGGAGGGGGTGCATTGCCCCTGAACGTCCAAGTCTCCCTCTATCCCTAGTTGATACTGCGTAATGTGACGATTGAACCTTTAAATGTGAGTTAAAAATAAGGGTACCACCGAATGTGATAACAATACAGTCAGATATGATATTGGTACTACATGATTTTAATATGGAACTACCAAACGTGAGAAAAAAATAAATGTACCATCAAACATAATAAAAGTACGGTTAGATATGACATTGATACTACTTGATGTGAAGATGGAACCATTAAATGTGAGAAAAAATAAAAGAACCATCGAATGTGACAAAGTACAGTCACATGTGATGTTAGTACTACATAATGTGATTATGAAACTGTTAAATGTGAAAAACAAAATAATTTTCTCACTAAATGTGACAAAAGAATGGTTAGATGTTAAATTTTAGTCCTTTCTAAGGTTTTCAGGGTCATTTTAGTCATTTTTTAGGTACTAAGGGTATTTAAGATATTCTCTAGGTATAGGGGGGCATTACGGTCATTTTTTTGGTTCAAGAGTATTTTGGTTGTTTTCTAGATTTCTTGGTTATTTTGATAATTTTTTTAATGTTTTAGGGTAATTTCTGTCATTTTTTAGGCTTTAGGGTCATTCCGTCATTTTTTTTTAAGTTCAAACGGTATTTTGATAATTTTTTAAGTTCTAAGGGTATTTCGGTAATTGTTGAAGGTTTCGGTGGTATTTTGGTCATTTTATAGATTTCAAGAGTATTTTGAATTTTTTTTTAAGGTTTCAGTGTCATTTCGGTCATCTTTGGGACTCGATGGATATTTCGGTAATTTTTTAGATTTAAGGTGCATTACAGTGGGTTTTTTAGGTTCTAAGGGCATTACAGTCACTTTCTGGTAAATGATATGTTGGTACTGCTGAATGTGGCAACGGAACTATCAAACGTCAAAAAAAAAAAAAAAAAAAAAAAAAAAAACCCAAATATGACAAAAGAACAGTCACATGTAACGTTGGAACTGCATAATGTGATAATGGAACCGTTAAATGTGAGAAAAAAAAATAAATGAACTACCGAATGTGACAAAAGTACAATCATATGTGATGTTTTTACTGCACAATGTAAGAATGGAACAGTCAATTGTGAGGAAAAAAAAAAAACCACTAAATGTGACAAAAATACTATCAAATGTGATGTTGGAACTGCACAATGTGATGATGAAACCGTCAAATGTGAGAAAATAATAAGGGAACAACCAAATGTGACAAAAGTATTGTCACATGTGATGTTGGAACTACAAAATGTGATAATAAAACTATCAAATGTGAGGAAAAAAAATAAGGAACCACCAAATGTGACAAAATTATTGTCAAATCTGATGTTGAAACTGCATAATAGTAGAATGGAACTATCAAATGTGAATAAAAATAAGGGAACCACCAAAATGTGGGTAAAAATAAAGGAACCACCAAATGTGACAAAAGAATTGTCACATATGATGTTGAAATTACACAATATGAGAATGAAACCATTAAATGTGAGAAAAGAAATAAAGGAACCATCAAATATGACAAAAGTATTATCGAATGTGATGTTGGAACTGTATAATATGAGGATAAAACTGTCAAATGTGAGAAAAAAATAAGAGAACCATCAAATGTAATAAAAGAACTGTCACATGTGATGCTAGAACTGTATAATGTGAGGATGAAACTGTTAAATGTAAGAAAAAAAAAATAAGCGAACCACCAAATGTGACAAAAGTATTGTCAAATGTAATGTTTAAACTGCATAATATGAAGATAAAACTGTCAAATGTGAGAATAAATAAGGAAACCACAAAATGTTACAAAAAATACTGTTACATGTGATGATGAAATTACACAATTTGAAAATATAACCGTCAAATATGAAGATTTGGTAACCTAATATAGCAAGTTGCATACATACTTCCAAAAAAAGGGGTTTGGTAGATATTGCAATGAATGCTATTTGTGAGTTTCAAACACCTAAAATTGAACATTTGAATTTTTTTTTCAGTGAAAATGTCAAATCAATTTGTCAATTATATGTAATAAAATTTGTAATAACTCTAGCATTTTTCCCTAAATTCTTACTCAGAAATCATTTAGATGGATCCAGCCGGCTGGTTGGGCTGCGAGAGATTTAAAAAAATAAAAACAAAACTTAAGGGGGAGAGCGAGAGGTGCAGAGCCCACTGTATACAAAGTTTTGTTTGCACATGGGACCAAGCGGTGGCTTCAAAATCTAGGTTCTAGATCCTCAACATGAAAATGATATACACGTACAATAATACATAATATGATCAAATGCTTAGTTAAAGTTGTCCCAAAGGAATTGCTATCCAACTTATCGTTCTCTACGCATTCAACTTAACCATATATGGACATGCCCAACATACATTCTAGCCTTCTTCAATATCGGAGAGTCCATTGTTTTCTCAGTCAACTCTTCATCTTCGTCTTCTTTTTATTTCCACTTCCCTCTGCAAACTCAATTTCCTTCAACTTCTTTAGATTCAATTCAATATTTTAAACTAAAACAATTCCTAACCTAATAAGAACCTCACATCCTCACTTAAGTCACTTCTAGCAGCGGCAACGACTCAGCAAGGAATGTTGTCAACATAACCTTTCAGGGTGATGCACAGTGCACTCTTGCTACCAGAAGGTCTGCAACTCTCAAGGGACTCCGGCTACGAGAACAACACCTAGTGTTGGTCGTGCCTTGTATCATGAACAAGTGCACCTTTGGGATAACAGCACAGGGTGTCTTGCGGACTTCGAAACTCAATTCTCCTTTAACATCAAATCTATTCATGAGGTTTCTGGTGATGGATTCTCCTTCTTTATTGCACCATTTGGTTCGGACATCCCTGAGAATTCAAATGGTGGGTATCTTGGATTGATTAGTTCTGGTACTCTTATCTACTTTTGACGAGTCTAGCAAAAATAATTTTGCTGCAGTCGAGTTTTACACTTATAAAAACTGGTGGGATCCAAGTGATAATCATGTAGGAATCGATGTTGATTCCATCAATTCAAGCGTCACATTCAGTCAAGTTAACTTTAAGCCAGCAGCAAGCGCATTGGTACGTTATAACTCAACAACCAAAAATCTGAGTGTGTTCCTTACTTCTTCTGCTGAGAATCTTGACCTCAACTGGAATTATATCCTTTCATTTATAGTTGATTTGAGGACTGATTTGCCGGAATGGGTTCATTTCAACCAGTCACATCTTGGTCATTCCATTCTAGCTTGAGGGAAGAAGGGATTCATGGGAATACCCTGCCAAACAAGAAAGACGTATTGGTGTTGGGGATTGGTTTTGCAGTGAGCTTGGTTGCAGTCATAAGTGAAAAGAATCAATCTAAGCTTAAAGATTGCAACAATGGTGTTCACAAAGTGAGACACTCAGTGAGAAGCAATAAACGTAAGAGAAAAGGAGAGAAAGTTCAGAGAGAGAGAGAAGAAAGAAAAGAAAATTCTGGAAGAATAATTGCTCAACTATTCGTTACATTGACTTGCAATATATATATATATATATATATATAGACGTGATACATCCACAACATTTTTACAACATTTTCACAACAAATCATAGGTGGTTAGTTGTTCTTGGTTCAAATTTGAACCAAATATTAAGATTACTTTTTTACCCCAACAATAACAACCAGTAACAACTTGCCACTTAAGATTTGTTGTAAAAATATTGTGAAAATGTTGTGGACATACCATTTCTCATATATATATATATATATATATATATATATATTACCAGAGATACAATAACTACCTAATCAGAGGTCCCTGAAATCACGGGATTGATCCATAAAGTGTGGAGGGAAATTAAAAACTAATTAACTACCAACAACTACCTAATGGACTGAGCTAATGAACCAACAACAGCAGTACAAAATGCAGCATATCAATGATCTAATGATAGAAATACAAAACACAACATTTCATTAAATACATGTACAACCCTGTGCTAAATAGAACGACACCGTTTTGTTGTATATCTGAAGTAGCCGTTGGAAAACTAGCCGTTGGCCATTTGAACCTTGTTCTGAGCAATACTCTCTTTATGTTTATCTCTGGATTTACTCTCAACAATGAGTTGTGGATTATTTCTACTTTGGTTCATCTGTTGGAGAAAAAAAGAAAGTGGGAGAATAGAAGAGTTTATTGATGATATGTGTATGGATGATGAAATTTGTGCAGGAACTGTGCCAAGGAGGTTCACTTACCTTGAACTTAATCGTGCATCAAACAACTTTGTTGAAGAAGGGAAGCTCGGAGAGGGAGGCTTTGGAGGCGTTTACAAGGGTTTGTAATGTGAATCCAACACAGAAGTTGCTGTTAAGAAGATCTCAAAAGAATCAAAACAAGGAAAAAAGGAGTACATATCAGAAGTGAACATCATTACTCATCTAAGACATAGGAATTTGGTTAAGCATATTAATTGGTGCCATGAACGGAATGAGTTTCTTCTTGTGTATGAATACATGCCTAATGGAAGCCTTGATTCTCATTTATTTGGGGCAAAAATTACACTAACATGGCCAATAAGGTGTAAAATAGCTAGGATTGACTGCTGCATTGTTGTACCTTCATGAAAAGTGGGAACAATGTGTGGTTCATAGAGATATAAAGTCTAACAATATCATGTTAGATTCAAATGTCAAAGTCAAGCTTGGCAATTTCAATATTTCAAGACTTTTAGACCATGAGTTGGGCTCATAAACAACTGTTTCGGCAGGTACCATAGGATACCTAGCCCCTAGCCCCAGAGTGTTTCACCACTGGCAAGGCTTCTAAAGAATCTGATATTTATAGTTTTGGTGTTGTTTTCCTTGAGATTGCATATGGAAGAAAGCCAATTGAGCCACAAGCAAAACCAAAAAGGGTAAGGCTTGTAGAGTGGGTGTGGGATCTCTACGAAAAAAACCAACTATTTCAAGCCATTGATAATGAATTAAGTATGGAATTTGATAAGCGGCAAATGGAGTGCTTAATGGTAGTTGGCTTATTGTGTTGCCATCCTGATCTGTCAAAACGACCTTATATAAGGCAAGTGATGCATGCTCTTAATTTTGAAGCCGCTTTTCCTAAACTTCCATCAAAGTTGTGTAGGGAATAAACATGAAATTCTCAAACCTGTGAGAAACAAAAATAGAGAAAACACACACCAAAAAAAATAATCACATGCACAAAACAGTATTTACATGGTTCAGCAATTTGCCTACGTCCACGGAGTTGCAAGGATTTCACTATTATCAGGGAAAAATACAAGTTGCGGTCATAAATTTTTTTTCACTCTCTCAAAAACGACAACAAGAAGAAACCCTAATCACCAAAACAGCAGTTTCTATATCCTACGCACAGGATTCACAATGAGCTACAAAACGGTTTCTATACCCTAATTACTCCATGGACTAAGCCTTAGAAAATTTCTCATTAAAAACCATGCAACATTATTTCGGGTCGAGTCAAGTCATCAACTGGATCAAACACAACTAAGTTCCACAAAGTCCAAAAAATTTCCAATGCCAATGTATTTGGGACCTCCATTGAATGTCAGGCTCATATTTTGAAAATCTAACCGTTAAATTGCATATTCTTTACGCTCTAAATATATATATATATATATATATTAAATTTTGTGTCAATCAAATATTATTTACTATATGATCTATAAGTTTATATTTTATGCATAATTTTAAATTACAAAAATTTGTAATTTAAACAATTTATTGATAAAATAGCTATTGATTTATAATTTTCTAGGAATTTTGTGAGTATGGAAGGTATAAGAAGAAAATATAATCAAATAGTGGATTTGTCAAAATCCAATTTCACTAAAAAGATATTAAGGTTATAGTTTAAGACCCAACCAATCTTGTATTTAAATTTTGTCCTTTATTATTTTCTTTTCTCCCCAGCCCAACTCACATCTGAACTGACATTAGTCAATACTAACTTTAAACCTTTAGAGCATCCACATCAGTGGTTGCAAAGTTTTGCATAATAAAAAAAAACACAAATTTTACACATTTTGCCTTAAAAATGCTCCACATCAGTGCTTTTAAGAGTGTGCATATTTGCATATTTGCTACAGTAATCATGCATATATGCACGGTTATTGTAGCACTTGCATATAATATTTTAGTAATTTTTTCTCTCTTATTCTCTCTGTCTCTCTGGTTGCTCTCACTCTCACTATTGCCGATCATCAGAGAACATCACACCATGCATCAACAGAGAACACCACATCAAAAAATTTCTTCCAAAATCAAGTAAAACAAGAAATTAGTATTACACAGGATTTGTTTGGTTGCCGAGAAAAAAAAAAGAATAAATAAATAAATAAATTTGTGATAAACCTCACTCAAATTTGAGTGAAGCCAATCATTTTCCTTCTATTTCTACTCTTTTCCACCACTTTCTCACCAACCAAACAAGAAATAAATAAAATTAACAACAAAAAAGGCGTACCTTGAAGGACGTGAATCTTCAGTGCTAAGAGGAGCATAAGAAGACCAATTAGAATCAAGAAGCAAAGCCATTTCAATCACCGGACCGCCGGAACCGGACGTCGACAAAAACAATGGAGCTCGAATGGTTTCAAATTTCAAATTAGAATTTGAACCTAGTTTTCCTAGATTTCAAAATATTGAGGTTAAGGAATTGAATTCTCAAGGAAACAAAATTTCTTGGGAATTGAAATTTTTGACCCTCTGAAATAAATTTAAAAAAATAAAAAAGTAAAAACCAAACAAACCAACCACTATTTTCATCTTGCGTGTTGGGTCTGTGAAAGAGAGGGGCAATGAGGGAGAGAATAATAAAAAATGGTAAAAGATTTAATATTTTATTGAATAAATGTGTAGAATAGATAAACTGATATGGGTGTTTTGTAAAAATGAATGTGTAAAATAGAAAAATAGCTTTTTTTGTGCAGAATAGATGAAAATTTTGCTCTTAGGTCTTTCTTTTACCCATCTTGTTAGTTAGTCATGGTCTTCTACAATTCAGTCAATGTGAGTGAATTTGGTGGGGTTGAGGGTTGTTGGGCACTTCACGCGGTTATGCTAGTAGGCTAGGATCACTATATTAATTAAATTAGTAATCTAAGAAGAAGACGAAAAAATGACCGAACGAGTTTATACTTTATATCCGGCTATCCGCACTTTGCACGAAGTTTTTTACATGTAAATATATAAATATTAATATTTAAAGGATGTTTAACTATAAAATTGGTTATAGTTTAAGATTACAATCTTACTTCATATTTTTCTATTAGAAGTGAATTTCAACAAATTCATTAGTGAATTATATTTTCTTTTTATATCCTCCATACTTGTAAAATTTCTAGAAAATTAAAGATCAATAGCTATGTTATCAATAAATTTTTTAAATTACAATTTTTTTGTAATTTAAAATTATGCATAAAATATAATTTTATAGATTATATAGTAAATATTATCCGATTGGCACAAAATTTGACATATAAATTAAGAGTGTAAAGAATATGCAATCTAATAATTAAATTTTTAAAATATATAGTAATGTTAATGATATATGCAATCTAACAGTTAGATTTGTGAATGCACCCCAAGTCAAGTAAATTTCTTGGTCTCTGAAGAAGGATCTCAATGAGGGGTGAGGATATATGCTTGTGGGGGTATGAGTATGACTATGAGAGTGAAGAATCTTTGACACAACCAAGGCAAAAGAAAGAACTGAGTCTGAGAGAGAGAGAGAGAGAGAGAGGAAAGCACAAGATGGGGTTTGTACAATTTTTTAACAAAAGATTCTCTTCAATGGCAAGAGAGCCTAATAAGAGGCCGTTTCCTTGGTTGGCGGAAAAGCCCACGGAGCCCGAGCGCACCAGTTAGCCAAGGAGACATAACCAACAGGCTATTAACACTAAAATATTTCTCATATCAGTAACACCCACAAGCACAAATCTGACTCCACCTCACTCTTTCTCTATATATTTCTTTTTCTTTTTCTTTTTTTCCCCCTTCACTTGCTGATCACTTTGTTACATTTGTTTTCCATTTTTTTAAGGATTCATACACTAGACCCTCTTGTGACCTTTAAAGCTTCGAGTTCCAAACACAACAATATAAAAAATTAACTTTTTTGTATGAATTATATAACCGTTGAAGCTTCAATGCAAGGGTGCCAGAATGAGGTCCACTCATTCTACCTAAACTACATAATTTTTCATCAATGTAAATAAAAGGCCTTTAAATTTTTTTTTTTTTTTTTTTTTTTAATTTAAGGTAAAGGATGTCACTAGAAAATTTTTCGTTTTTTTTTGGGGGGATCCGGGGGGGGGGTGTGGGAGCTAGAGGTTATCACATTCAAACGAAAAAGTGATAGCTAGCCTATAAACATTGACAAGTGACAACACATACCCAACACAGAACCCAACATCAATATACACATAAACTAGGACCAAGTGGCCAACAAACAACAGGAAACTTCAGCGAAAAAACAAACAACAGGAAACAAAGCAAGCTAGCAGCAAACTAGAACAAAACCAGGACACTAGGATGCCTCTGGTGGAGGAGATTCTGGGTTCGTTTACATAAAACTTATTGGTGAAAACTAAAAACATTGTAATAAAATAATTTTTAAATGTGTAAATAGTATCATAGGACTCATTTTTAATTTTTTTTTTAAAAAAAGTGGCTGAAAAGTGCATGACAGTACATGAACAGTGCGAAACAGTGTGTGAACAGTAACCACACAATGGTGAACAATAACCCTTGTCCCCCAGAAATGCGTGATGAGAAGAAGGAAAAGAAAAAAAAAGGCTGAAACGCGTTGAGGGATACGTAAACACAATAATTGTATCCAAACGGATACTTAAGGTGGGTTTGGATTGCGCTGAGCGCGGCTTTCCATCTTTCTTTCTTTTTTTTTTCTTTTCTGCTGCACTCAGGGGAACGTACGAGCACTGTGCGCGTGTTGTGCAAACACTGTGCGCATGTTGTGCACGCACTGTTTACGTACTGTGCGTGCACTGTTTATGTACTGTGCACACACTTTTCAACAACTTTTTATTAAAAATGGGTCTCGTAATATTATTCACACATTTAAAAATTATTTTGTTACAGTATTTTTAGTTTTCAATTTTCAACTGTATCCAAACGGACTCTCTATCTTCTAAGAAACCAATAGTAAACATAATGAGGGATTTAGATAGACACCCACAAAGTAGGGAATTTGAATTGTTTGAACTTATAAGCACTCCCTTAATGAGGAAGTCTTTGAACATAATTTTTGTGTCATGATCCTAAGAGCATCTCTAACAGTTTAGTCAAATTTTCACACTATTGAGAAAGCAAACAATTTTATCTATCGAATTTTTCGAATACATTTTTCATTAAACTCTTTATCCATTTTTTTATCACATTTAAATATTACTTTTTCATTAGTTATTTAATCTTTTTTATTCTTTATTTTTAATGTGCACAAATAAAGGGGGAGAGTGGTTGAATATTTTAATTAGTGAATATTTTAGTCATAATAATTTAATTGGAGAGCAGTAGTAACTTTCGATGTGTGAAGAGTACTAGAGCTAATCTATTTTATTTTTTTTAGATTTTGAAGAGGTTTTTGGAGCTGATTCTTGTGAATTTTCCTCCTAAATATGGCTTTAGAGAGTGTACTGGATTTGGCGATTTGCTCTAATGCAGTTGACAATGATAGGTAGAGAAAAAGTGATAAATCAGTAATAAAAATAAAAAAAGATTTGTCACACTCACAGTCAACTGTGTCAAAATTGTGGTCATAGAAAAATTGTGGAAATGAATTTAATCATAGTTTGACATCAATCCCAAAAAGATTTCAACACTCAACAATAACGGCACAATGTTAATTGCTGGCTCAAAGAAACTAGTGAATGAATGTAGTAAATTATTTGGAATGAGCAGCTTTTGAATCTCTTTCTTTTTAAAGAAATATTGAGCGGATAAACTCTGATGAGCATGTCTATATGGTCCTCCCGATTTCATCCATAACTAGAAATTTTGACTTTGCTTGAAGGAGTCGTGACTCTTACTAAAATGGAGAGCCTCTTGGTGAAAGAGTGTCTATTGATGACTGTTGAAAAAAAAAAATTAAATAAAAGGGAGACTCTTGACAAAGGATTACAACTGATGATGCCGAAAAATCACCAGTAAGTTCCAAGGTCCTCACAATGCTGAAATAACACCTGCACAACCGAAAAGAAAAGGCCTTATGGTAGGCACCGATGTGGTGCCAAAAACCCTCCGAAGGTCAAGTTAGAATTGTTTGCAACTCTAGAGTGCCAGAGTTGAGAGAATTATATGTACCTTGTATTCTGATGATTTATGGGTTTTTATAGTAGAGTTGATCTCCATTTCTTACGCCTCAAGACCTTTCCTCCTAGGAAAAGTCTTGTACCTCACGGAATCCTTTGGCAATTAGAACTCTTCTTTTGCTAGGGTTCTTTAAGATGCAAATTCATTCCATTTAGGAATCCTTGGGGTCAAAGCAAAAACAAATGAGAGCTATGTATTTCTGACAGCCGTCCAGCTTGCGTCCTACCAATATCTGTCTGTCCACATTAGGACCGTCCTACCTAGGCCAGGAAATTTAAAGAGCATCCGTCATCAATTTTTTCCTCTTCAATTGCCCCCTCACTCCTGGGTTCCGTCACCTACATTTGCACAGACCCATGGAGTGACGACTTAATTCATATCTTTGAGAAGTGTGTAATGACTTGACAGGGTGGCCTTGGTTCATTAATGTCGTAGGACACGTGGCTGGTGCTGAATGGTGTTTTTCTTGAATCGAAGCATCACCTCGTCTTTCGAACCATTCCTATATATATATATATATATATATGTGGCTTGCTCCTTTCATTTTCACCTTTTTGAGAACATTTCTCTGATTAGAGCGCTTCCGTCCATCTTTATCTGCTCGTCACTTTAGCTGATTTTATACTACCGTCCTATCTTTTTACCGCCGCTCATCTTGTACCATCGACCTGTAAGTATTCTTTCTTTTCTCTCAACTATACTCCTTTATTTACATTCGTCAATTTGTCATCAGTGTAGACTTAGGGTCTTAGGTTTTCTTTACCCATCATTTGTAGGTGTGAAATGTCTAGCGAGGCGTCTAGCGGTCAATCGTTTGTCCACGATGGAGCGGGCTACGATGAGGTGTTTCCATTAGGTCAAGCAGACCTCGGCACCTCTAGCGAGAGAGATACGTCAACCCACTTTCCTTTCGAAATAGGGGATGAGATTCAGGAAGAAGACAAGTCAGGGTATGATTCAAACGATGACTTAGACGACATAGATCTACCCATCCAATCCGTCATAGGTCCGGATGGATACAGGGAATTTATCATGCTCCCTCTATGGACGGTGAATGACTTTGTCTCTTCCATGAAGCAACTACACTTCAACACCCTTAGACAAAAGTATTAGATACCAGATAATGTACCCATCTGTCTACCATTTAAGCGTGAGAAATGTTATTACAAAGGCCTTGAAGATGTCGGCATATATGAGTAAATGCTAAAAGCAGGCTTGCATTTTTCCTTGAGCACCTTGCACTGTCGTCTCCTTCAATAACTTGGCTTGGCCGTCACACAGATATCACCAAATGCCTAGAGAGTTTTCCTAAGTGTCGGAGTCCTTTATGGTGTGATGTCTGATGGGACAAGACGGCTGACAATGGAGGAATTCTTCCATTGTTACTGTCCATCTGAGATTGCCCAGTCTAGAGGCATGTATAATTTTGTGCCGAGAGTCCAGTACTTAGGCTAGTGTGCGAGACCCCGGATTCAAATCGAAACTGGAAAGGTCGATACTTCTCTCTACAAGGGGATGAATGGATGTGTCAACCTGATGACCACGAGTACATGACAGTAGATAAAACCTAGGGGATAATGCCCCCGTCTGGTATGTGACCGTCCTATTTGATATTTTAATTGTATATTGAAGCTATTTTAACCGTTCATTTTTTGCAGCTCGGAGCCGTCCTCAAGTTACTGTCGAACAATTTGGCTTCCTGGAGAAAATCTTTCAAACAACCAAATTGTCGGAGAGAACTTGGATTAAACTTGTTACTTTGGATACCCTGCACTGGCATTGTGATGGTCCCGAGCCCACCATTGCCACCCGTCGATACGACACAAGAATACGCAAGCGTAAGTCCTTTGACCCGTCCACTTTTGACGCGAATACACAAGAAAAGTCTATCATAATTTTCACCCGTCCACTTTTTACAGAAATGGTGGATGCCAGGAGGAGGGCAATGATTAAGCAACAAGCTACGGCTAAGAAAAAGCAGGGGGGAGATGCCACTGTCAAGAAGGGTGCATCTCACCTGTCCACTAAAAGGCAACCGTTCGAGAAGCCGGACCATTATTCCAAGAGACAAAAGGTGGTGATAGGGCTTACTGCCGTTCAAGGAAACAGCGGATTAAAGGTGCCCCTAAGCTCGACGTAGGCAAGGGTAAGGGTCTAATGACCAATCCAGACCCCGTCAAGGAGAAACCGCCCGTCCTTCTTCAAAAAGATTCCCAGTACGCTCTCCGTCAGATCACGTCTATCATCAAGGACGAAGATTATGAGGATCTAGGTAATCACGCTACTGAAGCCATGGGGGAGAAGGCTTTATTCTCACTTACCCAGTACGTATCTGCCATTGATATTACCGTCGTACTTTCATTTGCTTCAAGCTCATCATTTTTTTGTTGTAGGGGGTCTTGATGGCAAAAGGGCTAATGGATCGTTGCCTTTCTCAAGAGAGAGAATTGGAGAGCGTTCGTTCAAAGGTAGCGAAAATGGAGGAAGAATTGGCGGAGTTGAAATCCTGGCAACTTCATCATGAAGAGAAGCTCAAACTATCCGAGCAAGTCCAGGGTGAATTGAAGAAGGAAGTTGACGCAATGAAGGATGCCCTGGCTAAGAAGACTGAAAGACTCCGTCGTGCAAAAGATGACGCTATAAGGGACTACTGGGACTCTGACGTCCTTCTAAGCAAACTTGGCATGTCTTTTGCCAACGAATTCGACAACTGCCTTCATCAAGTCAAAACTTCCTTTCCTAACCTGGACTTGTCTCATATCAACATAGATCCCGAAGGCCAGACTACTACCCGTCCTGTTAATACTGAAGATATTGATGAGCTCTTTTGGGGAGAGCAGAGTGGTGACGAAGTTCAAAAGCCCGGTAAGGGGGGGCCCGTCGAAGCTAATATTCGCTAGCCTTCACCGAAGGGTCCTAATGCCCAGGAGGATACCGTCGTGATCCAGGAGTAATACTTTTTTCTTTTTTTTTTGGGAATGTATGGGAGAACAATTTGTTCAACTAATTTATTCCATCGTTCTTTGTTGGTTTTTTGTGAATGATTATACTTTTTGAACTACTTTCCGTAGTCTTTACTTGGTAAATCCATCGACTAAGTGTTAAATGTGTGTGGCCATCCTCGTTAATTTACTTGTCCATTACTAATCCGTCCGTTTGATGGACTTGATGGATTTTATCCAACTTTGGACGACCCGTTCTCTTTTAATGGATTTAGGTAATCATAGGATTATCCTTAAATTTTATCCTCTTGGGACGATTCGTTTACTATGAGGACGATAAATTTTCATCCTATTTGGGATGATCCGTCTACTGCTTTGTAGATATCCTTTTTACTTTGGGATAGTTCACCATTATATGGACGGTAAATTTTCATCCTACTTGGGGATGAGCCGTCCACTATATGGACTTAGTAGGTATTCATATACTTGCGATGATCCGTCCACTATGTGGACTAGATATTTATCTTTATTTGGGACGATCCGTCCATTATGTGAACTCTAAGTTTTCATCCTACTTGGGATGATCCGTCCACTATTTGGACCTTGTAAATATTCGTCCTTATTTGGGATGATTCGTCCATTATATGGACGATAAGTTTTCATCCTACTTGGGATGATCCGTTCACTATGTGGACCTGGTAGATATTCATCCTAATTTAGGATGATTCGTCCATTATATGGACGGTAAGTTTTCATCCTACTTGGGATGAGTCGTCCACTATGTGGACCTAGTAGATATTCATCCTCATTTGGGATGATTCGTCCATTATATGAACGGTAAGTTTTCATCCTACTTGGGATGATTCGTCCATTATGTGGACTTAGTAGATATTCATCCTCATTTGGGATGATTCGTCCATTATATGGACGGTAAGTTCTCATCCTACTTGGGATGATCCGTCCATTATGTGGACTTTGTATGTTTGATTAAAGCGCATTCCATATGCTCTAAATAAACTCCTCTTATTATAATGGATAAGTAAAATATTGTTCATAGAGAATAAGAAAATATGCCCTTTGGGCTCTAAAAGTATTGTAGAAAATAAAAATTACAACTCTCTGCTGGAATAGATAAACTAGAAATGAGGAGGGTGATGTTATTGTCGTCTTCGTTCATCGTTTATTGGTAATACTTCCTTAGGTGCTCCGTGTTCCATGGGTGACTCAACTTTTTTCCATTTAGTGTCTCAAGGTAGCATGTTCCCTTCCTATGCCATGAAGTGATTCTGTATGGTCCTTCCCAGTTATGCCCTAGCTTCTCCTAGGAGGCATCTTTTGTAGCGCCAAATACTCTCCTCAAGACAAGATCTCAACCTTGAAGTCCCTATGTCTGACCTTAGAGTTGAAACGGTTCGCCATTAGGTCCTGGTAATGAGCTAACCCTTGTTCTGCTGTCATTTTGACTTCATCCACAAGATCGAGTTGTAAGCGCATGGCTTCATCATTCTTACTCTTGTCATGGTTCCCTACTCGGTAGCTTATAAGACCTACTTCTGCTGGGATGACAACCTCACTACCATACGCTAATCGAAACGGTGTTTCACCTATCAGTGTTCTTGTCGTTGTCCTGTACGCCCATAAGACACTTGGCAATTCATCCGGCCATATTCCCTTTATCCCCTCGAGCCAAGTCTTAATGATTTTAAGCAAGGATTGGTTCGTGACTTCAACTTGTCCGTTAGCCTGTGGGTGGGTGGGTGACGAGTAGTGGTTCTTGATTGCTAGTTGGGAACAAAAATCTCTGAATGCGTCGTTGTCGAATTGCTTCCTATTGTCTGAGACGAGTACCCACGGTATACCATACCTATAAATAATATTCCTCCATATGAAGCTCTAGATATTTCTTTCTGTGATAGTGGCCAAAGCCTCTGCTTCTACCCATTTAGTGAAGTAGTCAATGCCAACCACCAGGAACTTCAGCTGCCGTACTGCTATTGGGAACGGGCCCATGATGTCTAACCCCCATTATGCGAACGGCCATAGGGCCATCATAGGAGTAAGTTCCTCCGTTGGTTGCCTTATGAAATTGCCAAAATGTTGGCACCTGTCGCAGGTTCTGACGTATTCGTCGGCATCCTTCTGCATTATTGGCTAGTAGTATCCTACTCTGAAGAGCTTATGTACCAAAGACCTTAACCCCGAGTGGTTTCCGCAGATTCCCTCGTGGACCTCCCTCATAACGTAGTTTGATTCTTCTAAGGTTAAGCACCGTAGGTAAGATCTAGAGAATCCCCTCTTGTATAGGATGTTCTTAATCAAGATGAACCGGGAGGCTTTTACCTTCAACTTTCTTGCGGCCTCCCTATTTTCTAGCAGCTTGCCGTCCTTTAGATACACCATTATTGGAGTCATCCAACAATGTTCATTGTTTACCTCCTGCACGCCAGCACTATCTATTAGTGATAAAGACTGAACGAAAAATAATACCTGGTCGTGGACTATCATAGCTTCAGCGGAAGAAGCTTTAGCAAGTCGGTTGACATCTTGGTTCTCTTCCCTTAGGATTTGAATTAACTTGATCATGAGGTCACTTGTTCGATCTTTCACTTCTTCGAGATACCTCTTCATTCTTTCATTCCTGCACTCGTAACAGCCATTAACTTGGCTTGTTACAATTTGCCAATCGAATTATACGACCGTATTCTTAGCTCCTACAGCTACTGCAAGGTCCAATCTTGCTATTAAGGCTTCGTATTCCACTTCATTATTGGTTGTGGAGAAATCTAGGCAAATCATGCAATCTATCTTGTCTCCTTCTGGTGTGTGGAGTACTATGCTGGCTCCACCTGCATATTTGTTTAAGGATCCGTCAGTGTGGATGCTCCATATCAGAGCTTCCTCTACCCCTTGGTCCTCCAAGAGGGTGAACTCAGCGATAAAGTCAGCAATTACCTGTCCCTTTACAGCAGTTCCTAGTTGATACCGAATGTCAAACTCATATAGCTCGACCGCCTACAGTGCCATCAGTCCCGCAGCCTCGGGGCTATTCATTGCTCTCTTTAAGGGCTTATCCTTCATGACATTTATGGTGTGTGCTTGGAAGTATGGTTTAAGTTTTCGCGCAGAGGTTACCAATGTGAAGGCTAACTTTTCCATATGAGGGTACCTCTCTTCTACTCCTCTAAGCGCCCGACTTACAAAATATACGAGCCTATGCACCTTATCTTCTTCTCTAATCAGGGCTGCACTGACGGTCGCTGAGAAGATAGCTAGGTATAGGAACAACTCTTCCTCTGGCTTGGATGGGCTGAGTAGCGGGGAAGAAGAAAGACACGTCTTCAAATCTTCAAATGCCTTTTGACATTTGTTCATCCATTCAAACGTACTCTTCAGCGTACGAAAGAAGGGGAGACATTTGTCCGTCGCTCATAATACAAACCTATTCGGGGCTGCTATCTTGCCATTCAAGCTTTATACTTCCTTCACCGTCTTCGAGGAGGCCAATTCCATAATTGCCTTTACCTTCTCCGAGTTAACCTCAATACCCCTTTGGGACACCATAAACCCCAAGAATTTTCCTGCTGTTACTCCGAACACGCATTTGCTTGGATTCAGTTTCATGTTGTAAGACCGAAGAGTGTTGAAGGTCTCCTGGAGGTTGCTTAAGTGGTCGAATTCTCGAACGCTTTTTACCAGTATGACGTCTACGTAAACTTGCACATTTCTACCAATCTGGCATGCGAACATCTTATTCATCAATCTCTGGTATGTGGTTCTTGCATTCTTGAGTCTGAAGGGCATTACTTTGTAGCAGAAAAGCCCCTGACTCGTAACAAACGAGGTTTTTTCTTGATCAACTTTATCCAACTTGATCTGGTTGTAGCCAGAGAAAGCATGCATGAAACTTAAAAGTTCATGCCTTACGATCGAGTCTACTAGGGTGTCGATACGTGGAAGTAGGTAACTATCTTTAGGGCAAACCCTATTTAGATCTGTGAAGTCAATACACATTCTCCACTTTCCATTTGCTTTTTTGACCATTACCACGTTTTCCAACCAATCCAGATAGTATACTTCACGTATGAACCCTGCTTCCTGTAACTTCTACACTTCCACGGATATGGCTTGGTCTCACTCAGGGGCGAATACTCACTTTTTCTGTCAAATAGGAGAGAATGAAGGTGACACATTCAATTTGAGTACTATGACAGACGGGTCAATCCCTAGCATATCTTCGTGACTCCATGCAAACACATCCTTATTTTCTTTTAAGAATGTTGCAAGCGCCTATTGTGTTGACTGGTTGGCCAAAGTACCAACTCTCGTGGTCCATTCGGGTTTAAAGTCGTCGAGGGGTACCTCTTTTAACTTTTTCATTAGTTCTGTTGCTGCTCGCTGTTCCTCGATGCTCATCGTTTGCATGTGGTCGTCCATCTCCATCATGGCGACGTAGCATTCGCGTGCAGCTACTTGATCTCCATGCAGCTTTCCAACTCCAAACTCAGTTGGGAATTTGATCATCAAATGGAATGTTGAGGTGACAGCTCTCCACAAGTCAAGAGTAGGTCGTCCTAGGATAGCATTGTACGCTAATGAACAATTGACCACAAGAAAAGTCACATCCTTAGTGATCTACTAAGGGTAATCTTCCACCGTCACAGACAGTGTGATAACCCCAAGAGGGTACACCCTTGTTCCTGCAAAACCGACTAGCGGGGCGTTTGTTGGAGCCAATCGCTCTCTACTGATCCCCATTTGCTGGAATGCAGGGTAGTAGAGAATATCAACCGAGCTCCCATTATCAACCAAGACCCGATGCACGTTGTAGTCCCCTATTCGTATGCTGACATCAAGCGCGTCGTCATGTGGGTGGTAAAGGTGTTGTGCATCTTCTTCCGAAAACCCTATGATTGGGTCATCAATTCGTGTGATCTTGGGTGTTGACCCCGTCAGCTGTACATTCTGTAACACCCATAGATAAGTCTTGCAAGCTTTCCTGGACGATCCTGCAATAGCAGTGCCCCCAACAATCATCCTTATGTCCCCTATCGGTGGTCGGGGACGTTCATTCTCCCGTCAGGGAGCCTGGTTTTGTGTTTGATTCATCTTTTTTTAACTGACGAACCTTTGTAGCTTTCCCTGTCTTATGAGAGCTTCGATTTGTTGCTTCAGGTCGTAACAGTCAACTGTATCATGACCATGGTCACGATGGAAACGGAAATATTTGTCCCTTGACCTTTTGTTAGGATCTCCTCTCAACTTGGGTGGATAGGTTAGGGCTTCTTCATCTTTTATTTGCATCAGCACTTGGTCAATCGGGGCTGTCAGCGATGTGAAGCTAGTAAATTTCCCCGTAGGTGGTTTCAAACGCCTGTCCTCTTGCCGTTCACTCGTCCTGGCCTGCTTCCTTCCCCTATCTAACCGTGTATCCTCCTGTCTCTCCCTTTTCCTGGGCTTCTCTTCTCTAGCTAGTGATGCGTCTTCCGAATTCATGTACTTAGTCTCCCAATAAAGCACTTCGGACATAGTCTTCAGGTCATTTTTATAGAGGGAAAATAGGAACTTACCCTTCCGCAACCCGTTGGTGAAGGCCGCCATGAGTATCTTGTCGTCTGCCTCGTCTATCAAGAAAGCCTCTTTGTTGAAACGAGTTATGTACAACCTTAGAGTTTTGTCTTCCCGTTGCCTAATACTCATCAGACACGCGATGGATTTCTTATATCTGTGACCCTTGATAAAGTGCGACACGAACTGGGCGCCTAACTCCTTGAAAGTGCTAATCGAATTGGGTGTCAGTCTGCTGTATCATACCCTTGCCGACCCTTTCAGGGTAGTGGGGAAGGTCCTACACATAATCTTATCTGGAACTCCTTGAAGGTGCATTATGGTCTTAAAAGATTCCAAGTGGTCTAAGGGGTCCTTGGATCCGTCATAACTCTCCACCTGCGGCATACAGAATTTCAGTGAAAGGGGGCATGAAGTAACTGACGCTGTGAAAGGTGAATCAGTTCGTTGGACCAAGTCATCGAGATCGCTGGATACTCGACCTCTAAGGGCATTCATCATCACATCCATCCATTCCCTCATCGTTCCCTCAGGTCCTTCCTGGTTCCTCCTCTTAGCGCTTGTCCCTTCCTGGTCTTCCTCCTGTGTGCCGGGGTGTGCGTTCCTTTGCTGCAACTGCTCCTTTAAATCATGATTCTGCTTTGTTAGACGTTCAACTACTGCTGCGAGTATTTGGACCTGTCTTTCCAAGGCTGTAGTGTGTGGTTCGTCACCCAAGTTATTGGTCGTTGCCATCAATTGAATGAGTACCATGCAACTTTTTATCTCAGGGATAGAGCTATAGCTAATTGCTCAAAGGTTCCTATAGACGGCGCCAACTGATGATGCCGAAAAATTACCAGTAAGTCCTAAGGTCCTCACGATGCCAAAACAACACCTGCACAACCGAAAAGAAAAAACCTTATGGTGGGCACCAGTGTGGTGCCAGCCAAAGACCCTCCGAAGGTCAAATTAGAATTGTTCACAACCCTAGAGTATCAGAGTTGAGAGAATTATATGTACCTTGTATTCTGATGGTCTATGGGTTTTTATAGTAGAGCCGATCTCCGTTTCTTGTGCCGCAAGACCTTTCCTCCTACGAAAAGTCTTGTACCTCATGGAATCCTTTTGCAATTAGAACTCTTCTTTTGCTAGGGTTCTTTGAGATGCAAATTCATTCCATTTAGGAATCCTTGGGGTCAAAGAAAAAACAAATGAGTGCCGTGTATTTCTAACGGTCGTCCAGCTTGCATCCTTCCAATATCTGTCCGTCCATATTGGGACCGTCCTACCTAGACCAGGGAATTTAAAGAGCATCCGTCATCAATTTTTCCCTCTTCAACAACCTTAGAAAAATGTTACAAAAAGTTTTCATTTATGTTATTTTATTTTAAGGTACCAATTAAGGTAGATCTCTGTTGAGGACTCTTTTTTCGACTCACATGGCATTACTTCATTGGCAACCCATGCCACATCAACATATTATTGATTTTTTGGGTAAATCTCTTTAAAACCCAAAATAAGCTCATATCTCATTCAACTACATGGAATGGGCTCACATGGCCCGCGAGATCCTTACTTCAAGTGGGGGATTCATGGTCCACATTTCCTTTTCATCAATTGGGATCATAACCCCACAACATCATCAACATCAACATATGGGTCGGGCTTAAGCAATGAATCAAAACTCACAGCCCATATTACCTCTTTTACACTTATGGCAAGCGGCTTCTTTAACAAGAGCTCATATTTGTACAAAATGACAACAAAACCCGAGGTACATCATCTCATTTTCGGCTTATGATCCAAGCTCATAAGTCTCTTTGGGGAAACTTTGAGAGTTGTGGTTTGGAAGACCAAGAGGTATATTCAGTAAAGCATCAGCAGGTTAAAGTTGATAAAAGAGACATGTTGATTGGCGTGTCTTCTCCAACTCCCTAAACTCTGACGAGTCAGTGTGTAGCAGGTAACATATGGTAAACATCTCTTATCACATAGCACTTTAGATGATAAAATTCTCCATTGCTCTTTTCTTAAAACTTAATATTCATTATATGACACATACTCAATATCCCCAGTCATCTAACTGCTGGAAAAATAATTGTTCATTCAATCCCCAGCTATTGCTATACAAATTTGGAAACTTCATTATATTATTCTACATAAATATTATTACTACTTTCAGCCAAAATCTAACTCAAACACATGGCCTAATCTGATTGGCTATCTTTAATCTCCAACTATATACAAAATATTCATAATATCTCTTATACCCAACTGTTGTATGCCACAATCTGACCATATATTTCTCTACCAACTGCTAGAACAGAACATGAAATACTCTTTTTGCTCACCAAGATTATATCACAACACAATGAGACCTTGACTAGATCTCTAAAGCTTCATTAACTTTCAACCAATCCTTGTAATGGAACCTTGCACCAAAAACATAAACACCTAAAAGGGAAACATTTTCAACTGAACTCCAACAGTGTATTCAGCACTTGACACCTAGTTGGAAGTGATATCATTAGCCACTTAATACTGAAATCCCAGCTGGCAGTTGCTATACCCAAAATAGCAGGATACCCTTGAAAGAGATCTTACCATTTTCAGCCAAATCCATAAAATAAATGCTGAATGTCCTCTCCAGCAGTCTGAAAACACCTAGTTGACCTCATTTTCTTCTGCCTAAAGCAACAGCCGTCTCATAACAGCTGGGACAACTTTTCCAGAACAAATGTAACAGCTAACCCAACAACTTTATCATTACTGATTTTTCACATTTGGCTAAAACCAAAACCAACTGAAGTAACTATATTTTCCTTGCCAAAATACCTTCCTTTTTTGCTGCTCTTTCCCCAACAACTCTTACTCAAAATAGCAAGAACATCTTAAAGCTAAACATACCATTTTTGCCTAAATCTTAAGATGGATTTTCTAAAAATTCATTGCTATTTGGGACAGATTTTGGCTAATATTCTTTACTAAAATACCCCCTTAAACTCAACTAAATAGGACCCTTCATCAACACCTCAAAAGGGGGGGCGGATACCAAGGGAGAACAACCCTCTCATAACTTCTTTCTCCCTATAATAATCTTTTGAGGCTCTTAATGAAGTTCTAAGCTTTTGAGTTTTTAGTTTCTAAATCAGAAACTAAACTCTTCAACCCTTAGCTCATAAATGCCCTTCATAAGCCTTCATACATCCTCCAACAGAAAAAGCCTAGTAGTAAATCCCAGCAACATTGCTAACACACTACAATACTATTACCCTTCTTATGCTCATTCTCTCACTCTCAATATTCAAAAAGTACACCTATCTTACTGTTCCTATCTCCAAATACGTAAACACATCTCTATACTCTTCTCTTACAAAATCTTTCCTCTTGGAAAGCAATCTCTACAACTTCTCCAACGGTTATAATCTCATGTTTTTACTATCTTTAACCACCATATCTCTCATACTTCCATATATCATACATATTAGAAATATTACATCCTACAAAACACTCATATCTCTAAACATCTCTTTCCCCACTTCTCTTACACAATCTCATACACATTTACTACACCATTACATATAACATACAACACTCTTCTAAACTACGCTCTCATACTCTCTCACTCTGAAGTTCTATTGTTTTGCTACTCATAAACACATATCAATACTCTTCTCTATCTCTCTTATAAAAAGCCCTTCTCCCAGAAGGCATAAACTTTTAATGCTAAAGTCCTTCTTCTAGAAGGCACCAAGATCTCAAATCAAAACCCTTCTCATGGAAGACATAAATCTATCTTACATAAAACCTTTCTTTTAGAAGACACAAATACTCCATACAAAAGCCCTTCTCATGGAAGACAACACTATTCATAACTTCACAACAACTAAAAAAGTATTGTCAAGGAGAAAACTCATTTAAGTGCATGATAAGAGGAGCAAACTTAACCATTCCCTACACACAGCTGGACATACTCTCTCTCCCTCCGGTTGCACCCATTTTTCCCCCTCAATCTTGAAGTTATCATGGCAAACTGCATCTCTACTGCTGGGGTCACTCTGCTGGGATATCATCAACTCACAGAAGCTGTACAGCTAGGTTACAAACCAACAAAGATAAGTGATTTTGCTTCCTTATCTTTAAATTCACATTGTTGAGTACATGATTACTTCACATTTAAATACATATTAGTTTATTCTAACTACTATTACAACTATTAACCAAGGTTTAAACTCATTTAAATGTATGATAAGAGGGGCAAGCTTAACTAGCCTCTACCGCTGTCATTCTGCTGGAATCCTATCAACTCATTGTTGCTACACAGCTGAGCTACAAACAATACAAAGATAAGTGACATTGCTTCCATATCTTTAAATTTACATCATTGAGTACATGATTACTTTACTTCTAAATAAATACTACTATATTTCAACTACTATTACAACTACTAATCAAACCTATTATATCAAACACATGTTATATATTTATTTAACCATTATCACGATTCTTAGACTTTGGCTTTGATGGTTTTGTAGGCTTAAAAGTACATCGGTAACCGTTGGACCACATGGCCTAATGTTGAGTTCCTGGACGCAACTCCCCAAACGAACTCGAGTCTAGCAAGGTCACCCCTCCAAAGGACCACACATAGCCGAGCAACCAAAAAAGGCCCCCGAACAACCTCATAGGCAAACTCTTTAATCAAAGATGTGGTGGTTTTATAGATAAATTTATTTTAAATTAATTACGATTGGTTGTTGGTTTCTTCGCTTCCATATGATGGCAGTAGTATGCATTACCAACCTTCATGAAAATACATTGTAGCCACCAAGTTCTATCCTCTCCAGACTCTCGGGTTGAACAATATTATTTCTCAACAGAAATATACGTTCATTATTTATTTTCATTCTTGCTCTAGTCACTAGTAAGCATAGATACAAATATACACTAGAATGTCTATAATATATACTAAAAAGTCTGAATAGCATTAAAATTTTAAAATAATGAGGAAAATTTTGGACCAACCCTAGAAAGGGACGGTTGAACTCAAAATTTAAGATTGTCCCCCAAAAGGGACGACCTGGCCCTACAAGGGACGATCGATCCCTGAGAAGGACGACCAATCCCCGAGAGGGACGATCCTCTAAGGGCCGACGAGTCAAACAATTCCTGGTCCGAGCGACCCATCCCTAGGGTTTCCCCACGGCTTGCGTGGGGCCTATTTAAATAACATTGCATGGAAATTACTTGCACATCACAACCAAAGACCTTGCCGCGCAATCAGATCTCTTATATAGGGAAAGGCAATCCCAAAAATCTCGGAACCCTTCTCTCTACAAGGAAACTCCCTCGCATCAAGGGATTCTAGTCAACTCTCTACCACTATATAAACTGCTAGCTTAACCTTTCTTGAGGTACGTGAATTCTCCCTTACTCTTGTGTGCTCGAGTTCTTTGAGATTCTTCTATCACTAACTTAACCCTCGTAGAATCTTTAGCTAGTACCCCAACGGTGCCCTTTGATTGGTTCTTCTCTTTTGTTCTTCAGGTACACCCATTGGCACGTGCGTGGACAATCAACTCACTGACGATTTTTGTGCATCATCATAAAATTAAGATATATGTTAGTAATACACACTCGAAAAAAA
This sequence comes from Castanopsis chinensis, assembly GCA_032878915.1. Taxonomy (NCBI): domain Eukaryota; kingdom Viridiplantae; phylum Streptophyta; class Magnoliopsida; order Fagales; family Fagaceae; genus Castanopsis; species Castanopsis chinensis. Next base: position 45,140,567 of record JAVQMG010000133.1, read on the forward strand.
TAATCATAAGTTTTAGTTAGTAATAATATTATTAAGTTAAAAAGTTTGATTCTCCACATAAAAAAAAAAATATAATAAATTAGATTACCATAGGGAATAATATATAAAAAATGTTTTTATGAACATAAAAACTATAAAATAAAAAATATATGTTAATAATGAGCTTTGTCTCAAATAGTATTTTCTCCTCTCACAAGAATGATTAGAAAGTGACATCACATGAGTTCAAAGTCCATGTTCAAACTTCAAATGATTATGTGCTTCAAAAAAAATTAACATTTTTACCCACAAGAGATTTAGAAAGGTGGCAGTTTATTGATTATATGTGTGTGGATGATGAAATTTGTGCAAGAACTGTGCCAAGGAGGTTCACTTACATTGAACTTAGCCGTGCAACAAACAACTTTGTTGAAGAAGGGAAGCTTGGAGAGGGAGGCTTTGGAGGCGCTTACAAGGGTTTGTTATGTGAATCCAACACAGAAGTTACTGTTAAGAAGGTCTCAAAAGAATCAAAACAAGGAAAAAGGAGTACATATCAGAAGTAGACATCATTACTCATCTAAGACATAGGAATTTGGTTTAGCTTATTGGCTGGTGCCATCAACGGAATGAGTTTCCTCTTGCGTATGAATACATGCCTAATGGAAGCCTTGATTCTCATTTATTAGAGCAAAAATTACACTAACATGGCCAATAAAGTATAAAATAGCTAGGGATTAACTACTGCATTGTTGTACCTTCATGAAGAGTGGGAAAAATGTGTGGATCATAGAGATATAAAGTCTAGCAATATCATGTTAGATTCAAATTTCAATGTCAAGCTTGGTGATTTCGGCATTGCAAGACTTGTAGACCATGAGTTGGGCTCACAAACAACTGTTTTGACAGGTACCATAGGCTACCTAGCCCCAGAGTGTTTCACCACTGGCAAGGCTTCTAAAGAATCTAATATTTATAGTTTTGGTGTTGTTTTCCTTGAGATTGCATGTGGAAGAAAGCCAATTGAGCCACAAGCAGAACCAAACAAGGTAAGGCTTGTAGAGTGGGCGTGGGATCTCTATGGAAAAACCTACTATTTCAAGCCGTTGATAATGAATTATGTATGGAATTTGATGAGCGGCAAATGGAGTGCTTAATGGTAGTTGGCTTATGGTGTTACCATCTTGATCCGTCAATCCAACCCTCTATAAGGCAAGTGATGCATGCTCCTAATTTTGAATCCTCTTTTTCTAAACTTCCATCAAAGTTGCCAATGCCAATGTACTTGGGACCTCCATTAAATGTCACGCTCACGCCCCAAACCTACTAGGACCAACTGCATGAGAAAACTATTAATAAAGAAAAACTTGTAAATTTTATTTTCATATAGGGCATTCTTTGGGAATTCTCTTCATTTAGGTTTCCATATCATCAAACAATTGAATTTATGTTAAGTAATGATTCATTATGATGTGTTAATAGGTATATGTGTGCATTTATTTCTATTCGCTACTTAACTTGTCCAAGTAATTTATATGGCTCTCTCTCTCTCTCTCTCTCTCTCTCTCTCTCTCTCTCTCTCTCTCTCTCTCTCTCTCTCTCTCTCTCTCTATATATATATATATATATATATATAGTACAAGTGTAACCTTTTGTCATTTTAATTACATCACTCTATTTTTTATTGGTTTACTATATTCAATATCGCATCATTGAATAACACATTTTAATTGTTGTTAATACAAATCCCGAATTTTGTGTTAATAAAATATTATTTAGTAGATGATATAATATTTTACAAATATTACAAATAAAATAGCAACTAACATTAATTACCTTTTTAGTTTGCAATTATGTATAATTTAAATAGATGATGTAATATATGACTAACAATTTAAATGTTCACTCAATTTAATAGAATAATATGAAATCAAAATCAATTTCCCAAATACAACAAATGAAATGTAATATAATTTAAACTAATCCATGTACCATAAAAATAATTTCCTACTACAATTTTCAAAATGAAGCAATAGCATATTGGCTAGTTCATAAAATATTAGCCTCCTAATATCATTCATCACAATAAGTGAGAGCTCTATGGTCTATAGATATTAACAAAGCTTTCAGCTCAAATCGTGTATCTCTCAAAATACACATTTTAAAATGGTATAACTGCAACTGACATCTAAACTGTCACTATGATAAATATAGCTCAACGTCATACCATAATCCTCTTTGGAATGTGCATTCTCAAGAACATATCTAGGTCTTGCAAACCTAGGATCGATCCACAATCTCCAAGAGCCTTTAGTAAAAGCAAGTAACATCCCATGAGTAACGCACATTAGATGCTTTTGACCATTAGATACTAGAAAAAATGGTTTATAACTTAGCAATGTCAGTGCCTAACACCTTACTACCTCAGCACCAAACCCGAATCTTGGAATGTCGATTATATGTTTCTATTTCAATTAGAGTTTACTTGTAGTATTTCTTTTCCAAAACTATAATTACATGTTCCTTTTAAATTTTCTATAAAAATTAAAGTGGCAATTCCAGCGTTAGAATGTTTCTAAACAGTGGTATGATATGTAGATGATCAATTTCTCAGCTTAAGAGGCCCTAAAATTGAATTATATAAAAGTTACAGCCAAAGAATCAATATGCAATTTCACGTCTCATTTATCTGAGAAACACTTGCAAAGAAAATAGATTCTCCTTCTCATCCATAAATCTTATCTTGATAGTTAACTAGGCATGTCATTACATTGTAACAAATACAATTGCACAAATTATTGCTACCATTCTTCTCTAAATATGCAAGAGAAATCTCCTAACAATATCAAATCTGATCCCAACTCTTGAACAGTTGAAGAAAATGGTACATTGTAATACATATTGCTCAATGGTAAAGATGTAGTCACCAAAGACTTCTCTATGGATGTAGGCCTTCCTACCAAACCACACAAACTCTCTCTTTCTTTCTCTCTAAATCTTTTATTTTCTTCAATTTATTATTAGTATCAGAGCTATCTTCAAATGTATCAAAAGTTTTTCAAATTCAAAAAACACAATAATGCCTACAATTTCATCAGTGAATGTTGTCAAAACGTAAATCGTATCGTTAATCGATTTCTTATTTTTATGTATTGTGTATCATATCGTGTCATGTACCATATCGTATCATGTATAGTAAGATACACAGACATTTAATAAAATTTATAGAAAAAATTAAAATTATAAAATATGTACATTTACATATATATAAAGTAAATTTCATTTATAATTTTTTAATATATTTCAATTAATGCCTAATTTATCATCACTTACATAATAAAACTAAATTAAATCAATTAGCACAACAAATATAAAATACACATTCAAATTGATTAAACTCAAAATTTTCTTGTCATTTTTTGATAACAAAAATTTAAAGAACAAAAACAACATATTCATCATTTTCCAAACCTAATCAATTTCATCTAAGAAACCCAAATCCAAAAAACCCAAATCCGACCCCACCCATCACTGGAAAAGGAATGTTATAAATTTTGAATCATGTTAAACCCATCATTGTAAAAATTCCAAAACCAAACTAACCCAGCAACAACCCATTTGCTTACATCTAAATCAAAACAAAGCTGTTTGTGAAAACTGTTCAGAAGAAATCGGATAGAGCATAATCGAAGAGCAGCAACGACATGGTCGACGTGGTGGAATTTCGTCGTCACATTTCATCATCTTCTCTAATTTCTTAGATCAAAACAAAGATTTGTGTGCTGTGTGTTTGTTCATGGGTATGGGTTGGATTTTCATGTGCTTTAGAAATGGGTTTCTTCAATTAATCATGAGTTTGTCTATGTATTCTGGGTTAAAAAAAAATTTTTCTAAACCATCAACATTTAGCATGGCCACACCCTCAGTTTGTTCATTTCAAAATTTAAAACAAGAAAAACAAGCAATAATATATATATATATATATATATATATATATATATTTCTTCATGGCATTCTAGTTTCTCAGACTTATAAGAATAATGATAAAATTAAAAAATAATTATATTATCAATTAATAATAATAATATACATAGTTAACAAAATTTCTGACGTGGAAAGAAAGTGAAGTTGTTATGGACTTAATATTTTTTAGACTAAATTAAGTACCTTATAATTTTATGTCCAAAACTAAAAAGTGCAAAAAAAAACAAGTGAAAGTGTGAAAAATTCAAATAAAAGTGCAAATTGTATATATTTCTTCAAACTTATAATAATAATGATAATAATAATAATTAATCAATTAATTCAATATTCATAGAATAGAACAAAATTGTTATTAGTTTATGGATTATTATTAAATTACCTATAATTTTATGTCCAAAACAATATACAACTTGTTAGATTCAAATAAAAGTGCAAATTGTAACCCAAAATAATAATAATAATAATAATAATAATAATAATAATAAAACTCACTTTAAAGCTTATATCTATGTATTATACGAAACATACAATTTAATGATACGATAAGATTCATATAATACACACAATGCATCGTATGATTCATGAGCATTTCCTATACACCCTTACTATACAAAACTTTACACCATATATCATACAATACTGACAATTATGCCTAGAGGTACATTAATGAATAGAACTACCAAATTGTTAGTGTAGACACATGAATGCACATGAATATGATTAGTGTCCGTGATTTGGTTAATCTGAGGACCTCAATTAGAAATTGACAAGTTTTAATTCAAGAGTTACGTGATTGTTTGGGAAATGATCAGGTAGGCTTCATTTGGATGTCATATGCGCAAGATATATTGTTATTAATTATGCTATTTTTGTGCTTATTGAAACCTAAACTACAGTTGCCAAATTCTGTTATGAATTTGTGGCACTGGAATCTGCTACCTACTTAATTGCATAGCAACTTGACAAATACTATTCACTACGAATCAGACTATACAAAAAGGGAGATAGAAGCCTAAACCACGGCTACGATGTTACATCATTCACTGCAATGTCAATCATTTGTCTAGCAGAAATCACTCTGTCCAATGTTTGGTCTGGAACCGTGATCCCAGATGTCTCCAAGTCTGCAACAATTGCAATGGCTGCATCTAGTTCCCCAAGATCAAGACATAACAAGATGATTTCATCATAAAGCTGACTGCAATAGAGGAAACACAACAAGATGAGTTTTATGGTAATGATTTCAAATAGCCAAAAAAGATATGCAATTTTAAGGCTTTTTTGGATTGGACTTTTTCCTGATGAATTACATAACCACGATGAAGTTTCTAACTTTCCATGCTCAAAGAAATATATATATATATATATATATATATATATACATACACACACATATGCATTGTATCCGAATGCAAGAAAACTACTAAAATGCTAAAAAAAAAAAGAATCACGCTGTTGCATCAATCTAATGCCTGGACAATTTAGGGCCCATTTGAATTGAGAGAGAAGTGGAAAGGAATAGAATAGAGTTGATTGAAAATAGGCTAATTTTGGGTCATTTCTACTCTACTCTACTCTACTCATTCTCCCCCTCCCTCAATCCAAACAGACCATTAGAGAAAGTCCATCCATGCTGTCCCACTAATCATGCAACTTTGAAATTGCATTCTTTTGTGGATATTGCTCTAGAAAGAGATCAAGTTTATCCATGCAAGATTTCCAACCTTTACTTAATGGGCATATAAGCAAACTTCCAAAATTGATATAGCAAACAACATAAAGATGTGATTCCCAGCACATGGAAAGTGGTCAAACTGAATCTAGAAAATCGCATCTCTCTCATAATCTATCTTTCTTTACTATCAAATCAAAAAAGATGATCTTTCTTTATCAGTAAAGACCAGGATCTTACCTCCCAAATACGTGACCAAGACTGTGCGTTGTCTGCAGAATCTTCAAGAAAGCTGATGGCAACGGAGCCTTTATTGCTGCGCGCAATATCATGGCACAATCGCCAATAGTGGGATTTCCACCCAATTCTATTACCTGAATTATATCATTTATAAAAAATAAAATTTTAAAATTTAAAAAAAAATTAAAAAAAAAAAAGAAAAAAACAAACAAACATAATTACAAAAGATGCTTGTAAGGCAGTGGTAAAGTTTCCACATCAATGAAATCACAAGTGAATCCTTCAAGCCTAGGATTTAATATACTATTAATATATGCTATACGTGTGAAGTCAAGAAAATTCATATATTCATATATAACAAACTTGTTTTGATTTGATAGTCAGAATTGGGGTGGAGAGGGAGGGGGTGGATTTTTTGGCCCCTAGATGTCTCCATTGAAGACACCAGGAGACGCCAATTAAGCTACAAGGCTCTTGGCCAAACAAGTGTCAAAACACACTTGTTTTGATAAATTTAGCGTTAATCAAAAGGCGAAACTACACTATTGGTCCTTGAAATTTACTTCCTAAGTTCAATTGGTCCCTTAAGTTTCAAGTGAGCACTATTAGTTCCTCAATTTAAAAATCGAGCAATGTTAGTCCTTTTGCTAACTATGGTTAGTGTTATTGCCTACGTGACTAATGGAATAATAAAGTGGCATGAGGCAACTTAAGTGTCAAATGACACATCACTTATTTAATTATAAGATTGCCATGTAATCTTTCATTGATTATTATTTATTATAATAATTTTTTTTTAACTGATTGACTTTAGGATTTTGGGCTCCCTTCCTCTCGTCGCCTTCTCCACTCCTGCCGTCTTCCGGTCCTCCAATGGAGTCAACAGACCACCTCAAAAAGCCAACAAAATTATGGTGGCAAAGTGAGTAGATTTACCCTCTCTCTTAAATCTGGATCATTGACCATAGATCCTTTCTGTCAATAGTAGTATGAGATTGGTTGTAAAAAACCCAAATAAGATTTATGCAATAAAAAGAAACCGGCGATCCCACATAGATTGGTATGGGGCTTTGCAAAAACTTTTAAAAAAATCTAAATATAATACCTAAAAACATTCAAATATTTGAAGACTAACCAAATAGATTTAAATATTTCTGTCATTTGTAGATCCTTGGAAATAGAGCTTAAGAACAAAGAAATACAAAAATCTTTAGAGCTTAGCAGCTGATGGAGATTGGTAAAGGACATAGAGGTGAAGGTGTTGGCTAATACAGTAACAAAAAACTGTTTGGAACAAGAGGAAAGAGTGGCTAACGATGGTGGTGGAAGTGGTAGCAACACCTGTTGGGAAAAGAGAAGAGAAGAGGAAGACTAAGGGTTGGCTGGATCCCAATGAGTCGCATTCTAAGTTGGCAAATTCACAAACTTTACACATCAAATTATAACAGTCAAAATATGACATATCATTATTCTGTTAGCCACATAAGAATAAAATTAACGGAAGTAATAAAAGGACTAACATAACTCATTTTTTAAACTTAAGGGACCAATAATGCTTATTTGAAACTTTAAGGACTAATTGCGCTCACAAGATAAACTTCAAAGACCAATAATGTAGTTTTGCCTAATCAAAACATTAACTTACTAAAGATTTTTACTACACTTTTGTTCGACCACTGTCCTGATAAGGGAGGACTCATAAAGCCCTTTTAAATCACTTGGAAAGTGTTAACAACATAACATCAATATCTCATTTTCTGTTTAGCAGCAGAATTTAAACCAAGTCCTTCTCAACCTCAACAGCCCCCTTCCTAGTTCCTACCGTAGTTTTGCTTACTAAAAATAAATGTGATACTTAGGGGTATTTACTAAGAACATCAGCTTATACATATTATTTTCTTTTGAAAATTTTTAATGAATCAATTATGTTCAAATAGGACTTGATGCTGTAACTCTGGATCAATGCTAGCCTCTAGGTAGTAACTCTTTGATCAACAATTGATTTTTTTTTTTTTTTTTTAATTATTGGTAAGTTACACATGCACCAAATGGATATTGAACGACAACTTCACCCTCCACCAATAACTTTTCAGGGAATGAGGTACCATTTGAGCTAGAACTCATAGGCAAACTCTCAGGCAAGTTTCAATGCAGCCAATGGGTTTTCTGGACTGTAAAGGTATTTAGAAAAACAAGTCAATTCTTCCATCTCTTGGGTTGAACGATGTTTTCAACATAGTCAAAAGCAAAAGGCAACCTTAAGGCACAAAAGCCTCGTACTGCCCGAGACGTTAGGTGACAAAAATGCGCTAGACTGACTAGAGAGAGGAGCCAAATTCCCAATATAGTTTAGGTTTTACAACAAGATTAGAATAAAAGCAATTATAAATTTAAAAAATAAATGAAGGAGGGAGGGGAATTAGGCTCTAGCCTTAGCACCTTGCCTCGCCCGGGTGCCTAGGCAAGCGCCTGGCTCACCTTTGACTTCCATGGATGTATCTCAACAGAAATAGATATTTACTAATTAGGTTCATTCCTGCTCAAGTCACTAGTAAGCACAGATACAAATATGCACATGCGCTTTAATATATACAAAAAGTTCATAGAGCATTAAAAAATAATAAAAAATTAAGCTATGATAGTAAAACACACTCTTCATCCCATTTTGATGGTCCTTACAAATTCTTGATGCCCAACTACTATCGTCCACTTGAATATGTAGTTAAACCAAAAATGTTAAAACATATATATAAAATCTGAAAACTCCACTAAATAGCCATTATAGATGTTTAGAATGTATTATTTTAGTCCTCAAATTGCAAAACAATGCAGGAAAATTCAAAAAATAAAAAACCAAAAGTTTCAGGGCTATATTAATAAGTTTCAGGGGTATATTAATATTCAATTTAAAAGTAAATAAATTGAAATAGAGGGAGTATTAAGTAAACAAATATGTTGCTAATGAGATCAAACTCAAATAGCATCTCCTCTTCTCACAAGAATGTGTAGATGTTGACATAGTGAGTTCAAAATCTGTCATAAAAAGATTATGTGCATCTAGAAAAATAACATTTTCACACGAGAGAATTTGAGAAGTGGCAGCTACCACCTGCGGTTTAGGAATATGACACTTCTTTTTTATATATAAGTAAATTTATCATATTCTTTATTTAAAAAAAAAAAAAAAAAAAACTACCTCATGAACAATACAAAGCACAAGAATGTCTAAAGAATTACAATTAACAAATTGAATTAGCAAACTCGGTGGCAGTACCACTGTCACTGAGATCCAGAACAGTCAATCATTCAAGAAGTAAGAGATGAAAGCCTCAACTACCTATCATTAAAACAAATAAAATAAATAAATAAAAAAAGAGATGAAAGCCTCAACTACACTTCCGAGCCTTCCACATGTTCAAAAAGGTACAGGGATTCCGCTCCCACCACAAAAGCCAATTAACTGCAAAAAATGCTATATGTGGCTGCACCCAATTAACTGCAAAAAATACTAAGCACATGGCCCCATATCGCATAGGCAAAATCACAATAAAGTAACAAATGTTCCACTGATAAACAAATTTGGTTCCTATTATATTATATTCCCCACGACTCCTACATAAACAGCACCAGTATTATAACGTGATTCCTATCTAAGATTATCATTAGCCAAAAACTTCCCCCACACTACAAAGAAGAAGCTACCCACTTTGGGGCTTTGGCACAACAAATTCTTCTCAATGGGAAAGAGATCTTTCTTGGGGCTTGGCTTGCAGCACACCATAGTATGATCGCACATCGTACAACCCCGTACCTTCCAAACTCCATCTCATTCTATTAGGACCTATCCTCCTTCGTATATTTGAATGCAATAATCCAATCCGGGAAACGACCAAATCCAACCCCCAGTCATTAAAACTGTTTATAAAGCAAACATCTTAGTATTTCTCTCTCCCTCAGTATTGCATTCCAAGTATGAAGCCGCTAAAGTGGTCCAGTCAACTACCAAACAGTACAAGGGTAGATCTCCACACCACTTATCAGTTATCATGCCAAAATCATACACATTCTCTATTCCCCACCTCAAAATGCATAAATTCATCCTACCCTACAATGACACTCATTCCACAAGCTACATCAAATCATCTACGATTTCTATAGTGGCTTTCATTCTCCAACCACCCCCCATCCCCCCCATGCTTTAATGCAATGACATGTCTCCACAAATGAGTCTCTTCCTCCCCAAAATGCCATCACCATCATGCATACACAATTTAAAGGTTCAGGTGAATCAACAAATTCTAGATTTCAATATGTTTTTCTATCTGATACGGGTACGACCTAGTGATCACCTACAGTGATGAAGCTTGTACAACATAAAATTCAATGCAGCCAAAAAGGACAAAAGACAAAACTGCAAGTGTTCCTGTAACTAATTATACATCTAAAATATTTTTCATACATTTGATATTTGTGAAATTAATAAGATACATTTGAGGTTTGTCATTGACAAAAGGGTAGACTACATTTTTTGATATAGAGTCAAGGAAGAATATTGCTTCTGTTTTGACTAAGAAAGGCTTAACTAATTATTTATCAAAATAAAAAATCCAGAACAAACAAGGAGGGGATTTTTGAAAGATCACTGAGTCCAAATACGAGGAAAAAAACTGAAAAATCCGCCCTCGCCCAATCTCTAAAGGAGCTTAAGCACTCCGCTCATAGAAGCCCCTTTAGAGATTGGGGCAAGTCATGAGCATACTTCGAGTTTTCATAACTCTAGTGGCAACACGTGACAGGCAAAGGACATGATTCTCAAGAAGTTACACAACAGCCATGCATGTAAGGGGCCTTTTCTTGCTTGTTGCACCCACTTACCCCTATTTTCTTAGTTTTTTCATTAAGGAACTCAAGTTTAGCCTTTTGACAACCCTACTAATAGAAAGGGGCTAGCGTGCAATAGCTTTCTCTAATATGGGCTCACTTCTTCAATCTCCGCTTGCTGCTTTTCACATTGATAGAGTTCCTTTCCATCAATACCAAGAGCCCTTGAGTCCACTTTGGTTAGGGAAGGCATTAAGTCGCCTCATTAGTGTAAAGCATAACATGAAGCGGATATCAAATCAATGATTGTTTGGATTGTTGTGTGAACCCTGCTCTCTTCCTCCAACAAATGTTTGCCACTCAGCTGGGCCACTTTCCTTATTTCAACCCTGCCCCGGGGGAGGGAATCGTTATTCCTACTTTCAACAGGCTTCTTTCCCTCTTTTTAGCCGGTAAATTTTGGCCTCACCATTTCAGAGAAGAGGAAAGATCTTCTCCATATAAACTGGCACAGTAAAAACATTATCCAATTTGATCAAAACTTCAACTAATTGCATAGAAAAAGTATCCATTTATAAACGCATACAGTAGCTAAGGCTGCAAACTGGTAAAGCTACTAGCAAGTGCCTTCGAATTTGCAATGTTACGATTGGAGCATGATTCCTCAACTCCCAAAACCTAAAGAATCCAAACAGCCAAACCACCATGGACGCTCTCTCTCTCTCTCTCTCTCTCTCTCTCTCTCATTTATCTTGAAGATGGAAGAGTGATTGTGACAGCATTTTGACGTAAAGTTGAGCAATTTTTAGGGAGTTTTAAAGCAATAAAGTGGGTTGTGGTGGGCAGAGAGAGAAAGAGACGGGTATCTGTTCTCCAATCTTTCACTTATTTGAGGGAACCCTTAGACCCAAGACACCTTTTTTCTACGTTTTTTTTTTTTTTATAAGTACTTTTTTCTACGTTTTCCATGCGGTGAACAACAAGAAGGAAAACTTTTGGCTTTCATTTTGATTAAAAATTCAAATACTCTGAAAAATATCAGTTTATTTGCTGAATTGAGAATTCAATAGGAATCGATTGAATTCAAACATATTTGTTGCCTTAAGAACTACTGTATGGCAATCAGGATTGCAATTGAAAGCCATTATAAGGTTAACTGGTCGAGAAATCCAACACACATTCAAGACTTCAATTGAAGAGAGGCTCAATTTCTATTCAAGCATGGATCAACTTGACAAATTTAATGAACCAAACTGAGCCAAGCTCAAGCCGATAGTTTTTTGACAAGCCAAGCTCAAGTTTGGTAGTCAAAGCTCAATTCAAGATAAAAGGCAAGAGATATAGGGGCTATTTGGATTTTGGATTTCCATCACCCATAACTCTGTTTCCATCGCCCATAACTCAAAATATATGGGTCCCACGGTTGAGAAGTGTGTTTAGCATTGTTTCCAATTTTTGTTTCTATCACTCAATTTTCTGATTTTTGAGAAATGAGTTACGGAAACTGAAAACACATTTTAGGTGTTTTAAGTTATGGAAATAGAGTTATAATGGCATTTTCATAATTAAACCCACATACCCAGCCACAATGTTTGACAAATAGACTTTTTTTTTTTTTTTTGGTGAAACCCAGCCGCAATGTCTGACAAACAAACTGATTTTTTTTTTTTTTTTTTTTTTTGGTGAAATTAAAACCCAGCCTAGGTGCCAAACGGGGGGTTTGGGAAATTGTAGTATTTTAAGTAATGAGTGACGAAAATTGAGTGAGGAGTGATGAATGATGACAAAAAAAAAAAAAAAAAAAAAAAAAAAAAAAAAAAAAACCAAACAGCCCCATTGTTTCTTCATTGAGTAGCTCAAGGCTTAATGCCACTTGGCTCCTTGGCAGCACTAGTTGCAGCTCCAATTTTTAACAACTACTCAAAGATAGGGAAAAAGAAAAGTGAATTCAAGGAACCACATGACAGGCAGTCAAGCATACAAAAAAAGAAACGCCATTATTTGCGGAGTACGGGTTTTGATTTCATTGATTGGTGCATCATGTGTCATTGTTGTGGGGAGATAGTGGATCATTTGTTGCTACATTGTGACAAGGCTCAACATTTGTGGGGTTTTGTCTTTAGAACTTTTGCGATTTCATGGGTCCTCTCAAGATCGATTGCAGATTTCATTTTTGGTTGGTGGAATTGGTTGGGGAAGCATTCATCAAACATTTGGAATTTAGTTCTGTTGTGTTTGATGTGGTGTATTTGAAGGGAACATAATCGGTGAACTTTTGAGAATTTACATAGATCCTGTAACCAGTTGCTTGCCTTTTTTACTGGTTCACTTTTTTATTGGTCTAGGATATGGGGACTCACATCTAGTGAATCTCTCCCTTTGATTCTTAGCTCTCTATTTCTTTGTAATTAGTTTCTTTTCTTTGTTCCTGCTTTTCTCTATTTAGTAATCTTTGATATGCTTTGTGCTTCTTTGCATAAAGTAGTTTTTTGAAAAAAAGAGAGAGAGAGGAGGGGAAGGGGGGGACAAAGGATAAAGGTTGTGGAAGAAATATTGTGCTCATCAAAAATAAGGATTACTAATGTCACATGCAAAGAAAGAAGCGAGAAAAAGGTATAGGACTTGCCTTCAGCATAACTTTAATTGCCAACTCAACTTCCCATTCTTGCGACCATCTTCGAGGGGTTACATTTTTTAGTTCTCTCTCCCATGTCCAACCCCAAGCGTCAGCAATTGTATACATGTCTGACCCATCAAGCACCTTCCTTTTTCTCAGCTCCTTAAATGCCTCAAATATATCCTCAGGAAACCAATCCTCATCATCATCGTCCTGCATCCATATACAGAACATATTCGAAGGTAAGATTATAGGTCCAAAGACAGATTGTGGTCCTAATCCACAGCTAGTGGAACCCTAATAACAAAAGCAAAAAACCAATATACAAAATTCCACACCTATCATATGCTCTTAAAATTTTCAATTAAAGAATCAAAGCACATCCAACCAAGAAACCAGATATGAAAAAGACTATTATTATAATAATTTAAACATACTAGTGACATTGCTTAGATTGAGGAAACCTATCTAGTGTACTTGCAGTAAGGCTAAGGAGAACCTGTGGATACAAGATTATCCAAAAGGAAGTATTTGGATTTGTGGTTTGAATTATGATTTGAAAAAAATTGAAATTTGATAATGAAAGAAATTTGAAACATGGAAAACTACTTGCTTGAATTTTCTGGCAAAAATAAAAGGTTTTGCTTTTAATGATGTTAAGAGGGATGATTTGCTATCTGGAAGGGTGGAAAATTTTAGGGTTTTGGCTTCAAAAGGAATAGAATGAACTAATTTGGGTTTATAAAAGAAGAAAGAAAGACACTAAGTCTAATATGACTTGCAACTTAAAAAACTCAAATATTCCACTAATACATCCAATCTTCAGCGGATATTCATATTCATAGAAATTATAAAGCCAAAAAGACTAGCATTTCTACTAATCACAAAAAAAAAAAAAAAAAAAAAGACTTGCATTTATTTTATTGATAAGTTCAAAAAGATTCATATTATATGTGACAAATCACTAAAAATTTGTAAGTTAAGCTGTATTTTTGGACAGTGACCATTAATTCTGCTATACAAATTTCAAATTTCAGGCCTATATTGATTTTAGAAAAAAAAAGAAAACAAAAAAAACAAAAAAAAAAGAAAACAAAACAAAACAAAACAAAAAAAAAAAAAACAAAAACAAACTTCAGGTCTATATTCTTTTTTCTTTAACATAAATATATTTCAAAAAAATTAAATTGGAAGGGCATCAAACCTAGTACATGAGATATATACAAGAGATACACAAAAGGAAATAAAAAAGGAAAAAAAGAACATCCAAATTACAGATATTTACAAATATGAAAAAGACCCCGGAAGAAAACTCTCAAATCATCATCTAATTGAAATGTGATATAAATAATAGTAATTTTAGTCTAACATTATAAAACCCAGTTCCTTCAAAAGTCCTAGCATCCCTCTACCCAAATACTCCACATGCATGAAGATATTGTATTCTCACATTTTAGGCTTGTTTTTCTAAATAAAAATTCTTACATTACTTACCCAAAAAAATAAACGAATGCAACTCTTATTGACCGTTGGAATCTGAGTTCTTGATTTGTGCCGCTGTAGTAGACTTACAGTGTACTTAGTTGGCTTTTTTTGTTAATAAAAGTTCTTATGTTGCTTATCCAAAAAAAAAAATGCAACTCTTCCTGACTTTAATATCTTCATGTGGAACCGAAACAGTGGCATCAGGTTAAAAAATTAACCTATTGAGTTGATATCAGAAACTCAAACAGCCACCACACCCCCCCCCCCCCCAAAAAAAAAGGAATAGTAAGAAATGAAACCATTACAGACTTTAATACCTCCACTAATATTCGAGAGGATCTTCTCCTTGACTTTTTGGATGAAGTAGTTGTTTGATCAGAATCTTTCAACAGTTGAACTCCAATCATTTGAAGTGGCTTCTTGGCTTCAACCCCCTTATCCTTTACCCTGTCTCCATCTTGGCTCCCAGTTTGGTCTACGTCCTCCTCCTCATCAGTCTCATCATCCTCCACCTCTTTTGCAGCATCTTCTATATCAGCATCATCCAACACATCTGGAGGTTCTAATTTGCTCATGTCCAGAGGCTTCTCATGATCATCTCTAAATCGTTCTCCAAGGAAGCGACGTTTCCAGAACTCTGTATTTCCTTCTTCAAGCTTGATCCGAGATATTAGTTCGTCAAGCTCTTCATCAACCTGCCAGATGTAAAAAACACAGATTGATATATGAGTATTCAGGAAATACGTATATGATTTAAGAGTAAATTAATAAGAGGAGATTAACCTCCTCTTCTTCCTCCTCAATGGGAGGAACCCATAGAGGCCGACCACGAGAGCGGTTTATTCTCCTTGCTTTTTGCACACGCTGGTAAAGAACATTTCTAGTTCCATCAGTTGGCAGACCCTGTGCTTCTAGTTCTTCCTTCAGTTCAGATACTATCATCTTACTAGCAGCCTTGGGTTTTAAAACATTCTGATCAGGACCTTTTATGATTTTCTTTAACCATTCCTCCACTCTGATGTAATCAGATTCTGATGCATCCCCTAGAGCTGAAGGTCCTTCATTCTGTAAGGTTTTCAAAAGCTTTCGGTGGTGTTCCCTCAAATCCTCAATACATCTTTGCTTAAAGGAGGTTTCAATGGGATTAGAGTATATAAATCCAGCAACATCTGGATCTAGAGGAGTTTTCCCCCTTCTAGGCACCCATCGCTTGCGGTCACCAGTAAGCCCACCCTCTTCAATATACCTGATTCATGTGCAAAGACACTCAATACCTTACAGTAAAGTTATGATCAGGGCATGCACTAGACCAATGGTAAAACATGCCTGGAAAAAAAATGAAGAAATAAATGATCAAATAAAATATTTGAAGCAAAATAAAACGTCAACAGACCCATCAATTTCTATTCAATATTTGAGTTATGATTCCACAAGCAACAGGTAAAGATGCTAGTTCATGAGAATAGGACTCATATAGACATGGAATAAAGGGTCTTTAATTGGGAAACTGGGAAAAATAATAGATACAATGACCAGAAGGAGAATAAACAAATTCACCCTTAAGTAGCTAGGTGAGAAATCTAGGGAAGTTGAACATACAAGATATAAATTACAATATCCATAAAAAGATAAAAATAAAAATGGGGAAAGGATAATCGTAGATAAAATTCTTGAAGAATTGTTGAGATTATGATGAGAGGATAAAATTTTATTGATAAAAAACTTGATTTAAGAGAAGAGACGATTAATATGGTTACAGTGTATGTTCCTCAAATAGAGTTGGAAGAAAACATTAAGAAATAAATTATAAATAAATGAATTGATGCATGTGTTACCAACTTGGATATTTTAATTGGAGGAGACCTGAAGGATAATGTTGGAAAAGAGAGGCAGATTTGAATGCAGCAAGAAAGAATCAAGAAATGCCATTTTAGACTTCACAGCCATTAGTGAATTGATATTGACGAACACTTTGATTCAAGAAGAGATTCACACACAAATTAACATCAAAAGTTGGACAATTAGCCAAACAGATTTCATCCTTACTCCAAAATTTGATAGTAAATGTTGTATAAATTGCAAAGGTGATACAAAGAAAGAATGTAACCACAACATAAGCTGCTAGTACTAGATATTTGTATTAGAAGATGGAAAGAAGATACAGTAGACAGAGAACCCAAGAATTAGGCGGTGGAGTTTGAACAAAGGAGATATTTTAAACTGTACAAATTGCCATGGAATTAAGTTTCAGTCACAAGATAAAACACTGGGAAAAAGTGATAGAACATAGATTAACACACAAAATAACAATATTGAAGAATCAATTTAGTTTCATGCCAAGATGGTCTACCATGAACGCTATTTTGCTATTTAGAAGCCTAACGATGACATATTGAAAAGATATTTGTCTATACAATATTCTTACATTTGTCTACATCTAAGTGGCAGAGAGACAAAATTTCTTAATACAATACAGATACAGATTAGAAACAATGCTGCTGTGCACAATAGAGGAACAGAGCATTTGGCAAATCTAAAAATAAGAAATCGTAGAATGGAGGGTTAAAACTTATAACATAATACAAAATTGTATAAAAAAGACATGAAGGTCTCTTTTTTCATTGTGTTCATTCCTGAATATGCTTGATCTTTTACATAGAGAGTTTGATATGTTGTTCCATGTATACTCCCTGTGTACTTGGTATTTTCATCAATGAAAATGTTGCTTAGCTCTAGTACGCAGGATCGTACATTTTTTAGCTTGCAATTTACACTCAATGAAATAACTAAAATAATAAATATCAATGTATAGACTCGCAGCACTGTAGTAATATATTGATTATAAAGCAAACCTAGCAATGTAATCAATCTCATATCCAAGTTCAGCTTCTTCTTGTAGAGGTTCAATCCATGAGCTCACTAAAGACCGGTACTTCCTGCTCAAGATCATGGCTCGTGGTGGAATTGGTTGGTTATCTTTTGCCATAGCTTCTAAAGCTTCTAGCAACTCAACAATCCTGCCTGGATTTAAACATGACTACTAGCTCAGAAACATTTCTTAGTGAGGTCGAATGAAGAAAAATCCAAAACGTAAGTAAAAAACACAGTGAAAAAATATGTATTATTTGAACCTACCAGATTATTAAAGAGGTAGTAATCCCACAGCTGTAATAAACCTAAAAGCTTGAACACTATACTATGGGTAGAAGCATTACAAACTAACCTGAAAAAATGTATATTGAGTTTTAATTAATGATAGAATTTGAACAAAGATAATGACTATTGGAAGGTCCTAATATAACATCTGGTGACATAACTTGTGATTCCATTGTAGACTAAGAATTAATTATTTTCTAAACAGAAACCTTCCAAGCTACGATGCTAGATCCTAAAGTAAAAACCTAAACAACAATGGCCAGCCTCATACATGGCTCAACTTAAAAAGTCAAGCCCTCATTACATAAAAATTATTAGTCAAAATAATATTGTTATCAACAATTCAACATACAAACAAAGGTTTAAATTATTCTGTAAGTTTGTAGCACATGTTGAAACAGCAAAATAGAGAGCTATTCCAATGCACTCTGAGGAAGAAAAAGAAGACTGCAGGGAAACTAGAAACCATGCCTCAAAATAAACACACAACTCCATCATTAACATTTAATTGTCGTTATTACAATTAATCATGTTAGTGTAGGGGGTGCTTTATAAACATTGTCGGTTTTGCTTCATTAAAGCATAAAAATTTGGAATAGATGGGTCCTAATACGGTGTCAAACTTTGGCTTGAGAGGTCACTTATCATGTAAAATAAGCATGTGAAGTGACAGATTTAATCATCAATAATAATTCTGCCACTCCTGAACACATGGGTTCTTGAACTTAAATGGGAAAAGACAAATTTTGGATAAAAAACCCTCTGCTATAAAAACATATAATTAACCATTAATCCTAAAAAGAAGAAATTATTACAAAATGGACCAAAAGAGTAGATCAGATTCACCAACATTAACGCTACCTATGTTTATTGACTTGAATAGATTTGCTTGGCAAGTAAAATCTCTCCTACACGTAAGTCAAACCAATAAAGAAACTTAAACATACTTAATTTCTATCTTATGTACACCCCCAGTGGACCTAGATTTTCTATTAATATAATTCCGTTATTTGGTCTATTGATCTCCCCTTGGAAGGAGGAACTTTTACTTGGTCTAATTCTTGAGAAGTCGCTTTGAAGGCTAGGCTAGATACATTTTTGTTCTCAGCAGATTGGGAGGATAAGTTTCCTACAGTTTGCCAGCAAAGAATGTCTAGGTTATTATCGGATCACTTTCTGACCATCCTAGAGGGTGGTTCTTTTCATCGGGGCAAGAGGCCTTTTAGATTTGAGAACATGTGGCTTAAGGATGACAGTTTTGTGGATAGGGTGCATTCTTGGTGGGAATCTTATCATTTTCAATGTGCTCCAAGTTTTGTTTTGGCAAACAAAACAAAGCCTTTGAAAAAATAGAATGTGGAGGTGTTTGGAAATGTAGAAGAATGAGGGAAACAGTTGTGAAGGGGTCTTAGTGGACCAAAGACTATTGAGGAGAGTCGTGGACTAAAGGACGGGGAAAAGCTGGATTTGGAAAGAATTTGAGGTGAGCTAGAAAAAACTTCTCTTTTGGAAGAAATTTGTTGGAGGCAGAAATCTAGAGTGGTTTGTATTAGAAGGAGACAAGAATACTAAATTTTTCCATCATATAGCCAATTCTCCCAAGAGGTTAAATTCCATAGATAGGCTTATGGTGGATGGAGAATTGTCCTCAAATCCAGAGGACATAGCAAAGTGCATTTCTCATGTCTATAGGCAGCTTTATTAAGAGAATGTGGTTAATAGACCTGTCCTTAATGACGTGGAATAAACTAGAATTTCTGAAGAAGATGCTATTTGGTTAGATAGACTGTTTGACAAGGAAGAGATGAATGGGGTGTTTAATGGCTTTAATGGTGATAAGGCTCCTGGCCCAGAGAGGTTTTCCATGGCATTCTCCCAGTCTTGTTGGAGCGTTTTGAAGAAAGAGATTATGGAAGTCTTTCAGAACTTCCACACTCAAGCTGTTTTTGAAAAGAGTCTTAATACTTCTTTTTTTTTTATCCCTAGAAATGTAGATGCTGTGGAAATCAAGGATTTTCGACCAATCAATTTAGTTGGTGGGATTACAAGCTTATTTCGAAGGTGTTGGCTAATCGGTTCTAAATGGTGGCTCATGAGCTTATTTCAGATTCTCAGAATGCATTTATGAAAGGTATGCAAATTTTGGATTCCATGTTAATTGCTTCTAAATGTATTGATAGTAGATTGAAGACACGAATTCCTAGGGTGTTGTGTAAGTTAAATCTGGAAAAGGTGTATGATCATGTGAATTGGAGTTTTTTAATGTATTTGTTGTAGTGTTGTGGGTTTTTGGATATGTGGAGAAAATGGATTATATGTTGTATTTCAATTATTAAATTTTCAATCTTGATTAATGGGAGTCCTTTAGATTTTTTTGGAAGCACAGGGGAATTAGGCAACAAGATCTTCTATCTCCGTTGCTCTTCGATGTTGTCATGGAGGCTTTGAGCCGTATGTTGGATGTGGCAGCAACTACTAGACAGTTTTTCAAGTTTCTATGTAGGTCCTACCCCTAGTACTTCGATGAGGGTGTCTCATATTTTATTTGCAGATGACACTCTTATTTTTTGTAATGCTGACCCTCATCAGTTAGTTACTCTGAGGCAAATTCCGACTAGATTTGAGGAAACTTTAGCTTTAAAAATGAACTTGGGGAAATCAGAATTGGTACCAGTTGGAGAGATACATAATCTAGATGTGTTGGTGGGGCTGTTGGGTTGTAGGCATTCTTCCCTTCCTTCGAAATATTTGGGACTTCCCTTGGGCCCTAAATTCAAGGAGCTATCAATCCGGAGTCCTTTATCAAAGAAGATGGAGAGAAGACTAGCAAGATGAAAGAGGCTTTATTTATTTAAGGGGGTTAAGGTAACTCTTATTAAAAGTACCCTCTCCTCCTTACCTACTTATTTCCTTTCCATTCTTCCTACACTTGGGAAGGTTGCTAATCGCATGAAGAAGTTACAGAGAGATTTTCTTTAGAGTGGTAGTAGTGGGGATTCTAAATTACACCTAGTGAAATGGGGTAAGGTTTGTAAGCCAATGCAAGTGTGGAGGCTAGGTATAAGACAATTGAGAAGTTTTAATCCTGCCTTGTTGGGCAAATGGTTATGGAGGTATGATTTAGAGACAGATGCATTACGGAAGAGGGTTATAGAGACGAAATTAGGGAATGTTTGGGGTGGTTTGTGCACAAAAAAAGTTACTAGTGCATATGGTGTTAGCCTCTAAAAATTTATTAGAAGCGGCTGGTTGATTTTCTCTAAACTCCTACGGTACAAGTGTAGAGTGGGGATTGTACTCTCAAAGAGGCTTTTCCAAAACTTTACAGTCTTAGTAAGGCAAGGGACTCTTCAGTAGCGGAGGTTATGTGTTAGTTTGGTGGGAGGATTCATTGGAATTTTCATTTTCGTCGTTCACCGCAGGATTGGGAGGAAGATTCTTTTGACAGATTTATGGACATTGTTTAATCTTTGAAAGTGCACGGAATTGGCCTGATAAGGTTATTTGGATGCTAGTAAGGAGTATTGAGGTTAGAGGTTTTTATCTTTCTTTCTTCCCTCCTACTCTTTCTTTCCCTTGGAGGTTGGTGTGGCAATCGAAGATCCCTCCAAGGGTGGGTTTCTTTTCATGGTCAGCTGCTTTAGGTAAGATTCTTACAACTAATAACCTTCGCAAAAAGCAAATTATTGTTCTTTACTAGTGTTACATGTGTAAGAGGTGTGGGGAGTTTGTGGATCATCTTCTGTTTCATTTCCCCATAGCTTTTGAGCTGTGGTCTTTGGTGTTTTGTTTGTTTGGTCTTCATTGGGTTATGTCTCATAAGGTAATTAAGGTGTTTGAGTCTTGGAAAGGTAAATTCGGACAACATCGCAATATAGAATTTTGGAGAATTGTGTCACATAGCTTGATGTGGTGTATTTGGAGCGAACGAAAGGCTAAATGCTTTGAGGGATGTGAATGGTATTTGCCAAAGATTAAGTCCTTTTTCTTACATGCTCTCCTTGTTTGGAGTGTGGCATTGCTGCATTTTTCTTGTTTTTCCATTCCTATTTTACTTGATCATTGTAATTTTGGTTCTTGCTTTATGCCCCCCACAGTACATCCCCAATGTACTCAAGTTAGCTATTTTTTCTTAATAAAATTTTTTCTTTTCAAGGCTAAGAGAAACTACTAGAAACCCTAGACTAAACTTAATCCTAATAAGCCTAATCTCCATTGCAGGCTGCACGTAAGAAAGTCGTTGGTTCAATTTTCATGAAGTTTTACTAAAACAGGGGTTGTTAGGTAAGTCCATATTTTCTAGAAAGGATAATTATAGATTGCCCACCTGTGGTTTAGCCCGAATTTGATTTACCCACCCGTAATTTTATTTTTTATACTTTACCCACTCGTGGTTCATTCCGTCCATGCTCCGTAACCCACCTCTAATTTTTCCGTTACTCTAACACATTTCATCAAAAAATCAAACAAGAAATAAAATCAAACACTCCTCTCCCACACACTCTCTACACTTGCTCACCCACTTGGGATCTTAGAAAATAAGAAGGGTTTAGACTCAACAATTTATGTTTTTATAAAAACATAAATTGCTGAGTCTAAACCCTCCCTATTTTTCTCCAATACCCAAAAGCCAAATTTGATAAATTTTTGCTTAGATTTTAATATTGGACTTGCTCTCGCTCTCTTCTCTTGTTCCTAGCTCTTCTGGGTCATGGTAAGTGCAAAATTTCCCTCAATCTCATTTCTTTTTCTTTATTTGCATATCCAACAATTTTTGTTATAATATATCAATTTCAAAAACGCTTTTTTTTTTTTTTTGGCTACTAGATTATCTTTGTTCACAATTTTGACCAGGTTTTTTGCTTTTTG
Source organism: Castanopsis chinensis (assembly GCA_032878915.1). NCBI lineage: Eukaryota > Viridiplantae > Streptophyta > Magnoliopsida > Fagales > Fagaceae > Castanopsis > Castanopsis chinensis. The sequence goes on from JAVQMG010000133.1 coordinate 45,163,390, forward strand.
GGGTGTTACTTTTGCTTTTTTGGGTTAACGGATATGCAAATCTATGACCTTTATTATATAATCTTAAACAATGTTTCTGGGCATTTTTTTTATCTAGGAATGTTGTGGGGTTTCTTTTTTTTTTGGTTTTTTTGGGTGGTGGTTAAAAAGGTTGATGATGATTTAGATCTGTGAAAGACTTGCAACCTATTTGATTCTTTGCCTGTGAATGAATGTTTGACTATAAGAGTTTTTTTTTTTTTTTTATAAGTAATAAGACTGTTATTGAAAAGATTTGAACATCATGTTCACGATGGTTAACACTTTGAACAATCAACCAAATACAAGAAAATCAAGAACTAAAGGAAATAGAAACTAAAAAATCAGATATAGCAGTACAGTTTGTACGCCCCCAAACACGAGCTCAAAGGAACAGAGTACGAAAAAGTAAACAATTTAGATGTTCCAAAGTTCTCGCCTTATCTTCAAAAATGCGGACATTATGTTCCTGCCAGACTAATTACATTACACATGCCGAGACCATATTCCAAATGGTTGAACAATACTTTCCAAACCAATTTCTCCAAATAAAGAAAAAAAAAGTTCACTGACCTTGGCATTACCCATTGAATCGCAAACACTACAAAAACTTCACACCATAAGGCATGAGAGAACTTACAATGAAGAAGAAGGTGGTCCACTGATTCCCCATCACAACAACATAAGCAACACCTATTAACTAAAAAAACTGACCTTTCTTAATAAGGTTGTCAATGGTGAGTATCCCATCATTAGCTATTGTCCATAAGAAGAAAGACACCCGTTTAGGCACCTTAATACGCCATATACACTCCCAAGGAAAGGCATCAGTGGTAGGACTAGATAATAGCTTATAAAAAGAGCATACATCAAAAACATCGGATGTAGTCAATCTCCAGACATGCTGATCATCTCCCTCACCCCTCGACATAGAGGAATAAATAAACTCAAAGAATGAATAGACAGTGGTTGCCTGCCAATCCTGAGGACCATAACGGAACAATTAATTCCAGCACCTCTCTCCTTCTGTATTTGATACAACCAAGTCAGAGACCCATGCTTCTTTAGAGACAGAGCAATCATACATAGAAGGAAAGAGTTCCTTCAAAGGAGTAGGCCCGCACCATGGGTCATGCCAAAAACTAACACAGCTACCCTCCCCCACATTATACAGAATCTAGCTAAAGAACTTCTCTGTTCCTAATTTAATACTCCTCCATATCCCACACCCGTGGGCACCTCTTACCCCTCTAGTACACCATCCTCCTCTTACACACCAGCCTCCTCTTGCCTCCTCATATTTATCTACTATAACCTGGCGCCATAGTCTATGTTTTTCTTTCCCAAAGCGCCACAACCACTTTCCAAGCAAAGCCTTGTTAAACAGCCCAATCCACTGGATTCCCAAACCACCACATTCAAGTGGTAAGCATACCTTATCCCAAGCAACTAAAGGATACTTAAACACATCCTCTAAGGCCCCCTAAAGGAAATTTCTTTGAATCCTTTCTATTCTAGCTACCATAGCTAGAGGGATAGTAAACAACGATAAAAAGTAGGTGGAAAGACTTGATAGGGTACTCTTTAACAAAGTAAGCCTACCACCTTTCGACAAATAGAGTCTTTTCCATCCAGCCAGCCGTTTCTCCATCTTTTCTAAAATGGGATTCCAAATTGATAAATCCTTATAATGTGCCCCAAGGGGCATGCCCAAATATCTCATAGGTACTATGCCCACCTTGCAGCAAAGGATACGAGCCAAACCATACAAATTTCCAACATCACCAACAGGAACAATCTCACTCTTGCCTACATTAACATTCAAGCCTGTGATAGCTTCAAAGAAGATCAGCACCATCCGCAAGAAAAATAACTGTTCCCTAGAAGCATCACAAAACAAAATAGTATCATCAGCAAAAAGAATGTGAGAGATATGGATACCCCCCTATCTATGAGAACCCCGCTTGAAATCCACAAAGAAAACCACCATTTTTTGTCCTCTTCAACAATCTACTCAACACTTCCATAACCATAAGAAATAAAAGCGGAGACAAATGATCCCCTTGGAAAAGACCACGAGAACTACCAAAAAAACCCGCTAGAGATCCATTAACCAGAACTGAGAATTTAACTGTAGAGATGCACACCTTAATCCACCTACTCCACCTTGCCCCAAAGCCCATCTTTTCCATAAGGTAAAATAGTGCATTCTAGTTCACATGATCATAAGCCTTTTCAATGTCTAGCTTAATTATAACACCAGGAATACCACTCTTCAACCTGTTGTCTAAGCATTCATTGGCAATTAGAACCGAGTCAAGAACTTGTCTCCCTCCCACAAAAGAATTTTGAAAGTCAGAAATCAATTTATCCAAAACCCCTCGGAGCCTATGAACCAACACCTTAGCCAAAGTTTATATAGGTTGCCCACGAGACTAATAGGACGAAAGTCTTTGATATCTACTACATTAGTCTTCTTGGAGATCAAACATAGAAACGTGGTATCAAGAAATTTCTCAAAAACACACTGGCTGTGAAAATCTTTGAAAAAAGCCAATACATCCCCTTCTAAAACACTCCAGCATTTCTGATAGAAAGCCATAGTAAACCTATCTGGCCCAAGAGCCTTATCGCCTTCCGCCTCCTTAAGAGCCTCAATAATCTCCTCCTTCTCAAACTCTCTCTCCAACATAGACCTCTCAGTTTCATCTAAACAGGCGAACTCTAACCCATCAATGGTAGGTCTCCATGCTTCCGGTTCCAGATATAATTTCTTATGAAAATCCACCACCTGATCCGTAACATCTGACGACTCCTCAAAGAGAACGCCATCCACCTCCACTCCCCTAATCTGATTGGTTCACCTATGGGAATTGGCAATTCTATGAAAGAACCAAGTGTTGTTAACACCTTCTTTGATAAAAAGAGCCTTGGACTTCTGCCTCCAAGAGATCTCTTCCAAAGAAGCCAGAAAATCAATATCTGATTTAACCACCAATCTTCTATCCCTGTCCTCTTGAGTCAATACTTGCATCTCTTCTCTCTTGTCAATGTCTAAGAGCTCAGTTATTAGACTCTTTTTTCTAAAAGCTACATCTCCAAAAACATGCTTGTTCCAATGCTTCAAATCCCTTTTAAGGGCTTTCAACTTACAAGCTAGAACGTAACTTGGAGGTCCCACGAAATGATAACCATTCCACCAATGATGAACCTTATCCACAAAACCCTCGACCTTTAACCACATATTTTCAAATCTAAAAGGACTCTTCCCCCTCGACATACCACCTGCCTCCACTAATAGAGGACAATGATCCGACACCACCCTAGGGAGAGTCCTTTGAGTCACATCAAAGAAATGCTCTTCCCAATCTGCTGTCATCAAAACTCTATCAATTCTAGACATAGAAGGACTATCAAAGTCTCAAAACCAAGTATATTCACCTCCTACCAAAGGCAAATCAATCAACGAATGTTTAGCACTGAAATCCAAGAATTTAAACATAGCTAGACTAAAAGAATTGCAACCAAGTCTCTCAGCCAGGTAACGGATAACATTGAAATCACCAAACAAGCACCAAGCCCCATCCCACCGTGATCTTACTAAATCTAATTCTGCCCACAATGCATCCCTAAGACTACCAACAGTTAGTCCATACACCCCTGACCAAATCCATTCAAAGCCATCTGACACTCCCTTCAACAAAACTGAAATTGAAAAACTTCCAACCACTGAATCTACTCTCTCAAAAACCCTTCTATCCCACATCAGAATGGCACCCCCAGCTGTATGTATAGCATCTAAGGCCCCCCAATCAACAAAAGGACCACCCCAAAGACTTTTAATCAAGCTGGAACTGGTGCTGTCCAGTTTAGATTCTTGAAAACATACAATATCACACTTCCATTCCCGTAGAACATTCTTCACAACATCTCTCTTATGAGGATTATTCAAACCCCTCACATTCCATGGCAAAATTTTTAAATTCATTGACCAACAGACGAACCCAAACTAGAGGATTTCAAACTGCCTCTAGAACTTCTACCAGCATGCCCATCATAATTAATAGATGAAAACAAATTTCTTAACTCCCTCATCCCCATTTGGTTTGAATTTCTTACACGACAAGTAGAAACAGCAGCTGCTTGCTGCTCCTAAACCCTCTCAAGTTTTTGAAAAAAATCAATACACTGTCTCTCACAACAATCAATTGGGAAACCCACAAAAGTACTAAAACCTCTAATCATCCTTCTCACCCATTTTGATGGTTCCAAAACCTCTTCCATTGAAAGCCCATCTAAACCATCTTCCACATAGACGAGATCAATAAAACCATTTGGGTCCCACAGAGCCATAGGTGTAATGACCTCAAGATTATCAGCCTCCGCACCCTTACCCGAAGGCAAAGAGTCATCCCAAATCAGTCTAGGCACCTCAAATTCAATCAAACCACAGCCCACCTCAGAAATAGGAAAATTCAAGTCCGAACCCACCACCAATTGGCTCTGAACCTGAACTAGACACCCAGAATTTTCAGCGTTGTCGAATGAGCTCCAAAAGATGTATCGGGAACCAAAAATGCAGCCCCGTGGTCCACAGTTTGATCAGCAACAACAGGGGAGTGAGCCAGTTCTCTATCGACACTCAAAACTGCCTCCACAACAGTACCGTGATCATCTAAACCCAAAACACAATCATCAGGCTTTGTGACAATGACGAGAGGGCAGTTCATTCTCTCGCCAGAGCGCAGGACCTCCCCTGCCTCTTCCTTGTGAGTCCCTGGGAGAGGAGTGTTTGATCTGATTTTTTGTTTGATTTTATGATGAAATGTGTTAGAATAACGGAAAAATTAGAGGTGGGTTATGGAGCATAGACGGAATGAACCATGGGTGGGTAAACTGTCAAAAATAAAACCACGAGTGGGTGAATTAAATTCGAACTAAACCATAGGTGGGTAATCTGTAATTATCCCTTTCTAGAATGAGCTGCACAAGAGACCCATGAGTCATATTTTATGTTTTGAGTTCTTTTTCTATTTGGTTTAGAAGTTCTTAATTAATTTTATTTCTTATTAGGAGTCTAATTCTTTCTATGAAAATATTCTTTAGAAGTCCTAATCTTCTAGGGAACAATTTGGCAATTTAGTCAATAAAACTGGGATAGAGCATTAAGGGTGTAATTGCCTTCATATTATTTGTTTCTAGTTCAATTTACTGTTTCAACGCCAAACAACCATCAGATTCCCTCAAGATCCAATCTTTATTCACCTAACCATATTTGAACCCTTCAACTATAAACCTCATTCAAGAATCCTTCAAGGTCATATAGGAATCCTAATATAGTGTAGAATTTCTAAAGATCCAACATCAAAATTGGTATCAGAGCCCATTAAAGCTTATATCCTCCATCAACCACTTAGGACAATGAAACACCTTTGGAGTTGATTTATTTCATGTCTGATCTAACAACTATCAAGTAAAAGATGATAGAAAAGACTTGACAGACACACTATTTTAACATCTACAAACAATTTTAGCCATTGACACTCTCACTATTGCAAAATGGCATAAGTCTTTGAAGAAGTATCTTGCATGACAGTTTGGTTCCCATGCTACCTAGCTTATACAAATTAACTGCAGATTGGCATAACTTCTAGCCACCACTATTGCATAAATTTTAGGCTACAACTTATTCAAGCACGATTTTAGATTGCAAGGTTCAAAATCTCTAGCCAATATGTATTGAAAGAAAGGAAGAAATCAAATGATTAGAAATATGTATTACTCTTACAACATGATATAGTATATGCACACCTTCTCGACATAAAGCACGAAGATACAAGGATAGTGGATCCCCAAAGTTTCCTTCATTATGTAAAACTCTAGTTCCACCGTCAAAGCATTTAAGGGCACGAAAATGCCGAATAGCTTCTCTTACAACACAATACTTGGTAAAGCACTCCACCAACAGCCTGAACATGAATGCATAATGTTATCTACCAATTATTGGAATTAGAAAAGAACAAGAGTTGAATTTAAGATAGTATCAAAAAATCTAAAACGCATACAGCTTTTAGTTCTATATTCATGTATTTCTAGGCAGACAAAAATAAAATTTTGACTCCATGTAGCAAAAGGCAGAGAGCAAAGAAAAATTATTTCAGAAAAACCAGTTGTGTAAATGCATATTTGGTCTCAAGAGCACCAGGAAAGATGAAGGAAACACCTTAAATTAAGGTAAACTATATATGCATCTCCTGCCAAGAATTTTACGACAGTGGTTAGAGTCACAGCTTGTGCTTTCCAAGATCACTTTGAATAAACAACACAATGCATTGTGCTTGTTGCTTATACTTTTTTTTTACTTTGTCCAAGGTAGACAGAGAAGCTTCATTGCCACCTCTCACCTAACCAAAGAACAACCATGCTATACCAGGTTACATGCAATTCTAATAACAGACCACTAATCACAGGCAAATGATTTGACCATCCTTGTATCTGAATTCAAAAATGCCCCACAGGTATTGCTAGAAAAGGAACTAGGAAAGGAAACTAGGACCCCTTCCCGAAAGGATTTGATGTATTTAAAGAAAGTCAGATATTAATTTAGGAATCCTATACTCCAAGAGTCAATCATTGATTATTGAAGGAAAAGAGTCAACTGTTATACCAACAGAATCAGGGTAACACCTTGACAACTTATATTATTGAACTCAATAATTCTAAACCTAATTAATGAACAATAACCATTTTTATGGAACAAGCAAGCTCATCCATAACCAATATAAAGAGATATGGACTCATTTTTAATTGCATGATATTGACTATTATTATAGTCAAAGCTCATCGACTAACTATTATTACAACAACTCAGTTGCAGTTTGTTCAAAGAGACACATAATCAATGGCAACAAAAACCTACTCAATGTTTATGTCTCAGGTAACAAGAGTTAACCAATTTCAAACATAATAAGAACAACAACAATAAAAATTTATTAAACATGATCTCATTTAATATATATTTATTAAACATGATCTCTAAGATAGGAAAAATACAAAATAATATAAATTTCACATAAACGATTTACCTAAGTTTCAACTGAAAAAGGTTTCCTTAAGATTAAGATTCATAGAAAGAGGATTGCTTACGCATGGGTCTTCACATTAGGCTGCAAACGCTTGTGGTCTTCAACCATCATTCCTAGTAACTCAGCAACATCTTGCACCCTACAAGTATGTTATAATGAAACCACAAGATAATGTATGTTATACATTAACTTGAAATTTTCAAGATCAAAACATAGAAACTAAAGCAAGCCAATAAAGATAACTTTCTAGAGAATTTTTTTTTTCTTTTTTTTTTTGGATAAGTATAACTTTGTAGAGAAAATACTCCTGAAATGTGCTTTTTCATGCAAAACTAAAGCATAGACGTCATTAATTGTCAATTAGATAATACAAGAAGATTACATAATTTGCAGGTAGTTTTCTCACTCTCTCTTTTTTCTCTTTTTCTTTTTTTCCTTTCATGTAAAAGGATTGTGGAGATCTTTGTTTAAGAATTTTCATTCTTCAATAAAAATGATTATTTTCATCTGCTAATCTTGAATCTAGGTATCTGATTTCGTATTAGCAAAAAGAGTAGTGATCCAGAGGCGTTGTAATTTCAACTAGCAGCAGCTAGCACAAAGCATTGTTGCAACAGGATCATCAATCAACATTTTTATTGTGGATATTATCGAGTTACTTTTCTTAATGGAAGGATATTCTTAAAGGCAATTACAATTTACAACATTCATAGTGGTCACATAACTATTTTGTATGATGGCTTATCTTAATTACTTACTATGATGGCAACTTTTAATTACCATTTCATATGTAAAACAAAATAAAACTAGTTCTGAGTTTTGACTCGACATAAAAATGAGATGGGACCCACCTGATAATTTGATTCATCTTAGTGTTCACTTTTTGACAATTATAAAACCAAGCATTCTTCTTGGTAGACAAGACTGTTGTGCCAGTCTATGAGTCTATGACCTTCTGCAAAATTGGTGGGGTAACTATTATGCAGTAAGGGATTGTGCAGTGCCAAATGCCGTGCCTATCTATGAACTTTTGTCCAATCCAATTTAAAATCATGAACTATGTGTTAGATAGCCCCACCTCGCTCAAAACCAATAGCACTTATTGCTTACCAGTAAATTCGTACATGTAATAAATTCAGTAACTCTCCCCCTCTAAATTCATATATGACGTAAGAAAGAAAAAACATTTCTAACCAAGTGATACTTCTACCCTTTAAATTGGAAGGGATTTAGGGAGAAAATGGAAGGTCGGAGGATTCTGCAACAAGGGAAGGGTAGTAGGCAAACCACTGAGTATTTGTGCCATTGATAACAGGAACTGAGAAGAAATGTGTTTAACGTGGTAAATTATATGACCTTCAACTGATTTACCTTTTTCTAAGAATATTCAAATTGGAAAATCCTAGAGAGGAATAAGCAATTGATAAAATGAATAGAATGAACCCTGAGGAATGAGCACGGTCAAGGGCAGAACTAGAATTTTGTGAATGGGGGGCCAAAATAATAATAACAATATAAAATTGAACCAATTTGATGGTGTCATACATGATATATGAAGAGTTTGGGGGGCTAACCATATTTCTTTTGAAAATTTTATGAAAATTCAGGGGTAAAAATCTAATATTTGAGAAGTTTGAAGGGGGAGGTGCCAACCATATATTTTTTGAAGAATTTAGGAAATTTTAGGTGGAATTTTATAATATTAGAAAAGTTTGGGGGGCTCTCTTCAAAGTGGATCCGCCCCTGAGCACGGTCAAGATGGAGTAAATTGGCATTGTAAAACAATCAGTATATAACAGTCTATGAAGCACGAGTGCATTTCAGGACTCGGGTGCGGGTGCGGGTGCGGGTGCAGGACTCGACAATTTTTGAAAAAGGTGGGTGCGGGTGCAGGTGCGGCGGGACTCGGCAATTAAAAATATTTTTATTTATATTTTCTATATATTTTTATGATTTAAATATTCTTAAAAAATATATTACTATGCCTTGATTCACAAAATAAAGAAAGAAGAAGGCAAGAAACACAAAACAAAACACAAAACCAAAAAGAAAACACAAAAGAAGCAACAAATATTCAAAATAAAATTGAGGAATGACAGATTTAGGGTGTTTGGGCCTCATTCAAAGCCGATTTCGGCTATTCCAGCATGATTCAAAGTTGATTACGGCCTGTTTCGGCCATTTCAGTCGCCGGCCGATACAGCACGATCCTGGCTGAATCTGTCCGGTTCGGCGTGAATCAGCCCGAATCGAAGCTGAATCGACGCAAATCGAGCCTAGTCGGCGCAAATCCGTGAAAAAAAAAAAAAAAAACTCAGACGTGGCACCGACGAGCGAGCAACTGCGTCGGACTCTAGTGCGGCACCCTCCCAACTGTGTCCGTGCTTTCTAGATAACAGTAAGTCTAGAAGAAGCTCCAATACACTTCTTGATCCAGAAAAAAAAAAAAGGAATCCGAAAACTTGATCGTGACAATAAGTAATTAACTGAAATTTGGCACATTGGTAGGAGTTCCATGTCCTTGGGAACTTAACCCCAAAAATAGGGATCAATTATTTTATTTTATTTCATTTTCTTCTTTGACAATGATAACGTTGGGAACCTTTCTAAAGAAGAACCTTTTTATTCGACTAAAGCTAGTAAAATTTAAGTACAACATATTATTAAGTTTTCATTTCTTGGCTTAATCAAAAAATTAGGGCTGTCAAAGCACTTGACTAGGAATTTGCCCCTAAATACTTTGAAGAATCAAAACATTGTTGCTCATAAATAAACCAAATCTGGTCTTGCTGATATGCTACTGAAGTACCTGTCATAAGATTCAGCTCTTGTATACGCTTGGATCAGCCAATTATAAGTCTCGGTATCAGGTTTCATAAAATCTGTTATGCAAAAATAATTACAAGTATTTAACACCCAGGGGGAAAAAAAGATAAGTAAGTACAAACCTTGAACAGTTGAAAACAGGCTGGAGAGTTCATTTAACTAAAATAAACCTACATAATGTAATTATGGAGTCTATTTCAACAATTGAATCAATAAAGTTAATATTGCGGAGGTTAAATAGAGGATTACATATTATTCTGTTAAACTAATTTGTTTCAAATTATGGATATTGTAAAGTTTCAACGTTATAAACATTTCCAACTTCCAAGGGAAATAACATAGATAGAATCGGATACTATGAAGCACCAAAGGAAAGAAAAAGGGTGTGAAAAGAAGCAAAAGTCAACCAAGAGAGCTTAAAAACCTTTGGCAAACCAAAAAATAAGAGTACATTTTAGTTTTATTTTTCAATTAACAAGTATCAAATATGTAGCAAACAGTTTAAATCGAGGTGCCCCTTAACCAACTTTTGCATGTACAATAAGTCCAATTAATTTGATAAAAATTGGACTAATACGAGAAAGCATTGCAACTCTCAAAAAACAAGCACATTCACTAAACCCGCACTAGGGCAATGCATAGGAGAAACCTCCTTGCAGAAGAAGGCATTGGCCAGAACTATTTTAACTAGTGACATTGATTTGTCTTGACAAAGTTTTTATTTCCCTTTCCACTTTATTTCCTCTTCAATTGTATTTGTTGAGGAATTTCTTCTATCTCTACCCTTTTTTCTATAAGTAAATATTTCATTTAAAATACATAAAAAGAGGCGCCACCCATGTACACAGGATGTATACAACAGGTATACCAATATTAAACACTAAAAGTAAAGCAATCAAACATCTCAGGAAAAGTAACAAAAGAGAAAAACCCCAAGGATTTATCCTCTATCTCTTCTCTTCTCTTTTTTCCTTTACATCAAAACTCATGTTTCTTATCAAAAACGTGGTTTTCTGTAGTGGATCCATTCAAAAAGGGGGTAAAGTAGAATAAAAACAACTAGAAAACTACTAATTCATATATATTGTAAAATAACCAAAGTACATCTTTAGTGCAACACATACACTAAAATGGTCACACCAGTTCCCATGGCAAAAATCTTATCAAAGTCAGTTAGCAACTGGGCAATCATCTTACCATTAATGATAGTGCAATATCGAAAAAGGCATAAGCTACCCAAACATTTATGAAACAAAGCAATTGCCCTGTAACTAATTCTGAATAAATGAACTGAAGTATGGCTCTATGGGAGGAGGTTGGTCCACCAGTGCAATCCAAAACCCAGAGGTTAGTTTTGTTTTTCTGGAACCACAAGCGCTAAATCCAGCTCCCACCCCTCTTTCGGAACCATTTCTGGTCAGCGAGGTGCATAATTATGAGAAAACTGAGAACCCACATGTTGATTTAGTCTCCACTCCACAACTATCATCCTGCACCGATATGGTGGTTTCAGAGTCTAATTCTGTTGTAGATAGTGTGCTGGTACAGCAACAGATCAAGCATCTTTTACTTGATGATGTTGTGGACTCGAATAAATTAAGGGGCTTCTCAGACAAGTGGGTTTTAGAACTTGATGATGGGAAGAGGGTGGTGGTGCCGATGGAGATCGAGAGATAGCCTTCAGGCTTTTTTTAGGGCTCTGTTTTGGACGAGCTTAATGCCATGGATTTATCAAGAAATTCTTCAAGGCCTTCAGAGGTACAATATGAGTGGGATGGGGTGGTGGTGAAGGATGTAGATTGGGAGAGATGGTTAGAAGGTGGTGAGATGGTTGAATTTGCTCGATGAGGTTCAGATATTTCAGAACCCTTAAATGTGACTCTATTAGCTATAGTCTATTGAGACCCAAGAAGTCAATAACATATCTGGCTTTTTGGAAGATGGTCAGTCTAGAATTCATTCTAGTCTGTCACCATGGTTTCATAGAAAGTTTCAGGATTTTGGCTCTTTTTTGGAGACTCCAATTGAAGGTTTGGAAGAACTTGCATCCAATTTCCTCTTGGCTGTTGAGGAGAAAATTAGACAAAGGGCTGTTGCAAATGCTTTGAGTAAAAAAAAAAAGGGTGGAGGTAAGGGTTTAAGGGAGGTGAGGAGCTCAGTGAGCTCTATCAATTATGATTCTGCATCTGGTAAAGCAAGAGGTTCCAATAGGGAAAGGGCTCTGATTGTGTCCCAATGAATTTGAAGATAATCTCTTGGAATGTGAGGGAGCTGAATGAGAAGGATAAAAGACTCCAAATTATGAACCTTACTAGAATTTGGCGAGCTAATGTCATTTGCTTGCAAGAGACTAAGATGGAGCTTATCACTAGGGGATTTATTAAAGTATTTGGGGTTGTCATCATGTTGATTGGGTATACTTGAGCTCAATAGGCGCTTCAGGTGGGACTTTGGTCATGTGGGATAGGAGGGTGGTGGAGAACTTGGAAGAAGTTGTGGGTGATTTTTCGGTGTCTCGTAGATCTAGGAATGCAAAAGATAATTTTGAATGGGCATTCACTGGTGTGTATGGTCCAAATGTAAATAGGGAGAAGAGGCTGATGTGGGAGGAGTTAGCGGGTCTTTATAGTTGGTAGAATTTGCCATGGAGTGTGGGTGGCAATTTCAATGCCATTCAATTTCCTTCTGATCGTTTGGGGCAGAGAACTTCACTCAGGGTATGTATAATTTTTCTGATTTCATCTCTCTTAATGGGTTAATGGATATCCCTTTGGAGGGTGGTAATTTCACTTGGTCAAACTCTTAATTTGGCTCCAGGATAGATGGCTTCCTCTTTTCTTCAAAATGGGAGGAACATTATCCAAATATTCATCAAAAAAGGTTGGATAGAGTTCTATCAGACCACTTCCCCATTTCTTTGGAGGGCGGGGATATTCGTAAGGGTCGTAAGCCTTTTCGTTTTGAGAACATGTGGCTTCAAGTGGATGATTTTGTAGAGAAGGTGAAAATGGTAGGACTCGTATCATTTTTTTGCTATGATGCACAGACACGACACGGACACGGACACGACTATACGGCAATTTTTGAAAAACAAGGACACGACACGGACACGGACACGGACACGACTATACGGCAATTTTTGAAAAACAAGGACACGACACGGCATGGACACAGCAATTAAATAATTAATTAAATTATATATTTAGGCATATTTTTTAATATTTTTAGACATAAAATTCATTTATGTCTAAAATTTAAATTAGTGTTGATTTTTGAAAGTGTTGATTTTTCACTTTCAGTATTCATTTTAGTAAATCACCTACAATATTTAAGTAATTTAACTTTAATAAATAAATAAAACTATAGCATTAACAACTAACAACATTAGCACATAATATAACAACCTAATATTATATCTAGAATTTAAATTATATACTAACCACTCCACGGTCACACAGTGACCGTACACATAAGAGGGATTAGAGTAAAAAAAAAAAGCGTTATAACTTAATAACTTATAAGTCAATAAGTCACCCAACCAAATGCCAAACAAATATCTGAAGAAAAAAAAAACAGAGAGAAGCTTAATGGTTGGACCTGAGTTGTCCACGCCGAGAGAGAGAGAGAGACGGGTCAGGGATGGTGTCGACGTCTATGGAGCTTGCCGATCGGCCCGACTTAGGTCCGACGAGGGACAGAGGGCAGCGGCACAGCGGGCAAAGGTCAAAGGGAGGACGAAGGGAGAGGTTGAGACGTGGGTTTCAGGCTACTAACTACTAAGTTCTCACTTCTCAAACTTTTGTTTTAGGATATATCATGAAATCAATGGTTTCGGTAAGTCCATCTGTCAAAATCTGTCTTTTTCCTTTCTTTTCTTTTTTTTTTTTCCACTGCGGGCGTGTCGGACGTGTCGGCGCCATGTTGGAGACGCGAAGAAAAAAAAAAAAAAAAAAGGGGCGCTTCTCGAACGCCGGAGTCCGGCGAATCGTACCCGTTTCGGTGTCCGACACTTCACCAGAAATGCCGTGTCCGTGCAACGTAGTTTTTTTGGAACTCCAAGTTACAGGTTTGCCATGAAATTGCAAGCTTTAAAGGGAGAATTTAAAAAATGGAATGAAACCAAGTTTGGCAATGTCACTATTAAGAGAATAGAACTGTGGAGTGATCTGAATGCCTAGGATTCTAAAGAGGAGAGGGTGTCTCTTTCTGATGATGAGAAGCGCGACAAAGAGAGAATTCGCTTGGAGATTGAGAGGATTGCTTTGTTAGAGGAGATTAGTTGCAAACAAAAGTCAAGTGTGCTATGGTTAAGGGAGGGGGACAACAATACGAAGTTCTTTCACCAGATGGCTAATTCTAATAGGAGGAGTAACAGTATTAGCAGTTTAAATATTAGTGGAGTGTTAACATCAGATCAGGAAGTTATTGAAGAAAGTATTGTTCAATTCTATAAAAGTCTTTACTCAGAAGATAAGCACATTCATCCTCATCCGGATGTGCTGAATTTTTTGAATATTTATGAGGATAAGGCTAGCTGGTTTTGAGGAAGCTGAGATATTTGGAGTGGTCATGGATTTTGATGGTGATAAAGCTCCTGGACCTGATAGATTCCCATGGGGTTTTTCCAAACTTGTTGGGTCATTATCAAAACTGATCTTTTGGAGGTTTTTTAGTATTTTTTTGATAATGCTCAGTTTGAGAAAAGCTTGAATGCTACTTTCATTTCTTTAATTCCTAAAAAATCTGATGCAGTGGAGGTAAGGGATTTTCAGCCCATTAGTTTAATTGGAGGGGTGTACAAAATTATTGCTAAAATTTTAGCTAATAGGTTGAAAATGGTGCTTGGGGACATTGTTCACGAATCTCAAAATGCTTTTGTCAAAGGAAGACAAATTTAAGATTCTACTCTTATGACCAATGAATGCTTGGATAGTAGGCTAAAATCAGGAGTTCCTGGGGTGTTGAGTAAGTTGGATGTAGAGAAGGCTTATGATCATGTGAATTGAGACTTTCTAATTTATATGTTGGATCGTTATGGTTTTCACGAAAAATGGAGAAGATGGGTTTTCTTTTGCATCTCTACTGTTCAATTCTCCATTCTCATTAATGCAACTCCATATGGTTTCTTTGAAAGTTCTAGAGGTATAAGACAAGGTGATTCATTGTCCCCTTTATTATTTGTCATTGTTATGAATGCTTTTAGTAAAATGTTGGATAAGGCAGTGAGGGATGGGCTCATGTCTGGTTTTAGGGTGGGTCCTACAAGTAACTCTTTGCAGGTGACCCATCTTCTCTTCACTTATGATACCTTGGTCTTATGTAATGGTGATCTTGGTCAGATTCTGTTTCTATTTCTCCGGCTGGTGCTATTTTGGTTTGAAGTAGTTTCTGAGCTGAAAATTAATATGGGTAAGTCTGAATTGGTCCTTGTGGGTGTGGTTCCAAATACAGTAGATATGGTGGATGTGCTAGGGTGCAAGCAAGGCTCCTTTTCAATGAAATATCTAGGTCTTCCATTGGGTGCTAATGTCAAAGATAGATCTATTTGGAATCCAATTATTGAGAAAGTGGAGAAGAGGATAGCAGGTTGGAAACGACTGTATCTCTCAAAAGGAGGTAAAGTTACTCTTATTAAGAGTACTTTGTCCAATCTTCCAACTTATTTCTCTCTCTTTTTGCTATCCCGATGCAGGTTGCAAACCGTATCGAGCAATTTCAACGAAATTTTCTCTGGAGTGGTATAGGGGATGTTAAAAAAACTCACCTAGTGAAATGGAAGTTTAGCTATTAGAAGTCTGAAAAGTTTTAATAAAGCCTGGTTTGGAAAGTGGTTATGGAGATTTGGCAATAAGCGACAGGCCTATCGAGGAGAGTGATAGGGGGAAAATATGGTTGTGAAGAGGGAGGTTGGTGCTCTCTTCCCGTTATTGGCCCTCATGGTGTAAGTTTGTGGAAGTCTATTAGTCGTGGATGGCCTTCTTTTGTTCGTCACATCCACTTTGAGGTTGGGGCAGGTTTACTATTAGATTTTGGCAGGATGGTGTGGGGATACTTCTTTATGCGTGCTTTATCCAAGACTTTTTTCTTTAAGTCGAAAAAAGGAGGCCTCGGTGGCTAAGTTGATGAAGTTCCCATATGGTGTTCTTTTTTGGGATCTAACTTTTAGAAGATACAGCGAAGATTGGGATTTGGAATCCTTCTACAATTTAATGTCTAGAGTTTATGGAACTTCTTTGAAAGGAGTTGGGGTCAATAAGATGTGTTGGAAACCTGCTATGGAAAAAGGTTTTGTTGTTCGTTCTTATTACCAGGTGCTGACTTCGATCAGTCTTTCCCTTAGAATACGGTTTGGAAGTCTAAAGTCCCCTCTAGAGTTGCTTTTTTTGTGTGGACTGCAGCTTTAGGGAATATTTTGACTTTTGATAATCTTAGGAAACAACAGATTTTGATTTTGGATTGGTGTTGTACGTGCAAAAGAAATGGAGAATCAATCGACCACCTCCTCATCCATTGTTCTATTGCTTTTGATTTATGGTCTATGGTGTTTACTCTGTTTGGCATTCATTGGGTTATGTCGAAAACAGTGATCGAGCTATTGGCTTGTTGGCAAGGAAAGTTTAGGACGCATCAAAATTCTGCTATTTTGATGGCTGTGCCCCATTGTTTGATGTGGTGCATTTGGAGGGAGAGGAATAACCGGCATTTTGAGGATATAGAGAGATTAGTTTCAGATCTTAAACTCTTCTTCCTTAAGACTCTTCTGGATTGGGTTACAGTGTTTGGCTTTCGTTCTTTTTCTTCAATCCATGGTTTCATGGACTTTTGTACTTTATGCACTTGATTTGTTTTTGTCCTTGATGTATACTTCTTTTATACTCAGGTGACACCCCTCTTCTTTTTAATATATTTTTATTACTTATAAAAAAAAAAAAAGAGGAGGTTAGTCCACCAATGCCACAAATGGGCTGTATGGGGTTAGCCTTTAGAAAAATATACAGGGAAGGTGGAATCTCTACCTTCATCAACTTCAAGGGCGGTAATTAAGGAGTCTTTCCTTGAGTTGCATCGTATTGCAAAGAATAAGAGAACTAGTAGCGGTCATATGCAATCACACAATCCATTCACTAGGAGTCAAAAATTTACCAGGGGAGCACGTGCATGGATACAGGCACGGATACAAGTACGGATACAGAATGGCAATTTTTGAAAAATTAGAACACTAGTCAGCTAGGATACATTTTTTTTTTTTTAATTTTACAAAATTTGTTTTATAACAAAAATTATATTTGTTTTTAAATCATTGTTAATAATTCTTTTGTAAGTATATTAAAGCCTAGCCAATATATATATATACTTGTATCTATTGTCTACCTAAATAATAATAAAAGAATAATAAAAAGTTAACTCATAAAAGAAAATTTTAAAAAGAAGTTGGCTTAGGACACACAAACAAAACAAAAGGGCAAAAGGGGGAAATCACTAACCTAAGCACACACGAACAAAACTCACAAAAAAAGGGCAAAGGGGGAAATATGAATTTGGATCTGTCCTTCAGCCCTTCCTGTGTGAGAAGAAGAAGAAGAAGCCAAAGAAGAAGAAGCCAAAGAAGAAGAAGAAGACGAAGACAAAGAAGAAGAAATTTGTGATGAAGAAGAACAAGAACATCTGCAAAGAAGAAGAAGAAGAAGAAGAAGATCTGCGATAGGCGGGGTTAGTTAGTCATTTTTTTTTTTACGAAGCATGTCCAAAACCGTGTCTCGAAAGTGTCCGAACTGTGTCCAGGCTGTACCCAATTATTTAAAATAAAATTTTAAATTTAAAAAAATTAAAAAAAAAAAAATTGGGACCTAGGGTGGCAATTCATGTTCACAGGTCGGGTTCATGTCGTGTCAAGCCACGTGTATATGGCTATATGGGTTGACCCAACCCGACTTGGCTAATAAACGTGTCAGGAATCCTCAACCCAAACACGACCTGTTTATTAAACAGATCAATCCGACCCGACACGTTTAACTCATTTAATTAACAAGTCATATAAAGATCAATACAAATGACCCATTTCATAATCTATTTGATTAATAGGTCATACCAAACCTATATAATTTTAATAAATTCTCATATATCTAAAATTAAAATACAATTACAACTATAAATATAGTAATAAACATATAAAAACAACTACTAATTAAGCAATAATATCAAAATAACTAATAATTTTATAAGCTAAATGGGTCAAACAAGTCAGACGGGTTCGCATATTAAACATGAACACGACCCGTTTATTAAATGGGTTAGCCGTGTCAACCCGAATACGACACGAACCCGTTTAGCCTCAACCCATGACCTGTTTATAAATGGATTAGTCGTGTCGGGTTCGCGGGTCGTATCAGATTTTGCCACTCCTAGCTAGGTCACACGTACAGCCATGTCCTAAGAGTATCCCATGTCGCGTACGACACGAATACAGCACCCAATTTGCCGTGTCCGTGCTTCCTAGAATTTTACACAAGCAGTTCGTGACTAGGAATTGAAGTCAGAGGAGAGGATACGTACGTTGTTCTAAAGATCATCTATTCAGGAGGGTTCAAGATTAGATCCTATAATAGAGCCTTAGCCCCTACAGAAGTTGAAAAGTTCCCTTAGAAATGCATTTGGAAGCCTAAAGTCCCAACAAAGGCAGCTTTTTTTCTCTAGGTTGCTTCTTTGGAAAAAATCCTAGCAACAGATAATTTGAGAAAGCATAATAGTATTTTAATGAGCTGGTTTTGTATGTGCAAGGGGGATGGGAAACATTAAATCACTTGTAGAGAGTTGTGGGATATGGTATTTGCTCTTTTTGAGGTCCAAAGGGTGATGTAGATTTACTAGCTTATTAGCAAAGGTTGTTTTGGGCAACATCAGAACAGTGAGATATGGAAGGCCACTCCTCATTCCCTGATGCAGTGCATCTATAGGGAAAGAAATGTAAGAAACTTTGAAGCGTGTGCGAGGAGCCGAGGACAGATCTAGAAATTGCATTTCTTTGAAAATTCTATTAGAATAGTTGTCAGCATCAGAAAGCTTCTCTTTCTCAAACTTATTAGATTTATTGATCACTGTACTCTTAGAGCTTAGTTGTGATGAACATCTATAATACATTGTGTGTAATTGTTGAATTCTTGTTTTTCCAATACAACTCAGTACTTATAAAAATTAAAAAAACAAATTCATAGCGCATAATATCTTCATGTAAAAGCACAAAAAAAAAGGAAAAAATTGTTGCGAACCTTCTCCATATTTCATGTTCTCAAACGTTGCAAAGGCAATTTCAGGTATGCCACAAGTAGCCTAAATAATAGAAACAAATGTAATCAGTTTGTTGCAAAATCTGTAACTAAAAAAAACTAGGTCAATTTTGTTATCTAATTGTTAAGTTATTGTAACACACGCATTAAATGAGTTTTTAACCCACAACCTCAGTCTCCATCCACTCTTGTGGGAGGAAGTGCCATTTAAGCTAAAGTTTATAAGCAAACAACTATGCCAATTTTGACCAAGCTGGAATAGTTTACTACAGAATTAAAACATCAGCTGATGGTTCTAGTGTTATTCTAACCACCATATTTAGTAGTTCATTAAGATTAGTTAAAAACAAAACAAAACAAAACAAAGTAAATTACACTTACATTCCCAAGGTATAGTGAAAAACACTTTAAATATGCTACAGTTCCCCCAAATTCTAAAAATGATTGACACTCCTTTTTAACTTAAATAGAGGGTTAAAGCTTATTCCCAATAAAACCAAATTCAAAATCCCAAACACCTTCTTGGGTTCAAGTAATAGCCCAAAGGTAATGGCTTTTTTTGTGATGTCCCTTATACGTGGTTCAAAGCCAATCTCCCCCTCCCCCACTATCTACCTATCAAAAAAAAATCGGAAACATCATTTTTAATTAAACACTCCACCATGTACTTACTTTTCTTCTCTTCTTTCACGACAACCAAACAAAGCAACAACATTAAAATGAATAGAATGAATAAACCTTCAAGTGTCTTATTTTTATGAAATTCTTTATATTTCTTTATCTTGTTTCATCCTTTTGAAGGAAATCTTTGAAAGATTAATTCACCACAAGTGTTTTATTTTTACCCTGAATAGATTTATATAAAACAAAGAATTGATGGCAGAACATTGTGTTTGGGTGTTTTGACTAAAGATACAGGAACAATGTCAAAAGAGCCATGGCCTAGTGCATGTGGAATTCATATTTCCCCAATATCAGCTGCATCTCAATTTTTAAAAAAAAAAAAGTTGTTTCAAATTTGGGAAACATAGGAAAGCATTCAAACCAGTTTTTCTCCAAAGATATTTCACAGCACAGGAAACAGCAACTATATATTATCATAGTTGTTTCAACGAGAATGTTGAGATGGAATTCCAAGAAACTTATAAATAATAATAAATTTTTCAAGAAAATATGTTAGTTTTCCTTGTATGTAGGATTTAAATTGAAAAAAAAAATGATCAACTGAAATGGACAGGAGAAAGGCAATCACACCCTCAAGGCTTTAAATAAGCTGCTGGAATTTAATTAATCAATTGCTATGCCAATAACATTGACTACAATAGCGCCTTTACATAGAGGCGATTGTTAACCTTTACATAGAGGCTATTGTTAATCCCTTTCCTAGAAGGACTTGGACTCTAAATAACCTATTCCTAGAATGAATAGAATTACTAATAACAAACAAGACAACTTAATAACTCCTAAACCAAAGGACTCAAAACATAAAATAAGAGTCATGGGCCTCTAGGACAGCCCATTTCTTAAAAAATCTGGATATTACCAAATTGCCCTTATTCTAGTCAACTAAATTAGAACCAATCCCAACCTAAAAGACTCAATAATAACTAAAATAACCTATCAGAGGCACTAAGAAGGTCGGACATCAAAACTAGACCACAATTCTTGAATCTTTATGTATTTAATCTTCTTTTTCCTTGAGCTCTTTCTTGTCTGCATCACAACTATTTCTGATTATTATCAATTTCAATTTGTATTACGGAATCTATATCATATAATGAAATTGAACTATTAAGAGCCTATTTGGTACATGTGTTTAAAAACTGAAAATTGTTACTTGAAAACATTTGTGGAAATTAAGAGCCCATTTGGTACATGTGTTTAAAAACTGAAAATTGTTATTTGAAAACATTTGTGGAAATACGTGTGGGTGAAAAAATGTGTGGAAATACGTGTAATATTTAAAAACTGAAAATGGTTGTTTGAAAACACAAACCAAACGCCCCCCTAAATGTTTGAAACTTTCTTTTTAAATTTAATAATGATATTCATGGGATGGATAAGTTAAACATTTCACTAATTTTAAAGTTGAAATTCGGTATATTATGTTTCTCAAGAAGGATTTTGACTTCACTTTTAGATCTTCATACCTGTCATAGTAAATTCTACAGTGCCTTAAGTTTGACTTTTGAGTATTCAATATCTACCCTCTAAATTGAATCAAGAAGTAGAAAAATCAACATCGAAGAATGTGGGTAGCATTAAGACATTAGAGATTTCTCCAATTCACAGCTCAAGTTCAATCTTCTTCCTTTTTAATTAAGAGTGATAAATTAGTGGGTAGCATTATCATGTGAACGTCAATATCAAAATCAAATAAGAACTATTCTATCCCAACATTTTACCAAATTTCTTTATCCTAAAGTTCCTACCAAAACATACAAATGAGCAGTATCCTAAAGCACTTACAAACAAGCACACTCATTGCCAAGTTCTTATTGAAAACCCGGGTGTCATAAATTTAGGTTTGTTTCTTAGGGAGGGGAGAAGGAAAAAAGAAAGTAGCTAAACAATAGAACATAAAACAATGCCATAAGCAACATTGAGAGAGGTTCACCTGCACACTGAGCAAACAATTGAAATGAAAAGTGGTTGCCATCCTCCCAGCTGCCTCCATTTCATAGGCAATATCCAATGCATTAGAATGATCCCCAGCTTTACAGTCTTCCTCAATTATAAGATCATAAATTTCATCAGTAGCCCTCAGCCCACCTTTGGCACCCCTCAAAAACACTTTATTTGCATCTTCCAAATGCCTGTTCCTAACAAGCTCCTCTGCTCACAAGATGCACTTCACCAACTTAGATAATATTCAAATTCAACTGAATAGATATTAGTAAACAAAAAAAAAAAAACAACATTATCATATTTTATACCAACAAGAATCAGCCACGCCTGGCGAATGTCGTAGTTTAACTTCTCCATCGCTGCAAGAATTTCTAAACCTCTAGTTGCATGACCTTTAGAACCGAACAACCGAATCAGCGCCACAAACGTTTCATGTAGTGGACGAACACCCGCACTCAACTCCCTCCTCAGCGATTGCATCTGCATTCATGGAACAACAAAAATTCAATTTTCAAATAAAACAACAACAACAACAACAAACCTTAGATGCAAATAATAATAATAATAATAATAACAATGAAAATCAATTTAGTCTCTTGACTTTTACTTCAATTGTCAAACTAATCCTTAAGGTTTAATTTTATTAATTTAGTTCCTCACTTTATTAAAATAAGTCAATCTAGTCTTCCAAAATCTGTTAACAAATGAAGCCATTAACACTTTTTTTTTTTATAATAAATACTCATCAAGCAACAATATCTACTAAATGACACATTTTATGAATTTTTTCAATTAAATTTTAAATTAAAAACTTATAATGTTTAAACAGCCTCGTTTACCAACATATTTGGAATGAAGTACCATATTGACTCAAATTTACAAAGTGAGATACTAATTTGACAAAAAAACACAACTCAGTAACTAATTTGACAACTGAAAAAAATCGAAGCAAAAGTCAAGAGACTAAATAGAATTTTAGCCTAATCACAATAATAATAAGAACAATAGTTGCTACCAGCACTACAAAATTTGTCACTATTACGTGTGACCCAAATTGGAATCACAATATATCATTATTAACAATATCAGTTAATCCTACAAATTTTACACTAAGTAATGTGAATTCCGTAAACAAGTATTATCAACAAGAAATAAAAAATGGTGGCTATGCATACAGCGGCTTCGTGATCGGCATTGAGAGTGTAGGACACGATCAAGGCGTGGAAGGAGCGGGGGCCGGGAGTGAGGCCGGCGGCAATCATGTCGTAAATCACTTGGGAGACGGCGAGAGAGTCGCGGTCTCTCGCCCTCTCCATGAGCTCTTCCATGAAGATGAAGCGGAGGCTCTTCTCGGCCGCCGAAGCCGACGCCAGAGCAAATGCAGATGACGACGACGAATCGTCGTCCCTCGAGAGCTGATGCTGAGGCTTTCGCCTTCGGGTTTTTTTCCGCTTCTCCGGAGAAGAGACTGCGGAGGAGCGAACGATGAGGAGAGGCTTTGGAAGGAGAGGGGAAAGGAGGGGAGAGGGTTTGGAGAGGAGAGAGGTGTGGGTTGAGAAGAAGAAATGAGTGGAAGACATTGAGAAAGGTTGGTTTCAGAGTTTCAGGGTTTTGGAGTGGAGAGGAAAGCAGGGGTTTTGAGAGTGGGGGATATATGGGAGTTTTTGAATTTTGGGAGGAAGATGATAAGGCAACATGAACCGCACGTGCGGTGTTTCAGTTAGGCTAAAATATTGTTTTAGTTCGTAAATTTCATTAAAATTTTCTTTTTTTATAGTACTTAATTTAATTATAGGATAAAGTTTTGCTACAACTTTATTTAATATTTTTTTATCAGATGTGAATTTTTAAAAATTCTCATTCTCAAAAAAAAAATTTTAATCCATCATTGGGTAACATTTTTTTCTTATATCTTCTATCAATTTTATGTTTGCAAAATTTTTTGAAAATCAAAGATTAATAATTATATCATCAATTAATGTTTAAATTTCAAATTTTTGTAGTCCAAAATTATGGATAAAAAATAAGTTTATGAATTGAATAATAAATAACATTCAATTGATAAAAAATTTAACATATATTTTAAGAACATAAGGAGCATACAATAAAGTAGTTATGTAAACATATTAATTTTTTTAGTAGTTGTTGTAGGTTTGTAACCATTGTCCTTAATTTTATAAAGTGGTTTTTTTCAATAATTTAGGAGATAATTTAGAGACAAGAAAAAGTGGAAAAAAATTTTAATAGTTTTTAGGGATGAAAAAATATATATTTTTTTAAGTTTAAAAGTAAAAAGAAAAACATCATCAATGATTTAAAGATGAAAAAATAACTCTCAATAAAGTGTAGAGAAGAAAGTAATATTTTATCCTATCAACAATTACATGTCAATCATTATATAATAATAATTTTTAATAAAGTTCAAATTTTAAATAACTAATGTATCTTTAGCTTATTATTTATTTCCAAAACAAGACTTGAGTTTTAGGTTTCAACCCTAAGAAAGAAAAAAGTTTCGAGTTTTAGAAAAAGTAGTACTTTTTTTTTTTTTTGGAGAAACACACACACGCGCACGCGCGCGCGCGCACACACACACACACATATATATATAAGAAGGGGGAGATAAGAGAATATACTCAGACGCCAATACCAAAACTACATGCAGCAATTAGTGTCGCGGAACAAGTGATAAACCTCTTCTCAATATCACACCTTACCGATGTGGGACAACTTAACAACACTGAGTATCTTTTTTTTTTTAGAAACACACACACACACACACACATATATAAGGGAAGGGGGATGAGATAAAGAAATACACTCACACGCCAACACCAAAACTGCATGCGGTAGTTAGTGTAGCGAAGCACGTGATAAAAAATAAAAAAATAATTGAAACCTTATAGTATGCTTGCTTGATGTATCTTTTTGTTTTCTTAAGAATCCTTGCTTGGTGTATTTCGTGGGCACACCCTCAAGAAATTGTTTGGCAATGTAGTATGCTTGATTTCCACATTGGTACAAGGAATGAAGCATTGAATGCACTAAAATGCATCAACTAATGTACCATGTGGCCTCCGGGATGCATTCAACATTTCATTCCACTATGGAATGTGTTGGTCATAAGGTCATTTGCCATGCTTACAACCAACAAAGTTATGGTTCCCTTTCTTGCTAAGTGATTTTTCTAAGTTCTAAGTTCTAACCTAATCTTTTACAAGCTTGGATAATTTTATATGATTGTGTAAGGAATGCCTAATATGCATGTATTTAAGGGAGTGAAAAATAATCTCCCTCCCTTGATTTTCCCCTTCACAAACCTTAATTTAAATGTATAAGAAGAAAAAATATATATTTTCCCATCAAAGTCCACAACCATAAATCAAAAGGCCATCAAAACAATGAAGTCTAATCCCAAGTATACAAATGCAGCACTAATAGAAGATGACGATCAAGAAAAAATTGAGAGAGTAAGTGTTGAGGGGGAGTGTTAGAAATCAACACTACTTCTCTTGCCTCTCGAAATCTCTCATTGATTCTATAAAATTTCCCTCTCTCTCTCTCTCTCTCTCTCTCTCTCTCTCTCTAGTATTTTCTCCAAGATATTTCCTATCTTTCTCTAGATACTTCCTAGAAGAAATAACCTTCAACCACACGTTTATAAAAATATCTAGAAGCTTGGTGAAGGCAGCTTTACTATCAGTAAAGAATGGACTAGAAAGTCCAAAGTCGATGAGTTAAACTGACCTTAATCTATTATAAATAGGAGTGATGGTGCCTATGTCGTGAAGAGTGAAGTGGTGGAAGGTGAAGTGAAGTGAGTGAAGTGAAGAAAAGAAAGTCAAGAGTTAGTGTGTATGTGTCTAGGTGTGTGTAGTAAGGTAGTCAATACCGTACTAGTGCCAGCCGTATCGGCCGGTATGTACTGTACCGGTATGTATACCGATATTGAAATGTCAATGTTTCGTATCAATTTAAATACCGGCCAATTTTGGATAGTACCGACCAATACTAGGTGTAACAGCCGATACAATTTTTTTTTTTTTTTTTTTTAGTTTTGTAATTTTTGAATTTTTATAAGGGCAGAATGGTAACTTATTTGCATTAACTTATTAGTATTACTTGCATTCTTAGTATTCAATGAATAATTAAGCTTGCTATTTTTTATATTGTGTTTTTTTTCTTCTTTTAATTGATACTAAAGTCTAAAACCATGAATAATTTGTTCTGAATTGATGCAATGTTTTATGGTAAACTTTTATATTTATTGTAATACACACACACACACATATTTATAAATATAAAAAATAACGGTAAACCCAAAACGATACACCGGTATTGACCGGTACCAAAATATATCATTCCATTAGTCAAACCGGCACAGTCTCCAGTACGAGATTGACTCCCTTGGTGTGTAGGCATATTTATATGAGTTGATGTGTGTTTTGCAAAAGGTAAATAAGTGGAGAAGTGCAAAGGCAAAAACAAATTGTCATGTGTGTCTAAGCAAGTGTGACTTGTGTCTTTGTAAAAGTTTGTTGTCAACTTGTCAATATTGTGAAATAAATTCTATTCTCTTCAACACGTGTTGTCCTCTTTTGTTCAACAATCTGGTATTAGAGTGAGGCGGTAAAGGACCATATTTATGGTGTCTAAGACAGTATTTTTGGAGGTGTTCATTTTGCTTGTGTATAGTTTGGAACTGTGAAGCTCATGGTTTGGGACCAATCTTATTTGGTGGTGTGAAAGATTTTACCAAATTGTGATGGCAGACCTCCAAGTTGTCAGTAGCATTAGAGGCTCAATAACTAGAATTACAACACATGGTCAACTTGCATGGAATTCTAATTGCGACAAGGGCAAGATTTGTGGGATATTGTAGTTGGTGGTGAAACCACACCTCCTGAGAATGCCAAAGCTTTGCAGAAGTGAAATATTAAAGTCGAGAAGGATTTGTTTGCAATCAAGACAAGCATCGATGAAGATATGTTGGAGCACATTAGGCATGTAGACACACCAAAGGCAGTGTGGGACACCTTTTCAACACTATTTTCAAAGAGGAATGATGTGAAGTTGCAATTGCTTGAGAACAAGTTAATGTCAATGGCACGATGAGACACGACAATCACGCAATACTTCACCAAGGTAAAGTCTTTGTGTCATGAAATCTCTAAATTAGATTTTGCATCAAATATTTCTGATTAAGAATAAGAAGGATAATCATTCAGGGGTTAAGACCCAAGTATATAAATTTTGTAGTTGCCATTTAAGGTTGGCCTATCCAACCATCATTAGTAGAATTGGAAAATTTGCTAGCTGATCAAGAAGCATTGGTCAAGCAAATGGTTGGGTCTCACTAAAGAGTAAAAAGGAGGCACTCTCTAATGGTCAATATAATGACCGACTCAAGATTGAGGAGTTCAAGGAAGACGTGACAATAATGATTGGTGATCCACAAAAATGGGCCACTTTGCTCAAGACTATTGATTCAAGTGAAGAACAACTCAAGGAAATATAGTGACATCCAGCAACCTAGAAGATGAAAGTGAAGGAGCCTGGGCAGTTGAAGCGTTTCTTGTAGTGACAGAGCCTTTAGAAGCAAAAGAGAAAGTAGCAGCCTCCATCGTGGAAGGAGACGAAGAGATGGCACTTGCAGTGGCCAATCATAACTAAGCAAATTACAAAAAGTATTAGGTTGTCGACTCAGGATATGCAAACCATATGACTGGCGACAAGGAAAAATTGCAAAACGTGTCCAAGTATAAAGGAGGGAAGGGGGTACTAACAGCTAATAATACAAGATTGCCAATAGCACACATTGGTGAGATGATAATCACCCCTCACAGCAGCAATAATAAGCAAGTACCTTTAAAGAAGGTATATCATATGCCTAGAGTGAAGAAAAATTTGCTTTCAGTCACACAACTAGCAAATGAAGGTAAGGCTTTTGTTTGATCTTGAAGATATTAAGATGTACAAAGAGCTAATAGCTATTGGTACACCAACCATGGAAGGCAAACAAATGGACTATATGTGTGTGATGTCAGCCAAATCAGCCTATGTGGATAACACTTAGAAGAATAAAACTGCAGATCTTTGACATGCAAGATTCGGGCACGTCATCTACCATAAATTGAAGGGGATGATGAGCAAGTCTATGCTTAAGGTACATATGGGTTTTCTTTATGAAAGAAAAATCGGAGACTTTATCAAAATTTAAAGAGTTTCAAATGAAAGTGGAAAAAGAAGTTGCTAAAAAGATTAAATGTCTACGTACGGATATTGGGGGTGAGTATATTTCAAATGAATTTTGCAAGTATCTTCAAGAGTGCAGCACACGACGACAATTTACTTGTCCAAGCACTCCACAACAAAATAGTGTAGCTAAAAGAAAGAATAGACATCTTGTAGAGACCTGCTGAAGCATGTTGCACGCGAAAGATGTGCTAGGTAGATTTTGGGCAGAGTGTATGAAGACAACAGCTCATGTGATCAAAAGACTTCCACAAGCAGGAGTTAGGTTTGTCTCGCCTTTTCAAAAGTTATGGAAGACCAAACCAACGGTAAGTCATTTTCGAGTCTTTGGCTGTACTTGGTATGTATTTGTGCCTAGTCATCTACGTAGTAAGTTCAATAAGAAGGCAGTTCGTTGTATCTTTGTGGGCTATGATAGCCAAAGGAAAGGTTAAAGGTATTATAACCCAACAAATGGTTGTTATTACACCTCAAGAAATGTGATATTTGGAAGAAAAAGCAACATTGCCAAAGAAAATCAAAGACAAAAATCTTGAGAGCACAGGAGAGCATTCAAGGAAAGACCAACTCACAACAATTGATGAAATACAACTTTTTGAAGATAAAGTTGAGCTAGGGCCTAGAGAAGTTATTCAAAATCCTTGTCAAATTGGTGTTTAACATAAGACTCCAGAGAATCCATTAAGAATTGAAGAAGTTAAGGAAGAAGACGAAAGTCTATAGCCACAACTCAGAAGGTCGTCAAGACAATGAAAGTCTAATCCCAAGTATACAAATGCAGCACTAATAGAAGATAACAATCAAGGAAAAATTGAGAGGAGTTAGTGTTGATGGGGAGTGTTAGAAATCAACACCACCTCTCTTGACTCTAGAAATCTCTCATTGATTCTAGAAAATTTCCCTCTCTCTCTATCTAGTATTATCTCCAAAATATTTCCTATCTTTCTCTAGATACTCCCTAGAAGAAATAACTTTCGGCCTTAAGTTTATAAAAGAGTCCGGTTAATGTGTGCTCTAAGGATATACATTAAGCCATCAATTTTTGAAAATATTTTATGGAGAATTGAAAAAGCTGTAAAAAAATTTTCAATTTTCGATAAAACTTTTTCCAAAAATGGTATACTATTATGTGCCCTAAGGGCACACGTTAATAAAATTCTTTATAAAAATATCTAAAAGCTTGGTGAAGGGCAGCTTTTACTGTTGGTAAAGAATGGACTAGAAAGTCCAAAGTCAATGAGTTAAACCAACCTTAATTTAGTATAAATAGGGGTGATGGTGCCTATGTCGTGAAGTGTGAAGTGGTGTAAGGTGAAGTGAAGTGACTAAAGTGGAGAAAGAAAGTCAAGAGCTAGTATGTAGGTGTCTAGGTGTATGCAGGTATATTTATGAATTGATGTGCCTTGTAAAAGGTAAATAAGTGGAGAAGTGTAAAAACAAAAATAAAGCGTCTTGTGTGTCTAAGTGTGACTTTGTAAAAGTGTACCGTCAACTTGTCAATGTTGTGAAATAAATTTTGTTCCCTTTAGCATGTGTTGTCCCCTTTTGCTCAACATGGAATTTTCATATACTCAAATATGACTGCAGATTAAAAAATGTGATTGAAAACACATAAAGTACAACGAGGTTGTAGTCTATAAATTGCCTTTAGGTACTTGAGTTATGTGAGAGGTAAAATTACATTCAGGAGATACTTGGTATCATCAAGAAATTTTTTTTTTATGCTTTTATGTTCTTCTTTAATTTGAAGATTTCCCCCCTACATTCCTAATGGTTTTTTTTTTTAATACGAATACTAAAATTTTATTAATGATGCGAAAAAGTAATTACATCGTAGATAAGAGTTTGCTCAAGGAAGTAAGGATTCTCTTCAATCCATGCAATGAAATCAACAATGTCTAGAGCATGTTTGGCTAGTAAATGGGCTGGTCTATTACCTTGTCTAAGCACATGAGAGAATTCAACCGGGCAAAAGTCCCTGCATAACGTATGCATTCCTAAAATAACTGGTTCCACATATAATGGAGGGGTTGATATTTCACATAGTGCTCGGTGTACAATAATAGAATCACCTTCCAAGATAAACTATTGAATTCCGATGTCCTTGACAAAAAGGATTCCGGCCTCAAAAGTTTTAGCTTTTGCATCCACAGCGCCCAATGGAGCAAGATCTTCTTGCTCAAAGCTACCTCCGCCCTTCCTTCCTCATCTCGGATAATCACACCAATGCCCACTGCCCCTTGTGCTGAAAATATGGCCTCATCAACATTAACTTTGAACAAAGGTGCCGGTGGGGGTGACCAAGAGCTATGCAACTCCACCGTTGGTGCTAGCAGGCATGTTGCCTCGACTGTAGCAGTGTACTCAGCCAAGTACGTGGCTGCCCAATTATCTCACAACTCATTTTCTGTTTGCCTCCATTCCTCACCTCATTCCGATTACACCACAAAGCCCAAGCTATTGTGACAAACTTGGCTATTTTGGCTTCCACCACACTATTAGTCATTAGCATGTGCCATAGGAAGTCGTGGAAAGACAAACAATTACCCCCACCAAACGACGTCACGATTCCTAATGATTTTTTTTCTTCATTACTTGAGAAGGGTGCACAAGAATATAGACTTTAATTTTTCAAAATTAAATTGTCAAATAAAACTAGATTGTCATTTATGTTCAAGCATGAAAACATACAAATAGTGTGCATTTGCGTAGAGATTAAGGCTGGGTTTGGATCCAGCTTATTCTCAGTTGCATTGTCTCATTGCGTTTTCTCCTTTTTTTTTTGGTTTTGCTGCGGGGACAAAGGCACAGTGCGCACTGTGCGCGTACTGTGTGCACTGTACGCGCACTGTGCATGAATAGTATACGCACTGTTTACGTACTTTTTCAGCAATTTTTTATTAAAAATGGGTCCCGCAATACTATTCACACATTTAAAAATTATTTTGCTACAGTGTTTTCAATTTTCAGTTTTCAGCAATAAGCTCTATCTAAACGGACCCTAAAAATGAAAATTATTTAATTATTTAGCTTATTTTTGCTACTATTCATGGGTCCTACTGTACTTTTTAGCACTATTTATGGGCCTTGCTGTACTATGTCAATTAACTTTTACCTTTATCTACAGTCTTTCAGCAATAATTTTTCAGTTTTAGCAAAATAAGCGGTATCCAAATACACCTATAGTAGTGGCGATGAGATAACCTTAACTAAGTAGTGAACTGTTCATATTAGTCTTCTCGCTAAGTACTATGAATAGTTCATTTGGCACCAAAATTAAGAAAACTAAAATAAATGTTTGACACAAAATTATACTACAATTTGAGGTTAATTTCGATTAAATTTGGATTCTAATTATCATTTAACTTTAATATATTATTTATGATTTCTGGTATAATTATCTTTTTCATAGCAAAGAAGAATTAAAACAAATCTTCATGCTTGTTGATAAGTTTACTAAACACAAAGGGTTTTTTTTTTTAAGAGAAAATTTCAACTTATGGCATCTGCTCTTAAAGAGCATTTATTATCATCAGACCAACCAAGACACCAATCGGATTTTGGTGTAGACAGAGATTAAACCCCATATCTCTTATTAACATCAGAAACCTTACCAGTTGAGCTAACTGAAACGTAGTACTAAAAACAAAGGTATTTAACTAATGTTCGATTTTTTTTTTTTTTTCATTTTGTTGTTGCTAGTACTGATAAAACATTGAATAAATAATCTAAGGTAATATTTCCATAGTTATACATAAATTAAAAACATACATTTTATTTTAATCCATAGTTGTTTTGGATTCTATGAGTTTCATATTTCTACTAACTCAACTGTGACTTCTATAAGTTTCATATTTCTACTAACATAAAGCAACTAACATAAGAACATAGTTTTGATATGCTCATTCCATAAAAACAAAGGTCACATGGTTCATCTGCTATCTCCAGTAGCATATCAGTTATTCTTGTTTAACTCGCTCAGGAGAGACTTGATCTTTTCAATGGTTAATGGCTTCTCATAACACTGATTTTGACCAGCTGCAATAAAATCATTTCTTTCAGAGCTTAAATCACATGAAGTGACTCCCACAATTGTGCTATTGACGCCCATAGCTCGTAGCTCCTTTGTCGCCTATAATAAAATATAATTAGGGGCACATGTTCTTATAAAGTAGGATAAAAAATTGAGACAACATTACTTGATGTTTCACAAGTTACAAATATGAGCCTTTATGGGTGTTAGCTAGTATATATTATATATAAGAATATTTTTTTTTTTTTTAGAGAATTTCAACTTATGGCGTTCGCTTCTGATAATAGTTTTTTATCATCAGACTAAGACACCAATCAGTTTTTAGTGAAGATGGGGATTGAACCCTAGGTCACTTATACAATCATCAGAAACTTTACTAATTGAGCTAACTGAAACCCACATATAAGAACCTAAACATAATAGCAATAATAATAATTTAATGATAGTTAATAATCTTGTAACTTAACTAACATTTTTTGGTGATTCCAATAGAGATGTTTAGGATTTAAATTTCCTTACCTTAATTATTGAATCAATAAAAAAATGCATACTGATATGACATAAGAAACAATTTTAAATATTTGCTTATGAATAGTTGCTTAATAAGCTGCAATAATCATGTTGACATAAATTGTCAAGAGTCTAGTAATTAATTGGCATTACCCAATTCTCTAAATAGAGGAAAAAAAAAAGTTGTGTTCCTCAAATCAAAATTATATGAGTTATTGAAAAATCCTATCAACTATCATTATGTATAATAACAAAGCATTATTAAATTATTCTTATACTATCATCACTTTTGAACCTAGTTACAAAGATTATGAACTTACATAAGAAAATGCAACCATTTATGCTAATATATTGCTTTTGTAAGTTCTCTGAATATATGAAAATGCATGCATGTCCTTACCTTTAAAGATTATTGTATCGTATATTAAAAAAAAAAACAAAAAAAGATTATTGTATCGAAAGTAGTTTACTTTAACATCATATTTTCTAATAAAAATTTTCCTTAAAAATTTTTTTTATAAAAAATGTGAGGTTCTACTCTGAAAAACATACCTCAAGCCCATTCATGATTGGCATCTCCTTGTCTATAAAAATAATATCAAATGAAGCCCCAGATCGGTAAAGATCAACTGCTTCTTTTCCATTTTTGACCTCTTGAATTTCCTTAGTAAATTTGCTTAGGAGTGCACCATGGATTTTTCTAATGATGGGGTCATCATCCACAATGAGCACAGAAAACTTCTTTTCAGAGCCAATGATATCCGTACTCTTTGAACTTGATGCTCCTTTTCCGAACATTGTCTCACCTGGTTTCAATATTCTGTGGGCAATCAAACTTTAATTTCTCTTAAAAATTAAGTTATAACTAGGAACAATTATAGCTTAATGTGATATATATATATATATATATATTAATGAAATTAGGAAACAAATTATTATTCTCAATGCTTAATTTCCTATTTCCCAATGACTAGAGAGCACAATAGTTTTATGAAACAACACATCATTTCATCTCAGTAAAGTATATATGTAAGTGTAGTGTATAATATATAAGTAAAAATATAAATAATTTAAACTAGCATATCAACCTTAAATAATTTGTATTTATATTATAGATTTTTTTTTTTTTTTTTTATAAGTAGAGAACACTAAAAAGATATATAATAATTTTGCAATTTAAATACCTTTACTACGTACGTACTGATTAGAGCTAAGACCTCAAATTCTATGGTAATGCTTACACCTACAGCTTAGGCTGCTTATATAAGCAATGAATATAACTTATCTCATTTGAATTTTAGAAAGAATGCTAGGTCTTGAAGCTTGTAGGAAGATGATCACTTTGACACGTGCCTTTAGGTTTGGTTACTTAGCTGGAAAGTAAGAAGAGATTTCAAAGATGAAATCTAGTAATTTGGATTGTTTCTGGGTTTTGTAATATGTTGAGATTTATGAAAATCTGAAGAATCCTACTTTTAAAAATGTATTCAACATGTTATTAATTCCATCATTAGAAAGGATGAAAAAAATAATGATCTCTATATCTTTATTAATATGCAATCTAAAATATGGATTCGGCGTCCATTTTAAAATTTAATTATATTAAAAGTAAAAGGGTTATAATTGTAAATTTTACATATTTTAAATTCTTACTATTTAAACAAACAAATCAATACTAACTTATTTAAATGAATGGATATTAAGATTTTTTTTTGAGTGATATTGTCTTATTAAGCACTTGGATAATATTATTAAAGTCATGTTAAAAATAAGTTTGACTTGATGAGATAAATTTAGTGGTAATTTTAAGTATATTTATATTAACAAAGCGTGTTTTATTAAAAAATATTGCAACAATTATGGGGCAAATTAACACGAAGTAGAATTTTACGTGGTAGGGTGGGTGAAGACAACTGGCTTCATTTATCAAAAATCAAATAAAATAGTTGGTGTCCACTGAACTTCTAAATTTTGAAATAATAGGGTACATTTAATGCTCTTAGTTTTAGAGCTCTTTTGAGAATAGCTTATATAACTTAAATTGAAAACTTTTTGCTGAAAATATTGTAGATAAAGTTAAAAAGTAGCTGAAATAGTATAGTGGAGCTCATAAATACTACCAAAAAGTGCAATGGGACCTATGAATAGTTGCAAAAATAAGTTAAATAGTAAAAAAAGCTAGCATTTTAAGCGAATGCCAAACACAACCTTAGTGTCCATTTAATTTTATTTTTGGAATTCGAGTTTAATTGTAGATGTACACATCGCATTTTGTACGCTTTACAACTTGGACCCCTGTTCCTCAATGATGCTGAAATTCTAAAATCCAAGGTTGGTTTATGGCCCAATCAAATTACAAATTAACTTAAGAGATGCTAAAGTGGAAACTATAACTTTTTAATGAGTAAAAAATCTATTTTTGGAAAATAAATGCCAAAAGAGACCCTAGGCCTGTGTATGCAGGCATGAGCCTGTGCATGCAGGTAGGGTCTCAAAAGCACCAGAGATGCAAGTTTTTTGCATTAAAGACTAAGATTTTGAACGAATCACATATCATTTGGGAGCTGTTCCAATCCCCCCATTTTCACAATATAAATAGCCAAACATGGTACCTTTCAAAAAACACAGAAATCCCACGAGAAAACAATAAACTTCACTAGAAATAGTGAATCAAAGAGGGAGTTTTTTACAAAACATCCTCAAGTCAATTTTATTTGATTATGGTCTTTTTTGGCCTTGATCTTTGAATTTTAAGATTACTAATCACATGTTTATTGATTTACGATAAATTTAACTGATGGGAATGGTCAAAAATCAAGCCTAAGAGCTTTTACTTTGAGGTACTATTTTAAACTTTTTCTTTCATTTTCTGCTTTTAATTTCATTTTGTTTTGTTTCTTTACTTGATTTATGTTTTCATATGTTTGTTTAGTCTAGGTTTGTGTGTTTGTATATCTTAAAAACATGTTAGATTGTTAGATTTAAGCTTTTAAGTATTTTTTTCTGTGTTTCTGTTTCTGGGTTAGGGTTTAGGGTATGCCTGCATGCGCATGCTTCTTGCATGCATATGCAGGCTCGAAGTATGCGTACGCAAGCCTATGTATGTGCACGCATACTCGTGCCCATAAACGCTAATTCAAGTTTTCTAATTTCTGTTCCTTCTTTTATTTCACAACATATGCTTCTGTTTTAACCTTTTTGTATGCTTTTAAGCTTTATACTTCTCTATTCACATGTTTGTTTGTTATGGTATGCTAGATTAGGGCTTTCTCTTAAAGTTTCTTGTTTTTAATACCATGTCATTCATTCACATGTCCATGCATAATGCCATAAGTGCTGAGTTGTTGCAAGGTAAGTGAGGTAAGTCATACATTGGTACCAACATGCATTTTAATGATGTAAAATGTTTGTTTGATGTTTGATGTTTGATTTCACATCTAAAAGTTTGGAATACATGTGGTGATCTATGTTTGTTTGTCATGCTTATCTTTTTGCCTTGTTTTGTTGTTGCCTTGAATGATGTAATATGTTAAGAGATGCCATGATTAGATGTATGTTAGGGTTTGTGATTTGATGATATGCATGATTAGATGTATGCTAAGGCTTGTGATGCGATGATGTGCCATGCTAGATGAATGCTTGGTTGTTTGATAAATGTATGGTTAGGGATGATTGATGCCATTTTGTGTGTATAGATGTATGCTAGTGTGTATGTGAGTATAGATACAATGTTGAGATGCCTTTAATGGGGTTAAGATATAAGACACAATGAATGGACAAATAGGTCCCTTCATTGAGAGGACGCTATATATATGGTTCTTAAACCATTGCAAAAACTAGGTGGCGACTCCCTATTGTGTCCATAGTAGAGTGTTAATAGTAGAGTGCTAGAAGCTCTTTAGCATATTAAATATTCGGAAAATTACATTGAATAACACTTTAAGATTCTAGATGACAAAGTTTAGCTATAAAATTTGTTGTAGCCTTATATTACAATTTTACTCAATATCTTTTTATTGGAAGTGAATTTTGAAAAATCTACTATTGGATTACATTTTCTTCTTATATCCTTCATGCTTGCAAAATTTTTAGAAAATTAAAAATCAACAGCTATGTCATCAATAAATTTTTTAAATTGCAAGTTTTTGTAATTTAAAATTATGCATAAAATATAAGTTTATAGATCATATAGTAAATAATATCTAATCAACACAAAATTTGACATGTGCACTAAGAGCATTAAGAAGATGCAATTCAATTGTTAGATTTTCAAAATATGTAATAATGTTGATTTTATTGAGTAAGGTTGTAGTCTTGGGTTAGAACCAATTTTGTAGCTAAACTTTGTCCAATTTATAAAGCATGAATACTCTAGATTTTTCTACATCCCTTAAAAGGTTCAAATACAGAGCTTTAGCCTTATAGTTGTTTTCAACTTTAAGGATCTCCTTAAAACGTTTCAGCAAATTCAGCAAATATTTTTCATTTTCAACTAAACGAGTTTTAATCCCTTTAATGTACTTTTTGACTTATCCAAAAGCAAAACTAGACATGCATTAAATATATAACTAAACTTAAAAGAGCCTGAATTTAATAAGGATGTGGTGTAAAAACTTTGGTTTACACCATAAAAAAAAAATGTCACCTCAGATTATCACAATTCATGAATAGGATCTACCACATACAATACATCCTCCTTTATTTTAGAAAATCAAACCCATCATCCCTATTGCCAAGCGTGCAACCTACTAAAGATGCTCCACCTCCAAGCAAGAAAAGGCATTGTTGTAATCTGGGAAAAGACGCCTCCAGCCACTTGAGACACTGCTATTTGCGTGGTGGTCAACATGATCTAGAAAAAAGATCAATCTTTGTCGCCTTCACTTCATAGTTCTATGACCCACACGCCTTCTATAAACATCCTAAGTGCTAGACCTAAGAGAGGCAAAGGGTTTGAGATTATGACTTATGAGATTGGTTTATATTGAAGAAAATAGGGTTTGGGTAATGGGACAAAAACGAAGAGATAGGTTTGGGCCAAAAGATTAGGGTCTTGTGAATTTGTTGTAATCATTTTCAAATTCAACTCTTTATCAAAAGATGGATGGAACCAGTGAACTAATGAATATTCTTGTTGCCATCGTCTTTGTTCTTGTGCTTTGCTAGCTTTGGGTTTGCACTTGTATGAGAATTGTAGACACCTAATTTTGCAATTCTCATTTAACCTTACTGGTATTGCACTATGCAGCTTATTGCATTCCATAACATAGGGAAGAACTATAATTTTGACCGTTTGATATCCAATTACATTTCATGATATAAATATTGAAGTCATAACGGTCAAATTGACAGTTTAATAGCCATAGTCTTACAACCAAATTGAAAAATATCAAAGAAACAAATTTTAACGGTAAAGTACATTTGCATGAATTAAGTTCCAATTATACATGATTATGATCTCTTAATTCTAATTGGCATATTTTTTGTTTAATTTAAATTAAATGATATGATGTGTCATAGTATTATTGGTTGATGATATAGTTTATTAAAAGGTGGCATGCACTCAATTTAAATCGAAGACAAAACATTTATTGATTCACTGCACAATAGGTAAAAATTTATTAATTAATTGAAAGTTTTTGGAATTAATTTGCTGAACTTAAGTACTAAGAAAGTCTGGAAAAAAAAAGGGCTGAAATTCAGAAGGAATTAGATCAAAACTGAAACAAAAGGGAAAAGATCCAAGAGGGTCTAAGACTAAGTGTTGATCGACACTTGGACTAGAACCCCTAGATATCCATCTTTAGCTCCAGCTTGCTCCCCATTCAGTTTGACTTTTCCCCCTATCTTTTTCACTTAAAACCTAAATTTCCTGAGTCCCACATTGCCCAAAATATCCCTATCCATCAACAATTCAAAGCACCCTAAATTTCATAGAAAAACCTGAAATTTCTCTTTCTCTCTCTCTCTCTCTCTCTCTCTCTCTCTCTCTATTATTTATTGTGAGTAGTAGGAACGTACATTTAGTATCTTGGATCTCCTGTTCTCAATTCATCACTAGAAGGGATCGCTTGGTCCTTATAGTCTTGATCTACCAACTTAGTATTCATGAATCTCCCTCTAGATAAGCTTTCTTGCTTAGAGTGCTTAGGAGTGTTGATGCATGCAGGAAAGGTTTCTAAACCTTCTCTTTTTAATTATGACCTAGCCTTTTAGATTCAAGCATGCTTTAGTTTCTAATTCTCCACATGTTCTTGGTTGGTAGCATGTTAGATCTAGGTTGTTCTTAGTTTTGCATGTTTAGGGTTTCAATTTGTTAGGTTCTAAAAATTTAAAAATAATTGGCAAATTATGAACACAAACTTATCTAGATATATATATTCTTTAATCTATAGGGTATATTAGACAATTCTCAAGATGTTGCAAATCAGAATACAGGAATAAGGAAGCTACAGGTTTAGGAAATTCGAAACATACTAGGTTCGACGAATTGAGACTATGGTTTGATCGATCAAGACACGAATATGCAGAAATTAATTAAAGCCCAATAGCCCATTAAGCCCATTAAGTGATTAGGTTTTCAGATCTAATTCTCCTAGTATTTAACGGAAACCCTAAGGCACATTTTGAAGAGACTTTGGAGGTGCTCTTTTAAGATCTAAAAGGTATTGTGCTTTCTTCTTTCAAAGTCACTACTAGAATTCCATCTAAATATTATTAGAACTGGTAGATCTGAAGTTGCTGCTACAAGATCATCCATAGTTGATGATTTAAAACTTTGAGTGGGATCTCAAAGTTACAAACGTGGGCGTTTGTGTGTGACAAATTCAGATAGAAGAGTACGTGGATTCAGAGCTGTGTGTGGTCACATAAGTAAATACTACAAGAGGTAGTTTTAAATTCAGGGAAAAATCTATTGTAAAACTTCCATTCTATCATAATGAATTTGTTGCCTTGAGGATAGTTTAAGTTGAATTCTCTCCAGGTTTTTTAACCTTGAAATTGGACGATTTCATTGGTTTTCCGAGGTCATCATATTCTTTACTTTTCCACACTTAGTGAAATAATTATTCATATGCTCTTAGATTAGAGTTTATCTCACATAGCACATATATTTACCGTGTTTTCCAATTTCAATTATGTGAATGCCTAGAATAGGGTTTAATCATTCTTATCGATGCCTGTTTCAATCTCTTTGCAATCACACGTTCTTAGTTAGATGATATAAATTGTTTGGATGATATGATATGATCATTGGCCACCAAAGTCTAGAAGTCTAGTTTCACCAAAGGGGTTGGGTGTCTAATACATTTTTGATTCTATAACCCAACCTCTGAACTTAGATCAAAGCTTAGTAGAATATGTTTTTTCTTGTAGTTTTCAAATTCTAAATTATAACTAGGAAACCAAACTTTGTACAACCATGATGCTTGCTGTTGGGGGCGAAAAAGTTTTCATTCCGACAAATGAGATTTATGTTGGGTTGGGGGCTTGAACCGAAACTCGACGATGGGCTCGATGCACGACCCAAAGGCTATTGGTGAAGATCCAAAGAATTCACTGTATTTTATGCCTTGGGCCTAAATTGAGACTAACAAGAATGACCTATAAACAATCCCTACGGCAAACACGTTAGTGTGATTAGAAAGTATATTGCAAGAAACGACCCAGCAGTAAAATGTTTCTGCAGAAAATAGCCTTATGGTAAAAAGTTTCTGCAGAAAAGTAACCCAGCGGTAAAGTAAGACAAAATAGAATAAACTTCCAGCTATTAGATATTTCACAAGCTAAGGAAAGTATCCACATTTTCAAACTCATCATCCGTTAGCTCTGGAGAAGAGTCTTCTAATACAACAATATGAGGGAAAAAATTCTATAGGAACAATTACATCATAACCTTCAATAGTAAATGAATAAGTAAATATCATGGGTCCCATTATAACAAATAATGAGGAAAAATTAGTGTGAGATGAAGGGAGAGAGAGATTCCAACTAGCGCAGCAAGATCATTATGGTGCCAAGGCATGCTTTGAATATGGTATAAGTAGTGGGTAATGAGAGACATTTTAGGTCGTATGAGTAGTATGAGATAGTGTTTAGTGAACCTACTGGGACTTTCTGCTTGGGATAGATAAGTGTTTATGAGTAGAGCTACGAGGGGTGTTCATGAGTTAGGAGCTAGAGAACTTAGTTTCTAAGCTTGAAGCTAAGAACTCAGTGACTTCCAACTTTGCTAGAGCTTGGAGAAGGTTTAGAAAGAGAAGTCAAGTAAGAACTCTTTCTATCCGTGTATTTCTTAGTGTGTATTGGTCCCCCTCTTGAAGGATTAGTGGAGAGTTCCCATTATGGTTGAGTTTTGAGGGGGTAATTCGCAAATAATCTATGCTAAATCTTCCTCAATCTTCAAAAAATCCTTAGAGAATCATTCCTAGGATTTTGACCAAGAGTGATAAGCTTAGCTTTCAGAGTGATCTTGCTGTTTTGGGTAATAACAGTTGGGGTTCTGGCCTAGCATTAAATGTTGATTAGCCTTAACTGATGGGATTAAAGCATGCATTAGGCTAATGATCTTGGTTTTGCTGTTGCTAGAATCAGAGCTCCTTAGGGCAGGTTACATCATCCCAAGCTAGGTGTCAACCTTGGAGCCCTATGTTGGGAACTTTCCTAGGATCCCCTTGGTGCCCTCCAAATCACATTTCCCTAAGTTTTCCCATTTGGGGTTTATGTGCTTGGTCCATGAACTAGAGAGTACCCGTTCTTGGTGTGAAAATGAATTGATTTCAAGTTGTTTCAGGAGCTTTCATGGCCTGGTCATGGCTGCTCTTGGTTCTTGACCGAATGGGCTGGAGAAGAAAGAAGGGACAGCTGGCTGAAGCTTTCCAGCTTTTTTTCATGTCATTTTCAACTTTATGTCACATGAGAAATGATGGAATTTCAGCATGTGAAGGAAGGGTTTAACCCCTGATGGACACGTGTCCTCTTCTGGTCTGATTGGACAAGTTGGAACTTGATGGCAATGGGCTCCAGCTGTTAGGTTGTGCTGAATTTTGGCTGGTTAGCTCACATGAGCTTCAGATGTTGGGATTTATGTGTGAGCTGGGATGGCTTTGCTGAGCTTTGTAGTTGAGCTTTCTTGGGCTTGGTTATCCCTACAAACAGAAGAGTTTTGCCATGGGTGATATACATGGGCTTTTGTAGTTAGTTGATTATGGAAAAATAAGCATGGTTTCCATAAATTTTGTTGAGAGAAATATTCTTGAGAGGTGAGTAATTTATATTTCCCATGAGTTAGGGATTTTAGTATATATTTTGCCAAGAAATAATTTGGGTTTCGAGCATAATGTAATTGTTTTTTCCAAAATAGTATTTGGGTTTTGTGAAATAATGCCAAAACAAGTATTTGGGTTTTGTAAAATAGTGCCAAATTAGTATTTGGACTTTGTAGTATTTTGTAAAAATATTGCCATGTAGCAACGGGCTTTCAGAGGTAGCGTATCGTAACGGGCTTTAGAGGTGTTGTATCGTAACGGGGCTTTAGAGGGGACGTATCGTAACAGGCTTTAGAGTGTCGTATCGTAATGGGCTGTAGAGGGGTTTTGGTTGGGCTTTTTGGATTTCCCCACAAGGCAAATGTTTTTGGGCTTTTTTTTTTTGTGGAGATAATGTAATTTTGTGGCCCAATTTTGGTAGTAATATGATGAGTATTTTTGTGAAAACCCAAGTTGAATAACATGTGGGTAATATGTGTGAGAGGTAGGGCTGTCTAGACCCGATCAGAGCCTGACAACCCGAAAAAACCGCCACACGCCGACCCGATTCCAGCCCGAACCGAAGGTCCAGTTGGTCAGTGGCAAGTTTCAGTTCTCAAAAACCAACACCGGTAGGTCGGGTGGCGGGTTTGCATCTCCAAAACCCGAGCAACTCGAACTCGATCGGAGCTACAAAAAAATATGTCCAAAACTCCAAATCCTACAAAAAAAGCCAGATCTGGCAAGATCTTGATCAGATTTGGCGAGATCTCGAAAAGATCCGGCTAGATCTGGTGGGATTTAGCCAGATTCGGCCAAATTCTAGCAATTTCTAGTAAAAAAAATGCAGATTTCAGGGGAAAAAAAAAAAAAAATCAGTTTCCGGCGACTTTTTTTTTTGTTTTGTTTTGTTTTTTTTTTTT
This sequence comes from Castanopsis chinensis, assembly GCA_032878915.1. Classification (NCBI taxonomy): domain Eukaryota; kingdom Viridiplantae; phylum Streptophyta; class Magnoliopsida; order Fagales; family Fagaceae; genus Castanopsis; species Castanopsis chinensis. The sequence continues at coordinate 45,206,200 of JAVQMG010000133.1, forward strand.
TTTTTTTTTTTTCCAGATTTCAATTCCTTTTTTAATTTCGACAATCAACCGGCCCGACCGACGCTAACCATCACCCAAAACCGAATTGACCTATTTTTCCGGCGGTCGATTTTGGGTTACTCCGCCCTCCACCAGCCGTCGACGGGTCGGGTTCGAGTTGGGTCGAAAACCGACCCGGCCTGACCTGTAGACAGCCTTAGTGGGAGGGCCTATGATAATTTATGGGGCTTATATATGAAATATTTGTGAGAGCCCAATAACATGAAGAATATTTGAGTAATATATGGGAAATATTTATGTGAGCTCAAAATAGTTTTTGGGCTTATGTTGGTATTTTTGAAAGTGGGTTAAAAAATTAAGGCCTGAAAATTTGTACCTCACTTGCTTATATAGAGGTGGGTTTATTTATAGTTGAAAAAAATATTAATAGGCCTTTTTAAGTTGAGATTAATGGTCTGTTTGGATACCGCTTATTTTGCTAAAAATTGAAAACTAAAAACACTGTAGCAAAACATGAACGGAGCTCTTAACGCTGTAGTTGCATTTTTCTTCATTTGTTGGCTGAAACGTGAATAGTGTCATGGGTCCTAGTTTTAAAACGCAAAACGCTGCTAACGCGTTAGGCAAACGCGTGCTAAATTTAATAAGAATTTTGTGTAAAATCCCATGTTTACACCCTCTAATAATACTTTGTCACATCAAATTTTTACAAACAATTGCACATTACATTTAAGCTGCAATACATTGAATCTCTCTTTTTCTAAAGAATTAAAACCCTAAACTAATTTTCTAGTAGAACTAGTACACTTGGGGAAGTTACCTTAGACCCACGGAACCAAGAAGACGTCGGGTCGCTGCACCAACTCTCCACCATCCATCATGGCTCACCGTCCTATACAACCAATTTTGCTTTCAGAATCATTGACCACACCTACGCCTAAACTTCATATAGTTCCTTTTATCAAATAAACTTTAGAGTGAATTAAAAGAAACTCAAAGCATAAGAACAAAGGCAATGACAACAAGAATATGCATGAGTTCAATGGTTCCATCCATCTTTTGATAAAAGATGAATTTGAAATTGATCACAACAAACGCACAAGACCCTCATTTCTTGACCCAAACTCGTTTCTTCTTTTCTCTCCCTTAAAACAATCCCTATTTTCTTTGATATAAACCAAACCATAACTCTCCACCTCTCTTCTTTGATCTAATACGTAGGATGTGTATAAAGGTGATTGGGTCACAGACCTACTGCAAAGTAAAGACCCCGAAGGTTGATCAAGATCAAGCTAACCACCATGCAAATAGTAACGTCTACGATGGTTGAAGGAATCTCTTTTCAAATTATGTCAGTGCCTCCGGTAGCCTGGAGCTGGAGGGTCTTTAGTGGGTTGTAACCTCAGTGGTAGGGATGATAGGTTTGATTTTTTGAAATAAAGGAGAATGTATTACGTGCGGTAGATTCTATTCATGAGTTTGTGAAAATTTAATGTGACATGCTTTTTTTTGGAGGGTATAAACCAAGGGTTTTACATCACATTCTTATCAACTTCAGACTTTTTTTTCAAGTAGTGTATGAATCAATTATTTCATTAAAATTCTCAAAGTAAAGGTAAAATGGTCATTGTGAGAGACCAGACTTGGCTCTCAAAAAGAGATTAGGCATCGGCGCCTCTCTTTTCGGGATTATATGGAGTCGCCACTTGTCTTATAAGAAAAATAAGAAAACTATACAAAAGAGTACAACATATCTTGAATAGTACAAACACTCATTAATTTAAATGAATATAACTTGATATTAAGAACTATACATAACTTTGTTTCCTAGTTATAATTTAGTAAAAAAAGGGGTTACAAGGCTTTGTTTCCTAGTTACAATCTATCAAAAGAAAATAAAGCACTACTCTACGAACCAAAAACCTAAAGTTTGGGGGTTAGATTACAAAATAAGAAGGTGTTAGACACCCATTTGGTCTGGACAAAGTCAGTCTTCTAGACTCTAAGATGATCATTTTAGTACCATTTGTATGATATTATTTAAATATAACAAATGCCATGTTAAATTATAAATTTAAGGTTAATCTACTATAAAGTCCTAGATCTGCAACTTTGTTTTATAAAAGGAGAAACAAAAAGTTTGATGAGATAGCTTCGTGAAAAATCTAGATTTGAGTTTCTATGATGAAAAGAATGATTTTTTTTTTTTTAAATAAAAAATTCAGATCTAGTTCTTATAACTTTAAATGGAAAGAAAACAAATCTTTTTATGGAAGTGTAAACTTTTATGAAAAACACAGATTTGATTTTGTTTAAAAAAAAGAAAAAATTTAAATTTGTATTTTAATGAAAAATATAGATATGGTTTTGTTTAAAAGAAAAAAAATTTAGATTTGTGTTTTAATGAAAAATACAGATCTTTTTTTGTTATAAGAAAAAATTAAGATCTGTATTTTAATGAAATATACAAATCTGGTTTTGTTGAAGAAAAAATTTAGATCTGTATTTTAATGAAATATACAGATCTAGTTTTGTTGAAGAAAAAATTCAGATTTGTATTTTAACAAAAATACAGACCTAATTTTTATTAGAAAGATAAAAGGATGAAGCTTTCGTAATAAATTTCTTGTAGATCTACAAACTTTAAGAAGGAGTTTAACCCTAAATCTTTGCATGTCAATTTATTTATGTGTTAAAACCTAAACTACGCATGTAAATTTGAAAAAAAAGATAGAGGGAGAGTATGCAAAAAACAATTTAAGAACATGATTAGGTGAATAATGAAAGAAACAAAACACACATTCATAAAAAAATCAAAAGAAAGAAGAGTATGTTTATGAAAAGAAAACAAGAACATAATAAAATTATGAAGGAAAGAAACAAGGTAAGAAAATACCTGCATGAATATGTTCTTCAAGAGGGGAGTATTTTAGAGGTCAAAGAAGATGAACCTCTTTGAGATCTAAAATAGTATCACTTACAAAAAAGAAATTCCTAAAGCAAAATTTCCCGAATTTCTTTAACGTAAGGAGAGAGAGGGTGTTGAATTATGAGTTTTCTCCTTTATTTATAGAAGTGTGTTTGCTTAAAATATAAGCTAGGTTTGCTTAGAAAATCAGCAAATATGAATTAGGTCAGGTTTTATCTTTTAAAATTAAAATCTGATAGGCCTAAACCTGAGCTAATCGTTTCTGGGCTTAATTCACTACCTATGCCAATTGGCACTGTGGAATTGCTGATTGGCACTCCTCAGTGCATGGCCCAATTTCGTCTTCTGGTTCATTTTAGACTCTTTTTTTTTTTTTTTTTTTTTTTGGTATTTTTGGGTTAGGAATTGTATTTGGACATTTTTTAAATTTGTGTTCCCAAAAAAATCCATTTTAACTTGATAATTAAGTCTTTAGAAAATAATTATTTGAAAGATAATTACTTTAAAGGCCTAATGATCAACAATTACCATATTGTCATATTATCCATTTTATTCCTATGCAACCAAACTTATTTTTAATCAAAATCAACAACCAATCACATAAATTATTTAATTGATTTTAATTATTGACCAATCAAAATTAATCTCAATTAATCACACGTGATCGGTATCACCCAACTAAATGCATGCAAACCATGAAAACTTATCTTGTGATATCTTTCTGTCTGACAGTCCGATTTGAGAACCAGGCATATTGTTGCGATCATTAAAATGTCAAGATCATTTTTATGATATGGGATGAATGATTTAATGCATGAAATGAAATTATGATTTTTTGGTTACTTAGAATGATCATTTTAATAATTTCCCAAGATTAAATTATGGGTGCAAAATTATGTGTTATAGTCATTTTACATTTCTAGAGATACACCAGTCATTTTCATTGAAAAGCTAATATATATATATATATATATATATATAATAAGTGAAGCAGAGAGAAACTCCAATTGCAATGCTAAATTAGAATTCTAATCTATATTGTGTCACGTGTCAATATAAATATGAAATTGGAGTCTAATTTTCCTCCATCTGTTGTAATTCCAATGTGTTTTTTTTTCCCACACACACGTATTTTCAAGTTCACCTCCATTTTCTACACTCACGTATTTTCATGTTCATCTCCCTTTTCCACACCCATATATTTTCAGGTTCACCTTATTTTTCCTCACCGATTTAGGCACCTTAATATACAACTCCCCTCTTTTTCAATCAATGCTATGGAATTTCAAAAGATCTCTTGGTATCAATGATGCGTGTATTTGAGTATTTTTGTATCTTATATAAGAAGAGGTTCTTCAGATATTCTGATTGTATTTGTCTTTACAATTTTCATATTGGTTTATGTTTTGCAAAACGAATTCCAACCATTCCTAAGGTTTGATTACTGCTTTCTTTCATCTGCCTATACTGTCGTTCCTTTTTGTGTAAATTTTTTATTGTTTAATTATATAATTTTGTGGTTTTTCTATGATTGATGTTGCATATTTATTTTCTTTTATTTGTCTATACTTTCTTTCCTTTTTGTCAATAATTTTTATTGTTTAATTATAAAATTGTTTTGTTTTCCTATTATTGATGTTGCAAGTTTCTTTTCTTTTTCATAACATATTATCAACACGAATCTCTATCCAATTTCGAAAGGAAGTTGTAATCCTATTATTCTTCAATCATCAAAGACTATTTGTGTAATTTTCTCAACTCACTGTAAGTTTTCTTTTAAGGAATTAGCACTTATCCTATTTGTTTGTCTTTACGTTTTATGCTCATAATTTTAGTGATTTTTAATTGATTAAATTTTTTTTTATGAGATTCACGTTATTCTATTGTTATGAAATGCACGTTTTGAGATTCACATTTAATTGATTAAAATATTTTGCTAAAAATGGTTTGTGACAAAGCAACTTAATCATAACTGTGGGGGGTAGAAGCGTCAAAACACCATATGGGCCTGAGGCCTTGTCCGAGGATGCGAGTCCCACTAAAGGGGTTTTCACCTAACACTGCTTTCCAAGGGCAGCCGACCAGAGTGCCAGCCTGTTGAGCCGAGGGGAGAGTCTCCTCGGACGTATGATGGGGAGAGAACCTGGTGGCAAAACGCCCTAGTAAGGGCCCCTGAGGCTCAGTGAGCCATCTTTCCCCCCAAACGTGATGCCGAGGTGGGAGACAAGGGAGATGTGCATTGCATACCGTGACTGTCACTTCATTAAATGCCCTCCACCTACCCATCTGGCCGCATTAAATGAGGAAATGACCTCTGAAAGGATGGAGGATGGCCCTGGAGGCATGGGGGAGCGTTTTCAAGGAAATGACAGGTGGGAACCAAGGACAGGGAGTATAAGAGGAAATGGGGGAAACACTGGAGAGGGGATCCGGACTCTTTTTCTTGGCAGAAAGAAAGGAAGAAGGAGGCACGCCCTCTCCCCCTCCCTTGGAAAACAAGACGTTAACTTGCTCAGCAGCTCCTCGGCGTAGATCTGAGGAGGTAATCAGACCACTTCACCAGCCCGTCAACTCCCGGTAGTGTACTTGGACCTTACATAGCATCCCTCCATAGCGTCAGGAGGTCTAGGCTTGGAACCCATTCTCTACAAATTCTATTGTAAGGGTCACTTGGGCCGGCCCAGTCACCCATTTGGGCCTAAGGCTAGATTGTGTCCTTACAATAACTATATGTACCATGTATTAATCAACCTTGAATATATATGTTTATATAGCATTCTTTCATTAGAATTTTGTATAATAAAAATATTTGTTAAAAAATTACATAATGCTAAGTTTTATTAAACATGAATAAACTAAGTTTTTTAAATATGACTAAACTCATGATTAATAAATAAATAAATAAAAACCAATAGTATCACTTAAATAATAAAATGTAATATATTTATTTTCATTATTTTATTAAATTATATCTATTCCCGTGCAGTAGCATGGGTTACATATTAATTTACTCATAATGCGAATGCACTAGTTACTTTGGTTAAAACACAAAGATGGACACAAATAATCATGAATTTGATCGAAATGAGGGCCAAAAGGTATTCAAACACAAAAGGTAATAGTCAAATACATGGCAAGATCTTGTTCACGACGTGTGATTTGGTAAGAAAGAAGAAAAGGAAAAGTATAGGAGAGGAGATGATGGTTGTTAGGGCCCATCGATCAATGCTGGTGAAAAAGATAGGTAATAAGAAAAATAATAAAAAAAAAAAAAAAAAGTGGAAGAAGACAAATAGCCATTTAGGCACACTTTGCTTGGGTTAGATTGTTCAAATTTATCTTACGCTTCACCGCGCCTACTTGGTCAAAACTTCTCGGGACACTTTTGGTTGGATCAGGTTGGATGGCCTAGGTTAGATTGAGTGGTTATTGCTCACCCTTACACCATGGTACAAACAAAAATTTGATGTTGCAAGCTTTTCAACAACACCTAGCCAAATCCAAGATGGAGTCCAAGCCTCAAAATGAAGGTATGAAGGTAAAAAGATTAATACGAAAATTGAATTTCTATGTTTAAGCTTTCAAGGTTTAAAGAGTTTAAATTTAATAAGAATGTGGTTAGAGCAATCACATCAGAGCTTGAAAAATAGAAAAAATGGGTTAATTTTACACATTTTTACAAAAAAAACACACATCAGTGATTGCAAAAGTGTGTATATATCTAAAAGTGTTACAATAACCATGTATATATGCACGGTTGTTGTAACTTTTTATATATTATTTTAATATTTTTTCTCTCCCTTCACATTCTCTCTCTTCCCCTTACTCTCTCTCTTCAACCCATAATCTTTGCAACTGATAACCCGCACCACCAACCACACACAGACTGACCATTGCAACTCAGAACTGCCAACCACACATAGACCCACCACTACGAACAGACCCACCATCGCAACCCAGCATTGCCCACTACCACCACCGCAACCCAGCACTGCCTACCACCACCACCACAATACAGACACACCACAAAATCAGCCAAAATCAAACAAACCCACACATGGACACACACACCACAAAATCAACCAAAAATCAAACACACCCACCCATGGACACACCAACAGAAATAGTGAGAGAATTTTTGTGAACTTGTGGCTGTGGGTTGGTGCTTGGGTCGATTGGAATAGTGCTTGTGGATTGTGGATCGTTGATTGTGGATTGTTGCCTGTGGATCATTGATCAGTGATTGTGGTGCTTGTGGATTGTTGCTTGTGACCGTGAGGGAGAGAGGGAGAGGCGACTTCAACCAAGAGGGGGAGAGGGAGAGGTGAGTTTCATCATAGAGGCAGTGGTGTGAATGGAGAGAGAGTTTCAAATGGGTTAAAAAGGGAGAGCTGATAAATAATAATAAAAAGTAAGGAAAATATTATTTAAATAAAATAAATGATAGAATAAACAAATTGACGTTGGTGTTTTATAAAAGTAAGTGTGTAAAATAAAAAAAAAAGTATATTTTTTTTGCAAAATGGACAAAAATTTTACATATACGAATATGGATGCTCTAAAAGCCCTTGTTTACACTCTCCGATAATTGGTTGCCAAATTAAAATTTTGTAAATAAGAAAATAGGAATTGAAACACACAATGCCACTCTCTTTTTATACCCTCTCACTATCAGGAAAATTAAGCCCAAATCATCGTGTAGCAGAGGAGCCGTTGGTGCAATTGAGAGCCACCATTGGAGAGGCTGATATCATTGCCAGAGGCACCGCCGCATAGCCACTTGCAGGTCCCTTTAACCATTGCCAAAGAAGATGCTAGAGTTGATTGTTGGTGACTTTGGGTATGGGTATCTACTGCCCAGTCGGAAGCTTAGGAAGATTGTTATTTGATGCCAACACAAATAATATGCTGATTCCAATATTATTTGATACCAACACGGCAACACCAAGAGTCTAATTTTATTTTCTGGGCAACCAAACACTTGGCCTTTTGTCATCGGCACTTAGGTTTTTTTTTTTCAGACTACTTGAGAGCTTGCAAAGTGGAAGATTGAAGAGAACCCAGGAAAAAATAAAAGGCTTAAAACAAGAGCTTGTGCACCGTCAAACACAAGAAGTGTTGGTAACCAAAAAAATAACTTTTTTTTTTTTACCATTATCCAAAAACATATCTGACGGATTTTTGCTTGAGAGCTGGCACAGTAAGAATGATGAGAAGCCAGCAACAAAATGGTCATAAGCAAGAGCTTGAGCACCACCACACACAAAGCCAAGTGTTGGTGACCCCCAAAAAATTGTTCTTAATATGATGAATGAATGTGTGTGGTCGGTCCTATTTTACAAATTGTGAAAAGTTGTGAAAAGATGATGTGGCATGCTATTGTTAGAGGGTGTAAAACTCTCATTCTTACTAGATTTGAACACTTTTTTTTTTTTTTTAATGCAAAATTTTTACTATGCATAATTAACTCAAAATTTTTAAGTAAATGAAATTCTATATCACTTGTCTAAATTGACTTTTCCCGAATAATTCTGAATCCTCAAAAAAGATTGATCTAAAGTGGAGATATCGCAAGTAAAGCGATATTTCCACTTTGAGGGTTAAAGCTGAAAACTTCTTAATGAGATGGTGATGTAGGACAACCTAGGCTTCTTACCTAGATTAGTCCTGCCTAGAACCTTAGGCTTCCCACCTAAGGTGTTTGAAATCACCACCAAACAATTCAATACAATCTCTGCAAATAATCTCAATAATAATAATAATAATAATAATAATAATAATAGTCTGTCTACAAAAGAAATCATCTGGAGTTTTATATGTAGCTTCCAGGAATCACAAAGATAAGGATAAACTCTCCTAAACAAATCCTAAACAATTTCAAATACTAATCTGATAATCCTAAACAATTTCAAATACTAATCTGATAATCCTAAATAAAGGGTAATGATGAACTAATCCTAACCAAACTCAAATATCAATCCAAACTAAACAAATAACTACGCTACAATATGAAATTATCCATTGAAAATCTAAAATGAAATATTAAAATAACTTTTGGTAATGCTCCTGCATTATACTCCCCTGGTTTAAGAAAACTCGACCTCGAGTTTTGTAGTGATGAAGAATTAAGACTTTGGTGCTTAATACTTCCTTCAGATCAGAAATCACCCTAGGAAGCACTGAGAGTAGAATAACCTTCAATTCCATGACACCATAGAACTCCTCTGGAAACACAAAATAAACGTGTTGAATAAGCACAATTTTATCTTGAACCATAGTATCAACCTTTTGGACTTCAACAACTTGTAGATGTTCATCAACCTCATGGATCATGAAGTGCTCAGTACCACTTTCATTAGAATCAACCTCCACATCAAGTGCACCCTCTAAATCTTCGCTCACTTGTTGAAATTTCTCTTCTTGTGTAGACTCTATAATAGGTTCTTCTTGCTGCATGAATGTTGAAACGTCATCTATTGGCAGTTATACCTCTATTTCAACATTAGTCTTTGGTGGAACTTGAGCATCCTTTTTCTGAGTAGAAGAGTCTAGCAAAACCATTATTTTTCTTAAGTCTTGAGCTATGGCAGTAAGTTCTTGACGGAAGGATGAGGTATTTTCTTTCTGAATACTATCTCTGTGGTGTAGAAAATTCCCATGAGAGGATTGGGGTTGATAATTCTCTTGACAGCATTGGGGAGCATATTTCTCTCTAAGTATTTGTTTCATTTCATTCCAATCAGTTATGGTAGGCTTGCTCCTTCCTTTGAGATTATTCTCAATACTACGCCAAAAGTCTCTAACTCTGCTTCTCAATTTCAACCTGGCAAACCTTACCTTATTAGCATCTGGCAGACATATTTGATCAAAGAATTGATCCATTTCATCTAACCAATTAATGAAGGTCCATGGATTTGGACGTCCATCAAATATTGGTGCTTCTGAGACTACCATGATTCACTAGAATGGACTTTCAACAATCTAAAATGAACATGGGCTTGGTATTCTGGGCTTTGGCTGGTGCTCTGTATGATCATTATGTGGGGCTTGATGAGCGTGGCTTTTAATTGAACTCTAGTGTCTGTTGGAACTTTTCTGCCTTTGACTTGTTTTTTTTTTGAAATACAATAAAGAAAGACTACACTATAAAACTAAAAACTACTAGTGTCAAACAGTAACACGTACCATTGAAACTAAAGAAAACTAGAAACAAGGGAAAACGAAAAGAAAAGAAGCGGCAGAGCAAGCCAGAGACATTGGTGAAGAGGCGCTCGCAAGAATCATCGGCGAAGAGGCAGCGTGGCTTATTGGGGTTCACTGTCGGTGGTGCGCGATGGTGGAGATCAGAGGTGGTGAGTCAGATCGTGGGAGCGATGGTGACGGAGTGTCGGCGGCGGCTGTTGGTGATGATTTCGGCGACGGGTTATGGGATGGCATCATTCCGTTGGTGGGATCGGCGTAGGGATGGCCATGGGTAGGATATGGGTATACCCGATCCATACCTTACCCGAAAATTTTACCCATGGATACTCGAATATCAATATCCATTAGTATCTAAACTTGAATCTTACCCGAATTATTATCCATGGATATCCATACCCTACCTGAAATCCATTTATTATTATTTTTTTAATAATAATATCCATACCCGAATCTTACCCGAATCATTTTAACTTAAAAACTAACCAATAGCTTTATCTTAAAAAAGAAAAAACAAATCAATAAAAAATTAAAAAAAAAATTATTGATTAAAAAATTATTAGGGCTACCATTAACTAGAATTAAGAACCTCTTAAACACCATGAGGCTATAGACGTAAAGCTTGGCACAATAAGTAATGCTTTTTAACACATTAATACCAATGGAAATCATTTTACATACTGAGTATAAAATAACTTGCCACTATCAAATTGCATTTTTCTACATGCCAAAGATACTTCCATCAGTTATAAGTTCAAAAACTCACAAATGCCAATGGCACTATTAGGAATTCAAACATAAATCCTTATTCGCAAACAATAAATTCAACTTTAAAAACATATTATTTATTGGATCCAATCCATTAAACACGATTCTACAGTAAATAAAAAAAAAATAGCATAGCCATCAAAATTATCTAGAACAATCCACGCTAGTGGATTGAATGAAAGGTAGATTAAAATTCCATGCTAGTGGATTGAATGAAAGTCAGATTAAAATTCCAATCACAATCCATAATTCAAAGCATTGCCAATAATATAAATTATGGTTTACATTGACTATAAGAATCCAAGCAAATGAATTGAAATGCAGATGAATAACCAATCCAGATTCCAGGCTATAAAACCAATACCTTATTTGTATATTTATTACAAGCCACCAACTCTCACTCCAACACAATAATCAATACTATTGGATTCAATTCAAAAACATCCGATTGTTCATCGATCAATTAACGCACCCAGAATTAACCAAACCTGGAAACAAAAAACAAAAAAGGCAAAAAAAACCCAGATACAATTTCAATCAGTAAACTCATCAAGATCCAAAAAAAAAAAAAAAGTCACAAAAAATTTAGAAAAGATCAAACTTGGATCGAAATTTATTTCCACAAAACCCACCGGTTGAAGCAAAACCCAGATGCGAAATCTTATAGAAAACTAAGATCTGATGGTGCAGCCACTTGTGACCTTATAGCACAGTTGGAAATAGAATTTGAGATAGAGATTGAAATTTTATTAGATAAAAAATTAAAAGATAAAATAAAATAAGGAAGCAACACATGTTATTCACAGGACCTGTTTCAGACAACCTTGAAAAAAAGAAGCAGTACAACCCTGAAACAAATGCAGGGGAACAATGACCTGTTATGTAGAAAACAACAACTATGAAAGAAAAAAACCATGGGCATACCAAACAGCAACAAAAATTACACAATCAAGTCACTGAGCAATATTTTCCTCTGCCTTTTCAGTTGTTTGTCAAGCAAATGCCAACTCCTAAAATAAATTTTACGAATTCCCTTAACATGAAGGTCCATGTACATTGAATAAAAGTCATCTAAAGTCTATTACATACTATCATCACAAAATACTACTATTTCCATGGTAGTGAAGATCAACATGTAAAATTGCATCAAAACTTTGGTCTATGTTTAGTCCACATCTTCTGCAAGTTGCTTTCCTGCACTGTGAACACCAAAAATTTGCCAGCAGTCACCACAAATTCACCAGAAAGAGCTTTTAAAAAAAAAAAGTAGCAGAGAAAACAAAGGTAACAAAAGTAAATAGAGAACATACCCATAATGTTCTTATACCTTGGAACATCAACTAACAGTGCAGGACCTGTCAAATTAGTATTTTTGAGCTTATGCATTTGTCAATTTATGTATAACAAATGTACTTCAATAATTATTATTCAATTTATGTATAACAAACTTAGGTCTATGTTCAGATTTCTGTAGCATGCATTACGCCTCTCTCTAATTAGCATATCATTCTAACTCTACCTAAACTAAAGTACTAGTTTCCAAACATTGACCAAAATCAAGGAAAATAATACCTGTCTATTAGTCTGAAAGTTCCATGGCATGACTTTCCTCCACTTCATTTTCTTCATAATCATCAAGAATGGTTTGAATGGTAGTATGAACACCTTTAAGTTCGCTCCATAACCAACTCTGCCCATACATCAATGCTTCTAAGGTATCATGATGAAGACAGCTATGGTGTGGACTCAACAATCTCCCGCTAGTGCTAAAAGCCGACTTTGAGGCAACTGTTGTCATAGGAATAGCCAAAATATCCCTTGCAATGCGTTCCAAGGTAGGATACTTACTACCATTTTGCTTCCACCAACCCAAAACATCAGTTCTAGGTGACACTTTCTCACTAGCATAAAGTTTAAACTCCGATATAATATCCCTACTCCTTTGGCCTATGTTAGTAGTCGCATTACTAACAAACAAATCATAGTCCCTCATTGTATTATCATGTTCATGTGCAGCATTTGATATAGATGTAGAAGATGAAGCTTTAGAAAAAATGACTCCTCTATCAATGTTTTCTATGTCATACTCCGCAAATAACTCAAAAAGAAGGTTCTTAACCTTGTCAATTTCTTCGTTAGCCTTACTACCGTACATTTTATTAAAATAAAATGTCAATAACATCAATTTATATCTTGGATCTAAAACCATAGCCAAACTCATGATGTCATGAACGTCACTCCAATATTTATCAAACTTAGCTAACATCTTTGCTGCCATTTTCTTAACCAACTCATCTTCACTTGAAAGCCATTGATTTAACTCCATCTTCAACCGGAAGACCGAAGGAAAATAATGATTAGCCATAGGGTAGGCAGTACCAAAAAGTAACTCAATAACTTTATGAAAGTAACCCAACTTCTCACAAACAATTTGTGCTACCTCCCAATCCCTATTAGTTGGAGCAGACTGATACTGAGGCTCACAACATAGTAAACAGGGAAATACATCTTTATAAATCAAGGCAGTTGAAAGCATCAAATATGTGGAGTTCCAACGAGTCCTACAATCAAGTACCAATTCCTTAGTACTTGCAATATGCGATTGGTGAGATATTTTTTCAAAAATTTCTGATCTTTTTGGCGATTGTGTCCAAAAATATACATTACTTCGAACCTTCTCAATACCATCACCAATTACATTGAAACCCTCTTGAACAACCAAATTTAGAATATGTGCTGCATAATGCACATGCAACAATTTTCCACCTAAAATAAGTGAACTAGCTTCAAGCTTATCCGAAACAAGTTTCATCATGCCATCATTGTTGCTAGCATTATCTACAGTTATGGCAGATAACTTCAAATCAATGTTCCAATCAGAAAGACACTCCAAAAGGATTTTAGAAAGAGAATACTTATCATGTGGAGATGGTACACGAATAAACCTAAAAAAAAAAAAACATAAATATGGTTAACTAAAGAAAACAGAAAGTTAATAAGCTTGCTTGAGAATCTAAAAACTAGTACAACAAAATGACCTCAAAGAAAAAAAAAATACCTTATAACTCGGCTTTCCAAAGTCCAAGATTCATTTATGTAGTGCACTGTGATTACCATGAATGACCTCTTACTGTTGTTTGCAGTCCACAAGTCCATTGTGATTGCAACTTTACTTGCATTCTTGTCAATTTCTACCATAGTCTTCTGCTTCTTTTCATTATAAATTTTTTTGATATCTCGCTTCAATGTGTTTCTTCCTACTATCTTAAAATTTGGCCGAAGGCCACCAACAAAATCTCGAAACCCAACATGATCAACAATTGCAAGAGGGTACTCATGCAAAATGACCATTCGAGTAAGATCCCTCCTCGAAGCCTTCTGATCCTCTTCATTAAAAACACTAGGGCTTGAGATCCCTTTACTTCTTGTCCTATTGTGTTGTTTGACAAGAACTTGCTTCCTAATATCTGTTACTTCCCTCGGAGGACTTGCTTCCCTCGGAGCACATGGACAACTCTTTGCTATGTGCAGTTTTAAATGAGTCGTCCCTGATGTACTTGCTCTAGCCATAAGTCTTCCACAGTAGTTGCATTGGGCCTTAACTTTCCTGTCAATATTCTTTTTCTTAAAATGATTCCATACGTCTGAAGTTGTTCTTCTTTTAGTGCCTTGTTGTTGTGGATTCTCAACCAGAACAGACTCAACTTCCTCTCCAAACAACGATTGTAATTCTGATGTCGTGCTAGTTGGGGGCCTTGGGGCTGGGGTTGAGGCAGAGGATGTGGCAGACATGTAGGCAATTGCAAAGAGAGAGAGAGAGAGAGAGAGAGAGAGAGAGAGAGAGAGAGAGAGACAGATAAGATGAGGTTAATAAGATTAGTTCAACCCCAGTATACTTAATTATATGGGTCATACTTTACTATAAACGTAAGGTTAATTTGTGGTTTATCAAAAGCAACACGAAAACTACAAAATAGCATTAAAGTGGTCCAATTTGATTGCTTTTCAAATGTGTACAGAGTATAGACTATTAGTGTTTAAAGAAAGGTTCAGCCATTAAACAAAAAATTGAGAATGTTTGAAGAATTACCAAGTCTTACATGCTCCATTTGTGAAAAACGTTAGACAGATTCACTCCTCTCTATAAATAGACATATCCCCATATAGAAACAAACACCTTAATGCAATCAAAAACCAAATCTAACACATACCCAGCTGATAAAATTCAATCGAAAACCAAATTCGACACATACCCAGCTGAATTCAAACTCTAAAACCAAAATCTAACACACACTAGTTGACAAATTCAATCTAGAAAAGTAAACAAAAGCTAATAATCAACAAAACCCAGATACCCACAGAAAAGATTGAAACCAAACTAGCAAAAGGGGGAGAAAAGAACGAGTCATTTACCTGTGCAAGCGAGCGGTAGAAAAGACCAAGCGCAAAACACAGAGAGAGAGAGAGAGAGAGTGACGGTGAGGAGAGGCATAGACTGGAGAGCTCTGAGAGTGAGAGTGTCCGTGAGGATGAGGAGAGGCAAAGAGAACGTCTAAGTGTGAGTGACGGTGAGTGAGACTGTGAGAGAGGTTTAGGGTTTTTTTTTTTTTTTTTTTTTTTTTTTTTTTAATACGGGTCGGGTTTGGATAATATCCATATCTTACCCGAATAATTCGGGTAATATCCATACCCTATCCAGTTAAGCTCTACCCATGAAGAACCGGGTATTACCCGGAACATTTGGATCGGATAGGGTTGGATATTCATTACCCAATGGGTATGGCCATCCCTAGATCGGCGGTTGGCTTTCAACTCTCTTCTGTCTCTGTCGCTGATTTGATGGATTAAAGTTGTGAATCTGAATTATTATTATTATTTTTTGGGTGGAATTTATGCTCTTTGTTTCTGATCTGGTGGTAGTCTTCAAAGTCGGGCACGGATTGGGGTCACAGGTTTTGGGGGAGTAGTGGGCTTTTTTGTTGGTTTTGGGATGAAGAATTCGTGTGGCCAAAGGGGGTATATGGTTCAGGCTGGTTTGCAGATCTCGTGAGGTAAGAAATGTGGTTGCGTTGGTTTGCAAATCTCGTGGGGTAAGTATTTGAGTAATGGCATATTTGGCGATTGAGTTGTTTTCTGATGGTGGTGAGTGTGGCTGTGGGTTGTCAGTTGTGATTTTGGGTTGTTGAAAGAGGTGATCGGTTGGGCTCTGATACCAAGTTGATGCAGGACAACCTAGGCTCCTCACCTAGATTAGTCCTACCTAGAACCTTAAGCTTCCCACTTAAGGTGTTTGGAATCACCACCAAATAATTCAATGTAATCTCTGCAAATAATCTCAATAATAATAATAATAATAATAATAATAATAATAATAATAATAATAATAATAATAATAATAATCTGTCTACAAAAGAAATCATCAAGAGCTTTATATGCAGCTTCCAGGAATTACAAAGATAAGGATAAACTCTCCAAAACAAATCCTAACAATTTCAAATACTAATCTGATAATTCTAAACAATTTCAAATACTAATCCAATAATCCTAAATAAAGGATAATGATGAACTAATCCTAATCAAACTCATATATCAATCCAAACTAAACAAACAACTACGCTATAATATGAAATTATCCATTGAAAATCTAAAATGAAATATTGAAATAACTTTTGGTTATGCTCTTGCGTTATACCAACTTTTTCAAGTCATAAATTTTTATCATCAATCCAAATGATTTCATTGGAAAGTACACTTCAAGGGCTCTACAACGACACTAGAATCCCCCAAAATAGAGGCTGGAGGAGGAGCTTTTAACGAGTTATTCAAAGTTGAGGGAAAATTAGTCAAAAAGCTCAAAGCTGGCCTTTTGTGCAGGAAAAACACAATGTTGATCACATGCATCACTCTGCTTTTGTATTCAAGTCTAGGCATTACTAGGACTCTTCGTTTGGAGGTGGTGTTAAGAAAGCATTGTTTTGCACTTAATTAGTGTTAGCGGTTTGTGATTGCCCTAAATTAGAGTTTCAGTAGAGGCGATAAAAGAGTTTCATTCAAGCAATTGATCCAATTCAATCCAAGGTGGAAATTCATTAATGTGGTCTCAAATGGGTATATTTGAGGCTTTAGTTTTGTGAAAGTTTCGACAGTGACACTTTCTCTCTGTTGTTGCTTATGGATATATCACATATGCTTTAGGTCACTCAAATCACGTGAATCTTCTATCGCCCTCAGAGATTGTTTTATTCTAGTCTTTACAATTTATGTCAACCAAGAGATATTAATTATTCAAGAAGAATTTCTCCATTGATTACTTATCAAACAACACATTTGAAGTACATCAAACCCCATGTTCCATGACACACCTAAACAAACTTTTGCCAATTGATTAATGATAGTGAAGAAATAAATTATTTCCTAAAGGAAAACAATGACTCTCCGTTAATGGAGTCAATTTTTATCCAAGGCCATGATAGTGCTGAGGTTCATGGGGCTCATGTAGTCAGTAGAGCCGGTCAGGATCTGCTGAACAATAATTCTGTTCGCCTTTTCAGATGGATGGAATGGATCCCAAAATGCATACAAGTCTCGGTTGGGGCACAAGTTGGAGAGTGCTGTGCATAGTCCAATGCCATTGTAAGGTCCTTGCCCACAACAAGCCATCTTTGATGTACTAAACCCTGCCCAACCACAACATGCTCATGTTATGTCTTATTTTTTTACCAACAATTAATCCTGCAATATCCATTGTATAGAAAATGTTCTTTGAGATAGGAAAATATTCTATCATTTGTGTATGGTTGGGATTATTATTGATTTTATTGTTGTGAAATTTTATTGTGTCCTTAACATTATTTTTTGTGGTTATAATTAAGACATTGCAAATAAATAGTTAGACATTGAACCCAACATACCATATGCTTGAGGGTTAGTAACGAAGTCAGTGTGCGTTTGTTGAGTATTAGCAGCAATGAACACATCTCTGCCAATTTTGTTATTCAGATCTCTTATCATTTGAACAAGTTGTGGGTTGTACAAGGCAGCGGCTCTTTGGAGTTCAGCTGAGCATCCACCATTTGTACCTCGCATGGCCAATTCTGCTGGAACGCAACCCAGTGGTCCGGTACCCGTCACAAGAACCCTTCGTGCTCCAAGATCATATAGCTTCTGCAATGAGATAAAAAACATTGAAGGAAGCATTAATCATTTGGCAAGTGAATTTGCTTTTTTTTGGGGGAGAATGAAAATGTATTTGCTATTCACTATAGTTACTAGTGCATTTTTTTTCATACTTCGATTTTCTCTCAAAATTTTTATTCCAATTAAAGTTTATTGTCAAAAAATTTAAGAAATTTTCATTATCTATTTTAAATTATTTTAATAATTTATTACATATATATATATATAATTTTTTTTTTTGTTGAAAAGAACTCAATCTTTGGGCGTTTTCTACATATATAATGTTGAATAATTTTTGTTATTTCATACTTACTATCTATTTTAGTATTCAATTTTAATTATAATAATTAAAATTTTTTTTGGCATATGATATTTTTTTATTAATATACTAACTGCTAAGGTATGACAACACTGATTTTCTCTCAAAAATGTATCACCCCAATGTCTAATTGATCATGCACGAAAGAAAAACAGAAAACAAAAGCACACTGCTTTTGGCCTGAGCAACCAAATGTCTCTACTTGGAGATGATTTTTTGTCTATCTTTAATTTTATTGGTTACTTTTTTGTGACTAGCTAGCGGTGCATTGCACGTAGAGCCAAACAAAAGCATAGCAAAGTTAATGGTAAATTACCTGTAAAAGTTTTTTGTACTCTGAGATGAGAAACTTGACATAATTTGGAAGTTGGTATTGGCGAGACCTTGCAGAAAATGGCACCAAGTAGTAGTTGTTTACAAAATCATTGCCTCCAACAGTGATGAGGACAAGCGCTTCTTTCACTAGTCTCTTAGCTTGGTCACTTCCAATAAGATTACTTACTCTTTGCTGGTATTCTTGAAAGTATTCCAATTGTCTGTACATTCTTATTATGTTTAGCTGCAAAAAAATACAATTATATATAGGCCATTTCTTATATTAGCATTTGCATTTTGATAGTGCTTTCAAGTTTTTGAAAGAAAAAAACTAATTGTACGATAGAGGCATATGATACAATTAATGTACGTATTAGACTTTCAGTATTTCTCATGAACCATGACATATGGAGTAGTTTTATAAAATAGTGAGACATTTAAATAAAAGGCATTATCCACACGAATTATAGAAAGATTAATTATGTGGTTGCAAACTAGAAAAATTAATTGTGTTAAAGAAAATTCGCATAGTATGTCTAGCATCGTCGACATTAATTACTTTTATCGTATACTGATTATATCAGATTACGCCAATGATCATGAAAAGGAGAAAAAATAATGTGTGTTCCTAAATTTGTTGGTTAAACTTAAGATGGCCATTGATCACTTACAAACTGAATTCCAGTGTCATTGAGGATTCCAATGCCTGCTGAAGCAAAGTTGGCACCAACAAGGAGCTTTTGTCCTGTGAGCGCAGGACTCAAGTATGGCAATGTGGGCTCAGAACCGAGCTGCTCACCTAAAAAAGCAAACAATTCACTAAATACATATTTATATACCTATTGATAGTCATGCACGTACAAAGTAGACTAGAGAGTAACTTCAAACAATGATTTGATAATTATTAAAGCAATAATGCGGATTGAAACCCAACTGATAAGGTCAGGGATGTTAAGGCCATTGGAGAAACGCCCTGTAGGACGATGAGTTGGATAATCAATGCCATAAGGTGGTGAATCGGCACGGGCACTTGTAGCCAGGTAGTTGTTGTTGCCATTGTCAACAAGTGAATCGCCAAAGACGAAGAAAGCCCTGGCATCTGCTGTGTGAACAATGTTTCCTATAGCTAATGCAAGACCCAAAACCATCCAAGAAATGAAAGTGGATGAGGCTTCCATTGTTGTGGTGTGAGTAACTGTTTAGAACTGCCTTTTGTTTTGGACTAAGAATTCCCTGTAGTTGGTGTAAGACTGGGGATGATCTAGGGTGTTTTATAGCTTGTGGATTCTAGCAACATTGTATGGATTGGACCACCAAAGATAAAAGCAGGGAGGACGGTGGTAATTGTGTTAGCTAGGGGAACAGTTTCTACCAGCTTTGAAACTAATCAATGCCATAAAATATAGATATGCTGAAGATAGCTTTTGGTTCAAAATCTTTAATTCTTGCATGATTTCACTTACAATCTAATCTAAAATAGCAATGTGTGTTCGGTTGCTGAAAAATTCGAACCATGAGAGTTGTATATTCTTGAAAGTTTAAACTTACAATAATTATAATTCTCAAGAATTGACAATTGCGATGTTCATATATACTTAAAATTTGAATTTGTATTGTATTTTAAACAAAACTATATCTATAGAATATAAATTTTGGTGTTTAAGATAATCCTATACAATTTGGCCATTAGTAACTAAATAATTGATAACTTTGATAATTATCGATAAATTTTGGTATAACCAATACCTTCAAAATTAATAAATATATTTTGTTTTTCTATCTAGCATTTCAGAAAAAAAAAAAAAAGATAAAAAAAGAATTTAATTTTTTAAAATTAACTTATATAGTTATTTTAAGGGAAAGAAGTGAAAAATTTATTTTGAGTGTCGCATTAATAATTCTCACAAAAATAAGATACCTGAGAATTGATATTTCTTATCTAAAATGTGGAAATTAAAGTCCCGTAACTTTTGAGAATTGAGATGTTTATAAGAATGGTAATTCTTAAAAAACTCAAAAACTCATGAATGAAAAACTACATTTTCTAGGACTTTTTAAGAATTAACAATTGTCAGGGTCAATAGATTGATTTTTGGCAAAATATGAACAAATCCTTGAGTCTTGTTAAGCCTGTAATGTGTTTTATTTTTTATTTTTAAAGTCCAAGTCAAAGACCAATTAAGACATCAAGCTCAACATGTCCTTGATTAATTGAGACAAGATCAACTGCATGCAAGCTCGATAGTCATCTTTTTTTTTAGAGATAATTACAGCTGCTACTAACTCCATAACTCGAGCCTTTTTCCCCCTAAACCCCAAGCATTTTATACATGGGGAGGTGTAAATCCAATTATAAGGCCTTTGACAGCTCGATAGTAGTCGATTATTAAAGAATTGCAGATTAGTTTTCACTATGATGCAATTTGTATTATGGTTTGTATTATGTTAGTTGTAGAAGTTGGTTTTGTATCCCTAATTAGAGAACTTAAATAAAAGCACAACCTTTCATAAGGTTGTTGAGGTAGAAACTCTAAGGGATTTAGAGGGGGAAAAAAAAAAATTCTAAAGCCTCTAGCCTCCACCTATTCAATCTGTGTTTTTAGAAGCAAACAAGGAATCATCATTAACGATGTTGTCGCCGCCATACTGCAAATCAAATCTTAAGCCACAGAGTCTAGTAATTAAGTAACAATACTAGGATCGGGTATATTGTTGTATTGCATTTGTCTTTTATTTTTATGCCACTTACTCTTTGCAGTATGGTTGCATGCATAATTAACTGAATTGGAACTCAACAGTATAATTGATTAATTAATCAATTTTGCATAATTTGAGTTAAAATCAATCAAATAGCGACTAAATTTCCTAGCACTAATTTTTGAATGGAAATTTAATTTAGAGTACACCATCCATTAATTAGCCCTAAAAAGAGAACGCCGAAATATCCTATAGTCTTTCAACATCGATCAGAATGAACCAAAATCCATGCATGTGAGAAGGTTCAATAAGGACCGCTTCACATCAACGTATCAAATTCTAAACGTGAGCCCTGATCTTTAAAGGGAAAAGAAAATTCCTGAACCAAAACTCAGTACGACTCAAGGATACTTTGTCTTTCAAAAAACAAGAATCACCATTTCTTCTCTTTTTGTTGATAGTGATATTAATTATATTGTATAAATTAGTTGGGAATTTTGTGCAACATTATTTTGGTCTAATTTAAGAGAATTTCCTTTCAAAGCGATTTTTTTTTTCGTGTAACATTGTGAAAATAGGGTTTATAGTGTCAAGTCATTTTAAATATTAAATAATATAACACTAAATTCAGATATCTAGGTTTTATATTAATATTTAGTTTAAACCATTTTAGACTAATTAAAGATTTTAATGAAATTTTGTCTACTGCTAGTGACTAAATATTTCATTGATATGATGTAGGCCCCACAATTAATAGAAAGCCTTGAATCCTTTGATATCAACTAGAAACCCCATATGTCAACTTTTAGGTTAGCTCTCAATTAAAACATAGTCATGAAAGGAAGAAGGTACGAGGCCCTTTTTCTCTTGTGCCATGTGATATACATAAATGGGATAGGCTTGTGGATGAAGCTGCACTCAATAGTTTACTCTCACCGCTCAAACCCATGACAAATTGGAACAATGAATTATTGACGCTTTTGAACACTTTTACCAAAAAACAATTTTATTTTTTATTTTTTAAGAATTTGTATCAGTTCATGCAAAAATTTCCATTTATTTTATTATAAAAAATTATTATTTTTACACAACCACATCAGATTATCTATTTTACATTATATTCAATAGAATATTTATTTTTTACTATTGTTCATGTCCTTTTTTTTCCCATTGGTTTTCCTTTGTGTGAGAGAGAAAAAGATAAATGAAAAAAAAAATTGATATGCACATAAAACAGTAGTCACACACACACACACACACACACACACACACACACACACACACACACACACGTAATTGGTGTAGCTAGAGATAAAATGCTATATTTTACAATTTTGTATAAACTAATGTGGGAAATTTTTAAAATTGAATGTCCAAAATTTACCTCTTAAATTATTATGTATTGGCTTCCAATTAGCTCAATTGATAAAAAAATTTATGATTGAATAAGAGATTTAAAGTTCAATCATCGTCTATACCAAAAACTGATTGGTGTCTTAGACCCTTGGTCTGATGATAAAAAGCTATCATCATGAATGGATTCTATAAGTTAAAAGTTCTCTATAAAAAAAAAAAAAATATTATGCATTGTTTCCCTACCAAAAAAAAAAAAAAATTATTATGCATTGACTGATTGACTCTATAGGTAATTTGCTTTTTTGGCAGAATAAATGCTCAGTACTATTAGTCGGTGAGAAGGAATGAATGCTATATACCTAAGTTTGCGGTGTGACTTGAAGCAGTGCCAAAGCTGATAGCATATATCTTTGCTAATTTCCTACTATATATTAGACTGTATTTATTAGGTTTCTATTTTTAGGTTGGCATTGGATTTGGTTTTATTTTTCTATTTTTAATTTGGAATTGGATTTGGTTTTGCTTGTTCTATTTTACGTCGTTGTTTTTGGCCGTGTATAATATAAGTAGAGAAAAAGTTACGATGGATATACCTATTCTGGTAAATGAAATTATGGAAAGTGAAAACTAATGTATTTTTTGAGTTTCCTACTTATCTTAAACGGGTGCCAAGTGGGTTAAGTCTACTTGTAAAATTTAAATAATACATAAAATTTAAAATTCATTTTACACATTCTAAAGTTTACTAATGATATTATCACCATAAAAGAACAAAAATACTAAATGTCGTGGACCACATCAAATGTGTGACAGTAGCGTGTAAAAATTGACATGATGATGAGATCCAAGAGTGAGATTGAGAAGCAGACACAAAGATAATGACATCAGAAATGTTGAGGTGTAGTTTTAAGCCTCGTTGGGGAGGAGGGAATGGAATGGAATGTAATAGAAATGAATGAAAAAAATAATTTTAGAATATTCTTCCATTCCCTTGTTTGAGAGTTTTAATGGCGGGAATAGAAATCTCATTCCCTTGTTTGGGAGTTTAAATAGGAGGGAATGGAATGGGTAGGAGAGAATACTCATTCCTCTCTATTCCCTTAAAACCTCAAATTTTCATTCCCCTCGAAATTGGGAGGAATGTAAGGAAATGAAATTAGATTTAATGATTTTTTCACTAAAACTTCCAAAATACCCCTATATATTCAACCCATTATTTTAAAATAGGGATCTAATAGTAATATTGTCATAAAATGATTCCAGTCCATTTCCTCCATGTTCCTCTCAAACAAGATTACTTACATTCCATTCATTTTCATTCATTTCCATTCCTTTATTTTAAAACATCCAATCAAGGTTACTTAATTCCATTCTATTCCATTCTTTTCCATTTCTTACCCTTACTTATATACATTCCATTCCATTCCATTCTCTTCCTTTCCATTCTCTTATGATTATTCCATTCCATTCCCTTCTCTTATGAACTCCCAAACAGACCCTTAAGGTTTTTTTTTCTTCTTTCCAATGTAATAATGGTAAGGCATACTAAAATATTAGGTTATCGTATGAAAGAAATCACACTCTGTGAATGTGATCGATGTGAATTGTCCCATTTGGCCAATTCTCTTGATTTTATTTATATGAAAAACTCCCTTACGCGATTGACCCGTGGGTTGACTTGACTTAACCTAGAAATTAATTGGGTTAGGTTGGTTTGTTTTTACTCCAAGTAAAAAAATCTCGGGCGTGTTGGGTATTTTTCTTCAGGTTTGGGTTAGATAAACAAGTCTAATCCAATTTTGCCAAATCCAAGTATATTACTTATTACACTTTAATTTTTGGGTGTATTTTAGTGTACAATTGTTCTCTTTTCTTTTTTATTTATTTTTGAACTCTACAACATCTTCATTTTACATACATATTATGCATATGAGCAAATGATAAAGGCGTATTTTACATTCATATTACATGCATATGAGCAAATAATATCTTTAAAGGCATTGATTGCACACTCTTGTTAATGTACATAATCTGTACACATCAACAATTTCATATGTTAAATGTGGATATTGTTTATTAAATTGAGGACGTTTGTATATATAGAGTGTACATTAATAAGTGGGGAAGAATATTTTCCCCATATACGTGAGATGTGAGATAGAGGTGTTACACATAAGATGACGAAATTATTCTCCAAAAGTAGGGACAAACAAAACTTGGTTCTTGATTTAACAAGTTGGTATGTTCAGAGTCTTCAGATAGTTGTCGGTAACAGATTGTATAAATATGTTAAGCTTAACGTAGCAGGAGAAACAGTTCAGCAAGCAAATTATAGCCCCACTAAATAGATGAGTATTGTACCTTCTGGCAATCTTCTGGTTCCTTGTTTCTCTTATTCACTGGTAGGTTTCTTTTAAATGTAACAATATTATGCAAACTTGAATTTTCAGGCTCTTCAATTTACGACTGGGCTTGACAATAATGAATTTTACAACCCTATCTTAATTACTTATATCACAGAAAGTACAAGCAGTATGGGTTCTTTCTGGTGGGCAAGTAAATGCTCACATGAAACTTGCTAAGAAAAACTGGTTTGCCAATAAAATGCGTGGCTTAAAAGTGCAAAAATTCATCATTTTCATTTTGTATAGGTTCTTCTAATGCTCATGGCTTGTTCAGTTCCAACCGCATTTTGTGAAGAACATCAAATGTCATTAAATCTACTGCCACATGCACTGTCCAAATGTTTAAACACATATATATACAAAATGGGAAATTTAATTACCAGAGTTTATCAAGAATTATGTTTGTGAAGGTGATAAATAACTAATTATCACAAATGTAGACCCAGCTGTGAGAAATTGTTGAATTAATAATTTATTCCAATACTTATACATGTCAGTGGGCTCCAGTGCTTCTTCTTTTTCCCCTCATGTGTCAGCCAAGCACGTATCCTCCTACTCCCAAAATACCAATTTTCCAAATAGCAAGTTAAAATAATATTTTTTTCACAACTTGATTACCAAAGTGACAAGTTTTATGTAATTATTATTTTATTTTATGAAATAAAATTATTTTTACATGTAATCATTATTAACAACTTTTTATTTTTTATTGTTATGTATCGTTACAATATATTATATCAACAGCTATGGAAAAAAGTTCACATTATTTTTTGAAAGTTTGAGGTGGTAAATTTATCTATCTTTAATAGTCTCTCCAAATCCTAAAGTTACATAATGAACACAAACCTTTGACTAAAAAAAAATATGAAAAAAAATTAAAAAAATCACCTACGTACAGGTTTTCGACTATCTCAAATGTAATGTTGTTAACGTGACATGAGTGAAGTTTGTTATTATGTGTTTGTTATGTCACATAGGGCCAGTATGGATGGAATGGGAATAGCGTGATTTGGCCGTAAATTAAGCCTCCATGGGTCCATCCAAACTAGCCAATAGTTCATTACAGAAGTTGAACCCTTGCAACCTTTACTTGGTTTGGAATACATCTTCTTACCACTTCTAATCATACATTGAGGTAACACGCACATGCACATTCTAATTTTTTTGATATATGGTATTTTTGGTAATTTATTTGTTAAATATGAGACAAAAACATGGTTTTTGATAGCTTTTATGCTGAATATTTTACAAAAAAGATAAAAATTAGCATTTTTTTAAAAAATAATTTTATTTATATATATACACATTTTTTTGAAAAGCATATGCAAAAAACAAAACATAAAAAAACTTTTTGTGAAATGCAAATTTCATCATATCGTGGCTTCTCTAATTTTCTTCACTCCGTCCAATCTAGTAAAGCATCAAATCCAATTTCATAAACTTCATCAATTTGAATTCTAATTTTCCTCCAAATATAAGTACAAAAAATATAACCCAACAGTTTTATCTAGCATGAGATTAGCACGACTTTGATTATTACTGGAACCCAATATGAAACTTTTCATTGGTTTTAATTACTGAACCACACTATGTTACACGAGAGATGGGCCTAAAATGAATTAATTATTTGGTCAATGGGCTAATTAAGATTTGTAATTGTGACGTTCTGTTTTTCTTTTCTTCTTTTGTAGAATTATTAAACTAGTGAACTATTGAATCAATTATTAGACATTAAACTTAAAAATAATGTATTATTCAAAATTTTTTTTTTACTTGAAGTGTCTTTGTTGTTATTTGTATTGAAAGAATGATTATAAACATGTTATAAAATACGTTCATGTTTCTTTCTTTTTATTATGTAAGAATTAATGTGAATCATAAGGGATTGGCCTGACCTATAAGAGTAAGATTCATAAGAATAGTAATCCATTATAGACCTCCATACCCAATCCGGCTGAATCATACCCAATTTCTTACCTGACTTGTTCACCATGAAGAATTTGCAAGGGGTTTTCTTAATTAAAGACAAAAAAACATTTTAATTTTGTAACTTAAGCAAATTTTGAAAATTGGTATGTACTATCTCTCTCTCTACAACAGGAGTAGGCCTATTTGTGGTGGTAAAACAATGGCTTGGGGGTAGGTTCCACTTGATGAAACTTGGCATGAACAAAACGTCAACATGAAGCGCAAGATATTGTTTGTATCGATTGGGAATTAATTCCTGTTGCAAAAGCAGATGGAGAGGCATGTTTTCTTATCATTCAATACATCACAAGTACTCTTAGAAGTGGAAAGGAAGTGACTAGCTTTTATGTTTTGTATTGTTTGTATCGACTGAAAACTAAATTTTATGTCAAAAGCAAATTGAGAATTACTTAACATACGATACATCACGTTCTTTGAAGTGGAAAGGGATTGGCTTTAATTATGTTTTAAAACAGAAAAGACACAATTATGAATTTTCAAAACAAGTTTTCATAGCATTAACCAGCCCTTAATCGATAATAATAGCAGCATTAATGATCCAAATGCTAGTTCTTATCTTTGTTTTCCAATCGGCCTCAGTGTTTGGTACATCCGACTCCTGTCTTCTCATCAAACTCATCATTAAAAATAAGTAAACTACCTTTCCTACCAATTTTAATACCCATCAACGTAGTGTCTCTTCATTATGATCATGACTACTGATTTTAGAACAAGCGACAATAGTTTTAATACCGACAGCTAATGCAGGTTCTAAAACTCTATCATTAAAAAAATATATATATATATATATATAAAAAAAAAAAGCTGTAACTATTTGTTTTCTATTTTGACTTTCTTCTTCTTGTGACAACACATGTTTAGGCATTTAATCGTTTATAAGCAATAAAAGAAAGGAATATATTAAGTTATAAACTAAAACCTTTGTCTTTAAATAAACTTTGTTCAAAATTTTAGTTTTGTTCCTGAATTAAGTATTGTTTGGAACATTTTAATATTAATTAATTAAAATGAATTTATATTATTATATAAATGTAAAGATGTGAAAATTAATGTGAAAGATGAGGAGTTAATGAAAATGTTTAATCCCATATTGAAAATGAGAGAGCCTATTTTATTCTTTTTAATTGTAGCGATTAACGAACTAATATGAATTGATTCAGATATTAAACTAGATATGTGTGTAAGGGAGAGGTGAAGGGAAGAAGTGTCAAAAATAGAAATGAATCTTCCCTTTTGAATTAATAATATTCAGAAGTATTATTCAGTTTCTCTGTGTGTTATTTCCATTATCATTGTGTTTGCACTAATAAGTATTAATTATGTTAGTTTAAATAGTGTTGTGTATTTTTTTTTTCTTTTCAAATTAATAATATTCAGAAGTATTATTTAGTTTTTCTTTATATTATTTCCATTATTATTGTGTTTGCACTAATAAATATTAATTATGTTAGTTTAAATTTTGTTCCTGAATAATTTAACCTCACTACTTCTCTTTTAAAAATGAACTGATTGTTGTAAAATTGAGTGATTTTTTCTATAACTAACTTTAATCCTTACTGATATATATGAGGTCCAAAGTTCAAAAGAAAGCAGAAATTGCACAACATCTGTTTGGTTTAGCAATGATATCATTAATCATTGTTCAAGGCAAGTTTCATCAATTGGAACCTACCCCCAAGCCATTTTTATACCACCACCTACTCTTGTTGCACCCATTATTAGCTAGCACATTATGAGCAAACCATTTGGAATCAATGTTGTTATTAAACAGATTGCAAATCTGGTTAATGCTTATTCATCAACCAATTATACAAACTATCTTTTGAAGATCACGCTACATTGGAAAGAAATTCCATGACACGTACAAACACAACTTGAATTGTAATACTACATAATAATAAATTACTAACTTATAAAACATATTTTGTGTTCCAATGCAAGCAAGACAATTTATTAAGTCATGGTCATGGTCATAGAGTCCAAGGCCAAGGCGGTGCTGAGATTCATGGGGTACATCATCTCGTTAGAGCCACTCAGGATTTGTTGAACTATTATCTTGTTCGCCTTTTCAGATGGATGGAATGGATCCCAAAATGCATATAGGTCTCTGTTTGGGCACAAGTTTGATGCCACTGTGCAAAGTCCCAGACCATTATTGGGTCCTTGCCCACAACATGCTGTCTTGGATGTGACAAATCCTGCTCAGGAATAACAATGCTGGTTAATTTCATTTTCAACAAGGACAAGTCTTTTTCAGAAGTTTAAATCAATATTGTTTAAAATTTATACCAATAATTAAAAAAAAAAAAAAGTTAGGCTGTATTCATATCTCTTTCTAAGACGAATTAAAACCGTCCAAATCTAACACAAGCTAAACTAGTGAATGGGGTCTCACAGACATACCCATAAAGGGGTATACGTTGTTCCAAAATAAAAATAATCGGGTAGGTTGTTCCATTAAGATACCAATTCAATAGGGTAGTTTCAATAAATTCAAATCAATCACTTTTTATTAAATTTTTGTTTTTGTGTGAATAATCCAACTACCACGTTGTGTATTAGATTCCACACTTGCATGTCACAAAAAAAAAAACACTTTAGTGAATCGGTCAACTCACTAAAAGATTAGGCATGTTACCCCTAACTTTCTTTCCCTTTCAAATTAATTGCTATCCCAAAAAAAAAAAAAAAAATCATAAAGATTGAAATAATGTAAAGTAATTTGATAAGTATTTTTAAGACCTTTTTTAATTGATTATTTTAGAAAAATTTTAGTACTATTCTCATAAAAATATAAAAAGTTGTCAAAAAAGTCATTTGCGATCTTCTTTTTTCAAAAACAATTTTTAAAAATATTTCCTAAACTAATGTTTTTAAGACATCCCGTTAACATTTCCTAAATGAAAAGACATACCATATGCTTGAGGATTACTGACGAAATCATTGTGCATCAACATGGTATTGGCAGCAATAAAAACATTGGAACCAATCTTGCTGTTGAGACCTCGAATCATCTGAACAAGTTGTGGGTTGTACAAGGTGGCAGCTCTTTGCAGATCAGCTGAGCATCCACCATTGGTGCTTCGCATGGCAAGCTCTGCTGGAACACAACCTAGTGGTCCAGTTCCTGTCACAAGGACCCTACGTGCTCCAAGATCATATAATTGCTGAAATCACATTAACTTGTGATATTAGCTTAAAAAAAAGTGACACAACTCATATGGCACATGTAGTTGATAAATTCTGGACCACAAGGCAGGTTGCTTTTTGACTCAAAATTTAAGCCATTTAGCTTGATAAGAGATCTAATGATTAACAAGAAGTCTAACGATACAATAAATTTTGCATCTGTTGCGGTGATGTTAATGGTGATTTAAGTGAAAATGATGTTATACTAGTTACAATTTACTGCCTCAATAATTTGTAAATTTTTTTTTTTTTGGTCTTTGTGACACTTTTAAATAATTAATTACATCGATTAGAAGCAAATAATTAGCAACTTTATCAAGATATGACAGGTTATTTCTCTAAACAAAAGACTAGGCATGTTACCCTTTCTAAGTACACATGTGGACTATACATATATATTGGTATTGCACGTAGCACATTGTGTGCAATTGTGCATGTAAAACCAGAAAAGTTAGCTAGCCAAGGTAATAAATAGGATTTACCTGTAGAAGTTTTTCGAACTCAGAAATGAGGTACTTAACATAATCCGGAAGATTGTATTGGCGAGATCTGGCAGAGAAAGGCACCAAGTAGTAGTTGTTAACAAAGTCATTGCCACCAACAGTGATGAGGATGAGGGCTTCATTAACACGTCGCTTTGCCTGCTGAGCTCCAATTTGAGCAGCTAGTCGTTGCTGATATTGTTTAAAGTATTCAAATTGTTGGAACATTCTCAATATGTTCACCTGCAAGAGGTAACAAATATTAATTTAAGCCTTGCATGATTCGGATTAAATTTAACATATCTAAAATGTATCCAAGGTCGTGGCATTTAAAATGTGGCAATTTGTAAGAAATAAAAGCTTAACCGTGAAATGGGTCTCGCAATATATATTGAGACAGATTTTAGACTTACGAACTGGATTCCGGTGTCATTGAGAATTCCGATTCCAGCAGAAGCAAAGTTTGCACCAACAAGTAGTTTTTGTCCAGTGAGCTGTGGGCTCAAGTATGGTAACAATAGGTCAATGCCAAGTTGCTGACCTGAATGTACATTTTTTGTGTGTTAATCAATCGTACAAGACTCATAGACAATTAAAAATTAATGAATAGAAGGTTGGAATTTTAGCATGAAAAATAATGAAAAAAAGGAATGTAACCCAACTGATAAAATCTGGAATGTTGTAGCCATTAGAGAATCGACCAGTAGGTCGATGGGTGGGGGCGAAATCAATGCCATAAGGAGGAGAGTCTGCTCGGGCAGTGGTTGCCAAGTAGTTGTTGTTGCCATTGTCAACCAGTGAATCTCCAAAGACGAAGAAAGCCCGAGCAGCCTCGGTTTGAGTACTAAGAGTTCCCAATGCCATGACCATGAAAATGATCCATGAACAAAAAACCAATGAGCTAGCCATGGAATTGAAAGTAGAAGAGGAAAAACAAAGGAAGTGATATATGAGAAAGACTAAAGTAGCTCTATTTGTGCGCACTGCACAGTGCACAATCAACTGTGGTGTTGGTATGTGAATTCAAGAATAGGGACAAGCTTTATATAGGTAGGGGTTCTTGTTGTTTGGAGAAAATAAAGGCCCACTAATTACAAAAGTAGGCTAGTAGAGGTAGTTGTGCATGGCAATGCCGTGAGGTCATCCGTGATCACAGTGTTGTCAAATCCAAAAATATCTCCTTAATAATTTTGTGCCTTTTTTTTTTTTTATTTAAATCCAAGCTTAATTTACCTGCCTTTCCAAATCAATCATTTGGTAACTGAGTAAGATAGCATTGAACATTGCTAGTGTATATTGTGTGTAACGACATTGCTTCATAGCTAGAGAGAGCATGGTTGTGTTTATAAGAGCATTCTCATCAGCTGTCTTATAAAAAATATTATTTTGACTCGTCAAAAGTCTATTTTATCATTTTAACACACCACTTTATAATATTCTATTCATCAGATATTTTATTTTTTCCTTCAACAGATTAAAATAATATATCCAACATATTAAAATAATCTAAAAAAACTTTTGCAAATATATATATATATACAAAATCCTCCACCACCCACACCCACAGATCAATCGTCACAGCCCACAACCACCGACCACCCCCACAAAATCAACCATAGCCCGCCACCACCACCCAAAGGTACAATCTGCCACCACCAACAAAAATCCATTAGCCGCCAATATACAGAGAGAAATGAGAGAAAAGGGCTGAACTCTAAGGCGAGACTGACCCACCCACTGTCGTTGCTAACCCACCCGTCGCTGACCCACCCACCCATTAACACCCCACATCCCACCCCACCACCGTCTTACACCAGAACCACCATAACAGAACACCAAAGCCACCACCACAGAAAACAAAAACAAAAACAGAAAACACAACCAAATTTGCACCCACCCACCGTCAATTCATCCATAGGCCGGCCTACCCACAACCGAATTCGCACCTAAAACCCAACCGATTTGCCCATCACCATCTAAACACACCCACTGCCGAACCCACCCATCAAATCATTGCGGAAAAAAAAAAAAAAAAAAAAAACCACAGCAACACTGATCCGCATCTGGTGGCGCAACAAGGCTGAACAAAAGAGAGAAAAGCAACAACAATGAGAAGAAAAAAGAGTGAAAGAAGAGATGGTCCTTGGCGTCCAACTCGAATGTGTAAGGAAGAATGAGAGAGGAGAGAAAAAAAAAAGGAAAAGTGACGAGAGAGGAGAGAGGAGAGAAAAAAGAGAATAAAAAATAATAAAACCATATAGCATATTGATCCGTACCGTGCCAAAGATAAGACGGTATTGTAGCATGTCTCAAAATTTTGGCACATTTAACACACCTCATGATGCTCTATTTTTGGAATTTTGGTGTACCAAATGCCAAATATTTGACATTTGGCACATTTAACATAGCTTATGAGAGTGCTCTAAGTTGAGCACTTTTGATAGGTCAAATTCAGTTAAAGACTCAAAGCTATGTATCCAATACGAAATGAACCTAAATTGTGTTATTATTTCGGATACCAATAATATGCATGATAGGTCTAGGAAATGGTGACTTAACCAAACATTGATCATAACAAGAGTAATTAACGTCAGATTAAGACGGTCCTAATTAGTGCACCTTAAAACTTTCTAGGTGTTCATAACTCATCCCTAGTCACACCTTAGAAGAGTAATGGAACCATGATTTCAGTTTAGGGGGGAAAGATCAAAAGACAATAGTAATAGTTATTAAAAAATAATAATCAATATTACTAATAAAATTATAAATAATGATAATTGTAAGAGCGCAAATTGGATCCTAAGCCCAAAAGGTGATATGATTGAGGCCCAACGAACCCAACACAATGAATTTGTAGAGAGGACAAGGCTTTAATGAGTTGGACAACAACTATAATGGATCCAGAGGACAAGATAAACCAAGATAAACAGGTTTAATGCTAAATAACTCTTCCTTGGCAAAGTTTGAGGAAGAGTAGCTCTTGTATATATCTTTCTTAAACTTGGTTACAATTTCAATTCTTGTTAATAAAGTGTTTTCTCCATAGATTCTCAGATGACCTGCCCCTTTCTCTGGAGGATTTCTTACATTATATATCCATTTTTGGCTAATTTTGGCCCTCCATTTGTTGATCATGTAGGCCACTACTGAAGTGCTTGTCCCATCAGACACCTTTCTAAATATTTTGTGAGTTGTGGCAACCAAGAAAGCACTGTTCAGGGGCCTTCTCCACATAAATGCGGCTAGTGGGTATGGTAGGGTACAATAAATGTGGTGACAACTAACATCCCTTTGAATAAGCTAGGGTTACCCCCCCTCTCTAAAGCTCTTCCTCTATAGTGTGACCTCCTCTAGCAATGTGCCATCGATGTGGCCAAGGCTCGCCTCCCTAGCCTTCTTGTCTGAGGGTACGGTCTTTTCGGAACTACATCGGCCTCCTCGGCATCGGGTATGACATGTGGCATTATTACATTATTAAATTTTTAAATTTCACAATAGCCCTTCAAAACTCCACTTTTTCCCTCTTGTCCGAGGAGAACAGTGGGGTTTTGATCCTAAGTGATTGACTCCACACGCTTCTTTGATTTTCCCACGTGAGAGCATCACCATGCATGTCCTGTAACCGTTCCTGACATTTCGGAGTTCGAAACGACTCATTAAATGCTCCATGCGGCGCCCTGTCCCCCACATCCTATAGTGAGATGGAGATCCTACGGCTGGTATTTTTCCTTGAAATTTAGGTGGAGTAACTCCCGCCCAATTCTACTTCCTATATAAGGCGCTTGGGGGACTCATTTCTCCCAATTTTCAAATCTTCAATCTTTCAAGAAGCTTCTAAGATGACTCTAGTCATTATTTTCGTAAGTTCCCTATTTATCCCAACCTTACTCTTAAGTTCTTTTCTCCTCGGTCAATCTCCTCGGCCTCCTGTTTTCTATTTCTTCCTTCAAAAAAGTTCTTTCCCTTCACCTTAGCCTGTTTAGATGGGTAGGTTTGCTCACTTGGTAGATATCCTCGCAGGTATGGAAGGGTTTAAGGTCCCGTATCATATCTCTCGAGGTGTTTCTTTGAGGTATTGCCCTTTGGGTGGGTGGCACACCCTCAGAAGAAAGGGGGATGTCGTTATTCCTATGATTGCCTTCGTAGAAAGGGGAATAAGGCTTCCCATGGGTAGAGTGACCAGGGACTATTTGATCGCCCATAGGATTTGCCCTCATCAATGCACACCTAACCTATTTAGGGTCTTAGCATAGACGCTTTTAACGAGCAAATGGAGTTGGGCCTCACCTGGCACGATGTTGTTTGGATGTATGAGTGATATCTGCTTGCAAACTCAGGCTATTATCTTAAGTCTGGGTCTCCTGACGTTAGGCTCATCTCGTGTCTCCCCAAGTCTAACAAGGGCATGAAAGATGACTTTCTGATCATCTCGGGTGAATGGCATGATAGACTTCACTGCCCAACCTAGGAGGGAACACCAGGTGGGGTACCTAGGTTTAGGTCCTTTAACATAGGAATTAGATTTGTAGTTTGCTTCTTTCTTCATTTCTTTAGTAGTTTGTTTCCCTCTGATTCATGACTCACCTTTCTAATTGTGGTTTTGCTTTTTTTTTTTTTGTTTTTGTTTTTTTTGTTTTTTTTGTTTTTTTTTTTTTTTTTTTTTTTTTTTTTTTTTCAGATGAAAGATACGTGGCTCCCAATCTCAACTTTGTCAACGTTCCAAATCTCAACAGGGTGTTGAGATCTGAGGTGTTCATGAGCAAGGATAGACAACTAAGAGCTGTCCATTTCATCCTTGACTTCAAGCCCCTATCCGATAAGTTTCAGGATGTGGGTAATGCGATCAGAGCGGGTGATCCTCGACTAGCTTGGATTGATGTCTCGGTGCCTGGATTCCTAGCCCGAGAAGGTATCGTGCAGGTCTAGCTGTCTTCCCATTGTTCTCCTCGTGAAGAAGCGATTCTGAGAGAAGAAACAACTTCCTCATATCTGTCACTCGAGGAGGAGATAGACTAGTTTTGACTTGAGGAAGAGAGGGAGGAGTAGGGAGAGCCTGTGATTCAGGCCTTGAACTCGAAGACGAACTTAACAGATTTTCTGGCGTTCAATCCTCCAGATTCGTTGTCGCACACATAACTAGCAGTTTGGAAGAAGAAGAAGAAGAAGAAGAAGAAGAAGAAGAAATAGAAATTCCATTGGAGAGGAAGAAGGGGTCATGCCTCCGTGAACTCCTCTCGGGAAGGTCCAAGGGGTCGGGGCCTAAGGATGTCTCGGGCTCTGCATTTTCTCCTCCTCCTTTTCCTCCTTCAGTCAACCCCTTCACGCCTACCAATCTGAAGAAGAGGAAGAAGGATAAGAAGGTGGTCGAGAAGGGGGAGTTGGTCCCCTATAATGAAGGGGTTCCTCCAAAGATACCCAAGACGGCCAAGGGCAAAAAAAGGGCTTCCACAAATGAGGGTAAGGAGGCTAAGCACGTGGCTGAGGTGCTTCCTCTAAACCCAGTGTGGAACCCTTGGTTGGAGCTAGACGGAGTAGCGATACCATGGAACTCCACCGTCAGGGAGTTCTAGAGAGGGAACGCCCATTACTTTGCCAACGCTCTAGAGCAACCCCTTTTGTTGTCAAAGGATATGACTGCTTTGAAAAACGTGAAGCAGTATGATCTATTTCTGTCCCTGAAGAGGGACTTGGCCGTGGTAAGTTTTTCGACCCGCCTTACTTATTTCATGATAGGGTATCTTTTTCTTCTCTGATAGGGTATTCTTTTGTCATTTTTATGCAGGCAATCCAGGACGTTTTCATGGCTGAAGAGTGGGTGAAAGACACTCGATCCAAAGCTAGGCTTGCGGACAATCTTCGTGCAGATACCAGCAGGGCTTTGGCCACCGCCGAGTAGTAGAATAAGGAGCTTACCACAAAGGTGGCCATTGAGGACAAGGGGAGGAAGAGTGCTGAGGTTAGCCTTAAGAATACTCAGACGTACGCTGAAGAGCAGCGTAAGAAGCTCCACTACATTGAAATAAAGCTAGCCACAACCAACCAGCAGATCGCAGATTTGTAGGCAGTGCTGGGTAGTGTTGGAGAAGGCCAAGGAGGCGGCTTGGGCGGCTCAGGTAGCTACAGATACTTCGGAGTAGAAGTTCTATGATCTTCGAGTGCAAGAGACTAAGGCTCGCCTGACTAATGAGTTGGCCGGGGTCTGTAGGGGCTACTACCTCGAGGTCTGGATCGAGGCATTGAACTTGGCTGGAGTTGCCACTACCTCGAAGTGGAAGAGGGCTGAAAATGTGTATTGTCCACAAGACCGTTGACAAGTTCCTAAAGCGGCCTCAGGCCTTAAGACGGATACTGCCCCTGCTACAACAGCACTGGCGCAGCCTCCTAGCACCCAGGCCTCTCTTCTCCGCCCTCCCTAAGACCTCCAAAGGGCTTGTCAAGGCTGGTGACCTAGGCCAAGGGGTGGAGGTGGCCAAGGGCAAGGAAACTACCCAAGGTAGAACTCGGCTAGAGGTTAAGGGCAAAGGTAAGGAAGCTAAAACTCTTCCAGAGACTAAGGGCCCAGAGAAGAAGGCTACCTCGGGCAAGGCTGTTGATCCTCCTATCTTTCAGCCAACCAGCAAACAAGATCCTCCTCCTTCAACCCAGATTTAGCTTAGGATTTTTTTTTCTTCCTTTGTATCTTTCTTTTTGTTGTGGCAGTTTGCCATGGTTTATGATGTTTCTTTCCTTTTGATTAATAAAAAGACATTAACTTTTGCTTTATGACAAGTGAACTTTCATTTTCTCTGCAATATTTATCTCTGATTGGATGTAGTAACTGTTCTATCTATTGTTGAGAGGTTAGATAAATGATGCTTTTAACAGTGATGAATTGTTGTTAATTCAAGTAAATCAAACTCATGTAAATAGTGAGAAAAATAACTGTGTTGATACTAAAATTTGTTTAATCAATAGGAATGTTTAAGTCCTTAGAGACAAATGAAACATTTAGTAGAAAAAGGGGTGTTTGAGGTCTCTCATTTTAAGAGTACTTATGAATGTACCTTCAGAATCCTTTAATCAAAACCTAAGGTGAGTCCTTGTTTTCTCATAATGGTGCATATGCCGAGGTCTCATCCTTGGCGAAATTGTGAGCTGTTATTTTACTTAAGGCATGTGGTCTGAAGGACCAGGCATGGCCAAGGTTTTGCTTAACCCTTAGAAAATTTATTGATGCGTTAATTTACCCAAGATATGTAGTCTAAGGAACCAGGCATGACTAAGGTTTTGTTTAACATTCAAACTAGTAATTAAGAATATTAATTTACCCAAAGTATGTGGTTCGAAGAACCAAACATGACCAAGGTTTTATTTAATATCTACACAAGTAACCAAGAATATTAATTTACCCAAAGTATGTGGTTCGAAGAACCAAACATGACCTAGGTACTATTTAATATTTACACAAGTAACCAAGAATATTAATTTACCCAATGTATGTGGTCCGAGGAACCAAGCATGACCAAAGTTCTGTTAAATATTCAAATAAGTAATCAAGAATATTAATTTACCCAAGGTACGTGGTTTGAGGTACCAGGCATGACCAAAGTTCTATTTAATATTCAAACAAGTAATCAAGAATGTTAATTTACCCAAAGTACGTGGTTTGAGGGAACAGACATGACCAATGTTCTGTTTAATATTCAAACAAGTAACCAAGAATATTAATTTACTCAAGGTATGTGGTTCGAGGGACCAGACATGACCAAGGTTCTGTTTAATATTCAAATTTGTGGTCCGAGGAACTAGACATGACCAAGATTCTATTTAATATTCAAACAAGTAACCAAGAATATTAATTTACCCAAGGTATGTGGTTCGAGGGACTAGGCATGACCAAGGTTCTGTTTAATATTCAAACAGGTAACCTAGAATATTAATTTACCCAAGGTATGTGGTCCGAGAGACCAAGCATGGCCAAGATTCCATTTAATATTCAAACAAGTAACCAAGAATATTGATTTACCCAAGGTATATGGTCCGAGAGACCAGGTATGACTAATGTTTTGTTTAATATTCAAACAAGTAATCAAGAATATTAATTGACCCAAGTTATGTGGTCCAAGAGATTAGACATGACCAAGGTTCTATTTGACACATAATGTCACAAATAAAAACAGGGCAGAACTGTCTTTCATTAATAACAATACCTTCGTAGGTTATTTACATTCCAAGGGCATGACACAACGTTTTCATCTAGATATTCTAGAAAGTATGCACCTATACTAGCTACTGATGTGATATGGTATGACCCTGCCCTAATTTTCCCTATGCTGGGTTTTTTGTAGTTCCCACAACCTTCCTTAACACCAAGTCCCTAGGGGCTAATGATCTTAACTTTACACTTGAGTCATACCCCTGTTTGAGTTTCTGTTGATAATATACCAATTGAACCATGGCATTTTCTCTTCATTCTTCAATCAAATCCAAGCTCTTTTTTAGTAGGTTGTCATTGCTGTCTGGAGTGAATAAGCTTGTCCTCAGTATTGGAAATCTGATCTCTAGAGGAATCACAGTCTCGACCGCATAAGTCATTGAAAATGTGGTTTCCCCTGTAGACCTACGAAGGGTAGTCCGATATGTCTTAAGAACATGTGACAGCTCATCCACCCATTTACCCTTTGCATCACCCAACCTCTTTTTGAGTCTAGTCACTATAACTTTATTGACAGCCTCGGCCTATCCATTCCCTTGTTAATAAGCCGGAGTTGAGTACCTATTCTTGATACCCAATTCACAACAGTACCTTCTGAAAGGTTTGCTATTAAATTGAAGTCCATTGTCGAAGATGCGGGTATAAGGAATCCTAAATCAAGTGACAATATTCTTCCACACAAACCACTTGGCATCCACGTCCTTAATATTTGTTAGTGGCTCCGCTTCAACCCACATGGTGAAGTAGTTAGTGTCGACCAAAAGCCATCTCTATTTCCTGTTGCTTTAGGGAAGGGCCCTACAATATCCAAGCCCCATTGAGCAAAAGGCCAAAGGCTAGATAGAGGGTTAAGCACACCCCCTATTTGATGAATGTTTGGAGCAAATCTCTGAAATTGGTCACACTTCTTCACGTATTCTTGTGCTCCCTTTTGCATGTTTTGCCACCAATATCCCTATGTGAGGGCCCTGTGAGACAATGATCTGCCTCCCGTATGACTTTCAGAAATCCCCTCATGTAACTCTCCTAGGAGTGGTTCTACTACTTTAGGATGGATGCATAGAAAATATGGTCCTGAGAAAGAGTGCTTGTACAACTTCTGGTCCTCGGACAACCAAAACAGAGGAGCTTTTCTCCGTATTTTATAGGTTTCCCTCTTCTCCTCGAGCAAGATGTCATCCTTAAGGAATAGCACAATAGGATCCATCCAACTAGACCTTACCTTAACTTGATGAATCTAAGCCTTTTCCCTCTTTATCTTAGTGAGCTTACAAATTCTCGACCAAGATAACCCGAGGTAAGCTCTGCACCGAAGAGGTTGCGAAAGTGGCAAGAGAATCTGTATGCATGATTCTGCTTCTAGGGATTTTCTATATGGCGAAAGACTTGAACTCTGATTGCAGGTTCCTAACTTGACTCAAATATCCTTGCATCCTTAAATCCCTGGCTTCCAATTCTCCATTTACCTGGCCAACAACCAACCTTGAATCTGAAAATACCTCTACTGTTCTTCCTTCCATTTTTTGAACTATATCCATCACAACTAGCAAAGCCTCGTACTTGGCCTCATTGTTTGTGGTCGAGAAGCCCAATCTCAATGATTTCTCAATAATGATATTCTCAGGAGATACCATAACTAGCCCCACTCTAAATCCTCTTTGATTAGCTATACCATCAACGTATACCCTCTAGGTTAGAGGTTCTTGCAAGGACACAATCCTAACTGATTTTCCATCCATGTTATGCTTTTCTTCCTCCTCTTCCAGTGGAGATTCAGCAAACTCAACCACCAAATCTACGAGGACTTGGCCTTTAATAAAGGTACGAGGCATATATTTGATATCAAAAGCCCCTAGAATCATACCCCATTTGGTAATCCTTCCTGTGTAATTAGCTCTCCGAAATAATAATTGAAGAGGAAGTTGGGTTAAAACCACAATTTTGTGAGTTTGGAAGTAATGAGGGAGCTTACGTGTAGCATGCACTACTGCCAAAATGGTATTCTTCAGTGGTAGATAATGAACCTCTACTTCATGCAATGACTTGCTCACATAATAAACTGGTTTCTACACTCCATTGTCAACTCATATCAGTACTAAGCTCGCTGCATGGAAGGCTACAACAACGTAAGCAAACATAACTTCCTCTTCTTCGGGCCTAGACATGATAAGTGGGCAAGAAAGGTATTCCTTCAGCTGCTGGAAGGCCAAGGCACACTCCTTGATTTACTCAACTCCCTTCCACTTATGCAACAACTACAAGTAAGGCCTACACCTATCTGCTAACCGAGAAATGAATCGGTTAAAGCAGCAGTCATCCCTGCCAACTTCTGGACCTTTTTGGGATTCTGAGGAAGTTACAAATTGTTAATTGTCTTAATCTGATCAAGGTTGACTTCAATTCCATGATGAGTAACCATGTAGCCTAGAAATTTACCTGAGCCAACGCCAAAAGAACACTTGGAAGCATTAAGGCACAGTTTGTGCCTCTTTAGTATTTCAAAAGTGTTCCCGAGGTCACCCATGTGCTCGGATACTACCTTACTTTTCACCACCATATCATCTATATAAACCTCAATATTTATGCCTAGTTGTAGCTCGAATATCTTGGTCATCATCCTCTAATAAGTAGACCTTGCATTTTTTAATCCAAAGGGCATCACCTTGTAGTGGTAATTTCCAGTAGGTGCAATAAAAGCTTCTTCTCCTAATCATCCAAAGCTAACGGTATTTGATGGTACCTTTGAAAGACATCTAAAAAGCTCATTCGTGGATGGCCTACATAGGGCATTGCCTTATACTGGTCTATTTGAGGCATAGGGAAGGGGTCCTTTGGGTAAGCCTTATTTAAATCTATGAAGTCCACACATACTCGCCACTTCCCGTTTTTCTTCTTCACCACCACCGTATTGACCAACCACTCAAAGTAAAACACCTCTTTAATGGCTCTAGCCGGCTTAAGCTTAATCACTTTCTCCCTGACGACAATAGAATGCTCCTTAGATGAGCACCTAGGTAGTTGCTTTTTAGGGATGGCATATGGATTGACATTTAAGTGATGACTGATGAAATTTGGATCCATCTCAGGAGCTTCATAAGCACTCTATGCAAACACATCAATGTCTCTCCTAAGAAATACTACTAGCTTCTCCTTCTCCTAAAGAGGTAACTGAACTCCAACCTAGAAGAACTTACCCTCATCATCACCAATAACAACTTTTTCTAGCTCCTTATACCTTGCCTATCCTACCACCACGACTGCAGACTACACTGACGCCCTTGATTGCTATAAACCCTGCTCAACAGTAGCTGAGGACTCACCTCTGGCCTAATGTCTGATTGCAGCCACTAAGCATTATCTGGCCATAGACTGGCTTCCAACCAGCTCCTTGACCAGATCCCCTGATGGATACTTCACCTTCAAGTGCAGGGTAGAAGACACGATCCCCATGGCATGGAGCCAAGGTCTTACCACAATAGTAGTATATGGGAAGTACGCATCTAACAAGATAAAGTTTACTTCCACGACTTTTGTCCCAATCTGAACAAATAGCCTAATTTGTCCCTTCGGAAAGACAACCTTCCTATCAAACCCTATCAGAGGGGAGTCATAATAAGCCAGGTCCTTGGGCCTCAGCTTCAGACTCTTATATAGGTCGGGGTACATGATCTTTACACCGCTGCCCTGATCTACCAACACCCTCTTCACATCATACCCTCCAATCCTGAGAGTAACTACCAGAGCATCATCATTTGACTGCAAGGTTCCAACTTTATCCTCATCGAAAAATCTCAAAACTGGTCAGGCCTCCAATCTACCCCTCTTCGAATCAGAGGGCAAGTCCTCTGTAGATGGCCGAGCTATAGGCATCACCTTCGATGGCTGTGAACCAGCCCTTCCTGGAGTAGTAAGGATGACACTAATCGTACCTAAAGGTGGTCTTGTAGAAGCATCTCTCTGTGCTCTTGACCCTGCCTAACTACCTTGCCCGCTAGGTTGATACAGGAATTGTTTTAACCTTCCACTTCGGACTTGCTGCTCTAGGTGACTCCAAAAAGTCCTGCAATCTTCCGTAGTGTGTCTTCGCTCCTAGGGGTATTGGCAATGAAGGCTTTGGTTGCGCTTCTTAGGGTCTCCTCCCATTTTATTTGGCCATTTAAAGTATGGCTCATTCTTAATTTTTTCCAGGATTTGATGCATTGGCTCTTGGAACATTGTGTTAACCACTTGAGTACCATTAGATCCAGATTACCCAGCAAGATCTCTCCAAGGACGGTTATTGTTGTATCTGTCCTAAAGTTGGTCTTGTAGATGCATCTTTCTATGCTCCCGACCTTGTTTAACTACCTTGCCCGCTGGGTTGATACAAGAATTGCTTTAACTTTCCACTTTGGACCAGCTGCTCCGGGTGACTCCACAAAGTTCTGCAATCTTTTGTGGTGTGTCCTCGCTCCCGGTGGTATTGGCAATGAAGGCTTTAGTTG
Source organism: Castanopsis chinensis (assembly GCA_032878915.1). Classification (NCBI taxonomy): domain Eukaryota; kingdom Viridiplantae; phylum Streptophyta; class Magnoliopsida; order Fagales; family Fagaceae; genus Castanopsis; species Castanopsis chinensis. The sequence goes on from JAVQMG010000133.1 coordinate 45,249,703, forward strand.
CGCTTCGTGGGGTCTTCTCCCATCTTATTTGACCATTTAAAGTATTGCTCATTCTTAATTTTTCTAAGATTTGATGTACTGGCTCTTAGAAAATTGTGTTAACCATTTGAGTAGCATTAGATCTATATTGCCCAGCAAGATCTCTCCGAGGACGGTTCTTGTTGTATCTATCCGACCGAAAATCTCTTCTATCCTAAGGGATCGCCTTAGCCTTCCTTTTCCCTTGTTGTTGATCCTCCTCAACCCGCTTATACTCGTCAATACGGTCCATAAGTTGGCGCACACTCCTAACAGGTAACCTAGTCAATGACTTTCTTAAATCATGCTTGGCAGGTAGGTCGACCTTGAAAGTCCTTATAACCACATCATCAAAGTTTCCATCTATCTCATTAAACATTTCCCAGTATCTGTCAGAATGCATCTTTAGGGTTTCCCCTTCTCGCATAGTCATCGATAACAGGGAGTCTAAAGGTCGATGAATTCTATTACAAGTTACAAAATAAGAACCAAAGGCCCTTGTAAGCTCCTTAAAGGAGTTAATAGAACCTTCCTTTAGACCATCGAACCGCCTCATTGCCACGGGCCCCAAACTGGATGGGAACACCTTGCACATCAAGGCCTCATTCTTCGAGTGAACAGCCATTCTCTAGCTGAAGTGACTAACATGCTCCACAGGGTCCGTTCTGCCATTATACATGATGAATGTTGGCTGAGTAAATTACCGAGAAAGTCTTCCTCCCTCAATCCTACGGGTAAAAGGTGATTTAGAAATCTAATTCAAAGCCCTACTTATAGCATCATTGCCCAGGCTTTTGTGAGACAGACTCTTCCCTCTCTGCCTATCGTGGCACTTCTCATCACACCAAAAAGACTCATTGGAAGGAGTCCTTGACCTAGGTTGGTAGTTATTTTCATTATCGTCACCAGAAGAACGGTCAGAATTCGAAGGAGTTCCTCTACGTCGCTTGCAGTGTAACCTCCGTTGTAAACGGTCTATCTTCAGTTGCAGACTTCTAGCATTTTCCTCACGAGAGATGTGACTCCCACTTCGAGATTGTCTCCTATTAGTGTATGTGGTATGCACACTAACCTCTTGGTTCATTCTTTGTTCAAGATTGAGAAAATAGTCTGAACGTTAGGAACCAACAAACTCTTCTCAGTTAGGCCCTGAACCTACCATAATTGAGCGTTGATCTCACTAAAGCTCAAGTATCCCTACAAACGGCGCCAATTGTAAGAGCACAAATTAGATCCTAAGCCTAAAAGGTAATAGGATTAAGGCACAACGAGCCCAACACAATGGATTTTTAACAAGTGGGTTGGAAACTAGGCTTTAATGAGTTGGACAACAACTATTGTGGATTTAGAGGACAAGAAAAACCAAGATAAATAGGTTTAATGCTAAATAACTCTTCCTCGGCAAAGTCCGAGGAAGAGTAGTTCTTGTATATATCTTTCTTAAATTTGGTTACAATTTCAGTTCTTATTGCTATAGCATTTTCTCAATAGATTCTTAGATGAACCTCCCCCTTTCTCTGGAGGATTTCTTACATTATACAGTCCCTTTTGGTTGATCTTGGCCCTCCATTTATTGATCATGTAGGCCATTACTTAAGTGCTTATCCCATCAAACGCCTTCTCAAATCTTTTGTGAGTTGCAACAACCAAGACAGCATTATTCAGGGGTCTTCCACATAAATGCAGCCAGAAGGTTTGGTGGGGTGCAATAAATGTGGTGGCAGCTACCATCCCTTCAGATACGCCAAGGCTACCCCCCTCTCTGAAACTCTTCCTTTACAGTGTGACCTCCTCTAGCAATGTTCCATCAACGTGACCAAGGCTCGACTCCCTAGCCTAGCCGTCCGAGGGTACGGTCTTCTCGAAAATGCAGCGGCCTCCTTGGCATCGGGTATGACACATGGCATTATTACATTATTAACTTTTTGTATTCCACAATAATTGTTATAAAAATTATATTAAACTTTAAACAACCGTAAAATAAATAAACAATTGTAAAGCAACTAATTCATGGTTATTAAAAATTAAAGTAAGAGATTAATCTATATACACAAATTTTAGACATCTAATTTGATTCCATGTAATAATTTGAGAAAATAAATTTCCAACTTTCATTCTCTATTTTTATAATTATTTAAATTTTAGATTTATGGTAAAAACTCAAAATTTGAAACTATGAAAAAAAAGAAAAGAGATAGAGGTGAAAAAAATAATGGATGCGCGCTTTACTGTTTTAGTACCACGCAAGACATTATATTATTATTATTATTATTATTATTATTATTATTATTATTATTATTATTATTATTTTGTGTAAAATTTGAGTTCCCTGGGCTGTACCTGAACTGAAAGAATGGAATTTGGATAAGTGAAAAAAAAAAAAAAACCTTGAATATTGGTCAAAGTGCACACATGCTTTAACTTAAAAAATAAAGGTCATAGTTGGTGATAATTTATTTCAATGTCAGGCTAATTGATAAAAGTGGAGGTAATTCTTTTAGTAACAATATAAAATTTTATAATATTTTTATAATAAATTAAAGTGTTAGTATATTGTAGGTCAAAACAAAACAAAATAAATTATTCTAATATTCATCCCAACTAAAAACACGAGCATTGTAACAATATTGTGAAATTTTGTTGTATTTCTAAACTTTCTTAAATAGAAAATATGTTTGTTTATTTATTTTTTCATGTTATGGTACTGTCCAAATATAGAGAAAATATTCCTTTGTTTTACTATTTTAGCGTCAGAAGGGCAAAAAATCACTCTAATAGAAAGTTTTTATGGGAAAATGAAATAAAAACAATTAATGTTTGGGCAGCTTTTTTCTTTTTCCATAAAAGTGATGTTAAAACTTTCTTAAAATGGATTGTTAACCAATGCCCTAAGGGCATTCGTTAGCATAACCCATAGAACAATATAATTTATTTTTTTTTAAATCAACTATATATTTGGGTGGGGTCAGGGGGCAGTTGCCCCCCTCTGTCTCCGCCCCTGCTTAAAAATCATTGTATTTATTCCTACCAGGACCCGCTGAGGGCTGCATGGACGACAGCTGATTAATTACGCACATGTTGCAGGTTTTGGTATACATTTGAGATGATTGTGTAACAAGCCCCAAGATTATGTGGCATCCTCCTCTTATTTGTACCATTAATATGACATCCACTTATTATATTTGTTAACTTTAGTGCAAAAATAATAACCGGGATGATATATATAGGAACAAGACATGTAATAAACGCACCAAGCCACCCCAAAAAAAAAAAAATCCATAATATCCCGCCAAGCTTGGCCCAAGCCCATTGTTTGGTGAGTCTTGAGTTGCTAAGCAACTTTCAGTCCTCTTTTTTTTTTTTTTTTAATTCGATGATTACAATTAAATTTACATTTTTTTTTTGGTAGAAGAAATTAAATTTACATATTGATATAATCTGAGTCTTGAAGTAATTTTCGTCATGGCTTTAATTCTTTGTGATGGACAGTCACCAACTTTATTATTTTCAATCACTATTTTAGTCGGTAGCAATTATTCTTTATTTAACACCGTTGGAAGCTGTGATTATAGGCATAAACATAATTAATCTTCACAAGTGTGATAAGCATCAATGGATATGAGATTTTAATAAACCTAACTGTGTACAGCCAAAAGAAAACGTGGAGGCAAGTTCATCAAGTTGAACAATTTTAGACATTAACTATTAACATAGATTTGGCCGATTTGGTAATTTAATTATGTTTTTCTTATCCAAACAGCGGGTATAAATTATTCTCTCCTTTTTAAAAAGTAGAAAATAAATATGCTAAAAATGTATGTGATAACAAATTTGGTGAAGCAAATTTTAGGGAGTCCTTAATTACTTTGTTGCTTCTGAAAAAGGGCAGTCCTTACTCCCGAGAGAAACAAGTCGGCAGGAAAGAATCAATGTCGAAAATGAATATGTTCCAAAAAAATTGTGTCATACAATAAATCAATAATTGTAAAAGTATTCATGAATCAGAAACTATTGTGGCTACGTTTACTAAGATTGTATGACTTGTCCACTAGTATAATTAATTGATCAATTAAATTTCGGTTTTTTATATATCACATTTACAATTTTGTTCGTCAAGAAAATAAAGTCATCTAGAACATGAAATATATGAATAAATAAATAATAAAAAAGATAAAGAAAGAAGAAGAGCAACATAATAAGATTTATATAAAGAAGGAAAAAAAAATATTATTTAAAGAAAATGACACCATAACCCTTTTTCTATAGTAAAGTTTGGGTCTAGTACCTTTATTACACTGAATTCTCTTACCGAACCAGCACTAAGATTATATGACTTGTCCACTAGTCTAATTAATTGATCAATCAAATTTTGGTTTTTAATATATCAATATATCACATTCACAAGTTGGTTCATCAAAAAAATAAAGTCATCTAGAACATGATATATATGAATAAATAAAAGAAAGATAAAGAAAGAAGAAGAGCAACATAATAAGATTTATAAAACGAAGAAAAAAAAAAGCATTATTGAAAGAAAATGACACCTTAAACCCTTTTTCTAGAATAAAATTTGGGTCAAATACTTTCAGTACACTGAACTTGTTGCAATAATAACACATTTTTGGTAACACGTTTTCATCACAACTCGTGTATTGAATCCAAGTCAAATTTGTCCTTTAATAGGGACTTATCCCACAGGGCAATTAAAGAAAAACTTAAATATCGATCAGTAGTACTACCATGTGATCAACATAAATGGACATGCATGCAAAAATGAGAAATCCCAATCTCCCATCATGGTTAAAATCAAAATTAATGTGCTCTAAAATTGAATTGTAAGTTGCACGATTATTAACTAGGCCAACAACCTTTATGGTTCGTTTGGATTGAGTGAGAGTAGAATAGATTTAGTACAAAATTAGTTTATTTTTAGTTAATTTTACTCTATTTCCCTCCTTTCCCCTCTATTCAAATAGACTATTACATCATTAGTAAATTGCCGATTCTGCGAGCAAATTGGTAGCATTATAAGTCAGTCAGAATTTTCACGATACCTGCTTGACAGTAAAAATTATGATATTATAAAGGCAGGTTATATTTTGAACATTAAACCAAGAATTGAATTGGGGCCCATAAAAACAATCCTAAGAACTTGTGGACCACTAAATGAAGTAGTTTGTGATTGAAATAAAGCATGAATGAGCTGTATGAGGTTTATAATACCAACTACTCTGCACCAATATCCTTGATATAGCATAATTTTGCTGGAGAAAACGGTTCAACTAACAAGTTTTTCCATGGATATTGAAATTCATACAACTCTCATTTCTCAACCTACTTTGCAGGCTCTTTAATTCCCTAGCTAGCGAAGGCATAGACTTTATAGTCGTGACCCATTAATCTCTGTCGTGTGTGACATGCAAAAACAATGAAACTGTCTGAATTGACAGGGCAGCTATAATGGTTTGCTCTGCTATAGTTAGACTCTAGACTAAGTAAGTATTCATAGTCACCTCCAATGAAGTTGAATTGCAGCTACATTGCTGAGAAGAATGGGTACAGTGACACTTATAGAACGATTACGTTGAAGTACTGCGCGTCATTTTTTTTTTTTTTTTTTTTTGTGGGTATAAGAATTACTTAAATAGATGGTCAAAGCTGTAGTAACATATTTATGTAAATCTAATATGGAGTAAGACCCTTATCGTTTGGCTGGAAATAGAAAGAGTTTTACTTCATTGTGGAGCCAAATATAAAGAGAGGATCTTTTTCCTACAAGCTACAATAGCATCTCCAAACAGTAGGTTAATTGGTTGAATTTTCCGTTGAGAGTCGAGAGCAATTTTAGGAGAGGAAGGATGGGCTGTTGAAATTCACAGATTATATTTATTGTCACGTTAAGTAATAAAATTTATGAAATATCATAGGATCACTTTTTTCTGAAATGTTACACCTCAATGTTCTGGTTTGATGTCATGTAAGTGGTTTGCAGGGGATTGCATCTATACCCTAAGGATTAATTTCAATACTAATAGGTCAAAGCATTGTGTTACTCTAAAAGAAAAAACAAAAAAACATGTTTAACAAATGATCATCTGATCAAGTTGAACAATATTAAAATTTGGAGTTATCTTCCACTATATATTCTTAAGTTTTTTTTTTTAATATTAAAAAGGGTAAGTTACAACATTAGTCTTTATCTTTTACTCCATATTTCAAATGGCCTTTAACTTTTCAATTAAATCAATTTGGTTCTTAACATTTTTAATATTGTGTCAATTTAGTATATGTCGATATTCTTTATATATAAAAAAGCTAATGTGTCAAAATGAAATAAAATATTTTTCCATGTCATATCAGCTAACAACTGTATCACCGCATCAAGTCAAAAAAAAAAAAATTAAACTGAGATACGTGAAATCCCACCACCAACTAAACTCGTCTCCATCTCCTCTCCCTCATCCCCAAGATCTCTTCTCCAGCGGCACCAAGTCTCTCTCTCTTATCCTTACTAACTTCATGTTTGGCTCCCTAGAAATTCAATGAAATTATTGTGATTTATTTTTGTTTTTCTTGAAGAGTGATTTGGCCATGGAAGTTGAGATTGCTTATTTGCTTAAACTCCTCTAGGCTCCAGTGGGTATATATGCATAAGCACGTATCAAAATCTCTTCTTTCTCTCTTTTTAAATTTTTATATGTATTTCTATTCATTTTCATAGGCTCTTTAGACGGGATATTGAGAATCAATGAATCATAACTTCGACCCAAATAGCATTCCATTTCGTACAAGTTATGAGCTTTGGCAAAGATTGTCTGCAACAAAAATGGCAAAAGAGATTTGGACATTGCTAATAATGCTAGGATGTCCAATTCTTTGGATCCCAATTCACGTCCTTTGTTTGAGAGGGGTCGACATAAACAACAAAAATAAAGAACAAAAAATTAAACACCAGCCCAAAATTGTCTTCAAAACCACACTACCAAAACAAAAGAAAATACCTTTCATCTCTAATGTTTTCTTAGCTTAGCAGGCAATGGAATAATAGAACAAATAAAAAATAAAAAGCCCAGACTAAACCAAAGGAACAAAAAAATCATCAAAACCCAAAAACGCAATGATTAATGGATGTTTGAGCTTGGTCGTTTGCCGTTGGATGGGTGGGTCGCCTCACCATCGGATGGGTGGGTAGCTGTTGCCGTTGGCTGGGCATCTCAAGTTCTTCAATCATTCTCTTACCCTCTCCTTATTTGTTTGTCTCACAGTTGGGACTAGGGATTCCAATCCCAATTCTCAGTCTTAGCTCTTAGGTACATTTATGTGATTTAGTTGGCTGAATTTTTTTATTTTTAATTAAAGAACACGTAGCAGTCTAGTTGGCAAAAAAATAATATTTTAAATATGTCTGTTAATCACGTCAATTTTTTCCTTCCATCTTTTAACGATAGAGATCATTATGACATAATTCTAAAAGATTAAGGACTAAATTGACATATTTAAAATGTTAAGAACTAAATTAAAATATAGTGTAAATGATATGGACCACCTTTGTATACGTAGTTTACTCTATTAAAAAAGTTTGGAGTAACTTGAACTCTTGCATAGTCTAACACATTTCTAGAAATCATGCTACACAAAAGATTTGTAAATATCATAATCATGTTATTATAATTATTTCGAATGAGGGATTTCAAAGATAGACAAGGTAATATGAATACTTGACATCATCGGAACAAAACAAAAATATTAATAAACCTATATATCAAAAGATAATAGCAATTATGCATACTAGTTACTAACTTATGCGATGCACTAGGTAGTTAGCAAATGTTAAATATCTTCATTTTTTCATTATTAAAATGAGTTAAAAACAAATGAAAATCAATAATTCTAGATCAAAATAAAGGTTGAAAATAAAAAAACAAAAAAAAAAGGTTTTATATATAGCGATCATCCCAAATATAATTAGAGAATAAACTCTTTTATAAAACGAAAAAAAAAAAGGCACACTACTTATGTTTTTACTATGTTATTTGTTTCCACGCAATAAAAATTGATAAACATTTACAACATAAGGGAAGACATGGCAAGCAAAATTATCACCTGCTAGTCATCAAATTTCATAAAGGAAATATACATGATACACATTTACATATGCATATTTTCTACTAAGTTTGAGCGTATCTGATATACGTGTCGCAAGAGCTTATATATATCAAGATACTTTAGTGTCAAACATGAGAATAAAAATATGAAGATACTTTGATGGTATCCGCTGCCTCTAACTTGCTTTTAGCATTTAGTCCAATTGTAATTTGCAAAGAAATATCAACCATGTTGCCACAATCCATTATTATATATATATATAATCATATAAAATTTCAGTCAAGTCCATATGTTAAATAAAATGATAAAAAACATGATAGAATATACAACTCAGAGACAAATGGAACGCTCTCTGGCGCTCTCTAGGGAAGAACAGGATGAACTTGTGCGCAGCAAGAAAAAAGTAAAGAATGTAAACCATGCAGGCTTCCTAGATGGTATGGACTCAGCAGCATCCTCCCCAAGGAATGACGGTGGCTCTTGGAGCCGAGAAGTATCCTTTAAGGATAAACTAGTCGCAGAAATCCCGGGAGCTTTCACCCAAGCATTTAGCTTTGGAGACCTCATGGAGGAGGAAGCAGAGTCTGATGAGGAGGTGGAAGCTCTTAGGGAGGGGCTGGTAGCAGTGAGATTCTCTAAGGAATTCAAGTAGCAGATTCGTAGTCCATGGGCAAAAGCGCTCATTGTTAAAGTTTATGGAAGGTCTGTGGGGTTCAGTTTTCTTCAAAGCAAACTTCTCTCCATGTGGAAGCCTTCTGGAAGGTTGGATTGTGTTGATTTAGGTCATGACTTTTTCCTAATAAGATTTTCGCTAAGGGAAGATTACGAAGCTACTCTCAAAAGGGGACCTTGGTTTATTGGAGAGCACTTCTTATCCATAAGACCTTGGGAACCAGATTTCCGACCAGTGACGACTAATGTCTCTTCAGTGGCAGTTTGGATAAGATTGAATGAGCTTCCGATAGAGTATTATAACGCGGAGGCTTTGCTTCAGATTGGGAAAATGATTGGCAATGTTCTTAGGGTGGACACACACACTGCCACTAAGGCTAGAGGCAGATTTGCTAGAATCTGCGTGCAGATTGATGTAGATAAGCCGCTCGCTACAGCCATTTTGATAGGAAAGTTTGAGCAGCCAGTTTGTTACGAGGGAATTCATAAACTTTGTTTTGAATGTGGGAGAATGGGGCATCGGAAGGAACAATGCCCTTACATTGTTCGGCATCATTCGCCGCCGAGGACGACGGAGGAATGTCATGAAAGGGAGCGTGTGGAGATACCATGCAATAAGCATGAACCTGACAATACAAACAAAAAGGAGGGTCCCACTGTGAACATGCATGGTAGTGTGCATGAGAATGTACCTGAGAGTACATACGGACCATGGGTAGTGGTCACGCGTAAGAAACAAGGGACAAGAAAGCAGGGTAGTGGTGGACCCTTCCTGAGTATGAGTATGGGAATTGGACAACAAGTAGGGGATGGAACAAAGTTCACTGTAACACCTGGACTGGTTGAATTGAGTAGTGGGCCGAGTAGGGATTCAAAGAGGAAGATCACGCGTCAAGACTAAATTACTGGGCAACAAGTGGCGAGCGTAATCCAGCACATAGTGAAAGGGAGTTCATCTCAAGCCCGTAATACTTTTGAAGCAAGCCTAGGAAGTTTTCAAGTGGAGAAGCTTCGGTCCAGGCCCGGAAAGGAGATTGTTGATTCCAAGCCCATTAAGCCCAATTCTCAAGCCTCAGTTAAAGGTAAGAAAGCTCTTGCACGGAATAGGGCACCCCTTACCTCTCAATTAGACGCAGCTGAAGGAATTAAGTCCACTGTGTCGTCGTCTCCTTCCACCTCTCTGGAGCTTGGGCTGTTTGATGGAGAACCAGCCTCAGGTAGCGATGGAAGACAACTATCAAGAGGCCCTTCTCCGTTTCTTTTCTCAACCATGCCAAATCCGAAAGTGGGCCATCAACTCCATCGGAGCGATGATCGAGATTCCAAGAGCGATGCTGGCCGAGCTCAGGTATCCAAGTCGATCCGTGGGGTGGGTCAAAAAGAAGTTTCATATGGCATGGAAGCTTACCTTTCCTCTCAGGGGGGTGTGTGTGAAGGAGGGCAGATGGCCAATGTCAGACCCAGTGTGGGGGGAAGTGAGAATTCCATGGCAATTTCTTCTGATGGGCTTGTCGGCGATGGAGGGGGTGTGGTGCCTAGTGTGGATTACACTGCCTCAATTTCCACAAGTTCCATTGTTGTGCGGAACCGAATCAATGGGCTGCCTGACCGAGGGAAGGATGAAGGAGAAGTAACTGCGCTTCACGCTCAATGTGGGGGGCTCGAGCATGTTACTAGGGGAGGGTCAGACGGAAGAGATTGCGATCCGGATCGGATGGAGTTTGAAGGAGGAGGCGATGTTGAAGCCGCCTGTTGATGCTTGCCCACCCTGTATTCTATTCCATCATGAATATAATAGTATGGAATTGCAGGGGTGCTCTGAAGCCCGCTTTTCAGAGAAATGTTAGGGAATTGGTTCGATGTCACAATCCAGCAATTCTGGTAATTATGGAGACTAGGATTGGGGGTGGTAGAGCTAAGGAGGTCACTGACAGGCTGCCTTTCGATGGGGCTATTCACACGGAGACCATTGGATATTCTAGTGGCTTATGGATGCTGTGGAACTCGGATAGGGTGGAAGTTACGACTCTAGCCAACACTGAGCAAGAAATTCATACTGTAGTGAAGGTTCGGAATTCTAACTTCAGCTGGTTATTTACAGCTATTTATGCTAGTCCTAGATCTGCTGAAAGGAATATTTTATGGAATAATTTGATTAAGGTTGCTAAGATGCACAATATGCCTTGGGTTTTAGCTGGTGATTTTAATAAGCCTCTTATGGGGGATGATAAGTTTGGGGGTAGGGCTGTTAGTGTCAGTAGATCGTTATTATTCAAGGAATGTTTGGATAAATGTAGCATGATAGATATTGGGTTTTCGGGGCCGCGGTTTACTTGGACCAATAAACGAAACCTTTAAGGTCTTATCTAGGAGAGAATAGACAGGTTTTTTGTCAACCCTAGTTGGTGTTTAATGTACCCGGAAGCTAAAGTGGTGCACCTAACTAGATGCCATTCCGACCATTGCCCAGTCTTGCTTGATCTTCAGCTTAGAGTTGTTACTCAGAGAAAGAGACCTTTTAAATTTCAGACTTGTTGGTTGTCTGACCCGTCTTTTCCTAATATAGTGTCTCAAGCGTGGAGAAATTACCCCATGCTTGCGGATGCCATAAATTGCTTCACTAGGGAGGCAGAAAGTTGGAATATGAGTCAGTTTGGGAATGTTTTTGTTAAAAAAAAAAGAATATTATGGCTCGATTGAATGGCATTCAGCGGGCTGTGGCAATTAGACTTTCAAATTTCCTTCTTAATCTAGAGGGAGAGTTGTTAAAAGAGCTTGACACTGTGTTGAATCAAGAGGAAGAAATTTGGGCTCTAAAATCTCGGGTTAATTGGATGATTCAAGGAGATCGGAATACTAATTTCTATCATGTATCCACCCTAGTTAGGAGAAAGAGGAATCAGATTTTGGCCATCAAAAACTCAGTGGGGGAGTGGTTGTATGAGGAAAATGCAATTAAAGATTTCGTTAGAAATGGGTTTATTGATGTGTATACCTCCTCCTTATATAGTGCTTCTTGGGCAACGCCCATCATTACTAACTGGCAGGGCAGATTATCAGATGAGGATAAAGAGAGCATTGGTGGGGAGGTCTCGGTGGAAGAGATAAAATCGGCTTTATGGTCTCTCAAGGCTTTCAAAGCCAGGGCCCGGATGGTTTACACGCGGGTTTTTTTCAAAGATTTTGGCTGATTGTTGGAAACTTAGTGATTGATTTGGTGAAGAAGGTGTTTGTAGAGAGAAAAGTTCCAGATTTCTTGAATAGGACTCACGTTACTCTTATTCCAAAGATCCAGGGATCGGAGACTCTAGGCAACTACCGACCAATTAGTTTATGTAACACAATTTATAAAGTGGTCACAAAAATTATTGTTGCTAGACTACGGCCTCATTTGGAGAAGATTATCTCCCCTCTCCAAACTGCTTTTGTTCCGGGAAGGAAAGGCATTGATAATGCAATCATAGTGCAAGAAATTATTCACACTCTTAACAAAAAGAAGGGGAAAGTAGGGTATATGGCTCTGAAAATTGATTTGGAGAAGGCTTATGATAAGCTTGAGTGGAGTTTTATTAGAGATATGCTAATTAGAGCCAATTTGCCAGTTAGTCTGATTGATATTATTATGAGCTGTGTTTCCACAGTCTCAACTTCAATTTTGGTCAACGGTGAGGCTTTAGACCCTATTTATCCTTCAAGGGGGATTAGGCAAGGAGACCCTTTATCCCCGTACCTTTTTATCCTTTGTATGGATTACCTAGGTCAGCTTATCCTAGAAAAATGTGAGGCAAAGATGTGGCAGCCTGTTAAGGCTTCCCAAAGCGGTCCTGCTTTTTCTCATCTCTTTTTTGCGGATGATTTAGTATTATTTGGGAAGGCTGATGGGTTGAATTGCTCTACAATTAGAGATGTCCTTAATGACTTTTGTAACATGTCAGGGCAATCGGTGAGTATCACTAAGTCTAGAGTTTTCTTCTCTCCGAATGTGGATCGAGATACAAGAGAGTCGTTGTGCGATATCCTTGGATTCGCTTCCACTCCTTCTCTTGGTAAATACCTTGGGTTTTCCATTAAGCACTCAGGTACATCCTTCCATGAATTCAATTACATCTTGGATAGGGTCAAACAAAAGCTAGCGGGGTGGAAAGCAAATATGCTTTCCTTGGCTGGCCGGGCTGTCCTAATTCAAGCTTCATCGGCATCCATCCCTTCTTACATAATGCAAGGCACTTACTTGCCAGGAAGAATTTTGGATGGCATTGATCAGGTAAATAGAAATTTTCTTTGGGGTTCATCGGAGGCTTCGAAGAAAGTTCATTGGGTTGGTTGGCATAAAGTGACAAAGCCTAAAGAGGAAGGTGGGCTGGGTTTACAGGAGGCCAGGGGCAAGAATACTGCTCTCCTTGCTAAGCTGAATTGGAGACTCCACACAGAAGAAGATGTATTGTGGGCTCAAGTCCTTAAACGAAAGTATAGCAGTAATAGAAGAATTCATGCAGCCAACTCAGATTGTCTGCCTTGTTCTCAGATTTGGAGAGCAATGAAAAAGGGCAGGGAGATTTTTAATAAAGGCAGTATGTGGGTAATTGATAGGGGCAGCAATCTTAGCTTTTGGCTGGGTAATTGGACTTGCAAAGGCCCTTTACGCAAGATGATACACGGCCCTCTAACCCAAGAAGCAAGTCAATGGGAGGTTAAAGACGTTCTGACAGATGCAGGTTGGGATTGGAACCGAATACCCTTTGATTTTCCTTCTGATATTAAATCTCTCATCCAAGCTATTCCTATGTCTATAAATGGTGGAGGAAGAGATAGGCTAGCTTGGGTAGGTAATCCTAGAGGTACTTTTGATCTTAAGAGTGCTTATTCTCTTACTAGGGAGGCTGATAATATGCACTCCATTAACGCTAGCTGGATTTGGAAGTCTAAGACTCTTCCTAAGATAAAAACTTTCTTATGGAGGTGTGTTCATAATAGCATAGGTGTCAAGACTTGCCTTGCAGGAAGGGGAATGGTGATTGATGAGGGCTGTCCCATCTGTCAAAGGGAACCAGAAACCATCTTGCATGCTCTTAGAGATTGTCATAGAGCCAAACAAGTTTGGATTCAGTTGGGAGTTACGGAAACAAATGGAGATTTTTGGATGAGTAATTTGCAGGATTGGCTTCAATCCAATGGGAGAGTAAACAGCAGCTACATTTGAGGGAAACCTCCGTGGAAAATTACCTTTAATTTTGCTGTGTGGAGCCTATGGAGAAGCAGAAATTTGTATGTTTTCAATAGGAAAAGTCCAAATCCAAATCTGCCTTCGGATATCTATAACCAATCGCTGGAATTTCTGTTTTATGTGTGCTCTCCGAGGAATCCGGTTCAGAAAGTTGTTAGAAGAATCAGGTGGGAGAAGCTGCCAGCAGGGTGGAAGAAGTTGAACACGGATGGGTCGTCTATGAGTCATATGGAGCGGGCTGGCTGTGGGGGCATCATCAGAGATGAGCATGGCAGCTGGGTGGCGGGCTTTACCAGGCATATTAGATCAACAAATAGCTTTGTTGCTGAACTTTGGGGGTTGAGGGATGGTCTGATGCTTTGCTGCAACATGAATATATCCAGCCTTATTGTGGAGCTTGATGCAAAAATGGTTGTGGATGTGTTTAACAATTCTGATCATGTAAACCTTTTTATTTCCCCCATTTTAGATGATTGCAGGCGTTTGGCCTCCAGATTCCAACATATTCAATTCAGCCACTGCTTCTGCCAGGCCAACCGGTGTGCTGATATGTTAGCTAGAATGGGCGCTGATCAAGAGGCTGATTTCACCTTGTTTTCTAGTCCTCCTGTGGACTTGCGCAAATCCTTAGAGGATGATTGTAATGGAGTTTACTCCAACAGACTTTGTGCTGGTTTTGTTGTTTAGTTTGTTTTAATGCTATCGTCTGTTAACCAAAAAAAAAACTTGCATAGAGGTGCATAATAGTTGCATATCTACCTTCGTAGGATCTATACATTGCTATATATTCTGCAATCTTAAACACAATGCATATTAGTAGGAAATTGTCTATTAACTCACGACAATAGAGATATATAAAATAAAGATAGGTTAGCATCAAAAGAATAATCCAATTGAAGTATGTCAAACAACTTAGATATTGCAAAAAATTTAAAAAAAAATCAAAATCAAAATTTAAAACATCCAAAAGGCCAAAAAAAAAGAAAAAAGAAGAAGATTTGGAGCTTAGAAATTATTGAAACAAACAATAAATATATGATTACACAATATGCTACTAATTTGTTAAAAATAAAAATTTACAAAAAGTGAAAGGAAATTGCATAAAGATCACCTTCTTCAACTGCACAAATTGTTTTTTTATCATATTGTCCAGACTATCCTGTTATTTGCTAAATAAACTAAAACTTGACAACAAAAAAAAAAAAAAAAAAAATGACATATTATAATATGATTCTTCCCTAAATCAAGTCAACAACAAACACCATTCACTATGAACATTTAATGTTTACTCCAATAGACTTTGTGCTGGTTTTGTTGTTTAGTTTGTTTTAATGCTATCGTCTGTTAACCAAAAAAAAAAAAACTTGCATAGAGGTGCATAATAGTTGCATATCTACCTTCGTAGGATCTATACATTGCTATATATTCTGCAATCTTAAACACAATGCATATTAGTAGGAAATTGTCTATTAACTCACGCCAATAGAGATATATAAAATAAAGATAGGTTAGCATCAAAAGAATAATCCAATTGAAGTATGTCAAACAACTTAGATATTGCAAAAAATAACAAAAACAATCAAAATCAAAATTTAAAACTTCCAAAAGGCCAAAAAAAAAAAAATAGAAGATTTGGAGCTTAGAAATTATTGAAACAAACAATAAATATATGATTACACAATATGCTACTAATTTGTTAAAAAAAAAATTTACAAAAAGTGAAAGGAAATTGCATAAAGATCACCTTCTTCAACTGCACAAATTGTTTTTTATCATATTGTCCAGACTATCCTGTTATTTGCTAAATAAACTAAAACTTGACAAAAAAAAAAAAATGACATATTATAATATGATTCTTCCCTAAATCAAGTCAACAACAAATACCATTCACTATGAACATTTAATGTTGTAAATAAAATGATAAAAAACATGTTGGCGCAAACAAAATAATAATAGAAATAACACAAAGAGAAACTGAATAATACTTCTGAATATTATCAATTTAAAAAGAAAGATTACACAACATTATTTGGTGTTAAGTAAGAGGATCTAAAAGGCTGTTTCATTTCCATTTTTGATACATTCACCCTTCACCTCCCCTTTGAGCACGTATCTAGCCCAATATTTGAGATAATTCATACTAGCTCATTAATCACCACAACTAAAAGGAATAAAATAGTCTCTCTACTTTTTAATGTGGGATTAAACATTTTCACTAACTCTTCATCTTCCATATTCGCTCCCACAACTTTACATTTATGTTGTAATATTTATTCATTTTAATTAATTAAAATTAAAATGCTCCAACAAAATACTTGCAGGTTCACATATACCTCTAGTAGAAGATCTATAACATGCTTGATTGACTCCTCCTCTAGTATAGTTGTCATGCAGTAACTTTTCTATCATCAAAGATTAAGCAAGACTTGTGAATACCTTTTTATATTATATTTTATATATATATATATATACACACACACTTGGATTCTTCATTGATTTCATTTTTTTTTTTTTTTCAGTTATGAACATCTAAATTAAAGTAGATGAATATGTAGAAGCAAAATTATATATAAAGTTAAATCTGTCCAAGAGAAATATGTATAGACAATATTTTTGTTTTTATTTTTCATTCATTTATTATTTAATTATAACATCAAAATTAAAGTAAATGAATATTTAAAGTTAAAACCACCTAACATAAATTTGTAAAACCAATATATTTATATATTTAATAATTCCAAAAAAAAATTAAAGACAAATGGTCTTCAGTACTTTTTCAATTGGAATCTCCTTTTGCTTTAATGAGAAACTGTCATATCGCCCTATAACTAAATGAAAGGTAGAAATTAAAACTCACTACTACTTGCCATTATATATTTCAAACAACAGGAGATATCCAGTTAAAAAAGTACTAGAGACAAACCAAACCTCCTTAAGCATTGAATCAATGCATTAACTTTCCTTTATGGTGAATCGGTGATATATTTCAAAACGACCTGAGGTTATTTAATTTATTGGCCTAAAATTAAATGTATCATCATAATTTTATTAAAATGTGAAAAGACGTTACTTACATAAAATCCATTTAACTTAAAAATTTTCATACTTCCAAAAGTAACCATTATTTAAAAACACTTATTTGGACGTGGATACATAAAAAAATAAATTAATAGGTTAGAATATAAAGTATTATGAAAAATTGTGATTGTAGCGAAAGGACATTAGTTACGTAGAATCCATTTAACTTTAAAATGTTCATACTTCCAAAAGTTATAATTATTAAAAAAATAAAAAATAAAACACTTATTTGATGAACACGAATACATAAAAAATAAATTTATAGATTAATTTATAAATTATTTCAAATGTGTTAAAACATTCAATTGTATATAAGCATAAGATTTAAGTACTAATTATTGTTTTGGAGTTAAGATAATTTTTTTTAGAAATCTAAAGTGAGTAAAACAATCCCATGGCTAAGAAACATTTTGGAAAATTTATGGTGGTAATTATCTTTATTTTCATTAAAGTGCAAGCTAATGACCTTACCGCTACAACTTTCTAGTCCTCTCCACTCCCAATATCGCTTTCTCATCCCTCAAAACTTGATAACTCTCGTGGTACATTTTTAACTTGCCTTGATGCAAAATTCAAAGACCGCGAAGAAAAACTAAAAGCATTGAACGTTGAACGTTTTGCCAAATGTATTTTGGGGGGTTATCAAGAATGTACTAGATCAGTGGCACTAGTACACGATCCAGAAGCTATAGAGGGTAAACGTGAATGGTTGAAATGCTTAAAGAAACATACATTGATTGAGATGGCTGAATGTATGATCAAATGGCTCGAAACTACACAAAAATAATTGAGATATCGTTTCCAACATCTCTCTCTCTCTCTCTCTCTCTCTCTCTCTCTCTCTCTCTCTCTCTCTATATATATATATATATATATATATATCTCTGTATTTTGTATGAGAAATATTATTAAGTACTCTGTATATATGAAAATACATATTACCGTTACCTTCAACGATTTATTGTAATGTGAGTAATTTACTTTAATGTCATGTATTTTTATTTAAAATGTGAGTTTTTACTTTGAAAAACATACCCCCAAGCCCCTTCATGAATGACATCCCCATGTCTATGACAGGGGTGGAGCCAAGGGGCACCCCCCCCCCCCCCCCAAAAAAAATCTATTAATATTTCTTCTATTATATTATATAATACAATAAATGCATATAAAAAGGTTGGGTTCAAGTTACACCTAGTATAACTTTATCCAATAACTTATTATTGAATTAATATTTTGAAAATCCAACCGTTGAATTACATATTCTATATGTTCTTAATGTACATGCCAATTTTCATATCAATCGGATATTATTTACCATTTAATCCAAAACTCATTTTTTATGCATTATTTTAAACTACAAAAACTTAAATATTAACAATTGATTGATGAGACACTATTAATCTTTGATCAACTTGAAATTTTGCAAGTATAGAGAACATATGAAGATCATGTAATTTAACGGTGGATTTGTCAATATTTGCATCCAATTAAAAAATATTAAGTGGTGTAATATTACTTAAAGTTACACCAGATGTAACTTGAACCTAACCCATAAAAATTATATAAATAAATAGTAAATAAATAGGATGATTTTTTAAACCAAAACCAAAACCCTCCTGATATAACATTTTTTATAATTACAATTTCAAAATAATTTTTTATGTAATAAACCCCTAATAGATAAATAATATAATGAATATGTTATTTTATTATGAACTTTCTTGCATTCAAATATTGCTTAATATACACATGAATGAATTGTTATTTTGCAAAATGACCTAAAATACTATATATATATATATATATATATATTTATTTATGTTTGCTTGCACGTGTGTAAATGCAATGTCAAATGTAATTTTTGCCCCCCACAAATCAGATCCTGGCTCTGCACTAGTTTATGAGAACAGTACCAAACAAAGTCCTAGGACGGTAAAGATCAATGACTTCTTTTCTATTTTCAACTACTTGAATTTCCTTAATAAATATACTTAGGAGTGTCTTACGGATTTTTTTTAATGATGGGATCATCAACCGCAAGAGCGCAGAAAACTTCTTTTCAGTTTCAATGATTTTCATACACTTTAAGCTTGATGCTCCATTTTCGAACTTCATCTTTCCTCGTTATAGAGTGGGAATTAAACTTTTATTTCTCTTAACAGTATTACTAAGAAGATACAATTGTATATATATATATAAAGTAGGGAACAAGTAATTTCAAGCTTAATTTCCTTTTTCCCAATGACTGTGAGAGCAAAATAGTTTTATGAAAACAATACATCACTCCATCTCTATATAGTATACATGTAAAGAAAGTGTACAACGTAAATAAAGGCATAACTAACTTAAACTATTGTTCTACCCTTAAATAATTCGTATCTATACTTAACGAACAATAAAAGGATATACAGTGGTTTGTAATTTAAAAACCTTTACTGTGTACTGATAAAAGCAAAGGACCTCCAATTCTATGATGATGATTATACCTGCAGCTTAGGTTGCTTATATAAGCAATGAATAGAACTTCTCTCATCCTGCATTTTTAAAAGAATGCTTTAGGACCTTATATAAGCAATGAATAGAACTTCTGCCATCCTGCATTTTTTAATGAATGCTTTAGCAAGGTCCTAAGACTTGTAGAAAGACCACTTGTCACTTGCCTTTAGGTTTAATTACTTAGCTAGAAAAGTAAAAGGGATGTCAAATGTGTAATCTGATTATTTGGATTGTTTCTAGTTTAATATATTGATATTCAAGAAAATTTGAAGCACTCTACTTTTTAAAATGCATTCAACATATTTTTAAATCCACAATTAGATAGAATGTAAAAATAATGATTTCATATATCTTTATCAATATGCAATAAATTTTGGATTCCAGCATCCTTTTTAAAAATTTAAATATCTTAAAAGTGGCTTACTTATTTGAACTTTCTTTCAAAATTTTGGTGGTATCTATCAAAATGTTAATACTAGAATTGAGGGATGAAGATTTGTAGCTGAATTCGAGTTCAACAAGGCTTCCAAGAATTTAGGGGAAGAATAAAGAAGGAAACAGAGAACATAGAATCAATAACAGTTTTATTATATTTTCCCTTTACAACCCTCTTGCCTTTTATACACTTGACTAAGGCCTTACCTTCTAAACCTGTGATTGGTACTACCCACAGCTAAGCCCAATTACCTCCAGCTAAGCCCAACTCCCTAACTAACTTTTAACTAACTAACTTGCCACCCTGTCACAACCATCTAGCCACTTGTTCTCACTAACATGTATATAACAATCTCAATACACTATAAAATATCAACACTGAACCCACTAATACAATGCATTACCAACATACAACAACCCCCAAATAACCCTAACAAGTACCCTCCCCTTAAAGCACCATGCCCACAAGGTGAGGGAACTATTGTTGAAGCAGGTATAAGCTTTCCCAGGTAGCATCATCAATACTTTCCCCATGCCATTTCACCAGGACATGAGTGATAGTCATGTCCCTCAAATTATGAGTTCTAGTCTGCAAAACAACCACTGGTTCAAGACTGAGACTGCCAACTGCATCCACAAAAGGTAAGGAAGGAATAGCAGCCACATGCCTTCCCAGCTTCTCCTTAAGGGTCCGTCCGTTTGGGTGGAAAATAGGAAGGATGGAAAATAGGGTGGAAAATACTGTTTTCCACTGTTCGTTTGGAGAAAGAAAATAGGAAGGAGAGAAAACTGGGGAGAAAGTTTTCTTTCCGACCCCACATTTTTTTTTCTTTCTATATTGGAAAGAAAATCTGGAGAAAAAAGGGTTATGATAGCATTTTTACAAAAATACCCTCTTTCCACCTTTTTTTTTTCAATGTTCTTTTTTTTTTTTTCATCATGACTTAAAACGTTCTTTTTTTTTTCCTCAACGTTACTTGAACGTTCTCTTCTCTTCTCTCTTCTTCTTTATTTTTTTTTTTTAAGCGTTGCCTGAACATTTTTTTTTTCTTCAACGTGACCTAATCTAATTTTTTACATTATAATAATAAAAAAATAATATAAATTTATATATATGATGTGATAAATTTTATATTATGTAATAAGTACAAATAAATTTATTTCTTACATATTATGTAGCAAGGGTATAATGGTCAATTTATATAAATTATATTTTCTATCTTTCCATTTTTCTCTCCAACTGAATAAAAGAGTTTTCTACTCTCCCACTTTTCCACCCCTCCAACCAAACACATAAAAGGGAATACTAAATATTTTTCATCCTCCCACTTTTCCACTCCTCCAACCGAACGGACCCTAAGGCAAGAGACATGGACTGCAGGATGGATTCTAGAATCTGGTGGTAGATCCAACCTATATGATACCTTGCCAACCCTATGCAAAATTTGAAATGGTCCATAATATCTAGGTGACAACTTGCCAAATGCTTCTGCTTCATTGATTTCTGCTTATAAGGCATCAATCTGAGGTATACCTAATCTCCTTCAGCAAATTCCCTTTCAGTCCTGTGCTTATCAGCATTCACTTTCATCCTTTCCTGAGTTGCTACAAATTCTACTTCAATAAGGCAGTAGCTGCTGTCTAGTCCTCAATGGCACATCCACACTATCAACTTTAGTGGTGCCTAGAATATAATCCAATAGCTTGGGAGGAGGATAACCAAATAAAGCTTTAAAGGGAGTCATCTTGGTAGAGGTATGAAAATTGGTATTGAACCAATATTCAGCCAATGGTAACCATTCCACCCAATGCTAAGGTCTATCAGTTGCAAATGCTCTCAAATAATGTTCTAGACTCTTGTTGACTACCTCAGTTTGGCCATCAGATTGAGGGTAATAAGCTGAGGATATAGCAAGCTGCACCCCTTGCAACCTCATCAACTTTTACCAAAAATGAGAGGTGAAAATAGGATCCCTATCACTTACAATTGAAGCTGGCATACCATGCAGTTTTAACACATGTTGCGGGCAAAGGTTAGCCACCTTGGCAGTTGTATAAGGGTGAGACAAGGGGATGAAATGAACAAACTTAGTAAGCTTGTCCACTACTGCTAAAACCACATCTTTGGATTGAGACTTAGGAACGCCTTCAACAAAGTCCATGCTCACATCAAGCCAAGGTTTGTCAGGTATGGGTAGAGGTTGTAGCAACCCAACAACATGACAGGTTTCATTCTTATGTCTTTGGTATCTATCACATTCTCTAACATGCTACTTCACATTAGATCTCAAACCAGGCCAATAAAAGTCTCTCTGCACCCTATGTAAGGTCTTGACTCTTGAGGAAACCTGAATACACTCCTAAAGGACTGTCATGGACTTGCTGTAGAATAGCAGCCTTCAAAGCCTCACATGACGCATAGTAAATCTTACCTTTATACAATAAGAACCCATTCTGCACAGCATACCCTTTTGGAACCCCCTTTCCCAACAGAAAAGCTTAGAAAATATCTTGCACCTGCTAATCAGAAGCACAACTCGCTTTAAGATCAGTCAGCCAGGTTGGAGAAGGAAAGGAAACCATGCATAAGACCCCCTCATGAGCCTCTGAAACTTCACAGGGAACTTCATAGGCAGTACAATCATCAAAATCAGTCTTCCTAGACAGTGCATCAGCCACTAAATTGTCTTTGCCTTTCTTGTATTCCACCACAAACACATAGCCTAGCAATTTAGCAATCCACTTTTGCTGGGCTGGTGTGCCAATTTTTTGCTCTAATAGGTATTTTAAACTCTGTTGATCAGTTTTAACAGTAAAAGGTTTGCACACCAGATAGGCTTTCCACCTTTGGACAGCAATGATTAAGGCTAGCAACTCTTTCTCATATGTTGATAAGGCCAAATTTTTACCTTTAAATGTTTGACTGTGGTAAGCTATTGGCCTGCCATGTTGCATTAGCACTGCACCTATCCTTCTTCTAGAAGCATCACACTCCACCACAAAAGGATGATCAAAGTTTGGCAAAGCTAACACTAGAGGTTTTACCATAGCATCCTTAAGTTGATGAAATGCCAACTCAACCTCATTAGACCAACAAAAAGAGTCCTTTTTTTTTAATAGGGCTGTCAAGGGGGCTGCAATTTGGCCATACCCCTTGAAAAACTTCCTATAATACCTAGCGAGCCCCAAAAAACCCCTTAGGGACTTAATATCATTTGGAATAGGCCATTGTTGCATTGCAGCAACTTTCCTAAGATCAGTGGGAACCCCCTCAACAGTGATAACATACCCCAAATACTCTACTTCATTGCAAGCAAATATGCACTTTGACCTTTTAGCACACAACTTGTGAGTAGCTAAGATTTCTAAAACCTTTCTTAGATGGATTACATGATCAACCAAGGACTTGCTATAGACTAATATATCATAAAAAAATACTAGTACAAACTGTCTAAGGAAATGTTTGAATACTTGGTTCATTAGTGATTGAAAGGTTGAAGAGCATTGATTAGGCCAAAGGGCATCACCAAAAATTCATAGTGATCCTAATGTGTCTTAAAAGCTATTTTAGTTATTGGCGATATCCGGACTTCAAGTCCAACTTGGAGAAAATGGCAACTCCATTCAATTCATCCTACAATTCATCAATAACAGGAATTCGGAATTTGTCCTTGACTGTAATGTTGTTAAGGGCCCTATAATCAATGCACATCCTCTATGAGCCATTAGCTTTTCTTACCAACAATGCAGGAGAGGCAAAGGGGCTGCAACTGTTCCTAATTGAGCCAACAGACAACAAATCCCTCACAATCTTTTCAATCTCATTCTTTTGGTAGAAAGGATACTGATATGGCCTTTTGGCACACAGGTTGAGCTCCTTCCTTAAGAACAATGGGATGCTTATGACCCTTAAGAGGAGGTAATAATATAGGAGTCTCAAAAACATGCTCAAACTCTTGCAATAAGAGCTCCACCTTAGGAAGGAGCTTCACATTTGCTGCACCTACCTCCACACTAGCAATTTGTAACAACAGTCCTTTTCTTATAGGCACCTTGAAAAACTGCTCACAATCCATAATAGAAGACCTTAAGGATAGGGTTAACCCTTGCAACAAGACATTCTAATTCTCATAGCAGAAACACATTGTCAAAAGTCTAAAGTTCCATTGAATCTCACCTAAAGTGCTTAACCAGTGGGTGCTTAACCATTGGGTGCCCAACACTATATCATAACCCCCCAATGCTAAAACATGGAATTGAATGGAAAACTTCACTCCTTGAATGCACACTGGCACGTTATTACAAAAATTCTCAGTTTTAACCACAGAACCATTTGCTACCTTCACCTCCAAAACCTTAGAGATATCTACCATTAATTGCAACTTAGAAACCAAAGAAGCATCTACAAAATTATGGGTGTTGCTAGTGTCTATTAGGATTACCAACCCACTTCCATTGACCCTACCCCTCACCCTCATAGTACCAGGTGTAAGAGTTCCTATGAGTGCATACAAGGTGATCTCTACCTCTTCTTCCTGACTAACTACCTTAGTAGCAACTTAATTCTCCACTTCTTCTTCTAATTCAGTGATCTATACCCCAGACTGCACCTCACAAGCTAATTCAATTCCCTCTGATAAAAACAATTTAGCATTCTTACATTTGTGCCCAACCACCCACTTCTCATCTCAATTATAGCAAAGCCCCCTCTTCCTTCTCTCATCCATCTGAGCAAGGCTTAATCTCTTTACAGGTATCTTAGATTTAGATTCCATTACTACATTATTCTTAGGTAAGCCTAGAATAGAAGTCTTACCTGTTTCTTGTTGGAATCTAGTACTCTTCTTGCAAATGAACACATATTCCTCTTGAATCTTGGCCAATCCAAATGCTTCATTCAAGGTGCGTGGATTGAGCATCCTCATTGGAAGCCTGATTCATCCTTCAAGCCACTTAGGAAGCAGCTAAGCTTGTGCAAAGGAGATAGACCCTTAATCTTGTTAGACACAACTTCAAACTTTGCCTTGTACATTGCCACTGTTGAAGACTGCCTTAAACTTGTTAGCACTTCCATAGGATCATCATAAGCCGTTGATCCAAACCTCACATGTAGTGCTTGCACTAAGGAATCCCAATCTGTAAACACACCAGCCTCCTCAGCTTTTTAGAACCAAATTAAAGCTACCAATTCCATATAGAATGAAGCAATGAGCAACTTCTCTGCGATTGGATTTTGGTAATAGCCAAAGTACTAGTTGGCTTTGTATACCCAGCTTGTAGGATCATCCCCTAAGAAGCATGGAAACTCCAATTTCACAGGTCTTGCAAGTGATAAGGCTGAAGAACCCTGATTCACTGGTACAGTTCTTTGAGGTGAATGTGGATGGCTCTCTTGGAAATTCAATTTTTGTAGAATGGCATTGAGATTTTGATTCATTTCATTCAAGGTCCTGGTAAGGATTCCTTGAATCTTTTGGATTTCTTTATTGTGATGATCTGAAGTGGTATGTAAAGAAGCAATGGCTTCATTCACCATGTTCATGGCAGCAACTTGAGTCTTAGTCATGGTAGGTGCAGGAACGATTCTCTAATAGCAATTGTTAAGACTGGAATTGATGGATGAAGATTTGTAGCTGAATTCGAGGTCAGCCAGGCCTCCAAGAATTTAGGGGAAGAATAAAGAAGGAAATAGAGAACATAAAATCAATAGTAGTTTTATTATATTTTCCCTTTACAACCCTCTTGCCTTTTATACACTTGACTAAGGCCTTACCTTCTAAACCCGTGACTGGTACTACCCACAACTAAGCCCAATTACCCTTAGCTAAGCCCAACTCCCTAACTAACTTCTAACTAACTAACTTGCCACCCTGTCACAACCACCCAGCCACTTATTCTCACTATCATGTATATAACAATCTTAATACACTATACAGTATGAACACTGAACCTACTAATACAATTGCATTACCAACATACAACAACCCCCAAATATCCTTAACACAAAGCTATGAGCATTTTATGTTCATAGACTTTGGCTTGACTTGGGTTAGCAAGCCTTTTGAACAAGGAACACTTAGATTGTTGATTGGAGGCTTCCAAGTTCTGTTTAGATCTGTATTGGAGAAAATTGTGGTAATTATGAAATCTATACTAATAATTTCCTTAATGATTTTAGTTATATGGACAAGCTGATCCATCTCTTCTTGAATGCATAGTTTTAGAATGGAGTTCCAATATATATTGATTTGATATATATT
Source organism: Castanopsis chinensis (assembly GCA_032878915.1). Lineage (NCBI taxonomy): Eukaryota > Viridiplantae > Streptophyta > Magnoliopsida > Fagales > Fagaceae > Castanopsis > Castanopsis chinensis. The sequence continues at coordinate 45,275,992 of JAVQMG010000133.1, forward strand.
AATTTTATCAATTTTTGGGTATAGTGAAAAGCTTATTAATACACATAATTACTTGATAACTTTGTCTATACAATAGGCATTCTTTTTTCTTTTTTTCTATTTTGCACATGAAAAACATATTTTTCTTATGCAGTACCCATTTTCTTTTATGGACAAAATTTAGCTACAAAAATTTAGTCGTTGGATCATATGTTCTTTACGCTCTTAATACACATGTCAAATTTTGTACCAATTGGATATTATTTACTATATAATCTATAAGATTATATTTTATGCATACTTTTAAACTATAAAAACTTGCAATTTAAAAAATTTATTAATGACATAGCTATTGATATTTAATTTTCTAAAAATTTTGTAAGTATAGAGGATGGAAGAAAAAAATGTAATTCAATGGTAGATTTGTTAAAATTTACCTCCAATAAAAAGATATTGAGTAAGATTATATTCTTAAGCTACAACCAATTTTATAGCTAAATTTTTTCATTCTTTTACATAGTTTCCTACTTTTTTTTTCTTAATAACTTTGCCTACTTGGTGGCACCGTAAACCAAATAATCTTTTACAATTTATTAGTTCATTTTTGTGTATTAAACCTCTTTCTTTATGATTTATCTCCTACCTTTTTTAATAGAGGAATTGAATGTTCTTCTTTATCTACACTAAATATTAATTTGTGTATTACATTTTGGTGTTATATACTTTCAAGTTCAATTGTAGTAATCTTAGGGTTGGTATAGTTTGTGCAAATGATTCTCAAAGTGTCCTTTGTTTTCTATTATGTTGATTTGAGTCTTGTAATAATATTTTTTTAAAAAGAAGGCGAAACTACAATGTTAGTTCCTCAAGTTGACCCTGTTAGCACAATTGATCCCTCAAGTTTGAAGCGAGCACAATTGGTCTCTCAAATTTTTTTATTTTTTATTTTATTTTTATATATAAGATAGAAATTCTATTCAAATATCATCTAAGTGTATATGTGTGTGAAAACTCCCTCCTAGAGACTTGAACCTTGACCCTTGCCCCTTGCCCCTTGCCCCCCACACCTCACAAACACTTATACTTGTGGAGTGATTATTGCACCAAGGGTGTGCGGTGGTCCTCAAGTTTAAAACTGAGTTGTATTAGTCCTTTTACTAACTGCCGTTAGTGGTGTTACTTACATACCTAACGGAATAATGACTAGACATTTTTTTAAGGGATAATTACAGTAAACCCACCTATGGTTAGACCCGTTTTCACTTTATCTACCCGTAGTTCAATCATTTACACTTTGCCCACCTGAGGTACCTTCCATCAGGGATCTGTTACCCACCTCTCCCTTTGCCGTTAGAAAAACATATTTTTTTTTTAAAACAAACATAACAAAAATAAAAAAGTTAAAATTTTTTATTGCTTAAGAACTTCTATGAGAATAAAGTGAAAGCACACACATCAACTATGCTATAGTTCTAAAGTTCTAAAAAAAGATAATCCATTATTCAAAAAACAAAAAAAGATAATCCAAAAACCCAACTGGTTTTAAAAACTACCAAATAAAAATCAATTTCATTATCAAACCATCAAAAAACTCCAGAGAGAGAAGAAGCAAATCCACCACTAATCTCTAATCTTTGATCTGCCAACTCCGATCTCCGTTGATCTCCCAAATTCAATCTCTGCCGATCTCCAACTCCGATCTCCCAAATCAGATCTCTGACTTCGATCTCCGACTTTGATCTACGCTGATCTCTGTGGTTGTCGATCTGTGTCGCCAAGCTTGCCCTTCGCCGAAGTTGACTTATTCTCCATAACAACTAAAGCCACAACCCATAAATTCACTCATTTCTTCTAAGATCAAGCTCTAAATGATACGTTGTTGACTGGGGAATTTGTGGGTTATTAGCGATTTAGATACTTGATTTTTTGGATTTGATGATTTAAGTGTTTTGCTATTGTGGATGAGATTTAGAGTGGGTACTGTGGTTGGGATTTGGAGTGAGTTTGAAGTTGGAATTGGGGGTGGGGGTGGGTTTGCTACTGTGGTTGGGATTCAGAGTGGGTTTGAAGTTGGAATTGGGGTGGGTTTGTGCAGGTTAGTGGAACAAAACAAGTGACTAAACCAAAGCAAAACCCACTACCAAAACCCCAAATTTTGATGTTTCATTCAAATCTAATTTGTGGTAGCCAAGGCAATTGTGATACCTCCTAGTTCAACTGTTGTTTCGAATACGGATTTGACTTATAATGTTGGGAATGTTTGGGATGGTAGTTCGCAGCGTTCAAGTCATGCTAGTGTATTACTAGTAAAGAGTAAAGTGGAAAGGTGTAGTCAGGATATAGTTTCAGATAATGATGGTACTAATGTTGGTTCTGGCAAAAATATTGCTCCCAAGGTTGTAAAGAGGAAAAAAATAATGAAGAAAATAGTGAGAAGAGTTGTAAATCCACAATCTCGTTTGTCAAGTTCAGAGCAAATGAAAAAGTGTGACTAACCTATGAAATCAGATAGTTCCACTCATGGTCCACTTGCTGGATTTCTCTTTACCTCATTCTTTGGTTGTTATTGCTTATCTCTATCTCACTCTCTTTTGTTAATAACGTTACAGCTTGTTGGTTGTTTTGAGATTGTTGGTCTTCTTGTAAAAATTGGTTCACAATATTGAGTTCTTATGAGATTGTTGATATTGATATGGATTAAAAGTGAAGTCATTGAGCCTTTTGATTCGTATGCTATTCCTTCACTTTGTTCTCATAAAAGTTTTTAAGCAATCAAAAACCCTAACTTTTTTATTTTTGTTATGTTTGTTTTTTCCTAAAAATATGTTTTTCTAACGGCAAAGGGAGAGGTGGGTAATGGATCACTAACAGAAGGTACCTCAGGTGGGCAGAGTGTAAATAATTGAACCACGGGCAGGCAAAGTGAAAACAAGGCTAACCACAGGTGGGTTTACTATAATTATCCCATTTTTTAATGATGTGGCATTTTTTTAATTAAAAAATTACAAAATAAAGTTACATGTAAGAAAACAATCTCCCCATAAAAAAAGCGTAATAAGCAATTTGATTCACAACTCAGAGAGAGAGAGAGAGAGAGAGAGAGAGAGAAGAACCCAAGCCCTAGCGGCATCATTAAAAAAATTACAATTTTTTTTTTAATTAAAACTTGAACCTTCACATTCTGGCTTTTGGTTAACACAAATGTAATGATTATTCTACAAAAGTTTGGTGATACATCTCCAGGGCCAGATGGCAGACTAATTACATTGTTTTTTCTGTACCAAGTAAGTACCAAAATACAGTATTGTGCTTTACACCAAACTCTAGAGCCTTCCGTCAATATATTTCCCTTTTAGATCCTGCAATGCTTGTCAAATTGAATCCTCATCTTGGCTGGAGTACTTCAAACATATAAGCCGTTGAGCAACACGGTAGGCCATTTGGATTGGATGGTACTGTAGGTAGTTTACTTCCATCCTCTTCACTTCCTAGACAATGGAAATTTGTTTAAGATGTCAGATTATCGCAGTTCATGAAGAGGGACCATTCCATATACATCAACAAGAAAAATTCATTAAGGAAATCAAATCAAGTCAAAGGAAGACACAAACGCTACATGATTTGGATTTCAACAAGCATTTAAAAAAAAAAAAAACTAAACCAATAAATATTTTTTAAAAGCCACAAGGTTTGACAGTCACTGAAGGTTGAAGCCTCCGTAAATGTCAACCAATATTTTTCAAAACTGGTATGAAAAATGTGAGCAGCTTTGCAAGAAGTTTTTTTTTTTTTTTTTTTTTTAATCTTTAACTTACTCATAAGGTTTAACAAGTAAGTCAGCACCAACATAATACTAAGACCCAATCAGCACCAAACAATTTGTAATTTTTTTAATTAAAAAAATGCCACGTCATTGAAAAAAAGTCAAATCATTGTTCTGTTAGCCACGTAAGTAACACCACTAATGACAATTAGTAAAAGGAATAATACAACTCAGTTTTAAAACTTAAGGGACCAATTGTACTCACTTCAAATTTCAAGGACCAATATTGTAGTTTCACCCAAAAAAAAAAAAAAAAATACAATGTTACATCATTATATATTGTGGTATAATTGAGCAACCTATGTTAATTGAGGTAATTCTGAACTAAACTGATGTTGCGTGGAATTTCAATTTCATGTTAAATTATATTGATTTGGATTTTTTTTTTTTTTTTTTTTGTTTATTGCTGCTATCCTATTTTGACCTCCTAGTTTTGTCAAACATTTCTTGCAATCTCAGCATCTTAAAATTGCCATTTTTACAAAAATGCTTGAAAATCAAGGTTATATCAAGATAAAATAAAGCCTATTTACCCTTATTAGACATCGTAACATTGGATTACGTAAATTAATTGTTAAACCCTAAATTTAGCCAAGTTTAACAATGTTTGATTGCTTTTAAACTAAAATCTAATAGTCTAGTTAAAGTAAATATTAGTTGGTCCGAGTTGAGTTTATGCCCAACTCGAAACTGACCCGACCATGTTGGGTCACCAACATCCAAACCCGCCGCTGACCCGTAAGATGAGTCGGTTCGGGCGACTTAGATATCAGTTGGTGATGGTTGGTGGTTAGTCGGACTCGAAGAAGACGAAAAATGTTGAAATGTGCTGGAAATTGCCGAAATCAGGCCGGAACTGGCCAAAATCTGCTAGATATGGCCGACATATGGTTGGATCTAGTGAGATTTCTAAAAGAACTCACTAGATCTTGAAGAGATCACGCTGGATCCCAACGGATCTATCAAGATCTCGTCGGATCTCAATGGATTGACCGAGAAATGATTAGAAATTCCTCATACCTGTGAAAATTGGTGAGTTTTTCCAATATATAGGCGGTCGGATCGGTTGGAATCGGATTTTGAAGAGTAAACCTGTCCACCGACCTGCCGGTCTTGGTTTTTGGAGGTTGAGACCCGCTGCCGACTGTCACCGGTGTCGGGTTAGCTGGTTTCGAGTACGGATCGGATGATTTGCCTCGAGTTAGTCGGGTATAGGTTTCGGTGGACAGCCCTAGTAAATATGGTTCCTTTTTATTGACCTTGATATTCTTTTTAACTATTTGCATAAAGTATATGTAACGGATTTTTCATTTTTTATCGTAAATTAAATATGTGACAATTTTTGCTTAATAATATTGACTAATCTCTTTTATTAGGACAACAAAAGTTTAAACTCTCCACCTTCATTTATAGTATTGCACGAATTATTATTATTATTATTAAAATTGCACTAATATATGTGTTTTAAGCCTCAAGCAATCGCCATGGCATATTTATGTAAATAGCCTAAAATACAAATTTAAAACTATCCAAATATATAAGCATTAAAAAATAATCAAAATTAAAAATAGAAATCACTATAACATTCTCTCTCATACGTACATGAAAAAGCCAGAATTCAATAATTAAAAACAATTTAAAAAACAATAGAAAGCAAAGTTACGTAAAGAAAGACTCATGATAATCAAATTAATCGATGCAACTAGAGAAGTTGTCCTTGAAAGTAGGCAAGTGAACTCAGGTGAGTTTCACACAATTTGAAAAATAGAGGTTATATAAACTTGAAGATATTTCATTAAATAAGGGATTTCAAATTGTTATGAAGTTAAGATTTTTAGTCAACTTAAGGACTCAAATTTTATCCTTTGTTGATAATAGAGTCATCAAATGCCTGTTGTAATTGATTTTATCTCAAATCTTCCATGATTGGCAAATGATATCAATTGTTTTGCTATTCAAACTAAGGTTTTTCCATAGGTTGTAATTGCATGGCACTTGCCAAGACATAAGGTGAGTAACAAGAACCGTAACTTAAAAAAAAATAAAAAAGGATGAAGAAGAAAAGGGAAGTATTAATAGTGGCGTAATACTAAACGCCCATTTAGGAAAAAATATTTTAGCAGTACCATTTGAGTAGTAAAGTAATGTTGTACTGTTAACTACAATTTGAACAGTAGAGTAAAAGAATAATTAAATATAAAAAAAAAAAGTTGATTAGAACAAAAAATCCATGTGTTAATCTCTTCTTGTCGAATGAGATATCATAAGTATAAGTTTTTATGGGGTTAGCGGTTAAGGGACAAGAGTTGGAGTTCAAATCTACAATAGAGAGCTTCACATACATATATATTTAGATTATGTTAGAATATATTTCTATCTAAACTAAATAAAAATAAAAATAAAAAGAATAAAGAAAAACCTCTCCTTATTTTTGTATTCACGCATACTTGCAATACACTAGGCTCATAAAAACACACACACCTCCCATACCAAGAGGTCCAAGACACATACACACAATCACGGATCCAGTAACATGTACGCCACACATCACAGCCCCTCCAATCAACCATCGTAGTTGCTTGCAAAACCAACCCCAAAATCCATGCTTCCCAATCCCAAGACAAGCCCATTTTATGTCATTCAAACCCGTATTAAACCAAATGAGCCAATACCCATTAAAGAACCAAGCCCAATTCAGTTCTACCGAAAAAACCAAGCTCAGCTCTTTCTTTTCTGAGCCCGATTGAACCTACATGAAGCCCAAAATCCATTATCAACATAACTCAATAAACCCACTTGAGCCGATATGGTTTAACCCATTGATACTTTATACCTTTAGAACAAAAGCCTAATTTGTTTAGCCCAAGTAATCCTAAACCTGTGTAATTAATCCAATCCATACCAAATGCATAGCCCAACCCCAAAGGCCACCAGAACAAAAACTTCACTAACATTACAACTTTGCCATACACTTCACAGAAATGAAAAATAGGCCCATATTCTTCACATAATTCATTTTTATGTCCTTGAACTTCAGGTTAATTTTATGTATGCGCCTATACTTTATTAAAATTAACGATATATCCTTCAACTTCACAGAAATATATAAAACACATTTAAATGCCAAAGCAATAACCAAATTACTCTTGGGAACACCAAAATCACCAAATCAACCCGAAATTTCATCATAATAACCGAAATAACCCCAAGACCACAAAAATACCAAATCAACCTACTAAAGTTAAACAAAATGACCAAAGATAATTTCAAACCGTAAATGTTTAATTTAAAATACCATTATCCAAAGGCATGTAGAAATCAACCATAAGAATGTAATTTTATAATTAATCAACAAGTAACACTTTGTAGGGCAGTTCAGAACAATCAGAACACTTAATAGACCAGCACTGAATACTTGCTTATTTTCCAAAGCCTATAAATCGGGCTTAAATTTTCATGACAATAAGAAAAATAATTGACTACTTAAACATGAACATATATATAACTAAGACGAGTTGATCATCAAGAAGTGCAGAAGATTATCAAGTCTTGGTGTCCAAAGCCATAATGGTGCTGAGATTCATTGGGTGCATGTACTTTGTGGATCCAGTCATAAATGTTTGTACTATCAGTCTGTTGGCCCTTTCAGATGGATGAAAGGGATCCCAAAATGCATACACATCTCTGTTCGGGCACAAATTTGATAAAGGTGTGCATAGTCCAATTCCATTGTATGGTCCTTGCCCACAACATGCTACCTTTGATGTAACAAATCCTGCAAAACCATGACACTCATGTTAATTACTACTCTCTTTTTAGCTTTAAGACTTAAGAGTATTTTTAATCACATGAAAATCCTACTTCTGCAGAAAGTGGACTTAGATTATATTATTTGAAGCCTGCAGTAGTTACTCAAAATGTTGTCTAGTTGGTGCAGAGCATTATTAGCATTTAGTCACATTTCACCAAATTTTCAAGTAATATAGAGAAAATAAAACAAAAAATTGGGTTAATTTGTTGACATCTTAAATATTTTTATTTTATTCATGGTTTGTTATTAAATCCTGGTAGAAGTTATATAAAAAATTGAAGAATTAATGATATCTATATCATAAAAACATTGATAGATTACTATAGTTTTTTCACAATTGGGAGATATCTCTTTCAACAATAAATTTTCTTGGTGATATAAGGTGACCCGAGTTTATAAGACTGCCCTATCTTATTACGACATTTACTCCCAGTGGTCCCATGAATTTTGTATTGAATATTGTTGCCTTTCTGTCGTCGGGTCACCAAATGGCCATGGGTTCTTGCATCTACCATTCCTGAATGACGTTTCATTAAATACATGGACAAAGTTGAAGTGTCCGTAAACATTTGCCTCGATTTCGTATCCAAACTATAGTATCTACTATCATATGTAAATTAAAGATAATCTTTCAATAATATAATTAAAATGAAATAATACTAAAATGAATTTTCAAATAATAGATTAAAAATAATTTTAAATTACAAAACAAAGGTACATCATGTAAATCTAAGTTCTAACCAACTTCAAAAATAATAATAATAGATTATAAATAATTGAAAAATAAATATATAAAATATCATTTAAAAACCTTGAAACTTTTGATTTTTGAGGTTTAATTAGGGTTAGATAATATTTAAATTTTTTTAAAGACTTTGGAAATAGAGTTTCCCTTAAAGTAACTATGCTAATAATTTTACTTATGTTTTATGTGACTTGTAATACTTTTATTGAGACACATTGTCATGTAACTTGTAATATTTATATTGCGTTGTATAGTGCACGCGTGGTGTATACAACCCAACTTTTATATTAAAAGATAAAATTATGGTAGATTATTTAAAAATATGAAATAGATAATAAAAATTATTTTAAATTTTTAGATGCTTTGGTCGTATAATATTAATTGAGTAGATTTTTTTTTTTTTTTTTTTTTAACTCTGAGACTATAGTTCCACATTGTTTTCGATAAGGTATTATACTTTCGCTTACAAAAACATGATTTTTATTTTAATACTTCATACTCATAGTAGCTAGGTTATATGACTTAGTGCGTTTGGCAAAATTTTTGCCAACTTACTTTACTATTCAGCTTATTTTTGTTACTATTTATAGGTCTCACTACACTTTTTTATACTATCTACAGGTCTTATTGTACTATTTCAGCTAATTTTTACTTTTATCTATAGTATTTTCAGCAAAAAATTTTCAGTTTCAATAAAATAAACGAATCTAAAAAAGACCATAGAAGCGAATAAATAATAAAAAGTTAAGAGGGCATCCACTTGGTAGTTGGTACAATCAAAGTGTGTAGGGCGCCATCTTTATTACATAGTGTATATCAAAACTCGTAGTAGAATATATTTTATATATTTTGAAGTTTGCGAAACAACTTTTCTAGAAAGTATGAGAAATTGTTAATAACTTTCTGAAAACTATAATAATTTAATTATGGAGGTTGACATACCATATGCTTGAGGGTCACTAATGAAATCCATGTGCATTTCGAAAGCATTTGCAGAAACAAAGACATCTGAACCAATCTCACTATTAAGTTGATTAAGCATTTGAACGAGTTGTGGGTTGAACAATGCCGCAGCACTTTGTAGCTCAGCTGAGCACTCGCCATTTCTGCTATGCATGGCCAATTCTGCTGGTACACAACCCAATGGTCCAGTACCAGTCACCAAAACCCGCCGTGCTCCCAACTCATATAGCCTCTGCATGCAGTATTTTTATATATAAGTCTATTTTTTCTTTGATAATTTAATAGTTGGAGTAGGGAGATTTAAACCTTGAATGTCTTTAATGAAAATATTATAAGGTATCAATTGAATTATACAACTGTTAGTAACTCAAACTTGTGTTTAGTGCAAGAAAAGGTAGTATTTTGTCGTAAAAGGAATTGCATGACATTAATGATACAAGGAGTGGCTATTCAATTCCTTTAGCAAGGGGAGAGAGAGAGAGGGAGAGAGAGTCCTATCACATTCGATTATGTTTGGTTCCTTAAAAGAGCTTTAATTAGCGCAATTTGAATCAATATTTGTCTCCATAAAAGCATTGATGAAAATAACGAGCACAATTATACTTGTTGGCCTCACCAACCACAAGTCATATCATATCTTGATAAGCCTCCCTCCTATGCCTCACGCAGATCTGTATCATAAATAACGCGTTTATACGTCCCCTTCACCATTATTTTCCTCCTACTTTCTTGTGATTCTTGTCTCGACATTGTGTTATTTATGATATAAACAAGTGCATGCAGCAATACTTAAATCACATATATAATTCATCAACCAGGTAATAGTGTTTTTCTTAAAAAAAGGAAGATAAAGCTAGGAAAATTTAGGTACACTATCATAAATGTACTGCAATAGGTTTTTCTATTAAATTCAGTTAAATATTTGCATTAAATTTAATTATTCTTGAAAAAATATAAAAATGTTTTTTTATTGGTCTGTCACTGATGATCAAATAATGCAGTAATTAAGACATCAAAAATTGCTAAGGGTACTAAGACTTATATTTATGAAAACGGAGTTGAAGTTCACAAATCATTTTCAATGTCACAACAATTTTTAGCATGTTAAAATTACTAATAGAGAAAAGGAAAAGGAAGTTACCGCTAGAACTTTTCGATACTCAGAAATGAGAAAGACAACATAGTCTGGGAGAGAAAACTGGCGAGACCTTGCAGAGAAGGGCACTAAGTAATAGTTGTTCACGAAATCATTACCTCCTAGAGTAATGAGGACAAGAGCCTGATTCACAAGTCGCTTAGTCTGCTCAGCCCCAATAAGAGCACTCACCCGTTGTTGGTATTGTTGAAAGTATTCCAATTGTTTGGAAATTCGGATTATGTTTAGCTGCAAGATTAAATAAGACAAGTTTGGACACAAAGTATTAGTTACATTATTCATCTATCCTTTTGCTCTCTCTAATTTAGCTACATCTTAAAAGAATATAACTCAACATAAGTTATTCTAGTTTCAAATGAAAGATAAGTAATTGCACTTTTCAATATTACTTGAAAAAGAAAATAATTATAATAATCGTAACCACAATAGTAGTAGTACATAATATGAACAATAATAGTAACAATAACGTTAACAATAACAACAAAAAAATTTGTTTTGAATGTAAAATAATAACAAATTGAATATCGTTCTTCGACTTACAAATTGAATTCCGGTGTCATTGAGAATTCCAATCCCAGCAGAAGCAAAGTTGGCACCAACAAGTAGTTTCTCACCTTCAAGCTCAGGGCTCAAATATGGCAAAGTGGGTTCTGACCCAATTTGCTCACCTGATGATAAATGCAGCATTTTTAACGTTTATAACTATAAATACTAAAATCAAACCCCACATACAAGATTACATTAAAACAGTAAACAAGAAACAGTTTAAAGAAGTAAATTAAAAACTACAATAAACATAACACACAAACATAAAAACCCTACTGATAATGTCAGGGATGTTGAGGCCATTAGAGAAACGGCCAGTGGGTCTGTGAGTCGGATAGTCAATGCCATAAGGGGGTGCGTCGGCACGAGCAGTGGTGGCAAGGTAGTCATTGTTGCCATTATCGACTAGTGAGTCTCCAAAAACAAAGAAAGCTCGAGCCTCAGCTTGAGAGGATATAAGACTCAATGTGATTACCAGACCTACTAAACTAACCAAAAAGCGGTCCATAGAGATTGTTTTGTTAGAAACTCAAGGACTGCTCTTATGTGTGTACACTACCACATGTAGGGCTAGCTTTATATAAGGTTCATGCTCTGGTTTTTCACTTTTCATATCGCATTAAATTGCTTTTTTCTATTTTCTACCACCATTGGGTACAGACCAAGGGACCACCTTTAAACTAGTTTACAATGGTTTCGTTTTCTCGATGGACAGATTATTAACATTATTAACCTTTAAACTAGTTGTGCTGATAAGCAACTTGTCTCTTGAATTGTCCATTTCGATATAACTAACAGTCTGGCATGGCAGGACTTGTACTACATCTGCATGACAAAAAAAATTTTAACACTCCTGCCTGACAAAAAAAATTTCTTCTTTTTGATGTTCTAAAATAAATAAAACTTTCTGAAAGCAAAAGATTAAATTCTTATATTAAACTTGTCTTAACTCTTAAGGTGGAAAAAACAAAATTCTTATTAAAAATCATGTCAATTCTTTTTCTTTTTTTTTTTTTTTTAATTCAATTGTCACAACAACAAGAGAATTGAGATTTGAACCCTAATTCTCTTATAACCTTATAATCTTTGAACTCTTCAACTATGTAAATGTTTCATAGCTGATGCGCCTACGCTTCATGACTAAAACTTCCGACCAACTTCAAGAACCTCTTAGAGATTTGATTTACCACAAAGACGCATTAGGAATTTAGGATTCGCAAAAAGGCAGTAGCAATATCATAGAAGATATCTCTATGGGCTCTTTATACTGGTTGAAAATTAAGATGGCAGGTTTGGTGTTCTCTCTAAATATGTCTTAAAAATCTGCCTTAAAACCATAAGGAAGTTGTCCATATTTGTCCTCTACCTAGAAGACTTTAGTTAAAATACATCAACAAAATTGAATCCACAATTTTTGATTGCTCTTCGATTGATCGTACGCCAGTTAAAGATCAGTCGAATGTTTTTACTAACATTCGAACATTAGTCGAATGTTCTTTTAATATACTTCTTGGACAATTCATCTTGAACAAATGATGATTCAATACAAAATTAATCAAGAGTACATTGTCACGGAATTTGCCATCTCTAAACCTAACAATGTCAATTTTTAGTTTCTTAGCTACTATTATTTGTTTCAAAGATAATTTCGTAGTATATTATAGTTTTCTCAATCAATCTTGTGTGAGAGTGCTTTCGATGTCCCTTTTGCACAACTAACTAACTAGTACCAGAGCCAAAGTTTGCTGCCTAGGCATTTGGATTTTTTTTTTCTTTGAATATTTTGTTGCTTGATTCATCGATTTGAATATTGGGAAAAAGACCTCAGGTGAATCATCTACAATTGTTGCTAACAATTAACACTTTTGTTTCTAATGTCAAATTCGAAGTATAAAAATTTGACGGAACTCAAAAATTGATGGAATTCTAGGTATAAAAATTTGATGGAACTCATTATGTAGTAACTTTAAATTATTGATGTCATAATCCAACAACAATCGGATTTTTCTTTAGAATACAAACTTGTAAAGATATATTTTCGAAGGTAGTCACTGGGTCATGTTCCAAAACTGCTTGGACTTGATCAACATATATCATGTTTGAGCACATTTGAGTATGCTTGGCACCTAAGGCATCTGTGGCTTAGTAGAAGTCCATCCAAGATGGAGATCCGTTAAGGATTTGTATTTGGCACCTCATCTTATCCTAAGGTGGATAGAGTAATTTTATAAGCTTTGGTGATCTACGAATTTTTCCAATGTGGAAAATTGTTGCAAAGGTTAGTTCAATTTATGACTTTTTCCTTTTGAGTTAAGGTGGAACTTCAACGAAAGAGGAAATATTTCGGTTAAAGTGGAGATTTATTTGAAATCTCAAATTTCTATATATATGGCCAAAATCAAGTTACATCTAGTGTGACATTACTTAAATGTTACTTTAGATAATGTTACATTACATAATAAATTTTTATTGAATTAATATTTGAAAATTCTACTACTATTTGATAATATGTTCACAATGTTCTTAACATACACGACATTTTTGTATTAATCAGATATTATTAAGTATTCAATTTGTAAACTCATTTATTATACATAATCGTAGCTTATAATAACTTGAAATTTAAATATTTTATAGACTAGATAATTATTGATCACATATTATCTTGAAATTTTGTAAACATGAAGAATTTAAGAGAAAAATGCAATGCAAATGTGGATTTGTTAAATTTGCATTTAATTTAAAAATATTTAGTAGTATAGTGTAATATTGCTTAAAGTTACATGAATGTAACCCCCATGTGTGAGTGTTTAATTTTTTCTTGGATTAAGATTTTGAATATCTCTTCATTGGATTATTTATTCTTTATGTCTTTAAAATGTATGTTATATAAATTTCCTGTCAATCATATGCTATTTACTATTCAATTAAGAAACACATCTTTTATGTATGATTTTAAAATACAAAAACTTAAAATCAAAACATTTGATAGATTGCACAGTTATTAATTTTTAATTATTTTGAAGTTTTGCAAACATTTAGAGTATATTGAGAAAATATATATATATATATATATATATGATCTAACAATAAACTTTTTAAAATTCGTATCGAGAGAAAAATATTGAAAAGTGTAATATTACTTATTAATTTTTAATCATTTTGAAATTTTACAAAGGGTATATTAAATAAAGAATATATATATATATATATAATCTAACAGTAAACTTTTCAAAATTCACACTAAGAGAAGAATATGGAATGGTGTAATATTGCTTTTATAATAATAATAATAAATAATGAATTCAAATTTTTTATTTATTTATGATAAATTCAATGCTTAACCTTTTTCTAATATTTAGTAAATACTAATATAAGCTAACGCTTAAGAATGGACCGTGTATCTATCTTTAAAAAGCCTAGGATTATACGTTGAAAACTTCCAGAAGAATAGAGATAGCAAATGCCGAAAATGACAGGATTTTGATTTTTTTGAAGACATCATCATCATCTTCTTCTTCTTTTTCTTCTTCTTTTAATAATAGGAAAAAATCCCTTTTAAAAATAATTATGGACAAAATTTAACGCTATTTTGGGCTAGCTTTAAATTCCACCATACTTTTGGGTCAAAATTTAACGGTAGCTCAAAATAGAGCTAGAAAATGTCAAAAATCACACATTCATATTGTTAAATTTACAGTATTTTTGTAACACTTTGAATATAAATCTTTTTTTTATATATATGCAATTCTACTACAAATTTTAAGTGACAAGTTTGTTATTAACATATGAAAGAAAATTTTCAATAATAAATTTAAATTAAAACCAATAATAACTTTTTTTGACAAAAAAAATTTGACAATAACTTATCTTTTAAGATTTATTTTGTAAATATTATAAAAATATTGTAAAAATAGCTTCTTTTTTTTAATGAATTCATTTGCAACAGGATTAACATTGCCAACCACCACTCGTGTAGACTTTAAAATTTGTACATTGGTAAGTCTATCACGAAGCATCTGATTAACAATTTGAATTGTTTGGATAATAAATGAAAGCATTAATTCAATCCTGTCACTTTAAATACCACGGTACATAATATATGATATCACTATACTTTTGCGCTAATATTTAAGACGCGATGTGACAGATACAGCTAGATTGGGCTGGACTTTAAATGCCTGCCAAAATCACGCCCACCATCTCAGATTAAAAAATATATATATACATCAAGAAATTCGTCATTTTTCTATTTTTACTTTAATAAATTATTTTGTAATATTTTTATAAAATATTAATGTGGTCAACTTCTTAATAATTTTTATTTAAGTTTATTATTAATATTATTTTTTTTATTTACTAATAGTCACCAATTACATCAACAATTTATATATTTTTTATAAAATAATTTGTATTTTTAGCATTATTTTTTTTTTTTCTTTTGGGTTTGTCAAATGACAATAATTGTGCTCATAAAATAGGATTTAGATCCCCTATCCTCTCAAAACATTTTTTTTACCTTTTAATTGTTTTACTTTTCCTTATTTTTTATATTCAATAGTTAAGATTTAAAGCTTTTTTTGCAACTTTAAATTTTAATTATTTATATTAACGTATTGCACTTGATATCAATCTCATAAAATAAGGCAGCTCTTAAAATTTAATCCGTCCTCCCTTTCGACAAAATCTCGAACTCTTTCCCTCTAGACCTCTAAACATTTTGTACATAGAGAGGTGCTAATTCAGCTATAAGACCTTTGGCTCAATTAAGGTCAGACTTTTTAATTATTTTTCCTAAAATTTTTTATTGATCGATTCTTAGTGCCGGTTTGGATACAGATTATTCTCCCGTTGCGTTTCCTCAGGTGCGTTTTCTCAACGTGCATGAACAGTAACCAGTACTGTTCATGCACTTTTTTACTGTAGCAACACTGTGCAGAGACAAAAACCACTGTTTGGCACTGTTCATGCACTGTTTATGCACTGTTTATGTACTTTTTTAGCAATTTTTTAATAAAAATGGGTCACGCAGTACTATTCACACATTAAAAAAATTATTTTGCTACAGTGTTTTCAGTTTAGCAAAAATAAGCTCTATCCAAACAGACCATTATTTTTTTCTTTTTATTGTTGGAGCTGCAGATTTTGTCGTATCTATAATTTAAAGCTTTTTTTTTTTTTTACAATTAATCATTCAAAATTTTTTATAGTTAATAATTCTAATTCTTTGACATACTATATATATTTGTAACAAAAGAAATGATATGTCCACAATATTTTTACAATATTTTCACAACAAATCTTAAGTAGAAGGCTATTACTGGTTGTTATTATTGGAGCAAAAAAATAATCTTAGTGTTAAGTTTAAATTTGAACAAGTAATAACTAACCACCTATAATTTATTATAAAAATATTATAAAATTATTATGAACTTAATATCCCTATTGTAATAGTTAATTTATTATTGGTTAAAAATTTAAAGAAAGTTTTTATGAGAAAATGAAATAAAATAATTAATGTTTTGACAGCTTTTTTCATTTCCCATAAAAATGTTGTTAAAATTTTCTTAAAATAAATATCCCTATTGTAATAGTTAATAATTTGATATTGTTCAGCAAAATAATTTATGTGTCGACGTATAATCATGGCGCATAAATGCAGTACTTGCTCGTGTTTCTTTTTCCAATAATTTCGTTACAGCGATCACCGACAATGTTCTCTTTTTGAACTCTTTGGTTCTTCTTTTGGGAACCGACAAAAGGGGCAGTTAGTAAATACTTACACTTTAGTACGAATTAATTTTTTTATTTCATTCCATGCTCAAAATTTTATGGCTGTGAAAACATTGCAGGGATTGATGTTAAGAGGTGAAGCAAGATAGAGAACACAAGGGAATTAATTATGTGGTTCGATTATCTAACGCTCCGCGTTTACGGGATAAAATCCGTAGTCCTACATAAGTTGTATTCTAAAGTATTATTTACAATAACCTTATATAGCCTATATATATGTTCATCAAAAAAATATATAGCCTATATATAGGCTATAGGAGTTAGGGTCAGCCCTACATAAGCTTACAACATAATTTGGTCTATTGGGTAATACACATAATAAATAAAGTAGCATCTTTGATATTTTCCCTCAAACTTACAGTAGGACTTGGTGAAACCATGAGTTTGGAATACAATGTGAAGGTCTCATGAAGATGCCATGAATGATACTTCAACAACAACTATTAGGGACATATTTTCTATATTTTAGTTTATCCTTTGACAAAATGTATTTTACTTGTAATTGGATAAATCTAAGATGAGTTTAATATATCAAAAAATATGTAATTCTTACTTAACAAATGGTATCATTAAATATATGAAAACTGAACCAAGAAACAAGTGAAGAAAAACTGATTTAGTGAAACTCAACACTAGCATCTATCGATATTTAATGAAGGATTCTCGACACCTCTTGATCTATTGAGCTCTACAATTTTAGAATTCTCAAATCTAAATTTCAGCCCATGATGAGTTAGATTGTTAGGATTTCGTTTGCTAAATCTCTAGACCATGTAAAAACTTTATTTTAAAATCATTAAATATACAGAGATTCAATTAGAGAACTCATAAACTCTGTGAGAAACTACTGTGTTCTTGTGCGCCTTAAGATTGTGTAACTAAGTGCTTCCAAATCTTCAACGTGCTTTGAAGTAAAGAACTTCGCATTCAACAACAATTAATCAGTTGTTGGGAAGTCAAACACGTACAGGGATCCGTGTGTACAGGAACAAGTCTCTATAAGAGCAAGTCTAATTGGAGATTGGAGTAAAAGTTTAACTATAAGTTGGTATTTTGGAATAATTCATGGTAGTAGTAAGTTTCTTTATACTTGCAACTGTTTGTTCTTGATTAGTAGATTCTTGGGAATTATTACTTGAAAATCACCCGATAGGGTTTTTCCCCAGCGATAGGTTTTTCTCCATTTATTAACAAATCACCGTATCTATTTTATTTCTGCTGCACTTAGTTTATTTGGTGATTTGTTGGTGCCCCCACGATTTATATGTAATTTGACATAATTAATCAATTTGAGTAGTTAAAAAAATTAATTAACCGGAATCAATTTGTAACCCAACAACAACAAAATTAGATGAAAGATACGTTGAGCACAATGTGGAATGAGTTTATGAGTGGGTTGGCAAATTTTGTGTATACATAACCCAATAAGAACGAGAAATTGGGCAATTTGAGTGATTTGGGAGCATTATATGGGAAAATTGAACCCAAAATTGAAATCTACACACACACACAAAAGGATAGACCTATTAAAAAAGTCAACATTAGTCAACAATTAAAGGGTTTAATCAGCAGTTTAGTATGTTAGATTCGAGTCAAATTGGTTCTGGTCAAGTCAGGTTAGACTGATTAGAGATGCCGCTAACATGACATGAAGATGCTAACGTGATAACTGACGTAGCACTAATACGGTAAGCAAGATTTTTGCATTTTGGTACAGTAACATATAAATTAAAATAGATGTCTACAGTAGCAACATCTATATCTTATACACTAATATTTTATCCCACTTCCAATTATTTTGATTTCACAAAAAATAGAGTATGAAATGCAAGGTGTATTGTTAAATTAGTTATGTAAAATACAACAAAAAAAATTTAAATAAAGTGGTAAGAGAATAGACTATGCAATGAAAGATACATTGTTAAAGAGGTAATGTAAAATAAATAAAGTAATTTTTTATTGATGTAAAATGATTTTTTCTTTTCTTTTCTAGATGTGACTGTTCTTAACTCTACATAGGCTTACAATATAATTGCAATATAATACGGCATCTTCATTCTTAATCCATTACAGATAATAAATAAACTAGAGTCTTTTACAATGACACCTCTCTCTCTCTCTCTCTCTCTCTCTCTCTCTCTCTCTATTTATATATATATATATATATATATATATATATATATATATATATATATATATTCTTCCTACAAAAAATTAAATTGTTTTATTATATTTTCTATTTGAGATAGAAACCATCTATTCTAATCTAATTTAAACGTTTGTGTATGAAGCTCCATTCTAGATACTTAAACTCTGGCTCTGCCTTCCACTCCACAAGTACTCATTAATAATTGCTATCACACATTTAATGCAAAACTCTAAGATGCTAAAATTAAGAAAGTCTTGTATTTGACCACCGCTTCCCCTTAATGCGGCAGTCACTCTACAAATATAAATGCTTGTAAGGTGTAGAGGGCAAGGGTCGGAATTCAAGTCTCCAGAAGAGAACTTCACACATATATACACTTAGATTAGGTAAGAGTAAAAATTCTATCTTGTAAAAAATAAAAAAAAATAAAAAAACAAACAAACAAAAAAAGAAAGTGTTGTATTTGGCATTGTTAAACCCCAATATCTAATAACTATGTAGGACATGCAGACACTTGGAAAATAGGAGTAGCTCACAAACTTTTTCTCCGGTTCTTTTTTTTTTTTTTTTTTTTTTCCGTCTCGGTAAGAAATTAAAAAATGTAATTTCACAGGGAAGAATAACCAATAATTGCATACCAAAACTTTATATTATCTCCTTATTAACTTAAGGGCAGTGTATGTTACATACATTTAAAATAAATAACAAGAGCTGAAGAGTCTGAAATCGTGAGTTGAAGACGTGATTTCAACTAACATTATGACTTCAACTCACGATTTCAATTTTTTTTTTAAAAAATTGTGTAACAGCTTTTATTCTTTACTTAATTTGTTGTGGAATTGCACTATTATGAATCTGGTTGAAGTATTGTGAATCTGATCATGATGTAATTTACTCGCCAGTTACATCATCTAATGTTTCTCTCACGTTGTGGTGTGGCATGAAGATGAAAGTATATTGTGTTTCAGCTCTATGCAACGAGTCTCTCACAACATGTGGATCACACATACTAGTGAGACCCATATGCCGATGCTATGAAAGGCTCGTTGTATAGAAATAAAACATGATATACTATCTTGATATAAATGGTCTATTCGGAAATAGCTTAATTCGCTGAAACTGAAATATTTTTTGCTAAAGTGTATTTAAAAAAAAAAAGTTAAAAGTTAACTTAATAATACAATGAAATTCATAAATAGTACTAAAAAGTGTAATAAGACTCATAAATAATACTAAAAAGAAACTAAAAACTAAATAAACAGAAGGAAATAAGCTCATCCCAAATTCATCCAAAGTCACCTCCACCGTATAAAAACACACGTAATCCATACCATCATAATCAGATGATATTTCTAACGTACAAGATTTCTGTGTCTTTCGAATGATCTATGTAGAAAAAGAATAACTTGAAGTCTTAACACAAATAAAGTTTGTAATGGGTCGTTGT
This sequence comes from Castanopsis chinensis, assembly GCA_032878915.1. Lineage (NCBI taxonomy): Eukaryota > Viridiplantae > Streptophyta > Magnoliopsida > Fagales > Fagaceae > Castanopsis > Castanopsis chinensis. The sequence goes on from JAVQMG010000133.1 coordinate 45,296,404, forward strand.
GGCGAGAAGGACGTCATGTCTTAGCGAGAAGAGAACTTTGTTTGCACTAATTAAGTACTAAATTGTCACTTTCATGTGGACTACTAGAGTGAGGGAACTTGTCAACACATTTCAACAGGTCAAGCACATGTGATGCGTATTATTGAGCCTTCATTTCATCTCAATCTCATTAATAAATGGAAGAAGCCGAAAGCATGTGACCAACATCAATGGGTGGGGTTGAATTTTAACTACTTTTAATTTTACCCTAAAATTTTAAAATTAAATCAATTATGCAAGTGAAATATATTGCAAAATAAAATCTCTTCAGGAATGATAAACCATCTCACGCACGACTCAACTGGTTAGTTTAGAAAGATATATTTGAATAGAATGATTTTAATTTTTTAGTTTAAATAACTTGAATAATGTATAAAAAATTAGTTTCTTCCATAGATAAAATTTATGAACAGATTTCATTATTAATATATGCAACTGAAATTATCAATTTTTTTTTTATAAACAAAATTAAGTTAATTTTTATCTTTAATAAGTTGACTTTTAAGGATATAATTGACTTTTTCTTAAAGAATTTTAATAAATGGTGTCCGCTTTTGATAATTGCGCTCTTTGTCATTAAACTAAAATATTAATCAGTTTTTTATGTAGGTAAGGATTTAATCACAGATCTCTTATACAGCCATAAAAGACTTTACCATTTAAAATAACTAGAATTAACATATTATCAAACTAGCCTCATCACAGGCGCAAAGCGCGTGTGACGAGGATTTTTTTTTTTTTTTTTTTTTTACAAGTGTCATAATTTTTTTTTTTTTTAAATTTTAGATAAGTTTTTTTTGAAGATATGAATTAGTAGGAGAGTGTCCTATTTTGTAGACATTTTAAGTGGAGTTAGAAATATATTTTTACCGTATTGTTCTCAAGTTTTTTTCCTGTTAAATGTAAAGTTTAAGGATATTTCTGAATCACAAAAAAAATAAGTCTAAAGAGGAGAATCCTCTTATAAATAATATAGATATAAAATTTTATTTTAAATTCATAATGTCACAAATATTATAACTTGTGCAAAATATCCAAAGCTCAAATCCTAATAATCATTTTTGAAATTCCTAAATTATGAATCCTTAAATCAAAACACAATCCACAAGTTTTCAATTTAAGTAGATTGGTTCAATAATAAGTAGTAGGTAAATATTGATTAAATGAACTTAGAACTAGAGATGTAAATTATTTTACAAAAATAATATATAAACTGCTGATGTGGTAAGTAATTATTGATAAATAAAAAAGTGATATTAATAATGGAGTCAAATAAAATCCAATAAAAAATTGATCACATCAATATTTTATAAAAATATTATAAAATAATTTGTAACCGTAGTATTACTACATGACTTTTTTTATATCTTAAAGACTGAAAATATATATATTTTTATTTGAAATTTCAACCTTGTTGAGGGGGTTAAATTCAGTAGGGTTGAACATGATAAATGAAGTATTTATGAGCTGTATAACATTCAATAAGCCCAACCACTTTTGCAACTAATCCGTTTACATAATTACACGACACCCAAATGATATAAATATGTATCATAAGAAACAACCACCAGCCCAGCAACAGATGTTACAGATCCCAACCCAGGAGGCTGAAGTATTACTTCAAGCCTATATTTTCAGGCTCTTAAATTCCCATGTAAAAGAGTACATAGGGAATTGGTCATTGAACCTCATTTTCTTAAACTTTCGGATTCACTGACATAGTACAATAATTATTTTCCTATTCTTGTTCATCAAAAAAGTACAATGTTTCTCTGGACCTCATAAACCAATATAATCCTCATAAACTAATATATAGAAAATGTTGGTATCCTAAAGTTATTTGTTAGTAACCATTGAAGAAATTTTTTACAAGGAAAAAAAAATTGTCTTTATTTTTTATTTCTTATAAAATTAGTGTCAAAATTTTCTTAAAATAGCTAGTTAAAAATTGTTTCAAGAAGTAAGAACACTCGTTAACTGGACTCTTCACTCTTATATTAAAGATGTTTATCGTAAATTAAAATAGGAACAAAATAACCATGGTCATCAAACCAAGATCACAATTCAGTTATATATGGTTCTCTGGCTTTTGGCCCTTTTCCATTTAATTATGAAAGATGTTGATTTGAGTTTGACAATGAAATCAAGAACATTCATGAAAAGCTTTTCCATTTGGCTTCGAATACATAAATTTTGGCGGTTAAGTTACATCTTACAAATCATAATCAAATGTATCTTAAGAACAATGGAACATATTCAATTCAATCACTTTCATATCTAGGTAACGTCCAAGTATGGTTTGGGCAAAACACATGCATTTGTATGCGTAGCTAATTGCTATCTGGATAGGTTGACAATGATCATTGTCATTGCCATTGAATTTCGATAACACTTTCTTCAATTCAGTTATGAAAAGCACTTCAATGAGCGATAAATACGTGCCATTGTAAGCAGTCCGTTTTCGGCCATCTGATTTAATTTTATTGTTGGTAGAGATAGTATTGATTGCGACGTATACATGTTTGACGCATAAATCATGGGGGCTAATTCATTCAAGCTATGATGACAATGATGTCTATTTATTTACTTGCTTTAATTTGTTAGTAGATATGCAATAGAAATAATAGGGTTGTGAAAACCACCACACATGACCGCTTCAAAAGGTAGTTTATCCAAAAGAATTCAATTTTTTTAAGATCTATCACTTATTTTAACAGTTTTAAAGAAAATATAAAATAAAATAAAAAAGTTCTTTTACTTTATTTGATTAACTCCACTATTGATAGGGTAAGATAGTCTATAATCTACCAATTAAGTATGACAGCTCCTAAAAAAATACATTATCCTATTTTTAGTATTTCATTTTATACTTGTGTGAGTTTAAGGCCTTATTTTATTCCGATAAATATTGAAATCTAGGTTTTCCCTTCCCCTGTTCCAATTCCAAAAAAAAAAAAAAAACTTGTCACATATTCCTTTTTCTCTTCTCTTATAAAATTACTAAAGTTTAAAATGGGAAAAAAAAAACATGGAAAGTTATGATGGATGTAGTATAAAATAAAACACACAAAGTAGAAAAGAAATTTTCTATTCATGATTTTTATTTTTTATTTGTTAGAATCTTCTATTCTTGACCTTTGTTTGGTAAGTTACAGCGACTTGAGATTTAGAGCTTGTTTGGCAGCATAGTTATAATACATTTCCACACATTTTAAATAACATTACACACATTTTCACACACATTTTCATCTACACATATATCAAGAACATCTAAACAACATAACTCAAACTACTCTCCTAAACACCTCCTTAGTAATTAAACATGAAACACACATTTTTCTGAGGACGAAAAGTGTAATTAAACCAATATATATATATATATATATATATAGAGGAAAATGGTGTTTATTTTTTACAGGATATAGGACGATGGTGTTGGTAGCCCGGCCCATTCCATGCCCAAATATTTTATGCAACCCTATTGGTTAAAAGATTTTGTTAGAAAAAAAAAAATCCCGAGGATTCAACGACCACACCACCAATCTCATTTCCCTTAATCAAACACTGGATTGGTGAATTATGCATACTTATAGCAAAGATATTAAATCTAACCAATTAAGTTTGACAAGAAGTTAACCAAAAATAAGTTTCTCATTAAAAAAAAAAAAAAAAAATCCACCTATACAAACATGGACGAAGCTGCATACGGGCCCAAGACGGCCAAGGCCCCCCTGGAACCAAGTGTTTTTTTAAAATGATTTTTATATATTTTCGTTAAATTCAAAATTTTTTAATAGTTTGGCCTCCTGAAAAGATATGAATTGCCCCCCTAATTTGTGGAACTCAAAAGAAAAGTGATAAAATAATAGTATCTCATTAAAAAAAAAAAGTACAAATAGATTATACCAATGGTATAAAAATCACACTCAAATTCATAGTTTTTTTACGTGTAAATAATACACAACTATTCATTCTAAAATCTAAGATAAATTGCATATTTGGTATGAGTAATAAAATATTGTCTAAAAGTTTTAAGTTTTGTTAACCTAGTTCCAGCAATGCACTTTTTGGACTATGTATCAATAATTTGTCTGAATGATAATTTCCAAAATTAATTGTTAATTGGTGTATTATTTTGTTATTTTTGGGTAGAATAATTTTTATATATGCTAGACGTCTAGTGTATAGACATGGCAAAACGGGTGGGGTGGGTCGGGTCGGGTTGACCTGTATTTTTCATATGAATTTTTTAAAATTTTTATTTTTATAAAGAAAACAACATGTATTTGCCATTTGGAAAGTTATACAACAGATTACTTGCTGTAAAATGCATTATTTTAAATTCAACACTTATATCAATAATGAACTCAGTTAAACTTATTAATACTTATTCAATAATTTTATTATTATACAAATCCAAACATTTCTATCTAAAAAAAATAATACAAAGATAAGTAAAACAAATACACATGTTTTATTTCTACACAATATCAACATTCCAAAATATAAAACAAAATTACAAATGACTTATTGGATAACTCATTTGATAAAGAATAAAAACATATAAGAAATCTACAATCTTAAAAAATAATTTTATAATCTATTATCAATTGTGGTTGGCACTCTATTCCTATTTAAGATATACATTAAAGTTTGATTGTTTATTTATTTATATATGGTCTCTTTTATGAATAGCCACTACAAAAAAGATTGCTATTTGCGACGAAACTTTTTTGACGATTACAAAAAGCCATCGTAAAAACTAGCTTTTTTGATGGCAAGTTTCTTCCGTTGACAATGACTCGTCAAATATCAACACATTTGTGATGGCAAAATGAGTTTGTCGAAAATGCCAATTATTTTTGTCGAAGATGTGATTTTTTTGGAGGGAAATGTTCCCGCCTTACTTTTTACGACGGCATAAAAATGTTTGTCGCTAGTAAGGTATTATTTATGACGACTAAACAAAGAACCATCGGAACTGTTAACACTTGTGATGGCTTTGTACATCGAAAATACAAAATATATATTTTTTATGGTGTTAGCATTTGCGACAAACAATCTTCCATCGTAAATATAAAAGATAGTATTATTTATGACGACAAAATAAACACTGTCGGCACTGTTAACACTTGTGATGTCATTTGTGCATCGAAATTACAAAATATATATTTTTTATGGTGTATTATTTGCAACAAACATGATTCTATCGTAAATATAAAAAAGGGTATTAACGACAGACATGAAGCTATCGAAAATGGTAAAATATTTTGGAGGGAAAATTCCCCCTCTTACGTTTCACATTTGTGAGACACATTTATCCATCGCAATTAATTACTTTTTTTTTTTTTTTTCCTAATTGAGATTGTATTTACGACAAACATGCTGACTGTCATAAATAGTTAATTTGCTTTGAAAAAAAGAAGGTATACTTTATAATTTGGTAGCAAATTTTTTTTTTCTTTACCGCCACTCTCTCCCTCCTACCCCCACCCCTCTCAAAATTTATAATTTGGCAGCAAAAAATTTAAAATTCAGATCATTAAAAAAAATTATACTTTAAAATTTTATAATTGACCCTTACAAATTTGTTGAAAAAGAAAAGGAGCATTTTGAGCCAATGTAGTAATCATATTTTAATAGTCACGTCAGCGTTACATCAGCACTACGTCAGCAAGCAGGACACTTCGTCTGCCATGTAAGAGGTTTCCGTTAGTGGGTTGACGGCAGGGACCATTTTAAAAACGTTTTTCTTTTTTTAGGGATGAAATTTGCAACGAAATCAATTTTGGGACCAAAATGGGAATTGACCCAAAATGTAGAGACAAAATGGGTATTGATCAGTATTTTAAGATTTTCTTGATTTTCATGTTTTTATCAATGTATTGGATTTTTTAGTGATTGAAGTTTCATTATATGCGGATATGACACGCATACATCTTGTGCCATAGTCAGATTTAAAATTTGACCATTGGATTGAAAAAGTAGAATAAAATATTGGTTTTGATGAATTTTGATCGAATTTTGAGCTCAATCAAACGGTTGGATTAGGAGAACGTATCCAATCACAATTTCTTGGTGTGTTGGTACAACAACACATGTCCATAATGCTCTAGACTCAAATCCAAAATCCAACCGTTGGATTGCAAGAATGTGATGAGATATTGGTGTTGGTGAAGTATGACATCAATTAGATGGATAGATTGTGAAAAATGAGTAGTCAAAGTTTACAAAACTTGGTCAATATTTGGTTAAACATGATCAACCATCAAAGTTGGGTCTATGATCCCTCGATAGGATCAAATTATGTTGAGTAGAGAGGTTTTGAGTGTGTTTTGGGTATTGGTCAGTGTTTTAAGGTTTTCTTGATTTTCATGCTTTTATCAGCTTCAAGTTTTAAAATGGCAAAGTCAAAAGTCATATGCAAATCCATTCGATCAAGGTCATTTTATAGGTTTTTGGTTGTATTTTGTATATCATTCTCTTGATTCTTAGTAATATTTATGTAGTGTATAACTCTCTTAATTAGTAGAGTATTGGATATTTTTAGTTATTGAAGCTTCATTATATAGGCAAATGGAGATCCAAAATTTGACCTTTGGATTGGTAGAATGTGGTGAAATATTTGATTTTGTAAATAACAGTGACAATCAGACGGTTAGATTGTGAGAACAGAATAATCAAATCTTATAAAACTTCTTTAAAATCTATTAAACTTGGTCAATCTTTTGTTAAATTGAAAGTTGGTTCCAAGACCACTGGATTTGATAAAATTAGGTTGATCAAGGAGGTTTTAAGTAGGTTTTGAGTATTGGACAGTGTTTTAAGGTTTTTTTTGGTTTTCATGCCTTTATATGTTTCAAGTTTTAAAATGCCAAAGTCAAAAGTCAAATTTGACCATTAGATTGAAATAGTGGGATAAAATATTAGTTTTGATGAATTATGAGGTCAATCAAATGGTTGGACTAGTGTAACCAATCAAAATTTATTGGAATGTTGGTACAACAACACATGCCCATAATGTTCTAGACTCAAATCTAAAATCTGACCATTGGATTGAAAAAATATTGTAATACTCTTTAATGAAATTTTTTTTGAGAATTAATTAAAATTTGAAGTCAGTAAATTTTATTTATAAAATAATATAATTTTGGAAAATTGAGGGCAAGTTAGTATTCAAGTTTTTTAATATTAATTAAAAAAATTTTGGTTAATGAGATTTCAAGTGAAAAATGTTTTTTCCTTAGGGTGGTTTTGCCAAATAAACAAAAAATTATTTTTTTATTTTTTAAATATTGAGGTTATATTTTCATACAAAAAAATCCAACTGCCAAATAAAATACACAAAATTATTATTTTTTTATTTTTTAAATATTGAGGTTATATTTTCATACAAAAAATTCCACCTACACAATATTGGGGTTATATTTCCTTGACTTTTGAAACTTCCTATTTGAAATGGAATAAAATTGCAACATAGGTTAAAATTTTCTTTACCGCCACCACTCCCTCCTACCCTGACCCCTCTCAAAATTTAGAATTTGGCAGTAAAAAATTTAAAATTCAGGTCATCCAAAAAAAAAAATTTAATTTATACTTTAAAATTTAATAATTGATCCCTATAAATTTGTTGAAAAAAAATTTTAAAAATAAAATAAAGTTGGTACAACAATGTTAACAAACCCATCTTCTCAACCAAAAAAAAAAAAAAAAAAAAATTAAAAAACCCAAAAATATACGAAATTCCTTTCAGGTAAACATATCCCTAATTACAAAACAAAATCCAAAAAAGCCCAAATCTGTCTTCCTCAACAAATCCCTAATTCCTAGTAAAAAAACCAACAAACAGAAACATTAGAAAAAAAAAAGAAGAAAAAAAGAAGAAGACAACTTTGTCTTATTACTCTCTTGCGCCGTCAATATCTTTGCTTGTCTCTACACCATCGTTCTCCATACTTGCCAGAATCCAATCGTCTTGCTGAGCCACTGGTATCACTTCCTCTATCTCACTCTCTTTGTCTGCACTTCAATTTTTTGTCCAGTTTTAAGTTATACTGCACAGGTTAAATGAATCCACTGAATAGAGATAAAGTGATAGTGGATGGTTGTGAATGGCTGAAATTTTTTTGATTAAAATAATATATTTGAATGAATGGTTGGTGTTTGTTGTGGATATATAATAATATAATATTGATTAGTGCCTTATGACTATTCCTTTGTCCGTCAAACTGCAAGGAGACTAGAATCTTATAATAATAGTATTATAATAATAGTGTTTGTCTTGTAGAAATATAATAGTATAATAGTATTTGTTTTGTTGAAGCTGTGACCCTATAATAATAGTATTTGTCTTGTAGATATATAATAATATAAGTGTACCGTAAAAGGTCACTTTAGCAATTTTTTTTTTTTTTTTGTGTGAGCTAAACTTTAGCAATTTGTTGAAACTGTGCATGTTATTTATATATAATTATTTAATTAAATTAGTGGATCCCTAAAATTTGATTAAGCTTTTCATGTTAGTTTACAATATATTCAGAGGTAGTGTTGTTAAGTTAGTTTTTTAATTTTTAACTTTTATAATAAGTTTATCTATCACAATTTTTTTTTAATCTTTATATTAATATTTCTAATATGTGGTCCTTGGTTTTAATTATGTTTTTGTTGACTAAATAATTACAACTTATCAAAGATATGGCTTTCTTTTTAACTATGTTACGGTGAATGGCAAAGAAAAGTAAGAAGCGAGCTATAAAACAAGCGAGAGATAAAGGTGATAGTGGTAGTCAATCACAAGTTGCACCTTCATCATTTGAGTCTCCAACTAATGAAACACTTGTTTCTTCTAATAGTGTGATTAATGGGGGGCAACGAAGGTAATACTTAATATTTTCCTAAAGTTTATATGCTAATATACCAATTTTATGCTTAAAGCTTATTTATTTATTTTTACTTATTCCATTATTGGTAGGATCTACTATACAAAAGAAAAGGCTAAGGGTGTTTATCCAGGTCACAATCGCAAGTGTGAGATACATGACAGAAGGTCTTTTTTCCCTATTTTTTGGTTACTTTAATCATTTATTTTTTAGTTCTTTCATTTCACTTATATGTAATATTTTACATGCTTTGTTTTTCTTTCATTTTATTAGATTCATAGAAAAGAAAATACCCCAAGAGATTACTATTAAGTTCCACCAAAACATTACTGGGCCATGGACAACTTTTCTAGAGTACCCTAAAGAACAACTAAATATGCTTTATGAGTTATACAAAGAAGCACAATTTGAGACTGATGACTTAGATCTTAAGAGGGAGGTATTTGATGAGCATGTCAAATGACGCTATCCTGATTGGATGTGGCACCTTAGAGAACAATGTGTAACAAATAAAATTCCTCAAGATGAATGGTACAAGCATCCCCCAAATGATGTAACTCCAACTATTTGGAAAGAGATATGCAACAAATGGAATAATCGCAAGTGGAAGGTGATTATAAAATGAACTTTATTAATAGTTATTTTTAATATATTTTTTTCTAAAATCTTTCTTAGAAGCAAATGTTTAATAATTAACTCATTTAGTGTAGTTTTTTCATCTAACCAGGAAAAGAGTGATAGAAACAAAAGAAATCGCAAAGAAAATCAAGCTATCATTGCAACTACAAGTTCTGTACCAATGGCTAAGCGCAGAAAAGAATTGGTATGACAAAATTGCCATGTTAAATTTCTATAACATTCGTTTGTATATTGAATTGATTTATCTTATGATTTTCCTTTTAAAATGTTCATAGGAGGAGAAGAATGGATGCGAACCAAGTACAATCAAATGTTTCGAGTCGATGCATATGAAAAAGGATGGTGTTACTTTTGCCAGTGAAAAAGCACAAAAATTATATGTATGTTATTATTATTACTATTATTATTTTTAAATGTCTTTTTGAATTTAAAGTTTGTATATATCTAATAACGGAATAAATGTTGTTTTAGGAAAAAATGGATGCAAGGAAATCAAAGGTTGCATCTCAGGGTGAGATTGTTAATGATAGTCAAGTATTCTTTGAAGTGACTGGACCTCCTACTCGTGGTCGTGTGCCTGGCATGGGTCCCGGTGTCAAGCCTAGAGATGTGTATGGCCCAAGTTCATCTAGCCAGTGTAGTAAGCAATGACAAGCGGATCGCTTAAAAGAAAAGGAGGATTTTGAACTTCGTTTTAAAGAAGCAGAGGATAAAAGTTCTGCTGAGAAAATGGAATTGCAGGGAAAAATCGATCAATTGAAAGAGGAAATGCCTCATATGAAAGCAAATGCTTTGAAAAAGATGGGCTTTAATTCTATGCAAGAACCTACTACACAAGTATATTTATATATTTTTCAGTATAATCAACATTAATATTTTTTGTTGTTTTCTTGAGGTTGTTGAAATAAGTTGTAAAGTTGCTCATTATAGATTTCAATTATTTGGATCGCTAAATTTAGATTAAAAAATTGTTATTTAACTTAGTATATCTTTACTTATCCATACAAAGTACATGATTTGTAGTGTTTGTTATGAAAATGTAATTAATGTGATTATTGGTGGAAAATTTATTCTTTGAAGTTCTCATTCACAAAAGAACTACAAGGTTCTTATTAAGGATCCTGTATTCTTTGATGTTGATAATACCGATGTAATTCATTGTGGGGATTCTTGTTGATGTTGTTAAATTAATACGTTTCAATATCTTTATTATGTATTGTAAATTTAATTTGCATAGTCATAATTTTTTTGTATACTTATTTAGTTTAATCAAAATATTACAGGCCAATGCTAGAGAAGGAAATCAAAATGTGGACGAAAACACAGAAGATGACTCTGAGGAGGAAGATGACTCAAATGGCTCTCAGAAGGAGAATACTGACTCAGATGATGATTGATCTTCCAATATTTATGTTTTCAAGTTTGGTGAAGGATATTATAGCTTTCATGTAGACGTTTTAATTAATATTTTTTATTCTATTTTATAGATGTTTTAATATTTTTTTTATTACACTATGCACTTTCTAGATTTGGACAATTATGGATTTGTGCTTGTTATTTGAATTGAAAAACTTTTGGAGATTTACGTTTCCTTGCAATTAAAATATTAGAAATGATCTCTCTTTTATTATTGACAGAGTTATTTTGTTGCAAATAATGTATTATTGACGTGGTGAATAGGTTTCAATAATGGTCAAAGTTCATTGAAAAAGGTAAATGGTCACATTGATAATGTATTGTTGATGAAAAACCAATTATTTTACGATGGCTTTTAGTCATTGAAAAACTACATTAACGACGATTATAGTTCATCACAAAAGTTATTTTCGACGACAAACCAAGTACTTATGACAGCTTTTATTCGTCAAAACAAGGGCATTAACAATAGCCTTAGTTCATCGTAGAAAATATTTGGTCGTTTGACTTCCTCATATGAAGTTACATTGTCGACGACAAACCAAGTAACTACGACAGTTTTTATTCGTCAAAAAAAGGTATTAACAACGGCCTTAGTTCGTCGTAGAAAGTATTTGATCGTTTGACTTCCTCGTATGAAGTTACATTGTCGACGACAAATGAAATAACTACGATGGCATTTTGTCGTTGAAACTATGCATTAACAACGGCTGAAGGTCGTCACAAAAGTATTTGGTCGTCCAACTTCCTCGTATGAAGTTGAATCTACGATGGCAATTATCAAGTACTTACGACAGAGTTGTGCTGTCGAAAATGAGTGTTAGCAACGGTCTCGTTGGTAATATAGTATTACCGACAAGGCTTTTTCCGACGGCCGTCGACGGCCTTTTACCGTCGGTAATACTAATTTGCGACGGCTTTTTGTGTTGTTGCGACGAACTCTGGCCATTGCTAATAGCAATCTTTTTTGTAGTGAGCATATCATTGTTAAGCAACACACACTCTAAAAAATATCATAATTTATTTTGAAAAGCTGTTTATTTTGAACATAAATTGTTAAAAAATAGGTCTAAGCATTCATAATTTATGATAATTTGATACTTTGGCTTTACTATTTTCACACTTGTGAATGTTTCTCACACATGTCTACAATTTTAAATCTATGTTTTTAAATATACTGTAACCATACTATCTTGGCATGTACTTTGTTATTTGATATCTAAAAATTTTTACTCATTACAGAATGCCCAACCATTTATCTTTCAATTAATTTGTATGTAGTTATGTAAATGTACCAATTGTTTCCTTAAAGCTCACAATAAACAATTAAACTACTATTGTCTTCATTTTACTTTTTTTTTTTACCAAAGAAAAAAAAGTTTTAAAAAAGTGATTCTGGTTTAGGTCAGGTCACGGGTCAACCCGTTTTTGCTTCGGGTAAAAAAATTGGGTTCAAGTAGGGTATTTTTCGGGTCGGGTCAGAAAATTCTGACCCGCTTCTCATCCCCCTTTTCCTATATATGTGTGTGTATATGTGTGTGTGTTTCTAAAAAAAAAAAAAAGATACTCAGTATTATTGAGTTATCCCACAACAAAAACTATCTAATAGTACAAGAATACAACTAAAGATATATTACAAATGTAACGTAAGTGCTCAATTTAAATCTTTTTGTTTATATAACTTATAGAAATTTCAACTATGATAACATATGACTATTCAATTTGAGAGAGTTGGCTTATTCAATTTTATATGAAATAAATTAGTATATAAAAAATTTTATACTGTTAAAAAATCTAAAAATAGAAACCAAACTAAAAAAAATTTCTACTGTATAATTAAGTTAAGTTCTCTCGTAAAATATAGCTCACTGTTTCAAAGAAAATAGCAAAAACATACATAACTAAGTACAAGCTAAGAGCATTCTCATTAAGAATGGTGAATGCTATCAATGCTAAATTTTAACATCAAATTTATAAAAAACACCAAAAAGCAAGATACAACAAACATGTTAAAATAAAAAATAAAATTAAAAAAAAAAAAAAGCAACTGAGCTACAATGAGCTTTCATCTTTGAAAGGTCACCGTAGCTCCAATCTTTAAAAAAATATTATTATTCTAATGCTTGTGGTGGAAAATTTGGTTTGTGTAGTTGTTTTTTATTATTTTAATAAGTAGTTTATATTATTTTAAATGAAATGGTAAAAAAATAAAACTTTTGATGTTGAGTGTATTGGAAAATAAGTTGTTAAAATTAATAAACGGTTTTTTGAGATGTTAGATGCTAAAATTTTTAAAAGCTTTAATAGGAATGCTCTAATACATACAAGTATATTTCATTATATGATATGAGCTTTTATAATATCGTTTTGGCCTTAGGATTGCCCCATTTCTAGCTCCATCACTGCACACAAAAGAGTTAGACGTGGCTTTATCTTAAAGAACATGAACTTCCCTTTCATTTAACTATTCAAGGACCAAAATAGAAATTCCCATGAGTAAAGATATCTTAAAAACAAGAAAAATAGTTTGACTCTAATTTAGTTCTTGGTCAATTAACTTCGGATCCACATGAATGATATATTATTGGAAAGGGTATCATACTAGCTTAAATTTGAGAGGCTATGAGGGTGGAAATTAGAAGCGAATAACTCGAACTCACAAAAATAAGAAAATTTAACCCAAAAGTGTATGAGTTGCAAAGTTCTGAACCTTCTCAAATTGAAAATCAAAATAATGGTGCAAGGTTGATATGAATAAAACATTGGCACTAGAAGTTTACTAATAGTACCTCATTTGGATTAATTCATGGTAGGGAAGATCGTCAGCTGAAGACGAGAAAGCTGAAAGTTTTGTTGGAATTCTTGGATTTTTGTGCGAAGTCTACTTAATTGTCGTGCCAACTTTACGCCCAAATGTGCTGTAAACCACGCATAGGTAATTCATAAAGCAATGAGTTTCAATTCTTAAACTACGCAAGAGCTAAAATTTGTTTGAGCCAATATTTTCTACAAAAGAAAGTCAGGATTGTCAGGAAATTTGTGCAAAGTAGAAAGAAATCCTTATATAATATTATTGGCAAAATTGTCATATTAACTTCCCTACTTTTAAATGCCATGCTAAAGTGTACATAACTGCTGACATTGAAAAGTAGGCTTCAAGAGGTTTCTAAAAGCAATGAGGAACATTAAATCAGGGATCAAGAAGGCCCCGGCGAAGCCCTAGAAGTTGGTGTTGGAACTTGGAACGTTCACTTTTGAAGGGTGTAGACCACTGTTTTTAGAACCAAACTGGATCGGGAGGTCGGACCGTAAAAACCGAGAATCAGGATGAAAATTGATTTTTTAAGCATAAAAAATCGTATTTTTAGTTAATTCCGTGAACCCCTAAAACCGGAGTTGGACCGCTCGAACCGGTTAAGAACCGTGCTGCCCAACAGCTTAGCAATTTTTTTTTTTTTTTATAAAAATAACTTAACACAATTTTATTCAACTTAATTAAATTATCCATCTCTTACAAGGAATAAAAAAAATTATAATTAAAATCCTTCAAAGACATTCAACTTTACTTCAAATATTAATCATAAATTTTAATGTTTTCATGGTTATTATTTTATTTTATTAACTTTCTTATTTAATTATTAAATATATGCTTGAAAATCATTAAATTTCCCTCACATATATAGATATATTAGTCAATTTTGCTAGTTTTATAAATTTAATATCTATATTTAGGCTTTAATTAATTATTAAATTAATTATGACATCATCAAGGTTCAACCCTAGTTCAACCCTAGTTCAACCTCGATTCGACCTCAAAAACCTCGATTCGACCTCAAAAACCTTGAACCTCTCACTTTTACAGTTCAATGAACGGTTCGGGTTTCAAAACCTTGGTGTAGACATGTAGTTATTAAGTAGTCAAAGTCATATATGAATAATTATGCAAGTCTAAGGATTTTTTTTTTATTATAAAAAATACTAAAGTTACAAAATATTTTACAAATTGCTGATGTAATGAATGGTTATTAGTAAGTAAAAAAATAAAATTAATGATAGATTAGATAAGAATCACCACATCAATTGTTTGTAAAATTGTAAAATAATTTGTAGCTATAGTATTACTCTTTTAAAATATTAGTAAAACATATATACTATACTATAGGTGCACTAAATTAAGTTTAATTTACCATTTAAATTCAAACTAGGCAATAACCTTGCGCATTGTGCGGTAAATTATTAAACAAAAATATCTATTTATTTTAAATAATAAAAGTCTTTTAAATATTTATTATTCATTACAAACTGAAACAAAAAGAGATGCATATTTACAATATTAATTTGAATGTAAAAAATATAAATTCATGAAAAATACAATCCATATGGAGATGGGTTCTGATTTTGATGGACACCAATTTAATTAAAAACACTTGAAAGTGCCTCAATAACTAAGAGATTTGACCGTAATTGACGCATCATAGTCTTTCCTACAGAGAAGTCTACAACTATTGAATTAAGAGAGAAAAAGCAATAGTTATTAACATTGTTCCTTACTGTTAAAATAATAGTTGCATGATGATATGAATTGTAGCACTATAATTTGTATAAAAAATAATACCTGTATGAAAAATATATTCAACAAAGTTAAAAAAGTGCCATACATATCCACTTGTATAAACTTTATTGACATGAATCTCTTTTAAAGAGAGAATGGTAATGGATAGAGGCTTTGCTAATACGTTTTTGGTCTGACGACACCTCTCTAACTAGGTACTAGGGGAGAGGAGAGGTTTGTGGTTCAAGATCTGCCTGCCGTAAGGTAGGTTATATTTAGAGTATGTTTCTAAGTTCTATCCATAATTTATAATGTAATCTAACGGTGGATTTGTTAATATTCTCATCCAATTAAAAAATATTGAGTGGTGTAACATTACTTAGAGTTACACCAAGTGTAACTTGAACCCAACCCATATATATATATATATATATATATATATATATATAAAATGAATGGCCCTATAATTTGCTCTTTTCAAATTCTTTCTATCAACATTTTATTTAGGGTATAGTGTTTATTCACATAAACACATACATTTTTTTGTTGAAAACTTCATTACATGTGTTTCTCATTAGTTTTTTTCCGATGAAGAGACGTAAGATGATAAAATTATAATAGCTAACACATCACTTTTACTAACCTCACTTTTATTATTCGCCAACAATGGTGGATTATAATAGAGTTTGACAAATTTTTATATCCCTAAATTAACCATTTTTTTTTTAAGAATAGAAAAGTAAATTACTTATTTTAGTTAATTAACCAACAAAGAAAAAATAAAAAAATAAAAAAACGAAAGAAAAAAAAAAAAGCTTCTGTTATTTACTTATTTTACAGTCTGAGAGTAGTGAATACTCTACAACGTAGAAAGTAGTCTACAATCTACATGCCACCAAGGCAAGACAAACTATCTAATCCACGAAAACCTTACAAGTTCCATGGAACCTGCAAGTGCAAGCTATCCCAATCAAAAAACTCTCCCTCAACCATTAAACCACTCATGGGATCGCCACTATCATTCACCTCCAGAAAATTGTTTCCAGACAACAACTCATCAATCAAACTCGGAACCGATGACCCTTCCCATAAACTCTCTCTACACACATCTCCCATGAATGTCCTCCCCTCTTCTTTAACCGAACCATTATCACTCCCACAAGAGCCCGAAGATGCTGAGTTGTTCCCCATAGATAAGCTCGTGACTACTGGCTCGCTCGAGCGAGGTGATGATGAGTCTTTTGGCAAGTTGAGCTTGGCTGAGGGGCCATAGAGCTTGCGAGCAGCACCATCATATGCAAGTGCGGCTTCTATGGAAGTGTTGAAAGTGCCTAACCAAAGACGAGCGCCGCGATTTGGTTCTCGGATTTCAGCCACCCATTTGCCCCAAGTTCTTTGCCTAACTCCTCTGTAATTGCAAAGAGCATTTTCTGGCCCTCCTTTCCCTCTCATACACCCTTTTCTTGATCTTGCCATTGATGGTTTCTTTGTCACTTCTCTTGCTTCATTCTCCATGTCAAAACTTTCAATACTGACTCCAACTCTAGCTCTCTTTTCTCTCACACAATGGCCTCTGGTCATTGTCTATATAGTGCCAAATACGCAAGGTCAACAGTAGGGAACTGGATGATTGGCACGTGTAAAGTAAGAACTTGGTTTTTTTCTTCTGCATGGTTTTGTAGCTGACACGAGTAAAAAGAGCAAAAACACTTGTCTTGATTGTCGGAGGGTACTTCAGCTCGAAGGATGTGAATTTTACATATGAATTATATTCCATGCTATCCTCTTTTCTTAATTTATTCTCATGCTGAAGTTGGACACGTGTGTGTAATTCATGAAAAAATCAATAGGAAGTTGGACAGGTGTGTGTAATGTAATTGTAGGGGCTGGGTGTCACTGCGAGAGAGAAACAGAGGCACATGTTGTAGGCTAAGCAGAAAACGAGGAATTTCTTAGGAAAAAACAGCTCGTAGCTTCATGAAAATAAAACGTGTAGTTGTTCAACACTGGTTACGATTACACTGGGAAAATAAAAAGAGAGGTGCTACGTCCACAATATTTTTACAACATTTTCACAACAAATCACGTGTGGTTAGTTGTTATTGGTTTAAATTTGAACCTAACATGAAAATTACTTTTTTGCCCCAACAATAACAATCACTAACAACCTACCACTTAGGATTTGTTGTAAAAATGTTGTGAAAATATTGTGAATATATCATTTCTCAAATAAAAAATAAAAAATAACAATTGGTGCCGTGTCATATGCATATAATCTGGTGGAGAAGTATTTATAAAATTTTCCTAGATAAATCTTATAAATTATGGCAATAAATGTATTTGTTGGATCCGGATCCAAATCTGTATTTGTTCGGCTATAATTGTGTAATTGGGGACCTTGACGATGCCTGTCTTGTGATGATGTGTGTACAACGTGTGACACACTGACACTTGGGTAAATGTATGTGCATCAGTAAGTCTCTTTTTATTTATCTTTCCATTTTAAGGGATCCCCACCAACTATAGGGTTTGATAACTTTGATTGGTCATCATTTATGTCTAATTCATTTTTTTCTTAATTAACTAAAGAATTTGCTAAGAGCTCCTGAGCTAAATAGGAAAGGAATGTCTTGAACTAGTGACATGAATTTAAAAGTTCGGTTACGTGTGGAGGAGGCATTAGACAACCTACCACCCTACCACATTTATCCTAAAACAATATCTTATTTTGATTCAATTCTAATCACACACTATTTAAAAAAATAACTTTGATACTTTACATTTGTTTTTGAATTTTTTTTTTTTTACAAATAACATTTTGAAAATGCTATTTATGCTTTGTTTGCATGGAAATAAATTGAACATTAAATAAGCTAAAATTTTTCCGTTAATGGTCAGCTTGGATGAACTATGAAGGAGGAATAGAGTTAACACTCTGTTTGTTACTTTGTTTAGGCGAAAATGTTTTCTAGAAAACAAACAAGTCATTTTCTAAAAAGTATTTTTCATAAAATTATCTTATTTTCCTATATTTGATAACAACCTTAAATGAGTTAAAAAACAATTTTATAACTTTCCTTATTTAGCTTGCAATGAGATAAAGTTGTTTTTCAAAAAAATTAGTGAAAAACAATTTCTAAAAATAATATGTACTTTTTATGTTGATCAAAAATAATTTTCCTTTGACTTATTTTTCTAATGCTACCAAATACTATAAAATATAGAAAACTATCTTTACACAATGTTTTTTATTGAAACAACAGAAACGTGGCGGAAAATTGGCCATCCAAACGAATATAAAATAATTTCCAATCATGATTGTAATTTAATTTCCAGGGTGTTAATCTCATTCAAAGACAACAAAAACCAAAATGATTAGATTTGTGAAGGGAGGATTTGTTGGTTTGACTCGGAGTCTATGAGTTCAATTAATGTGAAATATTGACAATATGTACTTTATTGAATATTTTTATTTGCTCTATTGATGCACACTCTTGGAATTTTCTAAACCGTTAAAAAAAAAAAAAAAGGTATTTATGAAAAACATGATTTGGAAAAGAAAGCATATTATTCATGTCTTTTTTTTGGATTGTTTAAAATCATTCTCTTATCCAAAAAGTAAGACTTTTGGATTTTTGGAGGAATGCCAATTTGTCCTTTAGTAGATAAAATGATTTCTTTAACTTTTTTTTTTTTTTTAGAAATAATTATAACATGCTGCTAATCTCGCAGTTCGAACCCTTTTCTCACTAAACCCCGAAGCACTTTGTACATGAGGAGGTGCCAATTCAGTTATAAGGCCGTTGACAATTTTTTTAACTTCTAAATCCCAAACAATTCGATTCAATGTCAATACACAAAGATTTTAACTGAATAACTAAATAAAATAAATAAACATTCCTTTTAGTTTCTCATCAACGAATCTTTTCAATTGAAAGATCATTTATATGGATAATACACGTTCTAGTTGACTACGAGCCCAATTCTAATTTCTATATTTTTTGTTCCAAAGATATCCACGAGGCAGTTTGTCCTATGTAGATATTTATGAACAAGAAGTACTAAATTCTCTTTCGGATGGCCCTAAAAGCAGAAAGAAGTTTGGAATGCCAACATGCCCCTCTTATTGAATGGTTCATTCAGACATAATGCCTTGAAAAATGAAGATTCCCTAGGTATTTTACAAAAGATATTTTTTTTCTAAAAAAGAAGATTCCCTAGATATTTTACATAAGATATTTTCCGAAGGCTATGCAAATCTCATGAGATTTTGGAAAGATATTTTCAAATAATTCAAATACTCCATGAATTTGTGAAAAAGTAATTTTTCAAAGGCAACTTGAAATCCTAGGGAATATTCTAGAGAATTGAAGGAAAAAAAAAATCCAAGAGTTTTGAAAAACATTTTTCAAAAATGGAAAATTCCATGTGTTTTGGAAAATCATTTTCAAGAGTAGTATTTCACATCTCATTTTGAAAAACTATTTTCAAGGGAAAATATTATGATTGTTTAAAAAACAAAATTTCGGTGAAAACCCCATGATTCCTTGGAAAGAAATTTTTAGATGTGAATTCCCTGGTTTCATCAAAAAGAAAAATTTTAGATGCAAATCTCAAGGTTGATTGAAAAACAATTTTCCGTGGGCTTTAAGAAATGTGATTTTGAAAAACACATGCACATTCCGTGGTTTTTGAGCAAAGTATTTTCAAGGAAATGAAATCCCATGAATTTAGGAATTGAAACATCTTTCAAGAGGGAATACTACCGGCCGGTTTCTTGTAAAACATCTTTCAAGAGAAAATCTCATCGGATTTCTTAGAAAATATTTTTTTAATTGGGAATTTCAGGTTTTCGAAAGGAAGCATTTTCAATGGTGAGAAATCTCATGATTTTGGTGAGATATTTTCAAGGAATGTAAAATATCATGTTCTTTGAAAACTACTTTAGAAATACGATTTTAGATAACGCATGGATCATTTGGAAAACAACTTATAAAATAAATTGCAAACAACTTTGAAAAATATTTTTTGGAAAATATTAAGAAAATTCTAGTTGAAAACTGTTAAGTTTTGGTTTTTCACATAACATTTGTGTTGGTTTTATTCCATAACAAAAAGTGTTTTAATTTCATTAATTTTTTTTTTTTTTTTTTGTGGGATTTATTTGTAATGGGTTTAGCATTAATCAAGAAGTTGATCTTGTGACTTGTCTTGGGAGTGGTGTAAACTGCGAAAGTCACATGAAAAGCATGTGCTAGAAGCTGAAGAATTAAGTGTCAGGCTGTATTTTGAGAGTCACTTCGTAACTCTGGCCAAGTCGCGAGTGACCCATGAAACTCACTACCTGGATGTTTCTAAGTGTAACTTTTCTACCCTTCACCCATATTATATATCATCATTACCCACGAAAGTGTAAAGAGGTTATTTAGTAGAAAACCCTAGAGAGGTTCCTACAACACAAACACACCATTTTAGAGAAAGTTACTCATTCTTAAGTGAGAATTCCTTTGTAGTCTCTTTTCCTTTCCCTCACTCATTGTTATACCTTAAGAGGAGAGTTCTTAGCCCAAATATTTACCTCATCTATTCTGAATGTTGAGGGAATTTTGGGTACCATTAGGAAGTATTGGAAGAAGCCATTAAGTGGCGGATGCAACTGGGCAGAATTGCAGGATCCGAATAGCTAGTGAAGACAAACCTCCGAGAAGTCCGTTGGTGAGGGGTCAAGTACATTGGGTAGATAGCTTAGAGGGTCTTTTTAATATTTGTATACTTCAACTTATTCACTAGTAGATTGATTTCAACTTAGAGAGTCGTGAAGAGGCTTTTCGTCGAGTTCTTCCACAATACATCTCAGTGTTATCTTGTGATTGCATTTATCTTCTCTTACTCTTTAAGCTTTATATTTATTGTTGCTTACTTATGGTTATAGCTTAGAGAGTAGTTCCAATTATTACACTTCATTTACTTTTATTCCGCACTTTGATAAGTTAGAGTAAAAGCAATTAAGTCATAATTTAAAATTTGTGGTCTGAATAAACTATAGTGTTTCACACTATTTGAGCTTTCAAAAACTACTTGTAAAATTCATTTGTGAAAACAACTTTAAATCAAGCCATTTTGACGTTTGATAGTTGGTATTTATAATACCAACTTCAAAATTAGAATGCAAATACCAACTTCAAAATTAGAATGCAAATACACACATCTTACCCTAATACATGAGAAATATCATAAGGAAAGTAAAAACAACTTAATTAAGTAATCATTGAAACAAGATAAAACTCCTCACCTATTCATTCATTTGTACGATTTATCTCGGACCCATTAATTTATATTTATGCCAACACATAATTTCAAATATACTAAAACAATTCATGCATAGATTCATAAACAAAGCAACTAAGCATACACTTGAATCAAATAGATTGTTCTAAATTCATCTATAATAACTTAATCTTATTATTCATTGAAGAATGATAGGATTTACTATAAAAATAAGTATAGTCATGAAATCTGAAATGAATCAACATAATCGAAGTATGCAAGGAGTTAAGCATGTGAGGTAGATAATAATGTTAATCATGGAATTGAATAATGGATCTAAAAAAAGCATTTTGATAATCTAAGTACACTCATCCAAACATTTTAATCACATCACATCAATCAAACAATTAGACATGTTACTTCTTTAACAAAGAAAGTGTCAGAACTAGTAAATCAAGAAGGAATTAATTAATAAGGAACTTACTTAAGAAAAATTAAGACATTAAATAGAGGGGTAAAACAATCTGGCTCAGCTTCATCATAAGCCAAGCACATATATAAGCTTAATTAGAAGTCTATATTGTTTTATTTATTTTAGTCCCTTAAGGGATACGTGAGTGAAGTTGAATTTTTTTGACATTTGTCTTGACTCAAGCATGTATGTTCAGTATGCTTTTGTTACATATCAGACCCTTAATATGCCAGTATTTTATATTCCTTATTAAAAAAATAAAAATAAAAATAAAAAATAAAAGAAGAAGAAGAGAGCTAACAAACCATCCTGCTCAAGAGACTTGGATAGTTGGATAGGAGCATCTAAAATAAGGATTTCTTCACTTGTTCAGGTTGGAACCTGTGCTTCAATATCTCATTTATGCTTATTCTTCGTTTGGGAGTTCATACAGGAATGAAAAATGTCACCCTTATCTCCATTTGTTCTATCACATATTGTACCCTGAATGCGTAAGGTGTAGTATAGATGTTTTCAAATTACTTGGTAATAATAATTTCAATACCATGGGTTTCCTACTGCTCAATCCCACAAAGGAATCTGTTAGGACATATGTAGTTCAAGTTTGTTAACATATGTCGTTATTTTATGTAGTTGGCTAATCCTTTGACAAAACGCATTTTACTTGTATTTGGATAGATCTAGGATGTGTTTAATACTTCAAAGAACATGTTGTTCAAGTTTAGTATTAAAGCCATGAAGATTGGACCAAGAAACAAGTGAAGAAAAAGTGTGTACTAAAGCTGGACACCTGGTGGACACCTGCGGATAGCTGCTGGACACCTGCGGATAGCTGCTGGACAGATAGCTATCTATCGAGCCCGATCGATCGAGGTATCTATCGAGGATTAATGAGGCTCGACACCTGCTATCTATCGAGCCCGATCGATCGAGGTTACGGGAATCAGAATTTTCAGATCCGATTTTTGGGCCAGGCTTTTGTATTTGTGTAGGGTTTCTTTTCTCACAACCCTAGGCATATATAAGGCATATTTTTGAGGCCGTCACATATGAGAATACAAGGAGAACATATGCAAAAGGTGACCGAAGCCTTATTCTCTCTGAAAGAAGCTACTGCGTCTTATACGCCTTAGGGTTTTGTAACCAAGTGCTTCTTGATCTTCATCATGTGTATGAAGTGAAGAACTTTGCAGCCAACATTCTTCTTCCTCAAGTTGGTGAGTGAGTCACGTCACGCGTGTTTTCTTTCTGGGATTCGTGCAAAGGAGTTAGTCACGTACTGGGATCCGTGCATCAAAGGGTGGCGTTCATATATTGAAGAGTTCAGAGGTTCTGAAGCAGTAGAAGGTTTCTGCTGTGAGTTCATCTACGGGGATTGTAGAGTCTAGGGACAAAGGTTTTGTACTAGATCTAAAACTTCTCTTTACTATAGTGAATTGCTTTTCGGGAAGGTTTCCCCCCAGGTTTTTTACTGTGAAACTGGTTGGTTTCATTGGTTTTCCTGGGTCATCATATCTTGTCTTATTTATTTTTCCGCTGCACTTAGTTTTGACATGATATTGATGTTTGTTTGTTTTAACAAGTTTTATGCATAATAAATCTAATTAACAACTTGGTTTTAAAACTTGTTAATTCTATCAACCGGGGTCTAAATTTCCCAACAAGTGGTATCAGAGCGGGTACACTCTGATTGGATTAATTTCCTGAGTGTGATCCTTGACCCCCGTTGTCATGGAATTTGTTGGTGAGTTATTAATAGTCTTGAGCTTTTTAACTCAATTTCAGAAGAATTCTAATTCTTCTATGTCCTTTAGTAGTCATACTAGGACACGTGCCTTTTCATCTTCACGGCCAAAGACTCGTGCTGTGTGGGTGAGAAAGGAGCCTAAGACTTAATTGTCTTTTCTGTTTGTCCTCTGCTTTAATTCTTTCCATCTGTAGTAGGACTCTCTTTGCTTGATTTCTTTTCTGCTTTTGAAATCATGCTTTCATGCATCTGCATCCTTCTATCATGCCTTCATGCATATGCATCTTTCTCCCATGCATTCATGATGTTTGTCTGTTTTTGTGTGGTTGTTTAGTTTTTATTTTGTTTTGTTTTCAAAAAAAAAAAAATGAAAAATCAGAAAAATACAAAAACAGTGTGTGTTTGTGTACATTGGTTCTTGTGAACCTTAAAATGGCCATTGAAACAGAGTTTTCTAAACTTTGTATCACCTGTAGCTTAGATGAGCATTCTTCTGCACAACTAAGCAAGTGAGCTTTGTAGCTCTTTGTTTGTGATGAGTAAGGTTAAGTGATCTCTTCTTCTTAACACTCGTATCACTCTTTTTGACGGGTTGAACTAGAAAATCCGAAGAGAAAGGCATAAATAACCATCTCACCACTGTTGCTCGCCAATCATTATATGACACCTGTATGCTTCGGCATAGCAAAAGTGCAGTGTCAAAAGCTTAACATTATTGGGTATTTCTTTTCTTTCTCTTGTATGCCCATGCATGATATGCTTGTTAAAAGAAAATATGCAAAGAAATAAAAAGCAAAAAGATTAAAAATGCTTTAAAATATGGTTGCAAGCGTGTTTTCTAGGAGATGTGGGAGTTATAGGATGTACCTCGAAGGTGATAGTCCCCATCAAACGGTTATGATTGTGTGTGAGTTAAAGAGATTTTCTCATATCTCAAATCGTCATAACATTGAGACGCTTATGCAATCTTGCGATGTTTTCACACACGACACGCAATACTCTTTGCTATTTTTGATACATGTGCAGGTACAATGTGATTTGGCCATCACAAGGTTTACATGCGTTAATGTATGCTCACTAAACTGTCATAACTTATTTTTGAAATATAAAATTGGTTAGACTGGTTTAGTGTGTGTGTGTGTGTTTTGGATCAAAATGCATGACATTTTTCTTGTTGAGAGATGTTTTTGAGAGGTTAATATGTCGTTTGGATCTTTGGTTGAGTTGTATGCATGATTGCATTCATGTCTGTGTTTTTCTTTTTCTGAAAAACTGTTTTTAAAGGCATCTCGACACCTCCTCGACACCTCTCGATACCTGGCTTATCTGTCGAGATCTTCTATTGCATGATATCGCAATCTCGACACCTCTCGATAGCTAGGTGGATCGATCGAGAATGTTTCTGTCTCCTCGATAGCTTCTCGATAGCTGTTCGATCCATCGAGGTCTGCTCGATAGCTCCTCGATACCTCTCGATCGATCGAGATTCTCTGCATGCATTTTTTTTCACATGTTTTGCATGTTTCTCTTATCTTGTCATCCATAGCATCTTGTTTCATTACATTCATGCATTTTTTTATGGATTCTTTGTGCCCCCCCCCCTGATCATCCTTGATCATTCTTTGTACCCTCTGTCAATCGTGACAAAAAGGGGGAGAAATTAGAGAATTTGTGGTTTCTTTTTTTAAGATTCTACAAGTTAGGGGGAGAAATACATGCCCTTGTAAGGGGGAGTTGTGTTTCATCTTGTTAGGGGGAGTGTTTATCTCCTTGTTCATGTACCTAGGTCTTGTGACCATTTTTACATACACATGGTATTTATCAAGTGGTATATATATGATGATGTATGTTTTCTTCACCTATCTCTACATGTGTTGTTTCTTTTCTATCTTTATACACATGTTTCTTTATTTGTATGCAATCTATTATTTCTGCTTCACACAAAGATGCCTTGATGAGTTTTGTTTAAAGTGTTTCAGAAATACAGGTTGTCAAAGTCTTCCATGCCATGAACTCTCTTCTTGCAAAGTTTTTCAAGAGTTTGTGTTAGGGTAGATTTTATTGTATTCAACAAGTGAGTATGAGTTGAGTGATTTATGACTTCTCTCATATTTTCATTTGGTTGTTGTGGTTTTGTCACGGATTGCCAAAGGGGGAGATTGTTAGGACATATGTAGTTCAAGTTTGTTAACATATGTCGTTATTTTATGTAGTTGGCTAATCCTTTGACAAAACGCATTTTACTTGTATTTGGATAGATCTAGGATGTGTTTAATACTTCAAAGAACATGTTGTTCAAGTTTAGTATTAAAGCCATGAAGATTGGACCAAGAAACAAGTGAAGAAAAAGTGTGTACTAAAGCTGGACACCTGGTGGACACCTGCGGATAGCTGCTGGACACCTGCGGATAGCTGCTGGACAGATAGCTATCTATCGAGCCCGATCGATCGAGGTATCTATCGAGGATTAATGAGGCTCGACACCTGCTATCTATCGAGCCCGATCGATCGAGGTTACGGGAATCAGAATTTTCAGATCCGATTTTTGGGCCAGGCTTTTGTATTTGTGTAGGGTTTCTTTTCTCACAACCCTAGGCATATATAAGGCATATTTTTGAGGCCGTCACATATGAGAATACAAGGAGAACATATGCAAAAGGTGACCGAAGCCTTATTCTCTCTGAAAGAAGCTACTGCGTCTTATACGCCTTAGGGTTTTGTAACCAAGTGCTTCTTGATCTTCATCATGTGTATGAAGTGAAGAACTTTGCAGCCAACATTCTTCTTCCTCAAGTTGGTGAGTGAGTCACGTACTGGGATTCGTGCAAAGGAGTTAGTCACGTACTGGGATCCGTGCATCAAAGGGTGGCGTTCATATATTGAAGAGTTCAGAGGTTCTGAAGCAGTAGAAGGTTTCTGCTGTGAGTTCATCTACGGGGATTGTAGAGTCTAGGGACAAAGGTTTTGTACTAGATCTAAAACTTCTCTTTACTATAGTGGATTGCTTTTCGGGAAGGTTTCCCCCCAGGTTTTTTACTGTGAAACTGGTTGGTTTCATTGGTTTTCCTGGGTCATCATATCTTGTCTTATTTATTTTTCCGCTGCACTTAGTTTTGACATGATATTGATGTTTGTTTGTTTTAACAAGTTTTATGCATAATAAATCTAATTAACAACTTGGTTTTAAAACTTGTTAATTCTATCAACCGGGGTCTAAATTTCCCAACAGAATCCTTCAGAACTTGGATTTGATTGTATTGCTTGCATGTGGAAGTAGGTAGTGTTTTCACAGCTTGGGCAGTTGGGCTCTTCTCCTCCTACTCAATCAAGCAGCATTGTGTTTCCTAAATCTGCCCGTATGGTTTTTTGCATGCAACGCAGCTCCAATATTTTAACTACTACAAACGGTTGGTTTTTTTTTTTTTGAAAAGGTATATGTTGAAGCATTTTAATATTAAATAATTAAAATGAATAAATGTTATAACATAAATATAAAAATGTGGGAGTGAATATGGAAGATGAGGAGTTAGTGAAAATGTTTAATCCCACATTAAAAAGAAGAGAGACTATTTTGTTCTTTTTAATTGTGGCGATTAATGGGCTAATATGTATTGTCTCAAATATTGGGTCATATACGTGCGCAAGGGAGAGGTGAAGATGTCGAAAATGGAAATGAATCAGCCTCTTTGATCCTCCTACTTGACAATCCATTTAGAATAATTACCATATCCGTTGGTGAGTAAATGACCTGAATTTATATTCCATTTTTATTATGGAAAATAAAGAGCCATTAACCCACTTAATGGACTATCCATTTGGGCCTTTTCATTCTTCAGAAACTCCTTATCTCACAATTAATTGTGTAACTTCAGCCCACCAGAATAATGTCCAACAATTAATCTTGTAACACCTACTACATCAGAATAATGGACCTAATTAATCAAATTAATTTGAGTAGTAATTTCGTAAGGCCCATTGAGCCTATAAATAGACTCATTCAGATACAGTCCAAGTTATTGCAATATACACTAAAAAAAAAAAAAATAGAGAGATTCTTAGCAAGAAAGTGTGTTCTTTCTAGTGAAGTTTTGGGCTTGAACACTTTGTACAGAGATTGTTCTAGTCATACAATATTAGTTGGGTTGTTGTATCTCGGGGGAGACAAGTCAGAGACAGTCTGCACCGGTTACAAAATTTAGCCAACCAAAGGCTTAAATCTCCTTAAAGAAAACGAGTGTTGCGTCTCAATCCAAATAGTGTTGTGTAATCTCTTTCTTTCAGTAGTATTATTCAATTTCTCTTTATTTTATTTTCATAATCATTGTGATTGCACCAATAGTATGTACATACTATAGCTATACCCCGAGATATCATTTCGCCACGCATTTGCAATCACTATTTGCAATCATTTCGCCACACTGTAGTGTAGGCTATCTTTTATTTCCCTCATATTGGATGTCAAAATGATTTCTTGAAAACACTACCGGCTCCTTCTCCAAAACAAAATACTACCCTCTGTTTGGTTTGTGTAGAGGATGTATGTATTTTCTATTTTCATTTTTTATACTTATTTTCTATATTCAAATTTTGTACTCGTTTTTTTTGTTTCCTTCTATTTTTTTGTTTGGTATTATTTTCTGCTTTGTCTTCCCCTTCACTTTTTTTTACGACAACTAACTACCAACAAATAGAGAGAAATAGTGTTCTTTAATGTGACAAGTCAGGGATACTGAGACCCGTAGATTTGATTTTTTTTTTTATGAAAATGTCATTGTATTCATTTTTAAGAAAATGAAGATACCAAAAAGTTGTATTCAATTTTTGTATTTAAATCCTTTTTTTTATACTAAAAATGAAATTTGTATACAAACACAAAGTCAAACAAGTTTTTTAATGATAGATCTCACAATTTTTTTTTTTTTATATACAAGATAGAATTCTACTCTAGCCTAATTTAAGTATAAAACTCCCTCCTGAAGACTTAAACCCCGACCATTGTCATCCACACCTTACAAGTACTTATACTTGTAGAGTGACCATCACACCAAGAGTGTGAGGTGGTCACAAAACATTTAAAATGAATACAAAATACAACTTTGTTTTGCTCAAATCAAACAGGCCCTACATTGCTACCCCTTCTACACCTTCGTCCCCTGTTTGCCATATGTTTTATTACAATAATGAAAAATATAATTAAGGAGATAATGTGGAATTAAGTTATATTAACTATTAAGTAGGCGAAAATTGTAGGTCCACAGCTTAAATCACAACTTCTGTTATAACTATCCACATGAAAAACTATAAATGATGGAGAAAAAGTAATGATTTTATATGAAAGTGACATACAGTCAATCACAATTTGTCATGTAGAATAATTGCAGTAAAAATTATGAAATTTTATGTAGTATTAGAACTACTATTAAGTAGCTTACTTAATATATTCTAAGTGTGAGTTTGGCTCTAGATTAAAAAGTTAGCTTATTTTTACCACTATGCATAAATTCTACTACACTTTTTAGTACTATTTATAGGTCTCACTGTATTATTTCAGCTAATTTTTATTTTTATCTACTGTCTTTTCAATAACAAATTTTCAATTTCAACAAAATAAACGAATATCAAACAAATTTTAAATGCTTTTCATAACCATTTTTCTTTCAACTTTTATCTTTTACCTTTTCTTTCTTATATATACAACTTTTTAAAATCCTTTTTTTTTCCCCTGACCTTTTCTAGTTATAATTATATTTGAATACACTTTCAACTAAAATCAATCAATATAAAGCTAAGTAAGCCATCACGTTAGTTGATAACGATATTGATTTAAAAAAAATATATCCTTTCCGCTGGCTAGAATTGTGTTCCTAAATCCTAACGTTCAAAATTTGTCTAGCTTTTCCCATTAAAAAAATATTTTTTTTGTCGTTACTTCATTTGCACTTTTTTATAAACTAGCATCGGTGTCAAATTGCCAGTCACTAGATAAACCCGCCCGCTTGAAATTTTGGTTTTTGGTGTAAACTCTTTATAGTTCAGCGTGCATACTTCGTTCACGTGTTGATAATTGGAAGTATTTGTCATTCAGATACGTGTTAATGTTCTGAATCTTCTGGTGGCCAATGTTAAATTTGTGGTAAACGTTTACCAAAAAAAAATTTTGTGGTAAACAAAAATTCTTTAGTCACATTATAGATATACATGAAATGACCTTTTTTTTTTCTTTTTTTTTTTTGAGAAATAGATATACATGACATTTTAGAGACTTGAAACTAGAGGTGGCTCAAACATTAGACATTCAGACAATAAAACATTAAAAAAAATTTAGGGCCTCTTACCTAGCAAAAAAAAAAAAAAAACCTTTTCTGTTGGTCAATAGAATATCTTATCTATTAGTATTAATAAAGTAAAATTTTTAATTAAGGTCCAAAAATATAATGAATACAAAATATGTTTAAAAATATTATATTCTTTTTTAATGTTTTTCATTAATTATTAATACGTTTACTATGTTTTTGTAGTGTAAGAGAGTAAAAGGTTTCAATTTTTCAAAAAATTTACTCTTAATTTTTCTCTCTATCAAAATTAAAATTAGAATTGATAGTTTTCTAGAAAAATTCATTATTGAAATTCATTGTTCAATCCCAATAGTGTCAACTATCAAAATTTTAGAAATAAAATTTTTGAAATACATTTCATTAATAGAAGAAAATAGTAATGCATGTATCACTTATAAAATATTAAGGCTAAAATTCAAAACGCACCTTCTAAATTTTACCATTTTTCATTTCAATCCTCTAAGTTTGAGTTTTGTCATTTTAGTTCTCTAAGTTTTATTTTTTTCTCAATTAAGTCTTTGTTAACAATCCGTTAACTGCTGCCGTTAAAATTAAAATTAAAATTTATTATTTATTTATTAATTTAAAGAAAACGTTAATTTTGAGAAAAAAAAAAAAAAAAAAAACAGAAATTAGATGAAGAAAAGGCGTCTTATTTTAGGCGCAACAAGAGATGTATCTACGGATTCCACTTGCCGAGAAAAAAAATTGTTGTTCCTTGCTCCACCTAACCAATGTAACCACCGAGAAGGGTAATGCAAAGCTGGTAGTAAATGTCCATCCCATTGAGGTTTTTGTGGCTGAATCATACTACTCAAAGCAATATCTAGAGTACATTTTGGTGGTAGCAGTAGAGGCAGGGTCATAGGCATCAGATTCATGTAGCAATTTTCTCACGGTGAGGTGGCATCTATGAATCTTTTACGCATTAGAAGTGAAGATTTGACATTTTATTTCAAGTGGAGCTGTTGGGCACATTATCAATTTGATTTGATTTTCCTCCTTCAATCGCCTGGTTAATGACTTCTGCTATATGATAAGTGTGATTGTAATATAAATTTCTTATTTACTCTCAAGAAAGCTTGCATGTTTTGTGGTTGCCCAGATCTAACTCTTGTTGTGTTAGACCAGGCTATTTTCTCTCTCTTTCCCCCTCTTTCTCCCTCTCAGTCTCTCAATATCAGGCTAGGGATTCAATTTTTTTCTCCCAGGACCAAATACGACATCACTTAATCTAATTTTTGGTTTTTTTAAATTAATGTTTTCTTAAAATTAATAAATAAATAAATAAGAAAATAAAAATTAAATAATTGTCAAAACCAGTGTTGTTTAGGTAGGATAACGGCAATAGCTAATGGATTGTTAACGAATGACTTAATTGAGAAAAAAATGAAATTTAGAGGACTAAAATGACAAAACTCGAACTTAGAGGACTGAAATGAAAAGTGGTAAAATTTAGAAGGTGAGTTTTGCATTTAAGCCAAATATTAACTAACAATACATCTTACATTTGCATATGCAAAAAGAAGTTATCTAAAATTAAAATGGATAAAATCCTATTTAAGATAGAATATGTAACAAGAAAGATTAATTGAATTAGTGATATTACCAATTGAAAATAAAATCTTAACTGAAGTTAAACACAAAAACATAATTAGTACTAACTTGCATCTCAAAAAGCAAGAAAAATAAATTTTTAATTGGAAAAAATCAAAATATAAATATTATTCAATTAATATCTAAAATATGATAAGTCCCCACTAAAAACTGTCGCATTATACTCCAAAATGTGTTGAGCTTGTCCTAGACTTGGCCCTGTTATTGTGGATTGCAAATTTGAAATGTTTGAAATGGAGCTATTTAAAATTGAATTGAGGTATTTGATAGAAACAAAACCATTTAGAGTTTACAAAATTTTAAAATATATATTTTACATATAAAATACTTTATGCATATGAAAAATTCTCATAGTAATGTGGCCGTATTATA
Source organism: Castanopsis chinensis (assembly GCA_032878915.1). Lineage (NCBI taxonomy): Eukaryota > Viridiplantae > Streptophyta > Magnoliopsida > Fagales > Fagaceae > Castanopsis > Castanopsis chinensis. The sequence goes on from JAVQMG010000133.1 coordinate 45,328,739, forward strand.
TATGAAACACATTTAACATGTTTCATGATTTTGGCATGATTATCATGGTATTACTTATTAGTACAAACAAACAAACAAAAAAAAGCAATTCAGTTGGGGTTAAATTTTTAAAAAACACAAATATCAAATTAATGGCTTTGCAAAGAAGTGTTCAACAAGAACCACTATTGGGATATTGGAAGAAACTAATAATTCTTCACCAAAAAAAAGGTATAAAAAAATGCTCGCCTTAGACGCCAAGATGAGTTTAACCGGCTTTGCTTGAAACCTTTAAGCACTATGAGATTTTCTGAGATGCAAGAAAAGCTAAAGCACTAAAAGAAAATCTCAGGAAAGAGAGAGTTTGAGAAAGAGAAAATTGAATAATATCTTGCATAAATCACGTGAACCTTTGGCTCTAAATGATTCCAATTTATATGGGTAACAAAATTTGGAATTCTAACAAAATTCTAAACTAATCGTAATGAACTTTCACGTCATTACTCTTGACAGACTAGTGAAAAAACGGTATCACTTGATTTTTAGTCTTTGGTTGTTTTTTTTTTTTTTTTTTTGGTAAACAGGGCAACTGAGATTAACTAAGATACAATAGATTGGAACTATTCATACATGGTTCCCACAGCATCAAGCTCAACTAACAGAGCAACATCAGAGGGGGAATGGAAAAGAACAGAATCTTGAGGAAGTAAGGCACCTCTCCTAGCAAAAGCATCGGCACACTTATTTGCTTCTCCATAGCAATGTTGAATTCGGACTCTCGAAATTTTCTTTAATCCCTCTTTGCAATCAGCAATAAGAATGTCATTTCCATGTGATTTTTCTTCACCTTTCAGTAAAAGGTCGACCACAATCTTTGTCTTTGTCCTTGATGGAGAAACGTTGCCATTTGAATATGTATTGTTATGTGTGGGGGCTTCCTCTTTTCCAGTCTCACGTGTATCATTTTTCTAACTAAATATGACACCGTTTCTCTTATCTTCAACAAATTTGTCAACCTAGTGTTCAATCTGTACACAGTTATCATGGATACTTGAAACATAATACTAGATGAGTGCCAACCTAGTTGTCAACAAGATTGTTTCAAAGTCTAATTTGTACCTCTCACGGTTCCATGTTCTATATGGCTATATGGCTTTTGTTAGGGGAGCGTAAATGCACCAATTAAGGAGAAATTTCATAGGCCAGGTAACAAAATAAATAAACAAATGTTTTTATTATTGGGCGCATTCACACATCCCTTAAAACTCCATTGTGGGAAGAAAAAAACAAATAAATCACCTTTTTAATCGACTTCTGCGCAACTCTCTAATAAAATTATAATAAAAAACTCAATGTTAACCACAACCTCTACATGTTCATTAGCTGAATCCATAAAAAAGTACCTTCTTTAAATAAATGTTGTGTGAGTCCCCAAATAACTAAATGTTGTGCAACTCTAAAAAAAGGTTGATCAATGATAATAAAAAACTCAACATTATTAACCAAAGCATTAAAATTTAAAACACCTTGTAGAGAGGAAAAATTTCCGGCCTAATACGTCATGCCACCAAGTCTACAAAGTATGGCTAATTACAAAGCGTCATATACTGCTACTGAAAATTTGCCAAATTCCATTAAGGTGAGAACATGAAAAGCATGCAAAATGCTAATCACATGTAGGCGATGATGCAAGCGAGTCGGCACATGTAAGCGATGACCCAGGCAACCCAACGCGTGTAAGCGATGACACAAGCAGACCAATCAGGCTGTGACATGTGTCACCAATCAGACTCCGCCATATGTCACTCACCTACCACCAAACTCCTATAAATAGAAACCTTCCTAAGGCATTTGGGGACACCAAGACATCTGAGGAAGAACTGGGAAGAGATCTTGAGTTCAGAAATTCAGAAGCTCTGCTGGAATCAAGCCCTGAAGCCTCCAAGAACTTCAAGAACTTCAACTTCGAATACGAAGAACATTCGAAGAGAAATCATCCAAATCATCCTCCTAGATCTCAAAGGTCACTAGAATCAAGCTCAAAAGCCTCTAGAAACCTCAACAAACCACAAATCAGCGAAACTCCAAAGTCCCGAAGAACTTCCACCACAAACCTTCAAATACGAAGAACATTCGAAGAGGAATTATCCAAATCATATTCCTAGATCGTAAAGTTCACTGGAATCAAGCTCAAAAGCCTCCAGAAACCTCATAAACCACAAATCAGCGAAGCTTTAAGGATTCAAGCCTCTAAAGTCCCAAAGAACTTCCACCACAAACCTTCAAATACGAAGAACATTCGAAGCTAAATCATCCAAACCATATTCCTAGATCTCAGAGGTCACTGGAATCAAGCTCAAAAGCCTCCAGAAACCTCATAAACCACAAATCAGCGAAGCTCTACGGATTCAAACCTCTAAAGCCCCGAAGTACTTCCACCACAAACCTTCGAAGACGAAGAACACGAAGAACGTGAAGAACAAAGAATTTCTAACAAGCTCGTAGCCAAAGATTCATTGTAATTCCATTTCAACAATCTTCGATCCATCCTTCAACCAAATTGAAGGATATTTTGTGTTCGAATCAAAATCATACTACAAAAGGAGATCGAATCAGAGGATCACTCTTTTATAATCACAGAGAATTGTACCACACATTCATCAATACAAATTCGCATTTGTGAAACTATTTTACTTATTTGATTTATTTCGAACCGAGAAATTTAGTCGTCCACACACCTGTTTACCGAACCCTTATAATTGTTGATAGGTTTTGATTAGTGTAAGATAAAAGTTATGTCAATAGTAATCCCATATGAAAGTGATAGTCGTTTTAATTTTTTTTTTTTTTTTTTGAAATTTATTGTATATATAGTGTTGTTGTTTTTAAATATGAGAAGAAAATTTCACACTTTTTTTTAATAATGACAGGCGTCATTTCCACGTGTTATTATTATTGACATCACTTTTATCTTACATTATTCACAACCTATCCCAAATTTAAAAATAGACATAATTCTAAAATCTATTTTGTAGTTAGATTCAATCATTTACTTACTTAATATTTGGTGTCTATTTTCACGACTCATGTTTATGTTTTCATTTTTAAACACAAAGATAAAATAAAATAAAAGCAAGATAAGGATCAAATCTTGGAGAAATTATACAGTCCTCTGGTGGACCACGTCACTTGTCCACCATTCCACTAAAAGACTCCCACTTGTTAAAATTGCTGAGTCAGTAATCAATTTCTGTTTAAAAATATTTCTAACTCAGCAATTTTAAACAGCTGTGAGTCTTTTAGTGGAATAGTGGACCACATCACTTGTCCACCATATGGACCTTATAATTTCTTCAAATATTGACATTTATTGTTCCACTTCTAGAATTAATTATCTTTAATTTGTTGCACAAATATTTCACGGTCAAAGGTCACTTGATTCTTTTCGAAAATTTTATTTTTATATTTAATAAATTTTATAACAAGTATGTAGATGATATTCAAATTCTAGTTCTACTCATAAAAGAAACCAAGCAATGCTACTAAAGTACATGACTATTGGCAAAATTTGAATTATAGATGTATATAGTTTTTTTTTTCCATATAATTCAGTTGTTATAACAAGGAGAAGAGGATTTGAACCTTAATTCATCTCATAAAGGTTATCAAATAATGTCCTAGATACATGACTCTTTCTTTGGGGGTAAAAAAGAAAACTAAGCTACATAACTCTTGGAATTGATATATCTATACTACCTCAATGAAATAACAATATTTAACTTCATAAATAATAATATAAAGTTTGAAGGTGAGAAATTGAATTTCATCTAGACAACAATGGCAAAAGTAAATCCATCTCCTCCCTTTATATTTCAATGACATTGTTTGGTCTATCCTTGCAGAGAATCAATGTTTAAATCCATCTCTCCCATTTATTATAACAACTAAAACAAAGGGGAAAAAAGTCAAGTAGAATAACAATCCCAAGACTGCCAATATTCTGCTCCTACAAATATATACTTAGAGCATTCTCATTAACCTAGCTGAAACAACATTTAGTTAGAAAATAATAATAATAATAACCTAAACTCACTCAAAATTTCCAAGGATCAAACTCTATTTCGTCCAAAAAAACAACAATGAACAGTGTGCTTGATACACTTATTGAGCACTGTTCACTCATACATCAATATTTTATTCACGTCTCTCTCTCTCTCTCTCTCTCTCTCTCTCTCTCTCTCTCTCTCTCTCTCTCTCTCTCTCTCTCTCTCTCTCTCTCTCTCAAGAACCAATCCACATATAGATTGGACACGTAGTGGTATGGTGGTGGGAAAATTACACCCGTAATAGGGTGTACTTCTTCCTGGTGGTAGTGCAAGATGCTTCGATCTAGTTCTTAGATAGGTGTAGGAGTACAGTATGTGTGACTGTTGTATAGGTATATGTGCAATACAAGTAACGTATAAGTAATGGACAAGCTACAGTGGACCTATAGTCCAAGGGGCTTGTGTACTAACATAATTTATGACCCATATGAAGCCATCATTTTTATTTCACCGCTCACAACTCATCAAGGACCACAATTATTTACATAATTTTTTTCATAACTCACCATGTGGCGAGTTGAGAATGATGGTGGTGTGGACTCACATGAAACCACCACTTTTTTTCCACTACTCATAACTTACCACTTGGCGAATTATAGCAAAAATTATGTAAATAGTTGTGATTCTAACATTATTCAATCTGAAACAGGAAGTGGGATGATGCTTAATTGCCTTTCATATATAGTATAAGTTTAGTACCTTATTTGAAAAACAATAGTAAAATACATCATACGAAGAATAAGAACATGCGAGAAGTAGAAAGAAAACAATGAGACCGTCACTCCCCATTATGAGAGGCGACAGTTACATAGCGAGGATCATCAACATTAAAGAAGTGGGAACAGTATTACCACCATTTATATATGGCCCATTACAACTCCGACAAATACCAATTATGAGAAAAAAAAAAAAAAAAAAAAAAAAGCCTCTGCAAGCAAATTTATGTAAATTAAAGAAGAATCATGACCACCACTGCATACCCTTGGTGCCATGGTCACTTCACAAGTATAAGTACTTGTGGGATGTAAGGGGTAAGGGCCGGGGTTCAAGTCTTCAAGAAGGAGTTTTACACATATATACACCTAGATTATGCTAGAATAGAAATTCTATCTTGTATTAAAAAAAAAAAAAATCATGACCAAGCACATTACTTAATTTTATATAATTTTATAATTCTATATAATGGGTGATGAATTTTGATCTTGAATAAGTTTTAAAAATATCATAAAATGTCAATTGAAGTACAGTGAGACTCTTGGTATATTCGATATTAGTTTATTACTTTGATTTTCCACTCCTTGGCTAGTCCGCTTATATCACATTGGTGCCATTGGAATCATTATTTTTGACAAATGTACACTAATTAATCGGTTAACCATATAATCAACTGTGCTTCATCACTAAACTCCACTTGCTTGACTTGAAGGTGGAGTTGTACATATCAAAAACAACATTAGAAGACAATCAATGCAGTTGGAGTCCTCATTCGAGAAAAGATCAAACTACTGGAAGCTGCAATGACTTCTTCAAAAGTAATTATGTAGAGTTAAATGGAATTTACGATGGGTTGGAATTGGCTTGGAGTCCAACCAGCTGACTCCATTTTTTTTCTTTTTCTTTTCTTCTATGATGTCTCGTACATGACTTGACCTGGAGTCCACTACAAATTAAAAAATTTGGAAGATAACTTTTCTTGATTTTTTTTACCATTTCTATAGTTTAATGCTTTTCATAAAAACGCTATTTAACTACAGGATATGTAGTATATTAAATAATGTGATTTGAACTTTTATTTTCATTTAATTACAATGAGTGATTTTATTAACAACAAAATATGAAAATTAAGAAACGGGCTCTGGTATTATTTCTACAACGGGATGGAGGACATGATATACTTTGTAATTAAAAAAAATGGGTCTTAATAATTATGATTATATCTAGTGGTTATCTTCTCTTTTTATAAGTAGTTACACTCACCCATAAATTGAAAAAAAATAGTTACACTCTCCTTTTGACAACAAGTCGCTACCCTTATTTATGGACTTCGATAAGTTATATAATTTTGTTATAGTTTTTGATAATTTCAAATTAAAAACTAAATATTAATCTGTAGTACCAATGGGCCCGAATTACACACAGCGAGCCGGCCTAAAAGCTCTCACAATGAAAGAAGCCCAACCCCACATCTTGAAATGGTCCAAAGACGTAATCAGTCCAACCTACAAAGTCACGTGATAAAGAGGGGTGTCATGCATGACCAAAACACCAAGAAATATGACGTCCGAGGACAACATAGTCCTCGGTAGGCGTTGCCGAGGACGATGTGAATGATCTAGCAATTCAACAGCACCCCTGATGGAGGCCTTTGATGCTGGAATTAAGGAAACGAGGATAAAGAATAAAGGGGAGGGGTAGGCGAATATCCAGAAAAAAGCTGCTATTACCGCATTTAAAGCTCTACACCTGCTTCTCTGGCCGCATTAATGAAGGAGTGACGCCTGAACGTTGGGTTTGAACCTTATCTTCACCATCAGAGACCTTAGTAAAAAGGGATGATGAGACAAGTATCCAAAAGAGAAGAAGGTCCAGACTACACGTGGAAGAAAGGAAAAAGGAGAGAGGCCTATAAAAGGTGAAGGAAGGAGACAGAGAGTGGGGGGGGGGAGAAAAAATCAGAGAAAGAGAGAGAAAGAAAGAGAGAGAGAGAACTTGTAAGAAAACACAAACATTTGTCCTCGGCAGTAATATATGAAGTAATATTTCATTCACGTTTGACAAGTACGCATGTATTTTGTGATTGAACCGAACTTTTATGTTATCTACCGCCTAAACCCCTAGATTAGAAACCTGCTCTCTATAAATTCATTGTTTGGGGCTCATAGGTTTGGTCCGGAAGTCTGACTCAACACAAAACTTGATTTGTGCCCTTACATAATCATTTTTAATTAAAAGAATAAAATTTTAAATCAGTTCAAACTCACACCCTTAACGAGTAATTATTAAATAAAAATACCAGAAATTCATATAATTTGTGACTAAAACCTAACCTTTTTTTTCTTTTATAATGGATATGTGAGATTTAAATCTTATATGTCTCCATTAGAATTAGGAGGTATCAATCAGTTGAATTACAAAACTCATGACAAAACTAAAACCTATCTAAATACAATAACAACAAAAATTAAAAATTATAACATTCAAATAAAATCATTACACTGATTAAAATTTAATTATCAAAAGTTTCAAGAAATTCAAAGGCAATTATTATATATTGTTTTAAATTATTTTATAATCTATTAGAAACTTTGATTTTTTTTTTTTTTTCCTTTTACATATATAAAAACTAAGTCCCAATTGATGTACATTCTTCGTGTAACTTAAACTTTGTTCCATTAAAAAAAATAACTTTTTTTGTTTTATTTTTATCATCTATTTTTATTATTCAAATGTATTTATATATGCGTGCATGTGTTTCTAATGAAAAGCATAACCAAATATAAAAGACATTAGCATGCTGCTTGATTGATGTAATAAAAATTAATTTCATATAACCTTTTATAGTTTTTTTTTTTCCTTTTTTACTGCTTGTTCACTCAGAAAACAAATGTTTTTTTAACAATATAGTATCCATTGATATAAGTAGAAGACTAATAATTTAGCAATTAAAACAGAAAAACAAATTAATTTATATTTATTTCTTAACCAAAACTATTCTATAATAAACAATATCCTGCAAATTCTAAGTACCAATAATTCAAGTGAAAAGGGAAAATTTAATAGACAATCCGCATGCTTATAAATAAGCATCTATAACAACGATCCTTGTAAGGAGATAAGGGAAAATGGCCAACATGAATACCACCTTTGTACTTCTTCTTAATCTTCTTTACCTTATTTTGATAACCGAATCTATTTCTCTTAAAGCTGTACCATCCAATTCTATTGCTGTAAATGCCAACGTTCGTTGCATTGAGATAAAGAGAGTAGCCCTTCAAAAATTCAGAAAAGGTCTTACGGATCCATTTAACAGGCTTTCTTCTTGGGTGGGTCAAGATTGTTGCAATTGGGAAGGCATAGGTTGTAGCAATCAAACGGGCAACGTTGTAAAGCTTGATCTTGGAAGCTCAAATCTATGTGGTTTTGAAGGAGGAAGCCAATATACTCCTGATCAGACTAATTGTTTGAGTGGTAAGTTAGATCCTTCTTTACATAATCTGAAACATTTGAGTTACTTAAACCTAAGCAACATCAATTTCCAAGGAGTATTATTCCCATATTTCCCTGGCTCTCTCAAGAAGTTGACATACCTTGACCTTTCCTTTACAATGTTTTCTGGAGTAGTGTCCCCCAGTCTTGGAAATTTAACAAATTCGAGCTATATTATTTAATCTCATTCCCTCTCAATTTTCTGACGACACTATTTCGGTTTCAAATATATATTGGCTCACCAATCTCTCTTCCTTACAATACTTGAATTTGCAAAACATAGACCTTCGCAAAGCAGAAACTCATTGGCTGCAAGTTGTTAATATGCTTCCTTCACTATCAGAGTTGTATTTGTCAAGTTGTGGTCTTCATCATCTCCCTCAAACTCTTCCATTTGTGAATTTTACGTCCCTTTCGGTCCTTGATCTCTCAAATAATGGCTTCAACTCTTCTTCTATTCCCCCATGGTTGTTTAATCTTACTGCCCTCATTAATCTCAAGATCAATAATTGTGACCTAAAAGGCCCCATCCCTAACATAGCAAGGGCTAGCCTATATACCATTCGAAGAATTTAGATATGTCGTTCAACTTTATTATCAGTGGCCCAATAACTGAATTTATCCAAGCATTATCCGGATGTGGCAACCATAGACTAGAACAATTAAATTTGGGATCAAACCAACTTAGTGGTGTTTTGCCACATTCCTTGGGGTATTTTACACATTTAAGAGAGCTCCATCTCACCAACAAGTCATTCTCAGGCCCAATTCCATCAAGTATACAACATTTATCACATTTGGAGATACTAGATCTCTCTTACAACTTGATGAATGGAACCATCCCAGAATTTTTTGGACAACTTATGGAGTTGAGCACTTTGGATCTCTTTGGTAATTCTTCGGAAGGTACCATGACTGAAACTCATTTCCTAAATCTCAGAAAACTAACTTGGTTTTCTTTGTCATCAACTAGGAAATCCTTAGTTCTCAATGTGACACATGACTGGACTCCCCCTTTTAGTCTCCAAAATGTCAAAATCAGAAACTGCCAAATGGGTCCTGCATTTCCAGCATGGCTCAAAACTCAAAAGGATCTTCTTGAGATCTCCCTTGTAAACTCTTCAATTTCAGCTAAAATACCAAATTGGTTGTGGAATTTATCTTCGTTGCTTTGGAATTTAGATCTTTCTCATAACCAATTGAGGGGAGACCTTCCTAAGTCATTATCTTTTGTGTGGGTAGATCTAAGTAACAATAATTTAACCGGTTCACTCCCATTGTGGCCTAGTGTGTCATATCTCTCATTAAGGAAAATTTTTCTTTCTGGACCATTACCAATAAACATCTTCCGACGTATGAAAAAATTGGTCACACTAGATCTTGGAGGAAACTTTCTAAATGGTAGTATCCCCTCATTGACCGTTGGGCCAACGGATTTGTGGTTTGTTGATTTATCGGACAATCTTTTATCTGGAAACATCCCCAGGCATTGGAAGAGTATGCAAAATTTCGAGGCCATTGATCTATCACAAAACAATCTGTTGGGTAACATCCCAACCTCATTGTGCTTGCTACCTACTCTTAATTGGCTGCAACTAAGCTACAACAATTTTTCTGGAGATCTCTTTTCCACCTTGCAAAACTGGTCGAGCTTAAATGCACTTGATGTTGGAGGTAACAGATTCTCAGGGACTTAATTTGCCAAAATGGATTGGAAAAAGGATACCTTCAATATCAGAATTGCGCCTACAAGGAAACATGCTCTCAGGACCCATTTTGGAGCAACTGTGTTCTCTTACTCATCTACATATGTTGGACCTTGCACATAATAATTTTTCAGGATCTATCCCTAGTTGTTTGGGCAATTTGACTGGTTTGAAATCTTTGTTCAAAAATCCTGCATCACCAATCCGTAGTTTCCTTCTTCCACTATCCTACTTGGAGCATATAGATTTGATTGCAAAGAGTACCCAACTTGAATATTACAGCCAAATTTTCTTGATGAATAGTATAGATCTCTCAAGAAACAATCTAACCAGAGAGATTCCAGAAGCTCTAACAAATCTCTCATTACTATCTACCTTAAATTTGTCGTGGAATCAATTGATTGGAAAGAGACCAGAGAATATAGGAGCATTGCATAGTTTAGAAACTCTTGACCTCTCATGCAACCATCTTTCAGATCTCATTCCTCCAAGTATGTCTTCTTTGACTTTTTTAAGTCATTTGAACTTGTCATATAACAACTTGTCTGGACCTATTCCATCGACCAAACAATTTCAAACCTTCATTGATCAGTCCATTTATGAGGGTAACCCAAAACTTTGCGGGCCTCCATTGATAAAAAATTGCTCATTAATGCCTAGTGATGGGGATACAAAAGCTATAGATGAAGACAATGAGGAATTCAGGTCTAAAAAGTTATGGTTCTATGTAAGTGTTGTATTGGGGTGGATTGTTTGCGGTAGTTTGGTGATAAAGAAGTCTTGGAGACATGCTGACTACCATTTTGTTGATGAAAAGAAAGATAGGCTTTTTGTGGCTATCAAAGTTAATATGGCTTGTTTGCAAGGGAAGATTGAAGCATGGAGACGCAAAGATTGAAGGTAATTAAAAAATTAAATCACTTTGTTTGCTTCTTTTTTGTGACTTCATTTCTTCTTTTTAATTTCTCTTTATTATTTTTCAGTGCAGTTGTGCTTCATTATCATGTGGAAGTCCCAGTACTTGCAGATCCTATCTGTTAGAGATTAAGTTATGTTAGTTTGTTTGTTATAACATAGATAGTTGTGTAGTTGTATCAATGGAAAAGCTCAGGCGAGTCAAGCGTGGTATTTTAAATAGTATAAATAGATAGCTCACTATAATTAATGAAGAGTAATTAGTTGTATAATTTTTCTCAGTTTGATCCAATATTGCAAGCTTCTCTCTCTCTCTCTCTCTCTCTCTCTCGAACATTAATAAACATGAAAAATAAATAAATCTTAGTCGTTCAACTATACTTCTATAATATTTTCTAAGTATTCACTTGCAGCTAGCTATATTGTAATGGAAAATATTGAAATCACGAATTGTTGTTGTAATGAGTAGTTATTAGTATGTAAAAAAAAATGTTGATGATAGGCACAAATAAAAACCATTAATAATTTATCATATTAATAGATTATAAAAATATTATAAAATATTTTGTGAAAACTGTAGCATTATTCTTTTGTCATGGACTATACTAAACATTACGGTGAACAGGAACGAAGCTAGGGTAGTTTGTAGCAACCGTACACACTACACATTATGGTGAACAGGGACGAAGTTAGGGTGGGCCCAAGGGCCCTGGCCCTCATTGAGTTTAATAAATAAAAAATTATATTAAAAAAAATAATTAAAAAAAAAAAAAAAAAAACCTATACATATTTATCTAAATTAAACTTGGCCCCCCTGTCCTACATATTCTAGGCGGCCCTTAAAATCCAAAAATGGCCCAAAGAATAACGCCCATACGGCTATACAAGACAGCCTAAACATCAATATTCAGCTAAGAAAAGACAGCCTAATCATCAACAAAATTCGTCCAAATATAACAAAAAAAAGTTAACAAAATCAAAAAGCCCAAATTTTTAGCCTTGCAGAATATCAAATAAAAAATCAAGACCGAGGCAGTAGTTGGGAGGACCTAGATTTTTATACTTGCTGTGGAACAAAAGTAGTGATTAAGGTCAATTCTAGATTTTATTTTATCACAAAATAAAGATATAAATCATTTGATTATTTTAAAGTATATAGAAATTTACATTACCAAAAGAGGCATTAATTTTAAGAATTTTGATAATTATATCATAAAAAGTTAATTTTATTCGTATAAGAATTTTGATCTCACACAAAGTTAAAGTAGCTATTTAACATATAAATATCTATTTTATTATAATAATTTCTTAGTACCTATGTACAAAAGGCAAAATATTCATTCACTAAAAACTTCTAAGAATGACAACAATAAGCAACTAAGTTTTGCTAAGAAAAGAAAAAGATAACAAAAGGCATGTGTCATTAAATTTTTCATTAGATATGTTATAAGTTTTGAAAATTTAAACCTATAAAATCAATGTTCTTTAAATAACAAATAAAACACTTTATATCATTGTAAACACAAATTTTTCAATAGTAGAAAATCAAGTAGCAAGTACATTCTCTGCTTTTTGACTCTTTTACAAAAAGTGCTCCTCTAATTCTATCTTCATTGTGGTCTTGACTAGAACGCAAAATTTTCTTCAATTTGATTGGAAGATAGATCGAATGGTCTTCACAACGAATCTCTGGCTTTGAGCTTGTTAGAGATTGTTGTCCTTCAAATTCTTCAAGCCCTTCGAATGTTCTACAAGTTCTTCAAAGATTCTTGAGACAAAATTTCTCTAGAGTTTGGACTTCTTGAAAACTCCCTCTTCAAAATGAGAGGGGATGTCCTCTATTTATAATGATTTAAGATGATAAACTCTACTTTGAATTGATATACTTAAATATACGTAGTAGACTCTTGATTGGTCCAAATTTTATTTAGAGATAATCATCTCTATTTATTTACTTTGATAGAGATCATATTTTGATAAAGATAATAAATAATGATAAATAATTATCTCTATTTTATTTATTTATTTTGGTAAAGATAATTATCCATAAATTTTGAATATAAAATTTATATTTATTTTATTTATTTATTTTAATAAAGATAATTATCCATCAATTTTGAATAAAAAATTTATCTTTATTTTATTTATTTATTTATTTTAATAAAAATAATTATCCATAAATCTTGAATTGAAAATTTATCTTTATCTTATGGGCCAAATGACACATGAAAAATTTTAATATGCCAATGTGATGTCAATTTGGATGACATATGTCATCATTTGATTTAAGTAATTTAATGACATATTAATTTAGAATTTGTCACTAAATTTTGATGTGGAATTTTATAATTGGCTTAAAAATTTGTCACCTACAATCATTATTCCAACTTTCCAAGCATTACTACCATCTTAAACTCAAGAGATAATTATACTTTACCCGCCTGTGGTTTGCCTCTAATTCGATTTGCCTACCCATGGTTTCATTTTTGACACTTTGCCCACCTGAGGTTACCTCCATTTATGCTCTGTAACCCACCTCTAATTTTTCCATTACTCTAACAAGTGTCGTCAAAAAATCAAAAAGAAATCAGATCAAATACACCTCTCCACACACTCTCACTTGAATCAAACAAGAAATGCACCTAGAAAACTAATGCAAATCAAATCAAGCAATACCATCCAACTTGCTCACCAAACTAAGATCCTAGATCCAGTAAATCTACAAAAACAAAGCAGACTGCAACACCTCAAATTGCATTGTAGCATCTAGGATTTTTGTTTTGATTTATTTTCTAGGTATTCAAATTTTTCCCAAGAAAATCAAGATTTTCTTTCCAAATAAAGACTAAAAAATCAAAAATCAAAACAAAAATCCAAATGAAGCCAAGCACATGGAAACAAGCACAGAACTAAAGAAAAGAACTTAGATAGAAATTTCTTTCCACCATTTTTTTTTTCAGTATCCAAACAAAAATCCACCAATTTTCCAACCATCAAAATCAAGCCCAACTATGAAAGCCCAGCCAAGAAAGTGTTAGGACATATGCCCTTAAATCCTATTGTATGATGCTATGTATGGCATTATGTATGACTTAATGTTGTGTTTAATAAATTTGTTTATTTTTATCTAAAATAATGGTAACATGAATATTTGGACATTATCATATAGTCCATGAGATGCATAGTATGTGATTTATGTGAAAAGTCACAAAAGATATAAATCACAAGTTCTTTGTAAACTCAGAATTTGTAGTTCGTAGTCGGTGATGAAATTGGGCATTTCATCTGCAAAGACTATAACGTATCAACTAAGATGATTTATCTTGATCATGGAAGTGGTGACTTCTAGTTGATATGTTGATATGTTTTAAGAGTTAAGATATATTGAACTGGACCGCTGTGAGATTTATTATTCTCTCAACGACTGTCAAATGAATAACAAATTTCACGACTTCTATTTGCATGAACTCTTAATCCTGAGAGAATAATGGACTTGATCATGAGGTGTAGGTTACTTTGATATATCAGGAGTGAGATCTAAAGTAACGGTCAAAACCTCAGTATGTTGGGCAACCACATTTAGTATTGATGGAACATATATTCTCAAGATGGAATTCATAGTCTCTTAACGGAGATATATAATATTCCCTTGAGATAAGTTTAATGGGTTTGGTTATTTAGAGAGTTAGGCCTAACCACTTTGGTAAGAAATTACTGAAGTATATATTTATGAATTTGGATTTCATAAATATATGATGAATAACTTTAAAAAATTAAACCGGGTACTCACGGATAAGATGTAGTAATTTACAAAGTGGCAGTCTACATTCATGACTTTGTGTTACTACGAATATTTTATGAAGGGGTTGCGTGTAAAATAAAGTCTTGGGATATAATTTATTAATAAGACCTAGAGTGCAATTATATTTATATAGTGGTATTAAATATAATTAATGGTAACTTTGGACTTGTCAATAGTTGACGGAAAAGCCCAAGGCCCATTGGAGCTAGTGTCTTATTAATCCCTTTTGGTCCCATTCCAAGCCACACATGAAAGCCCAATTGGAAAGGCCCAATAGGCCGGCTCAATTAGATAATCAGTTGGTTATAAAGGGAGAAACATACAGAATTTTTAAATGCGATTTTATCGTAGAGAAAAGAAAGAATGTGAGACACACTTTCATTCTCCCTTTGAAAACTGATTGAGAGACCACACATCTTGGGCGTAAATTGGAATTGGAGTGAAGATTAAAAGTTTTCCCAAGTGCTTCTAATCTTTGTTTTGAATTTCTCCACACCAAAGTACGCTATCTTGTTCTTAAATTCTAAAATTTACATAGTGCATGTTGTCAATCATGAATGAAATAGATTCTTGTTTGTTGCTTCCGCTGTGTGTTTTGTATGAGATACGAAACCAGATTTTATCCAACAGAAAGCACCATGAAAAACCCAGTCATGAAACACCATGAAAAACCCAGCTATGAAAACGAAGACCTAACCATCCTCACCACCTCTTCTCCTCGCTATCGTGTGCCGCCGAGTCCACAATTCCCATCCTCACCGCCTCTTCTCCCTTAACCTTCCTCCCGACCAGCAATATATCACACCCAGCCAAGGCGGAGCCGATCTTTGACCTCATCAGAGCCGTGAAGTAATCTGGGAAAGTAAGGCCAATATCGATCTTGCTCATGTACAGCATGCCCCGATCACGCCTTATCAGGACGTAGTCATGGATGAGGGCGAGGAGGAATCCGGCGGCGGTGGCATGGCCGGGGAGGGCGGCGATTGTGGGCATAAGGAGGGAGAGAAGAGCGGAGACGTCTGGTTTGAAGGAAGCGACCAAGTGGTGGAGTCGATCTACGGCGCCGGAGGAGGAGCCAGCAAATTGGGCCCATGCGAGGTCGAAGCCGTTGGAGAAGAATTTGCTATGGGAGGTGGTGATGAGTGCAGAGCCATGGACAGCTTGGGATTTGACTTGGGAGAGAGCGAAGATGAGAGTTTCGATGAGAGTTAGGCTGAAACGGTAGATTTGATTTGTGTTAGTTTTCTAGGTGTATGTTCTTCATGTTTATATATGTTCTTCATGTTTGTGAATGGTAAGAAACTAATACTATATTTTAATCTTGTTTTTCTTTTGTTTTTTTTTTTTTTTTTCTTGTTATGGGAGGAGAGAGATATATAAAATGAGAGGAAAAAGACTTATTTACCCTTCAAATTAATAGAGGTGGGTTACAGAGCATAAACGAAGGTAACCTCAGGTGAGCAAAATGTCAAAAATGAAACCACGGGTAGACAAATCGAATTAGAAGCAAACCACAGGTGGGTAAAGTATAATTATCCCTAAACTCAAAATACGTGGGATGTTAAAATTTAATAGGAATATTTTAGACATTACACAATAAAATATTTTAAGAAACATAACATTTTATTGGGGTTTAACTAAGAAAATAACATATGACATATCTTCTCTTTTCCAAATTTTAAGGGAAATTTTGCTTAAGTTTAAAGTTTAAGGATATATTGTAAACTACCCCAAACATAAAGGAAGAAAAATGTTTTTATCCTAAGTTTTTGTTTTTGTGTGTAAAACTATGTGGTTTTACTTAAAATGGTGCATAAAGAAAAAAAAATACAAAAAGTTAACCTAAGAAAACTATATATGAAATAATGAATTTTAGCTCAACAAAGTTGACTAAATGAAAATGAAAATTTATAGAAACACGACAGAATGACACAACATTTTCATAATAACTTTATAAATTTGTTATATTTTATTTTGACTTATAAAGAATTGACAGTTCAACAGTTTTGAAAATATTGTGTCGACAAGATATCTTAACATTTTCACAAAAGAAATAATATGTCCATGACATTTTCACAACAAATTATAAGTAGAAGGTTGTTACAAGTTATTATTGGTGGGTAAAAAAATAGTTTTATTGGTAAGTTTAAGTTATAATCAATAACAATTTACCATCTATAATTTGTTATGAAAGTGTTGTAAAAAATATTGTGGATATAACACTTCTTTTTTCACAATACCTTTATTTTTAGTTCTATAATTTGGTTCTAGGATGATATTATATTATTTTATTTTGTACTATAAGGACACCTCAACAATTGTAAAAATATTGTGTTAATTTGATGTATTAATATATTTTAATATATTTTATTATGATGTACAGTGTGGAAATTGAACAAATCATAGCAAAGCTATTGTAGCTTTATGCATTCTCCAAAAAAAAAAATTTGCCAAAACAGTGCAAATTGAACAAACCAAAAACACTATTAGCTTTTTACTTTTTTTTAGAGCATTGGCTTTTTTATGTATAGATATTATTGACACATAACAAGAGATTGGTGATACCATGATCTCAACAACAAAAGAATAGAGTTGAGTCATAGAAACTAAAATTGATAAACCATGTTGGGAGGTGGTAGAGCTAAGATTGGCAAACCAAGCTTGTGGAGTTTACTTGAATCCATAAAATGACCTTTTTAGTTGACACACTTTGTGAGAGAAGCCTAAAGGATGAGAGAATCTTGGAGGGAGTTGCATGTAGCTTCCTCTAAGGCCTCGTTTGGGAGGAGGGAATGGAAAAGAATTAAAAGAATAATTTTATAATATTCTTCCCTTCTCTTAATTGGGAGTTTTAATGGAGGGAATGAAAAGTTCATTCCCTTGTTTGGGAGTTTAAGTGGGAGGGAGTGAAATGGGTAGAAGGGAACACTCATTCTTCTCTATTCCCTTAAAACCTCAAATTTTCATTCTCTCTGAAATTGGAAGAAATGGGAGAGAATAGAATTAGATTTAATGAATTTTTTACCAAAACTCCCAAAATACCCCTTATATATTCAACACTTTATTTTGAAATAGAAGTCTAATAATAATATTGTCATAAAATGATTCTATTCCATTCCCTTCATGTTACTCCCAAACAAGATTACTTACATTCCATTCATTTTCATTCTTTTATTTTAAAACATCCAATCAAGGTTACTTAATTTCATTTCATTCCATTCTTTTCCATTCCTTTCTCTTACTTAAATACATTCCATTCCATTCCATTCTTTTCCTTTCCATTCCCTTTTGATCATTCCATTCCATTTTATTCCCTTCCCTTATGAACTCCCAAACGAAGCCTAAGAGTTATCAATTAAGGAAGGCGTTCTTCACTTCCACTTCCATATGAAATAGCAATAATCAAGAGGAAGAAACCGCAATGAGATTTCTGACAGAGGAAAGATGAGTAACCGAGACAAACGTCTCCTCATAGTCAATCCCATACTCCTAAGCTAATCCCTTTTCCACCAGGGGAGTCTTGTAGTGATCTATAATACCATCTGAGTCATTGTTGATCCTGTACACATATTTGCAACTTATGGTAGATTTTCCAAGTTGGGAGATTAGCCAAATCCCAAGGTCTCTATTTTATTGCTTTGCACCCAACTCTTCTTTCATAGCTTGCTGCCATAATGGGTTAGATTCACGAAAAGGGCAGAAAAGCAATGAAAGTCACAAAGATGAAATGAAAGAGTACTTACCCAATAAAAGCAATGAGCTCACTAACAGAAAGAGTACTTACCCAATAAGAGCAATGAGCTCACTAACAGGATTGCGGAAAGGATATGGTGGAAGTCTAATCCGTGAAATTCGATAAGGAATGAAACATCTTGTGTTCCAAGAACACCATGACGACAGATCCTAAGGCGTTTGGCAATGGGATCATAACATCCTTTTGTTCAACATCGTATCCCAAAAAAAAAAAAAAAACATAACTAGAAATTAATAATTCTATATTAACTGAAATTCTATATATCTTATTAATTGTTAGTATAGTTTAATTTAGATAAAATGTTATCTTCTCTCTACAACAAATGGCTACAATCTCAAATTAAACTCTAATACGGAAGTTAAAAAATTAATGTGTTTTCTTCATGTTTGCACGTGCTATGCATAAGACTAGTTTCAAATAAAATTTAACATTTAGTTGTGACAAATGACTATAGTTAATATGGTGTGGCAAAATTTGAAATTCAAATCTCTTATTTGGTGCAATTTGTGCACAAAGTTTGGCAATACTCACTATGAACATATGTTATGTAAGTATCTAATGTGGGTTGAAGCCAAAACCTAAGAAGCACAAACACAGGTAACATGAGCAATTTTTAAAAAATTATAAAATTTATAAAACTTTAACAAATTAATAATTTTAAATTTACTAAAACTTTAACAATAGAATTTATACGTTTACTATGTTTCTAGTAGTTTGAAAGAGTAAAAGATTTCAAGTTTTCAAAAAATTACTCTTCATTTCTCTCTCTATGCAAATCAAATAAAGAATTAATTCCCGTTGGAAAAAATAGAATTGATAGTTTTTCAAATAAATTCATTATTGAAATTCAATGCTCAATACCTAAAATCAAATAGTGTCAACTGTCAAGAGACACAATAGCTATCTCAACATGATATTAATTATGATATTGATTATTTAGATTTATTTTTAGAATTAAAACTTTTAAAATATATTTTATTAATAGATGAAAATAGTAATGCATGTATCACTCAAAACATATAAACTAACTATACATCTTACATTTGCATATTCAAAAAGAAGTTATCCAAAATTGAAATGGATAAAATCCTATTTAAGATAGAATATTTATCAAGAAATATTAAGTGAATTAGCAATATTATCAATTGAAGATGAACTTTTAAACGAAGTTAAACACAAAAACAAAATTAGTACTTGATGCTGCATCTCAAAAAGTAAGAAATATAAATTTTTAAATGATAAATATTAAAACACAAATATTATTCAATAATATTTAAAATAAGAGAAGTTCATGCAAATTTGAAATATTTGAAATGATGCTATTTGAAGTTGAATTGAGACATTTGATAGAAACTTAGAATTTACAAGTTTTAAAAAATTATATATTTTATATTTAAAATACTTTATGCATAATAGTAGTGTGGCCATATTTTGTATGAAATAAATTTTAACATGTTCCATGATTTTGGCATGATCATCATGGTATTAGTACCCCCAAAAAAAAAAATCAATTCAATTAAGGCTAAATTTGTTAAAATAACATAAATATCAAATTAATGGTTTAGCCAAACCCCCACTCCGGCGCACACTAGGGCCTACTGTAAATTCTGTTGTCATATAAACTATAGTAGACTTTCTTAATCATGGTGTAGCTCTCCCTAAATTTCATGAAACCCACATTGTACTTATACAAAAGACTAAAAACCCATCTAGAGTCACTGATTACAGGCCTATAAGTTTGTGTAATGTGGCATATAAGCTTGCTTCCAAGGTAGTGGCTAACCAAATGAAGGCTGTTTTGAAGGATATTGTACGTGAAAGCCAAAGCACTTTTGTTTCAAAGAGGCTCATCACAGACAATGTTCTTGTGGCCCGTGAAATAATGACTCGTATTAATAGGAGGAAAGGCAAAGTTGGAGAGATAGCATTGAAGCTTGACATGAGTAGGGCTTATGACCGAGTAGAGTGGAAGTGCCTGCAAAAAATAATGGAGAAGCTTGGGTTTCATGATAGGTAGATCAGCATTGTAATGGCATGTATGTCCTCTGTTACATATGCTATTAGACTAAATGGCCAACCTTGGAGTAAGATCACACCAACCCTTGGTTTGCAACAAGGAGATCCACTTTCCTCCTATCTTTTCTGACTTTGTGCTAAAGGGTTATCGACATTGTTGCACAAGGCATTGCTGAGGAAGGATTTGAAAGGAGTGGTTGCCTCAGCTAGGGGACCAAGAATTCTATACTCATTCTTCACAGATGATAGCTTGATGTTTTGTAAAGCAACAAAGAAAGAAAGGGCTGAAGTACAAAGAATTTTGCAAGTATAGGAGACTTCCTCGGATCAACAACTAAATAGAAACAAAACGGCACTATTCTTCAGTAGCAATACTCCCACATAGGAAGCCATTAAGTCCATGTTTGGTGCTCAAGTCATCAAACCCAATGAATCCTACTTAGGACTGCCCTCATTAATTGGGAAGTCAAAGAAGAACACATTTGCCCAGCTGAAACAAAAACTAGCATCTAAGCTTGTGGGTTCGAAGGAAGAGCTGCTATCAACTACGGGGAAGGAAGTATTAACTAAAGCGGTTGCACAGGCTGTCCTCTCTTACACTATGAGCTGTTTCAAGCTCCCCAACGCTCTATGTGAGGAGATGATTGGAATGTTGAGGCAATTTTGGTGGGGGCAAGTGAAGAATGAGAAGAAGGTAGCTTAGATGAGCTGGGATAGAATGTGCTTACCGAAGGATAAGGAAGGGTTGGGTTTTAGAGACTTGAAGTCGTTCAATCTTGCTCTAGTAGCTAAACAGGGTTGGAGATGTCAAACTAATTCTTCCTCCCTCTTCTCTCAGGTTTATAAGGCTAAATACTTCCATAAGGGAGAATTCGTGGATGCTGAGATAGGCAAGAACGCTTCCTTTGCTTGGCGGAGCATAATGGCAGCCCAACCCCTGGTCAAACATGGCTTGAGATGGCGGGTAGGAGATGGCTGTAGTATATGGGTCTGGCAAGACCCGTGGCTCACTACTCGTAGCACGTATAAGGTGGTTACTCCTGAAAATCCTGGGACTCATGTTAAAATGGTTAGGGACTTGATGAAAGAAGGAGGAAGGGAGTGGGACATAGAGCTGGTGAAGGGTCTTTTTTTACCCCAGGATGCGGATGCGATCCTAAGCATCCCTTTCAGAGTTTCAGTACCTCGGTTACAAAGGACAGACTAGTATGGGCTGAAGATAAGAAAGGCAAATTTGCAGTGAGAAGCGCATACAAGCTTGCTCGGGAAATAGCGGCAAAGGATCATAATGCTAGCTGCTCAGACCCGACGAAAATGCAAGGCGTTTGGCGTGGGGTGTGGAGTATGAACCTACCAAATAAAATCAAGCATTTTGCTTGGAAAGCCAGCAGTGGTTGTTTGGCCACTAAAGAATCTCTTTTTAGAAGAAAAATCACGGTCAATAATATATGTGAAGCTTGTGGCAAGCATGTTGAAACAATTATGCACATGCTCTGTTTTTGTAGCCGAGGAACAGAGGTGTGGAGCTCTAGTAAACTCACTTTGCCCTTCACTGTACAAGAGTCATGGAGATTCATGGACACATTTAGTAGGCTGCGGAATAACTAGGAAGCACAGCCCGGGATGTTAGAGAAGCGGGTCACAATTTGCTGGGGAATTTGGAAGAGTAGGAATGAGGTTTGGCATGGAGGTAAGAGGCGAACAGGTCTGTTAGTAGTGCGAATCTTTCTGAAATTATTGGAGGATTTCCAAACAACCAATGAAACACCGAGTCAGGTTAGCTCAAACCACCGGGACACAGCAGCTTGGAAGCCACCACCGCCGGGTTGGTTCAAGGTTAACGTGGATGGCGCACTCTTCTCGAAAGCAAAACAGTCCGGCATAGGAGTGATTGTGCGAGACGGGGAAGGGAACGTGATAGCGGCTTTGAGCAGGAAGCTGGACTTACCTCTAGGCGCTTTAGAGATTGAGGCGAAGGCCCTAGAGACAGGGGTACAATTTGTAGAGGAGGTGGGGCTCAGGAATGTGGTGTTTGAAGGAGATTCGCTGCTTACCATCAATGCAGTCCATGGTGTTGAGGAGGCAGCGGCATCGGTTCAGAATATCATCCATGGTGTTCTGCAGAAAGTCCAGAGCTTCAGGACGTTTGATTTTTTACGTACTAAAAGGCAAGGAAATGTCCCCTGCCCACATGCTTGCTCAACATGCTCAAAATGTTGAGAACTTAGCATGTGCGAATGATGTAATTTCTTTACAAAGTGTTGAATACAAGTGTTGAGCATTTCCCATCAAAAAAAGAAAAAGAGTTCAACGAGAAATACCATTGGGATATTAGAAGAAATTAATAGTTCTTCACATAAAATAAAGTATAAAAAAATGTCTGGCCTTCACTAGAACGAGTTTAGCCGGCTTTGCTTGAAACATAATAGTTAATGAGATTCTGTCAACCTAGAGTCCAATTTGTACACTTGTTATAGAGACTTGAAACATACTCCTGAGTGAATCCCTTTTCCACCAGGCGAGTCTTGTAGCGATCTATAGTACCATCTGAGTTATTGTTGATCTTGTACACATATTTGCAACTTACAGTAGATTTTTCAGTTGGGAGATCAACCAAATTCCAAGTCTATGTGTTGTTCAGTGCGTCCAACTCTTCGTTCATAGCTTATTGCCATAATGGGTTATAAGAAGCCTCGTTGAAGGTGCAAGATTCATGAAGACATGCAAGGGCAGAAAAGCAATGAAAGAAGACATGCAAGGGCCAACAAGCAATGAAAGTCGAAAGATGAAATGGAAGAGTACTTACCCAATAAGAGCAATAAGGTTTACTGACAAGGTTGCAGGAAGTATTTGTAGCCTTATTAGAGGTAAAGGACTAAGATGAAGGTGAGAGCAGCTGGCTCATCATAAAGGAGTTGGTGGACAAAATCTTAGGAAATAAATCGAGAATTGGATCGACTGGCAATGGGATCATAACATCCTTTTGTTCAACATCGTACCCAAGAAAGATACATAATTATGAATAGGATTAAACATCACATGTGATTGAATTTAATTAGGAAAACCATGATTGTACCAAATGGATTTCTTTTCTCTACAATAAGTGCCTATAATTATTAACTTAGTTTATGTATAGTTTAATTTAGGTAAAACTCTATTACTTAATTTTTAAGAAATTAAAAATTCTACATCAACTGAAATTTTATATATATCCTATTAATTTTTAGTATAATTTAATTTAGATAAAATTTTATATTCTCTATAATGACTATTTAAAATAAAATTTAAAATTTAGTTGCCACAAATGACTATAGTTTTTTTTTTTGGATACAACAAATGGCTATAGTTAATACTAGCTTTTTTATATTTTTATTTTTGAGTCTAGTGAAATAATATTTAAAAGTGAGATAGAGATAGCGTTCTAATTTTTAAGATTTTTTTTTTCTGAGAATTAATAATAGTTTGAGAGCCTAAAACTTAGGAACTTTTTAAAAACTAGTAAATTACTATTTTAATCATTATGTTTTTTAAATTTAAAATTATCCAACTAAAAAATAGAGATATTTTAGAGAGTTTAAGAATTTGTGTAAGGATATTTTACTATTTTAGTACGCAAAATGATGAAACTCAAACCGAGAATCCACTTATTAGTAGTATAATTAGAGTTTCAAATGGGTCGCTAATTATTATGATAAATTTGTTAATATTTGTAAAACATTTTTTTCTCTACAATTTCTAATTAAAGATTGTAGGTCATAGGCAAACTATAGTATATATAAAAACCAAAGCAATTTAACTTTTAGTTGATCTCATAATATTATGTCATGTAAGATTTTAGGTCTCACAATTTTACGCGCCATTATTTAATATAAATCTTTAATTAAATTTAAAATCTATTATATATTTAAACCCACCATTAGAACTTTTGCACGCCATATTTTATTTAGGTAAAACTTAGGTACAATTTCCTATGTGCAACTACATTAGGTTTCACAATTAAAACCAAACAAATAGCTAGATTGATTTAATAGTTATTGGAAAAGATAACACTGTTTGTTTTACATTAGTCAATGCAATCAAGTTGTTAATTTAGTTGGAGAAAGGTAATGTATTGGAACTAAGGAAGTGTGCTTAAGTTTTACTTTTTTTTCTTTGAATTGTAGAGTATATAATTTCATATACAAACATACTCATTATAAATGCCTATTATCAATATAATTACAATAATTATAAAATTTTATATTTAGAGAAAAAAAATCATGTTATATTAAACTTTTCTTTACATTGCCTAGAAATTAAGTTATACATGCACTTCCTGTTCTGAATATAAGTAGGCTTATTCAAATGAATACTACAATAAAATTCTAGAAGCAGGAAAACAAAAAGGTCACTTTTTTATTATTATATTATTTACCAGTCGCAAACCTTTACAATTCACGAGAAAGCTACTAAAAACAGTAGGATCCAAAGTAAGTTACAAACTGTGAATCTTTACCATTAGAATTATTTGCAGGTTGGACTACAAAATTGGGTAAAAAGAATCAAATGCATTTTACAGACTGTCCAGCCTTTTATTAATAGCAGAATCACTTGCATGTTCAAATTTGATCTCAATGGATCAAGTGTAAATCCTTCATTTAGATACTCTAGTATCAATTTGATAAGTAAGAATTAAAGAGAAAATACCAAAACAATCATTCTTGAAAGCTAACATACCTGCAATGATTTTGTTTAATACAGTGCACTTAGTTTTGCTGTTTCATAAACACAATTTACACCCATCTCTCAAAACTGAATAATACCAAAAATTGGAACACATAGCACATTAAAAGACGCACACACAGAACCAAGAAAAAAACCATATATTGTTTACTTAAGTACCTCAAAAATCTAAAACCTCCAAAAGAAACAGCACATATTAATGCATGCACATGTCTACATAACTTTTGATTAATCCAAATGCAGCACCATTAGAAGCAACTTTTAGGCTTCTTCCCTGCTCTCAATGGCTCCTAAATAGTGTCTTTTTTCCTTCTCAATTCTATTCATCACAATCAACATGTATACATCTCTCATAAAATCGATAAGAAATTTTTTTTGTTTTTTTCCTTTCACCCATCTCAGTTTGACTGTATAAGAAAAACCAAAGTGAATAAAAAAAATCAAAACAAAACGAACCAAAAAAATTGACATCTCAGATTTAAAAATTTTCCCAGTAAACCCGTGTAAATTTGCACCGGCCAATTTTTGCAGAAGTTGCTGTCAAATTCAATATCGTGGAGTGAAGAGCAGAAGAACTTAACCACAATACCCATAAGGTAATTGGGACTTTGGGACAGAAGAGGAATAGGGGCTGTCTGGGTTTGAAGTGGAATTGAGAGAGGGAGAGAGTTATTTTATTTTATAATAATTTAGTATATTTTTAAATTAATGCTAAATAATATTCTAGAGGCCGCAGAGGAAAACAAACTGTCACTAATTTTATATATTATTATTAATTATGAGTGAGAAAGTCAAACTTTGTGTTCCGAGCACGAAAAGGAATAAAAACTTATCGTTCAAATTGGGAAGGAAATTGAGTCCGAATAGGAAAGCCCCTATTTCTGCTGAATTGTAGTCCTATATATATTCTCTGACCCAGGAATGAATATAAAGAACTTGTAACAACCTCTCTAAAAAAAGGTCTTAAACCGCCCCCAAAACACTGAGGCAGTAAGCAGTGCAATCATTAGAGAGTTAAGTATTCTAGTTTGTGTTCTGTTCTTCATGGCATTGCTGAACAGCATGAAGGACTCTTCTTCTTCCTCCAACCCAGAACCAGATTTTTTGCCAATTGGGTATAGGTTCAGTCCCTCTCCAGCCCAATTTGTTAAATTGTTCTTGTGTAATTGGATGCTAAGCCGTCAACTCCCTCTCAATCATATTAAGTACATCAAATATTTGTTCGAACTTGATGCTGATCAAGTGCCCAAAGGTATGCTAACTTACATTGTGGCATTTTTTTGAATTTTTTCTTTTTTTTCTTTATCTAAGATCTTTACAGATGATAAAGAATTTTAATCTATAGCCTTGGTTCCAAGATAATACCTCTTCATTATCAAGCCAAAACACCAAATTGATTTTTGGTGTGAGTGGAATTTGAATCTTACATCTCTTATTTGTGCACAAAGTTTGGCAATACTTACCATAGCATACGACAACACGGGGACGTGGGTAGAGGTAACAATACAACACATATCACCCGTTTAAAACTCCAAACAAATTGTTACGTCTATTTTGCACATTCTTTTAGCCTTTTCTTTTTGAGAGAGAAAAAAAAAAACTTTTTTCTCTCTTACGAGATGGCTCTTCATTCCCATGGTAAAGTACTAAAGTGTCTGACGTTACTCTTGTTGGATGCATTTTGACTAAAGAAAGTACTTTTCCTATCTAAATATTTTAGAATAAACTAATTATATGGTGCTAACCTTTATTATTAAAACTAAAAAAGTACGATAAATGATTAAAACCATTTAAAACTAAAATCATTTAAAATAATAGAACTTTTTTTACTGGAAATTTTTATTGTTTATAAAAACATTCATACATAAGATATAATGAAACAGAAGATACGGATAAACAATGAAAATTTATAAAACTTTAACAAATTAATAATAGTTTTAAATTTATGAAAACTTTAACAATAGTATTTATTTAGAGCAAAATTTATTAATAATTTTTTATATATTTATAGTTTTTTGCATAGGAAAAAAATTAAAATTTAAAAGTATAAAAGAAAAAAACGAAATACACATTGCAATACGTAGGATATAATTTTTATTCTATAATATATGTTGTGAAAGAATTTTATTGTATTGTTATATTCAAAAAATTTATTATTTGCTTAATTTTGACCCACTTTTTTTAATGTTTTACATGCTTCACTTTAAGGTATTGAAATTGACCAAAACAAGTTGGGATGTGTTTGATAGAATTACTTATTGAAGTGTTATTACTTATTAGTTCGAACTTCGAATACAAATGTCTCTTCATGTTTCATGTACATCTTCATCGCTCCTCTGTCCAATTTTTCATTTTTATTTTAGAAACTTATAACAATTTAGAGCATTACTACTTTGAATTGGGTCGATTGAATTTGTCTTGAACAAAGAGAAATTTCAAAACCCATTCAAAATTTTTCATATATGCTCATACTAATTATCTTGGAATTACTATCATTTTGTAATTGGAAGATTAATTTATTGCGATTTTATTGCTCTTTTATGTATATATATTGAATAAGCCTATTCTAAATTCAAATTACCATTTGTTTGTGAGACTGGAAGGTCAATCCAAGTATATATGCGAAGATGAAGCATTTTATTTCACTGAGATCAATCCAAATGAAAAGCTATCAATTCGAACCACTAAGAATGGTTATTGGAAGACAAATGGTGAAGAGGAAGAAGTTATTCATGGCAATAACATTGTTGGGTTCAAGACAATTTGGAATTTCTTTTGGGGACGAGCACCAAATGGGGAAATTAGCCATTGGAGAATTGAAGAATACAGGCTCCATCCAAGTGTAATTCCAGCTGATGAACTCAGTAATAGCATGATGGAAAAGGTAAGAACCATATTTCTCTATTTTAGACCTACTTTTTACTTCTTCTTTATAAATATGAGTTTTAAATGACTACTTTAGAACTCACCATGCTTGTGCATTTTGTTTTTTTATTTTTGGTCAGATTGGGCGATTTGTGGCATGCAAAATTAAAAATGTAGAGAAAGAAGAGGAAGCCTACAGGTTTTCAATGATGGAAGCCCAAACAGAGTCAGATGAGATGCTAGAGTCATCGGAGTCAGACTATGATGAGAATATTGTAGGAAACTAAGAGACAGCATAGTAGTGATCTTGGTTCTAGCCATTATCACGTTTATTGATTGATTGTTTTTCAAATATTATTTTTTTCAATAAGTAAACTTTTGTTGCCAACATTACAATTGTTATGGCATCCGTATGAGCAGAATTTTATTTGAAATAATAATAATAATTAGTTTATTCGCATTCTTTGTTTTGCTCTCAGTTGACCTCTTTCTTCCTTTTATCTACTTGCTAATCAAGCTTTACATCACCTCCAAACTTGTTTTGTCCCTACGTATCATTTTATGCAATCACTACGTTGGAATCTGGGAGGGGATGGCACTTCTATTCATAAAGAAAATGGGATGGTTTTGGAATGAACTAAAACGTCACTGTTTCAAACTCGACAGATCTAGGAATTTTTCTTTTTTAATAATTCGATATTTACAATTGAGGGATTTGAATCTTGGCATTTTTTTTTTTTTTTAACATTAGAATATGTCAATTGAACTATAAGGCTATTGACAATGAATGATGTAAAACTCATAGTGGTTAAATTCTAAAAGAAATCTAAAACATCAAAATGAGTAATGTCCACCCCATTTGGGGTATCGACATAAGGTAGGGGATCTATGAGCTTATTGTGACAATAAAAACATCAAGATGGCTTTTTTTTTAACATTAGAATATGTCAGTTGAACTATAAGGCTATTGACAATGAATGATGTAAAACTCATAGTGGTTAAATTCTAAAAGAAATCTGAAACATCAAAATGAGTAATGTCCACCCCATTTGGGGTATCGACATAAGGTAGGGGATCTACGAGCTTATTGTGACAATAAAAACATCAAGATGGCTTGTAGTTCAACTATTTAACATCACCTAGTGTTTCTATTAATGGTCATTTTCACGACAAATTTTATGGTTCAACAAAATAGCTAAAAGCTCAATTGCTTAGCGGATCCGATCAATGTATTTTATCAGTTGTATTTTGCTTTGTTGCATGGCCTAAGCCCATGCAAACAATTGGGAAAATGAGTAAGAATGGTTCGATGGGTTTGGGTTAGTTCCTATCGAACCCTTTACATGAGCTTAGCCCATACGTGCCATAAAGCAAGCTAGAGATGCTGGGGGCACTTAGGGCCTATGAAGGGGGTCCAGTACCCGAAATTTCCATCCCAGAATTGACTCCATGCTCTGGCTAAGTGTGCGGCCCAGCTCCATTTTTCACACTAAAGCATAACTTTAAAAAGCTAAATAGCCTAGTCCACTCAACCACCCAAATGTAGTTTTCCAAGAGCCGACAAAGACCAGAAATAGTAGCCACATAGAGGAAGCAACTTTGTTTCCAAAATCATGTAAAAAGAAACCAAACCCTCTCTTAAGCATAAAACAAAATACATCAAATCATAGAAGTAGCACTTGAAAGGTCCAAAGCCTTCCTCCCATCTAAAAGCTAGTCACAAGCATCCCCCAAAAGTTGGCATAAATATTCATCACTAGCCCACAAGATAAGTAGAACATTTGCCTACAAACCCAAAACTTTGATATAAAAGCCCAATCAGCTTAGGACAATTCGAAAGCCTAGGGGTGGAAATATTGGTACAAAGGAACTCTCCTTTTCTTACTCGAGACCTTTCTTAATTTCCCCCTTTTGTTGACTGCGGGTTGCAATTTCGGACTTATATATATTTCTGCACTTTCTTGTGTTTCTATTTGTTTTGGTTTCTCTTTCCACAAAGCATTATTAGCCTTTGCGTATTACACATTGCAAATTTTGGGTTTGACTTTCCAATAACAGACAAATTTAACAAACCCAAAGGGGTTTTGGGTTCATTCTACAATCTCGGCCCTTGTTACAAAACCTACCCCAACATTTTGGCAACTTCACTAGGGAGTCAAGCAGCTAAGGAAAGAGAAATCATGCCTCTCAAGTCAAAAAACCAATGTACCTCCTACACTATCGCTCCATCTCAAGGAGCAACTATGGATGCTTCTTCTTTGAGGGAAGTACAGCTAGATAAGGAGGTTGAACAAGCCCTTCTGTGAATGAAGGAATTATTTGAAATAACATGAAGCATGCAGCAGAACTAGACCAAACCTCGCTCAGGCTATTCAGTGCATTGAAGAATCCAACAAGGCTCACTATTAGGAGAATCCATGACAAGGGGAGCTCACACCTAAAAAGGATCAAAATGAAAAATGTGGAAAATCCACGACAAGGGGAGCTCACAAACCATAGTCTCGAAATTTTGTCTAAGCTATTGCACAAACCATACTCTCAAAATTATGAAGTTCCCACATTCTCACTCTATGATGGATGACAAGGAAATGCTCTTGATCATGTAAGCAAGTTCGTAGATACTATAGGCCCACACGCCGGTGATTAGGAGTTATGCCTTTGTGAGTTTTCCAAGTCACTTTCTGACAAGGTTTATTCATGGTACATCACAATTCCAGCTAGATCAATCAAGTCATGGGAGGACATGGTGGAGTTCTTCTGTAAAAAGCACTACCAAGAGCACCAAGAGGTTACCTTGATTGGACTACACAATACTAAGCAAAGGACCGACGAAGATTTACTTGATTACATACGACGATTTCGAGATACAACTCTTAAATTCCATGTGAAGTATAAGGAGCATGAGTTGGTTGAAATTTCCATTGAAAAAATGTTTTCTGAGTACAAAATTCACCTTGAGAATTTAGAGATCAAGCAATTTGCTTCGCTCCTTAAAAAGGCCCGCAAAACCACAGCATCTTGGAAGACGAACAAAAGATCTTGGAAGACAAGTGAGCGGCCAAAGATTGATAAGAGGAATGCTCCCTAACCACTCTTGGTGACTGCCAATGAGCTTGCTAGCAAGAAGAAGTGCAAGAAAGGCAAGGCAATCGAAGAATATCCATCCATATCTTGCACGTCAAAGGAGTTGAGTGTCATCCTTAATCAATGGATTGCGGACGAAGTGATAAAACTATACAAGATTGATAGAGAGCCAACTGAGGAAGATAAGAAACATTTGCGCTTTTGTTGCTACCATAGATATGTTCATCACCCAACTGCAGAATGTCGCTACATACGAAGGATGTTTGTGAGAAATTGGCAAACGACACTCTTTAAGTAGGCCGTGGCACTCAAGGTGTACAAAGAAATCCTCTACCTCAGCATGACAGGGGAAAAGGGATAGTCTTCGTGGTCATACATGCTGGCAATGAGGAGGAAGATCCCATGATGTTCACTACGCTAACTTTAGCAATTAAATAAATAAACAATTGAATTGGATTTTATTGGATGCTACCAACGAAATCTAGTGCATGCCGTTAAGACGTTGCAAAGGAGTCCCACGCTTCATTCACTATTCAACCAATTGGGACTAACTCCCGAGGCTAGAATAGTAGCAACAAAAGCCATGTTGGCATTGCGTCCTCATCCGGATCCCATTGTTTTACAATAGAAGCTCATGCAAGTCGAGTATTTCTAGAGACGACCAATGCGGTCAACTTCACCGATGAGGACATGGAAGTCCAATACTCCAATCACAAGAGGTCGCTGTATGTCTCAAAAATGATAAATGAAGTTCATGTGAGGAAAGCTCTTATGGACACCAACTCATCCTTCAACATTGTACCATTAAGTACTTTTGTCGTAGCAGGTAAAGAAAAATACAAGGATTGCCAATGGAGATTACTAGAGAAATACAAGTATTGCCAATGGAGATTACTGGATTCAGGGAAGGATGTGAACATACCATTGGACACATTCAGCTAGTACTAAAAGTTGGACCACTCATTGGGTTCACTAGGTTCCATGTCCTCAGTTCTTCTATGTCTGACCATGTGCTATTAGGAAGGCCATGACTGCATAAGCACAAGCTTGTATTGTCTACCTAACATCAATGCGTGAAGGGACGCTTACATGGAAAATTGATTCGTATCCTAGCCAATCGCACTCCCTTCGACCAATCGAAGGCTCATTATCTAAAAACGGCCTTCTATGATCAATTGACCATAAGTGGGGAGGACACGATTGCAAAGCCCATAGGCACCATTTTGCCTAGTTGGTAGGATATTAAAGGACGGCCTAAAGTTGACCTACGAGATCTCCTTAAAAAGAGGAAGAAACGCAAAGAGCGAGAGGAGACAATCCATAATGTTCCAAGATGTGAAAAGGTTCAGCTGCCTAATGGTCGCACCAGTTATCACTTATGAAAGCACACTAGGCTTGAATATGCTAAGCAAGAGGGCCTCAAACCAACATAAGGGGGTTGTTTGTCCCCTTTTAGTATGTTAGACGAAACATTTGATCTAACTCAAAAAGAAGCAGTAACACAGGAAGTGTTAACCACACGTAAGCTGTCACTAGCCAATAATGAACTTGGAACTATCAATTTGAGTGATGATCATAATATATAGCTTCCTATCTCCATCAATCACTTGCTCACACCATCAGAGAAAAAGGAATTAGTTTATTTGCTAAAAGAGTATCGCGATGTGTTCGCATGGTAGTACAAAGAAATACTGAGTCTAAATCCTAGAATGGTGGCTCATGCTCTTAACATTGAACAGGGAGTTAATCTAGTGGTGCAGCTAAGAAGGATTTTCCATCCCAACGTCGAAGTTTAAATAGTTCAAGGGGTTAAAAAATTGTTAGGAGAAGGATTTATCAATCCTATTGATCACCCACAGTGGCTCTCAAATATATTTCCCGTAAACAAAAGGAATGTAAAAATAAGATGTTGTGTCGATTTTCGAGACTTGAACAAGATTTGCCCAAAAGACGAGTTTCATCTCCCTAATATGGACTTGCTTATTGACTCAGTCGTGGGTCATGAGATGTTCTCCTTCATACATGGTTTTAGCGCCTACTATCTAATCAAAATGGCACCAAGAGACGCAGTAAAGACCATGTTCCGTACTGCTATCGAGAATTTCTATTGTACTGTGATGCCATTTGAGCTTAAGAATGCGGGTGCCACGTATTAAAGAGCTATGGCCGCTATCTTCTACGACATGATGCATTGGAAACTTGAGGACTACGTTGATGGTGTAGTCGTAAAGTATAAAACTAGAAAGAGTCATATGGAAACCCTCCCAAAAGTTTTTAAGAGGTATTGTCGTTATAAGCTACCCGTGAATTCCTTGAAGTGTGCATTTGGAGTGACAGTTGGAAAATTCCTAGGATTCCCTTTTTATCAAAGAGGAATTGATGTGGACTCATTAAAAGTGAAAGCCATAGTCATGATGAAACCCCCAATATCGATCAAAGAATTGAAGTATTTCATAGGGTAGCTCTCTTACATTCGGAGGTTCATACTAGGGCTAGCATCAACAATCACTCAATTAACTCCATTATTGAAGAAAGGCATGAAATTTTGATGGACCAATGAGCACTAGCTAGCTTTTCACAAATTACAAGAGATGAAGACTAGCCTACCCACTGTTAAGGCGCCAACACCGGGCATACCACATCAACTATATCTTGCCTCATATGACTAGGCTGTTAGAGCTCTAATCTCATAAGAAGGTGAAGATGGTACCGAACAGCCCATATAGTACAAGAGTAGAGCCCTTAGAGATGTGGAAACTCATTATCCAAGAGCTAAACACACTTGTCTATCTTTGATATATGCAATGCAAAGATTGCGACATTATCTCTTAGCCCACATAGTGCACCTAATGACAAAGTCCAACCCGATAAGGACGCTCTTGCAAAGGCCCGTTCTATCGGGTAGGCTAGCTTAATGGTTACTCCAACTCTTCGAACATCGTATCCATCATACCAAGGGCAGTTAAGGGTCAAGTAATAGCGAAGCTTTTAGCCCAATTCTCTGAAGAAGAAATCTCAAAAATCATGGATGAAGTGCTTGGAGAAGTCGTAGAGGTGGCATGCCTAGAACTGAATAGATGCCTATAGGAGATGACATTTAACGAATCTTCCATTTCCACCGATGGAGGAACTAGTATTGTCTTAGCTAATGAGGAAAATGAAGCCCTATCCATGTCTTTCAAGTTGGATTTCCTTTGTTCTAATAATACATAATATAAAGCATATCTTATCGACCTAGCAATAGCGTGAGAAATGGGTATTAAAAGGCTCAAGGTGCGAGGAGACTCGAATCTTGTAATGAGTCAAGTGAGGGGTGATTTCTCTCTCAAAGAACCCTCATTTTTTTGGTATCGACCGATGGCTCAGAGATTGGAGGACCACTTCAATGAGCTAACCATAGAACACACACAAAGATCAAACAACCTCTATGTCGATGCCTTAGCCACACTTGGGTCCAAGATCATGTTCGAAGGGGAAAGTACCAAAGTCATCATTCTTAAAAGAAGCATCCCTATTACGTAACTTTTACAAGAGGTGTTTAAAAATAGGACCACGGGAGCTGAAGATTAGCGAGCACCTTTGAGAAATGCCTTATTGGAACCAGGGCTAGAAATTGATGCTAAACAGCTTTGAGACTATATGCTTGTTGCTAGCAAGTTTTGTCAGAGGCTACCTAGAAGAGTGTTAGCAAAGTGTGTAAACTTGGAAGAAGCAGCGAAGAGGTTGAGTGAGGTCCATGAGAGGACCTGTTGCACCGAGAATGAAACCCCCTCTATTGACACCTCCAATGATTGGGTTATTTTTGGCCAGATATGAAAACCCAAGTTGTGTTCAATAAGGTTGAGCCATATGCTATCTTCTAAATTGCTGATTGGAGAACTCCATTTTTGGAATTCATCTTAGAAGGAATCCTACTTGCTAACAGGAAATAAGTTTTTTATCTTAAGAAGCTGGCTGAGCGCTACTTTACTGAAGGAGGTATCTTGTTTCTTAAAGGATACAATGGTGAGCCGCTAAGATATTTGGGCCTTGCAGAATCGCAAGTTGTAATGAGAGAAGTGCATAGTGGTAAGTGTAGAGAGCATCAAGGAGGAAAGAAATTCCGTAAATGACTTTTATCAGTAGGGTATTA
Source organism: Castanopsis chinensis (assembly GCA_032878915.1). Classification (NCBI taxonomy): domain Eukaryota; kingdom Viridiplantae; phylum Streptophyta; class Magnoliopsida; order Fagales; family Fagaceae; genus Castanopsis; species Castanopsis chinensis. Next base: position 45,364,026 of record JAVQMG010000133.1, read on the forward strand.
TTGGCCTTTAATGAAGAAGGACACCATTGAGTTTGTTAAATGCTACCACACCTGTCAAATGCATGCAAACCTCATCCATACCTATCCCATGAGCTTACAAAACATGAGCATACCATGACCTTTCCACACCTAGGGGCTTGATCTTATCGGCCACGTCCATCTGCCATAAAATGGTTACATTTGGATCCTTGTCGCCACTGAATATTTTACAAATTGAGTGGAAACTATTCAACTTAAAAGAGCGATAGGAGCGGCTGAGGCCAGTTTTATCAAAGAACATATCCTCTACCATTTTGAAATTCCATACAAAATTGTAAGCGACAATGGTACTTTGTTCATAAACAAAGATTTTTGAGCAATTACTGAGTATTACAAAATCAAGCAATAAAGTTCTACCCCTTACTACCCTCAAGGGAATGGACAAGCAGAAGCAACCAATAGGGTCTTGTTGGGAATTCTTAGTAAAATGGTGTTTGACTACATTGGAGGTTGGAAAATGCATCTTCTCGATACACTTTGGGCTTATAAAAGCTCCACCAAAACGGCTACTAGCTTTTCACCATTTTCTTTGGTACATGGAACTAAGACCATCTCATCGATGGAATTGATGGTGCCAACAGGCCGCACATTACAGGGCCAAGAACTTGAAATGGATGTAGATATGTGCGATGAGGCACGGATGGTGGACTCAAAAACTATGGATGAAACACGTGATATCGCACACAAGAGGGTGTTATGATACTAACAGCAAATGAGCAACATGTATGAGCAGAATGTGCATGAAAGAATCTTTATGGAAGGCCAACTCGTACTTAGAGCAGTCGATTATGTGAGAAGGAATATAGCAACCCCTTCCAAGTTTGAGCCATATTGGGAAAGCACATACATTGTGAAAGAAGCTCATGGAAATGGGTATTATCGCCTTTGCAGCATGGACGAGTCCGTCGTGACAGATCCCATCAATGGCAGGTGACTTAAGCTTTATCACTCTTAGTGAAGTTAAGAAGTTCCAATCTATTTTGGAAACGTCGGTATCACACGGTGTGTCTTTTTCTATTTCCTTTAAGGCAAGGAACACCGTCTCACTTTTGTGGTTGGGCGTCATTCGCCATGTGATTTGCATTTTAGTTTGTTATCTTGCACTTTCTTTTGGGGGACATGATGTATGAGAGTAACGAATTAATTAGAATGCCAACTTTTGTAGAAAAAAAACATTATTACATTCTTGTTTTGCTTCCTTCCTTTTTCTAAAAGAAATTATGTGTGTGTGTGTGTGTAGACACATGCACATGCCTCTAGAGTGCATGAGTCATTTTGTTCAAACGAAAAACCTTACAAGGCCATAAGGGAGCCCATGAAACACCCTCAAGGCAAGACCCCTACATGTGAGACCACTATGCTCTCAAGAAGGGACGGAAAGTTAGATGGGTACCCTTTCAATGACAAGCCTTGCAAAGCGGTAAGAAAGTCAATGAAGTAATGCTATGACAAAACCGTCATTTGCAAGAGGGAACCTGATATTTGCTCAAAGGTAAGCCTTACAAAGTAGTAAGGGAACCAACCAAAAAAAAAAAAAGAGTACGATGATGAGCGTTCATACCTAAAGCCTAGCAAAATAGCAAGTGGGCTTATGAGTGAAAAGCTAGTGTCACACACTCAGACACTACAAACTAACACACAACACGTTTATTAAGTGATGACTGGTTGATACTCCGATAAAGTTACTGAGTGTGAGGATATAGGTTGTGCCACAGCCCACCATAAGTAAGGATGGTAGGTGTACTATCTAACTACAAATATAGGCAAAACATAGCCATCCTCTTTGACAATGGCAAACTGGCATGATCTGTGATGCACAAAAATATGATCCACACATCTAGGATATCAGAAAATGGCTACGTGGTGGCCTTACACACTGTATAGGGGAGCCAACTACCAAATGGCGAGCCAAACGTCACGATATATGAGCCACTATCTATGGGCGTAAATTATACTCACAGATAGGATGCGAAAATAATGCACACAGATAATAAGGGTACAAGTCAAGCACCATGCTTATGGACATTTCCTTGAAGGGTGGAATGAGGATAAGCCAACTACCCGACTAATCATGACTTGCTTCTAAATAGCAATACATAATCTGCCAACATACATGATCTCACAATCTAAGCATGCACCTGACTTAAAGGAAGGTACAAAACCTTTTTTAAATTGGGTGTTAAAATAGATTTATACACACCCATAAAGTATGAACAACCTTTCAAAGCTAAGCCTGAAAACGCACTTGATTATATGTTTTGCATATAATACGTTTGGATACAAAATTTGGATCTCATTTTTTATGATAGGTCAATCTGGGTGAAATACCAAATACATAACCAAAAAGGGTTGTCCAGTACATGTACACAACCTAAAACAAAAGAGGACATGGGGACATAAGAGCCAAACAATGTCCAGGCATTTTCCTTATAAGATACATCTATGTCATCAAAAATGAAATACATATAATAAGGAACAAAGGAAGTTCAAAGCAGGCCGTGAATGGCATTGTTATCCACATTGATGACATCTGAAACACCTCTTTGCAACTAGATCATCTTTGACTTCAATATTGCAAGCTTCGCTTCCAATTCGGATATCCAACTTAAAACAGATGCCAATCAAGTCTTCATGTCTCTAAGAAACCACAATGTGGCAACATCTTGAAGATAACAAAGAACAAAGGAAACTTCTAAACCAGACTTATGTAAGTCTCTCACAGCATCCCTCCACTCAAACAATCGCTCTTAGTCAAGGCAGTCATCTAAGTTTCTTACATATCCATAAGCACTGCAACCAAGATCCTTAATAAAGGGTTCTCAACAACTGAACCAACTGTCAATTGTACAATGAAATCACAAGGTTTTGAAACCCAGACTGGACCGTATGGTCCGATCGGGAATACCTTGAACCGCTCATTTTTGTGATTCTTTTAACCTCAAGAACCGTTTTATGGGAAAAAAGTAGGGAGTCGTGGGAATCGCGGTCAAACCTCACGCTTTTGAGAACCGTGATCAGACCGCTTCTTACGGTTCCCTTTGAATCTGAACCTAAAACAAAACACAGAAGAGGAGAGATTGTTGTTGAAAAGAGCGATATGGACGAGCCAGTGAATGATGGCGAGAATGGAAGGCCAGTGGTGAGGAGTACCAAGGGCTTTAAGAATGGATTTGTTGAATTTGAAAGGGTAATTTAGGAATTTGAGCAAAAAGGTGAGACCTTCGTCGAGTTTGGAGGAGGAAGGGAACTAAAGACGAGAGGGGAGATTTCTGGCTTTGTTTTCCGCCGATAATTATGTGTGACAGGGTGAGAGGCAGAGCATGAGAGAAAGAGAAAGAGACTGAGAAAAAGGAGCTAAAGATGAAGAAAGAAAAGTAAAAGAAGAGAGGACAGAGGAGTCAGATGAGAGGAGTGGGGATGGGATGGGGAAATGTGTGTGGAGGATAAAAAACAAGAGAAAAAAATAAAGAAAAAGAAACAAATGGTCCGTATGGATGCAAGGAAAGAAAGGAAAAAGAATAAAAAATTACAATTTACCGCAATATTTTCACAATATTTCACAATAAATTTTAAGTAAAAGATAGTTTTTAGTTAATATTGGTAAGTAAAAAAATAATTTTAATGGTGGGTTCAAATTAGAATTAGTAACAATTTTCACATAAATTTTATTGTGAAAGTGTTGCTAAAAATGTTGTACAGTTCTTCGCTGCTTCTGAACACTTGCTGCGTGAGTGCTGTCAACTATCATGTTTGCTTGCTGTCAACCACTTCCTCCTGTTTTGTTATTTATTTAACTTTAACCATTTTTAAATGCATGGACATTGACTATTCAAATGGCTCTTTAGATCTAACTTTTGATTTTTTTTTTTTTTAATTCATAATAAGTGGTGAACATTGACTATTCAAATGGGCTTGGGAGTTGGGAAAAAAAAAAGATCCACAGTCAAATGGGCTTAGGCATGAGCAAATAAACTAATTTATCTCTTAACTATTTTATCCAGTTTTATAAAATAAAAATTATTGGGTACTAAAGTGTACTTTGTTATGACTTAAAAATAATTTAAAAACTCAATAGCTATTTATGTTTTTTTTTTAGAATTTAATAATTCTTATTTGTATTATGAAGGTTATGTTATAAAAAATACTATCTATATTTGTTTTGAATTATTTTAGTTAAATTTTCAATTTTTATTTATTTATAATTTAAATAATTATTAAATTAATTATAACGTCATCACGGTTCGACCCCAATTCGACCTCAGTTCGACCTCAAAAACCTTGAACCTCTCCTTTTTACGGGTCAATGAATGGTCCGGGTCTGAAAACCTTGTGATATCGTTGTGCCTGGTTCATAGATGTTCCAACAATGGAATACTCTTTGAAGGGACTAAGAACCTCTGGATGGGAGTGCTTGGGCCTACGAAGTTGTAAAAATGGGAAGCCTCATGCTTATTATTTCTGTCTTATTCGAATCTGTCCAAGAAAGCTTCAATATTTTCCCCAATAGAATTGAGAATTAGGGAGTCAAGACATGTGGGCCTGGGATCAACTTGGGATTCTAGTACGATGGTCGATGGTGGCATTAACTAGTGTCTCACTGTCCATTCCAAGGGTAACCTGAATCTATAGGTAAACAGCATAAAGATTGGTTAAAATGTATGTATGAGCTAAAAAAAATCCATACATACATACATACATACATACATATATATATATATAAAAGAATGTTCACACCTCTTGAGGCATTAAAACACTCACTGAGGTTTCTGTGATCACAAGTTCCGCATTAGTCACATCCCCAACAACGTCGATGCCTTCGCTCACATCCAAATTTCCCAACACGCAAAAGTCACATGGTACGTTCAATAGGGTAGAAACATAAAACTATAATTTTTTTTTAAAGACATGAAAGAGAGGGAAATGAAGTTTTATTGTGAAGCTCACTGTGGTTCCAGCCGAACTTTCACTTGTGCTATTGAAGCTTTCCTCAGTAAGTAGTGTCCTAAAATATGAGGGTGGCGATCCCTTTTTGTTAAAAAAAGAAAAAGAAAAGAAAAAGGGGTGGAATGGAAACAAGCGGAGGAAATAACTGATCGAGGGCATCTCACTGCTGGCATCAATTGAAGACCTTTGCTCTATGGTAATGAAGGGAGAGGCAGCAGTAGCAGGTACCGCAACATTCTCACAATCGTTTGACAAGTCATATTCAAATGCATCTTGGATGTTCACTCTTCCTTCAGAGACCATAGGAGAAGAAGGAACCTAAAAAAGAAAAAAGGGGGAAAGAAGGGGGGTAATGTTAGTGCAATTGAGTGATAGTTAAAATAATAATAATAATAATAATAATAATAATAATAATAATAATAATAATAATAATAATAATAATAATAATAATAATGAAAAAGAAAAGACAAGGGGCGAACCTGGTTGTCGAAAACCTCGGGTCCAGGCATGGCGTGTGTTGTGAGAACACAATTTAGGAGAATAAGAGCATCATCCTTCATGGCATGAAAGGCCAACACCGTGCGTGGTAAAACCCTCGAGCCCATAGCTACTGAGGAGTGAAAATTTTTAGGTAAGGGAGAGGAAGGACAAAGGCGACAACAAAAGTTTCTGGTCTTTTCCTTTTGACTAGGGGCTTAGCATTCGAGGTCTCACCATGCACTAACGAAACAAGGACGTCAGTTTTAGCCATGGGCTCATCTTTGTTCCAAGATTCAGGAACTTCACTTGCGTATGCCACCCAAGGTCCTACCTTATCATGCCAAGCCACAAAACCTATTTTCTCTTTCGTAAATTATGCAATCAAGTTGCTAAATTTCATATGGCATGACCTATTAATTGGTACCAAAGGAGGGGAAGGAAAAATGCATTCATTCCCACCAACCACTGCGTAATCATTAAACCTAACGGCTATTTCATTCTAATATTGACAAGCCCTTCGGGTAAGAACCTCAACTCTCGAGTTGTCAGGAACCATTGCTAGTGGAGGTATCTTGTTCAAACGAAAACACCCGGTTTGTAGAACGAATGGAGTCACAGGATGCTCATGATCAAGGACCACTGGGTTCTCACTCAGCACACTCTAGTCATACGCAAACTGGCATCTAACTTTGTGTGGGTTGTATCGTGCCCAAGAACTTGAGGGACCACAAGGAAATAACCAACATGTAGTATGAGCCAACAAAGACCAAAATGCATTCATATCACATTTGACATCTTCATCCAATGGCGCTAATGAAAAAACCATCAGCAATGTTAACATATGGAAGCCAGATAAAGCCAGCTTCCCTATCTATTAACTTAACCCAAGATAGTAAGGGAGATTTAACTCTTTTTCACTTAAGAATGATCGGAGGAGCTTCATGGCATTTTTGTAGAAAATCAAGCTAGTTATTCTTAGGACTTGGTGGATAGCCCTTGCGAACAACTATGATGGAACGAGCACATTCCCACACCCAAACTTGTAGTAATGCTAAGTTCAAGTGGGTTACCATGGTGTAATACGATGATTCCTCCATTTCAAAAGTATGAAGAGCATCCAAATGGCAATACAAGTTACTCAAACACATGGCACGCACAACGAAAGATTCTCCACAAGCCAGTAGTATAGCCAAAGGAAACAAGTATGCTTTTACGTTATCAAGAGGTGACTTAGTTAACACAAAACGACTCAACCAATAAACCACAAAAGTAGCGCGGCGAACAAAGGTTCCCTCAAAATTTTCAAAATATAGTATCCATGCAGCAAATCAAGAATGTTTATTACATGGAGGAGCATCGCGGCCACCATAACCCTTGTACAGTTGTTCAATGATATCCTCACTTCCTTTAACTAACATAATTGGCCACGGCACTTGCAAACCACCAATGACAACAACAAAATTTTCTCTACATCCTCTTAAGTGACAATAGCCTCACCACAAGCGAAAAAGAATGTATGGGTTGCTGGGTTTCACCTACGAACTAAATGTTGCAACCCAACACTTTTCATGTTCAGACCGCGAGACACCAACACACTACTGTAAATTTGAGACTGCATTAATAAATTCACAAAATTGACATCTTGCAATTCCTTATCAATCCAATGGTCCCAATCAATAGAGTGACCACATGCCATACTAAAAATGATAGGAACGGGGAGTACCTCTTGGCGATGAAGTCGGAGCTCTATCATGCCATCCAGTGGCAGAAGATTAAACTCATCTAAATCCACAATGTTAGACCTAATTTCCATTTCTTCCTCATTTGGAGTCATGGGATCAAGTGGTAACGGGGATAGGAAGAGTGAAGTTGTCGTGACCCATGGATTGTAAAGCGGTTTCAGCGGCAAATCGTTAATCGCTGACCCACCAGACGACGGTGAAGAACCACCACTATCCTTGGTTCGTGTTCATTTCAAACTCTTGTAGCTGCCCTTGGAGCGTGACCGTTTTGAACCCATTTAGCTTTAATCGTATGGTAGAAGGAGAAGAGAAAACTAGAAAAAAAAAAATCAAACCATGGTGATGGAAAAATTGAATAAAAGTGTCCAACACAGTGAAATGGAGATACAATTCAGCGAAAAAGAGAAATGAGTATAGACAAGGAAGTGAGAAGTTTGTGTTTCTCTTTCTAATATGAGCTTAACCTTGGTAGGTACAAACAAGTGGTGTGGGAGACCCTTCTTTTATAAGGGTTTGACTTGGACACATCTTTTATTTAAAGAAAATAAGTAAAGTGAAGACAAAAGGAAAAGGCATGGACCAAAAAAAAAAAGAAAAAAGAGAGAGAGTGAGACAAAAGTATGTGTGTATAAGACAATAATAATGATGGTAGTAACAACAAAAGATGAAAAAGAAGGGTATAAGAAAAACACATAGTCAATGTACTAGTCCATGCAATAAATGTGAGACCATACTATGATCCAACAATTATTTAGAGCTCACGAAAATTCTGTAAAGCTCACACGCATGTGCTAGCGCCACTCGTGTGAGTAGGGCTAATGTTAATAGTTATTTTTGTGACAAATTTAATGGTTCAACAAAACAGATAAGCTCAATTGCTTAGCAGATCTAATCAATGTATCTTATCACATGTATTTTGCTTTTTTTGCATGGCCCAAGCCCATGCAAATGGTTAGGAAATTGAGTAAGAATGGTTCAGTAGGTTTAGGTTAATTCCTACTGGATCCATTATATAAGCCTTGTCCATACGTGCCAAAAAGCGGGTTAGGGACGCTGGGGGCACTTAGGGCCCATGAAGGAGGTATAGTACCCAAAATTTCCACACCAGAATTAGCTCCATGCTCTGGCTGATTGTGCCCTTAATTTTCTGTCCAGCTCCATTTTCCACACCAGAGTATGACTAACTCTAAAAACCTAAATAGCCTAGCCTATCCCACTCAACCACCCAAATGTAGTTTTCCAAAGGCCTGCAAAGACTAGAAATAGTAGCCACATAGAAGAAGCAATTTTGTTTCCAAAATCATGTAAAAAACAACCAAACCCTCTCCTAAGCATAAAACAGAATACACCAAATCATAGAAATAGAACCTAAAAGGTCCAAAGCCCTCCTCCCAAATAAAAACTGGTCACAAGTATCCCCCAAAACTTGGTATAAATATTCATCACCAGCCCACAAGATAAGCAGAACGCTTCCCTACAAATCCAAAACTTTGATATAAAAGCTTGCTTAGCTACCAAGTGTTGGGATGATTCGAAAGCCTGATGGTGGAAAAAATAGTATAGAGGAACTGTCCCTTTCTTACTCGAGAACTCTCTTAATTTCCCCTTCTTGCTGACTACGGGTTTAGATTTCGAACTTATATATATTTTTGCACTTTCTTATGTTTCTGTTTGTTTTAGTCTCTTTCCACAAAGCACCATTAGCCTTTATGTATTATGCATTGCAAATTTTGGGCTTGACTTTTCAATAATAGATGAATTTAATGAACCTAAGGGGGGATTTGGACTCATTCTACAATCTTGGCTTTTGTTGCAAAACCTACCCTGACAGCTTGTAAGGCATGTAAGGTTTAAATCACCCCTCCTTTTTAACCCTATTGGAACTAACGAATTATCAATATATATATATATATATATATCATAAACATTACTATCATAAACCTAATATAAGGAGTAAAATAATTTATATGAAACATGACACAAAATATATTTGCTTTTTTTTTTTTAAATTTCTTTTATTGCTACAAATAATCATTGAGACAAGATTCTAATTAACTTCCAATGTGACCAAAAAAAATATGGATATTTTTTTATGAGAACTTTAAGGGTTCTTTTAATTTGAGTGGCGTAAAAGTGAAAAGATAGAAAATTGGGAGAGGATTGTGGACACAACGAAAAGTGTCAGAGTTGCCACCAAGTTATATGGTCTAGGAACCATGAATATATCGTCGTTTCAAGAAATGACCATTGATCTTACTACCAGAGTTTGGGTTCGGAGTTTAGGCATGGATTTAGGAAGGTGTTAGGCACCCAAAATTGCCTAACCCTAATGTTGGTCTTCTCTCAATGTGTTTTATATCTTAACCTTATTAAAAGCATATTCAATTCTTATATTCTAACTCACACACACACACACACTAGCATACAACATGACATCATTCATCTCAAAACCTAACCATACATCTAATCATGCTCATCAAGGAAACCTAACATACATCTATCATGACAATCATCTCATCACAAACCTTAACATACATTTATCATGACATCTCATCAGCCTAGCATACATCTACCATGACATTTCATCAACTTAGCATTTATCATGTCATCATATCACATCTAAGGCGTGTCAGTATTTATACATCATTTTAAGGCAGCAACATAAACATGGCAACATTAAAAGATTATATTGGAGCATCAAGAACATATTATCCAACCAAACATATTCATACTCATCATCAAACCGTGTTATCAAACAATGTGCATGTATATATGAATGCATGACTTACATTCACTTACCTTACCGTATCAATATATGAACATGTGAATGCGTGCTCATGATACTTAGACAAGAAAGAAAGAAAAAGAAAACCCTAATCTAACATGTTAGAAGCATACAATATCCACCTAACATTCATCTAGCACCATATCGTATATCCCATCTAAGGAAGCAACATGTAAACATCAAAGGATCACATTGGGAACATGAAGATCATCAAACATATTCATGCTCATCATCAAAACATATTATCAAACAAGCATGCGTGCACATATGAATGCATGAGTTACCTTTACTTACCTCCTTACATCATAACAACCTATGACATTAATGAATGGGCATGTGACTAAATGTACATGGCATTAAGACAAGAAAGAAAGAGAAAAACCTAATTTAAACATGTAACCAAACAACCAACATGTGAAAGGTAAATAAACAATAAACATGTGAAATAGAGACTCAAGACCATAAACATGTGAAAAGAATCTAGAACAAAAGCACATTATACAACATAAAGAACAAAACAGAAGAGTTAGGGTTTTTGGGCAGGATCATGCATACGCATGAACAAGCTTGAGTATGTAGAAAGGATTATGTGTACTTGGAAACCAGCACAAAAACTTTAACAACACAGCAAAACAGAGTAAATCACCAAACGATAAATCTAACATCCTAACATGCTAAAAAACATAAAGAAAGCCTAAAACTAACCTAAACAAACATATATAAACATAAACTAAACAAAGAAACAAATTAAAAAAAAAAAAAAAAAAAAAGAGATTAAAGGCAGAAATGGAAAAATAAAATTTTAAAAGAATACCTCAAAAAAAAAAGTTTTCAAGCTTGATTTTGACTGTTCCTCTCGGTCAATCTATTCACAAATCAATAGAAATGTGATTGGTAATCTTAAACTCAAAAGATCAAGGCCAGAAAATGCCCCAATCAAATAAAATTGACTTTAGGATGTTTTGTGAAAAACTCCCTCTTTAATTCATTATTTCTAGTAAATCTTATGTTTTCTCTTAAGATTCTCTGTGCCTAGAAAAGGTACCATGTAAGGCTTTATATAGTTGAAAATAGGGGTTTGGAACGACTTTCAGACAATGTGAGATTCATTCCAAACCTTAGTCTTTATTGCAGAAAACTTGCATTTTTTTTGTCTCTGAAACCCTAGCTGTGTACGCAGACTTGTGCTTGCATACGCATCGCGTGGCTTGTGTACTCAAGTTTGTGCCTACGGATGCAAACCGTGGGTTTTCTTTGACCTTTATTTTTCAAAAATAGATTTTTGCTCATTAAAAGTTATATTTTCCATTCTAACACCTCTTAAGTCAATTTAACGTCTGATTGGGCTCTAAACCAACCTTAGGCCTTAGAATTTGGGTATCATTGGGGGACAGGGGCCCCAGTCATAAGGGGTACAAAATGCGGTGTCTACAGGGATGAAAAAGTGGGGGATAGAAGATATTTTAATTTTCTCTTAGTGTGTTTGGTTGGGAGGGTAAAAAAGAGAAGAAAATACTTAAAATAGTAGAGATGTGTGGTACTTGGTTAGTTGAAAGTGAAAAAGAATTGGTTGGATGTTGTAGGCGAGAGTTATTAACTGAGGCTTAGTTTCAAAAGCAATCAACTAAACCCAACAAGAGATTTGTTTTTGGTGGGCTTGGGGAGAAAATACATGGGCTCCATCAAAATCGCTCCTATTATCCACCTTTATCAAACAACTCCAAAAGTTATTTTCTCTTCTCTATTTTCTATCTCTTCTATTTTCTATCTCTTCTATTTTTCCTTCAACCAAATAAGTCCTAAGGGTTAGTTTGATTGGATGATAGAAAAGTGAGAGGAGGATAGAAAATATAAAGGTTATTAAAAAGTGGAGGGATATAAGAAACTTTAGTTTTTCTTTAGAGCTTGTTTATTTGGGGGGGTGGAAAAGTAGGAGAATAGAAAATATGGGAGGGAATGGAAAAGTGGGAGGAAATAAAAGATTTTAGTTTTCCACATTTGTGTTTGGTTGGAAAGTGAAAAAGTAGAGAGATAAAAAATAGAGATTGTATAAATTTACTCATATACCCTTATTACATAACTTTTTTTATTATGAATATTTTATTAAGGAAAGTATTGTTGGAATAAATATAGAAAGTAAATCAAATGTTCAAAATGAAGGCAAAAGAAAAAGCTAAAAAAAAAATCACATTAGCTTTATAAAGAAAGTAACCAAATATCAATTTTATCTTGAAGTTAATTTTTTTTTAAAGATAACTGTATGGACACAAATAGTACTGGACCTCAGTTGCACCAAGGGAACCAGCCCAAAGGGCCCAAAACAATGAATTTATAAAGAGTGGGCTTCGAATCTAGGTCTATAAACGTGGGATAACATGAAAGTTAAGCTAGATCACAGGACACATGCATAACATCTGTACGTAAATGAAAATTCTCTTGTATATTGATGCCGAGGACGTGGCGAGAGTGGCCAAAGAATCAGCATATGTATTGTTATTTCTAGGAACATGTAACAAGGTAAAGGATTCGAATTTGGACTGTAGAAGCCTGACTTGAGTTAGGTATTCCTGCATCCTCAGGTTTCTAGCCTCCACCTTTCCTTCTACTTGTCCTACAATTAGTTGCGAGTCCGAGAACATTTGCACCACCTTTCCACCTATTTTCTGAACTATATCCATTCCTTTTACCAAAGTCTCATACTCGGCTTCATTGTTTGTAGCCGAAAATCCTAATCATAGGGACCTTTCCAGCGTAAGCCCCTCTGGGGTTATAATTACCAACCCCACACCGGATCCCTTTTGATTTGCAGCCCCATCAACATAAACATTCCACACTGAGGGTTCCTTGTACGTGATCACGCCAACTGATTTTTCATCAATGTCCATGCTCTTAGCATTATCTTCTATTGTGGGCTCAGCGAATTCTGCGACTAAATTAGCTAACACCTGACCCTTCACTAAGGTGTGAGGCATATACCTGACGTCAAAAGTGCCCAAAATGGTTCCCCACTTAGCAACCCTACTTGTGTAATCCGCGCTCTGTAGCACTGCTTTGAGAAGGAGTTAAGTCAAGACCACCACTATATGAGATTGAAAGTAATGGGGGAGCTTACGCGTAGCGTGCACCATGGTCAGGATTGCTTTTTCCAATAGTGAATAACGCACATCGGCCTCATGTAAGAACTTACTCACATAATAGACTGGTTTTTGCACGATTCTATCAACCCGTATCAGAACCAAACTTACAGCATGCTTAGCCACTACGATATACGCGAATAGAACTTCATCAATCTCAGGCCGAGACATAATGGGTGGGCATGATGGATATTCCTTAAGCTGTTGAAAAGCGATGGCACACTCTTCTGTCCATTCAAATCCTTTCCATTTATTCAACAACTGGAAAAATGGCCTACACCGATTTACGGATCGTGAGATAAATCTGTTGAGGGCAGCAGTCATTCCGATCAATCTTTGCACTTCTTTTGGATTCCGAGGTGGCTGTAAGCTATTGATTTCCTTGACCTGAGTGGGATTGACCTCGATTCCCCTATAGGTCATCATATAGCCTAAGAACTTACCAGACCCTACTCCAAAAGAACATTTGGATGCATTAAGGCGTAACTTGTGATTCCTTAACGTTTGAAAGGTGCCATCCGAGTCTGATATATGCGCAGAAACTGTTTTACTCTTCACCAACATGTCATCCACATACACCTCAATTGTCTTTTCCAGCTGGGGTTCAAACATCCTCGTCGTCATTCTTTGATAAGTAGCCCCAGCATTCTTTAGGCCGAAAGGCATCACTTTATAGTGATAATTCCCTGTGGGCATAACAAAAGCTATTTTCACCTAGTCCTCCAACGCCAAAGGTATTTGATGATAACCTTGGAAAGCGTCTAGAAAACTCATCCGAGGATGCCCTACAGTAGCATCCACCAGCTGATCTATGCAAGGCATTGGGAATAAGTCTTTGGGACAAGTCTTATTTAAGCCTGTGAAATCCATGCACACTCTCCACTTCCCATTTTTCTTCTTCACTACCACAGTATGCGCCAACCACTCTGGATAGAATACCTCCTTAATAGCACCCGCCTTCTTGAGCTTAAGCACCTCTTCCTTGATAGCATCAATATGTTCTTTAGACGAGCGCCGAGGTGGTAGCTTTCTCAGTGCCATCGCCGGATTCGCATTTAGGTGATGGCAAATAAAATTTGGGTCAACCCCAGGAGCTTCATAAGCATTCCATGCGAATACATCAATATTCTGCTTCAAAAACGAGACCAACTCTTCTTTCTCTTAGAACCGCAATTGACTCCCCACCTGAAAAAACCTTTCCACATCGTCGGCAATAAGTATCTTGTCCAACTCTTCACACACAAGCTCCTCAACCTTGGCCACCTCTGGCTTGGCCGAAGACGTTAACTGCTACAAACTTCTCCCCGCCGAGGCTTGGGACCCCTTCTTGGCCTGATGTGTAATTGCTGTTGTTATGCATTGTCTTGCCATAGACTAGCTTCTGACTATTTCTTCAATTGAATCCTCATATGGGAACTTCACCTTAACATGCAGGGTTGAAGAGACGGCACTTAAGGCATGCAACCACGGCCTTGCCACAATGGCCGTGTAAGGGGAATATGCATCTACTACAATGAAATCTACATCCACCACCACTGGTCCTAACTGCACGGGCAACTGAATCTGCCATTTCAGAATGACAGCTTTCCCTTCAAAACTTATCAATGGCGAATCATAAGCTGTGAGATCTTCAGGCTTCAAGTTAAGCCCCTTGAATAAATCTGGTACATGATATCAGCCCCACTCCCTTGGTCGACCATTACTCTTTTCATATCATAGCCCCCTATTCTCAGCATGATAACCAATGCATCGTCATGTGGCTGGATAGTTCCAACCTTATCTTCTTTAGAAAAACCCAAAATGGGTGGAGGATTCCCTTTGATCCTCTTCAGCTCAGAACTAAGGTCCTTGGCAGGAAGTCGCGAAACCGACATTACCCTGGTAGGGCAAGACCCAGTCCGACCTAGAGCAGCGAAAATGACATTTATCATGCCCAACGGAGGTCTAAAAATGTTGCTACCCTAATTCACCGAACCAGATTGTGTGCCTTGCCCATTAGGCCGGTTCATAAACTGTCTCAACTTTCGTTCTTTGACCAACTAATCCAGATAATTCCATAGGGTCCTGTAGTTTTCCGTGGTGTGACCTTTGTCTTGATGATAATTGCAATGGAGGTTCTAATTACGTTTCATAGGGTCTCCTATCATTTTATTGGGCCACCTAAAGTACGATTCATGGCGAATTTTTTCCAACACCTGCTGCACGAGCTCGCAAAACATAGCATTCACTGTCTGAAAAGGAGCCGACCTGGACTGGCCAGCAAAATCCCTCCGTGACCACTTGTTATTGCACCTTTCCGACCTAAAATCTCTCCTCTCCTGAGGGATAACTTTCATCTTCCCTTTACCCTGCTACTGATCTTCCTCAACTCGCTTGTATTCATCAATACAATTCATGAGCCAACGTACACTCTTCACAGGTTTCTTGGTCAAAGATTTCCTTAAGTTGTGCTCAACTGGAAGGCTGACCTTGAAAGTGTTAATTGTTACTTCATCAAAATCACCATCAATCTCATTAAACATTTCCCAGTATCTATCCGAGTAAGTTTTCAAGGTCTCGCCCTCTCTCATGGCCATAGACAGTAACGGATCCAGAGGCCGAGGTATTCTACTACAGGTAACAAAACGAGACCCAAACGCCATCGTGAGCTCCATGTAAGAAGCAATGGAATTTGCCTTCAAACCATTAAACCACCTCATTGCAACGGCCCTAAGCTCGAGGGGAAAACTTTGCACATCAAGATTTTATTCTTAGAATAAACTGTCATGCGCTGGTTAAAATGACTCACGTGCTCCACTGGGTCTGTTCGGCCATTGTAAATGGTGAAATTTGGTTGTGTGAAATAGCGAGGAAGCTTTCCTTTCTTGATCTTACACGTGAAAGGTGATTTGAAAAGTTGGTGCAACGCCTTTCCCATGGCATTACTACCCAAGCCCATGGAAGGAGACTTCTTGCCCACCCTGTTGTGAAGATTTCCCATTTCATATGAGAAAGTTTCACTGGGAGGGGTTCTTGACCTGGGCTTATAATTACTACTTTGAGAGTTATTAGAGGAAGGATCATAAACAGAGGGCGTTCGTTTTCGTTTCACACGACGCAACTTCCTCTTCAAGTGGTCAATCTCTCTCTGCATGGCCCTAGCATCATCTTCACGGAGGATTCTGTTTTCACCCCGCGAGTGATCCCTCGCAGTGCGCCCTGTATGCACACTGCCCTCTCGATCTTCTATCTGCTCCAAGTTCTGGAAGGGATCTTCGTGTTGGGACCCCAAGGATTCTGCATGGTGTGGACCTGAACTTTCCATCATGTTATCCGTGCCAGAACACAAGATTTCCCACAGACGGCGCCAATTGTATGGACACAAATAGTACTGGACCTCAGTTGCACCAAAGGAACCAGCCCAAAGGGCTTAAAACAATGAATTTATAGAGAGTGGGTTTCGAATCTAGGTCTATGAACGTGGGATAACATGAAAGTTAAGCTAGATCACAGGGCACATGCATAACATCTGTACGTAAATGAAAATTCTCTTGTATATTGATACCGAGAACAATCTTTGGTTTTCTTTTACAATTCTCCCCTGTATCTCCCCCCCCCCCCCCTTTTCTTCCTCTACTACTCCCTTTTATATTGCCTTCCTCCCTATCTTCTTTTTTCCACGTGTAGATCAGATACTCCATTTGGGTACTTGTCCCATCACCCATTTTTCCCAAGTCCTTGGCGGTAGCTGCAAGGCTGAATTCTAACACTCAGACGTCGTTTCCTTATTAATGTAGCTAGAGAAGTAGTTGCAGAGCCTTCAATGCAGTGGTGGCAGCTTTACCCCAGATATTTTACGTTCACCCTCCTTATCCTTTACCTTCACTTCCTTTGTCGTGCTCAAGGTCTTCAGTAATGATGTCCTTGAACTGCCAGATCACCTTTCTCGTCCTTGGCCGAGAACATTTCCATCCTTGGCCGTCATGCCTTAAAATATTTTAACCGGGTATGACTTCTTCATCCTTTTACGTTATCTCATAGGCGAACCTTCTCATGTCCTCGGACCATCTATATTGTTGGGTTGTGTTTTCAACCTTACAAACACTTTTGGGTCAACCCAACTCATATCTTAGGCCCATTGGCCCTACAATAACTAACCAGATGTTTTTAATTTTTAAATTTTCTAGACTTGTGTTCTTGTCCGTTCCTCTTCAAGATAAAGCTAGATCTCAATTTATATGATTTTTGGTTTTTATTTCAGTTTTTTTTATTTGATTAAAATTGATAAATTATTTTTTTTATATTTAAAAGATGACTTGGCATCTTTAAAATGATAAATAAATAAAAAATTATTAGTATTATAATAGTCATGTCAATATTGTGTGCCAACAGTGTACTCCGTTTGTCACATAAACTATTTTCGTTAGTGAGATGATGGCAAGAACTAAAATGAGTTTGCTTTTTTTATTTTAGGGACTAAATACGATAAAATTAAAAAGTAGGAATTAAATTGAGAATATGGTCAAATTGTAGGGACCAAAAGGTATTTCTGCCTATAATATATATACCACATAACTTGCCAAATTATCGATTCTCCAAAAATTTTAAGCTATTAGAAGATTGTGAATATTTATTTTTTCTTCATGTGTGGGTCACCTAAGTTGCCATTGAATGAAGGCCTAACACGTGAAAATTTAAACATGAGGTGAGGTAGTGACAAATGATTGAACCCATGACCTTTTGTTTAGAATCCCATGTAAAATTATCGATTCTTTCAAAAATTTAAATTACTAGGAAATTATGAATTTATTCATTTAATCTAACACTAATGAAAAAAAGTATAACATCAAAATTATGTCAAAATAGGATTTCTGTTTGATTATTGATAATTACAACAATAAGGTATAAGAGAGTTGAACTCTAGTTTCCTTAATAGATAAGAGTAGGCTATGTCACTGAGTTATATGTCTCTTGGTATAAAAATAGGATTCTTAATACATTATATAACACTAAAATTTATAGACATGCATCAACATGATAACCTACAAATTAGATGGCAATGTGTTTGGTTGGAGTGGAAACATGGAGGATAGAAAATGAAGGAGAGAAAAGAGTTTGGTTGAGGTGGAAGATTGGAGAGATTTTGGTGAAATTTAGGTTTTTTCTCCATGAGCTCACTAAAATGCAACCTCTCCAATCGGAAAAATCTTTTTTGCCCCTAGCGCATGAGACATTTGTCTCATTGACAAGCAAGACCCACAGGTCACATGAGATACCACCTCTTCCAAATCAGAGAGAAAACTAGGAACAATACTTCAGTGCATTTTGGATAAAAAAACATACCCTCTTGCAACGCTCTTTTCTTTTTTTTTTGCTTTTGCCGTCTTCTTTCATTTTGTCTTTTTCTACCGTCTCTTCTTATTTCTCATGTTCTTTCTTTCTTTTTGCTTTTGCCGTCTTCTTTCATTTTGTCTTTTTCTACCGTCTCTTCTTATTTCTCATGTTCTTCAAATCCTTGTATTTTTTGTTATTTGTTTTGGTTTTTAGTTCTTTCTTTTTTTCCTCATCAATTATTTTGTCAAGCATTTCTTTATATGTTTTGGGCTTTTGTACCTTTTTTCAATGAAGTTTCTATCCATACACAATTTTTAATAAAATATAATGTGATATTTTTTTTTAATCTATTAAGGGTGTGAGATTAAGTATCTGTTTGGCATGAATTATTTTTGCCAACTTATTTTACTATTCAGCTTATTTTTTTTATTATTCATGAGCCTCACTGCACTTTTGATACTATTCATGAGTTTCATTGTACTATTTTAGCTAATTTTTACCTTTATCTACAGTACTTTCAGCAAAAAGTTTTCAATTTTAGCAAAATAAACGGATCTCAAATAGACCCTAAATTTATATATAAATTACATTTTCCATCATCTCATTTTTCTTCTTAACTAAATAATTTTTTTTTATCTCTCCATTTTCTTACCTCCAACCAAATATTATGAGAGAAAACTAAAATATTTTCTTTTATTCTATTTTTTTTTTTTATCTTCTCATTTTTCACTCCCAATCAAACGGAGTCTTAAAGAGAGACCTGCAAGGAGTTAAGCTGTCATATAGATAGCTTTGGACAGCAAAGAAGAAAAGGAGAATGATTTTATTTTGAAATATAATGCAGTGTGAAATATAAATAACTGACAAAATTGAAAGTGAGATGACAAAATATAAGGAATTCTAACAATCATTAATAATTTAATATAAATCACCAAAATCAAGCTTCAGGGCTAGCTCAAAAAATTGCAGGGACTACGGAAAAAAATGAAGGATTTTTTTAATATATAAATATTAATTAAATTATCTTTACTTAATTTTTTATTTTTATTTTTATTTAAAATACATTTTTATTTACTTGATTAGTATAAAATTACTAATTAATTTTTTCACACAGATATTTAGATTTGATTAAGATATTTATCATTAAACAAAAAACTTATGAGAACATAGCCCAAAAAAATATACAAATTAAATAGCTTACTTAGAATAAAAAGGACCAATTCTATCTTATTATTTAAAAAAAGAACCGGTACAAATGGGAAAAGTCAAAACTAATTTAATAAATTATCTAAAAATTGTAACAAAAATGGCAAGGCTATCTCATACACGATCCACCTACACTTAATCATCCATTGATGAGCAGCTACTACAAAGATAACTTAAAGAAAGGATCAAGATAAAAAACAGTAAGATGAGCAGTGGGCTAAAAAAAAAAATTTGGGATTTAATTTCTTCAGGAATTAAGATGGAGAGATAGAGAGACTGTTTTTGTTTTTTTGTCTTGTTGTTAGAGATATATATAGTCTCTTTTTTGGCCGATTTCAAGAGATGAACGTTATATTTTATTTATGGATTTGTTTGCAATTTATTCATATTTTAATTTTGTTACGAGTGTTTTGTCTTATTTTAATTTTCTTTCTCCACCTTCTATGTTTTTGGATATAATGAAGGCCTTTATAATAGACATTTAATTGTCCAATAGAGAGCAAAACTTCCACCAATAATTGGTGAGAAGCGCTACTTTTACACTTTCATAACAAATCATAGTTGGTAAATTATTATTGGTTTTAATTTGAATATACCACTTAACTTTTTTTTTGTTTACTAATAACAACCTGTAACAATTTGCAATTTAGGACTTGTTAGTGAAAATGTTGTGAATATAATATTTCTCTTAATTGGTTCAAGTAGGAATGGGGGTATTGGTTCACGTAAGAGTGTGCATAGAATACCAAAAGGGGTTATTCATGTTCAAGCAAGTTTCAACTATACCATTATGACTGTTAGAGCATCCACATTGAATGGGCCAAACTCTTATCTATGCCAAATTCCTCAATCAATTTGCCATTCAGGCCCAAAAGCGTGCTCCATCAAATGTTAGGTTTTATAACAATTGTAAAAAAAAATACCATAGAGCTACAATGCGATTCTAAACATAGAATTGCACTGTAGCTCAATGGTAAACGTTTATATTAATATTTTATTGAAAATATCAGTCCTTTCTCTCTCTTCTCTTATCTTTGTCTCTCTATTGCTGAAGCTCTTTCATCAGACCAAGCCTTTTGCTTCTCTGTCATCCCTTCTCTCTCGCCATGTCGATTCACCTCACCCATCTCTAAAGCTCTTTCACATCAAGCCTTTCTCTTCTCTCTCATCCCCTCTCTCTCGCCATCGCTACGGATTCACCCTCACCCATCTCCGAATTCACCCTCACCCATCGCTGAAGCTCTTTCAGACCAATCCTCTCTTTTCTCTCTCATCCCCTCTCTCTATCACTCCCTTTTCTCTTCAAACCGAGATTCTCAAGGGTTTTTGGGTTTGGGTTAAGATCAAAATTAAAATCAAAATCAGCTTGTGTTTGTGGGTTTGGGTTAAGATCAAAATCAGCTTGGGTTTTTGGGTTTGGGTTAAGATCAAAATCAAAATCAAAACAGAGATTCTCTCTCTCTGCAGGCTTGGTGCTGAATCAAAATCAAAATCAAAATCAAAGCGATATACTAGGTGGGTTTTGATCAAAGCGATGATGGAAGAGTTGTGTGGAGGAGTTGGGTTGATATGGATGATGGAGGAGGAGTCTGGAAGATCAGCGTTGTGGTGGCTGTGGCGTTGATCGGCGTGATGGTTTTTTTTTTTTTTTTTTTTTTTTTTTTTTCCAGTTTCATTGATTTGGGTTGATTTGGATGATGGAGGAGTTGTGTGGAAGAGTTGGGTTGATGTGGATGATGGAGGAGGAGTCTGGAAGAGAATAAGGTGAAAAGTAAAGGAATGAAGATTCAGAAGGTGCGTGTGAGAATAAAATTGGGAAAAAAACAAAAAAGAAAAAAATATATTATTGTGAAGATATATTATTTTAATGAGTAGAATAGAAAAATAAAAGTTTTGATGTTGGGGTATTGTAAAATGGTATGGTATAATTGATAAAGTAGATTTTTAGAATGGTAAAATAGGATATAATTAGAAAAATGAATGCTGATGCTCTTATAGATATACAAGGATGAGTAATTTCCTGGTTCTGAGCTAGTACTTATGGACTCAAGGGTACAAGAAAAGGGACATCCTTTGCAGCCCAAATTGCAGCAGGAAATGCTATCTGGATGGTAGTGGATCAAGCTATACAAAAATTAAGGCCTTAAGGGCTATCTGTAGGCCTTAATTTTTTATGGGGTGACACAACCTTAATTAAAATGTTAAGACAAATAAATATAATATATTATATTAGTTAACAGGAAGTGTTGTCTTTTATTTGTGGCCTTTGGGCCTTTGCCTAAGTTGTCTATATGGTTGAGTTGGTCTTCAAAGCTTAAGAGAAGGAAACTCAAGTGGTCATCCACCAAATTGACGAGTGCATTTATAACAGAGTATAATTTGTCATTAATATGGATGACAAAAATTCTCATTCCGCTTGAATAGCATGTCTCACTCTCACTCTACCCGCATGCTTTTTTCTTGTTTTGGAAAGGTCATAGGTTTAGAAATTAGAATAGGTTTTTGCTCGTGACGTCATGTCTTACCCCATTCCCACCTTGAGGGAAATATATATATATATAAAACATACTGTTAAAGACTTAACATAGCATGTTTATATATAATTTAATAGTATCTCTAAAAGATATGCTATTTACAACAAAAGACTTTGGATTATATATTTATATATAAACAAAATATATAATTTAATAGTATTTCATAAAAATATGCTACTTAACGCAAAAGACTTGGATAGTATATTTATATATACTTTAATAGTATTTCTTAATGATATGCTACTTATAGCAAAAGACTTGGATTAAGTTTAGTGTTCAATTGCACTAAATTCATTCAAATGAAAACCCGACACATATCATCCAAATGGGTTTAATACAACTTATCATTAGATCCAACCCTTGCACTACCCGCAAAACACTCGTGTTATTTCTCCTTCTTAACACTCTCACCATTGTCCCTTCCACTTCTTTTCTCATTTTTACCTTTGTTATCAAAGCCCCCTCATTACAAAGCAAGTCGGGCTGGACCCTGACTCACGTGGGCTGCGAATATACATAACCATGAGAGAGCCCATAGCCATGGCCGTACAGGCGTCCACTACACTTCCTCTTCCATTTGCATTTGCATTTCAATTCCCACAGTATATAAATCATTTTCCATATGTGTCTTCTCTTTGTCAGAGTGAGTCTCAGCACAGCAGCACCTCCTCCCCTAAAACCCTAACCAAAAAAACACCTCCACTGAACTCAACCCCCACCTCTCTTTCGCGCCCTATCACTCGGATCCTCAATTCGGATCCCCAATGGCGGAGAATTCTTTGGATTCTCTCGTTTCCATTGCCGGGTTAGTATCCACCCAGTCAACCAAGACCCGGGTCCGGATCTTCCGCCATGAACTCCCACCGGTTCTTGAGAATTCAGGTTCGTCACTGACTCCAAAACCTCGTTGCCGAATTCAAATTCTATGAAATGCTAAAAGTGGAATCCATGTGTAATACATCTGAGACTTCCCGATTGACATGGGGTCATGTTGCACAAAAGCCATGGATTCCCGATTCTTTATATCTGACGCAACTTTGCCTAAATACCCATTTCAAATATTGCTCACAAGGCTAATGGGTCTAAGATATTTCACTTGCAAGTGCACTATTTTTGTGGGTATCAGTGATATAGAAAGATAGTATTCCAACTTTTTTTCTAAACATAACTTTATGATGGAACTTAGTGAAGAAAGAAACGCACTGTGTCTGTTCGAACCACGCTCGAACCCAACTGGAAGAAATCAAATTGTGAATCCATCCGTGCTTTTTAATGCCTTTAGGACATCTTTGTCCTCAAAATGGTGTTCTATGTGCATTATTTGTTTGTGTGATATTATTTGTTTTTATTGTTTTTATATTGAATTGGTCAGTGTTATGAATTAAATTCTTAGTTATTTTAATTTAAATTAGATAAATTATGACAAGAAAGAGAGAGAGAGAGAGAGAGAGAGATTGAGAGAGAGGAGAATAATTTGCTTAGCTATTAAGCCGAAAGAATTTTTATTAATTAGTGAAGAACCCGATGATTAGGTTATGCCTTTACCTTTTTGGAGGCTTAAGTGTCAAATGATACGTTATGGATTGTATGAAGCAATTAGCGGTGAGAGAATACATTCGCAACTTAATGTTTTATCATCTGTGGTTTTCTTGCATAGAAATAGATGATCAAACTTAGGAAAACCTAACAGTATAGGTTTCAAATTACAGGATAAAAAACAGATGTTTATGTCCATTTCAAGCGTCTGAACTTTTGGGAGTTTGTGTAAAATACCCTTTATTCATGTTATTAAAACGTTAGTTCTGTCCATGGCCAAATTTGATGTGAAGTTTTTCTAAAGTATTGACAAGGAGGGAGTGTGAATGATTTGCATTTCCTTTTTTAGCATTCTCAGGATGATTCCTAATTGTGATTTTATCCCAGCAAGAAAGAGGAAAATTCAGTTCTCCGTTACTATTTTATAAGAAATTTTTTTTTTCCTGTAAACTCCATGATGACTTACAAGCGAAAGCAATGGTGTGACTATGTTGAGCTTTTCTTTGGGTGCGTGTGCATTTCGTTTTTGCTATGTAAGAAGTCATTCCTCTTTTTTTTTTTTTTTTTGTTTATTTTTTTATGATAGGTGCAAAAAATAAAGTCATTCACACATATTTTTATCTCTCTCTCTCTCTGTGTATTTTTATTTTTTTATGAATGAAATTCATTTTATTTCCTTTTGGTGTCTGTTTTGCTATGAACAAAGTCATTCAATTTTCCTTTTGATAGGTGCTTTGCTGCTACTAAAATCATTCATACATATTCTTGTATGTTCTATTTTTGCCATGAATGAAGTCATTCATTTTTTCCCCTTTTGATACGTATGAAGTCCTTCATACATATTCTTGTCTTAACCTGTTGTAATTCTGAATTTGCAGCAATGTGTACAGAGCTTGCATCACTTTTGGTAGATATAATATTTAGAACCTTGTCAATTTATGATGATCGTGGATCAAGGAAGGCTGTTGATGATCTGATTGCAAAAGCTTTGGGTGATGTATTGTTCATGAAGAATTTTGCGGCAGCGCTTGTCCAAGTAATGGAGAGGCAATTGAAGGTCCAATCCCATGTAGGTTGCTACAGACTTCTCAGATGGTCATGCCTTCTCTTAAGCAGGAGTCAGTTTGCCACAGTTTCAAAGAATGCATTGTGTAGAGTAGCTGCAACACAAGCATCTTTACTTCATATTGTTGTACAAAGATCTTTCCGTGAGCGAAGGGCTTGCAAGCAAACTTTTTTTAATTTGTTTTCTCAGGTTTTGCTCGTGTAACCTTCACTGATTGTAGAGAAGATTGCCTTGCTGATACCTTCAAAATTTAATACCATTTTATAAATTTATTTTTTCAGTCTCCAAACATTTATAAATTATACGTTGAAGAATTAAAGGATGGGCGTATTCCGTACAAAGATTGTCCTGAGTTAATACGGTTGTTACTGGAGTTCTCAAGTACATCACCGTCTTTGTTTGAACAATGCAAGGTGAAGAATTTATTTTTTACCTTGTGTATCTTCTTATTTTATGGAGATGCTTAAGTGCTCTTTCTCCCTGAATTCTGATGTTATTTCTTGTTTGTACAGCCTACATATCTTGATATGTATGTAAAAACAGTGCTAAATGCCAGAGAAAAGCCAGCACAGGTTCTATGTGAAGCTTTTTATTCACTTTTTACATGTATGTCACATGAAGATTTTCAAAGTATTGTGGTTCCGTCTTCTGTTAAAATGCTGAAACGCAACCCTGAGATTGTGTTGGAGTCGGTTGGAATTCTTTTGAAATCGGTGAACCTTGATTTGAGTAAGTATGCCACCGAAATACTCTTGGTAGTATTACCACAGGCTCGGCATGCAGATGAAGGAAGAAGGGTTGGGGCATTAGCAATAGTCAGAAGTTTGAGCCAAAAGTCTAGTAATCCAGATGTTTTAGAAGCAATGTTCAATGCTGTCAAAGCTGTAATTGGAGGTCTGTGTGTATTCTTTTGTTTATGCTTTCCTATGTTTTCTTTTAGGTGTTTTAAATGCTTTGTACTGTTTTCTATAAATCTCTGGTATTTAAGAAGTTTAATAACTGAATTTGTAAATATATGCTTACCTTTTGGTTTTTTGGGGCAAACATTCATGTTGTTGATTTGACCAGGCTCAGAAGGAAGGCTTGCGTTTCCATACCAGAGAATTGGTATGGTCAATGCACTCCAGGAATTGTCTAATGCTCCTGAGGGAAAATATGTCAATGGCCTATCACGTGCCATATGTGTCTTCCTTTTGACTTATTACAAGGATGATGGTAATCTATTTGTTCTCATCATTTTTTTTATTCATAAATTTAATTTAGTTTATGTTTTCATTTTTATTAACTGGTGGGAATTATAAACTTCTCAGAAAATTTTTCTTGCTTTGAATCTTCATTTTCTTCTCATCTTTTAATGCTTTCAAGTTTTATTTTTCATGTACACTTGTGATTAGATGTCCAATGTTCTAATTTCTAGGGAATGAAGAGGTAAAGCTTGCAATTTTGTCAGCCGTAGCTTCTTGGGCGGCACGATCTGCTGATGCCATTCAACCAGATTTAGTTTCCTTTATTGCTTCTGGACTCAAGGAAAAGGAAGCCTTACGGAGGGGTCATCTTCGTTGTCTACGAGGCATATGCAAAAATGCTGATGCTGTTTTACAGGTAAGCTGTCTGATTAAAGTATATCTGCTTCTGTTTTTTGGTTCTTGTTGAGGCCGTTGCTTTGATGTTTCTATGTTAAAACACCTCAGGTATCATCTTTGTTGGGTCCTCTTGTCCAACTTGTAAAAACTGGTTTTACTAAGGCAGTGCAGCGTTTGGATGGTATATATGCTTTGCTATTAGTTGGGAAGATTGCTGCTCTTGATATAAAAGCAGGTGTTTAGTTTTTACTGCCATTATCCATGTTGCTTTTGAACTATAGACTTATACTTGGAATGATCCTGCATTTATGTTACTGGTTTTTCATGTGTAGAACTTCAAATTGATTTATTTATTCTTCCTTACTCTTTTCAGAGGAGACCGTTGCAAAGGAAAAGATCTGGTCTTTGATATCCCAAAACGAACCCTCCCTTGTACCAATCTCATTGGTAGCTGTTCATAGACTCTTTGATGTTAGAGATATCCAATCTAAGTATTTTTGGGGGTGTTTAACACTGAAATTTGTCACACAGGCCTCAAAGTTATCGACTGAGGATTGCATGGCATGTGTTGATCTTCTGGAAGTGCTGTTGGTGGAACATTTGCGCAGGTTTGCTTTATGAATATTGCAAACTATTAACATTATTCTTGTCCTTGTAGTCTTTCTTAAGAAATTCATATTGGCCTATATGTTGTTCATTCTGCAGAGTATTGGACACATTTTCAGTCAGATTACTATTACAGGTAAACCAGTTTCTAGTACTACATGGATGTATTTCTTAGCTAGGAATTTTATCACTTATAGTTTGTTGATATGGTGCAGTTAATGATATTTTTGATATGTCATCCAAGTTGGGATATAAGGAGAATTGCTTATAATGCTACCAGGAAGATAATTACTGCAGCACCACAGTTATCTGAAGATCTTTTACTCGAATTTACTAATTTTCTTTCTGTAGTTGGAGAAAAAATTTACCTCTCCAAGACAAGGTACAATTGGCATACAATGACTTGCTGAAAATTTTTTGTTGCTGGTAGTTTAAAACCTTTTCTCCGCTCCTCCCCTCACACTCTCTCCATTGAATTATAATGTATGCATGTAGTTACCAAAAAAGATTGAAATGCACACGTGCATGTGTATGCATATAGTTACTGAAAAAGGGTGAACTGCATATTTTTTTTGAAGACAAGGCATAATTTATATTTGATGAATCTTTTATCTCCTATTATTAATTATAATTATTATCATAATACACATGCGCTATTAATTGTTATGATCATTATACACATGGATGTTTTCCTATTATTAATAAATGTTTTAGTAATAAAAAACAAAATGATCACAATATACATTTGCTTGCATGTACACACACAGCATATATTTAGACATTTATTTTTATATTAGTAAAATGATTTTATTCTTAAAAAAAAGAGATCATTCAATACACAAGTTGAAAGAATTACAATCTCAAGTTCAGAAGATCTAAAATCCTAAAAAGACAAAAGTACTAAGGGGTGCTGCCTGAAATAGTCATGAACTCATGTTGGGCTTGCAACATCACCTGCTTAATTACTTGAATAGGCCATCACAAGTTCCACTTTGCTTCTCTTGCCAAATGGCCCACAACTCATACAAGGAAGTAGCCTTTTAAATCTTCAAGTTTCTTCGATTAGATTTTCCTTGCCAACAATTTAACATCTCAATCACCGTCTTTTATATAACCTAGAGTAAACACTAACAACCACAAGTCATTCACCATTGAGAAATGCAGAAGAAGGCCGTTGCTCTTACACCTGCAACACCAATCAATAATCATAAGCGATCGTTTCTGAATATTATACATTGTGAAAATTATCCAAGCAAAAAAGCTCTCTTGCAAGGTATCTTTACACTGCAAATTTTCCTCTAAGGGAAGTGAGCCCTTCTAGATCTAGGACTCATAGAAAGACTTGACCTTAAAATTTTCACTCTTAGTCAATCCCCATGATGTCTGGTCTTTAACTTGGCCTTTAGGAAAATGGGAGCACAACAAATTACAGAAACTATCCCCAGCTTCTGACTCCCAATCTTGAAAAGATTGAGAAAAACAAAGGTCATGTCAAAACCTGGTTGGCTAATTCTCTTGCTCCAGCTCCAACTCTCAATCTTAAGAATTACTGCAACAAAGGTCATGCTAAAACCTGGTTGGCTGACCCTAGTGCCATCCCCAATGGTATTGTTAAATTAGAGGAATATGTGAAAAACACCCTTTCCTCCTTAGATGCACTTTCCATAACCTTACCCCATTCCCAGGCACCTTTGCTGTTGCGCCCTTGGTTCTCTATACTCCATACTTTTTTTTTTTTGATAGGTAATAGAACTTTTATTTAAAAAATAAACATTGTGTTCATGATGATGAACACTTTGGACATGGAGAAAATACATAAATCTCAAGAGCTGAAGCAAACAGCTAACAAATTATTATTTTTTTGATAAGTAAGAATGATATATATACGAAAGGCTACTCTATGCATGAAAAACATAGAGCAAACCTAGAAAGTACAAGGAGAAGAAAACAGAGAAACAAAAGAGAAAACCAAACAACTAAGAAATTATAAGAGAGAAAGGGAGCAAAGAAAAGAAGGGAGGGAATCACTAGACGTGAGTTCCCACGCCCGAGACCAATCAAAAAGAGTTCCACTAAAAAAAGCAAGCAACTGATCACTAGAGCTATCTAAATCCTCAAAAGTCCTCTGATTTCGTTCCTTCCAAATACACCAAAGGATGCACAACGGGACTAAGTTCCAAATCTGAGATGAATGCTTCCCCAACCAATTCCACCAACCAAAAAGTAAGTCTAGGATCGATCTAGGAATAACCCAAGACAAGCCAAAAGTAATAAAAACAAAACTCCATAACCGAGAAGCCATCTCACAATGAAGAAGTAAGTGGTCAACCGTCTCTCCACAATGACGGCACATAATGCACCAATCCACAAAAGCGAACCTCCTCAATCTCAAATTATCTTCCGTTAGGATCTTATTCCAAGCTACACACCGAACAAAAAAAGAGACTCGCCTAGGGGCCTTTACTCTCCAAATAGCTTTCCAAGGAAAGACATTTGAGGGAGAATCCCTTAATTTGTTATAATAGGACCGGATGTCAAAAGCCCCGTTAGGCTTCAACTTCCATCTCATCCGGTCACCAACCTCCATTGGAGGGTTAATGGAACCCATTAAACGAAGAAACTGCAGCCCTTCATCCATCTCCCAATCATTAAAAAATCTACTAAAACGAACATTCCAAAATCTTCTCTCCTCCGCCCCCTACCTAGACAAAGAAGCTTCAACAGAAGCCTCCTTATCAATGGCAATACCATACAGCCTTGGGAATGCCAGATGAAAAGGTTGATCCCCATGCCACCCATCCTGCCAAAACCTCACTCTATTCCCCAACCCAACAACAAAATGACAGTTTTTGCTGAAATCCTCCCAACCCATGCGAATTCTTTTCCACAGACCACACCCATGAGCTCCCCTACCCAGCTTTGAGGTCCAACCCCCCCAATCTTCCCCATATTTTGAGGCTACCACCCTCCTCCATAACCTACCCTCTTCCTTCCCAAACTGCCACAACCATTTCCCCAATAAAGCCTTATTAAAGGTAGAAAGTTTCCTTATTCCCAAGCCACCTTTGGCTATAGGCGCATAAACTTTATCTCATCCTACCAAGTGAATCTTGCTATCACCCCATAAGAAATCCCTTTGCAACTTTTCAATTTTATTAGCCACATGAGTAGGAATTGTGAATAACGAAAGAAAGTAAGTCGGAAGGCTTGATAGCGTACTCTTGAGTAACATCAAATGACCCCCCTTAGACAGGTACAACTTCTTACACCTAGCTAATTTCCGCTCTATTCTTTCTAAGATTGGATTCCAAATTGAAGGGGAGTTATGAGAAGCCCCCAACGGCATGCCAAGATACGACATGGGCAAAGTTCCAACTTTGCAGCTCAAGATGTCAGCCAGAGCATGCACATCAACAACCTCCCCTATTGGAACCATTTCACTCTTAAGCACATTGACCTTCAAGCGTGTTACCGCCTGAAAACTAAGCAACAACAACCGAATATGAAGAATTTGCTCCACATCAGCATCACAAAAAAGGATAGTGTCGTCTGCAAATAATAGATGAGAAACACGTTCTCCTCCATCCCTCCTACCCTCAAGATTAAAACCACGGATCAAACCAGCTCCCTCCACTCTTCTCAACATCCTACTAAACACCTCCATCAAGATCAAAAACAGCAAAGGAGATAGAGGATCTCCTTGTTTTAAACCCCTTGATCCGTGGGGTCTTACACAATGTATTTCAATTCCTGCTTTCTATAATTTGTTAGCTGTAAAGCTACAGCTAACAAATTATAGAAAGCAGGAATTGAAATACATTGTGTAAGACCCCAATTACGAGCCCACTGAAATAAAGTATCAAAAAGAAGATGTTTTAAAAGATCTAAAGATTGCTCATTATCTTCAAAGATTTGTATTAAGTATGGTTCTCCATACTTAATACAAATAACACGTCTCTATAAATGCTCCCTTTAAGTTGCAAATCTACAACTTTCCTAGCTAAGCTTGGTTATAACTACTCAGCTTTGAATCCCCTTTGATGGCAAACTACCCTCCAGTCTACTGAATGAAATATTTTTGCATCCCACATTCCATCTCACATAAAATATCTTGTAATTCTCTAACCTATTGGCAATGTGAAGGGGCATGTTAAAGAGTTACATAAAGTATGTAGGAAGAGAAGATAAAGTATTCTTGATAAGAGTGATCCTCCCCTTGTTGAAGGTTAAAGTCTGTTCCATCCTGCAAGCCTTCTCTCCACTTTTTTTTAATTATAAAATTCATATTCCGGACTGCTTGAGCCTTATAATACAATCCCAAAGGCAAGCCTAAAATATGTCATGGGAAGATGACCGAATCTGCTGCCCATTAAGGCAGCTTGTTCTCTAGCTCTGCTCACGTACATTCATATTTATGTATCTAGTTTAGGGAAAACCACGTGCAAACCCATAATTCTCAATTGGATGACTGAAAATTATGATAAATTTCTGTGTTGGCTTTAAATAATACTAATTTGTGTATGCATTTGATCCGTTGTTTAGTACTAGCTTGATAAATTCTTAATCTGTTAGGCCATTTATTGACTTAATTTGAATTTGAAGTTTTATTAAGGCATGTTTTCAGGCCAAAAAACGCTTGCTGAAGGAAAATTAATAGGTTCTCCTGGAGTACCATAAATTCATAGTCCTCTTTCTGACATGAATGGTGGGTCCTATCATGAATTTAATTAATGGGACCCACCATTCATGTGAGAGCAGAGAATACACATTTATGGTACTCTAGGAGTACACAATAATTTTCCTTTGCTCAAATAGCATCTCACTCCATAAAGAATGGGGTGGAGGGAGAGGTAGTTAGTTCATGAACTTGGAAAAAAACAGAAGAGAGATTTTAGATACAGTTTTTCCTGGTCATAAATTTCCATTTGTCCCCTTCCTATGATTATCAGGCATCTGACCTTTTATGCCTGTAGTGATACAGAGATTTCAGTGGACCCTCATGTTCCTTTCCTTCCATCTGTTGAGGTTTTGGTGAAGGCTTTAGTTCTGATATCTTCAGCAGCTGTAGCTGCTGATCCAAGTTCATCCGTGCGAGTTTTATTCTGCTCACATCATCCATGTGTAGTTGGAACTGCAAAACGAGATGCAGTTTGGAGGGTAAATGTTTTATTTATCAATTTTTTTTTGTTCATCATTTAAAATAGCTGACCCCAAAATGTAGGGTTAGGGCTGTGTTAGTTGTTGTTGCTGTATGAATGCCTTGTGCTTTCTGTTTGGTTTTGTTCTTTGGCATTATTTTTACTTGAAACCAGTGAAGCCCAAGATTGCTGTTTTTATGAAAATGAGGGATCAGGCATGATCAATATTTTCTTTTCCTGTTCTGTTGATTTTTTTTATATAAAAAATAAGTATTGAAATAATGAGTTCAAGAAACAATGTTCAATATTTTTAGACACTATCAAATAGCAAACATGACATAATTGCCTTACAAATTTTGAGGTTTGGGGGTGGGGTTTCTATATAATAGGTTTTGTTAAGGTGTATCCTTATGCTCTTTCTTTGTTCTTAAAGGCTTTACATCCATGTTCAAGCCTTCCAGCTACTTTGATGGTAGATTCATGCTAAATTTCAAACTTTATGATACACTGCTAAAAGTTTATTAACAATTTTAATTCTGTTTCAGAGACTTTACAAATGTTTGCAAACACTTGGTTTTGATGTGATTGGCATTTTTTCTGCTGATGTGGGGAATTTGAGCAAGGTAAGTTTTAGATTCCTAATTTTTTTTTTTGTGGAGGTTTTTGTGGTTTTTTATTGGACTCCATAATAAACCTTCCAGATATACATGTTTTAATTCATTACTTTCTGCCAGGGAAAAGAAATATTTAGCCTAATTACATTATTCTGCATGGGCATTTTCTGATTGATTGGTTTTCTAGGATAAGCATTGTTATGCATCTGTGAATGAGTGAAGAATAGAACATATGTTGGCATATTATGATGGTTTAAAAAAATGCAGCTATGGTAATTGGAGCCTAGAATAGCTAATATGTGCTTGTTGCCACTGTTCTTGGGAATATCTTTTTCTTGGCTGAAATTATCATAAATAATTTTGGTTGACAAATACCAAAAAAAAAAAAAAAAAAAAAACAGAGAAATAGACATTGTGGAAAATGTGGACTAACAAAAAACATATTGATAAAGAAAATGTCAAGAAGATTTTTGGTAATCTCTGGACACCCATGAATAGTTGATATCAATTTATTGGGAAAGAACTGGTAGGTTTTGATGTGATGTATTTGAAAGGAAAAGTGGAGTGTCTTAATGTGTTTCATTGTTTATTGTTTGCTTGGCCTTTCATTCGTTTTTGACTTTTCTCTGTCTCTGTTGGATTTCTTAGATGCTCTTTTTCTTAACAGTTTTGAGTCTTCGTTTGTTTACATCCTATATATTTGGAGTGTTTTTCTTTTAACAGATTTTTGCTACTAATGCATAGTTTGTGAGTGAAGTATAAACTTGTTATTGATAAAGGTTATACATTTTGGATGTTCAATATTATAATCTAGATATTCTCAACCAACTCAAACTTATCATTATGTCTTTACTTGAATGAGAACTATTATGCATTTCATTTTCTTTGTCAGTTTATTATTTGCTACTAGATAATTTTTTCCATATATATGCATTGATAATTCATTCCTAAGTATTTATATCAGACCTCGATTAAGTGTCTACACACTTATGTGTGACCAATGGGCTCTGGCTTAATAATGAATGGGACCTTTTTCCCTTGTTAGGGCTAGATTCAATGTGTTTCTCTTATATTTGTTTGAGTATGCTTTTTTTTCTGCTTCTTCCTTGAAAATTTCTTACAAATTTTAATTAGTGTGAGCATCATAATTTCTTCCATGAACTGCATCTGCCATTATGTGGTTGTGTTTACGATGTTGTTAAAGGCTAACTGGTGACCTCTTGCTGGTTGAGTTTTGCAGGGACTTCTTGGACCGATGGGGTTGATGAGTGCTAATCCACTTGAACAACAAGCGGCAATATCATCATTATCCACTTTGATGTCTATAACACCCAGAGATACCTATATAGAGTTTGAAAAGGTTTGCTTCTTACATCAATTATATTTTAAATTTTTTTTGTTTAAGTGTGGCCAATGATGTTATATAGAGGAGGTTCTCTCCTGACTGCTGACTGAAACTTGTTTTTCATGCCAGCATTTGCAAAATCTTCCAGACCGTTATTCACACGATATGCTTTCAGAGAATGATGTTCTGGTAAATTCTTCTGCTTTTCTACTTGAATTGAATTGGATTTGTGATAAATAAAAACAAAATCAGTGTAAAAGGCTAATACTATATTTTTATGTTACAATATTGGTTCTCTCAACATACTGGATTTGATAAGTTAGGTTGATCTTTAAATTAAGATGTGGAATTATATGCCCTAAATTTGGAAATGATTGTTCTTTGTTGGGTATTTTGCAGTATTGTACTCAGGAAACGATAAATATGTGGAGTATATAATTTGTTTTTTTTTTTGAGTAATAAGAATATTATTAGATCAAATTGAAAACAAAAGAGAGCCAATACAAGGTGTTCATGATGGTGAACATAGGGAAAAGCAACAAACAAACAAACATCAACAAAGAACAAGAAAAAACTTAAAGAGCAATACTAAGAGAAGAAATAAACTCGAAGATAGTGGAGCAATCTGAGAAGCCCCAACACCTAGACCAATCAAATAAAGTCTTCTGGCATAGAGCTTGTAAATGAACCAAGGATTTCTTGGTATCCTCAAAAGAGCGCCGATTTCTTTCTGTCCAAACAATCCACATCAAACGACCAGGGACCATATTCCATATGTTTGAATTAAAATTTCCCAACCAAAAACTCCAACAATACACCAAGCTTTCCACATTGCCTGGCATGACCCATTGTGTCCCAAAGATCTGAAACATATAAACCCACAGAGAATGAGCTACCGGATAGTGGAGGAGAAGATGATCCACAGTTTCCTCATTCCGGTGGCACATACAACACCTATTCGCCAAAATGCGCCCCCTAAGCTTAAGATATCCAAATGTAACGATTTGCCCATGAATCGCTGTCCACACAAAAAATGCCACCCTCTTAGGGATCTTAGCTTTCCAAATACCCTTCCATGGAAAGTTGGAGGCAGCTGCACCCCTAATGATATTGTAATAGGACCGAGTATCAAACTTGCCATTTCCTTTGAGACACCAATGAGAAGTGTCACTCCCACCACCCCTAGGGATCCGGAATTGAATGAACTCAAGGAAAGATAAGGCAGCCCCTAATTCCCTTTCATGAAAATCCCTATGAAATCTCAAATTCCATATTCTATCTTTACCACCATCTTGGTTGCATAAAACATCAGAAATGCAAGCTCCCTTGTCATTAGAACACACATACAATTAAGGATAGAGCCTTTTAAGTGAGTTATCTCCGACCCACTTATCATGCCAAAAAAGAATACGAGTGCCATACCCCACCACTAAGGCCACATGGTTGGAGAAACTCTCCCACCCATCATGAATACCATGCCACAAACCACATCCATGGGCCCTTCTTCAAAATTTGTTATCATGAATGTTTTCTTGGCAAGCTTCCTCATTTCTTTAACTGAGTGCAATCAAGTTACTTAGGTGGTGTTTGGACACTCCTAATTTCATAACTCATATCTCAGTTTTGATAACTCATTACTCAAAATTGGTGGGCCTCACGCAAGCAAACTCTGTTTGGCAACATTTCCTTAACTCATTTCTCAGTTTTTTGAGTTATGAAATAGAAAACTGAGTGAAGCCAAAAACTTGTTTTCAAAACACCAAAACTGAGTTTCAGTGGCATAGTTGTAAATAGTTGAACCACAGTGGGCCCCACGGCAGTGTATTTTCCCATCACTAGCTCAGTTCCCACACTCCTCCCAATGGTCACATGCCAAACAGAGACAACCAACCCTCTTCACTCTCTCATTAGAGCACTAAAGGAAGCTCACCTCTCAACCAAATCTTCTCTTCTCCTCTGCCAAACCCACGGCACGTCCTGACGGCAGACGAAGCTCCAAAGTCCTTTCCGACCTTTGAAGCTCCAGCGCTGCCCTCTAAACATCATCAGCTCCGCCACGTCAGTCCACTTCAATGCCGATCTAGAACCTCAAGACCGACCCTTTTCTGTCAACAGGCACCCAGAACATATGATCTTACACATGTTAAACAACATGTGAAAGAGAGAAATATTCATATGTACCTGAGAGAGAGGCGGTCTTTGAAAGTGTAACGATATATGGGGGTTCAATTGGACAACCATAGTGAAAAACCAATATAAATGAAACCAAAGCTCTGAGAGAGACAATCCCATCCAAGCCCATCTTCCAGCTTCTTTTTCTTCTGATATGTGGGTCAGTCTATATACAGAGATCAAGCATATTCCCACGAAAATTGAAAGTGCAGAGAATTGGAAAAGGATGGGTCCCTTTGCTGACTTTGTTACAAAAAGAGGAAGATTGTCATTGATTCCTATCTCTCTCTCTCTCTCTCTCTCTCTAGTGTACTGCCAAAAAGATTTTAACAAAAAGAATAAGGTAGGAGATGAGTTTTGTGGTTGAGACTTGAGAGAGGAAAGTGCAAAGCCAAAACCAATTTGGGTCCAATCAGCGGGTAACCTAACTGTGTGCACTGCACAGTGGTCAGCCCGTGGTTCCCACAAAAAGGCGAGTTTTTAGCCCAAAAAACAGAAGTGGGTTTAGTTGCCAAACAAAAGTGGGAGTGTTTTGGGGATTTTGAAGTTATGAGAAATGACTAATAGGGTGATGAGTGATGAGTTAACTATCACTCAGCTACCAAACAAGGCCTTATTCTTTCACTTGAGGAAGGGATATCTGGGGCTTGATATAGGTTTTGCTTTAAAGGTCTGGTAAACAAATTTTTCTTTGGTATTGTGCATTTATATGCTAGAATCTCTTTACCATTTATTGATGAAATATCTTTTGTTGGCTAAGTGCTAAATGGAGGGTGATGTCATGGGTTCAAGAACCATTGGGTGCGTGTGCAACATACCATTAAATAAATGTTCTCTTTTGATGTCTAAGATGGTCATTTGGTTTAATTTATTTGGAATGGGAGCTTTCTGCATTGGATTTGGTATTTGGAATGCCAAATATCCCCAAACTTTAGGGTGTAAAAATTCAAATTTTGAAACTTTAGGTTGTAAAATTTAAACATCTCCAAATTTCAGGGGTAAAATCTATTTTCTGAAATTTCAGGGTGTAAAATTCAAGCACCCCCAAACTTAAGGAATATAGTTTGAATTTTTACTTAATTGCCAACATCTTGGTCAACTTCTTGTCAATGTCATAATTCTATTCAAGGTTAACTATTGTGTCGCAAGTGAATAAGTTTGAGAAGTCATTAAAAATGTGGTAAGAATAAATTTGCCCTGTAATTGTGTTGAGGAATATTTTTGGTGAAATCATATAGAAAATTGTAAGAAGTATATATTACTAAATCATGAAAGAGACATATAAATCAAAGAAATTACTCATAGAAATAGCCAAGAAACCCAACACAAAATTAAGCAATAAGCTCATCTCTAGAAGGTGAGATTTGTGTTAGTGAGGAATGTCAAGATCTATGCAGGTGAAGGAGAGACAAAAAGTAATGGCCGGGATTAAAGGCTTGTGTCTGAGAGATCAAGGAATGAGGTCTCATTGACGTTATAAGTGGCTTCTGTTTAAATATCACAAACTTACTTGAGGTGGTCTAGTGTCGGACGAGGCTAATAAAAAGTTGAGAGAGAGAGAGAGAGAGAGAGAGAGAGAGAGATAACCTTATCACATGGCAACCAATAGTAATCAACCATGCATGAGATAGGCACATGCAACAAATGAAATCTTGTCATGTGCAAAGCAAGTGTGTGTGTATATATATATTTTTTGAAGTTTTTTGGGCAGGTTGGGGGAAATTTGATCAAGCCTGCAATCCGCTTGGTGGCTTGACCACCCAAAAATTCTAAAACCAATGATTGTCGGGTCAGTCGGGTGGGTCTGTTATACCTGGTGCATCAAATATTGGAAACACAGTTGCTTTTACCTTCTCCATGGTTATTGTATTGATGAGATTGGGGGATTCTTCTTGACAGCAATTTGTATGGTCAACAAAGACAGTTGAAGTTCAATGTAGATTGTGTGTAAAAATTGTAGACGGAATGTTCTTTCCCTATATTTGGTAAGTGAAGATGTGCCTGCATAATAGTTGGCCTCATATAGTATTTTTTTGATAGGTAATAAGACTCTTATTGAAAAAGAACATCATGTTCACGATGGTGAACACCCTGAACAAGAAACATATACAATCTAATCAAGAACTAAAGGAAATAGAGACTAAGAATTCAGATAAAGAAATACAATTTGTACTTCAGCTGAAAAAAATGATATTTATTTATCAGAAAGTTTTGATCTGGTAGCTTCTTGGAGCTGTTTATTCAATTCCTTGCTAAATTTTATGTCTTCAGTTCATATAACATAGAGTAAAAAAATGATTTTTTTTTATCAGAAGTTTTGATCTGGTAGCTTCTTGGAGCTGTTTATTCAATTCCTGGCTAAATTGTGTCTTCAGTTCATATAAAATAGAGTAAAAAATGATATTTATTCATCAGAAAGTTTTGGTCTGGTAGCTTCATGGAACTGTTTATTCAATTCATGGTACAAAAGCTTTGGTTGATGAGTTATATCATTTTGGATCTCATCCCCTGGAAGGCTTCAGTTTCCCAGTCTATGAATTCTGCAGTACCTCTTGCTATTTTCTCTAAATTTTATTTTTGGTTTTTTGTATGAGCTTATTCTATACTTTTCTCCTCTATAAAATTAGCTTTTAATTTTAAAAGGAAACATCCCATAACACTAATATGCTCTTGTATAAAATTATTCTTAGTTTGCACTTCTCTTCTCTTCTTCTTCTTCTTCTTCTCTTTTTTTTTTTTTTTTTTTTTTTTTTTTTTTTTTTTCCTTACTAAATAGTGTATCTTCTCCATTTTTATGCAGATGGTTTAAGATTTTTGTTACATGTGCTTCTGTTTTTCTCTTTTTGTTCAGGTTTTTCATACACCTGAAGGAGTGCTTTCCAATGAGCAAGGTGTTTATGTTGCAGAGTCCATTACTGCCAAGAACACAAAGCAAGCAAAGGGTCGTTTTCGGATGTATGAAGACCAAAATGACATGGTACTTCTACATGTTTCTTCTTTGTAGGTTCTTTTTCCCCCCTTTTTTCAATAATAGTTATATATGATGTGTATGTATTTGTTCCAGGATCTTGGCAGTTCTAATCATTCTGTAAAGAGAGAACCAGCCAGTAGAGAAGTTGCTGGTGTGGGGAAAAAGGATACTGGGAAGTCAACTAAGAAAGCTGGCATGTTAATGTTGCACCTGTGTTCTGTTAATGCTCTAATTTGTTTGCGTTGTTATTAGTTATTTCTAACATTTTTTTATATTATTTTGATCCATCTAGATAAGGGAAAGACAGCAAAAGAAGAGGCACGTGAATTGCTTCTTAGAGAGGAGGCATCCATACGTGAGAAGGTTCAAGAAATGCAGAAGAATTTGTCTTTGATGCTGACAGCTCTTGGGGAGATGGCTGTAGCTAATCCTGTATTTGCACACAGTCAATTACCTTCCCTGGTTTGTGTCCCCACAGCCTGCCTTTCTTGATCTTTTCTTTTATTGATAAATTATTTATCTGATTTCTAATTTATCAGTCTCATAATTACTTCAATTTTGTGTCTGAATGAAAGATTTGTTTGGTTTGCTAATTCTTCTTCATTGGTAAGGTCTAAAGCCAAAGATTCATTAATCCCATCTCCTCCCCATTACCACTTTAGTTGTGTTAGAGAAATAGGAGGATAATACTGTGTTGTACCCATGTGTTGTATGGGTGGTACCTCTTCTAGAAAGGGTCAGGGAGTTTCTATGAGGTGATTTGTCCCTACCTGCTGTCCCATTCAAGAATATTTGTTTTCCTATTGTAATTACCCTTTCTATATATATATTTATCAAGAAAAAAAAATATTACCCTTTCTATATAAGGAATGAATGGTAAGAGGGCTGTAATAAAAAATGGGTCCCATATTTTCAGTGCAACATCATCTTTCATTCTTCTTCTTCTTCTTCTTCTTCATGGTATCAAAGCATTAAAAGTCCTTGCCCTCAGCATTCTTTCCTTCCTTTGTTTTCTTCTTTCCCCTACTACTTTCTTTTCCTTTTTGCCTTTATCTGCTTCTAGTGTTTGCTGACTGATACACTTCTGGCGTTTTCAGCAGGTACTGTTCTTCTTTAGGCTGGTTCATTCATTTTCGCCCTTATTTAGCTTGGCTAGAGACTTTTTTCTTCTTCTATTTTCTTGTTGCATATCTGCATTTGCTGCTTGTTTACTTTTACAATGACTATTAGACCTGAGATTATGTATTCCTTGACCACTTTGAGGGCTCCCATGACAACTCTTAATTTCATTGGCAAGAATTATATATTTTGCGCTCGCCTAGTCTAGATATTCTTACAAGGAAAAGCCTTATTTGGTCATCTCTTATCTGACAAGCCATCATCATCTGCTTTTATGAGTGTGATGCGATTAGCTCCAATGAATCGACTACCATTACCACCATTGCCTCACCAAGCCTTTAGGACCAAGAGGACCATCTGATCATGGCTTTCATGCACTCTAATATCGAGCCCAATATCAAGGTCACTTTGATGATCTGCGAAGGACATTTGGGAGTGTTTTCAACACGTCATTTCCTGGTCTTAGAATGTCACTCAGTTGTATGATGTCTGTAAGATCTACTTTAATCTTGAGCAAGATGATTAGGGTGCATTTGGTTTAGCCATTTTCATCACTCAATTCTCAATTTTCATCACTCAAAACCCAAATTTCGTGGGCCCCACCTCATGTTCTCCTTTTTGGTTTAGTTTTTATTTTTTTTGATAAGTAAGACTTAATATATATACGAAGGGCTACTCTAAGCAAAAAAACAAAGAGCAACCCATGAGGAAACAAGAGAAAGAAACCAAAACCAAAAAAGGAACCAAAACCAAAAAAGGAAGAAGAACCAAACAACAGAAAATTACAAAAGCGAGAGGGAGCTCAGAAAGGAAGGGAGAGAGTCACTAGTCGTGAGTCTCCAAGCCCTAGACCAATCATAAAGAGTCCCGCTAAAAGAAGCAAGCAGCTGATCACCGGTGCTTTCCATATCATCAAAAGTCCGCCGATTGCGCTCCTTCCAAACACACCAAAGGATACCCAACGGAACTAAGTTCCAAACACGAGAAGAGTGCTTCCCCAACCAATTCCACCAGCCTATCAGCACATCGGGAATCGAACTAGGAGTAACCCAAGACACACCAAAAGATCTCAAGGCAAAACTCCATAAACGATAGGCCAACTCACAATGAATAAGTAAGTGATCTACCGTCTCTCCACAATGACGACACATAATGCACCAATCCACAAACTCCAATCTCCTCAATCTCAAATTATCTCCCGTTAGGATCTTATTCCAAGCTGCACACCAAACAAAGAAGGAAACTCGCCTAGGGGCTTTTGCTTTCCATATAGTTTTCCAAGGAAAGACAATAGAGGGAGAGTTCCTTAACTTATTATAAAACGACCGAACAGAAAATTCCCCATTAGGCTTTAACTTCCATCTCATCCGGTCTCCAACATCTATTGGAGGAGAATTAGCTCCCAATAAACGAAGGAACTGCAGCCCTTCCTCCATCTCCCAATCCTCAAAATCTCTAATAAACCTAACATCCCAAATTCTCCTCTCCTCCGCCCCCTGCCTAGACAAAGAAGCTTCTACAGAAACCCCCTTATCCAAAGCAATGCCATACAACCTTGGGAATGCCAGCTGAAAGGATTGCTCCCCAAACCACCCATCCTGCCAAAACCTCACTCTATTCCCCATCCCAACAACAAACTGACAATTTATGCTGAACACCTCCCAACCCATACGAATACCTCTCCACAAACCACACCCATGAACTCCCCTACCAAGCTTTGAGGTCCAACCCCCCCAATCTTCTCCAAACTTTGAGGCTACCACCCTCCTCCATAACCGATCTTCCTCCTTATCAAACCGCCACAACCATTTCCCCAGCAACGCCTTATTAAAAGTAGTGAGCTTCCTTATCCCCAAACCACCATTGGCAATAGGCGCACAAACTTTAGCCCAACCTACCAGATGAGACTTGCTACCACCCCATAAAAAGTCCCTTTGCAACTTTTCGATTTTATTAGCCACATAAGTAGGAATGGTGAAGAGCGAAAGAAAATAAGTGGGAAGACTAGATAACGTACTCTTGAGTAACATCAAACGGCCCCCCTTAGACAAGTACAACCTCTTCCAGCCAGCTAACTTCCGCTCTATTTTTTCCAAAATAGGATTCCAAATAGAAGGGGAATAATGAGAGGCCCCCAGCGGCATGCCAAGGTATGACATAGGCAAAGAACCAACTCTGCAGCCCAAAATATCAGCCAGACTATGCACATCAACAACCTCTCCTATTGGGACCATCTCACTCTTATGCACATTAACCTTTAAACCCGTTACCGCCTGAAAACAAAGTAACAATAACCGAATATGCAGAATTTGCTCCATATCTGCATCACAGAAAAGGATAGTGTCGTCTGCAAACAAAAGATGCGATATACACTCCCCACCGCCCCTCCTACCTTCAACAAC
Organism: Castanopsis chinensis; assembly: GCA_032878915.1. Lineage (NCBI taxonomy): Eukaryota > Viridiplantae > Streptophyta > Magnoliopsida > Fagales > Fagaceae > Castanopsis > Castanopsis chinensis. The sequence continues at coordinate 45,406,755 of JAVQMG010000133.1, forward strand.
AAAACCACGGATCAAACCAGCTTCCTCCACTCTTCTCAACATCCTACTAAACACCTCCATCATGATCAAAAACAGCATAGGGGATAGAGGATCCCCTTGTCTTAACCCCCTTGAGCTTCCAAAAAAACCAGCTGGAGACCCGTTAACCAAAACAGAGAACTGAACTGTGGAAATACAAAAACGGATCCACTTACACCACTTCACACCGAAGCCCAACCTATTCAACAAAAAAAGCAAGGCCTCCCAATTCACATGATCGTAGGCTTTCTCAATATCAAGCTTACAAAAGACACCAGGAACCCTACTCTTCCCTCGGCTATCCACACACTCGTTTGCAATAAGAACCGAGTCAAGAATTTGTCTCCCACCCACAAAGCTATTCTGAGTCTCAGAGATCAGCTGATCTAAAACCACTCTCAACCGATTTGCCAAGACCTTAGCCAAGATTTTATAAAGGCTCCCCACTAGGCTAATAGGGCGGAAATCTCTTATATCGGAGGCATTATTCTTTTTAGGAATAAGAACAAGGAAAGTAGCATTAAGAGATTTTTCAAACTTGCAATGCTGAAAAAACTCTTCAAAAACCGCGAGGACATCCTTCTCCACCACTCTCCAACACTGATGATAAAATGCCATAGAAAACCCATCCGGACCTGGAGCTTTATCCCCTTCCAAGTCCCTAACAACTTGAAGAATCTCCTCTCTCTCAAACTTTCTTTCAAGCCAAACCCTCTCCGTATCCCCAATACTATCAAAATCCAAACCCTCCGCCAAAGGCCTCCACCCCTCAGACTCCGTGTACAACTTCTTATAAAATTGAACAACTTGAAAACTCACCTCGGATTCCTCTTCAACAACCACCCCATCCACCTCCAAGGTCCCCAGATGGTTAGACCTTCTGTGGGAGTTAGCCATTTTGTGAAAGAACTTGGTGTTATTATCCCCTTCCTTGATACATAACATCCTAGATTTTTGTCTCCAGGAAATTTCTTCCAAGAAAAGAGTCTGCTCCAGCTGAGACCTCAACTCCGCCCTAAGACATTTCTCCCCATCATTAAGACCAAGATCCCCTTCCTTAGCGTCTAAAGAATTCAGCTCCTCTAATAACTGCCTCTTATGCCGCTCTACATTGCCGAATTCTCGGCGGTTCCAAAGCACAAGATCCTCTTTCAGAGCCTTTAATTTTTTTGCAAACACAAAACTGGGAGTCCCTGCAAAGGAATGCCGATTCCACCAAGATTGGACTCTATCCACAAAACCCTCCGACTTCAACCACATATTTTCGAATCTAAACGGACTTTTCCCCCTTGCCATTCCCCCTGCCTCCAAGAGAATTGGGCAATGGTCTGAAATGGGTCGGGGTAAAACTCTTTGTGTAACATCTGGGAAATGGTCCTCCCAATCTGGGGAAACCAAAGCTCTATCAATCCTAGACATCGTTGGTTGATCAGTGCCACTAGACCAAGTGTATCTCCCTCCTTCCAAAGGCAAATCAACCAAGTTAAGATCCTCGACAAATTCAGAGAATTTTGCCATAGCCAGAGACAACCGAGACTCACCCCTACGCTCACTAGGGAAGCGAACAATATTAAAGTCCCCCAAGCAACACCGCGGTAACCTCCAAAACTGCTGAATGCCCACCAACTCATCCCACATATGGTCCCTCTCACTATTGATGTTTGGGCCATAAACGCCTGAGCAATCCCATAAAAAATCATCTCCCACCCCCTTCCACTTCACTGACACAGAGAAAGAACCAACCAAAACCTCTACCTTATCCAGAACCCTTTTATCCCACATAAGCAAAATACCACCGGCAGTCCGATCAGCCTCCAAAACAGCCCAATCCACATAAGGACAGCCCCACAAGCTGCAAACCAGCTGTCTATTCATGCTGGCAATCTTTGTCTCTTGCAGACAAACAACATCACACTTCCACTCCCGCAACAAATTCTTCACCACAAGACGTTTCCGAGGATCATTCAAACCTCTAATATTCCACGAAATCATTTTTATCTTCATAAGCACAATGAAATCCCCAAATCCTAACACTAGAACGAGACCACACACTATCTCCGGTCATAGTTCACCGAACAAATCAAATTTTGCAGCTCTCTACATCCTTTGTTTTTGGACTTAGCCACATTTTTGCTGCCCATTTTTTTCCTCTGTAGCACATTGGCCGCCTCCATCTCAGATTCTAATCTCTGTAAGAAGGCTATGCATAACTTCTCATGTCGAGTCGTAGACAACCCAACCAATTTGCTGAACCCAGGGATTCTGTGTTTCACCCACCCAGAAACATCTACCTTAGTCTCAAGGTTCAACTCCTCATGACCCTCCTCCAATTCTGCCAACTCCATCGACTCATTCAGACCAATGATTTGCAGAGGTAAACAAACTGACAGATCAGAAACACAAGGGCCCACAGAAAAAGAAGGTACCTCCTCCACTGCCATGGCCTCTTTGACCTCCCTAGGAAGGCAGGAAAGTTCCTTGCAAAGGGACGAATTGTCATCCTGGCCTAAAATACCAAAACCCAGAGGCCCAGCTCTCAAAAACTCCGGAAAAAGATCAGGAAAAACAGGTCGAACCCATCTCGGCACATAATCTAGGATCACCGTCCTCTTACCTTCCGGGAACAGCCCACCCGACAGGAAACAGGACCCCAAGATAGAGTTCCGGTCAGGATTCAGGCAGAAAACCAACCGCAAAGAAGGCTTAGAGCACCCCGATCCCCCTGTCGGCGAAGCATCTTCCACCTTCTGACGAAACACGGTTCGTCGCTCCACCATAACTGACAGAACAGGCCTCATCGGAAGCTCCGAGAGACTCCCTCCGCCATTCTCGGCCTGAACCCATGCTGTCTGAGACCTCGCCGGACCACCAGCCACCTTTACCGGCGGCTCAGAGCACATCGGGGACAGTAAAGAGCATTCCCCAGCTCTCTCGTGAACAAGAGCTGAGGAATAAGGCCGTGCCAATAAATCAGAGCTCTCGCCGGGCTCAAAAGATGTTGGGTTTGCGAATGGGCCAACTAACTTACAGCTTTGCACTTGGGCCGCCAACTTAAACTTAAAAGGGCCCATGCCCAGCTTACCCTTGCCTAGCTCCTGAGAAGCCCGTGGAACCCAAATGGATTTCTTTTCCCTTCCTTTCTTCTTATCCCAGAAAACCTTTCTCCTTCCTTTCACATCAACCTCCACGATAAGACCTCTCCCTGACCAGCCAGATCTCCTGAAATCTCTCCTCTTCCCATTTTCCCATGCTTTTGAATTCAAATTGAGACTTGCTGAGAGAGAACTCCTATTATCTGCCGGGTATTGCTCACCTATTTCTGACTTCCCATAACTGTTCTGCTCCTTCCTAGCCTCTTCTCTCACCATCATTCTAGCAGGCTTACCCACCGGAATACCACCCACCTTACCACCTGTAAAACTTGGTCTCATAGCCATCAACCCCCTTGCATGCTTCTGCTTCTCCGCAAACTCCCTTGGCTGCGCCTGCCCCTTCAGAACCTCCACAAATGATTGAGAGGAATGAGGCCCCCACATTCTCCTTGGTGGCAAAGCCACAAAATTGGCCTGACCTGAACCACCTTGAGCATATTGTTCAGGATACAACATCCTTCTCAGTTTAAGCCCAAAGGCCTTCCAACCATTTTGTGCTTTGCCTCCAGGAATAATGATAGATCTTCTATACCCACCTACCTTCAGCTCAGACACTAAAATGAACTGACCAGAGGAATTCGAGCCTCTCTGGAAGGAGTATGCAGTATCTCCTTCTCTAAGTGTAAAGAACTGTTTGGTAATGACTCCAACCACCATGTGTTCTAGATTCTTCATCAACCATACAGCTGCATTCTTCCCCATGAAAACAGACTTCATGAAGTGTTTACCCCTTTCAAAAATACGTAGGGAGTAAAAATTACCTCCTTCCTCAACCACCAACTGAAAGAACTTAGATTCTATGAAAAAAGTACAACTACCACCCATGATCAATTCTCCTTTGCCAACACAGAGAACCTCCTTTGCCACGTGAACCTAAGGACTTTATTCTCAGTTCTCATTTCTGATTACTCAAAAAAAAAAGAGTTATAGTGATGAAAACTGAAAACACATTTTAGATGTTTTCAAGTGATAAAAACTGAGTTCAATGGCAAACTTGTAAAAAAATAAAGGTGTTGGGACCCACATTTATGATTTATCTTTATCAAGTCAGGCTTCACTTTATTATATCTCTCTCTTGCTCTGGTCTCTCACACAAACCAGAAATGCTGGTCTCTTTCTTCTCCACTTTTTCTTTCTTCTTCTTTAACACCCACAAACCTTCCCATCCCAGAATTTTTTCTTTCTTTCTTCCTTGTTCTAATTTCTTTCTTCTTTCTTTTTTTTTTCTTCTTTCCTCTTCGCCTTTCTCATCCCAGAATTTTTTTTCTTCTTTCTTCTTTTCCTTTCTCATCCCAAATTAAAGATCTGTTTCTTGAATTCTCAAAAAAAAAAAAAAAAAAAAGAAAAAAAGAAAAAAAGAAAAAAAGAAGAAAAAAAGATCTGTTTCTCGGTGGGTTTATGTGTTGTTTATGGTGGCATTGGGTTTGCGGGTTGAGATTGGTGTGGTTGTGGGTTGTTTATGGTGGTGTACTCATTGGTGGTTGTTGGGTTTTTGTGGTGGTAGTTGTGGGTTTTGCATTTAATGGTGGTGAGTTTGTGAAGCAGCTGGGTTGAATGGTGGTGCTCAAGGGGTGTTGGACACTCTAGCATTCGGGAACTGAACAAGTGCATGCATTGTGGGTACTACAACCACCCTGGGAACTGAACAAGTGCACTTATTGTGGGCACTCAAACCACACTGTTGATTACTGTTCAGACCTCCATAGCAAACCCTTTTGGTCTGCCAATCCAACTTTCACATAGCATGAGCCCACTCCGGCATCTGGACCATCCACTGATGTCCCGGTCACTAGATTAATCTCTATATCCAGAGACGTGAATGCTCAATTGGTAGCCCATCAGTTGCGAGTTGCTTTAACCTTCACAACCACCTAATCCAACCGTCATCAGCTTTCAATTGTCAATTATTGGGTAAAATCCTAACTATTGATCACTTTTGAAAGTGTATATTAGTTGTGATAGAGTGGTGTAGCTGGTTTCCATGCGTTAGAGGAAAGGAACTATTGATCATCTACCTCCATTGCACAATTGCTAGAGAGGTTTGGACCATGTTACACTCTTTGTTTGGGGTATTTTGGGTTATGCCAAAAGGTCCTGTGGAGCTCTTAGCCAATTGGCAATGCGGTAAGTTAAGCAGGTGTAATAATGCTGCGATTTGATGCATGATCCCTTATTGTATCATGTGGGGTATTTGTCGGGAGAGGAATGCCCTGATGTTTAAGGATTATGAAAGATCAGTTCATGACCTGAAGCCTTTATTCCTCAAGACTTTATTTTTGTGGATAAATTCTTTGGGTTTGTTCTGTTTTGTTGCTTTTCATGACTTGATTGATTGATATACTTTTAATGTTTAATTTTGGTGTTCCTATTGTATACATCCTTTGTAAATGGATGTGAAGTTGAGAGCGGTGAGAAGCAGCAAACAAGATTGGCAACAAGTGTGAAAATCAGAGGCAAAAAAAAGAAGCAAAGAAATGAATTAAGAAGAGAACAAGCAATAGATGAGAGACAGTGAGGGAAATTTGGGATCTATAGGCACATGAGGCAGGAAAAATAAAAAAAAATCTAGCGGCAAACACTGTTTGCCCAATAGTAAGATGAAGAGATGAGTGTGAGTGTAAATCCAGTTGATGGAAGTCCTCTATTTTCTTTAATATTTTTCTTCTTATTTTTGATGTTATCATTTTGTGACCGTGTCCAGAACTTCTCACCGCTGTTTCAGGAATAAAAAAAATTTTTTTTCCGCCTACGCCCTGTAGATACACAGGCAACTGTGTCGCAGATATGTTTGTGTGTGACATGTGTTTGACATGGAACACTGAGATTTTAGGCATAGTCTTGCTTCTTAGCTTTCAGGTGTTTATGTTTTGACAATTCATCGGGTTCCATCATCTGATTCAGGTTGGTGACAAGCCATGGAATTGGAAATTGCTGCTTTACATTAAAATTGGACATGGGATCTGTTCCTCTTCCAACTGGCAAATGTACTGTTCGTTATAAATGGTTATAGACGGTTAAGTTTCACCTTGATGGATCTGTTGACTGCCTTAAAGCTTGTTTAGTTGTCAAGGGCTATACGCAGACCTATTGTATTGGTTAGGATGAGACACTCTCATGTGGTCTTGATCTCTTCTATTTGAGTTTTGATATCTGTTTTGACCACCTCGACTAGACTTTGTATCAATTGTTGTAAAAAATGGCTTTCTTCATGGTGATCTCCACGAGAAATTCTATATGGAACAACCTCAGGGGTTTCAGGGGGAGGATTGAGACTGTGTTTGCAAATTGTTCCACTTAGTATTATAGGAAGTCTGTGTAGTTTGCAAACATTGGAGTACATCTTTATGCAAAACCAAAAAGCAACTAGAAGCTCGTAGTGCCTGGAGCTTTATAACTCAGTGGTATTGATTGGTCTCCTTTGTGAGGAGAATTATGATTCAAATCTCTCTTTCCCACTGGTTGTAAAATTAAATTATAAAAAAAATAAAAAAAAACCCATACCATTTAATTTGTCTCCATTGGTTGTTTGACAGTTTCTGCTAAATTCTCAAAAGCCAGTGGATTCTTATGGTGAATTTAACTTGAAAATTCTAATTAGCTTACTAACGTTCCAAGGCTTGCAAGGGTATATGATTGTTCTGATGATTCTATGTCTCTCTGGATAGTCCATGAACCCTGAAAATTTGCTAAGTAATGTAGTATGTTTGTCTATTTAAATTGTTCTCCATTTTAGCTTATATAAGCTCTCACTTTTTCGTGTTATATCAGGTCCGGTTTGTTGATCCTTTACTACGATCACCAATAGTATGTGAAGTGGCATTTGAAACTATGGTGAAGCTGGCTAGATGTACCGCACCACCTCTCTGTAATTGGGCCCTCGACATTGCTACTGCTTTACGCTTAATTGTGACTGAGGAAGATCGTCTTGTGTTCGATCTGATTCCATCAGGTGGTGATGAAGAAGCCAATGAAAGACCATCCTTGGGGCTTTTTGAGCGAATAGTAAATGGCTTGTCTGTATCTTGTAAATCTGGACCCCTTCCTGTAGATTCCTTTACTTTTGTCTTCCCGGTAAGTTTTCCTACTTGTCCTGTATGATTGAATCAGTTCAGTGTTGCTTCTTTTACTAATTCTTAAATTTCTCACAGATAATTGAGCGAATTCTGTTATCCTCCAAGAAGACGAGACTCCATGATGACGTGCTGCGGATTGTTTATTTGCACATGGATCCTCTATTACCCCTTCCAAGGCTTCGGATGTTATCAGTTACTTATCTATATTCATTTTTGAACATACACATAGATGCATATAATATAGAAATTTTGTTTTCTTCAATATGTTTGGTTCTGTTGTTTCTTATTGCTCACTGTAGTGTTAACTTGCTGATTTGCAGGTTCTCTATCATGTTCTGGGTGTTGTACCAGCCTATCAAGCATCTATTGCTCCTGCATTAAATGAGTTGAGTCTTGGTCTGCAACCCAATGAAGTGGCACCTGTACGTGCTTTAAAAACCCTTTCAAATTGTTCATATAATGTGTTTAGGTACATTGCTTATGCTATCTATTGAAATGTGGGTTTACAGGCTCTATATGGGGTATATGCAAAAGATGTTCATGTTAGAATGGCCTGCTTAAATGCTGTTAAATGCATTCCTGCTATTTCTAGCCGTTCTCTTCCTGAGAATGTTGAGGTCGCAACAAGTATTTGGATTGCTTTACACGATCCGGAAAAGGTTAGTGTTGCTAATTGTTTTTCCTGTAATCATAAATTAAATTTAAAATTAACCCCCTCTGTGAGGTTTATTTAGATTCTAACCAGAAAATTAACAATCATTTAATTTTATTACAATTCACATATTTTTGTGAGAAATTATTGTGTACTTTCGGAGTACCATAAATGCGTATTCCCTCTTCTTACATGAATGGTGGGTCTTACTAATTAAATTCATGGTGGGATCCTACCATTCATGTGAGAGGGGGAGCATGCATTTATGGTATTCCGGGAGTACCTAATAATTTTCCTAATTCTGTTTGTGTTCTTCCAACACTTGGGCAAAGATATCATTAGATTAATTGATTATAGCTTTCTATAATCATTTTCTTTCCATGGATCCTCAAATCATATTTTATGTACATCGCTATCATTTCCTCAGTTATGTTGTTTAACGGTTATCATCATATTGCTTTTCTGCCGAGATGCTTTTCTACTTTGTAGTTTCGTTGTTTCTATGGGTGATGCAAGAGGCAATGAGATGACAGACTTATTATATTTTATTTGATTTTAAGTATCAAGGTCAATTTTGTAATTTCATAATATTCTGGAATGGGCCATGTTAACAGTCCATTAGATCTTCGTTTGGGTTTTATTTAAGTTTGGTTATTTAGTTGGGCGTAGTAGTAAAAGCCTAAAGAGTCCAAGTCCAAGTCTTATTAGGGTTTTAAGAAATCCTACTTCTAATGATGTATTTTTGGTCTTCTTCTACCCTTTTTTGTTCCCTCAACTTGGACCAACTCACTCTTTCTTACTGGTGCATTAGTTGAACATGGCCTAACCATCTTGAGTGACCCTCCTTCATCTTTTCATTAACAGGGGTTACCCCCATCTTTATGCAAATGTTCTCATTTCGAATCTTATCTTTCTGTGTATTTACACTCATCCATATTAACATTCTCATTTAAGCTACACTCATTTTATGAACATGTTTCTTTTTAAAGCCCCAACATTCGGTACCATAGAGCAGTTGTATGATGACTAGGAAATTCTTATACTACTCTTTTTCTGCTCCCATTTTAAAGCATAAGGTGCTTGTCTGCAACCACGCAATTAAGACTTTGTATTGGCATACTTCTTTGTTTACTCGATGTGCCCTCCAGAATAGATGTAAATGCTGATTTTTTTCACGATACATCTTTCTTCCAACTGTCGTATGAGCTATTGAATTCTGATTTCATTATATATGTGCTCTATGAGAAGTTCTGATGCCGATCTATTTATATTTTGTATTTTAGTTGTTGCATCTTTGTTGAATTTTGCATCAAAATATTTCTCTTCTGGTTTTAGAAATTTTGTTTTTCTGTTTATTTAATTTATTTTCTTCTCTAACCGACCTCTTTGCACTTCGTTATCCTGATGTTCATTATGTTTCAGTCAATTGCAGAAGCAGCAGAGGACATATGGGATCGCTATGGGCATGACTTTGGGACTGACTACTCGGGACTTTTCAAAGCTCTTTCGCATTCAAATTATAATGTCCGCTTGGCTGCTGCAGAGGCATTAGCTACTGCATTGGATGAAAACCCGGATTCTATACAGGTTAGTTTTGTTTCAAACCTCCACCATAATTTATCGATGTAGTTTCCTTATATTTTTATGTTATTTTCAGGAATCTCTTTCCACCCTGTTTTCTTTGTACATCCGTGATACTGGTTTTGGAGACGAAAGTGTTGATTCTGATTGGCTGGGCAGACAAGGAATAGCATTGGCATTACATTCTGCAGCTGATGTTTTGAGAACCAAAGACCTTCCTGTTGTTATGACATTTCTCATATCACGGGCACTGGTAAGATCTGTGTTATTCATCTCAAAGCATGAAACTTGTTTTTATTCTTGATGCACGGGTAAGATCTGTGTTATTCATCTCAAAGCATGAAACTTGTTTTTATTCTTGATGCACGTATTTTTCGTTAATTTGTTTTTATTATTTTTTGACAAAAAAGAGATGTTTTTACTTTTTGGTGTAACAGTCTTGTTGAGCTGTTTATAGTCTATTTATTTCATATTTTTTTGGTTTTGGATAATCTTTAAAGCTAAGCCAAATGTATATCATAAGGATTTTTTTGATTCTGCAGGCTGATCCTAATGCAGATGTTCGAGGAAGAATGATCAATGCCGGTATCCTGATTATTGACAAGCACGGGAGAGAGAACGTGTCATTGTTATTTCCAATTTTTGAGAACTACTTAAACAAAACGGTTAGCTCTTGTTGTGATTGATTTTAAAAAAAATATATATATAATTCTTATTAATTTTTAAATTCATTTTTGCAGTGTGGTGTAATTAGAACTACTTTGCCCTATAAGCAATTGGGTCTTTTGTTTTGTTCCCATGTCTTAAATACTGAACTACTGATTGTGTGTTAATTTGTAGGAATATCACTAATATATTTCTGTCTCTTCTCTTAGGCATCAGATGAAGAAAAGTATGATTTGGTCCGTGAGGGTGTGGTTATCTTCACAGGAGCTCTGGCCAAACATTTGGCAAAGGTGTGAGTTTTACTATTTTGGGGAATTAACTGTGCTGCTTTACTTTTCCAGTTTGATTTTATTAAATTGCTTGTTGAAACTCTTACCCAAAACCCAAAAACAAAATGGTATTTTGAACAGGATGATCCTAAAGTTCATGCTGTTGTTGAGAAATTGTTGGATGTGTTAAACACGCCATCGGAAGCTGTTCAACGGGCTGTCTCAATGTGCCTATCTCCACTAATGCAATCAAAGCAAGTATGTGAAAGGGTGATTGTATATAGTATTTGACTTTTTAGCTTTCTTTGTAGACACTTATGCAGTTAAGCTTGATAAATTTGATGTTCTTAAATTTCTTTTGTGTGTATACTTCTCATGTACTAGGGCACTTTTTTTTTTTTTTTTTTAAATTTTTTATATAATTTTATTAACCATCAAACAAAAGATTTTAGATGTTCTTAAAAATGATGGTATACCCCCGAACATCTGTTTCTTAGTAATGGAGGAAAAGGTTCCAGTATTACTGGTAGGTTTCAATAAATGGCATGATTAGAATAACAAAAAAAGTACATTGCTAGCTGTTACTGTCTGTGCTTAATTGTTAGGCTTTCCTGGTCTGTAGGCTATGCAATAAGCTGTGACATGGTTATTTATGTCCAAAGAGAAGTCTCTGGAAAAAAGAAAAAAGAAAAAAAAAACACTGTAGCACAACATTTACTTCCAAATCAGTCACTTAATATAATAGGTCTTGGTGTTTGAACAAGGCAATAAATTCCACAAAGGGTGATACTGTTACATTTCTGTCCGTGATTCTTTTTATCTTCAAATTCTGTTCAGTCATGCTGGCTTCAATTACCATGTTTAAGATGCTTACTCTGAAGCATAAACTTGTCTATTATAATGATTTGAACCTTTGTATTGGACTGGAGTCTTTTTTTTTGTTTTGTTTTTTGTTTGCTTTACATTCTTTTTTTGGTGCTTTAGGATGATGCACCTGCTTTAGTTACTAGGCTGTTGGATCAATTGATGAAGAGTGACAAGTATGGGGAACGGCGTGGAGCGGCTTTTGGACTCGCTGGAGTGGTTAAGGGATTTGGAATTTCTTGCTTGAAGAAGTATGGTATTGTGGCTGTATTACGGGAAGGTCTTGTGGACAGGTTATTGGCAATTGTCTCTTCTAAGTGGCTAATACTACATATTTTATAAAAATGAGATAGTGCTGTTTTTGCATGCGAATACTTGATTAAATGGAGGTAATATTTGTGGGTAATTAAATCAATGGAGATGGGCTTTTATAAGTTAGTCTATCTTTAGTAATTTGAATAAGTTATATATTTTGGGAGAGAAACATTATGATGAGCAAAGGCCATGTAATTTTGTCACTAACGTGGTTTCTTGTTAAAATTGTTGTGTGCATTTATGCATTTAAAAAAAAATTAAAAACCAGGAAGTTATCGTCTTGAATTTGTGATATAATACACAAAGCTAGATTTTGTTATATTTATGTTGTCAAATGTTATGGTCATTGTCTCTGGAGTAGTGACTTCCTCCCTGAACACACACATACACACATGCATAGATACCTACATACACGCGCGCGCGCACACAACACACACACATATGCTATCTGTCAAAATATAGGTTATCATTGTCTCTAGGATTACTTGCTCTGCAAAGTAAGAAATTTAATTAATGTAATTGTTAGTGACCTTCCTGGGGGGTTAGAACTTCTTGCAAAGTTTAAAGCCTTGCCTGGTATTGTGGTTTATCCAGGATATATATATATATATATATGTATGTATGTATGTATGTATCAATGTTCTTGTTTTACAAGTTCTTGGACGTGTTTTTGATATAACAGATTCTCACATCTCAATTACTCATGCGGAGGCATGTTTGCAGTCTGGGGGAGCTGGCCTTGCCAAGGGCTTGCAATATAATGAGCAATGTGTTTTTCTTTATGAACTATTGTGTGGGAAGGTGGCTGGGATAATAATTGATAAAATCATAAAAGGTTTATTGCTTGTGTTGATCAAAATCTAATTTCCATCTGGGATGTAATTTTGGCATCCTGAGTGCAATTAAGTTGTTTTTATTTATCTTTAAGGAAGGACCATGTAGTATGCTTTTTACAATAATGAATTTTTATGTGAAGATCTTTCTAAGTTATTATAAAGTAAAATCTTTTCCCTCTCTGATGGTTGCATTTGTGGTGTGGAATCAAGTTATTATATTTCTGATAGCATTAGTTTTACTATAATCTTTGTCCTACCTAATGGGGAAACTTTTAGAATGTTTGAATTTTGAGGGATCAAGATTAACTTGATGTGATGATTAATAGAAAAGAAAGTGAAATAGGAGGGAGGGAGCGAGTTTGATGGAATAAAAAAAGCCAGGCTGACTGGATTCTGTGGATGTGGATGGAGGAAGCAAGGGAGATTATAAGTTGAAGAAGAGAACAGAAAGATGTAGGGGGAAGTGTATGTTGCTGGCTACGCAGCCTAGTGGTTGGAGGCTTGGGATGAGCTGTAGACCCAGGGTCCCCTGGATTATCTGAGACATGGTTCTGGTGGATGGGGTCCTGTATCTATGGTTTACTCACTTAGAGTGGGTCCAAGGGGTCCAACCTTGGTGAGGTTCTGCATCATAAAAAAAAAAAAAAAAAAAAAATTAAAACAGACTTGCCAAACTTGGCGTTGCCTGGACAATCAGAGAAAAAGTGGGGGAAAGTGGCTCCTTAGGGTTATTTGTCAATAACATATTCAAAGAAAACTCTACTTTTGTTCATTTATAGCCTATCAAAATGAGAACAAGTGAAGTGAGGGGGTCAGGTTGGATAGACCAGTATGATCTAATGGGTCTCAGGCAGTTTCAACCAGGTGGGAAGTCAAGTGGCGGGTGGAGCTTGAAAGGAAAAATAGTCAGTTGTCTGTCAGATAGTGGTTTCTCAAACCTCTACATGAGCAATCTGATCGGACAAAATGTAGCTATATATGTAGATGTAGATATATATTAAATGCCCAACTGTCACCATTGCCGCCAACTACCCCATAATGGCTACCTCTCATCACTCTGTTGACTCAATCTGGCAAGACATTTTAGTTTCTGTGTTTCTGCCTCTTGTCAGGTTGAGTGATGGGTTGACCTCAAACCCAATCCGACTCGGCCAATGCTGTGTCTTTAGGTGCAGCTCAGGTCAGATTGCTATGAATAAGTCTGACTCAACCCAGCTGGGCTATCCTAGGGGAATTTATGTGTAGTACTGTTTAAAAAAAAAAAAAAATCTAAATCAGTAGATTTGTGTGTAGCATGGTGGATTAACTTTTTATTACCATGCAATTGTGAAAGTTGGTATGCTTTTGTAATTTTTGACTTTGGACCTTTTTATATTTACTGAGGTTTTTTCCCCATATAATGGCAGAATGAAGTTGTAGTGCATTAAAAAAATTTAAATCGATAGTATTTGAATGTAACAAGTTACCACTTACTGATTATGTTGAGTACAGGAATTCTGCAAAATGTCGTGAAGGAGCTTTACTAGGATTTGAATGCCTTTGTGAAACGCTTGGAAGATTGTTTGAACCGTAAGCACGCACATTTTTATGGACAAAAAACTAACTTGTTCTGTAATCGGTTTGTCTAACTGTTTTCTTGTTACCCTATGTTGGTCCAGCTATGTGATTCAAATGTTGCCATTACTTTTGGTTTCTTTCTCCGATCAAGTTGTTGCTGTTCGAGATGCTTCTGAATGTGCTGCTCGTGCAATGATGTCTCAACTTAGTGCTCAGGGGGTGAAGCTTGTACTTCCATCTCTTCTAAAGGTGTTTATTTCACTACTTATTTATTATCTATAGTTGTTTTAGGGATATATACAATTTAACTGGTGGTTTTGTCTTATAACTATTTTCTCCTATCCCAAACTATTTTTTCTTTAAAAATTTGTTAGATTGGATGTCAGTTGTTCATTGTTTTTCTCTATCTTTGGTCAGCGATTTGGTAGATGTTTGTGTTTTTTGTGCTTGATTGTTGGTATACTTGGGTGACTCTTTCTTTTGATCTTAATAAAATTCATTATTTATCCCCAAAAAAAAATAGTACACAAATTTTCCATTGTTACATCTGATCCCCTAAAGTTTCGATTAAAAGAAAATAGTTAGGGTTCCGTCCAAATTTATAGATTTTGCATTTTGTGGACAAACTTTGAATTACAATTTACCCCTCACAATTTAGTTCCTTAAAACTTTTCAATTGCTACATTTTAACCCTTTAAGATTTCAATTAAAATGAGTCTTTTGACGGAACCACAGAGATTTCCTTATAGTTTATATCTTAGGGGCTTAAATATAATAATTGGAAGTTTGTGGACTAAATTGTGATTGGGACAAACCACTGGTGTGGGGGGGGGGGGGGAGGGATTTCAATTTCTTCTTGTTTCTTTTGTACCTATACTGTTTTTCTTCGTAATTGAAAATGCATCTCTCCATTTGCTATGATTTTAATATAAATAAGTATGCAAGTGAACATTCAAGTAGTGCTTATCTTTCTTGTGCTTCCTGAACCAGTTTATTGTGACTAGAAGTTTAGAATAGTAGTCTGTTTAGATGCAAGGACATACCATATAGTATAGGGTTTACGCTATCTTGAGTTCAGTTTGGATCTGTCAAATAGTTTCCGTTAGGGTCCTGTTTGTTTGACCTAGGACTGGCAAGCAAATAATCATCCATAATTTGAATGTCACCTTTATGTGAAAATTTATCTGTTTACATTAGGATTTCCTTTTAAAAATTTGAGAAGCTAAAGTTCCTTGCAAGTGCATTTTGGATGTAAACAAATAGCTTCGAGTGTGTGAATTTGTGGATTGTTTTACAATTATCAAGGTTTGATTTTGAAGGCAAGTGTTACTAAATTATTTTGGCATTGGCTAACTATGATGCATGGACACTGACATGACACGTACACGGATACAACGATACGGCAATTTTTGAAACATAAGGACACGACACGGCGTGGACACGGCAATTAAATAATTAATTAAATTTTATATTTAGGCATATTTTTTAATATTTTTAGACATAAAATACATTTATTTTTAGAATTTAAATTATATAAGAATTACAAATAAGTAAACTAATCCCCCAAAGTAGTACAATAATACACATAAAATGTTTAGAGTACATACCAAAAGTTTAAATGGGTTAAATCAAACTAAAAACATAAAAGGAAACCAAACTTTAAAAGGTATAACCCAGAGCATAGTGGCACTGTAAACAGTGTGAGTGGGGTTTAAAGAACTGATTGAGGTTTGGGGTTGGGATAAAGCAAAGAAAGTTAAAATTTGGTTGCTGTTAGTTGGTCTGCAGACCATGACTGAATAGAAGAGGTCGAACAGTCCACGCCAAGAGAGAGAGAGAGAGAGAGAGATCGGAAGGGACAGGCCATGGCGTCGACGTCTATGGAGCTCGCCGATCGGCCCGATCTAGTTCCAGCGAGGGACAGAAGGCAGCGGCAGTGGGCGGAGGTCAGAGGGAGGGTGGGTTGAGGACTTGCGATGCCGGCAGAGGTCTGTTTTTTTTTTTTTTTCACAGCTGGCGTGTCGGTGCTATGTCGGAGAAGCAAAAAAAAAGAAAAGAAGACACTGCTCAGACACCGGAGTCCGGCAAGTCGTTCCCGCTCCAGTGTCTGACACGTGTCGGACACCGACGCGTCGCCAAAAATGGCGTGTCGGTGCAACCTAGTTGGCTAATTGATTGTTTTAAATGTGAGTTTGAAAGGGTTGGATTGGTGGAAAAAGGCTATGAAATACGAGACTTCATATTTTTGAAAAGGTTTAAAGAACTGATTGAGGTTTGGGGTTGGGATAAAGCAAAGAAAGTTAAAATTTGGTTGCTGTTAGTTGGTCTGCAGACCATGACTTGAAAACTAAGATTTCAGTATTTGTGATTTTGATTTGGCAAATGGTGGTGGGATGGTTGTGTTAAGATTTTAAAAGCTTATGGTAAGAGGATGTGATGGTGGTTGAGCTTTTGGCTTGTTGGCTAGGAAAGTTTGGGTGGCATCGGAATGGTGCTATTTGGATGGCTGTCCCACGTTGTTTTCTATGCTGCATTTCCAGATCTTATACTCTTCTTCTTTAAGACTCTTTTGGAATGGGATGTGGGTTTAGGGATCCAATCTTTTTTTTTTTCTTCAGTTCATGTTTTAATGGACTATTGTAATTTTTGCACTTGATTGTACTTTGTTCCCGATGTATACTTCCTGTATACATAGGTTACACTGTCTTCTCATTTTTAATATATCTTTTCGTTACTTATACTTACCAAAAAAATATATCTTTCTGTTACTAATCAAAAAAAAAAAAAAAAAAAAACAAAAAAGCAAAATAAGGAGATGACAGTGAAGGGGAGAAATTGGTCTCCTATTCCTACTTTATGTTTGATGTGGACACTTTGGAGATATAGCCACACCTTCATTTGGGTGGAGGTTTCAGTTGTTGAGCAAAAGTCTGATTTTGGGATCAATGTTTGAGTGGTTTTATAATCTTTGGATCTCATGATACATAGCCAATTGTAGACTTTGTAAAGCTTCACTTCTTTTCAATTGTAGTTCTACCAGGCTTTAAGCCAGAGCTGTTGCTCTGAACTAGATGCTACTTACTCATTTTTTAGGAGGGTGTTGCGTTCACACCTTGTATGCTCAAAGTCTTTCTTCATTATCAATAAAGTTATCTAATTCTTCATCTTTGCAACCCTAAATCAAGCCCTTTCTTTTACCTTTCAAAACCCTAAATCCTCACATACTTCTACCAAGTAACTATCACATAACTCATCAAACCACCTTTAAATTCTTAACACAACCCCATGATCCTTTCTTCAACAACTCTAAATAAAAATAAAAAAAAATCACAAATCCTCCTAGACCTTAATCCATCACAACCACACATTGACGAATTCTCTAATTTGTCATTCGTCAGGGTGTTATTTGCTAGCTCTGTTATAATTGGGGTGGTTATTTTAAGTTTTCATAATTTAGGGTGCTAAGGGCAAGTATCTCGATAGTTTGGGGTGTTTTTTTATTTTATTTTATTTTATTTTATTAAAAATGGTAAGTAATAAGCTTCTTTGAAAATTGATAAAACAATGCACACTTGCACTGTCCTAAGAGGCAACAAAGAAAAAGAAACTAAACAACAATGAAAGTACAAAAATCAAGCATATATTTGTGGAATCTGTGGATCATCTACTATTTCACTGTAAGTTTTCTCGTGCCTTATGGTGTGAAGCTCTCTTCTCTTTGCTTGGAGAAACTGGATTGGAAAGCACCTATCAACCATATGGAATATGGTCCTGGCATGTTTAATGTGGATAGTTTGGCAATAACGTAAAACTCGCATTTTTGAAGACAATGAGAGACCCCTGGACCTCTTAAAATCTCCTCCTTGGTACTTTGTTTCAGTGGGCTCGTATATGGGGTTGTATGAATTGTATTTCAATTTCTGAATTCTTACTTTCTCTTCCTTTTAGTTCTTGATTTGGTTGTTTTTGTTCCTTGTTCAGAGTGTTCACTGTCGTGAACATGATATTTAGTTTTTTTCAATAAAAGTATTATTACCTATCAAAAAAAAAATAATCAAACATATCAAGAAGAGAAATGAAAGTAACAACACCTGAAGCATTTGCCTTTTCAAACTAAGTTTGAAAGAAGAAGAGCTTCAACTCATGAATCAACCTTTCATCCCCTTAAAAATTATGTGTATTCCTTTCCCTCCACGTGACACACATAAGACAGTGGGGGACCATACTCCAAAGCAACTTGCCCGACCAACTTGCTAAAGTTGCCTGACCAACTTGCCATAAGTTCCACACCTCTTCGTTCCTCTTACACATGCAACACCAATCTCAACACCCCGCCAACCAGTTTAGGATAGTTTGCTACAATTAACCTAAGTCTATATGAATAAAAAATGTCAAATCTATTTCTAGATTCATGTATGTTTGAGAGAGAGAGAGAGAGAGAGAGAGAGAGGTACCCACTAACTTGAATTAAAGTAAAGAGCTACCCTTTTATGGCCAAATTACATGACTGCCTTTTGTTTTCTCCCTTATTCTGAATTTCGTTGAAGCTGTCACCTGAAGCACTTTTAAGTTTGTTTGAGGTGTTTGCCTCATTAAAGGCGCCTCACCACAGCACTTTAACTAAATGAACTTAAAATGGAAACCAAATCTAAAATAAAAAAATTTAAATAAAATTACAGTGAGCAACATCTTCTTAAATTTGGAGGCACTTTTGCCACATTGTTGGTATGTAGCTATCTTTAGTTGTGGCCCCTGTACTGTGCCCTGAGAATGTGTATATTTGCTTTGTACCTCTTGGAACCAAGATTTGTTGCATTGGTTTAGTCTTTTCTTTGCTCTTAATGATGGTTTTATCATATATATTTTTTGTTTTCTCAGGGTCTTGAAGATAAAGCATGGAGAACAAAGCAAAGTAGTGTACAACTACTTGGTGCTATGGCTTACTGTGCTCCTCAGCAGCTATCTCAGTGCCTCCCCAAGATTGTGCCTAAACTTACAGAGGTCTGTCTAAATCTCAACTTGAGTTTGTTATCTATAATTTAAATTGTTATTTTTTCTCTTCTTTGAAGAAAACAAGTAGTCTTACACTCCGTTTGTTTCGATAGAAAACCTTTTGTAAAGATAGTTTTTCAGTGTTTGGTAGTATTAGAAAAAATTAGTCAATGGAAATCTATCTTTGGTCAATAAAAAATGTATGGCTTATTTTTAAAGATTGTTTTCTACTAAATTTTTTGGAAAACAACTTTATCTCACAGCAGGCTTAATAAGAGAAGTTAAGAGATTGTTTTTCATTTAAAGTTGCTACCAACATAGGAAAATGAGATAGTTTTATATAAAATACTTTTTGAAAAATGACTCATTTTTTAGAAAATAATATTGCCAAAACAAATAGAGTGTTAATTAACCTTCATTCTTGCTTCGAATTTCAGGTTTTGACTGATACCCATCCCAAAGTCCAGTCGGCAGGGCAAATGGCCCTTCAACAGGTTCTGATTGGTGTTATAAATTATTAGTGCTGTTAGTGTGTGTGTGTGTGTGTAATTTCTGAATTTAACTCTGTTTATTTATATACATTTTTGCCTAATATTTTCTTGTGCTTCTTAGGTTGGGAGTGTTATAAAGAATCCAGAAATAGCTTCACTTGTCCCTACTCTTCTAATGGGTCTAACGGATCCGAATGACTATACGAAATATTCACTAGATATTCTTCTCCAAGTATGCTCTATAGTCTTAAATCGGTAATGTCAGTTGCCTTGGTTTGTTATACGGTACTCTAAATTCTCATTGATTCTTTGCAGACAACTTTTATTAATTCAATTGATGCTCCTTCACTTGCCCTTTTGGTACCAATAGTACATAGAGGGCTAAGGGAGAGAAGTGCTGAGACTAAAAAGAAGGCTGCGCAAATTGTTGGAAATATGTGTTCATTAGTTACAGAACCAAAGGATATGATTCCATACATAGGATTGCTCCTTCCTGAAGTGAAAAAGGTATTTTCTTCGCGAGAATTGTTCATTTTGACATTTCTTGTATGCCTCTTCTCATTTTTTGTGTTCAATGCAACAGGTTCTTGTGGATCCTATTCCAGAAGTCAGATCAGTTGCAGCTAGGGCCCTGGGATCCCTTATAAGAGGGATGGGCGAAGAAAACTTCCCAGATCTTGTTCCATGGTTATTTGATACGCTTAAATCTGATAATAGTAATGTTGAGCGCTCTGGTGCTGCTCAAGGGTTGAGTGAGGTCAGTCCAAATTTATTTCTCAGTTTGAGCTTTTGAAATTTGATATGTTCGGTATTATCCTGTTTTCTTTCTGGGGTTTTCCATGTACTTTTTTATTACCTTTGATTAGAGATTGGGCATAGTGGGAAATGGTTTTTTGAATTCTCAATGATTTGCTAGAAACTGCATTGGGTAAACAATGTCCTTTGTTCTTCATTGTTTTTATTCAATGTCGACTTTATGGAAATACAGATTAGAAGTTCATGGTACAGCACAGATATTTTTATATGGCAGGGACCAGGGAGTCTCTGAGAAACAGATATAGTTACCTTTTGACATGTCAATTTTTTGTTACGTTAAAATATTCTAGTTATACATCAGCCAAACTGATGCAAGACAACCAAAAATGATGGAACAAAAATTAAAGAACTTAAAAAATAGACAGTAAAATAACCCAGGAATCGGCACTAAGCCAGATAAAACAAACCTTGGAATGAATATCTAGGGTTGAATGAGATCAGATCCAGGCTACTTAGAAAATTTAAACGGAAATGTTATTAATTAAGCAAATTCTAAAATTTAAACTTCTCCATATGAAAACAATAATGTGCTTATATAGACTACTAGGACTAAATCCTAATTCTAATTGACTTGGGAAGCCAATTATTGAATTAAAAAAATACCCATGACTCTAGGAAATTTAATAAAACACTAATAACCTAATAAGTCCTAAAATTAAATCCAACAAACTAATTGTAAAATATTCAACTGACTTCTAAAAAAAACCAAATTAAAATTTCTTTTTGCTTCTAGCATCACAGGGATTCTGATTTTATATGGTAGTCAATATACATGTCAGATATTTCCATTTACAGCTAGCCTATAGATTATAAAATGCATGGTAGTTTGAATTCGGTTTACAGCTTGGAACATTCTCTGTCTCTGGGTCTTTGTGTGTGGATATACCGTTTTCTTTGCTGTTAAATCACACTGTATAAACCTTTGTGTTATAACAATACTATCATTGAAGTCATATACTTTGTGGTGAAAAATAACATAATATCAACTCTGGATCATGAAATACGTAAATTTTGAATGGATGCCTTTGCAAATTGAACTTTTCTGTGTATCTTTCTTTCTTTCTTTTTTTATTTTTTATTTTTTTTATTTTTTTTATTTTTTATAACAAAGAAGAGAAGACATTATTTGATTTAGGGGTGGTAAGTGGAAAGTCTAAAAGTGATATTGCTAAAGTTAAAGAGTCTTGGTAAATACTACTTATAAGAGATTTAGTGAGGAAAGAGATTTGGAAGCTGTAATTGAACGAAAAGAAAGGGGCACTGGTGGGTGATGCAAGTGAGGGTTGTTGTCTTGTTGAATTGCTTGTTTCTTGGGAAGGATAGATTGGTTGCCCTAGGGGTGGTGAAATTTGCAATGCCATTGCACGATGTCTTATGTGGTTTATTTGGAGAGAATAGGCATTCAAAATTTTCTTATATCCCTTAATTCTTCTATTTTTTGAAATTACCGTTCAACTGGATGTTAGCTTTAGGCAGTATACTCATCTGCCTATTTTCTGAGTTTTTTAGATTGTTTAAACATAAAATTTTAATTCTTTAGGCACTTGCCTGTTGACTTGATTGTTTCTCTATCTAATGAAGTAAAATTACTTATAAACAATAGAAAAGGAAATACATCTAAAAAATGACGTTTTTAACAGAAGTCCTTTTGTCACATATTTTATGTGATTATGCACTATTCCATGTTAGAAATGATGCATCTTTTGGTTCAAGGTGTATTTGATCTGTGTCAGAGGGTATCTGAGTGGCGAGAACTGAGAAGTATCTTTGTAGAAGTATTTGTGTCAGCATGTGTATCCAATTCAGATGCAGCTCCCATCTGGAAGTGGTACACAGTTGATCCATTTCTTGTGTCATATTAATAAGAGATCTATATTTGTATATTACAGGTTTTAGCTGCACTTGGAACTGTGTACTTTGAGCATGTACTTCCTGATATTATTCGAAATTGTTCTCATCAAAGAGCATCTGTACGTGATGGCTATTTGACACTTTTCAAGGTAAACACATCTTTGTATGACTCTTTGCTGACATCAGAGGTGTTTGCTTATAGGCTCTCTGTAATTGTTGCCTTCTTATGGGAATTTATTGCAGTATTTGCCGAGGTCATTGGGCATTCAATTTCAGAACTATTTGCAACAGGCTCTTCCTGCTATATTAGATGGTACATGTGCTATCATTTGGGAATTTTTATTATGCTTTGTATACTAAGTTGGCACTCTTTCCTTAGAGGTTTTTTGGCGCCATTTTTCTAATATAATATCGGCTTATACTCTTACAGGTCTTGCTGATGAGAACGAATCAGTACGTGATGCAGCACTAGGTGCTGGACATGTCCTTGTTGAGCATTACGCAACAACGTATGCACTCTTTAGATTTCTTATCCTGCTCATTATAGGTTTCTCGATGCTAGTGAGCTCTAGCTCAACTGGCATCTCCCCCCCTTGTAAGTGCTAGGTGGAGGGTGAGGTTGTGGGTTTGAGATCCACAGGGTGTGTGCGTAACATGTCAAAAAAAGTGTTTGTTTCTCTATTCCCTCTCTCTTTCCATGCTCCCTAAAATGTAACCATGAAGTCACAATTAAGATTTAAGAAAATATTCTAGGTGTTTCTCAAATTTTGCATTTAATCTGAAAAATACCTTGAATAAGCTGGTTGGTGACTAAGCTTTGAAGAATAATAGCATTTTGAAGTCTTTTTTGTAAAATTTATGCAATTTTTTAAGTTTTTGGAATCTTTTGCAATTCCTTAATATTAAAACCTTTCAAAAATTGTTCGGTCACAGTTACTCAAATTCTTTTAGAAGTCTGCCATATCTTGGGACATCAACTGAATATCTGTGAATGTTATATTGATTGATGGTTCTATTTTCATTTGACAAGTTCTTTCTATTCTCATGTTTGTTATTTTCATCCCAGGTCTTTACCTCTGCTCCTGCCAGCTGTTGAAGATGGTATTTTCAATGATAATTGGCGTATTCGACAGAGCTCGGTGGAGCTGTTGGGTGATCTCTTGTTTAAAGTATTTACTCCTCACCTACTTCCAGTATTTCCTTCTAGGAATTCCTACAAATTGCAATTTTAGATGATCTGTATTTCTTCCAGGTTGCTGGAACTTCTGGAAAAGCTTTGCTTGAGGGCGGCAGTGATGATGAAGGTGCTAGCACTGAAGCCCAAGGGCGTGCTATCATTGAGGTTTTGGGAAGGGATAAGCGTAATGAAGTTCTTGCTGCATTATATATGGTTCGAACAGATGTCAGCATATCTGTGCGTCAGGTAAGAAGGCGAAGTACTTATTACTTTTTTTTCCTGACTTGGATAAATAATTTCATTTTTGTCTACATATGTTTAATGTTAACTGAATTCCCCCATTTTCCAGGCTGCTTTACATGTGTGGAAAACCATAGTGGCAAATACTCCAAAGACTCTCAAGGAAATTATGCCAGTTCTAATGAATACTCTAATTACTTCTCTTGCATCATCATCATCCGAAAGGCGGCAGGTCTGCACTTATACATTGGTGATCCATTTTTGTTGAGCAACAACCTACAAAATTCATAAAATACTATTGCTCTGTTTCAGGTTGCTGGACGATCACTGGGTGAGCTTGTTAGGAAGCTTGGTGAAAGAGTACTTCCTTTGATCATTCCAATTTTATCCAAGGGGCTGAATGACTCTAATACTGGCAGAAGACAGGTAGAATGTTATCCTATTGTTATTCTGTTTTCTATCTCATTAGCCTTTTTGGAATTGCAACTGTACTTTTTTAGTAAGAAATTCATTATAATCGTGAAATCTCCCAGCTGGTAAACTCATATTAGAATTTATACTATGTTTGACTGCATTTAGAATATGCTCAGAGGTCATTAGAATATGCTCAGAGGTCATTAAAAAAATGCTGTAAGTACTTTGAAATACTGCAAGTAGTTTTAAATTTAACATTCTATATAAAGTAAAACGAGAAAGTAAAAGGCTGTCTTTGGGATGTCTTTGAATGATCAGGGATGTCTTTGGGATGCTGAGAGTGGTATTATTTTCAGCTTATTGAATTTGGATGATCAGGGAAGTCTTTCAGACTGAGAGATGTTATCAGGTGTGTTTTCTGTGTGGCTATGACCGGTCCAGGGGTCAAATTTGGCAGAGTAATTTAGTACCAATTGCTGGAGTGGGAGGGGTAAATGACTTGGCTACAATATTGTGTTGTAAAGTAGGTTCGTTACCTATGACTTTTGTGGGTTTCCCAGTGGGTTAAACCTCAGGGCTTGAGAAATCTGGAACATCATTAGAAAGAAATGGGAGGTGTCTGGCAAGTTGGGAAAGGTTATATTTGTTGAAAGGCGAGAGTTAACTCTTACCCTAATCTTTTTCCTGGTCACATGGTGGAATTGTGCATTTGCACGAGCCTTTTAGGATTGCAAGTTCGTATCTATTGAAGCTTTTCTTTATGTTTTGCACCCCAATTTTTCTTTGGGAGTAGAGGATGGCAAAATTTATTTGTGATTATTGCGTTTAGATAAATATATTGTTTTCTCTTCTTATGTTGCTTTGAAAGGAGATGGTAGAGTAGGTTCTAGTTAGCTCAATTGGTTAAGTCTCTTGTCATGGAATAAGGACCCATCTTGAATCCTGCCTACAACAAAAGAAACCTATAGGTGTCTTGGCCTTATGGTTAAGAGTAATCATTATGGAGTAGATGCTGTCATTTTAAATCTTGTTGTATCTATCAGAACAATAGCAAGGACACGGTAGAAGTTCCTATGAGCTCAAATGGCAGTTCCTCTCCGTGTAAGAGTAAGGTGTAGGGTGATGTCATGGATTCAAGACTCACCAAGTGTGTGCATAGTTACCAATTTTTAAACAGAGTAGAAATTTTCTTTGGAAGTGTTGATTTGGGTGTAAAATTCCTCATTTTTGTTTGGACAGTTGCGTGGGGGAAACTTTTGATGGTGTCATATTTGTTTGGACAGTTGTGTGGGGAAATTTTTAATGGACAGCCTTTTACGCCTCTGTTCGCTGGCAGGAGAATTGTGGTCTTTTTTATTTTCACTCCTTGTAGTTAAAAGGGTGATGCCAAGGACAATTGGCAAATTGGTTGGATGCTGCCAAGAAAAGTTTGGTTGGCCTGAGAGTAGTAATATTTTGAGGGCTGTTACATTGTGCTTTATGTGGAAAATTTGGAATGGTATAATTGTTGGACTTTTGAAGTTGGACTTTTTCCCATTGTGATTAAATTTCTGTCGTTCATGTCTTTATTTAACTGGACTAATTCTTTAGCCAGTTTACTGTGACCATTCTCTTCCTTTTAATAAAATGAAAAAACTTGGTGAGATGTAAAGGAAATTAGAAGTTGTGTGATTTTTTTATAAACTAGATGTTATGTGACTTTGTGAAGAAAAAACTGGAGAGTTTACAGTATACATGGGCCATGCATTTTTATTTTGTTAAAGTGTCTTATTCATTTCTAATATTTACATGACTGACAGGGTGTATGCATTGGCCTAAGTGAAGTGATGGCCAGTGCTGGTAAGAGTCAGTTATTGAGTTTCATGGATGAGCTGATCCCTACTATTCGGACTGCCCTTTGTGATAAGTATGTTTCACCTCTTTGTGATCTTCTAAATGATGAAGTTGAATATATTGTTGTATATGAACTTTGTAATTATATGTACCTTTGAACAGCATGCCTGAGGTTCGTGAGTCTGCAGGGTTAGCATTTAGTACTCTCTACAAGGTGATTGATCTATTATCTGTTCTCATTTCAAATTATAATTTCAAAACTATATTTTTGCATATTAGAGAATGATAAATTGTCATGATATAGAGTGCTGGATTGCAAGCAATCGATGAAATTGTTCCAACTCTTCTGCACGCTTTGGAGGATGATCAAACTTCTGATACTGCCCTTGATGGGCTCAAGCAAATCTTAAGGTGTGATATGATCTGTGCAACTTACATGTCGTCCCTTGCTGACTTAATCTCAAGATCTATATTTTATAACAGCTGTGCTAAATTACTGCCTTTGTCTATTAGTGTCAGGACTGCTGCTGTTTTGCCTCATATTTTGCCCAAGCTGGTCCATCTTCCTCTTTCGTATGTGTCTCCTCCTCAAATTTAGAAAATGTGTTTCTATATGATTTTTTTAGTCACTTCTATCACTGAACCTTCTTTGTATGTATTCAGTGCCTTTAATGCACATGCTCTTGGAGCTTTGGCCGAAGTTGCTGGACCTGGTCTCAACTTTCACCTTGGCACTATTCTCCCAGCTTTACTATCTGCAATGGGCAGTGAGGAAAAGGTATGCTGTTTGGATGAGCATTCATATTTCTATGGCAGTTATTCCTTTTAACCTTTGATGAGAGATGAATTCACAATTCCGGTTTCTGACGGCACCCCCCCCCCCCCCCCCCTTCTTCCAAAACACTCTTTCCCTCTTTAGTTTCATTTGCCTGGCAGTTTATCTGTTTGATCATGGAACATCTTTAAATTGTAGGATGTTCAAAATTTGGCAAAGGAGGCTGCAGAAACAGTGGCCTTAGTAATTGATGAGGAAGGTGTTGAGTCTCTGATATCGGAGCTTCTTAAAGGTGTTGGTGATAGTCAGGTAGCTAATGTTAAGGCTCTCCTTCTGTGTCCTGCTTTCTCTCTCTCACTGTCTCTCACTTTGTTTCTCTGGTCTCTTATGATTTCAGGCTTCAATTAGAAGAAGTTCTTCTTATCTGATAGGGTATTTCTTCAAGAACAGCAAGCTATATTTGGTTGATGAAGCTCCAAACATTATATCAACCCTGATTATCTTGCTTAGTGATTCGGATCCATCTACTGTTGTGGTACATGTTACTAGTAATTAATGTTGTGCTGTTGATCTACATATTTTGGATTGTATCTTATATTCTTTTCAACAGGTTGCTTGGGAAGCTTTGTCAAGGGTTATCAGTTCAGTTCCGAAGGAGGTACTTCCTTCATATGTAAAATTAGTACGGGATGCTGTATCTACATCGAGAGACAGAGAGCGTAGGAAAAAGAAGGTGAGAAGTAGTTTAGATGATCAATTACAGTTGATTCTTTGGTTCAATAAATTTCAACTTTGTGCATGTTTAGATGTTGTTCCATGGAAGGTCAATTAATCTATATGTTTTATTTGATGCAGGGAGGACCAATTTTAATACCTGGATTCTGCCTCCCGAAAGCACTTCAGCCGTTACTTCCAATCTTCCTCCAAGTAATTTTCTATTCTCTTTTGGAATCTCTGCATATTTAGTTGCAGTTTGTGTCTCTTCAATTTTTAATATTATTTATCCTTTTTTTTTTGTTGTGAGAATATGAAGCTTACTAAAAAGTAAATTATCTTTTTTATTTTTATTTTTATTTTTATAAGTAATCAAGATTCATTGATATTAAAAAGAGAGAGTCACCCAAGTACACAGGGAGTATACAAGGGGGAACAAATCAAAGACGAACATTACAAAAGTCATGTAAATCCAAAATAGAAGAAAAAGGATGGCTTCTCCACACTGAGAACCAGTCAAGTAAGGTTTGGAAAAAAAGAAGCTTGAGATCAGGCATGGAACTCTCGATGTTTTCAAAACACCTACTATTTCTCTCCTTCCAAATACACCACAAAAAACAATGAGGAATGGCCTTCCATATATCTCCATTACAATGGCGACCAAAACGACCTTGCCATCAAGCCAATAGCCTGACAACAGACCTTGGCATAGCCCAACAAACTCCAAATAAACTGAAAACCATATTGCACAACTCCATGGCAGCCGGACAATGAAGGAAAAGATGGTCAACACTTTCACAATTGCACTTGTAGAATAACACCAGTCTAGAATGCAAACCTTTCTTTTCCTTAAATTGTCAATAGTCAGACATTTCCCCAAAGCTACGGTCCAAACAAAGAAAGCCACTCTAGAGGGGATCTTTTGCTTCCAAATGCTTTTCCAAGGGAAAAACTGCTCACTATGGCCAATTAGAAGATGATAATAAGCACTAACCGTGAACCCCTTACTCTACAAGGCAGCCAACAACTCTTTTCCTCCCCAATCCCCCTTACAGGAGTGCTATAAATGGAATTGATGAAGCTCCTGAAAGCTTCCAATTCACGATTATGCACCTCCCTACAAAACTAAGGGGGTGTTTGGATTGTCAATTTCCATAACTCATAACTCAGTTTTCATAACTCATAACTCAAAAATGGTGGGACCCATGGCTGAAACTTTGTTTGGGTAGAAATAACTCAATTTTCATAACTCTGTTTCCATCACTCAATTCTTTTTTTTTTTTTTTTTTTTTTTTTTTTTTTTTTTTTTTTTCTGGGTTCAACGTCAACGTTAGTTTTCCTCTTCTTCTTTTTTTTTTTTTTTTTTTTCTTCTTATGGGTTCGGTCTTCACTTTTTTTTTTTTTCAGTACCGGATCACCTAAACCCAAAAAAAAAAAAAATAAAAAAAAATAAAAAAAATTGACGTTAAGCTAGACCGAACCCAGAAGAAAAGAAAAAAAAAAAAGGAAAAAGTTGCATTGATTGACAGCCATAGGACCCATAAATAGTGTGAAAAATATGAGTGATGAAAACTGAGTGATGGTGCCAAATGGGTATAATATTTTTAAGTGATGAGTGATAAGTGATGAGTGAAGAGTAATGAGTGATGAGTGATGAAAATTGAGTGACCAACTTTTTTTATCCAAACAGGGCCTAAAACTCCCAATGGAGGACTTCATTGGTGTACCTCATTAGATCCGCCACAATTGCCTCTTTTCTACGGCAAATCCTATATAATTCAGGATAGTGGTCTGCGAGAGAAGAAGTTCCACACCAATGATCTAGCCAAAACTACACTTTTGATCTATCTCCAATATCATACATAATAAAACGAGATAAAGAGTGCCACCCTTGTCTAATATTTTTCCACAAACTGACTCCATATGGACCAAAGAAAGAGCTAGGACACCAGCCACCCCAATCTCAACCATACTTCACCTCGATCACTTGACGCCATAGAGCATCCGTTTCTTGCCCAAATCACCATAACCACTTCCCTAATAAGGCTACATTGAAAGTTCTCAGGTTCCTAATCCCCAACCCACCTGAAGAGAGCGGAGTACACACCGAAGACCAATCAACCAGATGAAATTTGGGCACATCTTCTAGACCACCCCAGAGAAAGTCTCGTTGAAGTCTAGCAATTCGATTGGTCTCAGAAACAAGAATAGGGAATAAAGAAAGCAAATAAGTAGGAAGATTAGATAGAGTGCTTTTAATTAAAGTGACTCTACCTCCCTTGGATAAATTTAATTTTTTCCAACCTGCTAATTTTCTTTCCATCCTTTCGAGAATTGGATTCCATATTGACCTGTCCTTAAATTTTGCCCCCAAAGGAAGACCCAAGTATTTCATTGGGAGGGACCCTTGGTTGCAGCCTAAGATAGCCACCAAAAGATCCATATCATGAACTGACCCCACAGTCACCAACTCCGACTTACCCAAATTTACCTTCAGACCCGACACAGCCTCAAACCAAAAGAGCACCATATGGAGAATCAGCAAATGATCAATATTAGCATCACAAAAAATTAGAGTATCATCAGCGAAAAGGAGATGGGAAACCATCGAAGGTCTTCCAACAGAAACACCAACACTAAAGCCTGACAAACGACCTTCATAGACAGCCTTATCCAACATTCTACCGACGGCTTCCATAACCAACACAAATAACAAGGAGGACAAATGATCACCTTGCCGCAACCCCCTTGAACTTCCAAAAAACCCATGGGGAGTACCATTAATAAGGATAGAGAAACGAACCGTTGATACACAAAATTAAATCCATCGCCTCCACTTATTAGAAAAACCACAACGCTCAAGCAAGTAAGAAATCTCCAATTCACATGATCAAAGGCTTTCTCTATGTCCAGTTTACATAACAACCCTGGCTGACCAAACTTCAATCTACTATCAAGACATTCATTAGCAATAAGAATGAAATCCAGGATATGCCTATTTAGAACAAAAGCATTCTACGGAGTTGAGATGATCTCTCCTAAAACCATGCGAAGACGACTAGCCAAAACTTTGGCAAGAATTTTATAAACCCCCCCCTAAAAGGCTGATAGGCCGGAAGTCCTTTACTTCCATTTCTGCAGCTTTTTTAGGAGTGAGAGCAATGAAAGTTGCATTCAAGCTTTTTCCAAACTGACCAGTATCATGGAAATGGTGGAACACAGCCATGATGTCTGATTTGAGAATCCCCCAGCAAGCTTGAAAGAAAGCCATCGAAAAACAGTCATCCCCATTAAACTCCTCGATGACATCAAAAATATCAGAATCTTCAAAAGGTCTCTCTAACCAATCCACATTATCCTTAGAAATCCTAGGAAAATCCAAAACATCTGGGAAAGGATGCTGCTCTTGCCGCTTAGAGTATAGGTTCATATAGAATTGTTCAATATGGTCAGCCATCCTATCCTGGTTGGAAGACAAAGCCCCATCAATCATGAGGTTTTCAATACAATTACTTCTTCTATTAAAATTAGCCATCCTATGAAAAAAACCTCGTATTGGAGTTGCCCTCCTTTAAAAACAACACTTTGGACTTTTGTCTCCAGCTAATCTCCTTTAACAAGGCGGCATTCTCAAGATCGGCGCGAAGGGAAGCTTTTTCCAATATCTCCTCTGTTAGAGGTTGATTGTCCTCTTTTACATCAAGAGTATTCAACTTACTCCATAATTGCTGTTTCTTGACCGTGATATTGCCAAAATCTATTTCGTTCCACTTCTTTAGGTCCGATTTTAGAGCAGTCAACTTCTTGGCTAGAATGAAACTAGGAGTCTCTTGAAAATGGTAATTTTCCCACCAGGACTTCACCTTATCTAGAAACACCCCTCTGCCTTCAACCACATATTCTCAAAACGAAAAGGAATTCGCCCTCTTCGATGACTCCCACTCTCCAACAGAATTGGGAAGTGATCAGATAACACCCTAGGAAGCCTTTTTTGGGAGAAGTGAGTGAAGTAATCTACCAAAGCCGGAGAGAAGAGAAACCGATCTATTTTAGAGGCTGAGGTAGAGTTGGACCATGTGAAAAGACCTCCCTCCAAAGGATTATCCATTAGCCCATGAAGAGAAATAAAATCTGAAAAATCATTCATTTTTTTTGATAAGTAATAATGATTCATTGATAAAAAAAGAGAGGAACATAACACCCTAGTATATAGGGAGTATACAGGGGGAGCAAATCAAAAATTAACATTACAAAAGTCAAGAAAATCCGAAAGAGAAGAAAAAGAATGGTTTCTCCACACGGAGAGCCATTCAAGAAAGGATCGGAGAAAAAGAAGCTTGAGATTAGGCATGGAACACTCAACATCTTCAAAGCATCTGCTATTTCTCTCTTTCCAAATACACCACATCAAACAAGAAGGAACGGCCTTCCAAAAATCTCCATTACGATGACGACCAAAAGGACCTTGCCAACAAGCCAGAAGACCAACAACCGACCTAGGCATAACCCAACAAACTCCAAATAAACCGAAAACCATATCCCACAAATCCAAAGCAACCGGGCAATGGAGGAAAAGATGATCAACACTTTCACTATTGCACTTGCACATATA
This sequence comes from Castanopsis chinensis, assembly GCA_032878915.1. NCBI lineage: Eukaryota > Viridiplantae > Streptophyta > Magnoliopsida > Fagales > Fagaceae > Castanopsis > Castanopsis chinensis. Next base: position 45,438,653 of record JAVQMG010000133.1, read on the forward strand.
ACACCAATCTTAAATGCAAATCCTTCTTTTCCTTAAGTTGTCAATTGTCAGACATTTACCCAAGGCTGCGGTCCATACGAGGAAGGCCAATCTAGGGGGAATCTTCTGCTTCCAAATGCTTTTCCAAGGAAAAAACTGATCACTATGGCCAACTAGAAGATGGTAATAAGCACTAACTGTGAACCCTTTACTTTTACAAGGAAGCCAACAACACTTGTCCTCCCCAAACCCCTTTACGAGAGTGCTATAAATGGAATTGATGAAGCTCCTGAAAGCTTCCAATTCACGATTATGCAACTCCCTACAAAACTGTAACTCTCAATGAAGGATTCCATTGGTGTGCCTCAAAAGATCCGCCACACTTGCCTCTTTGCTACGGCAAATCCTAAATAATTTAGGATAGCGGACAGCGAGAGAAGAGGATCCACACCAATGATCAAGCCAAAATTGCACTTTAGATCCATCTCCAATATCAAACATAAAAAATCGAGATAAAGAATGCCACCCCCCGCCTAATATTTTTCCACAAACTAACACCATATAGACCAGAGCAAGAGCTAGAACACCAACCACCCCAATCACAACCGTACTTTGCCTCTATCACTTGACGCCAACGAGCGTCCCTTTCTTGCCCAAATCTCCATAACCACTTCCCTAATAAAGCTGCATTGAAAGATCTCAAGTTCCTAATCCCCAACCCACCTGAAGAAAGCGGAGTACACATCGTAGACCAATCAACCAGATGAAATTTGGGATCGTCTCCAAGACCACCCCACAGAAAGTCCTGTTGCAGTCTAGCAACACGATTGGCCACAGAAGCAGGAATAGGGAATAAGGAAAGAAAATAAGTAGGAAGATTAGAGAGAGTGCTTTTAATTAAAGTGACTCTACCTCCCTTAGATAAATATAATTTTTTCCAACTTGCTAATTTTCTTTCCATCCTCTCAAGAATAGGATTCCAAATTGACTTGTCCTTAAATTTTGCCCCCAAAGGAAGGCCCAAGTATTTCATTGGGAGGGACCCTTGCTTGCAGCCTAAGATAGCCACCAAGAGATCCATGTCAAGAACAGACCCCACAGCCACCAGCTCAGACTTACCTAAGTTTACCTTCAGACCTGACACAACCTCAAACCAGATGAGTACAATACGGAAAATCAACATATGATCAATATCAGCATTGCAAAAAATTAAAGTGTCATCAGCAAAAAGGAGATGGGAAACCATCAAAGGTCTTCCGGCAGAAACACCTACAGTAAAGCCTGACAAACGACCTTCTTGGACAGCCTTATCCAACATTCTACCAAAGGCTTCCATAACCAACACAAATAACAAAGGGGACAAAGGATCACCTTGCCGCAACCCCTTAGAACTTCCAAAAAACCCATGTGGAGAACCATTTATAAGGATAGAGAAGCGAACAGATGAAACATAAAAAGAAATCCATCGCCTCCATTTATTAGAAAAACCACACCGCTCAAGCAAAGAAGAAAGAAAGTCCCTGTTCACATGATCGAAGGCTTTCTCAATGTCCAATTTACATAACAACCCTGGGTGACCAGATTTCAATCTACTGTCAAGACATTCATTAGCAATAAGAATGGAATCAAGAATCTACCTATTTAGAACAAAGGCATTCTGAGGAGCAGAGATGATCTCTCCTAAAACCAAGAGAAGACGATTAGCCAAAACTTTGGCAAGAATTTTATAAACCCCCCCAACAAGGCTGATAGGCCAAAAGTCCTTAACTTCCACTGCTGCAGGTTTTTTAGGAATGAGAGCAATGAAAGTTGCATTCAAGCTTTTTTCAAACTGACCAGAATCATGGAAATGGTGAAACATAGCCATGATGTCTGATTTGAGAATCCCCCAGCAAGCTTGAAAGAAAGCCATCGAAAAACCGTCAGGCCTAGGAGATTTATCTCCATTAAACTCCTTGATGACCTCAAAAATCTCAGAGTCCTCAAAAGGTCTCTCTAACCACACCATACTATCCCCAAAAATACTTGGAAAATCCAACACATCCGAGAGAGGGAGCTGCACTTGCTGCTCAGAGTATAGGTTCATATAGAATTGTTCAATATGGTCAGTGATCCTATCCTAGTTGGAAGACAAAACCCCATCAATCATGAGGTTTTCAATACAATTACTTCTTCTATTAGAATTAGCCATCCTATGAAAAAACCTCGCGTTGGAGTCACCCTCCTTAAGGAACAAGACTCTGGACTTTTGCCTCCAGTTAATCTCCTCTAACAAAGCAGCCTTCTCAAGATCGGCGCGAAGGGATTCTTTTTCCAACTTTTCCTCCTCTGAAAGAGGTTGAGAGTCCTCTTTTACATCTAAGGCATTCAACTTACTCCATAATTGATGTTTCTTGGCTGTAATATTGCCAAATTCAGATTCGTTCCACTTCTTTAGGTCTGCTTTTAGAGCAGCCAACTTCTTGGCAAGAATGAAACTAGGAGACCCATGAAAGTGGTAATTCACCCACCAAGACTTCACCTTATCTAGAAACCCCTCTGCCTTCAACCATATATTCTCAAAACGAAAAGGAATTCGACCGTTACGATGACTTCCACTCTCCAACAAAATAGAGAAGTGATCGGATAACACTCTAGGGAGCCTTTTTTGGGAGAAGTGAGTGAAGTAATCAGCCAAAGAGGGAGAGAAGAGAAACCGATCAATTCTGGCGGCCGAGGAAGAGTTAGACCATGTGAAAGACCCTCCCTCCAAAGGGTTATCCATAAGCCCATGATGCAAAATAAAATCTGAAAAATCGATCATGCAACGAGAGAATCTTCCCACCCCTAACCTTTCTGAAGGAAAGCGGGTGACATTAAAATCCCCTCCCAAACACCATGGTAAATTCCACCAACTGATCAAGCCAGCCAATTCCTCCCACATAGAATGATGCAGCCTATTCCGATTTGGACCATAGATACCTGTGTAGGCCCACTCAAATTGGTCACAAACGTTTTTGAATCTACACGAAATCGAAAAATACCCCATTGCTTCCTCTGTTTTTTCAACCACCCTTCTGTCCCATGAGCAGAATACCACCGGAAGCACCCTCAGAACCCAGATACAACCAATCAATGAAAGGACAACTCCAGAAACTTCTAACAAGACCTCTTGAAACACGTTCCAATTTTGTCTCTTGCAAATAAACGATATCAACCCTCCAATAGCGTAACAAATTACGAACCTTTAGCCGTTTTTCCTTGTCATTCAAACCTCTAACATTCCAAGATAAAATCTTTAAATTCATTGGGAAATTAATAGAGCCCTGTCCTTACCATTATCACTGCGTCTGGAAGAAGCTGAACCATAATTGACAGAGCTAAATAAACCCCTCAATTCCCTTAGCCCTTTCCTCCCTGAGCTCTTCATGGGTTTCTCAGATTTTTCCTTACCATTCCACTGCTGTAACTCAGCTTCGACAGCCAATAGGAATTTGGTTGCTGGTCCTTCCAACCCTTTGAGGGATGTCCCAAGAAAATCATCAAAGCCGCTGAATTTTTCCTGAAACCATTCTGAGTACTTGACCTCTTCCAACAAACTCTCAACAGTCAGAGAGGCTGACCCATCAGACAAATCCCTGGCGCCCCTAGGCAAAGAGAAAGCCAGGGGTTCGACATTAAGAGGAGGCGAAGAATCAGAAAACTGAGAAGCATCCTCAGAAGAAATATTTGACACCCAATCCTCCACCATAACCTGATAGCATTGTCTGTGTGCTCGTGGACGATCCGTTGGATGTCACGGTGCCAGTCCACTTCACTCTCGGGGCACAAGGACTCTTCCGCCGATGCATCGGAGCAACACGACTCAGAGGCGGAGGCGTCAGAGTTGCCGATCACGGAGAGAAGATTCTCGGTGGACGTCGGGATCAATTGTGACAGCGAAAGGTCATCGTCGGACCCATCGCTGCCAACAACTGATGGTTCCGACAATATAAGGTGAGAAGAAGAGGCGGCTTGCAAAGAGAGTTCGTGGGTCAGAAGATGGGGTTTGGGCTTCCAAATATAAAGAGGTTTCTGTTTGGATTTGTCTAAGTGGGGTTTGGGTTCGGAGTAAGGCCGACAGAAGGGAAAGGCTTGGGAGGGCTTTGGGTTCAGGCTGGGCTTTGGGTTATAGGGTTGAAAAGACTTTGGGTTTGGGATGAGTTCTGGGTTAAAAGATTGAGAGGGCTTTGGGTTTGAAAAAGAATTTGGGTTATAAGATTGAGAAGACTTTGGGTTTGGAATGGGCTTTGGGTTAAAGGCTTGGGAGGGCTTAGGATGTGAAATTAGGTCAATTGTAGGGGAAAGGGGCTTAAAAGAGGCAGTGGGGTTAGAGTTAGAAGCTTGGCCCAACTCAAGGTCCACCTCAGAAACTGTGGACCTGCTGATCTCCCACTTACCGTTAGGCCCACGGACCAACCTGATAAAAAGGTCCAAATACACCCACCTTCACCTTCAGTACCATCTGATAAGACCTTTGTCCCTATCAGAGCATTTTCCTTCCCAAGACTGCTCTCGCGAGAATCCCGGGTCTGAGAACCCAACTTTGCAGAGATAGATTTCCGAGAATCCAGCAATAAATGCTTAGGATTCACAGAATTGCGAGGAACCTGGGACTGGGCATACTCCACCGCCGCAGCCTGGTTGAGAGTTTTGGGTTCACTTCTCCGGCCATGCACCACCGCTGCCACAAAGGATTTAGAAGCTTTATATTCAAACCCATGAAAAAGCTTTGGGGGTGGATTAGTGGCAAGTGGTGCCGGCGCTATCGCCTTCCTCAAGTGACCGCCAAAACCTCTCCAACCACTGTCGACTTTTCCTTTTGGAACAACTATAAATCCTTTCCGACGGCCATGTAAAAGTTCTGAAATCATAAGAAAAGACCCGTGGACGTTGGAACCTAATTGAAGGATGAAAACTGTCTCTCCATCTCTGACAGTTCACGCAAGGTGACCAGGGGCCTCCGTAGAGATCAGGTCATCCATCAAAGATAACAGTCTTTTAGCACTCTCCTTGCCCATGAACACTGATCGTAAAGAATTTCTACCTCTCTCAAAGATACGTAATAGGAAAAAAGAACCCCCTTCTTCAACAGAAAACTCAAAAGATTTTGCCTCAATGAAGAAAGATAAAGAGCCACCCATGATAAACAACTCTCTTAGAACAAGTGAAAAGGTTAAAGGAAGAAATCTTGTGCATATGAATAAAACAAAATTCCACTCTTTGACACCCTCATATTTCACATCCCCTATAATAGGAATTCCAAGATACTGACAATGCAAGCGGATTTGATGTGTTCTTTAGTGCAATCCTGAAAAATCATTCATGCAGCGAGTGAATCTTCCCGCCCCTAACCTCTCCGATGGAAAGCGGATGACATTAAAATCACCTCCCAAACACCAAGGCAAATTCCACCAACTGTTCAAGCCTGCCAATTCCTCCCACATAAATTGACGCTTCTTGTTAAAATTTGGGCCATAGATACCTGTGAAGGCTCGCTCAAATTGATCACTGACGTTTTGAACCTACACGAAATTGAAAAATGGCCCACTGCTTCCTCTATTTTTTCAACCACCCTTTTGTCCCACAAGAGCAGAATTCCATCGGAAGCACCCTCAGAACCCAAATATAACCAATCCATATAAGGACAACTCCAAATACTTCTAACAAGTCCTCTTGTAACCCATTCCAATTTTCTCTTGCAAACAAACGATATCAGCTCTCCAAGAGCGTAAAAAATTACGAACCTTGAGCCGTTTTTCCTTGTCATTCAAACCTCTAACATTCCAAGATAAAATCTTCAAATTCATTGGGAAATAAATAGAGCCCTGTCCTTACCATTATCAATGTGCCTAGAAGAAGCTGAACCATAATTGACAGAGCTAAATAAACCCCTTAATTCCCTTATCCCTTTCCTCCCTGAGCTCTTCACAGCTTTGTCAGTTTTTTCCATAATATCCTTCTGCTGTAACTCAGCTTCAACAGCCAACAGGAATTTGGTAGCTGGCTCTTCCAAACCTTTGAGGGATGTCCTAAGAAAATCATCAAAGCCACTGAATTTTTTCTGAAACCATTCTGAGTACTTGTCCTTTCCCAGCAAACTCTCCACAACCGGAGTTGCTGACCCTTCAGATTTTTCCTTGACGCCCATAGGCAAAGAGAAGGCCAGTGGTTCAACACTTAGAGGAGGCAAAAAATCCGTAAACTGAGAAGCATCCTCAGAACATATATCTGATACCCAATCCTCCACACTAACATCAACCCCTTTTTCCAGTTCTGAATTTATCTCCATAGGTTCCGATGACACCCCTGGTACCATCGCCAACTGGGTCGACTCATCCACTTCAACAACGACATCTCCCGGTGGCAAAGAAATATGAATCAGGACTGCCACCCTCTTCCCATCTTGTAATTCAAGAACCCACTGCTCAGAATTCCTCCATTTCCTGATGGCGTCGTCTGTGTACTCATGGATGATCCGTTGGATGTCACGATGCAAGGCCACTTCACCATCGGAGCACAAGGACTCATCCACCGAAGCATCGGAACAGCTAGACTCAGCTACGGAGGCATCGGAGTTGTTGAGCATTGAGAAAAACTTCTCGGTGCTTGTTGGTTCCATGTGGGACAGCGACTATCTCATCGCTACCAGTTTCTGCTGTTGCCGACGATATTAGTTGGGAGGGAGGGGCTTGCGAGGAGTAAAAAGATTGTGGGTGAGGCTGAGATTGAGTCAAAGAGGGCTGGGAAGGCTTGGATTTCCATATATAAGAAGGTTTCTGTTTGGGCTTTGAGATAGAGGTAGAGGCTGGGTCAATTGAAGGTGAGAGGGCTTTGGGTTTGGACAGGATTGAATGGGCTTTGGGTTAGAGGCTTGAAAGGGCTTTGGGTTTGGAATTTGGTTAACCGGAGGGACATGTTTGGGCTTAAAATAAACAGAGGGCTTTGGGTTAGATGCTTGGCCCTTAGAAAGGACCACCTCAGTTACTTTGGACCGGCTGATCCCCCACTTACCACTAGGACCACGATCCAGCCTAATAAAGAGTTCCAAATTCACCCCACCATCACCTTCAGTACCACCTGAAGAGAAATTCGCCCCTATTAGAGTATTCTCCTTCCCAAGACTGCTCCTGCGAGAATCCTGGGTCTGAGAACCCAGATTTGCAAAGTTGGACTTTTGAGAGTCCAACATTAAATGTTTTGGATTCACAACGTCGCAGGAATCCTGGGTCAAAGCATACTCCGCCGCTGCTGCTTGCCTGAGAGTTTTGGGTTCACTTCGACGGCCTTGCTCCACCGCTGCCACAAAAGATTTGGAGGCTTTATATTCAGACCCAGGTAGAAGCTTAGGGGGCAGGTTAAAGGCAAGAGTTCCTGGAGCTATCGCCTTCCTCAAGTGACTACCAAAACCTCTCCAACCACAGCCCAATTTTTCTTCCGGTACTACTAAGAAACCTTTCCGTCGGCCATGTAAGAGTTCTGAAATCATAAGAAAAGAGCCATGTGCATTGAAACCCAATTATAGAATAAAAACTGTCTCTCCATCTCTAACAGTTTCGTGAAGTGGCCAGGGGGCTTGGTGGAAATAAAATCTTCCATCATAGATAACAGTCTCTTTGCACTCTCTTTGCCCATGAACACTGATCGTAATGAAACTCTGCCTCTCTCGAAAACACGTAAAAGGAAAAAGGAACCCCCTTCTTCAACAGAAAATTCAAAAGATTTAGACTCGACAAAGAAAAATAAAGAGCCACCCATGACAAAGAATTAAGGAAACAGAAGAGATAGAAGAAATTTTATGGCTGATTCAAGGTAGCCAGGCCTTAGAAGTGTTATCATTGAAGCACCATCTCATAGAGTTAATATTTTCACATACTCATAGTGTGTGGTGAAAGCATGTTGCACAACAATATAATATTTAAGTTTCAGTTATCATTTTATGACTTGAATCATTTTCTTTTCCTTCATCTTCATATCCCAAGTCTTCCTATTGCTCTTTATGATTCACTATATACACGTTGTAGATTTGATGCTCTTATCACTTCCATTTAGCTTATAAGTAACCTCATTGAAAAAACAAAAAGGAGTGCAACCTATGTACACAGGAAGTATAAAGAAACTCCTGGTACAACCACCAGAAGTTTGTTAAAAGGCACAAGACAAAAGCATATGACAGTATAGTCATAGGTCCCAGTTTGTTTCTAGCCATTTCCTTTTCCGTCTGTATATAAATCAAATTAAACAAGACCCGCATGGATTATTCTTTGACAAAAAATTTATATCTACAACTCCATGTATTCAAATCTGGCTAAATGGCAACCATTTCTTTAGCGCTCCTTGCCATGCTTAAGATTCTAATTCCTATTATTCTGTGGCTCCTGAAAAATTTTCCTTTGCTGTCCCCTTATCTAGTTTTTGTAGTGAAAGTGAGACAGTTAAAACCTATCTGGGTTCTTTTCAGATTTCCAATCCTGAAGGTGGGTGGTTTTGTTGGAAGGGAAGGGAGTTAGGGGCTTGGATGAATATAAAATATGGAATTGGGGCCACATTTAATGTACAAAAAATCTTGGGGGACCTGCAGGACAGTTTTTAGGATTTGACCTTTTATGGGGTAGGGAGTTTTAATATGGTCCCCCTAGGCTCAACATGGGTCAGCCCCTGGTGGTTTATAACCACTGTTTTCGTTGTCATTAAGTCTTAAAGTTTTTGGCCTCTCCTGAACGTTTAGTTTCCTTTTAATTTAACAATGACTGAGATTTTGTTTATATTTATTTTTATTATTCATTTTTTTATTTATAGTTTAGATAGACAAGACATGCACCTTTTAGATTTTTTATTTATTTTAAAAAAGCTAAAGTTTTTTAATCAGAGTAAGGATGATGCTTTATTAAGTAACTAAGTACCCTTGGGAGCTTGAAGTGGACTTGGGATTTTGTTTAATGGGCTTCAGTGAATCCTCTTTTTTGAATGTGGCAGACAAAAAAAAAAAAAAAAAAAAAAAGAAGAAACCTTCTGGTCCTATGAGCACTGTCCCACATTGCTAAAGAGGGAGTAAATGCTTTATTGTAGCCTTTAATATAACTTCTTGTTTATTGGAACCATTGAATTTTGAATATGGTAAAGCTGCATTCGAGGTTGGGGAATTAATCCTTTGATACCCATCACAATGGCTCTATTTGCAATTTTCCTATATTTTTTTATGGATATTTATAATGTAACTCGAGTGATGAAATAGTATCTCCCTCCAATATTATAATGATATTTATCATTTTCATTATTATTTATACATTTTCACTAGTATGTTTAGCCACTAATATTGTACTGCACCTTCAGGGTCTAATAAGCGGGTCTGCTGAATTAAGAGAGCAGGCAGCATTGGGTCTTGGGGAGCTGATTGAAGTAACTAGTGAGCAAGCTTTGAAGGAATTTGTCATCCCAATAACGGGGTATGTACCATGGAATGTTGAGGATATAGATTGTATCCTAAATCTTGTTTATATCGTTTGTTCAACTCCGTTTCTCATCTTAAGCTATGAGGTCATCTGCCACGTCCCCTGAAAATTTGAGCAATTAATTCACTAAACTATTGTGTTATTTGCAATGTCCCACTATTGAGTTTCTCCTTTTCTATTATGTTTAACCTTAATATTCATTAATTACAATTCGTACCATGTGTATATTTTTCGGTGTATTTTTCCACTATCGTGTGATAAACGTGTGATATTGAGGTTAAGTATGATGGGAATTGGAGGAATTTAAACAGTGGGGGATGTTGCAACTAATCAGACTTTAAGGGGCTGGTAGTTCAATTTTAAATTTTAGGGAGAACATTGCAAATTACTTTAATTTTTGTTGGGAAACTGTAGTTATACCTATGTTGCATAAAGCATTATCCTCTGTGGATGAACGTGCTTATGTTATATACTCATTGTTTCTCCCTGTGTGGCTTGTTATGTATTTTTTTTTTTTTGAGGTAAAAGGTAAAAAGGCTTGTTATGTTTGACTTAAAATAAATGGTGCACACTAGCTGTTCTATATGTTACATGTTTCCCATGGTTGTGCTAAGACATTATTCTTGTGGAAACTGATTGTGGCTGTTGAATGTTTACTTCTACAGGCCTCTTATCCGGATCATTGGTGATCGGTTCCCCTGGCAGGTGAAGAGTGCCATTTTGTCTACTTTAAGCATCATGATAAGAAAAGGTGGGATGTCCTTGAAACCTTTTCTTCCTCAGCTTCAAACAACATTTGTCAAATGTCTACAGGATAGTACAAGGTTCGCTGGATGTACTCAACTATTCTTTTTTTTTTTGCTACTTGGTTCTTCTATCTGTAATATGACTATTATATCCTAGGCACAGGTGACATGCTCCGTTGTAGATTTTGTTGATACCCTCTCTTTTTTAATGTAATTCTACTTGGGACACTACTCTATTCCAAAACTATCTTATTACTTATAAAACAGATGAGTATTAGATCTGCTTATCCAAAAAGAAAGAGTATTATGTCCTCTGTTTTTGGGTGCTGTACACATTCATAGATGCTTCTGTTGTGACATTGACAATGGTTTTTTATTTTATTTTTTTTATGAACGTGATATTGACAATGTTGTTATATAACATGAAGTAGACATTATTTACCTTGATTGCTTATTGAGTTTGATTTAGTTTGCCCTAATAAGAGTAGAATGTAATCACTTGCGTGCATTATTTACCTAATTTACATGCTTTATTCTTTGGTTACTTATTAGATTGTATTTGAGTGCAGAACTGTTCGTTCAAGTGCTGCCCTAGCTCTTGGAAAGCTCAGTGCACTCAGTACCAGGGTTGACCCTTTAGTTGGTGACCTCCTGTCCAGTTTGCAGGTGAGGATTGTCATTTTTTAATCACACTGCATGTTGAATTTAAAGCTGGATTATGTAATGCTGCTGGTTTTTGACTTTTAGGCATCAGAAGGTGGTGTTCGGGAGGCCATTCTAACTGCTTTAAAAGGTGTCATAAAGCATGCTGGGAAGAGTGTGGGCAGTGCTGTTAGAAGCCGTGTCTTCATTCTCCTAAGGGATTTGATTCATAATGATGATGACCAAGTTCGGATATCTGCTGCAAGCATATTGGGCATCATATCACAGGTATTTTTTGTACAATATAAGGAATTTTTAAAACTAATTCTGTTGGGTCTAAATTTTTGTTAACATTTCTCTGAAAATGAGAGAGAAATTTTGTTAACGTTTCTCTAAAAATGAGAAAGAAATTAAATATTTTTAGGGTTTTTTACTGGGTATTATCCTTACTAATCTTTAATGGTAATTCAATACTGCTGCCACCAATATGGTGCCTGTATTGTTCTTTTTTATTCCTGTACTTGATTGCTAGTTGCTGCTTCTTTATACAGGCCATTTCCATAGAACATTCTAGTGATCTGATATTGATTTGTCATTTAACCTTTCTTTACTGATATCACAGTATATGGAAGATGCTCAGCTGACTGACCTGCTCCAGGAACTGTCGAGTTTGCTCTCATCTCCTAGTTGGTCTGCAAGGCATGGTTCGGTACTCACAATCAAATCCATGCTCAGACACAATCCCACTGCAATTTGTATGTCTCCATTCTTCCAGTCTATAGTAGACGACCTTAAGGAAACCTTGAAGGATGAGAAGGTATATATTCCTATGCTGTTACATTTAATGATTTTACTTTTGCCTAATGTTAACACTTTCTGTCAAACAGTTCCCTCTTCGTGAAACATCAACGAAGGCTTTGGGAAGGCTTGTACTCCATCAAATTCAACACGAACCATCGAGCAGCACTGCACATCTGGATATTCTTTCATCTGTGGTATCTGCTTTGCATGATGACTCCAGTGAAGTGAGAAGAAGGGCATTATCTGCTCTAAAAGCAGTTGCAAAAGTATGTGGTTAAGATTTTGTAATCCTGCATTGAAATTATGTGCTGTATCATGTGGATTTCATTGGAATATTTACACTTTATATGTGGCAAATTGCATTGCAGGCAAATCCATCAACCATTTTGGCCCATATTTCTGTTATAGGCCCCTCCCTTGCTGAGTGTTTGAAGGACGGAAGTACTCCAGTGAGACTTGCTGCAGAAAGATGTGCTCTGCATGTCTTCCAATTGACGAAGGGTATTTTCTTCTGTTCTTTATCTTTTTATCTCACGCTGCACACTTTTTCCTTGGATGACCCATCAACAATAAATTGAGCAAGTTCTTCACTGTTGTTTTGATCATTCAAAAGGGAAAGTGTTATTAATTGTCTAATAAGTTTCTTTCCATGATGTTAATTGGTGGAACAAAGAAGTGCTATTCGTCAATTTGGTTGTTTATGTTTCCAGGTACAGAAAATGTTCAAGGTGCACAGAAATTTATAACAGGCTTGGATGCGAGACGACTATCAAAGTATCCTGAACTGAGGTATATAGCTTCAAATACCTATTGCATCTATATTCATTTGTTCAAATGTACAAATTGAATGGAATAAATGTTTTTTTTTTTCTTTTCTGGTGGGCACAGTTAATTGTTAGGAATTTGTTTTTGCTCTCAAATATATAATTCCTATGTTTGTGGAATTCTTTCCCTATCAAAAAAAGTTTTTGAAATATTTCTTTAATGCTATTGCTCATTTTTGTATTCTTCATAATATTTTTTGGGGTCTGGTTTCCATTATTTTCCGATGATATTGTCTCAAAATGTGCTAAATCTTTAAATAATCTTCTCATGTGAGTTAATAACTTAATATAGAAATGAAAGAAGATTAGGGGTCCATGAAATGAAAACAGAAAAATGGGTTTATAGCAGATACGAAGTGCTAGGAAGCACGGACACGGGCACTGGTATGGGAGTCTCAGAAGAATGGTTTGCTGTAATTGGATGCTAGACAGTGATTGGAAAAAAAAGTAAAAAGAAAATGGATATTGTCTCCCTTGCCTTTGGAGGAAACCCTGATGCAGATACCTTGGTTATAGTGAGATGCATCAGACTAATAATTGGAAACCTCTGTAGAGAACAACAATTTGGACCAAATGGCATAACTTTCCCATGAAAATGGTGAGGAGGCCCTGGAGGACAAGGTCATGGGTTCAGTCTTGTATGGGTGTATGGCATGCACCTATAATCGAAGAGAGAATAAAATGTGGATCGGTTTTTTCAAATGAAACAAGAGACAGGATTGAATCCAGATATCTGGATAAAAAATGTGGGATTGGCTTTTTTATTTATTTATAAATATATTATAGAGAGTATGTAACATATTATGAACAGGGAATTCCCATTACTAATGAGCATGTGGAGGGGTGTATTCTGTAGGCACAGGACTATTGTGCATAAAGAACACTGCCAACCTTTAAATAGCTATGTTTAACATGGGAAAGGTGTGCTATATAGCTGTAGTTTTGCAATGAAAAATGGCATATGGATTACCAAGGCATTGCAACCATTGCGTCAAACATCTTTTAAGTTGTATGCTAAACCTTTAGGTTGATTGATTAATCAAAGGTTACCTAGTATTAGCCTTATGTAACTTGTGCCAAATTCACTGTCATGGCCCTTAACATGGGTACCCAATATAGCGCTAGAAGTACATACATGGTATATATGCCATAGATGTGCCAGTCGACATGCATACTTGTGCTATGGTACTGTTATTGTGTGTCTATTGCAAGGGGATTCAGCGAAGCATAGATGTGCCAGTGGACGTGTGCTTGCTTAAAAGTTATGCCCATTTTTCTGCGTTTTACCAATTTCATTTTGCCTTTTTTTTTTTTTAAATTTTTTAATATGCATTAAAATTTGTGGTTTACATTCGCTGATTGGTGGAATATTAAATGCAGTGATGACAGTGAAGACAGTGAAGATGACTCGGCAAGTGGCTGATAATCAATTCTTAGCTGAGCCTACTTAAATTTTAGTTCTTCACGAGTGTAGGTATGGGGAATTTTATCTAATTGCGAAGTCAGTTGCCAGAGTTTGATAAGGATCTTCTGTTTAATATAGATACACATATACACGGTTAGAGGCGTGATACCCAATTTTTGCTAACCTGGGTGTTGCGATGTCAATTTCTTGTGACTCGGATTTTGACAATCATATGTACAAAAATGAGGGCAAACAGTGGCTTGATTTTTGTTTGGCAGTTGTATTTGTTATGTTAGTTTTGAGTTGCTATTTAAAGAATGTCTTCTTGTAATTGTATCCACTCCATAATTTCAAATAGTGAAATATTTATTTTAAATAGAAGCATGTTAACTTACAGGTTAGTATACAACATGATATAAGTTTTGTTGGGCCAAATAATGAACATGCAACCATTCAGGAATTAGAATCGTTGAATAATATTATTATACAACTCAAAACAACAGAAAGGAGACCATTGAAAAGTCTCATGTAACAAGTCTTGTTATTGCACCAATGCAAACATTCCTCCAATTGATTCTGAAATATAGCACACAGAAAGAGTCACTAGTAACTAATGGCCTGTTTGGAAGTTTAGAGAGGGAGGAGAGTAGTGGGAAGGAGAGTAGAAGGGAATGGTTATCATTCACCATGTTTGGATGTTTTTAAAATTAAGTAAGGGGGAGGGGAGTAATTAGTCTTTTCATTTGTAATTTTGTTAATATAATAAGGGTAAATTTGGTAATTTATTTGGTGAGGGGTTAGAGGAAGTTGAAACCCCTCTAAACCCCTCCAAACTCCCCCCCTTCCTCCCTTAAAAAACTCTCAAACTAGGTAATTGAACTACTCTCCCTCCCTCTACTCTACTCTCCCTTCTTTTTTTAACTCCCAAACAAGCCATAAGTGCATAAAGAATAATGTTGAATAAGATTCTCTCAAATAAAATAAGTAGGTGATTTGAAGCTGAAAAGCTAATATTTAACAAAAATAATAATAATAATAATAATAATAATAACCCTTGTTATGTTTGTAGTACAAATTATGAATGCCTATCGATAAGCAATAATCATAGATTAGTTATGTGTATCTTAAAGCTGATATAACTGCCGTTTAAATATATTACGCATTGAAAGAGGTGGATAAATTTGCCCACTATAATGGCAATTTACTGCTCTACTAATTATTTAGAAAATTTGCAATTACATGGATCAGTGCATGTAATCAATGTCCACTATAATGCCTAATAGTTTTGTTTATTTAATTTTTATTCATTTATCAACAAGGCACAATATTTGTAGCTTACTAGTTTAGATTTAGTAAAATAGTACATTCAGACTTTTCACGCGCATCATGTTTAAGGACTCGTATCATGTTAAAAGAGAGTGAGGGTGTCACTTAACAAAAGTTTCTGTTTTTGTTTAGTTTTTTTTTTTTTTTTTTTTTTTTTTTTTTTTTTTCTCTGGTTTTTGGCTTGTAAAGTTTTCTTGCGCAAATTGATTATTGGTAGGGGTGTCCTTTTAATTTTTTGCAATGATCTAGGCATGATTTAACAAGATATATTGGTTCATTTACATACGCTGGTTTGTTGATGTAGTTTTCAAAAGAGTTCACAATACACCGTAAAAGGCTTCGACCGCTTAATTTTTAAAACGATTTTGATTTTCGATGACAATGCAACCATGAAGTAGAAAGGAAGGTTTTCTCGTTTAGTGAGATTAATAAGTACTGGAATTGGCAAACGGTTAAGGATATGAGAATTTGTCTGTGTTTCAACAAGAATAGGAATAATTAACACAATCACCCTTAGCGGAAGTTATTTTGTGAAATTCTTATCCATTGATTCTATCTCACTATGATTGAAACTGTAAATTTTGTACTATATAAATAATTGAACGATTATAAAAGTATGAAGTTAATATATATATATATATATATATATATTTATTTATAAATTATTGATTCTTAATCGTAACTTTTGGAAATATGAAAAATTCTAAAATAAGTGCCATGTAATTTTTTAAGTTGTCGTTTCCCTAGGGTCATTAGATTTCAATGTAAGTTTTAGGTTAACACGTAATTTTTTGCAAAAGTAATGCATTCCTATAACAATGCAATACGTAGGGGTGACTAGGGCAGACCAATAATCACAATATATTATATCAAATACTGTCTTTTTATAATTTTTGAAAGCTAAAATATTAAAATACTGTCTTTTTATAAGTTTTGAAAGCTAATATATTCAAATATTGTCTTTTTATAAGTTTTGAAAGAAGTTTTCGATTCACAAAGCATAAGAAACAAATGATCATATTAGAGTATGTAGTGTTCAAATTGCCTTACCTTGAGTTTATTGAGAACTTATTTTGTTGAGAACTTATAGACAATAAAAATTCTATCAAATTATAATGAGATATAAAATTTGAAATCAATAGAATAAACTGAAATCCATCATGTTGAAATTTATTTAAAGTGAATGTATTACTCAAATCTTAAATAAGGTAAAATGCTATATGGTAAAACATTTGTCTAATCAAAATTATATCTAATTGGATTGTTCTTTAAAATGTTTATGTCTAATAAAATAAGAAGGATTGAAAATTAAGTGGATTAAAAAAAAAAAAACCTGAATGATTGATTATGATATTGAGATACAACTCAGGCTGCCCTTGTTTGTGTGCACTACACCCACCCATATGAAAAGTTGACAATTGGAATGTATGTGCATGGATCAGGATCGGATCGTGTCATCATTGGAGTGACTGCAATGCATGATTTTTTTAGATAGAGAGTTTCAACTTATCAAAAAAGCGCTCTGTGAGGGCATTATTGCCTTTGAAGTGTGCTTTTTTTAAGAAACCCATTTGAGAATAATAAAGACAAACATTATTGTAAATAATTGGTTTTGGAAAATCCATTTGAGAACATAAATATATAATTTTTTCATTTGCAGCACATGTTTATTATATTGAAAGGGAAATGAAGAGGGTTAAAGATGGTAATTCATGATCATGAATGAAGTTTAAAGCATTTATATAGTTTTATAGATAACCTGATGTGTAGGTGCCTGAGCTGACTTAATTTATTTATTAGAAACCAAAACCTTTTGTT
The DNA here is from genome assembly GCA_032878915.1 of Castanopsis chinensis. Lineage (NCBI taxonomy): Eukaryota > Viridiplantae > Streptophyta > Magnoliopsida > Fagales > Fagaceae > Castanopsis > Castanopsis chinensis. Next base: position 45,455,664 of record JAVQMG010000133.1, read on the forward strand.
TTTTGATTTGTTTTGTTTTGTTTTGTTTTTGTTTTTTTTTTTTTTTTTTTTTTTTTTTTTGCTTTTTAAAAAAAAAAAAAAAAAAAAAAAAAAAAAAAACAAAATGCGTTTCCCTCCTTTCTTGGGCATTCAGAAAGCATATAACTAAATACTCCATTAAAAATAATTTTGTATAAAAAAAGGTTCAAGATAAAATCCAAGATTAAATTGGACAAGGATAAATAAAACTATGGGCACGTTACACTTAAAAATTCAATTTGACCTAATTAAATAATTCAATTTCATGTTTCAACCAATTTAAAGTAATATAAGAACTGTCCTCAAGTAAGTATCTAACAATCTTCTATAGGAAATTAATAAAATAAATAGCAATTGTATCTTCTGGATCCACCAAAATAATACAAATCTACCATTATAGAGTTTCAAAATCAACGAATTGTGTAGAATAAACAATTTATTTCTCAAAATGTAAAGCCTGAAACAATAAAATGACATAAGTTAAAACCCAAACTTCATTCATTGTAGCAGTAGTTCAGTACTGGAAATATAAGGCCAGTAGAAGCATGCAATTTGAAGCCCAACGGTGCCATTAACAACTTGTTACAATCCAAGTTTCTCACATTGAATAAAAGAAAGGGCTACCATCATGGGAGTGGAGTCTTGGTCTGAAGGCAATTTTTGCACGTTACAACAAAATGTATTTTTAGCGACAAAATTTAGTGAGAAAATATTTTTCGTCGCTAAAAGCTTACATATAGCGATGACATTTAAATTTCATCACTAATAATAAATAAATAAATAAATAACTTTTAGTGACGAAACAATCCGAAGAGGCCCACCACAATTGATTCGAATGGCTAAAAAATTTAAAGGCTCAAAATGTAATCGGGCTTGGATTGAGGCCTACCACAATTAATTTATACAGATGAGTGTCGGACCAACAGTTGGATTGCTCTACAATAATTCTAACTCAAAGACGAAAATATGGCAAGAGGTTGGTACTAATTATGATTACAAAGGGTAAATTTGTTAATCTTGTCGTCTTCGGACTGGTTGAGGACCCTTTTACACTTGAGAAAATACAAGTATGAGTGCTCTTTTCTTTCAATTTAATAATTTGACTCTCTTTCTTCTAACTCCGATACCTATTTACTGGAGCACAATTAATTTACAGAGATGAGTGTCGAACCACCAGTTGGATTGCTCTACGATAATTCTAATTCAAAGACGAAAATATGGCAAGAGATTGGTACTAATTATGATTACAAAGGGTAAATTTGTTAATCTTGTCTTCTTTGGACTGGTTGAGGACCCTTTTACACTTGAGAAAATACAAGTATGAGTGCTCTTTTCTCTCAATTTAATAATTTGACTCTCTTTCTTCTGACTCCGATACCTGTTCATTGGGGATCTCGTGCCTTTTATAATAGCCTCCTTCTAAACTTGACCCTCCACTTGCATGGCTGTTGATTCTCCATCAAAATATTTGTCCTATCCCTACTTTTGGGGTCATGTTGAGCAAGTAATAGGCTGTGCTGACATTATTCTGGTGTCATTCAACCATTAATGCGGCTGGCATGGTTGGTGTAATGCATTCAATGTAGAGATGATGGTAGCTTTTCCGGGAAGTTTCCTCTTCTTCTTATCCACCCTAACTAGCGTTACTTTCTTCGGACCAAGACCTTCAACCTCTTGTAGATTCCTTCTCACTTTCCTCGAGCTGTCCTTGTTTGAGCACCTTCCTCGAGCTAATTGCTTTTTCGGCCAAATATCGTTTTCGGCCTTCTTGGGCCTACTTGGATTCGGTGGGTTGATAGTTGGGCCTTTAGACTCCTTGGATCAGGCCCAATGGGACTAATCTTTCTAGCCTCCCACAAATGTCTTTATGTAATTGAATCCACTTCATATTTTTGGAGCGTAGTTAAAAGGGTGATGCCAAGGACAGTAGGCAAATTGCTTGGATGCTGGCAAGAAAAGTTTGGTTGGTCTGAGAGTAGTAAAATTTTGAGGGCTGTTACATTGTGCCTTATGTGGAAAATTTGGAATGGTATAATTGTTGGACTTTTGAAGTTGGACTTTCTCACATTGGGATTAAATTTCTGTCGTTCATGTCTTTATTTAACTGGACTAATTCTTTAGCCAGTTTACTGTGACCATTCTCTTCCTTTTAATAAAATGAGATGTAAAGGAAATTAGAAGTTATGTGATTTTTTTTATAAACTAGATGTTATGTGACTTTGTGAAGAAAAAACTGGAGAGTTTACAGTGTAGATGGCCATGCCTTTTTTTTTTGTTTACAGTGTCTTATTCATTTCTAATATTTACATGACTGACAGGGTGTATGCATTGGCCTAAGTGAAGTAATGGCCAGTGCTGGTAAGAGACAGTTATTGAGATTCATGGATGGGCTGATCCCTAGTATTCGGACTGCCCTTTGTGATAGGTATGTTTCACTTCTTTGTGATCTTCAAAGTGATAAAGTTGAATATATAGTTGTATACGAACTTTGTAATTATTTGTACCTTTGAACAGCATGCCTGAGGTTCGTGAGTCAGCATGCTTAGCATTTAGTACTCTCTACAAGGTGATTGATCTATTTTCTGTTCTTATTGTTTACCCATTTCTCATTGTTTTGGATGTTTGTGTCCTATTAGTGATTGATATTATCCACAGTAATGTAACACCATCTTATAACTGATATCTTATTAGGAAATCCAATCTGCAGGATCGCATAAGCATGCAAGTGTACCTTGCTTTGGTTATAACAAGTGTGGTTCACTTTTGAGTTTGTACAAATAGGCAAAACCATTTTAATAAGTTTTATTTCTCTTTTAAAATCTGTAATTACTGAATTTGATCTAACATGGGTTTTTGTAGGGCTAATAGTTTGTAAAAAAGGTTGTGATGCAGATAGAGAGACATGTGAAGAATGCAAGTTTCACATTTGTTATTTATGCTTCAATTTTCTCAAGCTGATTAGCATAATAGAGCTAGAGTATGAGATGAAAATATGCTGAATATCCAATCTACACGAATAGTGCCAATCTTTCTTTTTATTAAAAAGGTATTAGGCATGTTAGTGACAAAAATTTGCTAAATATCTAATCCACACAGATCTCAAACTGTTGATATATGCTGTTCGACCGGTTGAGCTAAGTGAATTTCGATTGCCCACTCTATCGATACTAACCTTATGGTAGCTCTTTCACTTTTTATTTTTTGGCTCCACTTACTTATTAGTTATTTAATGACTTAGAAAGTCATTTTAATCCAACCTCTAGGTTGCCTCCTCCGAGACCCGATAACAAAGCCGCAATTCATTTGATTTCATACTTAATGATTTATGTTTAATTACTTGACATAGTGGTTAACTCTGATACCAAATGTTACGAACTCATGGATAGAACTCATCCTTGAAAACCGGCTTGCAAGAGGAGGGTATTTAAGAGTTTATAAACACATAGTTAAACTTCTAATTATTTATATGGAACACTAAGATCATAACATTATTATTATTATTAATGATCCGTTCACCTGAAATTATCAATTGATTTGAAGAGCAACTTTTTTAATAATATTAATTCAAATAAATCTTAAAAATAATTCCAATTTCTCTTTCACCTAAAGTTAAATAGTTCATCAAATATGGAAGTTATCAGTGAATATAAATATCAAAATTATCAATCATATTTGGAAATTATGGGATTTGAATTAATGCAAAATGTTTATCAATCAGTAAAAAAAATGTTTATTCAGCATTTAGATAAAAAAACCTGGGAAAAAAAGAAAAAGAAAGAGATTTTACTATCTTGATAATACTATTGCTTAATTTATAGATAATATCATCATTGTTTATGCTCTGCTAAGTTTTCACCTTAAAATTTTATTTTTATATATTGTTAGATTCCACGAGTTTGAGTTTGAGTTTGAGTTTGGAAATTGATGTGATATACGATGTAGATTTTGTGTTTCCACTACAGCACCTAAGTGCAATGCCTTCCTTGGCTCTATGTTTTGCCATTGAAAGTCATCGATGGCAACAAAGGCGTCAATATTTGCATTTTATAACCTATGGATTCCAAACACTTTTATTGATGATTCAATCCAAGAAATTTTAGGGAGCTACAACGATTTATGCCGCACCACAAAAACTCTTTTTAATTGCATTTCTATAGACCTCAAATTTGTACTTTGTTTTTTTCAATTGCTGTACAGTTTTATTATGTTTTTTATCTATATTTTTAGTCTGCTAATTCGTACAAGTTCAATCTTAATTTGTTGTCTATGTATTAAGATGGAACATGTAAAAACACCTTTTGTAATTTATATAAGTGAATTTTTGTAATTGATATAGACATAAAATCAAGAAGAGAGACAAATAGAGGAGCCTTTTTAAGTTGCTTGGGAAATTCATAGTCTGTCAACTTAAGTCCAGTACTAGTATTGATGCTTTGTTTTCATATATAATTTTATAGTTTTCTTTTTAAAATAAAGATTTATTTTGAGACATTCTTTCTTTACATCCAAGTCCTTATGATATTTATGTAAAATATTCAAATACATGTGAATGGTGATTCCATAGACAAATGCGATTGGTGATACAATACTAGAATTAGTAGGGAAATTATGAGTTTAGAAAATTTTCTTTTAAAAAAACTAATACTTACACATAAATGGTTTGGTAATTAATTGAAGTATCAAGACATTAAAAAAAAATCATAGAGATTATCATAAAATATATAATTTTAACCTTAAAAAAAAAATTTAACCCTAGGGATTAAAATGTTCCCGTATTATTTCTTCCCAATTTGTATATTGCAAATTTTCTTAATCACGTTATATATTATAGTAACCGATCTAATTTTTGGAAGAACAACTACTAAAAAAATTTTTTGAGTTAAATTTTATAGATCGAGCAAAAGCAAAGGAAAAATGGAATAGATCACCTACGAAATTTTCTCTTTATAATTGTGTAACACCAAGATTTAGACCATTCATACCAGAGAAATACAATATCTTATAATAGAAATTACTATCAATTTATTGTATAATTTTTATGGTGCAATAAATCTTTAAGCACATGCTATTTAGGCGTAGACTTTTTTTCTGGTTCTTCTAAAGGACAATGGAAATTTTTTTAGAGCATGAAAAATCTTGCACATTTATTTAAAATTTTATCATGCATCACGTGAGCTAACAACTAGTTACAATAATGACATATTTCAACAAAACCTCACAAATCAAATATTGTGAGGTATTTACCTATTGCAATTAATTTATTTGCCAAGGAATTTGATTGTAACAAATACGTAATTTTTATGGTCTTTACTTATTACATTTATTTTTTAGAACAGATTTGTAAATCCATTAATCAATTGTCGAATCGGTCTAAATTATAGTAAAAAGATGTGGAGGAACATCTTCCATTTACACTGTGAAACCCGTGATATGATTAGCATGTTTAGGGAGACTATAAACTACAGAGTTGCTTTGTACTTTGTCTACGAATATGTGAAAATCTAATAGATTAAAAAGATTCTGCAAAAATCTTCTTATCATAAATCAAATGACCATAAGGAGTTAGAGATTCTTCCTCATTCTTCAAAGAGTTAATGTTCAACTCCGAATTACCCTATAGGACAACCTTCATAACTTCGACAGTTAAAGAGAACACAGAAAATTGTACTTCTTTCTCTCACATTCATGGGGAGACCCACTCATTAAATTCATAATAAGGTCCATTATGAATGTGAGAGGAGGAAGTATCATTTCTTTGTACTCCAGGAGTACCTAAGAGCTTAACAGCAGTTAAGGCTCTATAACAAATAAACTATTTGTGAGAGTCTTTACTTATGTATATCTGATTTTTTTCAAGTGAATTCAATCATAACAAATAGAATCTTTACTTATCGAACTATCGACTGTCTCTAGTGTTTTGAAAAGTTGAAAGCAATTTTTGGTGAGGGCATATTTTGTTGCAAATTATAGTCCATAATAATTCATAAGGGTGTGCAGCCAACCCGTTGACCCGCCAAAACTGACCCGACCCAACCCAACTTGCCAGATTGGGTTGGTTTTTAGGGCTTGGTGGGTTGGGTTGGGTTACAAAATATTTTTTGATAGGGGTGTGTAGCCAACTCGCTGACCTGCCAAAACTGGCCTGACTCAACCCGACCTGCTGGATTGGGTCGGTTTTTTGGGCTTAGTGGGTTGGGTTGGGTTACAAAATTTTTTTTGATAGCGGGTCGGGTTGGGTTCGGGTCATAAAATTCCAAACCTACCAAACCCGACCCGACCCATATTTAATATATATATTTAAAATATATTATATAATTAATAATTAAAAAAAAAATAACCAGCTCTACCTTCTATCCTATATAAAAACCAATATTAATGTATATTATTTCATATATTAATGTATAGCTGAGTTGGAATATTAGTTCATATATTAATATATATTTTGTTTCTCAACTTAGGTGGCAGGTGTGATATATTTTTTTTCTGCTCAATTTAATAATAATAGTAATAAAAAAAAGTCCAACACATAGGTTCAACCCAACTCATGTGAGTTGGGTTGGGTTAGACTTATGTGATGAGTTGTGTTGGGTTGAATTTTTTTTAATCTACTTTGGTAGGTTGGGTCAAAAAACCTCCTTAATTTGACCCAACCTAAGTCATGCACGCACACCCCTAAATTAATTCTATTGGACGTTGGTTTTTCTCTATATTTAATTTCTTTTGTAACACATTGTATAAACCTTTATAGACAATACATTTATTAAGAACAATCCATCAATTGAAATATGAAACGACAAAATTTGATGATGATTGGAATCTTAGTGGACTACTTGATCATGATTCGCACTTACAACTGCCAAAAAGACATACAGGGAATAGAGCAAGCTCTTACTTAGTGGAAAAAATGTGGTGCTCACCAAAACTTCTTCTATGATTAAGTTAAAAGTTACAAATATTTGTAAACTAAAATATTTGTCTAATTACTTCAATAGTGTAGAAACCTTTTACGCTTTTTTTTTTTTTTTTCCTGAATGAAAATGGATAATTGACCTGCGAATCAATAGCACCCTACCCACTGTGAATCCCTACTGGGGTGCAAAACCTTCTCCAGCTCCACGAGGAGCACAATGGTTTGCCTAACCCCCACGCAAGTCCATATTCGGACTTGAACATGGGACCTCACCTTGGCGAAGCTCTTTGTTCATCACCTAGAACCATTGGACCACACCATCTCGGTGGTTACGTTTCTATTTTTTCATTACAACTGAAAACAAAAAGAGTATAATATTTACTTTTTTGAATTAGAAAAAAAAAAAAAAAAAAAAGGTAAAATTGTAAGGAACACCTTTTATAAAGGGTTTAATTTTTTTTTTCTTTTTATAAGCCACAGAGTGACATCATATAATTACAAATATTTAAGAGTGTATATTTTATAATATAATTATATCGCCTTCAAAATTTTAGAGTCAAAATATCAAAATGTATATTTTAGAATAAGCTTTCCATATTTTCCTTTTCTATATCCAACAATATTGATAAAAAAAAATAGTAATGACCCAAAACATATATAGTTTACAATAATAATTTTTTTAATAAAAAAATATCAATAAAATTGGAGAGTGATAGACCATAAAAAAAAAACCCAACTATTTATTTTCTCCTAAAAAATAATCATAATACTTTTTCAACACATGAGCATGTGTCTTCTCTACCATTCAACTCTTGCATCATCTATTGTCTTCTTAGTCTAATATTGCAAAGCCCAACAAAATCGACATTTTCAATATTTGTACTCTTTCGTCGATTTAATTTTCAAACTAATAGACTAAAGTAGTCAAGTATTAGGTTGCAGATAATAAAATTTAAAAATATATATATACATAAGACATGCACAAAACAAGAAGAATACACTAAATGCAAATCATTTAAAAAAATATATATATATGACATGGAAAAATTAAACATGAGCATTACTTTTTTTCTTAAAGGCTGGAGGAGGGGGGGATGAGAATTTTATGTTCTTCTACAACTAATTGATTTTTTTTTTAGGATAGTTGACAATGACAAGTTAGGCTTATTAACTTCTATGTAATTTGTAGTTTTTTTGACTGATAATTTGATAGTTACCACGGCTGGAAGATTTAAATCCTGAACGTCGTTATAAATACTAGAAGGTACCAGTTGAGCTATAAAGTTCTTCAAAAAATTCCATTTAACTCAAGTTTACCTCTTTCTGCGTTTGTCTTGGCTGGTAGGTACACCTTGGCCTTTCTACCTCTTTAAATCTTAGCTCCGGTTTGGTTTATGTATCAATTTTAGCTCCGGTTTGGCCTTTCTATCTCTTTAAATCTTAGCTCCGGTTTGGTTTATGTTTCAATTTTATGTTTTCGAGATTTGGTTTTTTAGGTATTTTGAGATATTTTTCTCAAAAATAATTAAAGTGTTTATCACTCAAAAAACTTTTTTGGCACTTGTTTTCTATTTCTATTTCTTGTAAACAAAAATAAATAAATAAATAAATAAATAAATAAATGCACAACACAAGTTCATAATTACACAAACCACCACCACTTCAAGACCCAGACAATCCTCCTATCGGCATAACCCTTTACCACACCCAAACAACCAATTGCAGAACACAACTTTACAATTACCATTTACCCAAAGAAAAAAAAAAAAAAAACCAAATTTGAATTTTTCTGGATTTCCTATTGTATCGATTTGCCAAATTCAAATCCGAATCCAGATCGTATCATCTAATTTATAGATAGGGTTTTGAGGTGGTTCAACATGGTGGACGAGACCTGTATGTGTGCGAAGATCATGAAAACAAATGGTAGAGGCTTATCACACTACTGTGGTGGATTGGCAATCATCTTGGCCCGCAGAGGAGGGAGAGAGCATCGATCTTAAAAAAAAAAAAAAAATAAGTTCAAGTTTTTTTTAAAATGTCACTGATAACACAAAATGAAAAACCAAAAACACCTCAAAGATGTTTTATGTTTTCAATTATACTCATAGTTTCGGAGAACAAAAAACTTAATATTGAGATGGATTTCCTCAAAAAGTGCACAATTAATGGAACCCACAATTTCATGAATTTCTGGTCGGTACCTATAGTGGGTGTTGCTTAGGTAAAAAGGCTTACACTTATTGTTACCTTTCATTGGCCGTTACAGTACATGAGTAAGGAATAACAAGCCAGGGATCATTTGTTTTTTTTTTTGGTTTTTAATTTTTAATTTTTTTTATTTCGTTAGAGAGAGAGAGAGAAAGAGAGTCATATTGTTTTATATTGACGTATTAATTTTTTTTTATATATTTATTTAACATTATCATATTCTAAGTTTTGCCCAAGAGTGAGCTGTATTGTTTGGTGATATCATAATTACTATTGCGGACAAAAGTCAAGTTTCATGCCAACTAGATTCTTGCCTTCAAAGCGAGCATTGTCTACAGCGAATAGAATGCCCATTGTTGATTGTTGATTGTTGAGTGTTGAGTGTTGACCTTTTAGGCCTTATCCTCTGCTTTGATTCAAAAAAGGCTGCAGTGAGGGTTTGATTTTAGTACTAAACCCCTCATTATGGCGAGTTATTATCATGAGTCATGACCATCTCATAAAGGAAGAAGGACCCACAAAACAATGAAAGATCACAGCCTCATTTGTACCCTTTATGTGATATTTGGTCATTTGATCGAAGGGTTGGAGAGCTATTTGGTTTTCTGTATTTGAAAATTCAAAAAAAAAAAAAATTGTAGAACCCACCAAAACTAATTTGTTTGGCATCTATCTTTGAAAGTGCAGACTAAATTAATTAGTTGTTGATTGAGATCCCTAAATTTTAATTAGGGCTGAGTTAATTGAGGCTAACTAAAAATTAATGCGAAATTTGTGTAATTAACCAATTAACTAGGGTACGACTTACCTTCTGTAGTTTTTTTACTAGGTATTTCCTTTTATTTTAATGAGTCATATTATTCACTAACTAAACTTTTGATAGAGATTACAACTCACTAACACATCAATTTATTTCAAGGAAAAACTAATGAAATATACAACAAAAAACTATTGAAGGTAAGTCAAACCCAATTAACCAAGCATGAAAATCAACAATTGAATGGATAAACAAAATTGAGCAAAGCAATTAATGTAAGAGGTTAGTTGGTAAAGAGAGAACAAACCAAAGATAACACCTAATGTGTTATTGAAGAGCAACACTAGAGAATTTGGTGGAAAAACTTTTACACAGCCTAAAAACACAAAAACCCTCCAAGCTTAGGCTACCAAATGTACTAAATTTCTTCAACAGACTTCTTAGAGTCTTGTATTCACTAGCTTTTGGATCCTGCAATGCCTCCCGATTACACCACCAAGCCTCCATGGTTGAAACTGGAATAACATACAAATCAAATTATAAGAAATAACACAAACAGATGTGATAGGAAAAAACAATAAATACATACCATATATATAAGAAGAAATTATCAAAATAACTATCTCATAGACGAAATGTGTAAAAGATGATATTCATATAAAAAAAAAAGTGTAAAAGATGATTGATACGGATCAAATCTTGTATTTAACATAATCTCCTTAGAGCAGATTTCGCTCTTTACATAATTTGTGGTACTTAGAAACTTATATGTCTGAGACCTCCCAAAATAAAATAATCTACACAACATAGGGGAAAAGCAATGCAAGGTCCATGCTCTGCCAACTGAACTACTTCTCTTGCATGCAGGCCACTTGCTGTACTTGCAGGTTGCTTGGTCTCCTAGTTCACTCTTGAGTTCCACTGGTAGCAATTTCTTCAGTTGATAATAACCCAACCCAAATACGTAAAAAAAAGGAAAAAAAAAAAAAAGAAAACATGGGGAAGATGTAAAAAAATTGGCATGGAACAAAAAAAAAAAAAAAAATTACAACTTACCAATTTTTGAAAAAACAAAGTTTTCATAATTGTTCTATTTTTACTACGAAGAGTAGTTTTTTGAGAGCAAATCAGAATTGGTTTCACAACTTGTTTTTGGTTTTGGAATGCAATTTTGTAAATAAGTTGATGGCATTTTAGTAATATTTCAGTACTGTCATCAATTTATTAACGTATTCTCTCTCTAACTAATCTCTTATATCACTCATCATCCTAAAGCCACGCCATTTCCATTTTTGACCTCTCTCTCTCTCTCTCTCTCTCTCTCTCTATCTAAGCGAAGATGACGGGCTGGGAGTGGGACAAGTTTTATGATAGCAGCGCACTAGTTGTTGGGTATGGTTTGGTGGTTGTGTTTTAATTTTGTGTTTATTAAGCTGGTTTTCGTCTAAAGGTGGGTTTGGGGTCGCAAGATGCGGTAGCGATGTCATCGATGGTGGTGTTGGGTTTTTGGGGGTGATGTTGGACTGTTGTGGGTCGTGATAAATTTTTTTTTTTTTTTTTTTATTGGAAACGAAAATGAGAATTGGGGGGAAAAAAAGAGAGAGAAAAGGGAAAATATTGCGTTGAGAAAACAACGACAAACATATGGGTTTTTTTTTTTTTTTTTTTGGGGTGAGAAATATAAAAACTTTTGGGAACATTTATATGAATGAGTTAAACTTTGTTACACACATTTTTATACACACCCCAAAAGTAACTCAAATCAAGACTTGAAGTCATGATTATTAAGCTCAACTTCAATTGTTTTTGGGGTGAGTATAAAATTGTGTAAAATTATCTACTATTTACAAAAATAACTAAAAAACAAAAACTGAAAATACAAAACTATCTTACTTACCAAATATATTTCTGTTTTCTTAGCACAATAATCTAATTGTTTTTCTTGAAACTAGTTTGTGTTAGTAGTTTTTAAAATTGGCACTATGGAAAATTATTTTCAATGAACATGCACAATCAGCTAGCCATGGCTCTTGTGGTAAAAAGATAAATTTTGTATCCAAATTTAGTTGGATGTACCATCCTCAGTTACATGGGGTGGGATATTTTTGTGTCCCTATTTTCAAAATAGCATCGAACGTCATCGGTTTTTGTTGATAATGTGTTGATGCTTGTTGCTGTAATTGTCACTAGCTGGATTTTTATGGAATGCTCTCATGGCACGCACAATGAATTACGTATGTGAGTTAATATGGGTAAAATTTAAATACAGTACTTTAAGTGTTGTTTCTTAAATTCTCCTATTAAGATTCAGCTATATGGTTACTTAATTAAAAAATATACTTTTTTCTATGAGAAAAAAATTCACATGACAGATTCTAAAATGAAAACTTAAAGAACAATACCTAAATACTGTAACTAAATCTAGCTAAATTAATATTATTTCGAAAAGGGCATCATCATATATCTCTCTGTGATACACTGGCTCACAGAAAACCCTATTCAATATTCTTTTGTGTTTTCAGTTTAGTTTTATTCCCCGTCGGTGGTGAAGCTGAAAAGTTTTATCTCCATATCATAAAAACCTAGCAAAAGGCATAAAATAATATATTATTTTAATCATTTTTTACTGCAGTGAACTGCTAGTGTACCAAAAAAATAGATTTAGTTCTATTGCTGAAACATGCTTTTTAAAATTTAAACAGCTAAAAAATACCAATATAGTACCACTGCTATGAGTGCTTTAAGTTGCCAAAAGGTAGAAGACTTTGGCGCCATTGATGTTGGGCTCTTTTTGGTGCTTGAGGTGGTAATTTCTTAAACAAAAAAGGGCTTCCGATCCTCTACGGAAAACAAAAATAAATTCAGAACAACGTTGGAATATATAACCATTATTTGGTTTAACATGTACTGCAAACAACCTTTGGGTTTCCTTTTTTTTTTTTTTCTTTTTTTTTTTTGGTTTTTTTTTAATACACATACGGGGTTCCGCCAATTAATTTTACACTATACAGAAGAGAGTGTAATGTACATGTATAATATTAGTATCTCATTGTTATTAAATTGAGGAAAAGGAAATCTGTAAATTAATATTATTAATGGGTCATGCTAACGAATGCCCTTAGGGCATTGGTTAATAATTCATTTTAGGAAAGTTTTAACATTACTTTTATGGGAAATGAAAAAAGCTGTCAAAACATTAATTGCTTTATTTCATTTTCTCATAAAAACTTTCTTTAAATGGATTGTTAACCAATGCCCTAAGGGCATTCGTTAGCATTTCCCATTATTAATATGGGGTCATGGGCAACTATATTTGAATCTTAAAACACTAAGGGCATGTTTGGTAAGTAATTCCAAACAATGGTTTTCAGTATTTAAATATTGAAAATTGTGAACAAAAATAATAATAATAATAATAATAATAATAATAATAATAACATTTAATTTTCACCAAATCATCTGCAGGAGGACGCCACCTGATCTGTGTGGAATTGGTGCAACATTTAAGGTTGAAAATAAATCCGGCATTGGTGTGGTGATCCGAGATGACAAAGGCATGGTCTTGGCATCAATGGTTAAGCAACTACCGTAGCTATATTCAGCTTTGGAGATTGAGACTATTGCAGCTTCAACTGCATTGGCTTTTGCTGCACAGGTGGGTGTTCACAGCGCCATTTTGGAATCAGATTCACTCCTATTGATTTCGGCTTTGATCAACAACAGCACTTATCTTTCCACGGAAGGATTGTTATTGGAGGATATTAGACTTAATGCTAATTTTTTCAATCAATTACTTTACTCTCATGTTAAGAGAGAGGGTAATAAAGTGGCGCATAAGTTAGCAAGACTTGCTCTTTGTACTTCAGATTTTTCGGTGTGGATGGAAGATGTTCCACCGCCCTTACCTTCAGTTGTCCTTGATGACATTGCTGGTTTTTCTTAATAAAGTTTGATTTGCTCTTTCTCAAAAAAAAAAAAAAAAAAAAAACAACGTATTTGGTAGGAGTATTTGAGTCACAATTTTCAATTTAAAGTATTTAAACACTATATTTAGAGAACTCTCTATACTAATTTTTAGTTTTCAATTAACATTGTTCAATGACAATTTTGTAAATATTTAGAAAAGTGTAGGATTTACTTGATAAGACCTAACATTAACTATGTCTCTCTCTCTCTCCCTCCCTCTCTCTCTCTGACCAACAACCTTCTCTCTCCTCTAATAAATATTAATAAAATTATTGTAATGTTAGAAAATTGCCACTTCAAAAAAAAAATAATAATACATATACATACTAACTACACAATTATGTTTTTTCATATTTTAAAATAGGCAAAAATGCAAAACTGACATTTTACCTTTCAGCATTTTTCATTTAAGTCCTTTAACTTTCAATTTTTAGTTTTCAATTAACATTATTCAATGACAATTTTGTAAATATTTAGAAAAGTGCAGGACTTACTTGATAAGACTTAACATTAACTACGTCTCTCTCTCTCTCTCTCTGACCAACAACCTTCTCTCTCCTCTAATAAATATTAATAAAATTATTGTAATGTCAGAAAATTACCGCTTAAAAAAAATATATATATACATACTAAATACACAATTATGTTTTTTCATATTTTAAAATATGTTGTTTGAAATATGGTATCAAACATATTTTTTGCATTTTTTTTTTTGATGAACATATTTTTTGCATTAGGAGTACTTTAAACACATATTTTCCTGATACTTTTTAAGCCACAGTTTTCATATTATTTTAAACTACAATACTTGAGAACTATTACCAAACATACCCTAATACTTTAAATGTATTTTGAAAGTAAACCCTTATATTTTCAATATTTTCAAGTTAAACTTAATAATTTAAGATCAATAAATTTTTTAAGTGTTTTCAAATTAAACCTTATTGCTTCAAAAGTTTCAATTTAATCCTTGAAGTTAAGATCAATGTAAATTAAACCATATAATTTTCTTAGTTGTGAATCAAATCCTAAAATTTTCAAATCGTACCAAATTAAACCTTCCGACCAAAAAGACGAAAATCAAACCAAAAACAATAATAATTAAGGAGATTCAAACATAAGTTTCCCGCAAGGAAATAATCGGCAATGCTACTGAGTATAACAAAACTGTTGTGATTGATCGTGCAAATTAAAACTAAACCTTGTTTGTAAATACCATAAAAACTAAAATGAAACAATGATTATGTTAAGGAATATTTAAGCTATGATGTTCTCGAAACTCGAGTATTGCATGCGGATTATGAGCATGATTTCTTTTTTTCTTTATGATGTAACTATTATTTATATATTTTATTTTATTAAAATAATTTAAGAAGAAGTCATGTTGTATTTGTACCTCTTAGTTACATCCTGAGTAATATAATATTGATGATTGTTCAGACTTCAGAAAGGAACAAAAAGAATTAGTAATTGGAAATTAAATTTGAAATGCACATGCCTTCAAAAAAAAAATGCGCATTAAATGAAGGGTTATGCTAACGAGTGCCCTTAGTGCATTGATTAACAATCTATTTTAAGAAAGTTTTGACACAACATTTGTAGGAAATTAAAAAAACTGTCAAAACATTAATTGTTTTTTTTTTTCTATAAAAATTTTCTTTAAATAGATTATTAACCAATGCCCTTAGAGCATTTCTTAGCATTTTCCTTAAATGAATATATGTCAAGTGGAACAGAGGTGTGCAATAATGATATAAATATGTGGAGATTAAAAGCATTAGGTCAGAGTTTTATGTGACATTGAAACATTAAATGGGGTATCTAGAGCCATGTTATATCGTATTCATAAACCTTTAGCTAATTTCAATTTTTTTCCTTCTTAAATGAAGCAGCTTATTAAATGAAACAATATGGTTATCGATTTAAGGAGAGGAATTCTTTTAAGAACACTTGGTAACTAATGCTTTGGAAAAAACCACCAAACTCATTTGATTTTAATGGATGAGGCAACTCAACTTGCTAGAGATTCCTACACCAATGGTCCATTACACAGGCATTAAATTCCCAAGAAAAGAAAGAACATGGAGTTGTTTTCCTTATCCGAAAGAAGTATTATAAGAATAAACACTTAAGGTCTGTTTGGTTCAAAGGATGGAAAACTGAGAGGATAGAAAATGGGGAGATGATAAAAAAATGGATGATAGGATAGATTTTAGTTTCTTTTATTTGTGTTTGATTGGAGGGGTGGAAAAGTAGAGAAATGATTTTTTTTTTAATTATTTTTGTTGAGAAGAAAAATGGAGGATAGAAAATAGTGTTGATATAACTTTACCATTATAAAAAATAAAAAGGTAGCACAATATATTTTATTAAAGAAAATTTGTATGAATGTACACTTTATTTTTCTAAAAGAAAAATAACACAAAAAATTCAAGAACCCTAAGTTGTAACACCGAAAAAAAGAAAAAAACTGGGGAAGAAAGAAACAAATGAGCACCCAAAAAAAAAAAAGAGAAACGTCTAAGACTAACTTAGACGACATTGAAAAAAGACCAAAAAGGAAAGGAATTGAAAAAAAAAAGAAAAGAAAAGTGAGATAACATTGAAAAAGGCAAAAGACCGAATACATGAAAGTGAAGACAAAATTAAAAATTGGCAAAGTTGCACGTTTGGTGCTGGGGGTTACTTTTGTCTGAACATAAAAGAAGCAAATTAAGCTCCATATTTTCCTTTCTATTTCTCTCAGGTTCATGGAGAAAACATTTTGGTGAGTTTTGAAAAAAAATGCGTAAACCTCACCAATTTTGCTTCCACAAATCTTGCCAACTAAAAACCACAATAAATTTCTTTCCTTCTCCATTTTCTTTCATTTTTATCCATCCTCCCTAAAATCCACCCAACCAAATGGATTAGGAAGAAAATG
The DNA here is from genome assembly GCA_032878915.1 of Castanopsis chinensis. Classification (NCBI taxonomy): domain Eukaryota; kingdom Viridiplantae; phylum Streptophyta; class Magnoliopsida; order Fagales; family Fagaceae; genus Castanopsis; species Castanopsis chinensis. Next base: position 45,472,449 of record JAVQMG010000133.1, read on the forward strand.
CAAGAGAAAATGAGAATATGGAGTTTTGGACGAAATTGCCTGTTTTTTTTAATTGTTTTTTTCCTCTTTGCCTTTTCCTCTTTTCAGATCTTGTTATTTTTTTTAAATTTCGTGCTCATCCTTTGTTGTTTTTTTTTCCTAAAATTATTATTATTTTTGGCGGGTAAAATACAATTTTAGTCCCTAAACTTTATCAAAAATTTGTTTTTCATCCTTAAACTTTAAAAAGTTTATTTTTTGTCCTTAAACTATTAAAAAGTTTATCTTTCGTCCCTAAACTATTGAAATTTTTTATTTATGTACTTAAATTTTACCAAAAGTTTGTTTTTTATTCTTAAACTATTGAAAAAAATGCATTTTTCATCCCTATTTTTGTCTCCAAACTATTGAAAAAATTATTTACAAAGTTTAGGGATGAATTTTTTTTTTATATTTTTTTAAGTTTAAGGATGAAAAACAAACTTTTGGTAAAATTTAAAGACCAAAATAGTATTTGACCCTTATTTTTTGTGCTCATCCTTTCTTTTATTAACCATTTTTTTAACCTTCTTGTGCTCTTTCATTTTTTTTTTTAAAAATAAAGTGCTCATTTATACATACTTTTTAAATAAAAATATAACATGTTTTTTTTTTTTTTTAATCTAATAAGGACATGATAGTAAATTTTTAGAAATTTTATTTTCTATCCTCTAATATATCTTCTCAATCTAACAAAAGAGTTTTACATTCTTCACCTTTTCCATTTTCCCAACCAAACACCATAAGAAAAAACTAAAATCTCTTCTATCCTTTAATTTTTCTTATATCATTCTTATTTTCTATTATCTCATTATTCCATCATCCATTCAATCAAATGGGTCCTAACAGCTGAGATGGAGGAGTGAACCTATATGGCGAGGGAATATTAGATACTAAACTTTTATGAGTCCATGTGTGATTGGATGTCTCACAAGTCACAATGGGGAATAAGTTGATAGCCTCCTTTTCTTTCAAGGGATCTTGAACTTGTCTTTTAATATAAGAGAGGCATGACGTGGTTACAAAAACTGGCAAGTAAAAAGTAAAATTGATTGTTTGTGGCCTACTGGTTGTTGACTCAAATATATATATATATATATATATATATATTGATGAAATTGATTTATAAAATTAAAAAAATATATATTTGTTACAAATATATATTTATCTTGTCCAAAGAGAAAATACATAGTTCGGTGGCAAGAAACGTATTTTTTAAACGGCTGGTATATATGGTGCTCAGGTCCTTTCCAACAATAGAGACAATGACTAGTTTAAAGGCAAATTGGACTTCCCTCCCTTAAGATTTTGAGGAATGACAGTCATTCCCAAACCTAAAATAAAAAAAATAAATAAATACTAATCTCCTTTATGTTATGTTTGGACGTTGGGGGCAGGAGAGGAAGTAGAGGAGAGGGAGGGAGAGAGAGTAATTTAATTACCTTATTTGGATGTTTTTTAAGGAATGAGAGGGAGGGATTTGGAGAGGTTTGAACTACTTCTAACCCCTCATTTATAATTCCCTCAAATTAGAGAGATTTGGAGGGAGAGTAGAGCATAAAAATGCTTGACCAAATAAATTATCAAATTTACCCTTACTATATTTACAAAATCACAAATGAAAAGACTAATTATTCCCCTCTCCCTTACTTAATTTTAAAAACATCCAAATAAGGTGGATGATAACTATTCCCTTCTACTTTCCCTACTCTCAAAACCTCCAAATATAGCATTAAGGTTTGAAGAAAATGACACCCTGCTCTCTTCCATTAATATTTGTAATGGAAATATCTCAAATTTTTAACAAATTTATTTTACCAAAAGTTAACTATGATTAGTTAAAAAGTGCATTCACATAAAAAAAAAAAATAAAAAAATAAAAAAAAAAAAAAAAACTGAAAAGAGCATATTATAAAAAATGTTGCTAAATAGGATTTTTTAGTTGCTTTTTGTTGCATCTTGCCAATTGATATTATAAATTTTTTTAAGGACAACTGGACAGTAATTTTGGAAATTTTCCATTAACCAGAGGGTAGATTAATACAACATTGTTAAATTTAATTTAACATAGTTTGGTCAATGAATGTCAACGGGGGAAAAACTTTTTTCCTCAAATTTCAAGGGAAGGGAATGTAATTTGCTCTTAGTTTAATTTAAATATATGACATATAAAAGGACAATTGTTGAGGTTTAAAAACTTTATAGTATGTCTTATTGAAAAAAAAAAAAATCTGATATCACAACTTATATATCTCACAACTTTTTTGTTGCAACTATTATGTGACAGAGTGTGAGTAGTAAAGAAAAAATAGTAAGTCCATATATAAGTGATAAATAACTACTTACAGCCATATTATGGTATATATATATATATGTAAATATGTACTATATATATATATTTTAAAAGCCCACCTACCAACTTAATTTTCATTACTTTCTCCCAAAAAGAAAAAAGAAAAAACTTAATTTTCCTAAAAATAATCTCTTAAAATAGTAACAAATAAGATTTTGATTTAATAATTTTATGAGAAAAAAAAAATTCAAAAAAGAGTAGCTTAATAAGAGAAGTGACATTGTTACATGTAAAAAACACTTTGGGCAGCCACACGACTTGGAGTTTCCGTTTTCATTAAACTGGCAGGGATATTGGGTTGAAATGTGATTATTTTAAACACATATTTTGCTCGTCTCTTCTAGTGCACATAAGCACCACAGAGTAATCCAAGTCATTTGTTACATATGATATTTAGTCACTAACTCTTATGAAGCATATGAAGGTTGTGAGAAAAAAAAAATTGCTATACACATAATAACCATACATTACTAATTTATAAATCAAAAGTAATAGCATCTCTTGTATTAGGTGCTAATTTGTAAATCAAAAGTAATAGCATCTCTTCTATTAGTTTTTAAATTATGTTGAAATTATACTAGTACTCAAACAATATCGTATAGAAGAAATAGGTAAATATATAAACTTATTTTCCTGTTGTACTATTAAATTGGATTAACTAACTTATATAAGATCTTGTTTGGAACTTTTTTTTTATGCATTATCTACACACAAGGAACCTAATTATAGAGAGCAATGCTAGAGGAGCATTTTTTATTTTATTTTTTTGCAACTTGCTAAATATCAATTTATAATTGGAGTAACAGTACTTTCATGTAAGTCCAGTACTGATACTACCTACTATTATTTTTTCTAAATCAAGATAAATAAACTTAATATAAATAGTTAAAAAAATTTGTAAGTGATCTAGATTTGTTGAATTACATATCATCTAGAATGGTTGGAATGCAAAACTTGTTTTATGGGAAAAATAAAGAAACTCTTATTGACGGCAAAACTTGGCGTAAATGCACTTTTAGTCTTTACATTTTGATGTTTTTTTCATTTTAGTCCCTACATTTTATTTTTACCACTTTTAGTCCTTAAACCAATTAACACATGTTATTTTCGTCCTTTCCATTAGTCAACCGACGGAAATTGCTGAGGTAGCTGCTGGAGGAATTAAAATATTATAAAAAATGCCACATCACCATGACACATCAGCATATAAATTTAAAAAATATATATTAATTTTAACAAAATTAAAAAACATAAAAAGAAAATTTAAAACATAAAAACACATCATTTGAATAAAAATAATCAAGAAGATGAACCAGATCACAGGAACACAAGAACATGAACGCAGATCATAAGAACACAAGAACATGAACCCAGATCATAAGAACACAAGAATACGAACCTAGAGCATAAGAACACAAACCCAAATAACAAGAACAGTACTCAAAGAATTTCTATTCCAAAATTTGTATACATTCTTCCACCAAAAATCAATTGTAAATTAAATAAAAAATGGGTGTTGTGTTCTTCCACAAAAATCAAAACCTAAACCATCAATAAAAGGTGTTGGAGCGGGGTTGAAGGAGAGTTTTGTGGGGAGGATTACGGAGGCGAGATAATCGTGGTCAAGGGGTTGAGGATTGCTAATCAGATTTTGGTGGGTTTGCTTGCTGGGTTTGGGGCTGAGGATTGTGGTGGATCGGTGTGGTGGGCCATGGGTTTCTGGAGGTGGAGATCTGTGAGTTCTTGTGGGTTTCAAGCGATGGAGATTGGTGCTTTCTTGTGGGTTTCTAATGGTGGAGATCAGTTGGGTTTTTGGGTTTCTAGATCAGTGTGTTGTGGTGGTGGGTTGTGGATGATGGGTTTTGGCATGGATCGGCATGGTGGTGTTGGCCGTGGGTGATGGGTTTACCTCTTGAGTCTCTTGACCCCTCTTGTTATTATCTCTTGTTTGGTTCAATCTACAAGAAACAGAGATATCACATTACACCCTCTCTCTCTCCCTCACAGCTTCCATGGCTAGACCTTGATCATCTCAATGCCTCTGCCACCGTGGTTTTGCTCGTAAAGCCCTTTCAGATCTCACCTAGCTCTCTTTATTTGCTTTGCATCGAGGTTAGTCGCAGCTGAACCACAACAGACCACAATCGCCACTAGTGACAGTGGTGGTTTACGGCTATGGTTTATTCACTTTCTTCTTTTTCCTTTTTTTTTTCTTGGGTTTGGAGATTTAGATTTGGTTGTTAAGATCTGATGTTGTTGCCTGAATGTGCTTTGGATTGGATTTTGATTTCAAATGTATTTGGACTATGTGAATCAATGGGTACGGTGGATTTTGGTTTGAAAATTTCTTAGATTTTGTTGATTGTGTTGCTGTGGGTGTAAATCTATGATTTGGGGTTTGCTTCAATATGTCTGATATGATGTAATAATAATTTCCATAGAAGAAAAGGGCAATGAGATCTGGTTCAGCAAAAATGAGCAACTGACAGAAAACTCTCCTTTCCACTTTTAGTTTTTAATTCTTTAAGTACTGTTCTTGTTATCTAGGTTTGTGTTCTTATGCTCTGAGTTCCTATTCTTGTGTTCTTATGATCTGGGTTCATGTTCTTGTGTTCCTGTGTTCCTGTGATCTGGTTCATCTTCTTGGTTATTTTTATTCAAATATGATATATTTTTATGTTTTAAATTTTCTTTTTATGTTTTTTAATTTTGTTAAAATTAATATATATTTTTTAAATTTATATGCTGATGTGTCATTGTGATGTGGTATTTTTTATAATATTTTAATTCATCAGTCAACCACTTCAGCAATTCCCGTCGGTTGATTGACGGAAATGACTAATATAACATGCGTTAATTAGTTTAGAAATTAAAAGTGGTAAAATTAAAATGTAGGGACCCAAACAAAAAAAAAAATCAAAATGTTAAAATTAAAAATGCATTTACGACACAAAACTTTTCAATAACCCAAAAACAAAAGTGAAAACAAAAGCCCCGTATTAATGCTTACCGCCGGCCAAAGGCTTGATGAATCATTTTTATGCCAGCTCATTTAACCTAAAATATCAACGGTGAAAGTGGAGGGTATTTAGGTCATTTGATTAAATTCAAGTCAATTCCAAACTTCCATGACTCTGACAACGAAAATTTTATCTTAAATGAGGGAAGCAATCGAGATTCGAGAATAGAAGCTTACACATTTAATTTAATCCCACATTTATTACTTTCGTATTCTTCATTTATTACTTTATTAGTATTTTTTTCATCTCTTATTTTAAGTGTTTCTAATGTGTAAACCATATGGAGAATAGCGCTATGTAGCACCGATCAAGGTATTTCTTGCAATCCAATACACTTTGAATATGAAAAACAACCACCTCCATAGATGTCTCCCCAATATGTTGAAATTTCAACTATAAATATTTTCTTCCTCGGGTTTCATTACCTCAAATTCCAAACCCTAGATTCTCATAATTTAAATGGTCAATTTGATTTAGTATTTACTAGCTACTGTTCTCTATTTGCATAGGTATATTTTATGTACAAGTTGATATTGCTTATAGAATCGTTTAAAAGACCACATTACTACTAGAGGACATTCGGAACAAATGTAGAAACAAATTTATTGTCTAATTTAAATGTGCTGATGCTCTCAAAGACGAAACTAAACTTTTCTTTGCTTTAAAAAAATTACATGTATATAATATTAAAATTATTTATTGTTATGAAGAAGTACAGAATTTTAATTATGTTGAAAATAATACTACTTGCAAATGACTTAGGAAGAGTAGAAAACAACTCTTACAGGTAACTTCTTTTAAAAAATTTCCGCCGTAAACAAAACTAAAACATACATTTAAAAAGTTAATTATAATTATCAATACCTAATGCTAAGTAATTCTAAATGTATGTTGAAGGTGGTAACATATCATATTCACATTCGGATATACCTACATTATTAGGTAAAAGAGAAGTGGGACAAATGCCGCGTGGCAGTACTAAAGGATAGAAAGCTCACCATGTTGAGTGGTACTTACAATTTTACTATATATAAAAAGGTGAAACCAAGGGATGGAGACTGTGAAGGAAAGGAAGATAAAGAGAGTCGTAGAAGCAAGCAAGTGTGTGCGGTTTCAAAGAAATATTAATGGCAAAGTGTCTGGTGGCAGATGACATTGAAGGAGTGCAATAAAAGGGGGTTGTTTCAGTTGGGTAGGTCTGTGTTTTTATAATGCTTTGAAGCCTGGCCTCCAGCTCTTAAATTTCTTTTGCTTCAAGTTGTGCTGCTCCAAAGAACAAAATATTTAAAACAGTATATCAAATATTGAATCCAATGCAGGCAATGATGACCTTGATGCTGAAAGTCCAAGGGGGTCTGTGCATGATTTAATTAGCCTCCACCCACCACCCATCCTCACCATTAATGCAACTCCTTTTCTTTGTTCCTTTCTTTGTTTGTATTGGTGTTTGGGTTTAGTAATATCAAGAAAAAAGTCAGGGTTTGCTTTGTGCTCTTGGTTTTGCTAGTAATGTTGTTCTAGTTTTCCCCAGTTTCTTGGCACTGAATGAGATATGGGTATTGTTGGAAGGAAGAGAGGGTTTTTAGCTCTTCTTCTGCCTATCTGTTTTGCTATCTTGCTTGGGAGATTTCCTATGGTTTTGGGTCTAAATTACAGAGAATATAGGCAAGTGAGCAGCTTGAGACTTGAAAGGATAAAGACGCATTTGGACCAGATTAACAAGCCTGCCGTCATGACCATAGAGGTATGTGTTTCATTTCTTTGTAATTCAACTGATACTTCGTGTGTTTTCGACAAAGACGTTCAAAATTTAAATTCCTTCTCATTATTTAGATTTTTTTTCCTCTTTCTATCATATATTTTGATTAGATTTCATGATGGTTTTCTTTAATTATTTGTGATATTATCTTTCAATCTTCCCAGAGCCCAGATGGAGATATCATTGATTGTGTCCATAAAAGAAAACAACCTGCTTTAGATCATCCTCTCTTAAAGAATCACAAGATCCAGGTAAAAAAGCCATAGCATAAAGATATATGCCAACCTTACTTTCTCTCTTTTTAACTTTTCCTTTTTCTTTTCTCTCAAATACATAATTATTTGTTATAATGAGGATTATCATTGTGTTAATGTTACAGAGACATCCTCAAGAGATGCCCAAAGTGAGAATGATGAAAGAAGATGGGGTGAGAGATGAGAAGAGTAATGAAGTAGTGAAAGGTGCATGGCAAATGTGGCATCAAAATGGTACACGATGTCCAAGAGGAACGGTTCCCATAAGGCGAAGCACAATGCATGATGTGTTAAGAGCCAAGTCTTTGTTTGACTTTGGGAAGAAGCAACGTAGGGTTTCTCTTACTAGGCGCACTGATGCACCCGATGTAGTCAGTGGCAACGGCCATGAGGTATGCTATATCTTATCTCTATAAATCCTTGTATGCACGACTTGGTTTTGATTATCATCTTCAGCATCATTTCCTTGCTGTACCATCATAATCATCATCATCATCTTCTTATTGACATTCGAGCAATACGTAATGATTCTAGTACCTCTTTTGGTATATGGACGCTGGGTCTTAAAGCCCACCAACCCCATTCCCCTATTTACCTAGTAAGAAAAACAAAAATCAATTCTTCTTCTCCTTTCAACATAGTAAGAGGCATAAGAAGAACCCTATTGGACCAAAAGTAAATACAGTTAAAGTTTTTTAAAAGGTTGGTACACTTAAATCTTTTTGTTTTGGATTTGATGATGAACTTCGTTAAATCAAATGGGAAAGAAAACTCAAAAAAAAAAAATAATAAAGAAAGGAAAGAGAATATTGACCTCAGGTCTTTTATTTATATCCTTATGTTCGAAACTCCCCTTGCATTGTCAATATATTGAAAAAAAATCAAGGCATCCAAGTTTGAAAGACCTTTTTTAATGCATTTCATGTGATGTATATCCCAGTAAAGGAAGCATTCCACAATATAAAATTATTTTAATTCGGTGAAGTTTGAAAGAAATCCATGAATATATGTAATGGTTGATATCACTCTTTCTTTTTTCCCCCACACAATATGCATTAAATGAGATCTACGGTCTACCACCTCAATTTTGAGGCAATAAATAGCTTGTTTCCTCTTTTCAGCTAAATTATTTGGGTTCTTACATGAAATGGTGTAAAGAATAAAATTGGAAGAAAATGTTTTTACTTTTCTTTTCTCTACACGGAAAAAAAAAAAAAAAAAAAAAAAAAATCTCCTACATCAACAAAAAAGCAAAATTGAAAATTTTCACTCCTTGAATTTTACTGAATTTTAACCATTTGATTATTTTCCATTTCCATGACCTCCACCAGATTAACCTCTAGACTTTCGTTCAAAATTATTAATATTCAGTTCATTGTTGGGATTTGTGTTTCTTGTTGTTGCCCTTTAATAGCTCTTCTTGTTTATTAATATTCAATGAAGTCAATACTTTTATGAGCTTATCTTTTGGGTTATTAAATGGATTCAATTTTAAATTCTATTTGGTTTGTTGGTATACACATTTATAGCACGCAATAGCCTACACCGGAGCGCAAGAAGTGTATGGGGCAAGAGCAACAATAAACGTATGGGACCCAGCAATCCAAGTGGTAAATGAGTTCAGTCTCTCCCAGATTTGGATTCTTTCCGGTTCATTCGACGGCTCAGATCTCAACAGCATAGAAGCTGGATGGCAGGTACTTCTTCCATTTTCTGTCTAGCCAAACAAACACACTACCCAACAATCTTAATTACAATATTCTATCATTTATTGTATTTTATTAGTAATTATTTGGAGAAAATATGAAAACATGGAGTCGTACATTTATAGAATTCTGAGGGTTTCCGATTAATGTAATGCAAGTTACAAGATTCTCTTCGAACATTAATGGTACTATCTTTATTTTACTTTTTTGGTTGAAGTAACATAATTAAAGTAATAAATAGGTTAATTAATTATAAAACTTTGAATTTTCTGAAGTTTTGATCATTCTACTAGTCAGGTCAGTCCGGAGCTTTATGGTGACAGCAGGCCAAGATTGTTCACTTACTGGACGGTCAGATCTCTCTCTTCCTTAACACAACCATGTGTTATTATTATTGCAGTTGTTATAGTTATCACAATAATCATTCATTATTATTACTATTATAATTTACGTCTTGTTTTAGATATGCAAATAATGGAATCATTTTGAGCAGATGATCATGTGGATTACTTCCATGCGGTTAGAGACATAAAGATTCCCTCTTACTAAGATTACATTATGTCAAAATCAACTTCATCTTCTAGGGTAGTGAATCTATTAGAATTTATTTGGGAATTTTTCATAGCTCTAAGACCCATTGATCTGTAAACACGTGCACCAGAAGTCGTAGCATTAGTTGGTCAAGTGTACCTTTTTTCACACTTGACCAACTAAATTGTAGAGAATATTGCACCTTTCTGGTGTGACCTAAGTCCAAATTAATGCTAACTTTGTGTTTAGCAGGAAATAGATCATGCTAAAATGACTTCGCTGCTGCCCAAAGGCCACAAACTAGTGTGAGAAAGAGAATTTGAAGATATTCATAGTATTATCCCTCTAACTGCAAGAACAAAACATTAGGCAAACTTGGGTTTGGAAACATTGGAACCTTAGTACCTTACTACTAAGGATACCTACTATTAGAGATATTAATGCAGGATTAAGGACTTAAACTTTTATATATTAATTTAAAGTAATTTATTTTAACAAATATGAAGGCATTTGTAGGGTGATTACACCCGAATAAGAGCCCTTTGGCCCTTTCACAAATTGTGGTTTTTTTTTTTTTTTAAATAAAATGGTGGGAAGTGCTTATAAATTTTGTAAACTTATTGTCTACTGAATGGATATTACAGTCCTTCGCAAGGGTCACATTTGTTTGAAGGGATATAAGAATTGTGACCTTTCATAAAAAGGTATTTAACTATCTATAAATATTAAATACGATACAAACGATCATGTTAGGCCCTTCCATTCATTTTCTTTCATGACGTGATTTCTATATTTGATTGCCATGCTTATTACAAAACTTTCACTTATACCTACACTAAAATAAAAATTTATGAATATTAGAATCTCAACTATTTCGATAAATGATAGGACTGTGCTTGACTTGAATCTTGTTTACATGTAAAAAATAAAGAAGTCAAAGACATGAATTTAAAATTGAAAAGGATAGTGGGTTAGATCTATAGACTCTCGTGTCAAACATGACCCTCTTTAGTATACATATCTTTTAGTGCATATATATATTTTTTATAATAATTCAATACTTACAAAAACGGGGGAGGGAGATTCAAATCTTGATTCCAATAAAGCGCAGCGTGCTATATTAATATTAATAAGTTACAAATTCTTATCCTTTTAGTGCACATGTAAGATTTCAAAAGTTGCCGCATTGCAAGTTGCACATTCTGAATCGAGCCTAGTAATGAATGAATTCTCATTACAGTAGTGTTTAGCTAACAATCATTTGAGGCCAGTTAGTATTGAGATGAAATAGACAGCCACAGCGCTTCATTATTTTGGTGGATTCTAAAGCCATTTACAATTGAGATTCTAGACTCGGAAAACTATGTACATTGACCCACGACTTTATTAGAATTCATTAGCTGTGGGCATACTTGTCATTGGAATTTTGACATTTTGTCCAACGTATAATCAAGGTGTGAATTAAATTGTAGTGCCTTGGCTTCCAGGAAAATGTCATATGGGCTTCTTAGCATTTATATGTGACAGATTCTGGGTGAAAGTGTTTAATATTCGCCTTATCATTCTACCCCTTCATAAATGATGAATGGATTCTGAATCCCACATATGGAACCCGTTTTAATAAATAGGACAAAGGCTCACATGCTTGTTGAAAGAAAGTTGAGACCTTACATGCGGTGTCTAACTACTACTTAATGAATTTTCCTTAAGTCATCCAAGCTCTTATTAAAGAGCTCTTAATTAATGTATTAAAAAAAAAAAAAAAAAAAAAGAGCTCTTAATTAATAAGGAAAATGCTAACTAATGAAGTGATACATCCACAATATTTTCATAACATTTTTATAACAAATGGTAGTTAGTTATTATTAGTTTAAATTTGAATCTAATACTGAGATTACTTTTTTGCCCCCAACAACAACATCCTGTCACTTAGGATTTGTTGAGAAAATGTTGTAAAACTGTTATGGATATAGCATTTCTCTGATAATTGACTACAATAGCCGAATTATATATTTTTTTCGTTTTTCTTTTTATGAACTCCCAAACACGAAAGAAAATGCACTATTTTATGTTTTTAAAAAAGCACTATTTTATTTATTTATTTATTTTCTATTCCTTTATAATAATATACGTATTTTATTCTATACTTTTATATTCTCCCAAATATATTGTTAGTTAACATATGTATATTCAAACAGGTGTAGATATGCTTTTACCTATTCTTGTAAAAGAATATATAACTCAATTTAGCGAAGCAATAAAACTAATTCCCTTTTTTATATTGATAAAGAGAAATTTAATCCTTTTTGTTATATGTTACAGTCTGATTCGTATCAGGCAACAGGGTGCTACAACCTTCTTTGTGCAGGGTTTGTGCAAACCAACAGTAGGATTGCCATCGGAGCTGCCATTTCTCCAGTATCATCATTATTATCCAATCAATACGACATCACCATACTCATTTGGAAGGTACACATACATCATTTTCTTTTCTTTTTTTCAGTTTTTCTAAAACTACATTGCATGCTACAACTTGTTGAATTGGTTGACCATAAATGGTAGATAATTATTTAAACATGTACTTACGTACTTACCACTTTTAATCTTCCACTCACCATGCATATTACAGTTGTGACAAAAAATTGTGTACTAAAATTTCTCTGTTACATTTAGGGGTATAGCTGGAAATTTTTGTTTGGAGGGCCAACTTATGATACTAATTTATTAGCTTATACAAACTTTCATAAACATGCACATACACATACATCTATACACGCATATAATTTAGTATCCTTCATAGTGAATTCCTATAGTTTTCATTTTTAATATAAGTTACCAAACTATACACCAAAGTGAGTACAAAAATTTCAATTGAATTAATGAAGTATTCAAAAATATGAATGATCCAAAACTTTAACAGATACATGAACACATTTTACAATAAAAATGAATGTGAGGAAAAAAAAAACATTCTCTATAACTACTAGATCAATTGGACAATTTTTTAAGAGCATGATTGGACTAGCTTAAATATTTCAAGGGGAAAAGTCCCATTTTTTTAGGCTAATAAATAAAATGTTAAATATTTATATATAGTATTAAAATATTTTTAAAATTTTTCATGTAGCTCCGCCTTGGTTACATTACTTCACATCACATGACATGTACATCTAATTGTGTTCTTCTTTAATTTAAATAGGATCCAAAGCTAGGAAATTGGTGGATGAGCTTTGGCGACAATACATTAGTAGGATATTGGCCAGCGGAGTTATTTACACACTTAGCTGACCATGCCACTATGGTAGAATGGGGTGGTGAGGTGGTGAACACACGGGCCAATGGAGAGCACACCTCAACCCAAATGGGCTCAGGTCACTTTGCCAATGATGGGTTCGGAAAAGCAAGCTACTTTCGGAACCTAGAGATCGTTGATGCTGATAATAGTCTCAGCTCAGTGGAATATATCTCAACGCTTGCTGAAAACACCAATTGTTACAACATCAAGAGCTCCTCCAACAATCAATGGGGCACTTACTTCTATTATGGGGGCCCTGGGAACAATCCACAGTGCCCATGATCATATATATTGTATAATCACCATCAAGTTCGACATATTATCATCATCATTATTGATATTATCATATATCTTAATCATCACAATATATAACTTGCAGGTCCAAGTAAAATCTCCATCGCTAAATTCTTTTATGTGTAATTATAGAATGCATGTTATTTCCACCTTTGTTTATGCTACTACCACATTTTTTTGGATGTGAGGGTTTGTATTAATTGAATAAGACAAAATTAAGCATTGTATAAACAGGCGTGGAAATAGCAGTATTTTGGATAGGTATATTTTATTTCAACGTTTAATCAGTTGATTGTTATAGCACAAGTTTGCTGTTCTTTTACTTTCAATTGGCGTAAAGAGAGGTTGATTTCTGTTATCTGTGATATATATATTTTTTAATTGTGGTTATAATTGACTAAGAATGTGTGTGTGTGTCTATATATATATATATATATATATAAATCAATATTTAAAAATGAAATATGCACGCACTTAATGCGAACATATATATAGGTTCATTATGCACTATCAAAAAAAAAAATTGCATCCGTGAGGACAAAAGTTCGTTACGACTTATGATAGTGGTTCCCATTGCCAAAGAATCGCATTTCTTGGCTTTGTCTATCATGTTGTCTATATGAAGCGGCCAATGGCTCATTTGTGCAAGTGAGAGAATTTTTCACTAACATGTAGTGTTGTAGAGAACAACATACTGATAAATATCTCCGATCTTTCTCATCAAAGATTCAAAGCATTTAGGCTATGGATACTACATGTTTTGTTCTTGTAGAAAACACCACTACTCAGGTCTCAATTCGTGAGAGAGATTGTTTTTCGAATGTTCAAAATGCTTTTTTTTTTTTACTTTGATTTGGTTTGTTCATTGGAAATTGGAATGAAGTATTCTAAAATATCTCTCATCTTTCACATCAACGGGATGAAATATATATATTACGCTTAAAATTTGTTTAAAATATAAAATAAGTTGATATAATAAATAGTAAGAAGTGGATTAAAAAATATAATAAGTGTATATTTTATTTTGGCGAGAGAAAAGGGAGAGTGGAGAGTGTTGTTATATTGTGATGGAAAGAGATAAAAAAAAAAAAAAAAAAAAAAAAAGAAGAAAATGAGATTGATTAGAGAAAGAAAGTGAGATAAGAAAGAGTAAAGACAAAATAAAGATTGAGAAATTAATGATATGACATCTGTTTCATAGAGAGTGAGAGAGAGATAATTGAGAAAGAGAAAAGTTAACGGATTCCCTAAAAATATTGGTTTATGAACTACTTTTAAAAACGTTTTATCGGAAAATAATAAAGCAATTAATATTTAGGTAAACTATGCGGTTGATCTAACCTTTACCTTGTTTATCAATTTAGTCATTAACATTTCAAATGTGTCATTTAGTCCTTAACTTTTTGGTATCGTGTCAAAATAGTCATTGTCATTAAGCGATGAATTCATGAAAAATGCTAATATGATTAACAGTAAAAATAAATATAATTTTCATGCCACATAAACTGCTACATATATTGCCATGTCAGCACAATTTTTTATTTTTTATTTTTAAGATAGGGACTAAACCTTGTACTGCCACCTATCCTTACTATATTTTCAGATTTAAAATTTTCTTTCATTTACAAAACAATTCAGTTCTTATTTTCATATTATTATAATTCTCTCTTTCAAAAATAACTAAATCCTTAGTATATCTCTCTTTCAACAACCGAACAAGGAAAAAAAACAAAACAAATTCCAAAACCTAAAGAGAGATACGCAGAGAGAATTATAATCACAATCATAATCGGACCTTGCAGGTTTTGTTGAGGGTGTTTGATTAAATTCATCGGAACTCATTTTACATGTTTAAGGCTAAGGGGTTTTAATTTTTTCTTTTTTTTTGGGAATATTGGATCGATCATTTGAAGGAAATGGGATTGGAGTTTCGAGAATGTAAAGAGGTATAGGGGGAAGGATCTTTGAATCGTTGAATGGTTGGAGTTAGAATTAGTGTAAGGAAATAGTCTGGGTCCAACTATGGATTTATTACAGTGATTGGTTTGAAAATTTTGAAGTGGTGTGTGGACCATGGGGAACTTGGAAGCCCAATACAAGTTAATTAGGTGGTTTTTTTTCTTTTTTCGTTGTGATTCTTCTTCGCTTCTCTCTCTGGGTTTTGGAATTTGTTTTATTGTTTTTCCTTGATTGATTGCTAGAAAAATATGGGAAAATGAAGGAAATTGAGTTTTCAATTCTAGATTTTTTTACCCCATTTGATTCCTAAGAAAACAAAGGAAAAGTAAATGAAAGAAAGTTTTAAACATGAAAATATACTAAGGACAGGTGGCAGAATAAGATTTAGTCAGTTTTTTTTTTTTTTTTTTTTTAGTTTGAAAGTTCAAATAGTGTGTAAAATATTAATAAATACTCAGACCCCTAATTTTAAATTTATCCAACACAAGTTTATACCCAAATAATATATGTGCGGAACAATAGGTACAAACGAAAACCTAAACAAATATACAACTCTACATCATAATTAATCACAACACAGCAGCAATTAAAGGTAGAGAGTAAAGGCTAGAGAGATGCAAACACAAGGATAACACTGGCACATGTTATCGAAGAAGAAACCGAAAAACTCGGCAAAAACCTTTCCGCACCTTCCAAACAGTAAGATGATCCATTAAAGAATAAAGTTGGGATACATGAATAGCAGTAGACCCTCCAAGTCTAATCTACCCAATGCACCTAAGCCCTCCAAGCTTTTTGCTCCAATAGGGTTAAGCCTAACCGTGTCTTCTTTAACTTCCCGAATTCCTCTATAAGCCCATTGCATCAACCAAGTGAATTGGTCATCTCCAAATTACTTCCTAAGCACCAAAATACCTCTTCACTGACATGGGTATGGTGAGACAAGGATTTGGCAAATGTATCTCTCAAGGATATGTCAATGGAGAGGATGAGAGTAGAGGAATTTGGAGAATCAACTATCTAAGATTGTGGATGAGTCAATCTTGGTTTTCTCTAGGGTTTCTTTCTAGAAGCTCTCTACATTTCATGGGTATAAGGGTATTTATAGTAGTGTACGTGAGGAATGTGAAAAGTCATTTTTCTGCAAAATAGGACATTCTGGCGACTTAGTCTCGCGAGTGGGATAAGTCACAAGTTTAAGTTGCAAGTTAACTAGTAAGCCAGACTGTCAATTTTTGTCCTGTAGTGCTCCAGCTGTCGTGACCCTTCAGCTTCATGCATGCTTCATGTGTGGCATTTTGGCGAGTTGTTAGTCGCGAGTCACTCGCAAGATCTAGACGTGAGAAACCTCCAAATGCACACATTCTTGAATTTCTTCACACTTTCTCATACACAATCCTTACATAATTCCCACCTAAATACATGGTATCTAATTGCTAAATTACAAGTAAATTTATCACGGAATAAAGCCAAAACATGATTGAATAATTTCAACCTTAAAATCTCTCCCTTTGGTTATTCCGTGACAAAACCCTAAAACAGACTCTAGATTTAAAATGTGAGTTGGGAACAGTTGCCAAAACTCACTCACACTTAGCTCTAGATTCTATGAAGCTCTTGAACCATACAGACAAGTTTCCTGAAAACAATAATACAAGAAGATCATTGTAAGCAGACATCTTAAAATGCATATGGAGCATGCACAATGCGATCAAGCAACAAAGAATATAACAAGAAACATGGCTTGACCAAACATGAACAATCACTATAAATAGTGATCACAATGATTGTTCACACAAAGAATGAACATCTGAACATGCAAGCTAATAAGCTTAATGCAAAGTATCATTTGCATGTTCAACACTCAACCGATGCAAAACACTAAGGTATTCGCATCAAGGGTACAAGATCCAACAAGGGCACAAAAGTAGAGTACTAAAGATAATGCATACATAATCTAAAAGTACTAAGAAGCTACAAAGCAAAGGTACATATTAAAGCATAGTCAAGTACACAACATAAACCATGAAATATTATTAATACTTGTGATATGTTTAATACTTGTTTAACCTAGATCTATTTAATTGAACTAAGTAATAACTTAGCTTAAATTAGGTTAAACAAATTGTGTTTACAGAGGTCTAAAATCTAATAAGTAATATTAGAGTGGGTTAGCTTTTGATTAGGTAGTCTTACCTAGAGTTGATCCTTGACCCCTGCTATCATGGATCGTGGTCACTCAATTGTGATCCCTCCCCACTTTGATGGAAATAACTATGCCTACTAGAAGGTGAGAATAAAAGCCTTCTTGAAATCTTTAGATGAAAGAGTTTGGATGTCTATAGAAGTTGGCTGGGAAAGACCTGCCACTCCTATAGCTTAATGGACTAATGCCCAAAAGAAAGTAGCAAGCTTTAATAGCATGGCTATGAATGCAATATTCAATTTTGTTTCACTAGAAGAATTTAATGGGTCCCAACCGTCACTAGACCAAAACCAATGTGAACCTATAGGATAAACAAAACCGGTTAAAATGGAAGAGTAGATTAGATAACCTCAAATTGGGTTCTATTAGCAATGGGCCCACTAGTAATTCCAGCGGTCGCTATTGCAAAGACCATTGGTAAAGAAAAAAGCTAGTCATCCGTGGGCTTAGGATAGTCTGTTAGACCAAAGAAGTTATGGCCAATTAAAGGGATTGAGAAATCTTATAATATAAGGTGAAAAGATGGTTTTCTTATAATCTTATATTCTCATTTTCATTTTCTATTATTTTCTTTTTGAAAGAAATGGCTTCATTCAATTAACCCATAATGTTTGCATCATGATACAAAGCTTCCCTAGCGAATGGAGGTAAATCTTCCATCCAATACATATCATCAATAATATTTGTAGTATATTGAGCTAACACATGAGCCACTTTGTTTCCTCCCCTTCTTGTAAACTCAACATTCACCCAATGCAGCCCTCTAAGCATCTGCTGGATATCACCAACCACATTACCCATCGACGATTCATCGTCATCCGTAGAGGATATAGCTTGTATGACTGTACAATTATCACCTTCAACAATGAATTCAGAGAAACCAACATCCGTGGCAAATTCAATTGCCTTTCTACAAGCAAGTAGTTCCGCTTCTTCATTGCAAAAGACTGAAGGTCCCTTGGCTAACATTGCAACCATCAATTCCCCTTTATCGTTTCTGATCACTGCTCCAAACCCGGTCCTATCCAAGCCAGAAAACACAGCAGGATAGAAATTTAATTTATACACTGAAGATGGAGAAGGCTTCCTTGAATCCCGACTTGGCTGTTGCACCTGATCCGTAACAAACTAATTCTGAGCAGCTCAATAGTCCTCTGAATATTCCAACGCTCTTTTGTTTAGCCAACCTGGGTCATAAAATTTCCCACCGTGAATCACTCTATTCCACTGGGTCCAGATTTGCCACGCCTGAACCACCATCAATTCCAAATCTTCCCACGCCAACCGCTCCATTAAATACTCCATCAGTTGAAACATATCAAGCAGCCCATGTTTTCCTTTTTGCAGCGATTTCACACTACCTACCCACACATCTTGAGCAGCAGCATAATCCCAAAGCACATGCACGACCGTCTCTAGAAACTTGGTACAAATTGGACAAACAACATCCACGATAATCCTCCGATTAACAAGATTCATCTTCGTTGGTAGAATATCATTGCAAGCTCTCCAGGCAAACACCTTTAACTTTGTTCGGGATTTTAAGTCTCTCTCATTTTCTATCATGAAAGAAAGGAATCTACCGTCTAAACTCTACACCAAGATAAATTAGGTCATGGAAATAAGAAAAATCTTTTTCTTCAATAATCTTTAATTTGTTAACACTACTGCGTGCACGTTTTTTTTGGTTTTTTTAATATTGTATAATATAGTAATTAAGTCTTGGACTAATAAGCTGGAAAGGAGCCTATTACACTTCAAACGAATTGACATTTTTCAACATATTTTTATCTACATCACTCACAAATGACAAATGTTCATAAAAGCCTTAATTTAATACAAAAAAGAAGAAGAAAAGTTTCGGTTAAAAGTTTGATCAATGCGGAGAAAATAAATAACACTATTTACCAAAAAAGAGAAAATAAATAAAACTTTTTATCAATTGTTGTAAACGTTGAAAACCAGGAACCATCAGATTATACAAAAACTACAAATCCCATTATCCAAAAGATACGTTACAGTCTCTCGCTCTTGGCAAATTCAGAAACCACGCGGTAATCTCAGCCCCTCACAGGTTCTCTCTCTCTCTCTCTGCCTTAATTAGTTGCTGAGAAAACCTTTCTACTTCTCTATTATTTTCTCGGCAACCAAACAGAGTTCTTGACTTCCGTTGTTTTTGTTTTTCTTCAGATTCACCAAGCTGGTACTATCTTCTATATATATTCACACTTTTCCCTATCCAAACCCTCTGATTAGGTATCTTCTATATGTTCATTGATGAATCCAATTTCTCATTCTCCTTAAAAACCTAACTTTCAATCTTTGTATTTCTTTGTTTTTCAATTCTTAAAGTCGGTTGTTTCTTTTTCTTGGATCTTTAATTACTGACTTATAGATTGAATATTTTATACACTGAATTTAAATTTGTTATTAGGAACAAGAAGGTCAATTAATGATAGCTTTAGTTTTGGATTCATATTGGTTTTGTGTATTGTCATTGTGTGCTTTCAATGTATTACTTTAGTTTTCAACTCATATTGTACTACAAATAGTTTTGGATATTCAGTATCTCTTAGAGAATATTATATGAAAGAAGAAATTCAGCAAGTTAAGTTTGAATGTAAAAGGGACTGAGATGTGTATCATATTCCATAAGAATTTTTACAAAATTTTGTGAACATGTAAAAACCATATTATGGATGTATGAATCTACTTAATATAAATTAAATAGTCATTTCCTATTTTACTTTTAATTTTTAAATTTAAGGCATTTATACTGCAGAAAACTGTTTTGTCAATTAGGTATTTATTTTGTCAAACATTAACATGCGTCTAAAATGGTTTTTGATTATTGAAATACTTTAAAACTTTAATTTTTCTTATGTTGACATGTATTTTGTTAAACAGGACTGGTTTGAGCAAATATCAGGAGTGGGTGTTTGAGGCTGAGCATGTGATACTGAGTACTCTCTAAATTTTGAGCTTAATGTGCTGCATCCATATGCTCGTCTTACATCCATTCTTAACAAATTTGGTCTTTTAAAAGCTGTTTTGGTCAATCTGCCTTTAAACTGCTTTTTGTGCTTTGTTTTGATGGTAAATTTTGTCTCTGCAAAGACAAGTTTTTCAATCATATCTTTGTCCTTTCTCTTTGATACTACTGTGTGTCTTTACCTTTCTGCTATTCTACTGCCCTTAAATTATAAATTTATTTATATTTTCTGTTAGAGTGAAATTGCAATTTCGTTTATTTTGAAACTTAGGTGAGTATTTTTCATACAAATCTTTGTAGAGTCTATGATAGCTGAACGGTGGAATTAATCAGAATCTTCATACAAGATGAAGTGAAAGGATTGAGCCTCAATTTCCCTGCTCTTGCAGTGTCCAAAGGATGGGGAAAATGGATTGCTTCTGAATTTGTAAACTTTTGCAAAATAAACATGTTTTTAATTATGATAGATAGTTGACGAGGAATTTGAGTTCTGCTTTACCGTATTTTGCTCAATGTCAACAACTTACTTTAAAAGATTTGAGAGAAATTTTCTGAAAGTTTCTTTTCAAGTGCTGAACTTAAATGGGAAGGCTAAATTTGGGTCATTTTAAAGCATATCAACATAAGTATAAAACCTATCTCAATAAAATATGAAAGAAGACAAAACTTTGTTAATATTCTATTACACTTTGTTTGTTTCAATGAAAAATTTTGTGTAAAAATAGTTTTTCGTGTTTTCTAATGTTAAGCAATATTAATTGACTCATTTAAAATTCTGACATTTTCAATTATATTGGACAGCGTCTGTTTGTACACAATGCAAACAATAAACACTTTTTTTTTTAATAAGAATAAGCACTTCTTAAAAATATAGTGATTGAGTTTTTTACTTTTTAAAAAAAATTATAATAGTAATAAAAAATGACAAATAATAACTTGAATTATTAAACAAGTCCTCACAAAAGCCGAGTTTGATGCCTCATTAGATTGTCGTAGAGTATTATTGGTCAATTATGAACCAAAATTGGTGCCTCACAAAAACCAAGATTGATGCTTCATTAGATTCTCGTAGAGTGTTATTATTGGTCAATTAGAAACCGAAATTGGTGCCTCATTAGATTGTCGTCAAGCACAAGTGCACAACATATCTAACTAATTAAACTAAGACATAACATCATTAAAGTTTATCATTACAATCTTTCTCTATCATTTTCCAGTCGGCCATTTCTCTATCTTTTAATAATTAACGTGGCCACATAGGAAATTTGAGAACCCAATGTCACATGGAACCTAGCAGATGTGTAGGAATTATAATATTCATGACCTAATGGTTAGACTCAGCTCCCAACTTCGGGTCAAATATGCAATTTGATATCACAAAAGTCTTGTACACCGCATGAAATCCGAGCTTTCCCAGTTGGGCCAACCTAAACCCATGGGAATGATGCAAGAAACTCAGCAAGCCACACTAGGAACGAAGAGGATACCACTTCGAACACCCAAGCAAAATCCCAAAACAACAAGGGAACATGGTGATCCTAGTGACCCTCTCAAACCCATCTTTATTTTGTGCCCAAATGCTCGGCCTCACTGAAGCTCAATTGGTGCTAACCCACTTTATTAACATCTACCAATAAGAGATATACGCGTGGTGTTAGTTAGCCAAGAACCTGTAAACTCAGGGATAAGGAGTCTAAGGCTAGGTTTGGATCCAGCTTTCACGTTTTGCGTTCACGTTTTGCCTTTTTTTTTTTTTTTTTTTTTCTTCGGTTCTGCTGGGGGACAAGAGGCAAGCGCGCACTGTGCACATACTGTGCGCATACTGTGCATGCACTGTGCTCGTACTGTTCACGTACTTTTTTAACAATTTTTTATTAAAAATGAGCCCCGCAGCACTATTCACACATTTAAAAATTATTTTGCTACAGTGTTTTCAGTTTTCAGTTTTCAGCAATAAGCTCTATCCAAACGAACCCTAAATCAGTCATACGGCGCAGTTTCCATAAATCAGTTATTAAATTGACTGCAAAATGTTCCTTTAAAAAAAAAAAATTTGACTGCAAAATAGTGCTGTATTTATGAAACTCATAATTTCTTTGTTTATGCTAAACGACATCGTGTCATTGTTGTACTTTAATGAATGCATAAACAACTGCGTTTTAGGCTGCATTTGTTTTGGCAGTAAACAACTTCCGGAAATTATTTTACACTATCATGTGTGTTTGGATGCATATGTAAAATATGGTCAACTTGAAAATGATTTCCTTTGACCGTAAAATACAGCCCCACAGAAAATCATTTACAGTTTTATTTTACCTTCAAACAATTTCGGAAAACCACAAGTGAAGAGAGAGAGCTTGAGCACACTCCTCACACAGTCCAAAACCCATCTCCAAGCTCACCTCAGCCAAGCTCCGGCTAGCCCAGATCATGCCGCCTCACGGTCCAAAACCCATCTCCAAACCATTTCCCACGGTCCAAAACCCATCTCCAAACCATTACCTTCAAACCATTTCTAGAAAAAAAAAAAAAAGAAAAAGAGAGAGAACGGAACCAAGATTGACTCCAACGCCGTGCAATCTCGCCTTCCCGACCGTGCCTCTCACTGCCAATCAATCAAAGATCAATTCCAACGCCGCGCGATCTCGAACCCAGTCGCCCCCGATTGCGTGATCTCGCCTCCGCCACACAATTTGGCCTTCGCCACGCGTCTCGCCTTCGTCGTCAATCGCACGATCGAAGCCTTCGCCTTCGATCGCGCGATCTTGCCTCTCTCTCTTCCTTCTTCTCTCCCAGATTTGATGATTTTTTTTTTTTTTTTTTGGTTTTGTTTCTTTTGTGTTTCTCTGTTGAGAAATGAATTTATATATTTGTTTGGAAGCTGAGAAAATGTGAGCAACAAGTAGAAAACGTGTTTTCTATAATATTTTCAAGAACACAACCAAACACCTGAAAATATTTTTCAAAGTATTTTTTAAAATGCCACCAAACACCTAAAAATATTTTCCTTTCCCAAAAATATTTTCACCTGAAATTATTTTACACCCGAACAATATTTTACACCCAAACAAACGCAACCTTAGCCTTCTTTTGATTTTTGTCTTCGTCAATAACCTCCCAAAGAGGACAAGGCAACGAGTGACCACAAGAAGAGAACAGCAGGAGCCAAATTAAATATGACAACATTGAAAGAGTGGAATCATCCATTGCACAGTCGGAGGAGATATGACAACTTCTTTTTTTTCCTTTTTTTTTTTTTTTTTAAATTATAGACACTGGAGAGTAATAGTATTCTATTTTGTGTTTCAAATTATTATCTTTGTTCTTCATTTTTTTTTTAATTTATATTAATAATTTTGCAATAGTATCTTACATAATTGCATTATCAATGTCGTCTCTTATTTATTAGTATTTCAAGCATTTTATGCTAATTAACTGGAATAGAAAACTCTCTCAAAAAAAAAAAAAAAATCTTCCACTGTTGACTCTCCAAAAAACAAAAAAAAAACTTCTACGATTCCTTTGGCAATCATTTTTGGAAGAGCACTCGTATTAGATGTGTTAAATGTCAAATTGGCACACCAAACACCAAAAAACCTCTCACATGAACAATTCTAAATGTCAAATAATTTGGATTTGGAATGGTCCTATCACAAATGCTATAATAAAAAAATCATTTTTGTTTTTTTTTCTCTCTCCTCTCTTCCTTTGTTTCTTCTTTTTCTTTCTTCTTTCTTCTCCAGACCGATCCCTCTCTTCTCTATCACGCTTCCTTTCTTCTTTCTCTCTTTTTTTCTTTTTTCTTTCCTTCTTTTTTTTTTCTTTCTTCTCAAACTGCCTCACTCTTCTTCTTCTTCTTCTTTACTCTCTCTCTCTCTCTCTCTCTCTCCCCCTTCCTTCTTCTGTGGGTTTGTGGCAATGACTTGCGTTAGTGGCTGTGGGTTTGGTAATGAGTTTGTTGTGAGTAGTGGTAGAGCCATAATATATTTCATTTGGTTGAATTTGGTTGTGTTTGTTTTGAGTTATGTTTTGGGCTATAGAGGATTTGGTAGTTGTGTGGTGGTTGTGGCGTTGGCTGCTGTTTGGTGATGGTTGTGGTGCTAGCCATTGTTTGATGGTGGACGGGTGGTTGTTGGTTCTTGGTTGGTGGCCACTACCACTGTATTGTGTTGGCTGAGTTTTGTGTTAATACATTATTTTAATGTGTTGTATATATTATTTTAATGTATGAAATTGAAGAATAGAACATGTGATGTAAGGCGTATTGTAAAATGATGTACTCAAATAATAAAGTAGGCCTATAATGTGTTAAAATGGCATACTTTTGCAATAGCTAATGCTTATGCTCTAAGTCCCCACTATAAAAAGTCCCTACTCTTTCGTAAAAAAAATGTCTCGCATCATTACAAAAAATGGTAAATTTTATGATAAGTACTTTTTAAATGGTTGTACATTATTATTATTATTATTTTGTTGAGGAAAGTGCATTATTTTTTCTCATTAGTGATGTTGGGAATACTAAAAATTTTATTACATAAGACTTACAAACTAATGGATCAAGAATCACAAGAAAATTTAATTTAAATTAATTAATTAGGTTGTTGAAGTTTATTAATCACATTTATTGCCACATCAATTTGTAAGTATTTTATAATAAAATTTGTATTAGCTTTTTTTCACATCCCTAACAAGTAACAAAGCCCCCAAAATACTAGACCAAGAAACCTACCAAATGAAAACCTAAACTGTTTGAGAAAAATATATTGTAAAAGTGTTAGATATTAATTTACCCTACTACTAGCTTGAGGCTTTAATCATTGTCAAAACCAAATTTCAACCTTTAAGCTCCTTCACAAATCTATCACTCATGCCTACCAACATTGTTGACTCAAATTGGTGATCGCCCATAGTGTTGTTGCTCGTGAAAAAGGAAGATTGAGCTTGAATTGGTGTGAAGAGAGAGAGAGAGAGAGAGAGAGAGATTGTCTGAGTTCAAATTACACATGGTATAACTCTAAGTAATGTTACAACACTTAATAACTTTTTATCAGATTAATATTTTAAAATTTTGACCTTTAAATTACATATTCTCTATATTCTTAACATGCATACCAAGTTTATTATCGATCTGATACAAAAACTTATCATTTTTATATTTGATTGATAACGTAGTTATTAATCTCAAATTATCTTGAAATTTTTCAAACATGTAGAGTGTAAGAAGAAAATTTAATCTAAGGGTAGAATTGTTAAAATAATCTAACGGTGTGTATGTGTGTGTGTGTGCGTCTATATATATATATATATATATATATATATATATATATATATATATATTGTAGTGGAGCGAATACTGAGCGAATATTTGGACTTATTATAATAAGATAAGTACTAGTCTCAATTTAAGTATCGGCCCAAACGATGGAGATAAATCCAGCATGGGCTAGCCCATATTTTATAATGAATGCAAAACCTCGGATATTTGGTTAGGCCCAATACCCTTCTAGGCCACACTCCAAGGTCATGTCCAAGGCATGTCCGAGCTACTAAGGTAAATCCCAGAGAAGTTAAACTTCTCCGAGGTAGCTTTATAAGAGTTCTTGATGATTCCACAACAACCTCCGCATTAATATAGGTCACCTGCCTAGTACCACCACATTTAATGTAGAATGATTAGCCTAAACAGTAAGAAAACCCCCAGAAGTCTCCATTGATGATGAAAAACCAAGAAAGAAGAGCCCAATAAGACCAGAAGTTATCCAGGTGGACACCTAAATAGTAAGGAAGATCTCAGAAGTCTCTATTCATGATGAAAATCAAGAAAGAAGAGCCCGATAAGGCTAGAAGTTATCTAGGTGGACAAGGACAAAATACGAAGGAGAAAGGGATGACTCATAGAAGAGAAAGAGAAGGAAGAGAAGAGGAATAACAAAAAATATAAGAAGAGAGAAAATAGTAAGAAAAAAAACACAAGAGAGATCCATGTAACATATCATACTTGAATTAATAAAGAGTTGCTGACAATTTACATGTTCTGGTCCAAATTTCCCATTGTTGATCAATACCAACGCATAACACAAATTAATTGCACCATGTTTTTTGCTCAATTTCTTTGATCATATAATTAGGGAACACGTTCTTAGATATATATATATATATATATATATATATATGCCTTGCTGTTGAAGGCAGGGCCCGGCATTGTGGGATTTAGGGCGTTTTCCAACAAATCGTTTAATTTCTGGTAAATCATCATCAAAAATCTTTTTAGCAAAAACAGAAGATAATAAGTTAGAATTTGTGTTTTCTTCAAAAACAACTTTTTGTTCTCATTTCTTGAAATAGTTCGAGTAGCACTTGTAGAAGTACCCTCAGTTTTAACTTTTAAATCAAAAAGCATTTTCTCAATGATGGGACTGACGAGATCGATTACCGACGAGGAAAGCAAGACAGACGAGGACACTTATCGGCAAGTGCCCACGTCACCAACGAAGGCAACAGGGTCATTCAATATCGCCAATAATGCCCCAGACAGTTGCAAACCCAGCTATACAATCCGTTGAGGATGAATTAAAGCCTCATTACTTAGTAGGAAGCGTTAAAAAAAGAGGCATTAAAGCCACAATAATTGCCACAACAACTAGGGGCTAGAGAAGCATATATAAAGCCCCCATAAGCACGAGTAGAAGGTAAGAAAAATACACATTAACATACTTATTATTTTACCACTTTGTTCTGTCTTTTCATAAGGCCTTCTTGGTACTGACTTAAGCATCGGAGGCCTTCTTCCCCACCATTTCCATACCAGCAAGAAAGAAGGTTTGGTTCCATCTGGACTCGTTTATTTGGACTAACGAATTATACTTCATCAGTTTGGCGCCGTTTGTGGGGAGGACATTTTCATATTCATATTTGAAAAAATGGTTTCCTCCAACTTCCATATTCAGATGGAATCCAATCAAGATTCTGCAGCCTTGGCTCAGCAAATCCAAGCTCTTGCGGCCATCGTTGAGGAACTTACCAAACAAAATCAAGAAATGAAGCTACGACTTCAACAGGTTCAACAGGAGGAGAGTCGACCCAAGGGCAACTCGGAGGATGAGGGGAACAGCTATAGAAGAACTAATACTCAAAGACTTTTCACTCCGAACGAACAGAATTCAGATCTTCTTTGAGAGATGAGAAAAGAGATAGACGAGTTAAGGAATGCCATCAAGGAGAAAACGGACCGAAGCGTGGATAAAATGATAAGGGCCACAGATTCGCCCTTCACTACGGCAGTCCTTGAACATCCAGTACTGTCTAAATTTCGTTTACCTCAGCTCGAGCCGTTCGACGGGTTAAAGGACCCTCAGGATCACCTCAACACATTCAAAACGACGCTGGGTCTTCAACAGTCCCCCGAAGAGATACTATGTCATTCCTTCCCCACTATTCTCAAAGGAGTAGCTAGGGAATGGTTCACCAAGTTGCCAACGTCGTTCATTGACAACTTCAAATAGCTGAGCAGTGCCTTGTTGTGTCACTTTATTAGGGGGCAACGTCCAAAGAGGCCAGCAGATTACTTACTCACCATTAGACAGGGAGAAAAGGACAAATTGAGGTCATACGTGAAATGCTTCACTCGAGAGACCCTGGAGGTAGATGAAGCGGACGACAAAGTATAGCTGACGACTTTCAAGGCAGGGCTAAGATCCAAAGAGCTTGTAGATTCACTTGTGAAGAATCCTCCAAAGACGATGGTAGAGATGCTCCTAAAAGCACAGAAATACATGAACGCTGAAGATGCATTAGCAGCCATAGGGGACGTAGAGAGGCTAGGAGGCGTGGGAAGGAAGGACAATAAACGTAGGGGGTAAAAGAGGGAATGTCTAGATCGTCGGACTAGTGACGGGAATAGAAGAAAAGATGATAAAAGTCCTCGAACAGTAAAATTTACCCCTCTAGTTATGCCTATCGACAAAATTTTAGCACAGATTAAGGATGAGCACTACCTCAAATGACCGAGACCATTACATTCATCACCCAACGTTCGTGATAAGAATAAGTACTGCCGATTTCATAAGGATTTGGCCACTACACGAAGGATTGTCGTGACCTCAAGGAGTAAATAGAGGAGTTAATATGGAAAGGAAAACTGCAGAAATATGTGAAGAACGAAGAATACGGTAAGTTCAGAGACAGCAATAAGAACCAGCAAGAATCCTCGTTCAGAAACAACGATCATTGTCCCCAACCTCCGCAAGATGTGATCAGGGAGATAACGATGATTGTAGGGGGGCCCTTCACTGGAGAGTTATTTAGATCCCTTAAGAAAGCATGCCAGAGACAGGTGAATAGCATCCATATGATACCTCCGATTAAGCAAAGAAAGACAGACCAGGATACGACCTTCAATGAAGCGAATGCTAGAGGAGTGAAACAACCTCACAATGACCCTTTGGTCATAATGTTGACCATAGAAGGATTCAACACCAAAAGGATCCTCGTGGACAATGGCAGTTCCACAGACATTATCTACCTTCCTGCTTTTCAGCAGCTGAAGCTAGATCCAAAAAGACTACGCTCATTTAACTCCCCACTTGTTAGTTTCAGTAGAGACCACGTATATCCCAAAGGCATAGTGACGTGAACAGTAACAGTAGGGACCTACCCGAGGCAATTGGCCCGTCAACTAGACTTCTTGGTGGTGGATTGTCCTTCATCTTACAATGTTATTATCGGAAGGCCCATGCTCAACAAATGGAAGGCAGTCACGTCCACTTATTGCCTAAAGATAAAATTTCAACAGATAATGGGGTCGGCGAAGTAAAATGAGATCAAGTCTTAGCCCGAGAATACTACCAGGCTGTTTTGGCAGCAAGGGAAAACCATACATGGATGATGGAAGAGAAGGAAGAAGATAAAAAAGAAGCCCTGGAAACAGTGAAATTAGGCAAAGGGGAGACAACCAAGACGATGAGAATAGGGACGAAGCTAAGTTTTGAGATGAGAACAAAACTCATCCAGTTACTTAAAGATAACTTAGATGTCTTCGCATGGAGTCATGAGGACATGCCAGGCATATCTCCAGAGGTCATTCAGCATGAGTTGAAAGTGAACCCTGAGAGAAAGCCCGTCCAGCAAAGACGCAGAGTCTTTGCCCCAAAACGAAGCCAGGCAGTTACAGACGAAGTTAACAAACTATTGGCAGCAGGCTTCATCCGAGAAGTATACTATCCTAATTGGCTCGTAAACGTCGTCCTAGTAAGGAAGGCAAATGGGAAGTGGAGAATGTACGTGGACTTCACAGACTTAAACAAGGCATGCCCGAAGGATAGTTTCCCTCTACTAAGGATAGACCAACTTGTGGATTCCACAATTGGACATAAGTTGCTGACATTCATGGACGCTTTCTCAAGATACAACCAGATAAAAATGGCCAAGGAAGATCAGGAGAAAACTACTTTTATCACGAGCCAAGGACTCTATTACTATAAAGTAATGTCTTTTGGATTAAAGAATGCAAGAGCAACTTATCAAAGATTAGTGAACAAGATATTCAGAAAACAGATCGATAGGAATATGGAGGTATACATAGATGACATGCTCATCAAGAGTAAGGAAAAGCTTGCCCATCTAGACAACTTGAAAGAGACGTTTGCCACCCTCAAACAATACCAGATGAAGCTAAATCCAAGCAAGTGCGTCTTCAGTGTAGCTTTAGGGAAATTCTTGGGATTCATGGTGTCCTAGAGAGGAATAGAAGCAAACCCGGAGAAGGTGCAAGCCATAATCAATATGGAATCACCCAGAACCTTTAAGGAAGTCCAAAAGCTTACAGGAAGAATCGCGGCACTTAATAGGTTCGTCTCTAGAGCAACGGATAAATGCCAACCCTTCTTCAAGACCTTGAGGCAGGCTTTTGAATGGACTGATGAATGTGAGGCAGCTTTCCAGGAACTCAAACGTTACCTGAGTAATCCACCCCTCTTAAGTCTAGCCAAGGAAGGGGAAAACCTACATTTGTATTTAGTGGTATTACCCACAACCGTGAGTGTAGCCTTGATTCGAGAAGAAAATAAGAGACAGCTCCCAGTTTATTACGTCAGCCAAGCCTTCCAAGGGACTGAGTCCAAGTATTCGAGGATCGAAAAGATTGTGTTCACATTAATAATGGCCTCACGCAAATTAAGACAGTACTTTCAGGCAAATCCTATCCTAGTAATGACAGACCAACCTATCAAAAAGTCTAAGAACAAACCTGAGGCAGCTAGAAGAATGGTCTAGTGGGCAATTGAACTCAGCCAATTTGACATTGAGTACCGACCTAGGACAGCCATTAAGGCACAGGTTCAGGCAGACTTCGTCGCAGAATTCACCTTTACAAACAAGGATAATCTCACTAGCGAGGTCGAATGGTGGATGATACAGACCGATGGTTCGTCAGCCCAAAAGAAGGGCGAGGTGGGGGTCATCATAACTGCTCCAGACAGAGAAGTGCTCAAGTACGGAGTTCAGCTGAAATTTTCGGCCACCAACAACGAGGTTGAGTACGAAGGAATATTGACGGGGCTGAGACTTGGAAAGATGCTTGAAGCCAAGAACTTGTTAGTGCAAAATGATTCAAAGCTAGTGATCGGGCAGATCAGGGGAGAGTACGAAGCAAAGGAGGAAAGAATGCAAAAATACCTCAGGCTCACGAGATGTCTGACTCAGGAGTTCGATAAAGTGGAATTTGTACAAATCTCCAGAAGCCAGAATATAATAGTAGATGAAGTCTCGAAGATAGCATCGTCAGAAGAAGGATCATCAAGCAGGGGCTTGGCAATAGAGATTCAGAAACACCCTAGCATTGAAGAAGTCCCAACATTCTCGATCCAAAATACAAACAGCTGGATCACTCCGATTATGTCTTTTCTGCAGGATGGGCATCTTCCTCAAGACGTCAAGGAGGCTAAAAAGATCAAGAAAAGAGCAGCCAGATTTACGATCCTAAATGACACCCTATACAAGAGAGGCTTCTCCATGTCTTACTTGAAATGTGTTGATGAAGAAGAAGCCAAATACATCCTGGAAGAAATCCACAAAGGAATTTGTAGGGACCATGCCAATCTCAGATCCCTGGTAAGCAAGGTTATTCGAACAGGTTATTTTTGGCCAACTATGCAAGTAGACGCGGTTGAACTCATCAAGAAATGTAACAAGTGTTAGAGGTTTAGGAACGTCCAGTGACTTTCAGCAGAGAAACTGACGACAATATCATCCCCGTGGCCATTTGCACAATAAGGGATCGACATCGTCGGCCCACTGCCCCTAGGTAAAGGTCAGGTAAAATTCTTACTAGTTGCAATTGATTACTTCACGAAATAGGTTGAAGTAGAGGCAATAGCAACAATCACTGAAGCACGAATCCGGAGCTTCGTCTGGAAGAATATAGTTTGCAGGTTCGGGATTCCAAGGATGATCATATCAGATAATGGGCGGCAGTTTGACAGCCAAGGCTTCAAGGACTTCTGTTCAGGCCTAGGCATCAAGAACCAATTCTCATCCCTAGGACATCCACAAGCCAACGCACAGGCGGAAGTGACGAATTGAACATTGCTCAAGATTATTAAAGCCAAGCTGGATGACGCGAAGGGTGCTTGGCCAGAAGAATTGCCCAATGTCTTGTGGGCCTACAGAACCACGGCGAGAAACCCAACAGGAGAAACTCCTTTTAGACTTACTTATGGCACCGAGGCAGTAATCCAAGTCGAGGTAGGAGTGACTAGCACCAAGCGAGAGATATTCCACGAGGAAAGCAACGACGAACAACTTCGAATCAACCTGGATTGCCTGGATGAAGTAAGAGACAAAGCTTCTAACAAGATAACGAAGTGCCAGCAGAAGATGGAAGAATACTACAACGAGAGGGTAAAACTCAGACGACTTGAAATAGGTGACCTGTCTTGCGCAAGGTCATTACTGCTACCAGAGACTCTGCCCGAAGAAAGCTTGGCCCCGAATGGGAAGGACCCTACCAGGTCGTTCACTATTCTAGGCAAGGAAGTTATCCTGGAAACCCTAAACGAACAGAGACTCCCATGACCATGGAACATTGAGCACTTGAAGAAGTACCACCAACAGATGTAACAAATAAATGTATTTATACATAAATTAATAAAGGAATTGTTCATTTAATATCTCTGTGTCCACAGGTTTGATCAGCTGTAAGCCAAAAGACAATCTCAAAGATGGCTGGGTAACAAGATTTCGCCTAGACGGATGTAAGTTACTAACGAAGCCAAGAGATAACCAATCTCAAAAACGCCTAAGTAACAAGATTCCGCTTAGACAGATATAAGTTACTGACAAAGCCAAGAGATAACCAATCTCAAAAAACGGCTAAATAACAAGATTCCGCCTAGATGGATGTAAGTTACTGACGAAGTCAAGAATAACCAATCTTAAACGGCTATGTAACAAGATTCCGCTTAGACGGATATAAGTTACTAACAAAGCCAAGAGATAACCAATCTCAAAAACCGGCTTAGTAACAAAATTCCGCCTAGACGGATGTAAGTTATTGACCAAGCCAAGAGATAACCAATCTCAAAAATGGCTGGGTAACAAGATTCTGCCTAGACGGATATAAGTTACCGACAAAGTACTTAGAAGAAGCCAAGAATTTCTAAGTAACAAGCGCAAATTGCTGACACATCAAAGAGCCAATAAGTGTACAAGTGAGTACATAGCCATAAGTTTAATTAAAGCCCAAAAACAACGAGCAGATTCCACTGTTTTTACATCTAAAGGCCCATAAACGCTGGGCCAAAATGCTGTTCTTAAAACAGATTAAAGAGAAATTGTTACGAAATTATAATTAGAAAACCCAAAAACATAATGAATTAAAAAAAAAAAACACTCTTCAAGGCTCAACAGCAGGGGCGGCACTGTCACCAACAGGGGCATCACCAGCAAGGACATTCTCAGGGGCATCAAGCTCAACAGCAGAAGATTGTGCAACCTCGTCAACAGCCATCTCCTGGTCGACCTCTTCTAAATCTAAACTCTCAAAGTCCACTCCAGAAGAATGCTTGACGAGGTATCTCCTCAAGAGCTCGAAACCCTTGAAGTACCAGTTAAACAAGACTGTGTTATACTTATCCATGGTCTGGAAGGCTTCAACGAACCTGGTAGCAATGGTCTTCAGTTTCTTCTTGGCGCACAGAAGTTGCTCATCTTTCTCGAGGGTCAACTGGCGCTCAGCTCTGAGGTCATCACTCAAAGTCTTCACTTTCTCTTTCAAATCGGTGGCCTCGCCCATGGAGTCAATTAGGTTCTTTTTTAGCATGGAGTTCTCCTCCTCCAAGGCCTCCATCCTCGATGTAAGGGAAGCCACCTTGGCCTTTTGAGTTAAGTACTCAGAAGTAATATGGAGACTTTCCCCCAACACCTGAAACGAAATCCAAAATTGTCAGTAGGATGAAGAAGAAAAAGAAACTACAGGGTGCCATATCCAAACATTTCACCTGAATAAGCTTTTGGACACGGTAACTCACGACATTGTTGAAAGGCACTCCAGAAAGGGCCCTCAAATCTTCAGTGGTCATGGCCCCGTGAGCCTTATCCACCACCAGTCTCTCGTCATCCCAAACAATGGATAGACGAGGAACAACCTTCTCCTTCTCCCTTTTGAACAAACGCGGCCTCTTAGAGGCAGGAGTGGAAAATTCCTCGATTGAAGTCGAGGGAGAAGCTGTCCTTGTCACCTCAGCACCGGAAGCGATGGGAGTGACGTGGTCGGCTAGAGTGACGGAGGTACCCTTCCCAGTGACGCGCACCATCTTCTTCCCCATATTGGACAAAGGCTCGCCCTTCTTTGACCTCATTTTTGCATAATGTCCTTGTTGAATTTCATCGTCTTCTCTGTAAGAGAAAAACATGTTTTAACCAAAAAAAAAAAAAAAAAAAGAGAGGGAGAAGATAAGAGAAGAGCGCAAGATGGATGCAAGACATCAAAACAAAATCAGTGCCCACGAATTTAAAACTTACTTTTTTTTCCTTAAATTTCAAGATTCCGCAGGACAAAGGAGGAGGGTTCCGGTCCAAAACAGTAGAAGGCAAGAGTCCTTGGATCCACAAGATCATCCCAATTTTCAATCGTCTGCGCATACTCGATGGCTTTCTGCACTCTCTCCCTACACCTACTCTTAAGTTTGGGTCGTCTCTTAACTGCGTAAAATGAGAAGTGAAAGAATCAGTTGCGATAACAATGAATGCAATAAAACCGAAATGACGAGAAGAAATATTGATGCACCTAAAGTCGGGGTTCCCCACCGACGATGTAACCTCGAGAGATCACCCCAAATCTCGCCTGAGGGGGTCTCAAAATCATCCCCGGACACAAAGAAAAATCTTGACTTCCAATACCTGAAAGACGAAGGTAAACCCTTGACGATCCTATTCTTCCTCTCCCAGGGCACCAGTTCATAGTACCCATGCTCCTTAGACGCTTTTAAGCGGTACAAATAGACAAGCTCGTTAACTTTGAGCATATCTCCGTCCACAACTGCCAGCCATATTCCCATATAGTTTATCACAATTCTCCAAGAGTTAGGCATAAGCTGCCTAGGAGTGATACTGAAATGGTCTAACAGCTCCATCAGGAATGGGTGAACAGGAAACCTCAATCCACAGATGAAGGCCGACTCATAAAAACATACCTTTCTTGGGAAGAAATGACAAGCCCGATCCTCCCCACTGGGCAGACGAAGCCTCACTCGCTCTGGGAATTGGAATCTATCCCTAAATCTCCCTAGTGTCTCAGCATCTAACCCACACTCCACCTCAAGGGTGTAAAAAGCCCTAACTTCCCGAAGAGTTGAAACAGTAGTATCCCCCCCCCCCCCCCCGCCCCCGCCCCCCCGCTGGATCATCACTAGATGATAATCCAGTCTCAAATTCACTAGACCTAACCTCAGACATCGTCTCCTGCACTCTTTCCTGGCTCTTAAACCAATCAATTGACTGACAAAGCAAAGGCAATAGGTCAGCCAATGCAATGCCCAAGCAATTACCCTCAAAAACAAAATTCTCAAGGTGTGGGAAAATACCTAAAGACCCCCCTAAGCGCGCAAATAGGAAGGAAATTGATGGGTAAACTATCCTAACCTCAGAACTACTGACGATGGAAATCCAGAAATAATACAAAGGAAACAATACGAACTAAACCACCTAAAAAAAAATCAGAGGCTATGAAATGAAAAGGGGAAAAACAGAGCCAGAAAGAGAGGAAATAATTACCTGGAAAATGGCAGACAAAGGAAGCACCACCGCACAGCACACCAGTCCGAAGAAGAAGTTGCAGAGTGAGGTTTAGCAAAGAAAAAACTTAGAGCAATGGGAGCTTTTTTGGAGAAAAGTAAAGGACAATGAGGAGGGATTAAAACCAAGGTACAGAAAAACTGAAAAACAGCGGTTAGGCAGTATGGCGCCACGTGGCCACGAAGCGCGCCACGGCGCCACGTGGCCACGACTAGTATGGCGTCGCCACTACGCATTTAATACGACACGAAATCCCAAAATTTGCTTGCAAACCTTTCATCTTCCATGATATGTCACTGCCGTAAGGCCTTCTTGGTACTGACTTGAGCGTCGGAGGCGTTTTGGCAGGCATTACACCGATGACCACCCCAGGGAAATCTTCCCCACCATTTCCATACCAGTAGGAAAGAAGGTTTGGTTCCATCTGGACTCGTTTATTTGGATTGACGAATTTATACTTCATCACTCAACAATATCAAGAGTTTCAACCTGAGAAGTTTTAAACTTCAACTTTTCAATTTGACTGGGTAAATCAATCAAAAGTTTCTTAGGTTTTGAAGCAACAGTTTTTTCACCAATTTTTTCTTCAATATGGTCAAGTTGTTGACCAATAATATGCAAGGATTGATTTGTAAAATTATTTTGTTCAATAACACTACCAACAAGAGTTTGATCATCGGCAATTTTGAAAGAGGAGGCCTTCACTTCAATCCCTTTACAGCTTACAAGAACTGTCTCAAGGGGCGGATGGCTAGACCTAATAATGGTTTTATCTTCTTTAACAAAATTTGATTTCTTTATCACATTCAAATGATGTTTTGAAACTTCATCCTTTGAAACATAATAGTTTTTAAGAAAATCAAAAACAAAATATGTTTTTTCAATAGATTCATTTTTTTCCTTCCATTTCCTTTTAACATGATCTTTTTCAAACTGAGCAAAAGTACTTTGGTAATATTTTCTTTTATCTCTGTTTTTTGTAGAAACAAATTCATTATACAAAGCAACCATATCAATTTCAAAGTTTTCCCCAACAGTGTGATCTTCCTCATTTACAATACTAGGAGGACAACCAATCCTAGAGCTGACAAAGGAATTGGATCTCCACAACCTATCCATACTATCATATGTTTAACACTCAATTATCATGTTTTTCTTAACACCGTTGCATTTCGTAGCACATACCCTAATCAACCTTATACCTCTCATGCCCTACATGCTCTCCTAGCTCAAACAGGCCTTATTGTTTGGTTCTGGGAATTCACTTTACGATAAGGGTGGTGCCAACGATGGTAAAAAGGGAACACAATAAAGGAGTATCAAAGGTTCAAGTAGACACAGACAGATGACAGAGAACACAACAACACTATCACTGGTCAGGAAAGAATGGCTCTGACACCATAAAAGGGGGGCGGAACACAGTGCTGAAGGTGGAAGCATAGTAATAATATATTGAAAGAAAGTAAAACCAGCCAAGGAGGTAGTAGTGCAAGATATAATCAAAGTAATTTAAAACAATAATAAGGAGGTAGAACCAACCAAGTAGTACATAAAAAACAAGTAATTTAAAATAATAATAAGGCGGTAAAACCAGCCAAACAGTATATTAAAAACAAAGGGGCAGAACACAGCATTAAAGCC
This sequence comes from Castanopsis chinensis, assembly GCA_032878915.1. Taxonomy (NCBI): domain Eukaryota; kingdom Viridiplantae; phylum Streptophyta; class Magnoliopsida; order Fagales; family Fagaceae; genus Castanopsis; species Castanopsis chinensis. The sequence goes on from JAVQMG010000133.1 coordinate 45,509,765, forward strand.
GGAAGCACAATAATAATATATTGAAAGAAAGTAAATCCATCCAAGGAGGCGGTAGTGCAAGATATAATCAAAGTAATTTAAAATAATACTAAGGCGATAGAACCAACCAAGTAGTATATCAAAAACAATTTAAAATATATTAAACACAAAGCTGAAAGTAGTTATTATTTAAAATAGATAACAATACTTACAACAATAGTAGTTACAAGATTTCAACAGTTCAATAGTACAAAGCTTGAAACTAGTTCTAGTTACAAGATTTGTAAGGAAATAGTATAGTAGTGGGAATTCCAGAGAGAAAATTCTAAAGGAGAGAAGTGGGCCTAAAGAAAGTTATTGCTCTAGAGAATTCTGAATTTAACATAAGGGACATCCCCCCTTAAATAGGCAAAAAACTTAATGAATAGTAATTGTGAACAGTAGCAATGAACAATAAAAAGTGAACAATAACTTATCACTTTTTTTGCTCAAATTTGCACGAGCAAGAGTAGAGTGGGTCTTCACTTCAGTCTTCATCATTTGGCATTTTATGCCGAAAGTATCCGAGTGACGTCATGAGGAATCCATTTTATCAAACGCAACATCATTTGAAGGGAGCAAGCAGTACAATAATTGAAACTTTCACCAGGGGTAAATATTGTAGCATTTTGGCCATTGTGCAAGCCAGAAAAATAAGAGAATCTGAATCAATCTTCCGCTAAATCAGAAGTATCTTCTTCATCTTGACCAAACCATTCCTGATTGTAGGGGTAGTAAGGGTTTTTTGTAACAGATGCTTCAGAGGACCGTTCATCTTCTGAATCATCAGCAGCTTCTTTCTCCTTTGATATCATCTTAAGGAGAGCATACAGAGCATCAGGGTCCTTGCGAATTTCATCCAAAGGAGAACCCTTCTTCTTAGGCTTAATAGAGGTTTTAACAGTTTTAGCAGATGTAGAAGCAAGTGCATCAGCTAGTTCAGCCTTTTGCACTGGGGTATTGATCTTGACCGCAAGTAAAGCATTTGGGGATGGAAAATCCCTAGTAACATTGTTAACAGTTGCCTGTGTGTGGGGAAACTTATCCCACCACTTAACATACCAATGGCGCATGAGAACATCTCCTTCCTTATCATATTGTCATTTCAAGATCCAAGGGACCTTATATCTCTTGATGAAATGGAGCAAAGCAGGGAATTTAGCACCATAAGCATCAACTTTGAACACATTTTTAAAATATTGGAAAGAACCTATCAGTGGTCCTGGATATATTTCAGTAATAGAGCCCAACTAGGTCCACCAGCGGATGAACCAAAGAGGCAAATCAGAGTAATATTGCATAGTCTTCTCATTATGTTCAGGGATCCAGTGAAACTTTGGGGGAAAGTAGCTAGTAGCAAGTCTAAAGGGATCAGTAATGGAATTCCTATTTTACTCAATGGAAAACAGGTTTTGAAAATATTATTTTTTAATATACTGGGAAGCATTGGAAGCTTTGGGGAAAATAGTTTTAATAGGTTGGTTAGCTAGAGTTAAAGCATAAGGGTCATAGGATGAGGCCAAAACAAAAGAGTAATTAGGCTTAGGAATGGTACCTAAGGGAGTGAAATGGTTAACAATCTCCAAGGAAGAAACAGGTTCTTTTTTAACGATGGGTTTATCAATGGCAGGGCTCTTGTCTTTCGACTGTCTACTTGCCATTGTGACACTACAAAAATTCACGGGTGAGGAAATCAAGGATGATATTTTGAGATCCTTTAATATATTCAATATCAAAATCGAAAACACTTAAAATAGCTTGCCATCTAGCAAAAATATGTTTTGAAGCAATATTTTCAACATCTTTTTCAATAACATATTTGGCACTTTTGCAATCAATTTGTAACAAAAACTTTTGGTTTAATAAATCACTTTGAAACTTTGAAATACATAGTACTATAAATAAAATCTCTTTTTCAATAGTATTATAGTATAACTGTGCAGTATTCCAGATTCCAGAGTAGAAGTGAACAATTTGTTCGGATGAATTTGGGGAAACTCTTTGTTTCAAAATACCACCATAACCAATGTTAGAAACATTGGTCTCAACAATTTCAAAAGCATTAACAGTAGGAATACCGAGATAGGGTAATGTCTTGACATGAGATTTGATTTGTTTAACAAGGGAAGTATGGACATCAGACTAAGATAGAGGATTACTTTGTAACCGAACAAAAAGGGGTTTACATTGTTTCCTCATATACTTGTAGAAATCAGCAACATAATTCAAAGATCCAAGAAATCTTTGAAGTTGAGTTTTATCAGTGATAACATCAATGAATTTATTAGCAAATTGAATGGCTCTATCAATAGGATGAATTTGTCCTTCAAAGATATCATAGCCAAGGAAGCGGACTTTTGTTTGAAACAATTTGATTTTCTTAGCAGAGACAACAAGACCATTTCTTTTGATAGTATCCAGAAACGAATACAAATGCTTCCAGTGTTCATCAACAGAGTTAGAGTAGACAAGAACACCATCAATGTAAACAATGGTGAAATGGCTAAAAGGATTAAAAATATCATTCATAATATTTTGAAATTCACTAGGGGCATACTTAAGTCCAAAGGACATAACATTTCACTCATAATGTCCAAAAGGAGTAGTAAAAGCAGTTTTATACCTATCATTCTCACTAATTTGGATCTGCCAAAACCCAAATTTCCTGTCAAACTTGGAAAATACCACAGCTTCACTTAGTCTATGAACAAGATCATTTTTGTTGGGTATGGGATATCTAATCCATTCTAAGACCTTATTTAAAGGCTTATAATTGATCACTAGATGAGGGGTTCCTCTTTCAATCTCAGCATTTTTTTTTAACATAGAAAGCAACACAAGACGAGGGGGACTTGCTATTCCTAATGAGTTTTTTCTTAAGCAGATCATAGATTTCTTTTTTACAAAATTCAACAGTCTCAGCATTCATCTGAATAGGGCGAGCTTTAGTAGGAATGTTCTTTTCATTAAAATCTTTAAAATAAGGCAATTCAACAAAAATGTTTTCTTCTATGCCAAAAAGCATTAGGAACATCAGAGCAAACATCATCAATCAAATTTTTTTGAAAATTATCAATTTTTTACTACAACAATTTATCAGAAAGTTGTTCAGCAATTTTCTTGTATCTAACTTCTTGCTTAAGGAAGTTTAGATGTTTGGTTTTAGCATGAATTAGATTTAAAGCATCATTAATATCAATTTCAAACTTTGAAGCAAATTTGAATTTTACTTTTTGCCCAAAATGATCAGTAGTAATTCCATCATGTTCAACAAGAAAGGGATACAAAGCATTTATAAATGGAAGTCCAAGAATCACTTTATTAGTCATGTTTTTAACCAGAACAAAGGGAATCTTAAAGCAGACATTATCATGACAAACATGAGCATTATTCAATTCATATCTAATCTTCATTTGGGTACCATTAGCAGAAACCAATCTTTCAATTGATTTTTCAAAATATTTGGAAGGGATCAATCCTTCCGGGATACAGTTCATATCCACACTAGAATCAATCATAGCAATAACATTAAAATGATAATCATGGGAAACAACAATTTTAACTTATGTCAACCATTTTGGGGGAAGCATTTTGTTAACAAGATTAAGCTGAGAATCAGTGAAAATATCAACAATACCTTTATCAGAAAGAAGAGCCTATTGACTGGATTCATCTCCATCTTTGTGCTCATCTTGGTCATTGTCAGATTGATTTTTATCAAGGTTTTTATTAATTTTTAATAATAACAACTCTTTTTTAAGATTATTGTTATCACTTTTAACAATTTTAAGCTCATTTTTTTTATTCAATTATATCTTGTTTGACAACGTTGATTTCATGTTGGAGATCATTAACAGTTAAAACTTTGAATTTCTTTTTATTAAATCTCACCAAGGTTTCTTCAAAGCTTATTGTTGATTTTAGTTTTTTAACATTTTCATCTTTTATTAAATTTTTCTTAAGCTTATTGAGATACTCTTGTTTTAATTCAGGGTTCTCAATTTGGCTTATCAAAGTAATTAAAAAACTTTCATTTTCTTCACTTTTGGTGAGAACATTAACAGTTTTTATAACATTACAACAAGAATCTCTGCAACCAATTTAACATCAGGTGAACTAGAATATTCATCAGCAAATTGATAACAAGAATCAGATGAGGAAGAAAAGTCCTCTTCCAAAGAATCAGACGAATTGTTTGATTCAAGGATTCGAAATTATTCTTCTTGATCTTTATCATCAATATTTAACATGTTAAACTTATTTTTTAATTTACCAAGTTTTTGCTTGCAATCTTTACTATAGTGTTCAAGTTTACCACAGTTAAAACATTTGCCTTTACCTAATTTTTGTTTATCATATTTTTTTGAAACATTTTTCTTTTTAGCATAAAAATCATTGGGTTTAGCAAAGTTGGTTCTGTATTTTTTATGGTTATAATTTTTGTGACTTTTATCATTTTTTTTCCTTTTTTTGCCTAGAATGAGCAATAGAGGGCAAACCATATTGTTCACAGAAATTACTCATTTCATATTTAGCTTTTCTTTTGTCCTTTAATTGATATTTTAACAAATTTTCATCATTGCACATATTAATACCCAGTTTTTCAATAGTGCTTAAAATATCACCATAAGTTAAATTATCATAATCAATGGAATCAGTTTTACCAATTAACTCTTGTTTTACCTTATGAGCAAAGATAGAAGGCAGACCATTAATAAACTTTTCTTTCCAATAAGGCTTGTAGCAATCTTACCGAAGCATAACTCTGGAAATGAAAGCATCTTGGTACCATCTGTAATCAGACATAGTGAGGCATCTCAAATTGTTCAAATAATCAGGAATTTGAGATGAAATATTAGATGAAGTACCAACAAAATGTTTAAGAATAGTATAGATTAACGTATTGACACCATCAGGAATACCTTTACCTATACTTTCATCAAAAATAGGCAAACCTTCATCATTCTTTTTAACAGCATATTTAATAGATTCTCTAGAATCTTTTGTGAGATATGAATCCCACCATCCACGAAGAGTACCAAAAAAACTAGTAACCAGAAGGTCAACAATTTCAGGGTGGTCAAGATTATGGTTATTCATATAAGCAATTCCAACGATAGACATATGACCCATTTTATTAATTATTTTTTGTTCAAACAAACCATCAATATTCCATTCATAAATTTTACCAGCAAAAACAAAAAATTGGGTTTGAAAATGTCTTTCTTCAAACTGCAAATCAGGAGGAGTAGGTATATATATATATATATATATATATATATATATATATATAGACACACTAGCCTCATCACATGCGCTTTGCGCATGTGATGAGGCTTTTTTTTTTTTTTTTTCCCTTCTTTTTGGTTAGTATCATAATTTTTCACTTATTTCAATTTGAAGTTTAAATTTTTTTCCACAAAATTGCACATTTCAAAAGTGTAAACTTCAAATTGAAATAAGTGAAAATTTAAGATACTAAGTCAAAAAATAAAAAAGCCTTACACATTCGCGATGTGCGTTCAATATGGCTAGTATATTACATTTTTATTATAAATAAAAAAAAATTAATATCATTATTTTCCATTCATTCCAATTTGAGGTTTAAGCATTTGTCCAAATTTTTTTTGTTGATTTAAAGGTAACAATTTGGGTAACTAACTTAATTTATATCTTTTTCATAATATTTAAAAAGTAGTATACTAATCTCTATCTTTTTGTTTTTTTTTTTTTTAATATTCAAAAAAAATTTGTGAACTTGTATATAAAGATAGAATTATACAAAGAAAGAACAACCCTTACAACATTGAAACATAATTTTTTTTTTAATTTTAAAATGAAAAAAAGTTTTAATATTCTAAAAAAGTTTGTGAATTTGTGTGACACGTTTTGATTTCAAATCCTAATCTCTAACTGCGTAGTTGAAAAAAAATCAATTTCTCGACATGCAACAAATTGATTGACACACACTGCTAAACTCTAGGTGCAACAAAAACATAAACATATGCCTTGATTTCATAGCAAAATCCAATAATTGATCAAATTTTCAAACTCCAAAAGGGGTAAACTAAATCAAATGCTCAGAGTTTAAATTGAAAATTTGGAAAATGAGGAAATAAAGTACAGAGAAATAAAAGACAAAAAACAAGTGGGAGCAATCAAATTTGAGAAAGGAAATTCCTCCTCAGTTTGAAATGAATTAGAACGCAAAAGCTACAGCTACACCAAAAACAAGCATTTACCTCAGAGATTTCAAAAATTCTGGAGGCATAACAAAATTCTAGAAACAATATAGAGACGACGGGTCATGCCAACACCTAGAATATTAGTCTTCTTGGCCTCACATCAATATTACATTCCAATTTCTTGACTCTGCTATTCCCATTCTCTCTAAAAAATTCCATCCAGAAAAACCTATTTTTTTGATCGATCATTCACTTTCCTTTGCCTAATTTCATCACACACTTCTTTCTCCTCTTCCATTTAGATCTTCTCAGCAGTCTATATTTCCTCTTAGAATGGAAATTAATGAATTAGATGTTAATGACGAGTTAAAATATACCTTTAAAAATATTTATTGAATCAAACGTGTATAATGATAGATTGATAGTGAGTGTTCATATGAATTATTACAAATAGAAATTGATAGCACACCAGCAAAAGATTCAATTGATAGTGAAAGTAATGTTGAATTATGCTTTTGTGAAAATAAGAAATGCCTACATGTATAAAAGCGCTAAGAATGTTATAACGAAAGAAGAAAATATAATAATAAATATTTGTTATATTGCAATAAATTCTGAATTATAAAAATCAAATCATTGGTTTAGTGAATATATATTAGAGTTGCTTTTTTAACTCAGCTTTGGATCTTTGAGAGACATGTTAATCTTTTTAGAATTGATGGTATTTGTTTGTTTATTACGAGTTTTAGCTGCGAAAATTCATAAATCAAGAAAAAAATACTCTTAAAAATGGAATCTCACCATTATTGGCATAATATAGTTCAATATCTACACTTCAAAAAATTGGTAACTATTTTTGAATTATGCCAATGAGTCAATGACTAATAAGGACTACAATTTTAATAGCCAAGCTACCAATTTGCTTATAAAGTTATAAAGTAATTGTAGCTATACTTATTCTTCTTATTTTTATTTTATCTATGGAATGAGTATTTTTAATCATGAATATTATAAAAACTAAGTTTCACAATAAAATTAAATATGATATATTCTAAAACTCTTAAATTTTGTACATCAAAAAGGAAATAGTTGCAAAATTTAGTATAAATTAATTGTAAGAGCTCAAAAATGGCCTCAGGCCCACTTAGAATAGTAGTACCATGTATTTCTGGCCCAACCCAATTAATTTGTAAGAGTGTAGGCCTGTTAAGTCAACTGCAATGCACTGTATGATCCTAATAAGAAATCAATAAAGTCATGATCCTTAATATGATGAAAAGAAACACAAAATTGATATAAATTCTTCCTTGGGCTTGTCCAAGGATGCAATGTTCATATATTATTTGCTCAAATCTTTCTACAAGTTGATACTCTCTCCATTTTGTTCAAAAACTCTTGTTCCAACCCCTTTCCTAGAGGGGTTCGTTTCCTTTATATCATCTCCCTTAATGTATCTAAGCGCTCCATCTGTACGTCTCAAGGTAGAAATTGGGATGTTTGTCCCATCAGGACTCTTCTAGAGGTGGTAGAGAGTGTTATGATCAGCTGTCTTTTTTTTTATGAATGCGAACAACTCAGTTGGTGCAATGCATTGAATGTGGAGGTGATGGCTACCTTCTCAGATATTTTCTCTCTTCTTTACTTGCACGTCTCTGATATCTTCCATAGTGCCCTTCTTTTTGGTGCAGTTGGCCAACTAAGGCATTCCTGAGGTGCATTTGTTTCTTGGGTTCCTCAGATGGTGGGTCCGTCCATTTCCCATCCTCACACCTTAGTCCACATGTTCAGTCTGGATTAGCGTGGTCTCCATGTCTTCCCTCCTCAGACTTAGTCCACGTGTCAAGTCTGGATTGGTGCATTAATAGTCCTCTCCTCTCTATTTTCTTCTCTTCTCTTGGCTACCTGTTTCTTAGACACCACCACAAAACCATACAAACAACCTTATCTATATATAAACAAGCCTTTTGTTTTCAAACATACGGGCTCCTAACTCCAATTGAATTATGATTTCGTTTTGCTTTGCTAGGAGTTCTCCTTGAAGTAGAATTCTTGATAAAAAGCCCGTTGAATGAATGGGGCTATCACGTGGGCTGGACCCACAACACCTCTCTCAGCTCAGAGGATAGGCTATAGATTCACAAGATCCAGAGGAATTTGACCCATTCATTTGATTGCAAGCAAATCAATCAACCGTGGCCCCTGCTACTTTGGAAGAATGTGAAATATTCAAGAGTTGGTAACATGACCAGGCAACATTCAGCCAATAAAAAAGACCAGGCAACAGTAAATGTTATGTTCCACCGACACTAGAAGACAACCACAGTCTCAAAGTAAAACGAGTGGGAGTGGTCCCTCCTGAGTTTGAAAATGAATCGCAATGCATAAAGCTCCACAGCTGCATTCCAAAAAAAAAGTAGATTGTATGCATGCAAAAGCTGCATTAAGATTCCTACAGTGTGAAAGTGAAATTGTGAGCGACTCTTCAAAAAGTGACTCAGAGTACAAACAGTATGCTCCCCTACACAATAGACTATCGGTTTTAAAAAAAAAAAAATTATTGACTCGGTTTAGATTGCTGATGGTAAATGAACGTGTTGATAAGCAACTTCTGTTTGATAAAACGTTAGTTTATGTTTGTTTGTTTATAAGTAAGTCAAGTTTGAGCTTAAGTTTTAAATTTGTTTAATAAACCAACTAAGCCTAAGAAAAAAAAAATTCGTTCTTAAACAAACTCGTGAGCTATAAGACTTCATACACAACAAGTTGAGTGTAGACTCAAGTTTGATATATGCTTAGTAAATAAATTCATTACACCTATCTTAATTATGACATGTCCAATGCATCTTAAGTCTTAACGTGGCATTTTCAAATAGAGGCTTTTTTTATAAGAGATTTCTAGTAACGTTATTTAAGTATTGTGAAAATATATATGGGTTAAAAAGTGTTATAAAAATACGTGCTTAAGGTTATAAATAATGGTAATATATTTGTAATCACAATTGTGTACGCATTTTTATATGATCATAGCATTAGCATATCCGATGGAATAATCATACGAGTTTTTGCCTAGATGTAATCAATGTCAAGATGTTCGTGCTTGTGGCTTATTTTTCATGTACAACAAGTTTTATGTCCATTATTACTTTGCGTGCACCATGGATTAATTAAATTTTGTATAAAGTAATTGAAGATTTCACAAATATAATCGATGTTCCAAAATTAATTAAAAATATTTTTAGTTCCTTATATGATATGAAGTTTCAATATATAAATTTTGTTGCTGGTGCTTTTTACTTTTTTTTTTTCTTAAATAATACAAATCTTAGGTAAGTATGCTTGATTAGCTGTATGCATATTGTAACTGACGTAATACAAGTTTTACATATAAATTAGTAGAATATCCGTACTATGTACAAACTAATTAAAACTTCTATCGAAAATATCATAGTAATTAGTAGGTCACTTGAACCAATCAACTAACCATTGGAATGCATATATATGTTTACCCACTTGACATGGAGGCAAATTTGTAGTGTGCAAGTTGTGTTATATTAAAAACAAAATTATGATAAATAATTAAAATCATATATATATATATATCATATAATTTTAGTTGGAGATTAATTTTAAAACTAAGTTGGGTTTTTGTTAGCATGTACATTTGTTTTGGTAAAGCATCTCGTTTTTTAATGGAAGATTGGGGTTTGATCCCTGCCGGCCCTATATTGAAAATTGATTAGTAGTATTTTGACATGATAATAAAGAGTAATTACATTAAGTAGATTATAAGAAATTTGGTCTTTAGTGACAATATTTTGTCATCACCAAAAATTACATATTAGCAAAAAGAGTAAGATTTAGGTACAGTACTTAGGTGCTATTCCTTAAGTTCTCATTTTAATATTCTGCCATGTGGATTTTTTCTCATAGAATGGTAGTGTATTTTTTAGCTAAGTAGTTATATGATTGAATTTTAAGAGGGGAACCTAAAGAACAGTACTTAAGGTATTGTACCTAAATTTTGTCCCCTCAAAAATATTGTGTGATCACTAACGATATGATAAAATATTAGCAACATGAAGATGACATTACATGATATTTTCTTGTGGTTCTCAATAAAAACTAGGTCATAATACAACTTATAGTCTTAAAGAATTGTATTATCTTTTAGTCCATATGGAGTAATGACGTGTCACTTTTTTTTTGGTCAAGTCATCTAAGGAACTAAAAGTGATTACCATTAACATTAAGGACTATAATCACCCATGGGGTAAACTTTAGCAACCAACAACATATTTTAGGAAAGGGTAATTGTTAGTGCACACACCGTACACAAAATTTATTTTTTGATTTGAAATCATGATTTGAAGTCACAATTTTATGTTCAAAAACTAAAATATGTGTATATTGTGTGTAATAGGCAGTGTGTGATAGACATTGCCCTTAAGAAAAAGTTGTTCAGGAATTTAAAATTCCATGGAGATTTGGAAATTTTCAAGAAGAATACCATGGGTATTTTGGAAAGGCCCTTCAAGAGTGAAACCCATGGCTTCTTGTAAACAAATTTTCAAAGGAAAATTCCATAGGTTTTTGGAAGATTTTTTCAATAATTAAAAATCCCATGGTGCTTGCAAAATATTTTCAAAGAGAAGTTCCACGGATTTCATAAAACATGTTTTTAATGATTTGGAACTCACTCAATCCAAGCAATTCGAAAGATAGTTTTCAAAGGGAAGTTCCATGGGTTTTTCTAATGATATTTTCAATGACTTGAAATCTCATGGTCATTAGAAATCTTCCCTTGAAAACAAGTTTTGAGAAAGCAAGAATAAATTTTAAAAACTAGTTAACGCATTTTGAAAACAAATCGGAAAGTTTTTTTGAAAAGTGCTTTGAAATTAAGCCATTTTGATGTGTGGTAGTTGATATTTAAACATTAACCAAAAAGTTTGTGTGAAAATGTATGTACCTTATTCTAATATATGAGAGAAAGTTTAAGGGAATTAAGTAAAATAATCTCAAGTAATCATGGAAATAAAATAGAAGATATTGGTTTCTAAGCATTGTTTTTAAACTAGGACCAGATCGGTCCAGTCTGACCGAGTTAACCGGGAACCGGTCCTTGGACTGGTTATATAAGAACCCGGTTCATTCATGTTATTATTTTGGTAAAAATTGATGAAAATATGTTGCTGATAGGATTTGAACTTGCTTTCAACAATTAAAAGATTTTAAAAAAAAATTAAAAATCAATATTTATTTAATTTTTTTCATTACATTTTCTTTGCTTTTAGTGCAAAAACGCAAACACCATACAAAATAACCCAAATCAAAACCTAGACTCAACTTGGATAGTTTAGAAATCGTTCTCTCACGATTTACAAAATAACAAGACAATTCGATCAAAATGTTCATTGAAATTCCCAAAGGGCATGACAGTCCTTTGAGCGTACAAAGTGGTCGTCGCCCACCGATCTATCCACCATCGATATTGTCGTTGAATCTCCATGAACGTCGATTTGAGTGAACCTAGGAGAGAGAAATTAAGATGAATTGAAATATGTGTTTGGGGATATAGATGGGTGTTCTTGAGCTTGAAAATCCTCTAAACTGATCTCATCTCACAATTGAAGTTTGGATTTGATATGGGGCTTAGTGCCATTTACTTGGGCATGACTTGTGGGAATTTTGCTTATTAAGTTGTGTTTTGCGTATGTAATTCATAGAGTTTGGGTTTGATGATCTAGTTATTTTGTATGTGTTTATGTTTTGAAATGTTTGGTTGCTAAAATGCAAGAAAAAGCTTTTTTGTTAATTTTTCTAATTTATATTTTTAAATCATTCACTTGGTGATGTAGTATTTTCAATTATTATTATTATTAGCCACATCAATTTCAAGTGTACCATTTGTACCCACCGTTTGTTATGTAGACATTTTTCGTTAGTGAGTTAACAATAAGGACCAAATTGATTGCAAACTGAAAATAATAGAAACCAAATTGACTTTACCAAAATATATGGACTAAACTGACTGAAATCTCAAAATGTAAGGACCAAAATAGTGTTTTTCTGCATTTACATATATAGTTGACTAATACATGTTTTGTTTTTCCTCTACTTACTCTTACTCTTATGTTGTAATAACTTATTAAATTAAAGTGTATTTAATGTATACCAAATGAAATTTTATTAAGTTTTATTTTTATTAAATTTATCGGTATATCTGTAAACATGTAAAATCCATTTTTTTCCCCAAAGATTTAAAGACTTATTACTTATTTACCATTTCTTTTTTACTTTATGTGAAATATTTTAATTTACATAAGAAAATATCTTACGTTAAATTAAAATTATAAAGATTCTTCATATATAAGTAATAAATTAATATAATATATATGTGTGTGGTATTTTTTAGATTTAATTTTATATTATATATATTCAGCTTGGTCCATTCTAAATAAATTTTCTAGTTCTGCCACTAAATAATATTCACAGTGAAGATGAGAGATTCAATGGCACCATTATCTCTATGTTATAATCTCCTCTCGATCAAGTATGGTGTTGACCTAAAATTAGAAGAAGGCAAGGGAATGTAATCATATGGTTCTAATTTGTAGCTTCTTATGGAATTAGGAAAGTCATTTGACAAACCTAGTCGACTGTATAAGTAATATTTTTTTATTTTTTTTTGCTAAGCGTATAAGTAATAAGTCATACATGTAATAGCATCTGAATTACTCTTATTTTTATATTTTTGACTCCTAGAGTTATCTTTGGAGTACACAATTTGTTGTCCGTACAAGTCCGGCATATAATAACCTCCAAGTTACTTTTTTTTTTTTTTTTGACTCTTAAGAGTTACCTTTGGGGTTATATTGTTTCAGTGGGTGATTCCACGAAACAAATTTCATCTTGAATGGTATAAGTTTGCTCCATCAATATATAGAGGGATTTGATCCATTCATTTGACTGTAAGCAATTCAATCAACCGTGGCCCCTGCTACTTTGGAAGAACGTGAAATATTCAAAAGTTGGTAAATGACCAGGCAACATTCAGGAAAAAAAAAAAAAAAAAAACATTTTTAGTCCTTATATTTTCATCTTTTTTATTTTGGTTTCTATATTTTCATTTCACTACTTTTAGTCCCTAAATCAATTAAAGTGTTTCATTTTAGTCTTTACCATTATTTACTTAACAGAAATTGCTAATGTGGCAAACGAAGTTCACTTTTGGCACATTAAATGCCGACGTGACCAATAAAATAATATTAAAATATTATTTAGTATTTAAAATATGCTACTTTAGCATTTTAATTTAAAATTTTAAAAACAAATAAAATTTAATTTTGCAATTCTAATTTAAATTTTAAAAAAATGAAGAACCTTTTTTTCTTTTCAGTTTTAAAAATTAAGAAAAAAACTTGTAGTAACTATCTCAATTTTTCTTAAATTTTCTCGTCAACCAAACACAACATCATCAATAAACACAAAACTCATATTCATTTTCATTTTCCTATCTCTCTCTCTCGAGTCAAACACTCAAACTCCGCTCTCTCCCTCTTTGCTTTCTCTCATTTCTTTTTCTCTTTAAGTTAGGTTGTAATTTTTGGGATATGGCTTTGATTTGGGTTTAGAGAAAGAGAGGTCTAGATGTGGTGGTTGGATTTGGGTAGAGAGAGAGAGGCTGAGGTTGGCGGTGGTTTGTATTTGTGTTTAAAAAGAGAGGGGCTAAGATTGGCAGTGATTTGAAGCAGATTGGCGATGAACTCGGCCCTTTCGCTCTTCAACCTTCACACCGTTCTCCTTTGACATCATCGCCAACGATCCTCTTTGCCTCCGTCTTCGTCGAAGACACTCTCTCTCTCTCTCTCTCTCTCTCTCTCTCTCTCTCTCTCTCTCTCTCTCTCTCTCTCTCTCTCTCTCTCTCTCTGTTTTTTATATTTGGATAACTGAAACTATCAAACTGAGGTTTGGAAGACGAGTGAGGCAGCACGACTTAACTCAGTTTCTCTCTCAGATCAGTGTCTCTCTCTCAAATCACTGGGTCTCTCTCAATCAGATCGTGATTGCTGGGTTTTGGTCTCAATGGGTTTTTGGTGTTTTGGATTTGAGATGTTTTGGTCTTAATGGGTTTTGATGTTTGATCTACTGGAGGTTTCAAGTTTGCGTGTGTTTCTGTGTTATGGAGGTTATTGTATTTGTGATCTTGTATTCTAGTTGTGTTTGAGTTTGTGTTCTTAAGATTAAATTTTCTTGGTTGTGTTCATGTTTAAGATGAAATTATATTTGAATTCATGTTTATTTTGGGTTTCAATTCTAACCGTGGTTTAATCTGACCAGATCTAAACTGATGAGGATTGGCTTGTGTTTTGGTGTATTTTATTGATGAGAATTGGCTTTGGATTTGTTTGCATTTGTGTTTGTGTTTGTGTTCTTACTGGATTTGTGTTTGTGTTATTGCTTATTCTTGTGTTTGTTTTCTAAGGAAAAAAAAAAAGAGAGAAAATGTCAAATAAAGGAAAACGTTCTTCTTGTTCTTAAATTTAGATTTATGTTCTTATTGTTCTTGTTCAAGGCACTCTTAGATCTCAATTCATGTGATTTTGTTTTTAAATTTTTTTATTTAGTTAAAATTAATTTTTTTAATTTAGATGCTGATATGACATTTTTTAATGTCAAAATAATTTTTTTATTATTATTTTAATAGTATCGTCAGCCACATCAGTTTTTTTCGTTAGTTGGCTGACGACAATGACTGATATGATATGCACTAATTGATTTGGGGCTAAATATGATGAAATGAAAATGTAGATACCAAAATAAATATAATGCTAAAATCTAACGACTAAAAGTGCATTTACGAAGGAGAAGAAAAAAAAAAAGACCACGCAACAGTAGATATTATGTTATGCCGACACTAGAAGACAAACATAGTGTCAAAGTAAAACAAGTGGGAGCGGTCCCTCCTAAGTTTGAAAATGAATCACAATGCAAAAAGCTGCACAGTCGCATTCCAAAAAAAAAGTAGATCGCATGCGTGCAAAAGCTGCATTGAGATTCCTACAGTGTGAAAGCGAATTAAAAGATAGACTATTGGTTTTTAAAAATAAAAAATAAAAAATTATGACATCTTCCCTTTCACAATAGACTATTGAGATTCCTACCGTATGCTCCCTTTCACAATAGACTATTGGTTTTAAAATATACAAAATAAAAAATTATTAATGCTGATTAAATTGTAAATGAACGTCTTCATAAGCAACTTCTGTTTCAATAAAAAATTTGTTTATTTATAAATAAATCAAGTTTGAGCCTAAGTTTTAAACTTGTTTAATAAACCAATTAAGTTTAAGAAAAATAAAAATTTGCTCTTGAACAAGTTCGTGAGTTATAAAACTTAATACACAACATGTTAAACCTAAACTCATTTATAAGCTTGATATGTGTTTACTAAATAAGCTCTATACGCCTATCTTAATTGTGACATGTCCAATGCATCTTAATGTGGCATTTTCAAATAGATTTCAAGTGCTAGAAAATATTCCTTAACCTACCAACTTTTGCCCCAGTAACTAGGAAGCTGTTTTTTTTTTTTTTTTTTTTTTTATCACTCATCACTTTTCACTCAATTTTCGTCATTTATCACTTAAAATACCCCAATTTCCTAATACCACCCATTTGGCAATTGTTTTCACTTCACATCACTCAATTACTTTTACTGTTTTGTGGGACCCACACACTGACCCAAAGAAGACTTTTCTCTCCTTTTTTTTTTTTTTTTTCTTTCCTTTTTCCCTTGAGTCTTACATCTTTCTCTACCTCCCCTAACTCTTAAACTTTTCTCTTCTTTTCTTTCAATTGACGAGGATTGTTCATTGCCAAACCAAATAGGATTATATATATATATATTTGTTCTCTCTCATGCATAGATCGGTGGACTGGGTTCGAGACGACTTGTTCATTGACGGTGGTGGATGGCTTTCCATGGTGGCCGTTGATTGGTAGGTTTGGTGGTGCGATGGGTTTATGGCGTTGTTGCTGAAGTGTGGCTGTAACCGACGAATGGTGGGTCTAAGCAGATTTGAGTATGCTTTTTTTTTTTTTTTTTTTTTAATGATTGAGAAATTTGGGTTTTTTTTTTTGGAGATTGTTTGAATTAAAAATTTGTGGGTATTGTTTTAATTGAAAAGTTTGTTCCTTGATTTTGGAAGGATGGAGAAGATGGAGAAGATGGTAGGTTTGAGCTAACGGTGGTATAGTTTACCAAAAAAATAAATAAATGCAACCAAACCCAGAAACCCAATGTGAAAAGGAAAGAAAAGACGAAGAAGAAGAAGAAGAAGAAGAACCTAAGCCCAGAAACCCGGTGAAAAGGAATGGAAAAAAAATAAACCTTTGCAACCAAACCCAGAACCAACATGAAAAGGAAAGGAAAGAAAAGGAGAAAAGAAGAAGAAGAAGAAGAAGAAGAAGAGAATAGTTTCAGGTGTGTCCTAAACCCAACGTGAAAGACAAAAAAATAAAAAGAAAAGAAGATAACGTGTGTTGGAGAGAGCAAAAGGTCCAACCATGGGATTCTCAGTGTGTGTTTAATTACTAAAATGCCACCATAACTCTATTTCCATAACTTGAAAACACTTAAACTATGTTTTCAGTTTCCATAAATCATTACTCAAAAATTAAAGAATTGAGTGATGGAAACAAAATATGAAAACAAATCCAAACAAAGTTTTTTTTTTTCATGGAACGCACATATTTTGAGTTATGGATGATGAAAACAGAGTTATGAATTATGGAAACAACAAATCCAAACAGCCCCTAAACCTTCCTTATCTAGGGGGTGTTTGGTAATATTGTTTTAGTAACGTTATTTATATTTTTTTTAAATATGTGTAGGCGAAAAGATATGTGAAAATATGTGTAATGTTTTTTAAACACTGAAAACCGTTGTTTAAAATATCTTACCAAACACCCACTGTGTGTTATCTTCTTCTTCTTCTTCTTCTTTTTGGCTGAATCAATGTGTTATCCTCCCAAGTGCCTAGAACTCCATCTTATGTATCTTCCTTTTACCAGCAACAGTCACCCAGATTTAACCAGCCCATCAGATCTCATTATTATCATCACCCATTTTTCATGATAGAGCCAGAATTGAATCTAAATTTGATCATTAGAAAATTATCTAGAAATATCTCTCAAATAATTGGCCTTTCTTCCCAGTGATTTCAAAAAAAAAAAAAAAATTATAAGCTTAGCTTAGTTGACAGAGACTCTAAAATCATTACCCACAACCTAGAGACTAATGACCAAACTCAAATATACCACATAAGTGTACAATCAAAACAATACTCAATTCATCCCTCTAGGGAGACACCTGAAGAAAAAGATTTTGAAGAAAATTTGATCCTCAATTTTACAATTACTGGGAGTACATGGATGCATGGTTCAAAGTGTTTTATATTCAGAATAAAGAAATAAGCCATTCTTGGTTCTACCATTTCAATACAAGAATACCTAAAATATGCCTCTTTCTAATTAGTTTCTTGAATGGTGGACTATTTTTGCCCCTATTCAAAAAATTCTTGACCATATCCATGGATCTTAAATTAATGAGGCTTTTCATAAATGCGACTCTGGTTCATTTAATCTATCATCAATTTACAAAAATCTCCCATCTCTTTTCAAATTTTATTTAAACTTTATACTCCCACGAATGGCCCCCATTGGAATTATGTAATAATTCCAAATTCACCATTAAATATTAGTCTCAAGAGAAATTCATAGTAAAATGGTGGGATACATTCAAAATTGCTAGAATAGTCAATTTTATTCAACAGCCAACAACTTCCCAAGCGAACAATCTCAATTTTTGATTAAAAGATCAAATATTCAATGACTTTTACCAAATATTTTCTAAGAAAGTGGTAAAATAAAAACTGAAAGATGCCCTCTCTTAGCTCAGTGAAAGAAAATGACAAAAACAGTAACTAAGAAGGTTCAAGCGCAGCACCTAGAAATTGAACCACTGGCTAGGCTATAGTTTCACATTCACAGGATCCAATTTACTACCACTACTACTGACTGACTGACTAACTAACTAACGATTAACAATTCAATCAATCAAATCGTGCCCCTACCACTTTGAAAAAAATGTGAAATAATTCAAAAAGAAAGAAACATTATCAGACAACAGCACATGGGGTTGTAAAATTGCTTTTGCTCTTTTGAGTCATCCATCAAACATTATGATGCAGCTTTTGTCTACCCACTTTTATCTTTGCCAAAAGTGAAGATACTGTTCAGAGGTTTTAATAATAAAATATATCGTTTGAGCAATTATTTGTAACATACAGTAAAACGACACAAATACCCCTTGAAGAATAAATCCATTTTGCATTTTCAGTATTGGGCTTTAGTCTTTAGGTCATTAGATCAGAGACAAAACCCCCCACACATGTCAAACATTTTCACAGCCCCCTTTTTTACAGTAAACACTCTTATCTTTTCACAGTCAACTTTCTTCCAAACCCAAACCATAGCCGCCACCACCTCTCTCTAGAAATCTGGTTGCCACCACATCTTGAATCTTGGTTGCCATCGAGACTTTGGATGAACCTAAAGCTCCTCTTTTTCATGTGGGTAACTGGGTATAGATTGTTAAGGTATTTAGCTTACTTTCTTCCTTTGTGGTTTTCAACTTTTGATCTCTCTGGCTTTGGGTTTTTGATCTATGGTTGTAGTGTGGGAGAAGCACACATCCTCGCATATAACTGTAGAACTGTATGAGAGATTTGGGTTGTTAAGGTATTTAGCTTACTTTCTTCCTTTCCATATAACTGTATGAGAGATATACACATCCTCACATGCTTGAATTCACAACACATATCTGTTTAGATCGTGTCTTCGTCATTTTCGGAATCCTTTTGAGTGTCTGTCCGTTTTCATTCGCATGTGGCCATAAGTATTGCATTAGTTTGATCTGTGTGAGTAATCGTTGTTTTGCAGTTTAAGGCGGAAGTATCAGAAAAAAGAAATTCAATTTCATTGAAATGAAATCCAGTTAAAAGAGATTGCATCCTCTCTTCGTTTTCAGTTTTCCCTTGAATCAAATTTTTGCTGTAGTTCCTGTGTTGTCGTCCTCTCGTTTTTCTCTACTTCAACGAAAAAAAGAAAGAGTGATATATTTCTTCCTTCCTAGTTCCTACTTTGCATCTTATTTCTTAAAAAAAAAAAAGGGTTTCATCTTACTTCCTTTGCGATTTGTCATTTCCTCAATTTACTATTTTCAAAAATATTTTTCGTCACAGCTTTCGTGCTCTCATCCTCTCTGAGTCTCAGTTACTGTTGCTCCATTTCTCAACCAAAAAAAAAAAAAAACTACTTTTCACTTTGAAGGTTTTATTCACATTGGTAAGTAAAGGGTGCAGAAAAAGTAAAAACACAACTTTCAAACTTGCGGCGAGAAGGAGAGAGGTAATTTGTTTGGTTTCTTTATTCAAAATTTTCTTTCATTTAGGGGTTTAATTTTTATTTATTAAGTGAGTGATGGAAGAGAGAGAGAGAGAGAGAGAGAGAGAGAGAGAGAGAGAAAAGCAATGGAATGTGGTCTACTAGGAGCTAGGACCCCAACAAAGTCTCTAAGTTACAGTACATATTTTCTGCCCTTCGCGTTTATTCTCATTCACCAAATTGACCGTCCTTTATTTAGTTGCTCTGCAGTTCGGTGGAGGTATCGGAAAACAACTTGTTCCTGCTTCATTGATAAATTATAATCCGTGGTACGTACGACCTTTTATAATTCCTCTTTCTTATTTTTAGCTTTATTCTATTCTTACTATGTTGGTCTACGTGGAGTTTAATTTGTGTTTGCTCCGGATTTAGATCCGATTCTGATATAAAAGTATTACAATTTTAATGGGAGAGATTTTTTTAGAGTTGGTTGTGTTATTTTGACAGAGAAAAACTATACTATCGCATGTTGGATTTTTCTTTAAAATAGTGAAAATATTGCAATTTCATGGGTGTAAGCAAATAGCTAAAACACTTAAATTACCGTGTTTGTGTGATTGTCTTGTATGTGTGTTATTTTTCTATTTATTTTTCGCATATCTTAGATCAAGGAATTTGTGCATATTTCCAACATGCTATACTTTGCTTGTAACGATTGGTACCTTGTTTGGTTTTCTTCCGCTTATACTTCCCATAAAGAAAGTGTTTTAAGATGAAAAAAGAGAAAGAAAGCAAGAATCATGATCCTTATTCAAAAAGCATTACTACAATCATCTATGTCGGAATTAAAAGTAATAAGCAATGTTCTTTAGGGGGTGTTTGGTTTGTTTTTTTAAACAATCATTTTTAGTTTTTAAATAATATTTCATGCATTTTTACACATTTTTTTTTCGTCCACACGTATTTTCACAAATATTTTCAAACAATAATTTTCAGTTTTTAAACACACGTACAAAATGGCCCCTTAATAAGGGTAGATTGTCTCTTGATCTTTCCTCTCACTTTTCTTAAAATAAGATATTGGTCATATCACATAGGCAGGTGTGTCCACAAGTTGGTTCGGGTTAGGCTCGTGCCTAACCTGCAACCAACTCTATCAGCTCGGGTGGAGAAGTTCTAGACTTGCCCCCAACTATAAATAACAATGGGTCGAGTCGAATTAGACTCGAGTAGACAATAGTTGGCTTCAATTTCGACTGAAATATAGAGATCAAACATTGAACTCTGAACTCTGAAAAACATATTTATAAGCCCAAAGAGTAGTACACCATAAATCCAAAGAACACCAATAGAAATAAGGAGATGAAATAGCACAACCACAATCCAAAGAACTATGACTGAATGATGAAAAATAGAGAAATCTAACTTGAGAGAGAGAGAGAGAATTGTAAATCTGAATTGGTTTAAAAAAAAATTATTGATTCTGTTGAGATTGTAAATGACCATGTTCATAAGCAACTTTTTCTTCAATAAAAAATTCGTTTATATTTGTTTGTTTATAAATAAATCAATATTGAGTCTAAGCTTTAAGCTTGTTTAATAAACCAACTATGCTTAAGAAAAAATAATTTGTTCTTGAACAAGCTCGTGAATTATAAGGCGTGATATACAACAAGTTAGGCCTAAACTCATTTATAAGCTTGACATGTGTTTTCTAAATAAACTCATTATGCCTATCTTAATATGACATGTCCAATGCATCTTAACGCAGCCTTTTCAAAAAGATTTCAAGTGCTAGAAAATATTCCTCAACCCACCAGCTTTTGCCCTAGTAACTAGACCTTCCTCATCCAATGTGTGTTATCCTCTTTTTTTTTTTTTGGTGTGTGTGATGCTGAATCAATGTCTTATCCTCCCAAGTGCCTAGAACTCCATCTTATGTATCTTCCTTTTACCACAGCAGTCATCCAGATTTGACCAGCCCATCAGATCTCATTATTATCATCGCCCATTTTTCATGATAGAACCAGAATTGAATCTAAGTGCATGTTTGGAACGCACTGAAAGTATGTGTTTCTGCGTTTTGTTGAAAAATTGTGGGTCTCATGCATTGTTCGGGATCCACAAGTACGGAATTTAGCAAATTTTATTTTAAAACTGGATCTCACGCTACTATTTATATATTTAAAAATTATTTTGCTATAGTGTTTTCAGTTTTAATTTTTAGCAATAAGCGGTATCTAAACAGACCTTAAATTTGATCATTAGAAAATTATCTAGAAATATCTCTCAAATAATTGGCATTTCTTTCCCAGCGATTTCAAAAAAAAAAAAAAAGAATTATGAGCTCAGCTTAGTTGACAGAGACTCTGAAATCATTAACACATAACCTAGAGGCTAGTGACCAAACTCAAATATCCCATGTAAGTGTACAATCAAAACAATACTCAGCCTATCTCTCTAGGGAGACACTAGAAAGAGAGATTTTCAAGAAAATTTGATCCTCAATTTTACGGTTACTGGGAGTACATGGATGCCTAAAATATTCAGAATAAAGAAATGAGCCATTCTTGGTTCCTACCATTTCGATACAAGAATGTCTAAAATATGCCTCTTACTAATTAGTTTATTGAATGGTGGACTATTTTTGCCCTATCCAAAAAATTCTTGACCATGTCCATGGATCTTAAATTAATGAGGTTTTTAAGAAATGGGCCTCTGGTTCATTTAATCTATCATCAATTTACAAAAATCTCCCATCTCTTTTCAAATTTTATCTAAACTTTACTCTCCCACGAATTCCCCATTGGAATTATGTAATCATTCCAAATTCACCATTAAATATTACTCTAAAAAAAAAATTCATGATAAAATGGTGGGATACATTCAAAATTGCTAGAATAGTTAATTTTATACAATAGCCAACAACTTCCCAAGCGAACAATCTCAATTTTTAATTGAAAGATCAAATATTCAATCATAATTTTACCAAACATTCTCCAAGAAAGTGGTAAAGTAAAAACCGAAGGATGCCTTCTCTCAGCTTAGTGGAGAAAATGACAAAAACAGTAACTAAGAAAGTTCAAGTGCAGCACCCAAAAACTGAACCCCCGGCTAGGCTATAGATTCACATTAATAAGATCCAATTTACTATTGCTGACTTACTAACTATGAGCAATTCAATCAATCGAAACGCGGCCCCTACCACTTTGGAAAAATGTAAAATAATTCAAAAAAGAACATTATCAGACAATAGCACATGGAAAATTATGACTGACACAAGCAGACAACAATCAATCAAAATGTGGCCCTTACCACATTGGAATAATGTGAAATAATTCAAAGGCGTAAATTCGAAGACAACAAACACAATGTCCACGTAAAAGCAATTTATTAAAGCAAAATTTGGCAAAAGCGACCCCACTGAAAGAAAACAATACGAATTATGATATTGCTGCAGTTTTTGTGTTTTCGCCCTCTCAATTTATTTTTCTCTACTTCTTTAAAAAATATTTAAAGAGTCATATTCTTTGTACTTAGAGCTTTTCATCTTATATAATTTCACAAGAAAAACCTTTTCATTTTGTATATTTATATTTAAAAAAGAAGAAGCTTTATCTTAATTTCAGTTGAGAGTTGTTCTTAAGTTTGGATATTCTTTTGCTCCATTTCTCTTAAAAAAGAAAAGAAAGAGCTGACACTTCCAACTTTTCACTTTGAAGGCTAATTCTTCACATTGCTAATTCAAGAGGGTGTAGAAAATGTGAAAAAGAACCTGCAAACTTGTGGCACGAAGGAGAGAGAGGTACTTTGTTTAGTTTTTTACATTTTTTTAATTTATATTTATTTAAAATTTTGTTAGATTTGGGATTTTTATTTTTATTTATTACGTGTGATGGAAGGAGTAGGGAAAAAAAATCCAACGGGAAATGGATTCTGCCTCATAAAATGTGGTCTCCAAAGAATTAGAAATTTTTTCCTTCACGTTTATTCACCAAATTGACTATCATTTGTAGAGTTGCTTAGTAGTCCGAGTGGAGTTAGCGGAAAACATCTTGTTCCTACTTCATTGATAATTTGGTATCCTAAAGAGAAGGTACGTACGACCTTCTATATTTACTTTTTCTCATTTGTTGCTTGATTTGATTCTTGCTATACTTTTCTTTATACCACCCATAAAGAAAAAGGCTTTAAGACGAAAAAAGAAGAATGGAAGCAAGAATCATGATCGTTGTTCCTAAGACATTACGAGAATCATCTCTGTCAGAATTAACAGTAATACTAACTAATAAGCGATGATTCGGTAAATTGTATCTTTAAAAAGTGTAGATTGTTTACTTGTTCTTGTGCTCTCACTTTTCTTAAAATTTGATATTAGTTGTATCAAGTGGGTAGGGGTGTCCACAGGTTTGGGTTTCTGCACAACCTGCAACCAAACCGATTAATTTGATTGGTTGGAGAAGTTTCAGACCCACCTCCATCCACATATAACCATGGGTCGAGTTAGATCAAAGCTTTGGTGGACAATGATCAACTTCAATTTCGACCGAAATACAATGATCAAACAATGAACTCTAAAGTTAGAAGAACATATATTTTAATAAACCCAAAGAGCAATAAACCCTTAGAATGAAACTTGAATGAGAATTCATGGTTTAGCCAAGACTCGAGAAAGATGAGGTCCTAAAGGATGAAACTTGATGACATTGCAATTGGTGAGCTTAAATTCTAAGTAGAGATAGTATGGACCTAAGACCAAAGAAGGAAGAAGTTTACATCTTACACACGAAGGATGAAACTGGGTTAAATGCCTTAAATAAGATAGATATATAATGAATACACCTTGACAAAGATATGGGCCTCATGTCCTTAGACAAGCCAGAGTGGCCCTAGGGTCTGGACAAAGAACATGAAAAATTAACAACCCTAGAAGACATGGACATGGGTCTAAGGCCCCCAACAAATAACAAGGAAAGCTTAAAGCCTAGATAAGATAAGGATGAACTTAATTCCCCAAGACAATGCTAAGGATGAGCCCAAGGCCCAAACAGAGAACAAGGATAGGCCTAGGTAGAAAAGGATTAGGCTTTAATTTCCCTAGAACAAACAATAATGATAAGCCTGAGGCCCTTAGACAAGACTAAGATGGGTCTCATGTTCAAATAGAGATTAGAGAACAATTATGGGCCTAAGGCCCCAAGATAATGATGGATGTAATGCCCTTAGACAAGCTAATAGTGGGCCTAAGGCTCTAGGACACAACAAAGGAAATTCTTAAAACATCAAACAAATTGGATCAATAGAATTAGTAACCCCTGGAAATTCTTTATAACTTCTTAAAAAACTTTAAAGATTTTTTTTTTTCCTTTTTGAAAACTCCACTTGGAATACTTCTTTGTAATTTTACTTTGGAAGAGACTCTTTTTCAACAAAAAAAAAAGCTCTATTTGAATTTTTAGAAATAGTTGTTTGCAAAAATACTCATTATTTTCGCTCTTTTATATTAAAAACTCTAAGAATTTATTCAAAAGACTTGAAATTTTTTAATCGAAAACCTTGCCAAAGGTTAAATTTTTTTTTGAAAGCTACACACTTTTTTATTTACTTTTTCAAACTTCTTTGAAATTTTTTTTTGAAAAATAAAGATTTTGTAAACTTAAAAAAAAATTAGAAAAAAAAATATTTTGGAAAATTATTCTTTTTTTGGGAAAATTTTGGAAACATAAAAAGAATTTTTTAGAGGTTGACTTTTCTTGTAGGCCCAACAAATAATGCAAACATACAAACTCACATACAATTGGTTTAATCCTACATGTTTTGGTTCTAAGCATATCGACGTGTGGGTAAGGTTAACACCTAATTGAGTATCATTTTCTTCCCTCTTGAAATGGTTATTCACAACTAGGGAGCTCGTTCTCCAACCCAAGCCTAAAAGGACTCTTGACAGATTGAAAGGTCAACTCGTTATCGTACTTAGAATCCATTACAAGCAATGGCACATGCTGTGAATTGGTGGGGGTGAGTTACAAATAGTTAAAGCTCTAGTGGAGTTTAAGGTCACTCACTCACCTCCATCTAGGATTACATTGGGTATAAAATATGTGAGTGTGTGAAAAAGAAAATATAAACGGGTTGGGCTCCATTATTAAAGTACTTATTTTATTATGGCATAACAACACGTTGGAGTCTAACTTTTATTGTTGCTGTGAGTGCACCATCCCAAGACCACAATTTTCCCTTGGGAATACACTGTAAGATGAGTGGACCTAAGAAGTAGAGGGTTGAGTATTATCTCCCGGTTTAGGTCCAGAAACCAAATTAGGCCCCTTTTGTAATGGTATACGCTCCAAAAAACCCAAATTGGTAGAATTGTTTGAGAGAGAGAGAGAGAGAGAGAGAGAGAATTAATCGTTGATGAAGATCGGGTCAAAATACTTACAGAAAAAGACAAACCAATACCTCTCCTATTTTCTCAAACACAAGCAAATTCATCAAATCCCATTGCCACCCATCGTTTTTAGGGTTGTTGAGAGAGAGAGAGAGAGAGAGTCTCATCTGCTTAATTCTATGTGACATGCTTGCTTGTGCTGATCATTGTGGCTTAGAGAGAGTTTAATTAGTACTAACACACGAATAAAGTAATAAACTGATGTTTCTTTGCTCAAATAGCTACTGCTACTCATTTCAAGACCATCTCATTCTCACAAAAGGCAAACAAATAGGTTTTATAATTTAATTTAGGCCATTGAAATTTTCTTAATTTTGTTTTTTTGCTTTTTACGGGTTTGAATTTCTAGGTTTTAGTGTGCCTATTTCTATGTTTGTTTCCTAAAAAAAACAATGAAAAAGCTTTTAAAAAAAGTTGAAATAATTTTTTTTAATTCTACCAAATTTGGGATTTGAGTTGCGTACGCATACTCGATCTCGTGTGTTAGGATTGAAATCTTGTATACGTAGTCTCAATGATACCTATGCATCCTTACACAAAAACTAGAATTTTAGATTTCCAAATTTATCTAACCCCAAAATTTAAATACAGAATTGCATAAATATGAATATAACACTAAAAAATAAACAAAAACTAGATCATGGTCAAATTAACGTCGGGAAACTAAGATCATGACATCAACCAAATCAAAAAAGAATACTCAATCTAACATCAAAGTTTGAATAATTTAGATTGTTCCTAGCAAAGTAGAAAATCTCGAAATAGAAAATTACCTTGCTTTTTTTTTTTTTTTTTTTGATAGGTAATAAACATGTATATTCAAAAAACTGCTAAATGCAAAAAAGCACTAGCACAATAAAAGTACAAAAAGGAAGGAAATGCTAAGACATAAAAAAGAACACTAATTACATAGAAGAAGAGAGCTAAGGAAAACAAGAAGAAAATCACTAGAAGTGAGTCCCCAATCCCTAGCCCAATCAAAAAGGGAACCAGCAAAGAGGGCAAGCAGTTGGTCAACGGATCTATCCAAATCCTCAAATGTTCTCTGATTTCGTTCCCTCCAAATACACCACATCAAACATGATGGAACTAGCTTGAAGATTTTAACTGACATCTGAGTGCATACAACAAAAATTTCATTTATGATTGCAAGAGCAATAGAAAAATATAATAGAACTTTGGTATCACAACTCATTAACAAAATATTCTCTAAATGGGTTTTGAAAATGGCGTTAAAAAAAATTTCTGCCTCAAGAGACTCCTAGAGATAGGATTTTGAAGATAAAAAAAGTGGTCTTGTGATAGTGAGAGAGACTAGAGAAGAAAAAGGGAGTTTTGAAATCATATAGGCAAAAATAAATTCTTTATTTAAGTGATTTGCAATTAAGGCATAATGTGGGTATTTATACGTGAAAAATAGGATTTTAAAGACCTTTTAAAGGGATGTAGAGCTCCCTAGAGGTTTGGGAGAACCCCCACCATGATTTAAGCATTTTAGGGCCTATATATGGAACTTTATGACTGCTGAGGTGAAGCTGGAAACGCGGCTCTGATCTTGCATACGTAACTTTGAGCTTACGCATTTAGCTTCGCCTAGGACCATGATTTCCTGATAGTACGTCTGCCGAACTTGAAATGGCCAATACTTACTCATTGTAAATCCAAATTATGCAACATTTGTGTCCATTTTGAAGCCTTGAATGTATAATTTCTAATGGAAAATTCCTCATTAAAAAATTTTGGGTCAACAAATATTGGCAAAAGTGTGAGGAGAAGTTCTTTTTAGCATCATTTTCGATTTGTTGTGATTACCTATGGACTATCCTTAGTTGACATATGTCAAGCTCCTCATTGGGGCTAGTGACTAAAGATTATTAGCTAGTGCCAAATGGGGTGTCTACAATTGCTTCATTTCTAGGGGTTTGTTCTTCTACTTAACCTTCCTAACTTTGAGAAATTCTCTATATTTCATTGCAACAAATGTCATGTTCTCATCATTTTAATAATTAAGGAGTACTCTTGTACAAACCCTCCGGTAGGCCGTGGAATAATTAAGGAATCCTCTTGTAAAAACATAATAGTATTCATGCCAATGGGGATCAAGGATCAAACTCAGGAAACTAAACCCTTATAGAGTGTACCCATGCGCTAATACTACTTAAAAAACTTATCAATACCCTTATGTTTTTACATTAGAATTTATAGATTTGTTGATCAATCAAACTAGTATTAATGTACTAGTATTCAATACAAATAAACAAACCAAGCATAGTACTCAAGTACCAAATCTAAAAGCAACATACTAAAAGAAAACAACCCAAGACACAAGATTTGGTAATGAAGTGGACGACCATAGAAGAATTTCTTCAATGGAAAACTCACTTCAAGGACCCAATCCTGTAGAAAAAATCACTAAAGGAAAACTAGTTACAATACTATACTTACAAAATCTTTGTACAACTAGACTCTCTACTATAGTATCTACAAATTTCCCGCTTGCATTCTTACCACAATAGCCCCAAAACCTCTCTAATCGAATTGTCTCCATGAACTCTCCATTCAAAAGAATCAGACACTTTGGCATTCCAAAGAACCTTCTTGAAAATTTTTCTATAGTGAATCTCACTTGGAAGTGTTAGAAAATTTAGATCACATTGTTGATTTTACAACATTATTAATCAGCTTGACAATTTAACCAATTATATAATTCAATTATTACCATTTAATTACCACCAATTTAATGAGTCACCAATTAAAGCAGTAGAGTGGTGAATAAAGAATGCAACAATATGGTGACAATGTGAAAAACTGAAGGAAAAATAGTCTAAGAGAAAACCACTATGTGATTCCTAAACCACAAGAACAAATTCACTAACAAAATCGAAAATCTTACAACTAAAACCTACGCACGTTCCTAATTGCCACCTCTATTAGTGACTTACTCATGTGACCGTACATAGCTCAAATTCAATTGGACTTTTCTATTTTGAATTCCTTCTCACAAACTTCCCGTTCCTGACTCCAAGGACCACCTTGAAAATTTGATCTAGCAGTAACATTGGGATGACTTTATGACTTCAATCTTGATTTGTACTGTAACAGTACCAATACCATGGATGACGATTCTCTATTTACTTTTGAACTCATAGGTTAGATAGGCAGAGGCTAGGGTTTTATCTCTGAAGCCTTAGGGTATTTACCTCTACAATCTTATGAAAATTCATGCATAATAAGCTTTTATATGGGCTCTCAAAATAGGGTTACTAAAAGGCACCTTTTAGGCAACTTAAAATTATGTCATAGCAAAATTAATTTCTAGATTCTCTATCGATCGACTTCTATTGAAACTATCTTGATTCATTAAGGAGTGTTGAGTTTGGTGTTGAGATTCTAGAAACTTCCATTTCGTCAACAGACATTCATTATTCTTCTTAGACTTGAAAATACACACCATAGACCCAACAAGAATTAAAATTTTATTCTTTAGTGCCAAAGCTCTATAAATATGAACCTAACAGAATTTTCTTTTGTAGCACGAGATGAACAAAGAACAAGGTTTTCAGTTTAAGCACATGGTATTCTCAAAATAGCATAGAGCCTAGCGGCCTTTTTCTTGAAGGAAAATCATGCAAAGCATGGTTTGTATAGGTGCAAAATGTAGGATAAAAGACAAAGCAAAAATCCTAGTTCAAATAGGAACAAAAAAAAGTTTGACTATCTTGCTTGAGCAAGCCTTGAGCGTGGATAAGCGAAGTCTCGGGTTGAATTATTTTTTGTTTTGAACGAAACTCACTTTTGTTTCAGCGAGACTCCTTTTATTTGCTCGAACAATATACACTTTCACTCAATTGAAATCTCCATAAATCAATTCTTTGAGCATCTTCATGGTAGTTTGTGGCTGACTTTAATAAGGAATGAAATACACCTAATCATGATATTTGATTACATCCATTGTCACAAAATTGGCCAACACTTCACAACTTTTGTATTACCTACATAAACAAAAGCTTTTCTCATTCGTTTCATCTATATGTCATTTCGTTCAGTCATATTTTGTTTCCATCATAGTTATTCTTCTATTGTTAAAAAAAAAAGGTCTTCGTTGGGATTGAAGCTAATCTTTTTTCAACAAAAAATTTGTTTTTGAGAAAATTACAGTAAACTCACTTATGGTTAGACCCGTTTTCACTTTGCCTACTCATGATTGAAAACTTAACGCTTTGTCCACTTGTATTTAGCTCCGTTTAGTCTCCGTTATCCACCCCTCCCTTTGTCGTTAGAATAACAAATTTTTAGGGAAAAACAAACATAACAAAAATAAAAAAGTTAAGGTTTTTGGTTGCTTAAGAACTTCTATAAGAACAAAGTGGAGGAACAACACACCAATCAAAGGGCTTAATGAAATCACTTTAATCTAATCAATATCAACAGTCTCGTAACAACTCAAAATTTTGAATCAAATTTTACAAGATCAACAATCTCAAAACAACCAGCAACGTTATTAACAAAAGAGAGTGAGATAGAGATAAGCAATCAACAATCGAGAGTGAGGTAAAAAGAAATCCAATAGTGGGTTTGGATTGTGGTAGATCAGCCATGGGTTTGGTGGCATGGGTGTTGCATGTGCCTCTCCTAATTTGTATCTTTTCTGCACAACCAAACACCACCAATCAAAGAAAGGAAGGAACCTTCCAACTTTAAACCCACAGATCAACGACCACATAGATTGGCAGAGATCAGAGTTGGAGATCTGATTGGGAAATCAGAGTCAAAGAATATTGCCGGACTCAACTCTAGTTGTTGCTGGGTTTTCATCTTATTAGCCTCCTCAACGCTGGGTTAGCTTGGTTTTTGCTGTGGTGCCCGATAAGTCTCTTCAATGCCGCGGAGAGAGGAGATGAAAGTGGGAAATTAGAGATTTGAGTTTGAGAGCGAGAGAGAGTTGTTAACTTTGTCTGTGAATGTATATAGTCTCTTCATGTGGTTTGATTGCAAATTAGATGCTGTTCTTAATTCTTCATCCTGTGGCTTTATTTAGTTTTTTTTTTCCTCAAAGACAATGGGTATGCTCTGTCTATTTAGTTTCTTTACAAAATCCTCTATTTGATCTTGGCTCTTTGTGTATATTTGTTATTGTTATTATTATTATTATTATGTTTTTTGAGGAGAGAGACATAAAATATAAGCAAAAACACTTATTAACCCTTGTTTTTAATAGAGGTGGATTACAGAGACCAAACAGAGCTAAACATAGATGAACAAAGTGTTAAGTTTTGAACCACGGGTAGGCAAGTGAAAACGGGCCTAACAGCAGGTAGGTTTTACTGTAATTTGCCCTTTCATTTTTGTTTATATTTATTCTTCATATTTGTTTGTGATCAATTCTAACATGAAACGTAAATTATCCACTTTATGTGTGGCTGGTTGGTTGAAAAGTACATGATAATTTACTAAATCGTGGATTTTATACATATTTTTTTATTTGACATATTTAATGATAACTAGTAAGGGTTGCACGTCATCTTCCAACAATAAAAGAAATAAATGTCTCAATATTTAAATTTTTGCAATAAATGATGACTTATGCTACAATTGAAACTCTTTATCAAATTAAATGCCTACAATCATTTGCAATGAATATTTTGTTATTCATACTTCCTTCTTTATCATTTTATTTTATGAGCCTAACTACGATGTTTAGCTTACTTAATTTTTAATGAACATCTTTTTAAGAAATAAAAAAAAAGAATAAAATAACAAAATACATATGTCATTGATGTTTCTATTATATAAAATTATAAATTTAGAAGATTTAAACCTCTAATAAATTAGTGTTCTGTAGGTAACAAATAAAATACTATAGATCACCATTTTTACTTTTTAAGTATGACTAATACATAAAACTCAAAATACATAGAGAAATTTTTGGGATATTACAATTTAGTAAGACATTTTAGATATTGCATAATGGAATAGTCTAGGAATCATAAAATTTTGTTAGAATTTAACTAAGAGAGTAATAGCAGGGACTATATGTTTGTGTACAAAACATAAATGAGGAAATTATTCAACTTTAAAATTGGGCAATGAAACTACTCCAATTATAAAGGGGAGAAAGTGCTTATTTCTATAATTTATTTTTTTGCTAGTAAAACTGTGTTTTTTACTTTAAACAATGTGTTAAAAAAACCCCCTAGAAAACTCTCCGTAAAACTATAAATTTTGGCCCAACAAATTGGCTAAAAAAAAAAATAAATAAATAAAATAAAAAATCAGGAATAAAATAAATTTCACGAATTTTTTCAATACTTTTATTTTAGCTATGGTGGGCCCTGGTATAATATTTTATAATTTTATTTTAGAGTAATGCTACATCCACAATATTTTCACAATAATCATGGATGGTAAACTGTTTTTGATTTTTAATTGGGACAACCACTTTAAACTATGCATTAAAAATAAAAAATCAACAGAAGAAAAATGTGCGTGAAACAATGAATTTTTGTCTACCAAATTTGACTAAATCAAAAAAGAAGTCTAAGAAGACAACAAAATGGCACAATATTTTCACAATATCTTTATTTTGAGCCGTGGTAAATTTTGGTTTGATATGTTATTATTTATTTTATATAAATGCTATTCCTATAATATTTTCATAACAAATTATAAATGACAAGTTATCACTAATTTTAAAATTGACCAATGACTGATATTACTTTTTTATCCATCAATAGTAGTTTACCACCTATGATTTGTAGTGAAATTAATGTGAAAATGTTGTGGACTTAGCAATTTTTTATTTGATTTATAAGAAATTGATATCTCAAAAATTATGATAACAACAAGTGTTAGAACATTTTCACAAAATATTTATTTTCAATTATGGTTGATCATAGTCTCATATTTTATTATTTTATTTTGACCTATAAAAAATTGACACCTCAATAATTGTGTATTATGATATTTGTTGTGTTAGTATAATAATATATATGCTAACTCATATAAATATTTAAAAAAAGAGCACAAACTGATGATTGGAAAAAAAAAGGGGGGGGGGCGCTAATGAAGTGAACAGACAGTACATATTGAATAAATCAAAAAGTATTGTAACTACTACAATAATTTTTTTGCATTTACATAACAAGTGTTACAACATTTTCACAAAATAATTATTTTCAGTTGTGGTTGGTATTTTATTGTTTTATTTCGACTTATAAGAAATTGACACCTTAATAATTGTAAAAATAATGTGAAATTTGTTGTGTTAGTATAACAATACCTTTATTTTTAGTTGTGGTTAGTTTCAGTATAATATTTTATTTTGACTAATAAGGAATTAACATCTTAACAGTTATGAAAATATTGTAACAATTTGTTGTGTTAACTAACAGCTATATAAAAATAAATAAATAAAGAGTTGACTGGGCGCTATTGCCGAATAAAAAAGCCAGCAAATAGTGCAAATTAAACAAACCGAAAAGAAAAAAAAAAAAAAAAAATGTAGCTGCTACTATAGCTCTATGTATTCACATTTTTATTATGAAATTGTTGTAAAAAATATTTTGAATATAGCACTCTTTTTTCACAATCCCTTTATTTTTAGTTATGGTTGGTTTTAGTATGATATTTTATTTTGACGGAATTAACACTTCAACCATTGTAAAATAGGACATTACTTCATTAATTTCTTTCAAAATGTGTTTGCATAATATTTGTTTTTCAATTTAACAGAATGTTTATATGATTTACTCCATTATATACTATTTTGATAAAAATCTTACGCCAGTTCAAAACAAGACGCTTATTTTGACAACTATGGATATAACAAATTATCAAATGAAAAAGTGCCCCACCCAGTTGATAAAGTTGATGGATCTACTTTTATGGGAAATAATCCATTGTTTCATAGTTTTCCTGGAACCTGCCACGTTCCATAAACTCCAGAAGATTGCTAAAATAAAAAACGAATTTTATAGATTCAAAAAATAAATAAATAAATTGGTTTATGCTTGTTTTATTATTATTTTTATTATTATATATGTTTTCTCTTTTTCAGAATTCTCATAATGCATCACGGTCCACCATCCACGTAGAAAACCCGAAGAGAAGTATGTTATTGATTTCTTCCCCTTCCTAGACAACCACCAGCTGTGAGAATGAATTTTCTAGACAAAATCGAGGAGAAAATTTTCGAATGGGGGCTTGCAACACTTGGATGTGTGCTTGCAGCACTTGGATGTTTGTTGGGTTATCTGATTCGCTACAAAAGTAAGGTTGACAATCTCAAAACCCAAGTTGAGGAGCTGCGAGGGGCCAGAGATAGGCTGCAACATGATGTTCATACTGCTATAAGGAATCTAATGAAAATTGAAGATGATGTTAAGAGACGGCTTACAGAATCTGATGATATAATAGCAGTGGCAGAGAAAATCCTTGAAGATGATAACAAGGGATGGTATCTCAATATGATGTTCCGTTATAAAGTGAGCAAGAGGGCAGAGAAGGCAGCATCGGAAGCCAAGAATTTGAAGGATGAGATATCAAAGATCAATAGCGTTGGCTATCGTGAGTCTACGCAAGTGGTAGAGACTGTGACATCAAATAGAGGGTATGAGGCCTTTGAATCAAGAATGCCAACAATAACTGGAGTTCTAGAGGCACTAAAAGATCCTAATATCACTAGGATTGGAATTCACGGTATGGGGGGTGTTGGGAAAACCATGCTAGTCAAAGAAGTTCTAAAACAAGCTGAGAAAGACAAGTTGTTTGACAAGTACCTTTTTTTAGTTGTATCCAATGATCCAGACTTGAAAAGGATTCAAAGGGAAATGGCGGAGCAATTAGATCTAAAACTTGAGGTGGAGAGTGAACTAGTAAGAAGAGATCAACTATGTAAGCGATTGAAACAAGAGAAAAGGGTCCTTATAATTTTGGATGACATTTGGAAGTACCTGGACTTGGAAGCTCTTGGGATTTTTTCCTTTGGAGATGATAATAAGGGGTGCAAGTTATTGTTGACGTCCAGATTTTATAATGTATTATGCAATGATATGGATACCCAAAAGCAGTTCGAAGTCAAAATTTTCTTAAACGATGAAGCGAGAAACTTGTTTGAGAAGATAGTTGGCGATTTAGCTAAAACCTCTGAAATTAAACCAACTATGCTTCAAATTGTCGAAGAATGTGCTGGATTGCCAATTGCCATTACAACAGTTGCAAATGCATTAAAAAATCAGAAAAACCCACGTATTTGGAAAGATTTCCTCAATCAGTTGAGGATGTCTAGCCCAAGAGAGATCGAGGGAATGAATGAGGTGGTGTACAAAAGTATAAAGATGAGTTATGAGTTTTTAAAAAGCAATGAAGCAAAGTCATTATTGTTGCTTTGTAGTCTACATGGAGAGGATGACGATATTGAAGTAGAAGACTTGTTGAGATATGGAGTGGGTTGGGGCTTGTTTGATAACGTGGATACAATAGAGGGTGCGAGATGTAGGGTGCACTCATTGGTTGAAAGACTCAAAGATTCCAGCTTGTTGTTGGATGGTGATGATAATGGTACAGTCAAAATGCATGACGTAATTCGTGACGTCGTCATTAGTATTGCAGCTGAAGAAAGGCATATGTATACTATAAGAACTATTAATGAATTGCGAACTCGGTCTAACCGTAAAGATACAGTTGCAATTTCGTTGCCTTACATTAATGGTGATTTAGACCTTCCTAATCAGTTTGAATGTTCAAAGCTTGAGTTATTTTTGTTATTCCACCAAAGAGCTGATTTCCGTATTCCAGATTCATTTTTTGAAGGGTTAAAGGATCTCAAAGTGTTGAACTTATCTGAAAGCTGGTGTGGAGTACTTCCTTCATCACTTTCGTCCCTTAAAAACCTCCAAACATTGTGTTTAGACGGTTATGAGGTACAGAATGCAATCATAATTGGAGAACTGAAGAATTTGAAAGCTCTTAGCCTTTCATTGTCCGATACTGAACGGTTACCAAAAGAGATAGGGCAGCTGACTCACCTTCAGTTACTAGATTTGAGAGCATGTTCCGAACTTAAATTTATTCCACCCAATGTGTTGTCTAGTCTGAAGAGGTTAGAAGAATTATATTTGCCAGAAGAGGTTGAATGGGCGATTGAAGCACAAAGCACAGAGAGAATTAATGCAATGGTCTCAGAGTTGGACCATTTGTCTCACTTGACCAAGTTACATATATGTATTGAGAATGCAAAAATTCTACCAAACGCCATGGTTTTTGAAAGGTTGGAAAGCTATAGAATAGCCATAGGCAGTGCTTGGCTATGGGGTGAAACTTCGGAAACTTCACGAATTTTAAAGCTCAAAATAAGCTTTCAATCGGACTATGGGTATCGAGTATTATTGAGAAAATGTGAAACTCTCTTTTTGGGTGAAATGAAGGGTGTCACAAATATTCTTTACGAATTAGATTCGGAAGGTTTTCAAGGTTTGAAGCATCTCACAGTCGAACAAAATGACGAGATTCAGTATATTATCAAGTCTATGGGGGTTCACCATGCTGTCTTTCCTAGTTTGGAGTCAATTACTATATTGAATGTGAACAATTTGGAACGGATAAGCTACACGCAACTTCCAACGGAGTCTTTTTGTAACTTGAGAGTGGTAAAAGTGAGAGGCTGTTGTAAGTTGGAATTTGTCTTCTCCTCATCTATGGTTGAATGCTTTTCACACCTGCAGGAAATGAATATAGAAGATTGCGAGATAATGAGTGCAATAGTTGCGATAGAAAGAGAAGAAATTGAGGTCAATAATGACAGCAATATTATGTTTGCAAATCTCCATTCCCTGAAATTAAGGAATTTATTCAAGTTAAAGGGCTTCCTTTCTGTTGTTGATTCTCTTGTACTTTTCAAAGGAAAGGTATGTTTAAGATTTAATTTTAAATTTTACTCTTTAGACTATGTATTGTTAATATCAAGACACATTTTCTTTTTGAAAAATGCACCAAATGATTAGAAGTATTATTACAAGAAAAGGTCAATGAACAAGAGTTTTACAAAAGAATAACCAAATTCTCTAATCCAGATAAAACACAAATGGAACGTACTTATATAAAATGTTTTTTTAGTAGAACAACTTATATAATTAGTTTATGTATTCTGTATTTTAAATTGATTATCGATCTATTATATTGTGACTTTGATACATCTTTATATAGTTTTTACACTTGCCAAATTTTCTAAAAAATAGTTTAAATTTAGTATAATACTAATACTAGAATTGTCTTTTGATTTTCTACTACAATTTGGAATGAAACATTTTTCCAAAAATTGTGCATATTAATTTAACAATTTCTGAATATACTGTTATCGAATTTGAGTTCTATTTGTTATGCAAATAGAGAGAGAATCCGGTTATGAAATTAAATTGAATTTTCATCCTTATAAGCATTATCCTAATCTAAATTTCATCACCAATTCTTTTAGTACGTACATGACCATTGAGAAAAAGCTTGAAGAAATGATACTATGTATTGCCACACAATACCTCTTAAATGAAAAAAGAATTATTACTCTTCTTCCTTCTTAATTCTTCCTTATAATAGTTTCCTTTCTGCTAATCGTGGTCTTTAGAATATAATTTAATTAAGTTTCATTTATTGACTCAATGTGTACATGAGAATTGTAGGTTGTCTTTCCGATCTTGAAGAAATTGGAAATAGAAGGCATGGATAGCATGAATATGATCTGGCCCGACCAACTCATTTCAGATTTCTTTGGCAAACTAGAAACACTGATCGTTTCAGGTTGTACAAATCTTACAAATATTGTTCCGCCCAATATGTTGAGAACACTCCGAAATCTAAAAGAATTGAAGATAGAAAACTGTGGCTCCATAGAAGAGGTATTTGATATCCAAGGGAAAAATGATGTTGAAGAATCACATGATATAGCAATCGCTGAACTTATATCCTTAACATTAAGAAATCTGGAAAAAGTGAAGCACGTGTGGAGTATGGATCCTCAAGGAATAATCACCTTTGGGAAATTACGTACCATACAAATTAAGGATTGTTCCAGTCTAAAAAGTGTTTTTCCAACATCTGTGGCAAAGACTCTTATGCAACTTGAGAAGTTAGAGATAAAAGATTGTGCAACGGTGAAGGAAATCGTAGCAAAAGAAGAAGGAATAGAGACAGCCACTTTGTTTGTATTCCCACAATTGACCACTCTAGAACTTCAAAATTTGCCTGAACTCGAAAGTTTTTATCCAGGAAACCGCACTATAGAGTGGCCGTCGTTGAAAGGCTTGCGCATTCAAAAATGTGACAAACTGAAAATATTTGGTTCCAATAAGTCAAGTGTCGAAGAAACAAATGGGCCAAGCCATCATGCTAGTCTTATTCTACAACCCCCCTTTTCCGTCGAAAAGGTTAGATCTAATTGCAAGTTACAACTATCCTACTTTTTTTGTTTGTGTTTATTTTATTTGGTTTTAATTATTTTTACATAAAATTATTATTAATTTTTTAATACAAATATGTATTCTGG
Source organism: Castanopsis chinensis (assembly GCA_032878915.1). Taxonomy (NCBI): domain Eukaryota; kingdom Viridiplantae; phylum Streptophyta; class Magnoliopsida; order Fagales; family Fagaceae; genus Castanopsis; species Castanopsis chinensis. Next base: position 45,548,400 of record JAVQMG010000133.1, read on the forward strand.
GATGACTATATATGCTTAGCAAACTAGCCTGCTTAACGTAAGAGCACAAAGATTAGAGCTTTTACAACCATCCTCTTAATTTTTAACTAATAAGAGAATATTTACTTTGTGGTAAATTTTGAAGAAAATGATCTTATCTTTTGACTAAGATATATTTGAACATCTTTAAATATGGTTTTACTTAAGATTGTTAAATAATTAAATTGTATACATTTATTTTAATTAATTATTAAAAATAAGTATGATGTAATTAAAATTTGAATCTCGTTGATCCAATTTAAAAACTTTTAACCCTTCCATTTTTGGGTTTTTTTTTTTTTTTTTTTTTTTTTTAACGGTTTAACAAAAAGGGGAGAAATCTTATCTCTTGTTGAATTTCAAAATGCACTAAAAACAAAGTCAAACATATACACTATTATAGTATCGTCATAGAGTCGAAGCCTTTATTAGGCTTTCAAGAATCAAGCCGCATATTATCTCAATTTCTATTTTTCCGTGGATAAATTATCCTCATCTAAATTTCCTCTCCAATTTTTAATTACGGATTGATGTGAAAGAACTTGAACAAATAAACCGCTATAATGCAACACAATACCTCTTCTATAAAGAAAGAATTTTTTTATTTATTGTGGGATTCTGGCATTTATATATACTAGCCTCTGAACACGTGTTCACTTGCATGCTCCTACTTTTTTTTTTGTTTTTTTGTTGTTGTTGTTGTTTTTATTTATTTATTTATTTATTTTTTATATAAGTAAAGCAGTTTTATATGACTAAAATGCAGGCGAGTGGATAGGAGAGTGGCTGAATGAGTTCATGTTTTTAGGGAGAGTTGAAATTTGTTATTTCACGTTGTAACCTTTATTTCTATGACAACTCACCATTTATATGCCAGTAATTATTACTCTTCTTCCTTCTTAATACGTACATGACCATTGAGAAAAGGCTTGAAGAAATGATACTATGTATTGCCACACAATACCTCTTAAATGAGAAAGGAATTATTACTCTTCTTCCTTCTTAATTCTTCCTTATAATAGTTTCCTTTCTGCTAATCGTGGTCTTTGGAATATAATTTAATTAAGTTTCATTTATTGACTCAATGTGTACGGGAGAATTGCAGGTTGTCTTTCCGATCTTGAAGAAATTGGAAATAGAAGGCATGGATAGCATGAATATGATCTGGCCTGACCAACTCATTTCAGATTTCTTTGGCAAACTAGAAACACTGATCGTTTCAGGTTGTACAAATCTTACAAATATTGTTCCGCCCAATATGTTGAGAACGCTCCGAAATCTAAAAGAATTGAAGATAGAAAAATGTGGCTCAATAGAAGAGGTATTTGATATCCAAGGGAAAAATGATGTTGAAGAATCACATGATATAGCAATCGCTGAACTTATATCCTTAACATTAAGAAATCTGGAAAAAGTGAAGCACGTGTGGAGTATGGATCCTCAAGGAATAATCACCTTTGGGAAATTACGTTCCATAAAAATTGAGGATTGTTCCAGTCTTAAAAGTGTTTTTCCAACATCTGTGGCGAAGGCTCTTATGCAACTTGAGAAGCTAGAGATAAAAGATTGTGCAACGGTGAAGGAAATCGTAGCAAAAGAAGAAGGAATAGAGACAGCCACTTTGTTTGTATTCCCACAATTGACCACTCTAGAACTTCAAAATTTGCTTGAACTCGAAAGTTTTTATCCAGGAAACCACACTATAGAGTGGCCGTCGTTGAAAGTCTTGCGCATTCAAAAATGTGACAAACTGAAAATATTTGGTTCCAATAAGTCAAGTGTCGAAGAAACAAATGGGCCAAGCCATCATGCTAGTCTTATTCTACAACCCCCCTTTTTCGTCGAAAAGGTTAGATCTAATTGCAAGTTACAACTATCGTACTTTTTTTGTTTGTGTTTATTTTATTTGGTTTTAATTATTTTTACATAAAATTATTATTAATTTTTTAATAAAAATATGCATTCTGGGATGACTATATATGCTTAGCAAACTAGCCTGCTTAACGTAAGAGCACAAAGATTAGAGCTTTTACAACCATCCCCTTAATTTTTAACTAATAAGAGAATATTTACTTTGTGGTAAATTTTGAAGAAAATGATCTTATCTTTTGACTAAAGATATATTTGAACATCTTTAAATATGGTTTTACTTAAGATTGTTAAATAATTAAATTGTATACATTTGTTTTAATTAATTATTAAAATAAGTATGATGTCATTAAAATTTGAATCTCGTTGATCCAATTTAAAAACTTTTAACCCTTCCATTTTTGGGTTTTTTAATTTTGTTTTTAATTTTTTTAAAAACGGTTTAACAAAAAGGGGAGAAATCTTATCTCTTGTTGAATTTCAAAACGCACTAAAAACAGAGTCAAACATATACACTATTATAGTATTGTCATAGAGTCAAAGCCTTTAATAGGCTTTCAAGAATCCAGCCGCATATTATCTCAATTTCTATTTTTTTCGTGGATAAATTATCCTCGTCTAAATTTCATCTCCAATTTTTAATTACGGATTGATGTGAAAGAACTTGAACAAATAAACCGCTATAATGCAACACAATACCTCTTCTATAAAGAAAGAATTTATTATTTATTGTGGGATTCAGAATATATTTCAGTTATATTGGCATTTATATATACTAGCCTCTAAACACGTGTTCACTTGCATGCTCTTACTTTTTTTTTTCTTTCCATATAAGTAAAGCAGCTTTATATGAGTAAAACGCAGGCGAGTGGATAGGAGAGTGGCTGAATGAGTTCATGTTTTTAGGGAGAGTCGAAATTTGTTATTTCACGTTGTAACCTTTATTTCTATGACAACTCACTTTTGTATGCCAGTAATTATTACTATTCTTCCTTCTTAATATGTACATGACCATTGAGAAAAGGCTTGAAGAAATGATACTATATTACTATGTATTGCCACACAATACCTCTTAAATGAGAAAGGAATTATTACTCTTCTTCCTTCTTAATTCTTCCTTATAATAGTTTCCTTTCTGCTAATCGTGGTCTTTAGAATATAATTTAATTAAGTTTCATTTATTGACTCAATGTGTACATGAGAATTGTAGGTTGTCTTTCCGATCTTGAAGAAATTGGAAATAGAAGGCATGGATAGCATGAATATGATCTGGCCCGACCAACTCATTTCAGATTTCTTTGGCAACCTAGAAACACTGATCGTTTCAAGTTGTACAAATCTTACAAATATTGTTCCGCCCAATATGTTGAGAACGCTCCGAAATCTAAAACAATTGAAGATAGAAAAATGTGGCTCCATAGAAGAGGTATTTGATATCCAAGGGAAAAATGATGTTGAAGAATCACGTGATATAGCAATCGTTGAACTTATATCCTTAACATTAAGAAATCTGGAAAAAGTGAAGCACGTGTGGAGTATGGATCCTCAAGGAATAATCACCTTTGGGAAATTACGTACCATAAAAATTGAGGATTGTTCCAGTCTAAAAAGTGTTTTTCCAACATCTGTGGCGAAGGCTCTTATGCAACTTGAGAAGCTAGAGATAAAAGATTGTGCAATGGTGAAGGAAATCGTAGCAAAAGAAGAAGGAATAGAGACAGCCACTTTGTTTGTATTCTCACAATTGACCACTCTAGAACTTCAAAATTTGCATGAACTCGAAAGTTTTTATCCAGGAAACCACACTTTAAAGAGGCCGTCGTTGAAATGCTTGTGCATTCAAAAATGTGACAAATTGAAAATATTTGGTTCTAATAAGTCAAGTGTCGAAGAAACAAATGGGTTGGGCCATCATACTAGTATTATTCTACAACCCCTCTTTTTCGTCGAAAAGGTAACAACTTCCCTTGCATGTCATTACATTTTGTTAATATAATATATATATATATATACACTCATTGGATTATATGTGGGCAGAGTAGGCTAAGTTCAGGCCCCAGTGGTTGCATTCAAACTGCCCATACTTGTTTAAGAATTCTCGCTCAAATAGATTTGTCATATGTGAATTGCAATCAAAACAGAAAATTTTGGTGGTCTTGAAAATTGAGATGCCCTTCAATTAATAAAACTAGTATGTAATAAGTACGGGAATGATGAATTGTAATGATGCTATTGATGTTAGTTTAGGTTATTAAACATATAAAACATAGTTCGACAGGACATTTAGAGGTACTAAAATAGTTTTTCCTTCAAATTTTCATAATATTAGTTAAGCCAAGTTTCTCATTGCATTGCTATTACATATATAATTTTGAAAATCACTATTAGGTACTACATATACTATAATATCAATTCAAAATTATTTTCCGTGAAATTCTATTAGATACAACAAAAAAATAAAATAATAAATTAGTCAAATAGAATCTCGCAAATTGAATAGGGATGAGTGCATGGAATCGCTCAGTTCAATTACAGTTTCTTATGTTCAATATCTTCGCATATAAATTATCTGAATAGAAATAGTATAAAAAATATGTATATTGTTAATATATATATATAATGGATCGTACATAGTCATGGTATATTACATAAATTACTTATAAATATGAATTGTTTTTAGTTATACAAAAAAAAAAAAAAAAAAAGCTCATAAATATAAAATCATTCAAACTCTCTCTTCCTCTAATTTTATATATAGAGTTAAATATATGGTTAAGTTTTTATGGTTTATTTATATTGGAATCCTTGTTTTTTACATTAAATTAACTCATTTGGCACAAAAAAAAAAAAAAAATTTGATTAGTTGGGACATCTAATGCAAAATTAAACTTTAATTGAAATTCAATTTTTACACTGAATTAACTCACTTAGCACAATCCAATTTGAAATTTAATTGGATTTTTCCTCAACTTTATATATATATAAAAGCATTCTCTATTTATAATAAAAAATTACAAAAAAAAACTAATTTGGATTTTTTTATTATTTATGTTTGATATAGAGAAGCTATTAAATTTTACTTGTCAGAAAATAATTAACAAATTTAATATGAGTTGGTTAGCTACTGCTTACTCACGAGAGTGTTTTATTTTTACAATATATTTTGTGAAAATTTTCATTTATTTATAATTTTTTTATGCATAATAGATTAAACATTTTTGGTTAGAGTAATTTTTTTCCCTAAAATTTGTTTACTCATATGCTTAAATTTTTATGGGGATTAATACCATTTATACTGTACTGTCAATTTTCACTTTTCTTGAAATATATGGTTTTTAATCTTTGGACTTATGGAAATATTGAACATCTACTAAGTTCAATTTGTTTCTTAAAAAAAAACTTAAGTTTTACTTACAAACTAGGTTTCAATTTTGCTTAGACTAAGAAGAAATCCGCAAATGTCTTAACATAATGATAATAATAATTAAAAAAAAAAAAAAAAGAATCATCACAAAACTAAACATACAAATTTCAAATTTATTTTAAAATTTGAAATTTTCCTGTTTAATAATGCAAGCCTTATAATTTGGTTATGAGTGAATTTAGATGCATTTTGATGATTTCTTATTTGCTTATAAAAGTACTATAAAAAACGATGGAAAAAGTTTATTTATTTTTATTTACATGTGTGAGCCATCAAAATAGGTTCAAAACTTTCAGAAAACTAACTTTTCATCGCTTGCCAAATGAACTAAAACATTTAGACTATTCTTCTTCTCATTCCCACACGTACACATTTTTTTCTTTATATGTTGACATACAAAATTATGTCTACTATTTCTATTAAGTTAAAAATTAGAATGGTTAACTTTCCCGTGTTCTTCTTCACGTCTAAATTTCAATATGAATAAGATTAGAATGATAATAAGTGGAAAATAGCCTTGCAAATTTGCTGCAATTCAGTTGTAACTTGTTGATGTCTCTAACAATGACGATAATGGTTCAAATCACCCCACTCTTTTTTTGTTATTAAGAATGATGGTAAGTATATATCAATTAATACTGCTTTGTTAAAGTTCAAAGCTCAAGTATATTTTTTTCGGTGCAATTAACTAATGTTAACCAAAAGTGTAATTACTTGGCCAAAAAAAAAAAAACTGAAAGCATAATAATTAGAATTGGTTTTTAGTTGAACGGTTAAATGTTGATTACACAAAATAGTTAATTAGATATGCAGTTATGAATTTGTTAAAAGACAGTTAGGTATTAGCTCTAATAAGAATTTTCTCTTTATGATTATTCTTGTCTCCTTCCATTTAATACTTCTAGTTCTTTATGAACATTCTTTCAAATTTTTGCTTTTGTTGGGAAGGAAAAGGGTGGGTATGTTTGAACTTGCGACACGGGAATTGAAATATAAAGGAAGTGGGGGATGGTGTCATTCAGGCTACAAGCCAATCAACAATAATTGGTCATCAGATTCCCTTTCAAATATCTTTACTTAAAAAAAAAAAAAAAAAAATTCAGCGTATATATATATATATATGCTGTTTAATATCTCACTAAGTTCTATAAATTTGCCTCTCTTAAATCAAAAGAATTTTATCCTAGGTGACCTCTAATTTTAATTTATGTAGTGTCCCTTAAGCCTATGTGCGATGGATAGTCTTATGCAACAATGACATGACACAATTTGTTTATTTGAGCATAATTTCTTTCCTTTATAAAATAAAAGAAAGGTAATGGTTAAGGTTTTAGAGAAAATGGGGGTTCAACTGGTCATTGGTTATCATTTTTTGTATTTTATTTTTATAATAAGTTTTTGATAATTTTTTTGGGTTGATGATTTGTGTACTATGGTTGTTAGGGCTAATATGTGGTTATTTGGACTGATTTGTAATGTTGTTTTTGACTAATTTGTGGAGTTGTTTGCAATAATCTAAAACGGGGGAAGGAGGACAATATTTTGGAGGAAAGGGGGTCAGTTTTATTCCTTGAGCCCAATTCGAATTAGTCCCTAATATATACATTAAAAAAATTCTGCATCTTTTGGGGGGGGGGGGGGGGGGGGGGGGGGCGGGAGGGTCGCAACACCCCCTTGGCCCAAGTCCCTAACTAGATGAAGAAAAATAAAAGATTGATATTCACTAAATGAGGTATGTCATTGGCCGAATGAAAAGAACATATATGTTATTTATGGAAAATGTTAAAGTAGTGATCAATTTAACAACAAAAGGTTTATAAACTAATGTGATAATGAACGTGATTAGTAAAAAAATATTATTTATATATATATATATATATAAAATAAATAAATTTATTGATTATATTTTAGTAGTGTTTAAAAATTTACGCATTTTAAAAAAAATGTAATTCTATTGGCAAATTCATGTTTAGGTCTTTACTCCAAAGTACTATTGATTTAATTACTCAAGTCAAATAGGATGTGAGTGCGTTGTTTTCCCCAATTATGTATAGTTAGTTCTGAATGACATGATGGTTGAACCAATGTGCTTTGGTTAGCTATTCAAATAATTTTCTTATTTTTTTTCCTTGGTTATTATTTTTGATATGCTAGATCGTATTTGTCTTGTCCTAGCTTAAATTGAACAAAACTTGGTTCAATTAGTTTAGTATGTAATTTAATAGTTTATTGCTTATCTCTAGCTTTAATATTGAAAATTTCTAATTGGACATCAATTTTGCATCACATTTTAAACCATGAGTTGCTACCTCCTAGTTGAATTCAATTCATTCATGTTAACGGAAGCTCCAAAGTATTAAATAATTTTCCTTGAAATCGGTCCTTTTATCTATGTTGCTTGGGCTATTTCATTCTTTTAATTTTCAATTAATGTGCAGATACTATTTCTATACTTGAGCGAGCTTGTTAGGAACCATATCCCTTGAATTCATTCAATTTAAATTAGTGCATGCCAAGGATTTAGTTGTCTAGATGATTTAGATACATCTAGTCCCTATTCAAATTTGTGCAATATGTATAATATAATATCCCAAACTTGTTTTAGAGGAGATTAAACACATTATTTCCTTAATTTGTTCATTTCTTTGGCATTTTCCCAGGATAAATTCCCTAACTTGGAGAGATTGCAATTGGATGAGGGCGATGCCATGAATGAGACATGTGGCGAACCGTCAACAGAATTCTGTTGCAACCTAAAAGTGCTGTGGTTGTACAAAAACGGTGAAATTCCAAATGTAGAGGATCCAAGAGTAGGAGTATCAGATTTTCGCAGATTAAAGAACATTGTGCCATTCTCATCCACATCTTTCCACAACTTGAAATATTTGAGCGTAAATGGATCTGATGTATTGATTAGTTTGTTAACTCCCTCAACAGCTAGAACTCTCGTGCAACTCCGTTTGGTTGGAATTTATGAATGCAAAAGAATGACAGAAATAGTTGCAAATGAGGGAAGTGAAGCAGAAGCAGGAGATGAGATCGCTTTCAATAATTTGACAGATTTGCACTTATTTGACTTGCCGAGTCTCACAGCCTTCCATTCGGGGAATCGCACCATCAAATTCCCATCATTGGATTATGTATATGTGAAGAACTGTCCTAAATTGAAGATTTTCTGTAGTGGAGTCTTAAGCACGCCAAAGCTAACAAGTATTGGGATAGGAGGAAAGTATATATCCAAAAAGGAGGGGGATGTAGATGTTGATCTTAACGCTACAATAAAAGAGCATTGGGAGGCTGAATTGGAGACTTGCGACCAAAAGTTCGCTGAAAAGGTATGTTGCCATGCCGTAGTTCCTTATTATATAATTTTTTTTTTTTAATTTTATAAATATAGTTTTTTTAGGGAAAAAAAATTCAGTCGTGGCTGCAAATTAATTTACTTCCACTGCCATATGTCTTCATATTGATATATAAAGTCAATTAAAATAAAATAAAAACTAGAACATGCAAACTTGTAAAGTTCCATTTATATCATCGTAAATACGTACAATGTTTCTCTAGAGATGAAGGGGTCATTTGATCATTTCAAATAAAGTTTATGAGCAACTAAGCGGGCTAATTGAAAAGCATCAAGATTTTCTATACAAGCATATATATGTCATTCAATTGCACCCACATTAAAACACAAATGTGGGCCTTCATTTTTACATATTGCCTTCTACAAATTACTTAACAAAAAAATCTATTATATGGGCCTTTAGAGAGCCTTCTATTTTTTATTTTTGCTTTGCTGGCTAAATTGGATGATTAATTTATAAGTATCTTAGTAACAATAGTAGTCCGAGTATTCATTCTAGATTGGTATCAAGCTTACCCCTATAGGCCTATAAAAGTTTCATCCATTCATATCTTTCAAACAGTGGAGGCTCCACTTGAAGCCCAAGGGTTCAAATGATTTGAACCCCTTGAATTGGCAAAAAAATATATATAGATATATATTATATTTTTTTTAATTTTTTTTACCCTCTAAAATAAAATTTCGAACATCATGACCTTAAATATTTTTTTATATCCAACTAAAATAAGTTTGAATACAATCCTGTTATCAATATCTTAGCCTTTAAAAAATAAAATAACAAAACTCAATAACAAATCAGTTTGAGCTAAAATTTGAAAAAATAAAATAAAAATTAATAAGCTCAACAATGTAAGTAGAAATTTGTTAATCAAAAACCTTAGAAAAGCCCATTTAAATCTTAGCAATTTAGAAATAAATCAATCAAATGGAAGATTAATGGATGAATGATTGTTTGGCTATGTACATTGAAAGAGATGTTGTTCGTAGGATTAATAATACAAATATTATACAATGATTTAAAAATATAAAACCTCATAAAAGGAAATTGTAAAACTTAATTTTTTTTTTTTAGCGATCTGACATAATTAAGTTCTCTTCTTTTTTCTTTTTTTGTTTGACATGATATTTAAGTTCTCTTTTGTTTTAGATTTTGTATCATTTATGTTTCTTATTAACTCCTGGAAAATAATCATGGAACCACAACTACTTCTAAATTATGTAATTAAAAAAAAAAAGATAAATTCCCATATTGGTGTTGTAATTATTTTTGTTATTTGAAATATAGTATCTTTCTACAGTGTGGAATGTGAGAAATTTAATTTGAATGAAGTTGACATTGGTTTTTGTGATTGTTGGATCTTGTCACTTTTGGTTTTAGTTGATCTGCATATTTGGTGGATGAGATTGGAACATTGTTCAAAATATGTTAACATAACAACATAGTGCTCTTTCATATCATATTGTTTTTGGATTACTTTGTATCTTTTTTTAATTCCTAAATACTTTTATTGTAGACTAATGCTAGTGAAGGTGGGGAGAGTGAACATGACGCTAATGATAATTTGGGGAGAGATACTACTAGTGAAATTGGGGATACACAATGTGATGGAGAATGATGACTAGGGAGCAACTCAAAATAATATGGATCTTCCCTTTTATTGATTGTTTTTATTTCAAAGTGTTAACTTTATGTGATTTATTTATTTTCGAAACCTATGTGATTGTTACAATATATTATTTATTTTTGAAACCTATGTGATTGTTACACTATATGACTTTGTTGTAATTCTAAACTACTTAGTACTTCTTCTGTATTTGTAACCAGGAATTTGTAAACTATTAACCAATGATGGACTAATTTTCAACAATTGTTACACTGTTACAATTGCAGTCATATTCATATGTAAGTGGTATGGTTGTACAATGTTCATGATAGACCTTATTTATGAATTTGTATACTATTCGCTTATGATAGACCTTATTTAATGTTAATGTGATGTGTTACTGCTAAAGGTGTGTTATAATATTTACATATAAGTGGTGTATTTGGTTAAATAGTAAAGTTTCACATTAGATAATGAGTTGTTTTTTATCTCCAAAAAAAAAAAAAAAAAGATAATAAGTGGTTAGTAGAACATAATTATGCCCAAACTCATAAATTTAAACTTTTGGATTCAATGGTGTTCCTATCAAGAAAGTCAATACCAGCTTTAGTGATATATACCATATCAGTCATTAAACTAACACCGGCATTTTTTTTAATTGTACTAGACAAAATATAGAATTGTACCATATTGTACCGGCCATATTGGAGTTTTATGGGTATTTTGGGCAATATTGATGTTTTAGCCAATATAATAAAATGATTACATTGGGTTAATGTACTTAGGATAATACTTAGGCTTATAAAATAAGTGCAATTTAGATTATATTTTGATAAATATACAAATAAATAAATCTTTGTATAAAGGTACTACAAGTTTTAGCGTTTTACTACATAATTCTTACAAATTGATATGGTAATGAATGTGATTGGTGGGCTTTAACCACCTCATAAATAAATATTTGAATTATTACTTTGTGATTGGTGAGTCAATGACACACTAGTTTGTTAGCTCAATGTCGAAAAACTTGTATCACTACTCATATGTCTAACCTAAAGATGATACATTGGTATCTAAATATTTCATTTCTTTGACCAAACCAAAATGACATGAAATTTGCTCTGAACTCGTGGAGATTGTAGATGGTCATGTTTTGCCGTTGAGAGAGAAAAAAAAAATTGTCCAAAACAAAAAAGTATCTCTCACAGCAATTCTACCATATTAGCACCCATGCGGGTTTTACAACTCAATGAACAAGTGACATCTGCAAAACAGCCATGCATGCAAAAAGTTGAATAAAAAAGTTACAAATTTAATCTAAATATGATTTCTTAAAATTTCAAATTCCTCAAATTTTTTTAATCAAATTCATTTCCTATAAAGAGCCACATGGGTCACACTAATAAAGTTTATCTGTTCATTGAGATCTATCTTGTGACATCAGGGATCAACCTTGGGTTGTGGTAGTGCACTAGATTGATCATCTATATTTGGCTCGGTGGTGGATATGATCACAAACCAGGAATCTCATCTAAGTTGGCCTCCCTCCTAGGATTGTATCATGAAATTGAAAGCCAACTAGGGAACTTGTCCTTATTGAGTGTTTTTTCTAATTCCTTCACAAATTCAGGATACTATAAATTGAAAATTGATTTGTGTTTATATAATTTAGATTTGTGGAATATTGAGCTAAGCTGAGTTTTGATAAAAAAAAAATAATAATAATAATAAATTTCAATTGTGAAGGTAGACCAAATTACGGAGGAAATCTCTTGGTAACCATAAATTACTTATAATTTGAGTGTGTTAGAGTAAAAATCAATTTTTTAATTAACCTTGGTCCCTTGATTATGCTTTCAAGTTACTTGAAGTGAATATCTAACTAAGACATAGGGTTTGGAAATGATTAACTTAAAATGACTTGTCTAGAAATGCATGAGTTCACATGAGATTATGAGATTGAGAAAATCCCAATTGTCAAAGTTCCTAAATGACTAAGTTATGAACCTAATTTGCCTAAGTTATCTCAAAGTACACTAATGCCCAGTAAATCAATCCAAAGAAAATCATCTCAAAGTAAAGAAAATTGTAGGAAATTTAAGGGTTCAAACCTGAATGATTATTCTAACAATAAATTGATTTGAAGTAAATAATAAATTATTTAAAACTTCAATAAACAACTAAATATTGCATAAATCTACTTGAATAAATGATAACGTGAATACAAGGAAATGAACCTACAAGCAATGCTTTTAAAAAACAAACAGTTCAAAGAATTGAAAAGGGGGGTTCAAGGCTTTTCAAATAGGGTCAAACTGTGACGATTTTATAATTATTTAAAATACAAATTGTAAGGCCTCAAAAAGTAAGGGCCCAAGCCCACTTAGAATAGTGGTACCTTACCCCTCAAATCCAGCCTAAACAACAGAATTTGTAAGAGAATGGGTAAATTAATCAAGTGCAAGATAAGGTTATTACTAAGTCTCAGACCGAAGAGTCCAAAGTAGCAAATAAGTGTAACTAGAACAACAATTAAAGTTAATCTCTTTCTTGGGAAAGTCCGAGGATTAGTCTCTTATATATAAGTTAGGTTCATGTTCTTTACAGGGTAATCTTGTATTATCTTTATTGGTCTTTTTTTACTTAGAAAATGTCCATCCCCCATTTCTGGAGTGTCTCCTTCCTTTTATAGTCCATTCCTTTACATTCTAGCCCTCCTATTGTACGTTCTAGGGCATTTCTCAGGATACTTGTCCCACTAGGACCCTTCTGGAGGTGGTAGATGGAGTTGCTAGCTGTGAAATCACTGTTCAGGGGTCATTTCCAAATTAATGCAGTTGATAAGGTTGGTGCAGAGCATTCAATGCAGAGGTGGGAGGTATCTCTTTTAAGAAACTTCCTCCCACCAACCCTAGTCCAGTCGTTGCTCCTTGTTTATCCTCTGGCCACCAAGGAACAATAGTTGTCCTGATTCTCTTACTCTCCTTGGGTAGGCGCAGTCCATGAAGTCCACTTTATCCATCTTAGCTTGGATTGGGCAAATTTATCCTCGGTTGGGACTCTTCGGTCCTTAGACCCCCTACAATAGCCTCCTAAAACCTTCCTCTAAGAGTAAGGTTTTAGTGGTAATGGGAGGTCTGTTACATGCCAAACGCATTCCCATGTTGGTACGTCGTTTCACTTATCTTGTGAACGCTCCTTACGCTTCCGTATCCACGTCACAACAGTTATTACATCAGGTAGCTGTTTAGCCCCTCACATTCTAAGGTACGATGGAAAGCTAACAGCCCAAATTTTTTGGGATTAATGAGCAGGAAAATTACCGCTCATTTCCCATCACTATATAAAGGGGGAATGGGAGTAAGTAATGTGTTTCAGCTTGGTCAAAGAGTGTAATTAAGTGTGTGTGTGTGTGTGTGTGTGTGTGTGTGTGTGTGTGTGTGTTTAATAGTTAGTTTGTTTCTGAAAAAAAAAAAAAAAAAAAAAAAAAAAAAAAAAAACATTTGCAAGAGTTGGGGGTTAGAGGTTAAAACTTAAAAGTTAAAACCCTCACCTCTCCCTCCTTTGGAATTTTTCGTTAAAAAATGGCATCTCTTGTATTAGCTAAACCATGACTAGTTCAACAGTTCACTGGTTAGACCAAAAATTCAAATGCTTCAAGACTTTAATTTAAAGTTGGCCAATTTTCTTAATTAAAAAATTGATCTGGGCTTGGCCAATTTCCAATTAACCCAATCAGATTGGATGGTCTGGTATGATTTTACAAACTATGCTTACAAGCATAAAGGTTTTAAGGAAGTTTTTCAAAACGGTTTCTATTTCATTTTAATTTCCCGCTCTTGACTCTCTGTTGTCCCTAATCCCCCAAACTTGAGATTTTTTGCCTCTGCTTGCTCACTCCCAAATGCAGGAGATCGTAGCAATATAATTCTTGAAGTACCGAAATTGAACCACAAGGAGCAGGGTAAATTCAAAGAAAATGTAATTAAAAAAAAAACTTTTGGTAAAGGTGAAAAATAATTTTTTGCCTAGTAATTGTAAACAAGAATAAAAATGATAACTGATTTAAGTCAATAATATAAATATTATGGCATCAGGATGTTTCCCTATATCGATATGAATTCTTTGTGATTTAAGAAATTATATATTCCATAATTGTTTGTTATTATACAATTAAATACTTATTATTTGGTTAAACTGAGACAATTTAAGAACGCATAATAATTTAGATTAATAATGTGGTTAGAAAAGTTTTCAAAAAAACCCATTCACTTTAAACTTGATTTCTATTTGAAACTAATATAAATTCATCCAAACAATAAGAAAAACATGATTGAACTTATTGAAAGCATGGAAGAACTAATACATCAAAAAAAAAAAAATTCTAATTGGACAATCAAATATGTTGTTGATAAAATCCTAGAAAGAATCACATTGAATATCTATGCTGTATAAAAGAAACATAACCCCTAGCCCTAGCAAAGAGTTTAGGCTGTCATTAGAGAAAGGAAAATACAAGGTTTTCTTTGTCAAATTCATTTTACACAGCCCCTCTTCAAAACCCTAATGCCTAAGTGTCCAAAGAAAATAAAACTTTTACTATTTTAATTTTCGTCTAGGTTTACAGTAGTAAATTGTGAGTTAATTTCAGCCTTCACAAATTGAGAATTTTGAAACACTCAAAACTGAAAAGTTGTAGATATTTAAGTCACGGTTCCAACCCATCTGGCCTTGTGTCAATTGGATTTTTGAGGAGAGAGATACGCCTAAATTACTAATCAGTGCTCAAATCTGATTTTTCCTTTTCAGATTATGCTTCTTTGATTTCTTTCCTTATTTGAAACTTCCAAACATGGTAGACGACCCAAGTACTCTAGCTGCACCTCCTTAGATATTTAAGCATAGTCCTTTAGCTCCTCTTTAATTCTAGTTTGGCCTCCATTCTCTCACAGACTCCTGTAAACTCATCTTTTTCACATAATTTCCTAAAAGTAGAAAATTACACGCAATGAATTACATCTTATTCAAGAAATTATGTAAAGATAAATAATAGGGACTAATGCAAATCATGACTTAATTATACAAATTAAGCATAGTAATAAGGAGATAACGCCCACATAAATATATAACAAGTATACATTTTAAGGCGTTATCAACCTCGAATCACTCATATCACATTTCTAACATCTATTTTTAAGGTATTTTTAATTTCTCTTTCTCATTTTTAATTCATGAGTTTCATTTTAGAGTGTTGAAGTTCAAAACTGGGAATATTGGAGTTTTTGAGCAAAACTTTTTTCTATCAAAGCTTTTGCTTTGGTTGATTGAGATTTGATGTAATTGAGTTGTTTTTGGCCCCTAAGGCATAATTCTCATGTATTTCTAGCAAATTTTTGAGGTGATCCCTCACTCTTTGAGTGTTGGAAATAGGAATGCGGGCCATGTGTTCGATGAAATGTCCAAAAAAAAATTTCATCATCATTTGAACTCCGATGAGTCTCAAATTTGACATTGTGTTATGTATGAGTCTAGGACATTACTCATGCAGCATGACATCCTTTTTATCATAGAAATTGGTTTGTGCCAATTTTCTCATTTTGTCCATGTCATTGTCTTGCATGCTTACTTGCGCTTATTTAAGTGTTTTCTGTATGCACCAATACTTTTGCATTTCTCGTAAGTTTTTTCATACATATCATACATTCATTCCCCAATTGGTATTTCTCCTTATTCTTATTGATCTCTTTGTCATTCATGACAAAAATGGGAGAAATTTTTGGACTTCAGTGCACATGCATAGGAGGAGATATATTGATAGGGGGAGACTCACATAGATATTGCCGAGTCTCACAGCCTTCCATTTGGAGAATCGCACCATCAAATTCCCATCATTGATTTGTGTATATGTTGACGACTATCCTAAATTGAAGATTTTCTGTAGTGAAGTCTTAAGCACGCCAAAGCTAATAGAGGTTGAGCTAATAGAGTTTGGGATGGTAGAAAAGCGGATATACAAAAAGAAGGGGGACGGAGATGTTGATCTTAACACTAGAATAAAAGAGTATTGGGAGGCTAAATTGGAGACTTGCGACCAAAAGTTCGCTGTAAAGGTACGTTGCCAGGCTTTCATGCCGTAGTTCCTTATTAATTTTTTTTTAAAGGTTTTTTAAGGAAAAAAAAAATCGTAAGTGGCTGCAAATTAATTTACTTCCACTGCCATATGTCATCATGTTGATATCTCATATCTCAGCTAGCTGAACCTAAAAATAAAATAAAAAATTTGAGCTAAAATTTGGAAAAATAAAATAAAAATTAATAACCTCAACAATAAAAGTAAAATTTTTTTAATCAAAAACCTTAGAAAAAGCCCATTTAGATCTTAGCAAATTTGAAATAAATTAGTCAAATGAGAGATTAATGGATAAATAATTGTTTGGCTATATGCATTGAAAGAGATATAACTCGTAGGATTAATAACAAAAATATTATGCAATGATTTCAAAATATGAAACCTCATAAAAGGTAATTGTATAAAACTTAATGTTTTTTTTTGTTGTGATGTGATATATTCAAGTTCTCTTTTGTTTTAGGTTTTGTATCTTTTATGTTTCTTATTAACCCCTAGAAAATAATCATGGAGCCGCAACTACTTTTAAATTATGTAATTAAAAAAAACTATAAACTCCCATATTAGTGTTGTAATTATTGTTGTTATTTGAAATGTAGATAGTGCAGAATGTGAGAAATTTAATTTGAATAAAGTTGACATTGGTTTTTGTGATTGCTGGATCTTGTCGCTTTTGGTTTTAGCTAATCCACATATTTGGTGGATGAGATCGGAACATTATTCATAATATGTTAACATAGTGCTCTTTCATATCATGTTTTTGTTGGATTAATTTGTATCTTTTTTTTTTTTTTTTTAATTTCGAAATACGTTTATTGTAGACTGATACTAGTGAAGTTAGGGAGAGTGAACATAACACTAATGATAACTTGGAGAGAGATACTACTAGTGAAGTTGGGGACACACAATGTGATGGCAAATGATGACTAGGGAGCAACTCAAAAGAAGATGGATCTTCCCTTTTGTTGATTGTTTTATTTCAAAGTGTTATCTTTATGTGATTTATTTATTTTTGAAACCTATGTGATTGTTACAATATATTATTTATTTTTGAAACCTATGTGATTGTTACACAATATAACTTTGTTGTGATTCTAGACTACTTAGTACTCCTTCCGTATTTGTAACCATGAATTTGTAAACTATTAACCTATAGTGGACTAATTTTAACTAATTGTTACATTGTTACAGTTGGAGTCATATTCATATGTAAGTGGTATGGTTGGATAATGGTCATGATAGACCTTATTTATGAATTTTTATACTATTCACTTATGATAGACCTTATTTAATGTTAATGTGATGTGTTACCAAGGGCGGCTACACATACATTTGAGAGGGTTCAAATGCCCCCCCTGATTTGAAAAGAAAATCATATATATAAATATATATATATATATATATATATATATATATATTGCTTTACTAATTTAATTTACTCTTAAAACTATTTTTGCACGCCTTGTTTTAAATCTTACACACCCTAATCACATATCAGCTTATCCCACAATCAAACAACAACTTAGTGTATTATTTATGTACAGATGAGTGTGGTTGTGTGACTTAATAATTATATAGTGCAAGTGGAGTTGAGTTTTTTCATTTAGTTTAAAATATTTTTATAAAAAAATTACAAATATATAACCACAATTGCATAAAAACAAAAATATTATACAAACTTAAAAAAATAAAATGGCCATACTTACATTGATAATAGATAATGAAAAATAATAATAAACTATCATGAGAGGATTTCAAAATATGAAAACTTGTAAAAGGAAATTGTAAAATTTCATATATTTGTGCTTTTTTTTTTCCAATAACTCAATATATTCAAGTTCTTTTTTTTTTTAAGTTAAATTTTTGTTTAATTTAAGTTTCTTAATGACCCTTGAGAAAAAATTCCTAGAGTCGCCACTGTGTGTTACTGCTAAAAGTGTGTTATAATATTCACATGTAATTGATGTAGTTGGTTAAATGGTGAAATTTCACATTAGATAATGAGTTGTTTCTTCTCCCAAAAAAAAAAAGATAACGAGTTGTTAATAGAACATAATTAGGCCAAACTCGTAAACTTAAACTTTGGAATTCAATGGTGTTCCTATCAAGAAAGTCAATACTAGCCATACTAGCAATATATACCACATTGGTCATTAAACCAATATCAGTATTTTTTTAAAATGTACTGGACAAAATATAGAATTGTACCATGTTGTATTGGCCATATTGTAGATTTTTTTGGTATTTTGGCCAGTATTGATGTTTCAGCCGAAATAATAAAATGATTACGTTGGGTTAGTGTACTTAGGACAATACTTAGGCTTATAAAATAAGTGAAATTTAGATTATGTTTTAATAAATATAAAAATAAATAAAGAGGAAAATGTTTACAAACTAATATAGCAATTAATGTGATTGGTAGGCTTCAATCACCTCATAAAATAAATATTTGAATTGTCACTTTGTGATTGGTAACACACTAGTTTGTTAACTCAATCTCGTAAAACTTATATCACTACTCATATATCTAACCTCAAAATGGTACACCGGTATCAAAATATTTTATTTCTTTGGCCAAACCAAAATGACACGAAATTTACTCTATTTACCCTATATGTTATATGAATTACTCAATTCAAATCTCCTCAAAGTGTTCTCACAATTGGAACCCATGCAGAGATTGCAGATGGTCATGTTTTGCCATTAATTCTTCAAAACCAATTTAAGAGAAGAAAAGAAAAATTGTCCAAAACAAGAAAGAATCTCTTGCAATAGTTCTACCATATCAGCACCCTTGCGTGTGTTGCAACTCAATGAACTAGTGACATCTACCAAATAGCCATGTTTGCAAAAAGTTGAATAAAAAAGTTACAAATTAATCCAAATATGATTTCTTAAAATTTCAAATTCCACAAATTTTTTTAATCAAATTCATTTCCTATAAAGAGCCACATTGGTCACACGAAACGTTTATCTTGGTTCGTTTTTTCTTATGATGAATAATTGGGACCCCAATCAAAGGAAAGCATTGAGATCCATCTTGTAGCTTGGCCTTCCTCCTTGGATTGTATCATGAAATTGAAAGCCAACTAGGGACCTTGTCCTTATTGAGTGTTTTTCTAATTCTTTGACAAATCCAAAATACTATAAATTGAAAATTGATTTATGTTTATATAATTTAGATTTGTGGAATATTGAGCTAGGCTAAGTTTTGATCAGAAAAAAATAATAATAATAAATTATAATTGTGAAGGTAGACCAAATTACGGAAGAAATCTCTTGGTAACCATAAATTCCTTACAATGTGAGTGTGTTAGAGTAAAAATTAATTTTTAATTAACCTTGGTCCCTTGATTATGCTTTCAAGTTACTTGAAGTGAATATCTAACTTTGAAAACTAAGACATAGGGTTTGGAAATTTTTAACTTAATAGGACTAGTTTAGAAATGCATGAGTTCACATGACATTATGAAAATGAGAAAATCCTAATCGTCAAAGTTTCTAAATGACTAAGTTATGAACCTAATTTGCCTAAGTTATCTCGAAGTAAACTAATGCACGGCAAATTAATCCAATGAAAATCATCTCAAAATAAAAATAATAGAAAATAATAAAGCATAAAACAATATATATGTCTTTACTAGTCTTTCAAATTAAAAGCCTTTTGATTTAAAATAAAACCATTTTCAACATAAATTGATAAATTTCACATTCACATATAATAACATAATTCTTGAATGACTAATAAATTTAACAAATAATAATAGATTGCGAGATTTTCTACCTTTTAATCCAAAAAAAATAGAGAGAGAAGAAGTAGCAAAAATAAAAACTATTAATATCTAAAAGAAAAATAAATATATAATATAAAAATCAAGAGAAGACAAACATAACAGCTACCTAATGATTAATGTGCTTGTCATTTAGTTTGCAAGAGTTGATACTTTGGTTAATTAATGTGTTTTAGCTTGGTCAAAGAGTGTAATTAAGTGTGTGTGTGTGTGGGTGTGTTTAATAATTAGTTTGTTTCTCAAAATAAATAAAAAGTTTGCAAGAGTCGGGGGGTCAAAGGTTAAAACTTAAAAGTTAAAACCCTCACCTCTCCCTTTTTTGGAATCTTTTGTTTAAAAATGGCATCCATTGAATCAAGTGAACCATGACCAGTTCACTAGTTAGACCAAAAATTCAAACGCTTCAAAATTTTAATTTGAAGTTGGCTAATTTTCTTAATTAAAAAATTGATCTGGGCTTGGCTAGTTTCCAATTAACCCAATCAGATTGGACGGTCTAGTATGATGCTAAAACTATGCTTACAAGCATAAAGGTTTTAAGGAATTTTTCAAAACGGTTTCTATTTCATTCTAATTTACCACTCCTGGCCCTCTGTTGTCCCTAATCCCCCAAACTTGAGATTTTTGGCCTCAAATCACTCATATCACATTTCTAACATCTAATTTTAAGGCATTTTTAATTTCTATTTCTTATTTTTAATTCATGAGTTTCATTTTAGAGAGTTGAAGTTCAAAACTGGGAATATTGGAGTTTTTGAGCAAAAAACTTTTTTCTACCAAACCTTTTGCTTTGGTTGATTAAGATTTGATGTAATTGAGTGGTTTTGGGCCCCTAAGGCATAATTCTCATGTATTTCTAGCAACTTTTTGAGGTGATCCCTCACTCTTTGAGTGTTGGAAATAGGAGTGCACGCCATGTGTTTGGTGAAACATCCAAAGATATTTTCATCATCATTTGAACTCCAATGAGTCTCAAATTTTGACATTGTGTTATGTATGAGTCTAGGACATTACTCATGCATCATGACATCCTTTTATTATAGAAATTGGTTTGTGCCAATTTTCTCAGTTCGTCCATGTCATTGTCTTGCATGCTCACTAGTGCTTATTTAAGCATTGTCTGTATGCACCCATACTTTGCATTTCTAGTAAGTTTGTTCATACATATCATACATGCATTCAACAATTGGTATTTTTTATTATTCTTCTTGATCCCTTTGTCATTCATGACAAAAAGTGGGAGAAATTTTTGGACTTTAGTGCACATGCATAAGAAGAGATATATTGAAAGGGGAGACTCATAGATATTGACACATTGTTGTTTTCTTTTAAGATTTTTTTTTTTTGATGTTATGGTTTATCTTTTAGTATTTAGATACTATGTGCTTAAACAAATCATTACATCGAGCTTTAAGTTTTTTTATTTTTTTATTTTTTATTAAAATATTGGACATGGTATTAACTTATTATGTTTGTACTTAATTACTTATATGTTTGAATGATCATTGTAGTTAATGGTTTTCATTTGTTTGATCAAGTTGCATTCATATAGATCATATCATATCAACTTGATAGCATTGTATTTGATACTTTTATCCTCGACTGTTAGGTCTAACGTCTAATTCACAAGGAAGTTAGTTTCGTACTGTACCGGCCGGTACTGCCGAAATTTTCCGTTCCGGCACCTTCACCGGTACAGGTACACTTTCATTTCATACTGGATTTAATACCGGCCATACCGGAGCTATTTCGGCTGTACCGGGATAAATGTCAGATTCCGGCCGGTAAGTGCATTTCGGACCGAAGCAAAAATCTTTGAGAGAGAGGGACGCTGACAAGAAGAAGAAAAAGAGGAAGAAGAAGCAATTAAAGCAAGAAGCAACACCGGATTTGTTGCCGTTGTTAATCACCCAAGCAGCATTGGATCAGTTCACCTGTGGTCTCTTCTCTCTTTTATTATTCTTCCTCTTACTTTTTGCTTTTACCTTCCCTCTCTGGTTTTCTCTCTTTTTATCTGCTCAAGACTACCCTCTCCAGTTTTCTCTCAATTTATCTGCTCCAGACTTCAAGCCCATGTGAAAATCTGACACTAATTTGAAATGTGATGGGACTTTGGCCCTAATATTATTATTATTATAATATTACTATTATTAATGTTAAGTAAATTGACAAGACTGTCATTCCAGTACTCACCCACCCATAGTCACGTTGAAGGATATATGTATATGTATATATATATATATATATATATATATATTAAATAACTACAATGATACACACTAAAATATATTTACGTTTTTGGTTTCTTTTTTTTATTATTATGAACTTGTTGGTTTCTCTAAAGTATATATTATTATTGTTGTTATTGACTAGATGAGTGACATAAATTTATCATTTTAAAATTATATATATGTGTTTATATATATATATATATATATATATATTAGCAGTAATCCCGAAACGGTACACCGGTATTAACTGGTACCCGAAATATATTGTACCATTGGCCAAACCGGTACAGCCTCCGGTACGGTATTGACTTCCTTGCTAATTCATCTTGTGAGAATGTTTCAATAGTCAAGTTTAATTTCAAGTTTGCAATACAGGTTTAGATTAGTTGTGAATGAGTTGTTTCCATCACATTTAAGTCTAGAGACTGTGTTAGGAATGTTTCGTCCTGGAATAGCCAAAGTGGGAAATTGTTAACCCCTTGTTTTTTCTTAGCTTAATTAACTTTGTACCAAATTTACTTGTAATTATGTTTACTTTTCATGTATTATGGAATTACAATCTAATTAGGTACGTCAAGGCCGGCCCTTCCCTTAGGCGAGTTAGGCAGCTACCTAAGGCCCACAAATGGAAGGGAGGCCCCAAAATTTTAGAAAATAAGAGGGAAGAGGGGAAAAAAAAATTATTTTCAGGGGACGCACAAAAACCTGACGGGAAAAAAAAATTAGTTTAAGGTAAAACAAGATTCTAGCACATTCTTTTAACCAAAAAAAAATTGGTAAATCAAACAAACCAAAAATATCCAGATAAACTACAAATCCAGTCTAACACATTAACCACAAAACAATCACAAAACACAACAAATAAAATAACTCAAAACCCTAAAAATTATACCTTTTCTCTCTAATCTTTGCTCTCTGCCTCTCTCTATCTCTCATTCTCATTCTCTCTGATTCTCTTCTTTCTCTCGGTCTCACTCTCCCCTGTTCTCACAATCTCACTAATCTCATCTGCTCTCCGGCCCTGACAGCAAGCTTCCTCAGTTCCTCAGTTCTCCGGCCTTTCTTTTCCTCTTCTTTAGTTGATCAATTACGTTCAGCCGTAGTAGACAAGCTTCATTCAAGGTTTTTTTTTTTTTTTTTTAATAAAGCTTGCTGCTGGCCTCAAGCCTGCGTTTTCTACTTTTCTTCTTTTTGGATTTGGGTTTAATGGGTTAGATACTTAGATAGATGGGAATATGGGATTTTGTCTTTTTGTCTGCTGCTTACCTTGTCTTTTTTTTTTTTAATAAAGCTTGCTGCCTGGCTGTGCGTTTTTGTCCTTTTGGTTTTGGGTATTGGGTTTTACAACTTTTACTGTTTTAGATAAGTATGAATCCTCTCTTCTGATAAGTGATAAGATTAAATATAACACAAAATTGTGGGTATTGGGTTTTACTGTTTTAATATTGTATTTTCAGTTTATATTATATATATATATATATATATATATATTAGTTAGTGCCGTGTACTGAATAACTTTTTGTTTATGTAAGTTGAAATTGCTAAAAATTTGTTATTGTTCGGTGAAACCATAGTTTTAAAAACCGGACCGGACCGGCCGATCCGACCGGTTCAACTGGGAACCGACCTTAAATCCGGTCCGGTTATAGTATAAAACCGACAATACATTAAAAAATAGCAAACAGTGAAAACCGACCGTTCGAACCGGAAGAACCGTTGAACTGGACAGTCGAACCGAAACCGGCCGGTCTGCTTAAAGTCTCAAAACTGTGCGTTTTGCCCCATTAGAATTAACCCTAAAACTAAAATCTAAATCCTAACAGTCTATCAATCTCATCAGCCTCAGCCGACTCACCCTGTTCTCTCCTCAGTGCTCACGCCCACAGGCCATAGTCCCTCACTCCCTCTCGCAAGCACCCTCAGCCTGTCACTGCCTCGCTCCCTCACGCACGTGCGCCCTCAGCCCTCACTCCCTCGAGTCCTTGCTCCCTCGCTCCCTCGCCATCGCGCCCTCAGCCATCGCGCCTCGCCATTGCACCGTCGCGCTACCCTCAGCCATCGCGCCCTCGCGCTCCCTCGCCACCCTCGCTCCCTTGAGCGCGCCCGTCAGCCATCGCGCCTCGCGCGCCCTCAGCCATCGCACCTTGCCATCGCACCCTCGCGCTCCCTCGCCACCCTCGCTCCCTTAAGCGCGCCCCTCAGCCATCGCGCCTCGCCACCCTCGCTCCCTTGAGCGCCGTCAACCCTCACTCCCTTGCTCCCTCGCTCCTCACTCCCTCACGCAGCACGCTCTGCCTCGCGCCATCGCCCTCTCTACCTTGCCTCTCTGCTCACTGTCTCTACCTCCACACACGCCGCACCCACTCTGCTCATTGTCTCTGTTAATAGAGATGATTGTTTTGTAACGTGTTTAGGTTCAATTCTTTTAAAAATGTTATATACTTCTTTAAAAAATTATTAATTATTTATATAATTTAAATAAATAATAATTAAATTATTTATGACGTCATCGGTTCGACCATCGGTCGGACCCCGGTTGGACCTTAAAACCGGTAATTAGCTCTTTTCCGGTACTTTCACCGTACCGGTTTTTAAAACCATGGGTGAAACTACAATAATATTTTTTATATAAATCAGGTTTTATTTCTCATTTACTCTACACTTGAAAGTTATTTTTTATTTTAGTCTTTGTAAATATATTTTTTGATTAGAAATGTCTACTAGGAAATATGCAGAAAGAAGTTTTTCAAAAGAAGTTTTTCAAAATTAAAATTAATAAAATTATATTTAGGATCAACAATGTCCCAATAAAAATTAAGTTGATTAGCTATACTATCGATTGAAAAGAAGATGTTAGAAAAACTTGGATACAAAAATTTAATTAATCAATTTGCATCTCAAAAGGCAAGAAAAATAGATTTTGAATGAAATATATTATAATATAAAAATATTAAATAAATATTAATTTAATTAATATATAAGTATAAAAAAGACCCAATTTTTAATTCTCACCTTAGACCCCAAAATGTCTAAGGCCGGCCCTGAGGTACGTGTACTTGAGCCCTAGTCAAAGTTGCAATGAAGAAGAAGTCGTGAACTAGTCCCACCAACGAGATACTTGCCTTGCCCGTGAACTGGACATGTGGTAGATAAAAGAGAGGCCTTTTTATTGAGCAAGTCACGACCTGCTCACAAGCAATTCACTATTGCAACTTGCTCAAGGACAGAGTCCAAAAAGTCATTCTCATCACTTAACTAGCTTATAAATCCAAATGAGACATTATTTATTTCATTTGTATTTGTACATGAGAAAAACAAAGATAGCATTCGGAGAGGTTGTCTAGAGCAATATTTTGCTCATCCTTTTATGTGAAAGAGAAGCCCTACTCATTGATTGAATCCCTACCATTCTCTCTTCTCTTTATCTCTCATTATAGATATATCTTTGAGAGGAAATTGTTTCCATTATCTTCATCACCATACTTGAGTGTTAAGAGTTGGCTTGGAGCTAGAAATATTTTGGTGCAAACCACATTTCCATGGGGACATGGTGGCTTATCGTTGGCCGCTCAATGCGTGGACTCCAGAGACTAGGTGAAGAACAAACTTGGCGTAGTCGGTTGATACCTGAAACTTGTAGAGCTCAAGTACGAGGATAGCTTTAGTCTAGAGGGCTTATTTGTGTATCTTGTTCACTAGTGGAGTTTGAATAGAGGTGCCACAGAGAGGTTGTTCTACCTAGGTGCTTGGATTTTCATCTTTGACAACATATTTGGGGTTTTCGTGTGGTTTACATTTTTAATCCGTATTTTATATTTTGACAAATTGCATGAGGATGCACCATGAGCCATATTTACTAAATAATACTTTAAGAAAATATATTTGTCAAAATTGCAATATTTGATAGCTATTTGGCAAAATAGCCTTTTAAAAATGGAACTCGTCTTTGAAGACAATTTTCACTTGGACACTATGTCTAGTACAAATGTGGAACTTGTCTCTACAAGATAGGAGATATCAAAAATGTTATTTTTTCAAATAACTTTCAAACATTACTATTTTTGAAAATGTCTTTTTCAATGTATAATTTTGTAAAAATGCTCATGTCCTATATTATGGTGTGATCACCCTCATTAATTTACTTACACTTCTTTTATTTCCCAGTCAAAGCTCATTCATATTATTCTAAATAATAAAAGTATTCTAGTATCACCTCATTTGTTAATATATAAGAATTATTTTGGTATTATTGAAAGTATGCAAAATAATTCATAAAAAATTAAATTTTGACAAGATGGTACGAAATGGAGTGGGAGAGACTTGTCACTCTCCTCTATCAATCCCTATTTTTAAAATTAGGTTCTATTTTTGTTCTCTTGTCAAGGTATCTATAACCAATGCAAAATGAAGTGAGATGTATTTTCACTTGATAGACCTAAATTTTCATCACTAATCTTATATTTGAAAAATAAGAAGACGAATTCCCCTCCTCTTCTCTTTTCTCATCCCATTTCAAATGTTTTTTTAAAAAAGAAAAGTTATAGGTTAAATTATTGATTACATTTATTTGCAAAAATAACTATTGTGCCACACAAACCTTCTCAACTAACCTATAATATGAGAGAGAGAGAGAGAGAGAGAGAGAGAGAGAGAGAGAGAGAGAGAGAGAGAGAGAGAGAGAGAGAGAAGGTTATGTTCAAAGATCCATTAATAATTTGTTGAATATATATGTATGAGTGAAATCTCACATTGAATAATGATGGGAAGAATGAGTAATGTACCTCTCAAAGATGTAACAATAAAGGGGACATTTTATTTGTAAAAATAACTATTGTGCCACACAAACCTTCTCAACTAACCTATAATATTAGTAAAGGAATTTGGAGAAATCTTCATTAAATAATGGTCAAAAGGATGTAATTACACACAGTTGAGCTTATACCTATTGAACTTAGGCTCTTTGGATTAAGTGTGTCTCTATATGTTGTATTAGCCACTTAAAGGAGTCTCCCCAAGGTGTTCATCTCCCTAACATAATTTCTTTTGAGTGACTTTCACAATTGCCCCATGTAACAATTTATATTACAATCATTTTAGTTACTGAATTTGACCCTCATAAGATTTAGAATAAAATGAAATCATCGAGATTTTTATATCAATGCATATTAACAATTTCTTTTCAATCCAAATTTTTGGAGGTCAAAATATAACAATTGAAAATTTTGTAAAACTAAATTGTGCAAATTGAAAATTGTCTACAAAATGCAATATCCATTAATTTGAATAGAACATGATCGATTTTATATTAATTCAAATTTTAAGAGGTAAAAACATAACAATTGGAAGTTTATGAACTAATTAAAATGTGATAAATGACATGAGCTGAATTGGAATTTTTCCATTAAACAAATAAAAAATTAAAAGAAAACTAGAGGAGTCAAACTCAACTTATTAACTTAAATTTAAAACTCTACACTTCTTCTTTTTTTGTGAATGGAAAACTTTTATTAAAGCATTACACCAATGCTGAATCTTCAACCTCATTACAATTTATATTATCAAGATTCAAAAAGTTCAGGACCATAAAAAACATCAAAAGCACCTATTACGTACACTTGTTCTTACAATAACATGCTCTCCCACTTCTTGAATATACATACATATGGTACCCACATATATTTTAGTTTACATTTGTTCTTTCCTTTAATTATTTTGCTACAAATAAAGAAAGCCTAATCACACGTCTGCTGATGGTAAACTAAGATTAGCCGGTGGGGTCTCAACGTTTGGCTCAATCTTCCCCATCATATATGCATGCTTAATAAATTGATCATCCTCATCATGGTAAGCATAAGCAAAACCACCATGCCTTGTCATATCCATGCCTGCCACCTCATCATCCCTTGACACTCTTAACAACTTCAATTTATTAAGTAAATAAAATAGTGGTCCCCTTGTGACCGTCACCCACCCTGACACTACCAATATTTGTACAATTTGCGCTGCCAATAGCTTCCCTCCACCTCCCATAAACAACCCGTATGGTCTATTGGGTTGACCTGGATACACTTCATTCACATATGACGTCATTACAAACAATCCTGTGAATAAAACCCCCCACGCTCCACACCCACAATGTAATTGTGCTGCCTCTAGTGGGTCATCATATTTTAACTTTTCTGCAAGCTTGTTGCACCTAATCAAAACCCAAGATGCCACAAAGCCACATATTATTGCTGCCCAAGGTTCCACAACTGAACACCCCGAGGTAATTGCAGCAAAACCCGCTAGTAGACCATTACAAACATCTAGCACATTCCAATGACCCACCAATAAGCGCTTGCTAAACAAGGTTGTGAGGGCAGCTGTACAACCAGCCAATGTTGTGGTGACAGCTGTCCTCCCAATGGCACTCCATTGGCCGTAATAAGACCCACCATCACTGTATCCTTTTGCTATTGTGAGAAATGAACCGGGGTTGAACCCATACCAACCAAACCATAACAAGAATGAGCCAAGCACGACTAGAGACGCGCTATGACCACGTAAAACCACAGACCGGCCCGCTTGGTCAAATCGGCCAGCTCGTGGGCCTTCAATAAACGCACCCCATAAGCCCGCTATGCGACCAACCATGTGAACCACTCCCGAACCGGCAAAGTCAATGACACCCGAACCAAATAAAAGATCACGAGTCCGAGTTGGACTGGCCCAACCGTCACTAGACCAAAACCAATGTGAAACTATAGGGTAAACAAAACCGGTTAAAAAGGAAGAGTAAATCAGATAAGCCACAAATTGGGTTCTCTCAGCAATGGACCCACTAGTAATTCCAGCAGCTGCTATTGCAAATGCCCATTGGTAAAGGAAAAAGCTATAGTCTCCAGTGGGCTTAGGATAGTCTGTTAGACCAAAGAAGTGGCGGCCAATAAATCCATTAGAGGGAGAACCAAAAGCAAAGGCAAAGCCGAAGAGATAGTAAGAAAGGCCACCAGCTGCAGCGTCAAGAACATTGGTGAGCATGATGTTCATGGTGTTCTTGGCACGGACAGATCCAGCACATAGCATGGCAAAGCCAAGTTGCATGGCGAAAACAAGGTAAGCAGAGAAGAGGAGGAATGTGTTGTCTATGGCATAGGTTGTGTCACTGAGCTTGTTGGCTATGGTGTCGAAGCGGGTACAGAGGTAATTGGCCACGGCAGTCGCGTTGGAAGTGTTAGAGCTGAAAAGGGGTGCGAGGTCTGAGGCTGAGCAGCTTAAGGAAGCCATGGTAAAGCTTGTTTCTTCTTGGGTGAGAGAGAGAAATGCAACAAAGAAGTGGAGGAATACTGGAATAGATACTTTGTGGTTCTATTTATAGAACAAAGGGATAGAGAGGTCTTATAATATAAGGTGAAAAGAAGGTTTTCTTATATTCTCATTTTCATTTTCTATTATAAAAGAAAGGAAACTATAGTCTAAGTTCTAATTTCTAAACCAAGAATTTTTTATATTCAAACCTAGAAAAATTATATCATCGAAATAAGGAAAAATTTTGCCTCCACGACTGCGTGCAAGATTTTAGAAAATATATATAAATATATATAACATAGTAATTAAGTCTTGGACTAAGATCATTCTCAAAAAAAAAAAAAAAAAATTCTTGGACTAAGATGGAAAGGAACCAATTAATCCTCTAGTCAAAAAGCTTGCGATATTGTCATCTTGCATCTTACCAAGAAAATTACTTTTAGTCTTCAAGATTTTTTTTTTTTATCCTATGGCATGGTAAAGCTTGGTCGTGAGTCTTCCTTCACGTTACACGTGGAGAAGTTTCAGTAAATGACAACGTTATGTTATACTTAATGAGCTCTTTTTAATTCATAAATTAATTAATGTCTAGTAGATCATGAACCAAGACAATGCTTTCCGCCTCATTACGAGGAAATGGGGAATGGATTACTAAACATTATTATCACCTTGAATCAGAATGTAAATTAAACTTAGATCTTGGCTCATGCATCTAATTCGTTGATTAGATCAATAATCCAAGCTTACTGTTTTCCTAGAGTTTATTAAAAATTCCAAGCAAAATTTCACTATTTATACTAAATTTAAGTGCAACTTCTTCACAACTTATTTATGACATTTAAGATTCAAATTTCTCTCATTCGCATGGGATTTGATTCCTCTCTCTTTTGGCAATGAGAAAGAAAAATGAAACAATATAAAAAAGGGGCAAAAAAAAAACAGTTAAGCTTAGCCACATTCAAAAATCCAAAACTGCTCTAAAAAAAAAACCCAAAAGATATAAGGTCAGTAAATATCTTGATTTGAGAGAAAACATTAATTAATTAGCGTTTACCACTTTACCTACCTTCTTTTCGTCTTGAATGGAAAATCTTCTAACGACTTGGTCAATGTTAATCTGGATCACAGAAATTATTCAGGTAATATTTTAATGTCACAATCACAGTGACAATAAAGTCTATGATGATATTTAAAACCAAAGTAATTTAGTGTTTCAGTCTACATCATTTAAAGTCTTTGCATTTTAAACAAATCCTAGCGAACCTTCAAGTAACATTGCTTGAAAAGAATATCTTACTTACCATTATTTTAAGATCGATTATTATAACTTCTAGATAGAAAATGTGGTATATAGATTCCGTGTTTTTTTCTTTTGTGAAGGATTAGTTTCAGTATCATCCTAATGGCAATTGGCTAGAACTATTATCTAAAGTCTAAACCAATAAAAAGAGACTCTAAATTTCCTGATAACAAAGTATTTTTTAAAAAATCCAATCAATGTAGACCCCTCAACATTGTGTTAGATATATATATATATATATATATATATATATAGACACACGTATAATTCATTATCAACTACTTATATTTTGATTTGTCTTTATGAGCAGATTAACAAATTGTTTGAAAGACCGGCATCATCACTAATGAAGATGGATTAGCAAAGTCTAGAATTAATGTCCATCTGAAAACATAGGACTGCCTTCATTTTGATAATTAAACATTCCAACCAAAGTTTCGCAATCTATACTAAAACCAAGTGCAACTTTTTCACAACTTGTTTATGACATTCAAGATTAAAATCTTCTTCCTCTGCATGGGATTTAATTCCTCTTTCTTTTAGCAATATGGAAGAAAAATGAAACAATATAAAAAAGGGGAGAGGGGGGGGGGGGGGGGGGGAGTTAAGCTTAGCCACATTCAAAAATCCAAAAGATTCAAGGTCTGTAAATAACTTGATTTGAGAGAAAACATTAATTAATTAGCATTTGCCTGCCTTCTTTTCGTCTTGAATGGAAAGTCTTATAACTACTTGGTCAATGTTAAAAGGGACAGAGGGGCGTTTTTTCAATATAAAATCAAAACAATATTATTAGTTAGCCAACGTTTGAAACTAATTTGGTTTCTAACAAATCGAGTCCAAAGGACTCGATTTTTACTCATAAATCGAGTGTAATGTACTCGATTTCCCCATCGTGGCACCGGCTGAGCTGGAAAAGGAGTCCACGTAGACAAGTAAATCGAGGTCATTGAACTTGATTTTGCGTAATAAAAATCGAGTCCATTGGACTCGATTTACTTGTCCGTCCCACGTCACCTTTTCACATCAAGTCGCGTGCGCATGTGGACAATATAAAGGAAATCGAGTCCAGAGGACTCGATTTCTTTTCTTTGAAAAATCGTGCCTGCTAGACTCAATTTCGGTGAATGGTCCCCAGCCCATCCACCTGTCATGTGGGTCCCAACTGGGACCTTTTTCCCCTTTACCCAGCATCTTTAGCTCTCATTCTCTTCAGCTCTCATTCTCTTCAACCCTCTGGTTCCACTTTCCTCAAGCTCACACTCACATTCCTCAAGTCTCACACTCATTAACAACAATCTCTCACAGGTAATGTTTATACAATATTGAAAATATTTTTTGTTAGTTAATATTATGATTATTTGTTAGTTAATATTATGATTTTTTGTTATTAGAACATATAAGGTAATTTTTTTTTTATTGTTTGTTAGTGGAAATATTGTGATTAATTTATTTGTTAGTATATTGTAATTAGTTTATTTGTTAGTATATTGTGATTAATTGCTAGTTTTTGTAAAAATTAATATTATGATTAATTATTGGGATATATATATATTTTTTTTTGTTAGTGTAAATATTGTGATTAAATTATTTGCTAAGTTTTTTAAAAAATATATATATATATTGTGAATAATTATTGGGAATATTTGTTTATTTTTTGTTAGTGTAAGTATTGTGATTAAATTATTTGCTAAGTTTTAAAAAAAAAAATTAATATTGTGATTAAATTATTGGGAATATTTGTTTATTTTTTGTTAGTGTAAGTATTGTGATTAAATTATTTGCTAAGTTTTAAAAAAAAAATTAATATTGTGATTAAAAAATATTTGTTTATTTTTTTTGTTAGTGTAAATATTGTGATTAAATTATTTGCTAAGTTTTAAAAAAAAAATTAATATTGTGATTAATTATTGGGAATATTTGTTTATTTTCTGTTAGTGTAAATATTGTTAAATTATTTGCTAAGTTTTTTTTAAAAAAATTAATATTGTGATTAAATTATTGGGAATAATTAGTATTGGGGGAATATTTAGTACCAAATATTGTGATTAATTATGTTATTACAACAAATTGGGAATATTTTTTTTGTTAGTGTAAATATTGTGATTAATAATATGCTAGGTTTTAAAAAAAAAATTAATATTGGGAATATTTAGTACTAAATATTGTGATCAATTGTTAGGCATATTTAGTAATTTTAGGTTTTTGTCATTGGTATGAAATGGATTATGAGTTTGATACCTAAGACACCCATTTGTAGTCTTTTTAGCATAAATTATTTTTAAATATAGTTGTTTAAGATTTGTAACAAAAATTTCAATGGGTAACTAGTTGGTATAATATTTTTGTTTATCATATCTTATTTGAATGGGTTTTGAAAGTCATGCCTCTAGAATGATTTGGATGTGAGTATATGCAAATTTGGTTGAGGTTAGTATTGTTGGCATGTCATACACAAAATTTTGTGATTAATGTTGATTGAGAGTTGTAAATTTGTCACTAACACAATTGCACTTGATGATCTATAGGTTGATAATGATCTATATAAATATATACTACGGTGGACCCCTTAACAATGCCAACCCTTATGACGGATTTCCATTTGAAGGTCTGGGTATCCAGTGTTGTTATATGATGATACGTCGTAAGTTATGGAGGGGGACACCATAGCTCTGGAGGGGGACACCATAGTCATGAAATAAACATATTGGCCAAAACATGTGGTTGTGGAAAGTGGCAAAATCAAAAGATCCCTTGTTCACATGCAATTACAGTTCTTCAGTACTTGGGGTAAGATGCAAGTACATATATTGACCCATGTTATAGTTTGGAGAACGCCATTCGCACCTACTCACACCAATTTGTGGTACCAAAGTCAGAGTCATTATGGAGGGATGTGGAAGGTTCAAAGTGGGTGCCTGACCCAGACCTGTTGCGGGCCAAAGGTCGACTTGTGAAGTCTAGGATACGGAATGAGATAGATGGGGTCCGGCGAAAACCGGGAAGCCGAAGGCCAGATTCTGACTTGAGGGAGATTCAACAAAAGCAGAGTTGTGGACTATGTCATCAACATGGGCATAACCGTAGAAGATGTCTGCTTTCCCGTGGAGCTTTGATAAGCAGCAATGACCCAAACTAGGTAAGTGATGCTTTTATTTAAAATGCCATGATTGTATCAATTAGCCAAGTTGCGTAAATTAGTACCTTTGTTTTGGCTTTTGGTATCTAACAACAATATTTCAACTTTTGTCAGGTATGCAGATACTAGATTTTGGAATGGTATTGTAGATGTCAATTGTGGTTCTCTTTATTGTGTAATCCAACTCTCTTGACAATGTCGAGGACGCGATCATCCACCACTATCTGGCGTCGTTTTCGGAACTCGTCATTACGACCACGGCATTTCAATGCCCTCGGATCCTGCACATGATAGAACCATGGTGATGAGATGCAATATGCCATAACCTTTGTATATATAATTGTAGCTATTGATCCCAAAAAACAAAAATACCATTGACAAACTTAGAGTTTTAAAAATGGGAAAAAAAATTCAACATAATGTAAAAGGATAAGAAGAGAATATAGAAATTCAGTAGGTAGTCGATTTTAATTTTACCTCGCCTTTCCAAACAACGCATGATCGATGTTCTTCTAGAAACCTTAACACCGAACCCTCCATGGGACCAGGTTCGAACTCTTTAGGGATCTCAGCAGCAACAATAGCCATACTGCACAAAGTTTAGGGAGTCAAGAGTAATATAGATGATTTCAACTATGGTTTTAATAGAGATGATCATAACAGCAACATCACTTGGGGCAAACTATCACCATATGCAAACATATAGTTTAGTTCACTGTTTGTGTGAAAAAATCTATCAAGTACAATAAATGCCAATAGAAAATCATCCATTACCAATAAACAAAAAATGTATTGATTATGAAAATATTATTTAAGATGAATATTTCAGATTTACTACATCATTTTGGACATGGTTGAAACTTTTTAAAAACTAATCAATATATTTCTCCACTATCAAGCCAAGTTAACTTTCTGAATTTGGTAGTATTTCATAATCATCCTCCTCCTTTCTTACAAAAATAGAGTTGGTGCATGAGTCTTGACCAAAGCCTACCTTCAACCTTTGGCTAGGTAACCCTCATAAGCAAATATAAGTAAATTTAACCATTTGCCTTAAAATTTGTGTTTTTTGTGTTCATCAATGAGCATTTGAAAAAGGGTAACAAAAAGAAGGTCAAGTTTGAACGGATATGCTCTATATTGCTTGTTTGATCTAGTAGATAACCTATAGTACATGTGAATCCAAAGTTTGCCTTGCTGTTTGTGTTGTGGTTGGAAAAATGCGCGCGCGCGCACACACACACACACACACACACGTGTGTATATAAAAACCATCAAGATTTTAATAGTATAGGTTACACTATGATCATGCTTAGATTAACAAAGTCAAGTGATCTTCGATCTTGTTAAGGCCTATATTAGCAATCTGACTGTTTGGAGAGTAAAATTTTAAATTAGCAATAGCAAACCTGCATATGAATGAAAATTACTAATGGTTTAACAAGGAGATAATGTAATATCACTGCTGATATGGTTATCCTTCTGTTGGTATGTTTTAATAAAAAATAACATATTAATTATATTAATTTTGTTTTTACAAAATTTACTATGGAATATTATACCATAGTTAAATTAGAAATCTAATGTTTTTTTTTTTTTTTTTTTTTGGTTGAGAAACTAGATAATGGGATATAAAAAATTTTTGATCCTTTTAACACTACAAAATTTCAAGCCAAAAAAAAAAGCCTGTAGTGTAACAAGAACACATATATGATGTATCTAAAGCAAACACAGAAAAAATAAATAAATCTAGAGCATTAATAAACGAAAAATTTATTTTGATCCAAAGCAAGCAGATTGAGAACGGGTACGTACCTTCAGATTGAGGTTGAGCAGTGGCGCGAGGTTTTAAGAGTGAGAGGAGCTGGGATCACAGAGATGGTGGGTCAGAGAGATGGTCAGAGTCCGATGAGGAGAGGAGCCAACGACGACAGAATGAGGCACCGATGAGGCCGAGCCGCCGATGAGATAAGGCACCGATGAGGCCAAGCCGCCGATGAGTTGAGAGGAGAATGACAGAGAGAGAGAGTCTCGTGCTTGAGTGGGTTTGAGCGTCTGGGTATTTGAGAGTGAGAGTGAGAGAGATTGTGAGAGAGAGAAGGTGTGAGACTGAGTGAGTGTTTGAATTTTTGTGATTTTGAGAGTGAGAGCGAGAGACTGAGTGTGCGAGGTGTTTGAGAGTGTTTTGGTGAGAGTGATCTGGGAGATTGGTATAGGAGAGTGTTTTGGTTTACAGAAATCGATTCCAGTAGACTCGATTTATTTTAAAATGCACCATATACGCACGTGACCTGAGACTTGGAAATTGAGTCCAAATGACTCGATTTTTCTGGCCCAAAAACGAGTTCAATGAACTCGATTTTTATATTTACGTGGACTCCTTGTCCACCTCAACCGGTGCCACGATAAGGAAATCAAGTACAACGTACTCGATTTATAAGCCCAAAATCGAGTCCTTTGGACTCGATTTGTTAGAAATCAAATTAATTTCAAACGTTGACTAACTAATAATATTGTTTTAATTTTATAGTTATTTAAAAATTTTGGCCAGACGGAGGCATTAATTGACCAAGGGGGGCAATGGCCCCCCTAAATTTTTTTTAAAAATATATTAGTATATATATGTATTAATTTTAGTAATTTTGTTCTATAAAATTACATTTTGCCCCCTCTTAACAATATCATTGATTTTTTATAGAGTAACGTTACAGTTACGAACTTATATACAGCATTTTTATAAACTGTTGAGGTACAAATTCTTATTGGTTCGCATCTAAGCCTATCATTTACATCACTTTTTTATTTACCAATAATCACTCACTATATCAGCAATAAACTTCTAGCACTTTCCTCATTTTAAAGGCTATTAAAAAAAAATTATAGATTTAAAATCTAAAACAACATGTGCTAGCCCAAAAACATTTGTGCAACAACAAAAATCACCAATATCAAAGTTTAAAAAAAAAAAAAATTAAGTCCAATTAACCAATTTTACTCAAACAAACAACTAGCCCTTTAAAAATTTTAAACAAAAGTTGTCGAGCTAGAGGTCAACGTTGCCCCCCTTAACTCAAAGTCTTGACTCCGTCCCTGAATGTTAACGTGGATCACAATAATTACACAGGTAATATTTTAATGTCACAATCAAAGTGACTTTAAAGTTTATGATGATATCTGAAACTAAAGTAAATAAGTGTTTCAGTCTACATCATTTAAGGTCTTTGCATTCTAAACAAATCCTAGCGAACCTACAAGTAACATTGCTTGAAAAGAATATCTTACTTACCATTATTTTTAGATCGATTATTATAACTTCTAGACAGAAAATGTGGCGTATAGATTCCGTGTTTTTTTCTTTTGTGAAGGATTAGTTTCAGTATCATCCTAATGGCAATTGGCTAGAACTATTATTTAAAGTCTAAACCAACAAATAGAGACCCTAAATTTCCTGATAACAAAGTATTTTTTTTTTAAAATCCAATCAATGTCCATCTGAAAACATATTACTGCCTTTCATTTTGATAATTTAGCTATGATCCTTGACATTTTCTAAGGTTTAATATAGGTTATTGAACACACACAAATAATGCCAACCTGCAACTTCAAAAGTATTTAACGGTTCTAGACACAAAGAATCTCTATGTAAATACTAACTGTTGATAACTTGTTTCTTATGGAAATGGCAACTGGGTTTCTTTATTTTATATCCAACACATCAGGGTTTACCATATAATTAGTAATCCGTGGTCCTAATTCTCTTGTTTAGTTGTTTTGCTTACATAATCACATTTTTCTGTGTTTCTTCATAATTTATCAGTGGTCCTAAATCATGAATCTCCGATGGCTGCAATGGTTCTCGTAACCACTGTCAGTTTAACAATTTTTAATTATCAGGAGTTTACTTAAAACTAAACAATCTTTTAAAAAAATTTCAAATTATAAGAATGAGCATAAATAATTTTATATTACAGAATTTTTATGGATTATCAAAGAATCTTTAAATAAAATTTATAAAGTCACTCATAATTAACCATAACTAGTCACTAGTCACGGACCCCGCGCATTGCACGTGATCTCATTAAATTTATTTTATTATTTCATTTTGGACTAATTTAATAATTAGTAATGTAATTTATAATCATATTTTAATTTATTATAGGGATAATCACAAATGTAGTGTGTGTATATATATATATATATATATATATATATATTATTTTTGTTGTACCAAATCAAAAAAATGTAATTTTTTTCAAGAATTCAAAAGTTTTGTTAGTGAAAATATTAATTTTTTAATAAAATTTATTTATAATATTTTGTGTATCATTAAAAATTATATAAAATTTGAAAATTTTCTTTTAGTTTTAAACAAACTTTCTCAAACCAGAAATTTTCTATCATACAATCAAAAACACTAAGAAACTTATCTAAAAACTTAATAAAACTCAACAAAACTACAATTCAAAAAAATAAAATAAAAATAAAAGATTGCAACTCTTTTTCCTTAAAAAAAAAAAAAAAACAAAAACAAAAACAAAAAAACCAAGAGTACAATTCCAAAGGGGAAAAAGTAGAAATTTTTTTTTTTTTTTTTGGAAAAAGAAATATTGTGTTAACGTTGTCATAACCTAATCTAACATCTAATCCAACATATGAAAAATGAATAGATAAATAATAATTTTAAACACAAAA
The DNA here is from genome assembly GCA_032878915.1 of Castanopsis chinensis. Classification (NCBI taxonomy): domain Eukaryota; kingdom Viridiplantae; phylum Streptophyta; class Magnoliopsida; order Fagales; family Fagaceae; genus Castanopsis; species Castanopsis chinensis. The sequence goes on from JAVQMG010000133.1 coordinate 45,587,246, forward strand.
TAGAATTTTTTTTCTTAAAAATCTCAAGGAACACACCAATGAAATAAAGAAGATGAAAAACAATATAAAATATTTGTAAACGCTTAAAACAATTACTTAAGCATCTAAGAACATCATATAATAAAGACATAACAATTTGCCACTAATATATTAAACTTAATGTTTACAAACAGTGAAAAGAAACTGCACAAAGACTATTGTCTTCAGCTACATTAATTGTTCTTCATTAGCTTGTCTAGATTATCCTTTTTTTTCTTCCAAATAAACTAAAATCTAACAATAGCACAAAATATGACATATTATAATATGATTTTTTCCCAATTCAAATCAACACCAAACACCATTCACTAAAAGTATTTAGTGTTGTAAACAAAATGATAAAAAAAAATATACTTGCATCAAGAACACATATGAATTAGTTAATAATAGGACAATAAGGGAACAAACCTCTAATGGGAGATCCTCCTATGGGTAGAGAATATTTTTTTATAGAAAAATTTTAAAAAGTAGAATTCTAAAAAATAAATATTCATCAATCTAAGGTAGATATACAGGGCAAATAAAAAAAATCCAACAAAAAATGAAAAAAAAAATTGAGAGAGAGAGAGAGAGAGAGAGAGAGAGAGAGAATTTTTTTTTTTTTTTTGTATGGGAAATATATGCATAGAATGTGAGTGAGTGGCAAATTTATAGTAAGATGATGGGAATAAGAAGAGCAAAAAAAAAAAAAAGGAAGGCGAAGGTGCAAAATAATATGTAAAGTTAAAACCGCCCAAGATGAATATATATAGACAATACTTTTGTTTGATTTTTCATTGATTTACTATATAGATTATAATATAAAAATTAAAGCAGATGAATATGTAAAGTTAAAACTGCCTAAGATGAATTTGTAAAGTCAATATATTTATATATTTAATATTGTAAAAAAATTAAAGGTAAAAAACAAATATGAAAAAGACTAATTATGTGGCTAATGACGTTGCGATGAGGTGGCTCAATAAGAGCATAGAAATAATTTATATATTTAATATTGTAAAAAAATTAAAGGTAAAAAACAAATATGAAAAAAACTAATTATGTAGCTAATGATGTTGCGATGAGGTGGCTCAATAGGAGCATAGAAATAATAAATGATACTCTTCAACTTTTATATATATATATATATATATATATATATTTGAAACTATTCATGGTAGGTTTAGAATTCCAACTCTCAAGTACAACAAATCCGGCTTGCCCAGAAATATTGATAGAAGGCAGTAGAGTGTACCAAATCATTACGGAGATGTGAGAATATTCCGATTAAGAAGATGGAACATTAATATAAAATTAAAAAAAAAATAGAGAAATGATAGGTCTACGATATTTTTACAACAAATTTTAAGTAACAAGTTGTTACGGGTTGTTATTATTGGGTCAAAAAGGTAATCTTAGTATTAGAGTCAAATTTGAACCAATAACAACTAACCAACTACCTATGATTTGTTGTGAAAATATTGTAAAAATATTGTGGACGTAGTATCTCTTAAAAAAATAATATTAGAAACAATAATACTAGCACATAAGAAATAAAGAGTATTAACATGCACAATAGGAAAGTATTAACCAAGGATATGGGAGGTTTCGATGATCAAAGTTCTTGCCCTTTTTTTTTGGGCTAGTACCACAAGGCTGTTGCAGTAAGTGTAATGGTACACATGAACTAATGGGTATGAAGAACAAAATAGAAGAAAGCGATGGTGTGCATGAAAATTTCCTTTAATGGTTAATAACGATATCTAATAATCTAGAGAAATAATGTGATTTATCAAAAAAATTTAGTTTCCGTCATTTTACCTGGTTCAAGTACATTTAAGATTTATAAAAACGTTCACATAAAAAAAAAATTATAACAACGTGCGCAAGCATGTTGAAATGTTTGTGAATTACTCATGTCTTTAAGGATGGTATTTTATTTCACTAGTTATCCAATTAATTAATATAGTACTTCTATACCCAATTTCCATTTTTGTTTTTCCTTTTTAATAGTAATGTAAGTTGTATAAGAGCATTTAGTATGTTATATAATATTTTTAGTCAAATTATGATCCATCGTAAACAAAACAAAGAAGTAAACAAACGAGCCACTATAACACTTTATTGTGTTTTATTCTCCTAGTCCAAACGGTCCACACAAGGCACAAGTCACCATAGAAAGTCGTCTCTCAGTCCTTTCACACCACCTTCTCCTCTACCGTGGTCTCAAAAGATTAAGCATGTAAAGCCAGGATGTGAGATGTATTTCAAAAGTAGGACCTTAAAAGAGTCGAGATTTGTTGAATAATGAGTGTTCAAGCTTAGCTCAACAACGAATCTCAAATGTTTAAACTTGGCTCGAGCTCAAACGAAGTCTATAAATGATGTTCAAGCTTAAGCTCGTCAACAAGTCTAAAATTTGAGCTCAGTATCAAGCTTTTGATACTATGACTTGTCAATAATGTTCTAGCAGTTTCAATGATGTTCCAGTAGAAGTACATTATCAAACTCACATCAAAGTTCTTATTAAACCTAACTAATTTGGACAAATAAGATATGTGTTTAATTGTCAAGCTCGTATCAAGTTTACTATCAAGTTCATAAACAAGTCTAGAATCAGCTTGTTTTGTATCAAGTCGTAATTTTCACGAGCATATTCATGAACAATTTTTTATTTTTGCTTGAACTTGACTCATTTAATAAACAAGCCTAAAACTAGCGCTCAAGTCTGATTTGCTTATAAACAAACAAAAATGAACGAGTTTTTTATCCAGTTGTTTATAAACTACTTGATTCATTACATTTCTATTCTTAAATAGATAATTTAAAAAAAAAATACTTTTCTTTCAAAACTTGGCTATACATTATGAAATAGGATGTGAATACCTTAACTAGGCTGAAAATGGGAAGAGGCCACCGCATGACGACACCAGTTACATCAAATTAAGCACTTATTTTGTTATAAGATATCACGATTTTGTCCAAAGATTAGTGATTTATTTTCATATAACTATAAAACACTTACCTCACGTAACACTTTTCTTTGGTTAATAATTAATAAATTATTCATATCAACATAATCAGCTCCATGATTAACATGGAATTAAAAAAAAAAAAAAAAAATAGTAGCCAGTTGCAACAATTGTTGTTCCCTTAAAAGTTAACAAACTTGATGATTGTAACTCAACAAGAAGCAATTATTATTGTGGACAATGGAAATGGTCCAACGGAAGGACACCATCGTCTCCGTCTACACTTTACACGCGACACCGCGCGCACTTGATCTTGACCTTTTTAGTTCGCCTTTTCTAAATATCGTTTTCCAAAAAAAAAAAAAAAACTTTTTTTTTTTTTTAAAACTTAAAATCAGCAAGGAAAAGAGTAAAAGTAAAAATAAATATGAAGCCTCTTGACTTAAAAATTAGTCTGCCAAGTGTAGACCACAAAATATTTTGAGATTATTTTGATAGGTCTTACACTCTTACCCCACACAAAATACGTAGCCTTCTTTTCTACGGTACTTTTAAGTTTCAACAAAAAATATATAATCAGCAAAATGCATCCACGCAATGTTATTTGATAAAAGAAAAAAATATGTATCTTCCTCAACTAAATGATTACTTATTACAATAGCCTTAGCCTTTCCATAGAGAGGAATTTCATGGACACAATTTTCATCACAATCTTGACGTAACAAATTGTAAATGACTGAGAAAAAGTTGTAGATTCATATGAAAATTATAAACAATCACTTAGCTCATCAAAGCCTGTGGTGTGAGATTGTAGCCCAAAAGTGATTAGAGTACTGCTATGATCTTGCACGCTCAAATAGAAAAGCTACACTGCTCAAATAGAAGATAAACAACCACTCAGCTACCACTTCAAAGTTGTGGCTCTAGTGGGACAAGTTTCAAATCACCCAGTTACAATTATAAAGATCCAATTGAAGAAGGTAAATTACAAAAATGTAAGAGGACAAGTTCGAAACAATATCATTGTAAAGAATCATGAATATGGTCCTTAATATCCCAATGTTAATTCCAAATAGTATGGAGGTAGTCTCATACTAATTATGTGACACAAGTGGGAATTATTCTATTTCTGTGTCTTCCATTCTGAAGGATCGTCTAAATTGCGCCATTGAAATGCTCATCTAAGGGAATGAAGTTGTGTATGGAAAGTATTATTGAGAGTCACAAATAATGATGACACGTGCATACAAGTTATCCTGAAAATGAGAGATTTAACCTTGCTGACCAGGAAAGTTTAACTTATGGTGGTCAAATTAGCTCAAGGGTCAATAACAAGTTGAGAATTTGGCCTCCCAATGAAGCTGCAGTCACTCAGACTAAAAAAATATAGTGATTTGAGTTTTTTTTTTTTTTTTTTAATTAAAAAATAATCGTAGCAATAAAAAATGGCAACTAATATCCTGAATGATTAAACAAGTCCTCACAAAAACCAAGATTGCTGCCTCATCAGATTGTCGTGGAGCATTACTTCTTACAAGGTGAAGAATTTAAAATACATATGCGCACATCAAGTCCAAACTCTGCATAGACAAATAGCTGTATAGTGCTTTCTTCAACACTACTAAGATAACAATAAGAAAAAGACAAGCACAATATGAACTTTTTAGAGCAAGAGCCTGAACAAGTTTATAACTCATCAGATTGAGACAGTATAATTAACTATAAACCTTTGGCCTTTCCACAGCTTCAAGAGTCTTAATTATGAATAGCAAGGAAGCAGACCAAACCTAATACATCAATGTATAGCAATTAGTCTTACAGATTTGTATTGTTCTGTAACAATAAAAATTTGAGAAAGGCTAACTAATCTGAATCTAAATTTACCATGACTGCTAAACAGAATCAACTATTAAAAAAGAGATGCTCTGACTGCCAAAGAAGTCCGCGATTGTACATTAAATAATGCTCTCATACTTGATGGAATCAATACAGGATGACATCAATATATTAGCAACATCTATTTCTAAGCTTTATCCTGTAAAGTCTTGCGTCTCTTGGCATAGTAGTTCTCACATATAACTGATATCATATATCAGATATCAAGACTAAACTTGACCCTCGTAAGGAAAACAAAGCCTTGGACTCAAGCAAGCTCATCCCCAGTCACTAAAAAATTAAATTAAATAACAATGACAACAAGGCAAACCATACTATGCCATCCTATAGTCAGGCCTACTAATATATTACCCCCATCAAACTTGATCTGAATCACTTGAACTCCCTGGGGGTCCTGGACTAAAGTGATACTTTAGAGATTCTGTTACCAGTGGAAAACGCATGTGACAAGCACAACATAGCTAACCAACTAAATTAAGCCATACCAAGTTTATCTTTATACATTCAGTTGCACCATCATCTTCCCCTCTCATTATTTGAAAAATAGTATAATACTTTGAGAGAGAGACCTCGGATAGGGGGAGCCACGTCTATCATCATCTTTCATGTCATTCCACTACCACCAGGCCAAACATCACCACCTTGAGCAACCTCATGCTACAGCCAAAGAAATCAGATCTACCTCTAGAGTACTTCTGCAATTGAGAGGCCATTTAGTTTGTTGTACGCAGATTTGAATAGTGCATCCATCTAAATCACCTCCACTTCCATTATCAACATCACATCATTGTAGCAAACCACCTCTCAATACAATACACACCCATAATCTCAGTTATGTTGGTGATTTACAAATTGAGTCAAAATAATTTTGGGTTGGTTTCGTTTTTCAACTTAGAGATGGAAGAAAGAAAACTTGAGAAGTGCATTTTTGTTAAGTCCCACATTGAAAAGAATAGGGACATTCTATGATGTATGTATGTTGGGGAGATAACACCTTGGGAAGATTCCAATTGAGTAGTTAATATAACACATAGGGACACTCCTTAACCCAAAAGCTTAAACTTACGAGTTTTGGCCTAACTATGCTATATTAACTACTCACTTATCATTATTCATGTGGCACTTTACCCACACATGTATACATTATACACCATCCATGAGAACCACAAGTCAACCACGTACGTTCATACATGGAAACCAACCCGCAAACTACCACCATTAGCAACACTCCTTTGTTGAACCTTTTTCCAAAATCACTTGTGTGGGCTTTGTGGGCTTGCCCTGTCCCTGCTCCAAATGCAAAAGGGACCCTTAACACCTTCCCACACATCACCAAGGGCTCTAGTACCTTGTTAGGGGGATAACATCTTGGGAAAACTTCAATTGAGTAGTTAATATAATACATAGGAACACCACTTAACCCAAAAGCTTAAGCTTATGAGTTTTGGCTCAATTATATTACCCTGTAGTTGTTCTTGTTATTATTCCATGTGTGATTTCACTCACACATGTATACCCAACAATGTATAGCATAATGGTAATACACTATGTTAATGAGGGAGTAGGAAAAGATGATGCCCCTGCATTGAGCCTTTTGCTCTTCCTTTCTACCATGTCTCCTTCCTTCAAGTCTCTTCATGCCCTAATTTCAAATTTTAAACTTTTGGTGATGATTTACGTAACAGAGATGAGGTTGATTGGCAGTATTATATGTAGATGGCTTGCTTCTCGATGCCCTCACAAAGAAAGCATTAAGGATGTTAAAACAATTGAACTTGAAACTAAAAGATGAAAAGTGGCAAATCAGTATCACTCTCATTATGTTCTTAGCGTAGAAACTGAGAAAGATTTGTATGAATTTTATAAAGGGCTAGAGTATGGTGTTAGCATACAATTTTCAAGGTGAAAATTTTGCAGCTCCAATTAGGTAATGAAGAGAGGAAGAACAGAATCTGTTGGTAAATTACTAGATGAACCCTACATTATGAGATTCCAAGTAAAACATAGTTGGTTTCGGATGATTGAATGATATGTTGTCAGTAAGAAATTAAGAAAACTGGAAATACCCATGCAATTCACAGGTTAATTAATATGAAAGTGTAAGATAGAATAAATGTACGTAACTACAATAAAAACAAAAATTCTATTAAATTCCTCATGTTGATTAAGTCATGAGGAAAAACATAAGTGAAAGTATAATGTAATATTGCATCACATGGGGTAACCTCAATTTCTCATGAACTGAAAGATCTGTTTTCATTGTATAAAATTAGATTTTTTTTTTTTTTTTAAGTGTTGTGGTTAACATGATTGGTTAATGTCATGTCATGTGCTTGTCAAATGTGACTTTTAATCTACCCCACATAGAATCTTTGATGTTTCATTTTAATGTAAAACCCAATCCAAATTTGAGGGGAGTATCAAAGACCAACTCCAGAAAGGTAAAGTTTACTTTGCCCAAATAAATAAATAAAATTACATGGCAACACAGGTTCTAAGTTCTAACATATTTATGTTAGACTCTAAAAGGAAATACAGTTACATGAAGTTTAGCTTTTTGTTCAAAACAAGCAGAATGCTTAAATTTCACCATCTCTAAGGCCCAGTCACAATTTTCTTATTTGGTAGTTCATAAGAAAATTATAGCCACACAAACCCCAGATGAACCCATTCCAACCCCACCCCATTTCTATTCCACCTGAGCCACAACCCAATTAGTTATTGGTTATTGTTTGAATGGCCTCTATTATAAACATATCTGACAGATCCTATAAAGGAGTACCTATAGCTTAATGGAACAAAATGATCACTTTATAGTGTACTGCAAAGATTTTTTTTTCAGATGTTTTATTATTTTTCAAGGCTCTAGCACTAATTACAGCAATGATTTCTGTATTAAGGACACCTATCAGACCCAAATACAATTCTAGAGGAACCATCTATGACTTAATATTACCTTAATAGTGTATTACAAAGATTAATCACTATTAAATTTCTTCTTCTTCTTTTCAATTTATTCTTTTTGAGTCTCCAGCCTCATTAGACCGAAGATACAACTATAAAATATTTAAAAAATAAACATAAAAAAAATGGCGTACCCATTGCACAAAGCTCCCACTTTTGCGGGGTCTAGGAAAAGTCATGGCAGGTAGCCTTACTCCCAATTTATTGGAGAGGCTGATTCCTAGACCAAAGAAACAACTATATAACAATAAATTGATTTTACAGAGTAAATGTCAATTCCAATACATATATCAATTCCCTAACCATCTCTATTCCTGAAGGTTTGATACAAACAAATATACAAATCAAATTGAGCTCACAGAGAGCTCTTATTGTTAACTTAAAATTACATAAACATACCTTGACTGGACCAAATGATTGTTAAAGTTGTGATTTGTAGCTGTATAGAAGAATCATGCAACCGTAGCATTTTAGAATAATGTGCTTCCATTTTTCTTTTTTTCTTTTTTGGATGATGTAGGTGAACTTCACTCAGATTAATTGCACGTCGCAAACCAGACTGTACAACAATCCTCACTGTTAATCAAACTCCTACGAGCAACTGACCCCACCTGCCAGAACTAGTTACCAGGTAATCCAAGGGTTTTTCATCCCTAACGGGCTAAGCAATTTATCCTCATGCCTAGGAGGCTAGAATAATGTGTTTCTCCGTTGTGGAAACACAAAAACAAACAAACCAAAAAAAAAAAAAAAACAAACAAACAAACAAACAAAACAAAACAAAATCATAAAACAAAAGAATTCTACAAGTCAGTCAAGTATGGTTTTCCTAGGAAATTGGAATTAGATGACACAAGTATGGTACTATAATTTAATAATTTTTACTGCATTAAATCATTGCTACAACACAACATTAATTTTAGTTTTTTCACATCATCCTTTTTATTGAGTCTCATTAACTAACATGGTACATGTGAAAGAATTTACAGGCAAAGCCAAGAAACTCACTATTCCTTTGAGTCCAGTTGTCTTCCAAGTAAGACAAGTCCCACAGTACTAAAAGCAGACAGAAGTGCCGATGAGTAGCAGATTGCAAGTAGAGCTCCCCTCAGAGACTGCATCCAAAAGTTTTACATGTAATGCTGTAATGAGTTATAAGAGATAAAAAGGTCAGATAACAATCAAAATACATTTTTTGCAATCACCTTAGCCAACAGCAAAGCATTATCATTTGCATACTGCAATGAACTGTCTGGAATGCTTTGAACACCCTGACCTAGTTGCCATGAAAGAATCCTGCATTTTAAATTTTCAAGATAATTAAAAGAAATCCTTTTCTGTTAGGCCTCTTTGTTAAAAATGACAGTAGATAAGAAACTCACAATTAAAAACAGGATAGTTACCCAAAAGCAAAGCCAATTGCAGCACCAACGTAGGCTTTATCTGACGTAAATTCAACCTGAAGTTCCCCAAACTGTGTTTGACATGAACATTGCTTGTTTAATATTCCACATCAAGTGCATCTGTTTGCAGAATATTCAACAAGTGCAAAGTAATCATCTACCTTAAACATCCTGGTTTCCTTCTTTGATTGTTCTTCAGCTGCTGTAGATACTGAACTTGCAGAAAGAAGCCTTCCAGTTGAAATCATTACTTTTGCAATCTATAATGGTTGAACAGTATCCAACAATACTGCTACTTTAGAGATACATAACAGCAAGTTATATACATTTACAAGAGAGAGAGAGAGAGAGAGAGAGAGAGAGAGAGATCGTTTCTTAAAATTTAAGATCATAACTAGTACATTGGGTGAAGTGAGGAGAAAAGGAATCTATGACTTGCAAAGTTAACATAGAGACAGTCTTGGAGAAGAAGTAGCCTTAAAGGATCAGAGCATGTCTAACTTCCAGCATTTTCAATTGCATAAAAGCCAGTTAGCATCTGTTAACATGTCTACATAGTTGCAGAATTCAGATTGAAGTTTTAGAACAAGGATCTGGAGATGCAAGGACAAAATTTTACAGGATAACTATAATAGCAATAACAAAAACTACTTTCATGTGACATGAGATACCTTTTGTAGTTCACCTTGACCATACTGCCCCATGGACTGGAACCTCCTTCCAGCAGACACCAAACGCTTGCCAAGTGCTAAACCAGCTAAAAGATGGAAATAAGCTTTGGAAATAAACTCTTAAGGATGTATCTCTAGGCATTGGTTTTACATATAATCTTGCCTGATTTGGCATTATCTGTCAAAGACTTCTCCAACCCAGGGAGCTTGCTTGCTAAACTATGGGAAGTTGATGTGTCAGCAAGTTCCCATGCTCGAGAGAGATTTAACAATGTATCTCCCAGAACTTGACCACACTGAAATGAAATGCAAAGGTAATTTCTACAGTAATTTCTAAAAAATGTCTTAAATTTAATTGCTATGTCTATAACAGGTGGTGTAGTTATAATGATCAGGAATAACATGCCCTGTGTAATGTAGTGAAAGATATCCAAACCATAGTTCAAGAAGCAGACACAAGATTACTGAGTGGTCTTTATCATACAATTAAAGAGAGAGAGAGAGAGAGAGAGAGAGAGAGAGAGAGAGAGTATGAGCTTTTATGTTAGTTGAATATCAACAAGATTTTTATTTTTAATAAGTAACAAGATTTAGGCACTACAGAAATGGAAAATCCAAGATTAAAGGTTGAAGTTCAATGGACTAACAAAAACATTGAAAATCAGATTCTCTCATATTCATGTGTTCAATATGACTCCAACTACAGAAATGGAAAATCCATGATTGAAGGTTGAAGTTCAATGGACTAACAAAAACGTCTCATATTCATGCGTTCAATATGACTCCTATTTGCTAAAATTCATGTGTACACAGTAAGGATCATGCAACGTGATAGTAGGACCCATCTACACATAATGAGTCATGTTTTGCAAAATGAACATAAGTATGATATTGAGATTACAAATTTGATATACAGTGTCTGCCTATAGCCTTCTCAGTACTCATTACTCAAGACTGGTTCAGTTATAAACAGTTTTTGAAGCAATAAAAATAACTAACCTCATCAATTACCGGCCCATTCGAAAGGTCAAAAGCCGCATCATTTAGCTTAATTCACCACACCATAAAAACAAACATAAATAACAACACAGAATTGAATAAAACCAAAGTTACAAACTTGCTTACATCTATACGAAGATCACTAGGAAGCTGTGAAAAATAGTCCTGCGGAAGATCAAAGCTATCCTACACAAACCCAACAAAGAAAAAACAATAACAATTAAGTAAAATTAAATTAATAACAAAATATATGGCGCCAAATTTGAAAAAAATGAAAGTTAAAACAGAAATGTGGGGTGTTTGAAATTATGGGTGTGGAAAAGTTTTGCTTACTGCAAGTTGTTGAAGGAGGGACTGAGCACTTTCGTTGGGTTGAAGTGAGTTTGGAGAGTCTGAAGATTCAGTGAGAGCAAATGGGACTGTGAGTGGTTTAGAGAAAAGGAGTTTGTTGGAGAGTTTGAGAGAGGTCAAGGAAGGGATATGGAAGGGTTTTTGGGGAAAGAGAGGAGCAGTGATGGAAGGGAAATTGGGGAGAGGTTGGACTTGGATGAGTAGATGAAGAGAAGAAGCCATTTTTTTGAGGTTGGACTGATATTTGCTATTTTTTGGTTGTTGGTTCTTTTTATTGGTTTTTCTTTTTCTGTCTTTTTTTTTCTTTTAAGTGGATAAATAATTATGATTATAATTTTTTTTTTTAAATCAACCATAAGGACTAAATATTGTTGCATATATTTCAAGAATAGTAAGCAAAATGGAACAATATATAGATCTAATTAAAAGCAATAACAAAAAAAAAAAAAATGTGATACACAAAAACAATAAATAAATATTGTACATATAAAAAAAATCTGCAAAATAATTAAAAACTCACAAACTAAATGAGTGAAAATGAATAATACAAATCAAGTTTTTTGTTTAACACAATCTCCTTAAAGTAAATTTCACTCCTCACACAATTTATGATACTTTGAAACTCATACACATCTGAAAATGATTTATAGCACAAAAAAGAAACACACAAAGTTCGTGCTCTGTGAAATAATCCATGTCTTTTTCTTTTATGTCTAATAATCCATGTCTTTTATCTCTCTTTGAATTAAATGCTAATACACAAAACTTTCTCTCACCGTGAGAGTTATTCAAAAATAATTTTTCATGAATGAGAGATTATAAATATATACATTACTGAATAGAAACACTATTTCAAAAATAATGGCTTTATACAAACTTACTAACTCAAAAAAATAAAATAATAAAAAATATTATTATTATTTGGACAAAAGAGCTCAATCCACACATGCCTAAAGCTCAATTTAATGTCCAACTCATTAGCAGATAAACTCATATTTTTTATTATTACCATATCAATATTAAGTTCAAGTAGACACATTAGGAGTCAATTTCTTATTAACTCCATGATATTTTCCTAATACATATTTCACTAAATAGGATCCAAATCCAACAATCCGTAAAAGAAATATATATATATATATATATATATATATATATATTTATAGACTTGAATCCTATTTTCCAAGCTTCTAAAAAAAAAAAAAGATTTTAAGTTTTATAATATTTTTTTGGAAAATATTTGAAAATGTATATTGTTTTTAACTAATCCATGTACAATGCATATTTTTATCTTAAAATTTATTAAATTTTATACATTACTATAAATGGAAATGCTAATGAAATTAGCTATTAAGTTGACATGTAAATCAGTGTTAAATATACTACTAACTCTAGGTAGTTTTCAAAATTTTATTCCTTAGTATTTGTTTGTTTTCTTTACCTAATATATTATATTTTATTTTAAAACTCTATATAGTAGTTATTTTTATAAATGTTTTAATTATATTTAATACACATGTAATTTTTTTTATATAATTAATGTTTCATGTATAATAGTTATATGTTTTTTAATATATATATATATATATATATATAATATTATTTGTTAAGGCTTATTAGTATGAGCCTCACTCTAGCGTGAGCCTCTCTCTGGCCTTCCGTGGGACACATCTTATTTTGCCTTCCTTTGTGGTAGGTTTTTACCATTTCCTTTGTGAGTCTCAAGATTGTGTCTCGTTTGTTGGTTGACAGTCAGACCACCCTCGAATCCCATAGGGGGCGGCATCGATCTAGATCTAGCAGGGAGTGGTCTGGATCTAAGCTGTTATGCACCGAATTGGATTTCAATGTTAGAGCTCTAACACTAAGGTGGGTTCTTCCTCTTGGATGCCTTGGGACTTGGGAGTGGGCCTTTTCTTTTAGATCTGTTGTTTCCCCGTGTAGTTCTAGTGGCTTTGAAGTTGATTTTTGAGGGGCATGGGCTGTCTGTTTTCTAAATTTGTATTGATGTCTCTCCTCAGTTTGTTTTAACAAATTTGGTTTGAAAATTTGTCTCTTGAGAGTTTTGATCTCTCCTAGTCAATACAAGTGTATTTTTTTTTGTGTTTTTGTTTTTCCTTATAGTTGTAATTATTTTACTTTAGTAATAAAATTTTTTGCCGTTGTCTCTTAAAAAAAAAAAAAACAAAAGCACTTGAATTCAATGAGTCATTATAAATTTGAAATGGTTTCTTGCAGCTGATCATTTCAAATAAAAAATTTAAAAATAAATAAAAAAAACATAAGTCCATGCATTGACTTTATTTTAAATTACAAAAGAAAACTTTTAAGCCTAAATTCAGGTAATTCTTACTAAAACCCAAAATAGGAGTTGGAAGTCTTACACTAAAGAGCAGTGCTTTAAAAAAAAATCATAATATTTTTCACAACAATTGAGATCGTAAACTTTTACTGGCTTTCATTATACTCACCACCAACGTCACAACTCTCTTTGGCTTGATATCTCTCTCTCTCTTGTATTTCAGTTTCATTTGTTTAATGAAATTGTCTTGTTTCCCATTAAAAGAAAGGGACTCTCTCAACTTTTAACCCTACCTACCATCTCAAATTCTCAATTACCCCCACCCCCACAAATTACCTAACACATAAAATCTAAAGTCCATTATTTTGTCCTTCAAATACTACAACCATCTGTATGAAGAACAAACAATGAATGACCCAACTAACTGGAAATTGAATTGCTCCTAAAAAAAAAAAAAATAAAAAAAAAAAGTAAGAGATTCAAATTCATGTTTGTAAGTTCTGTTGGGCTGTGATCCAATCGGTTAAAAACTCACGCCACTAAAAACCAAAAATGAACAGCTGTCCATCATTGATTGGCTGCTTGTAACAACTAACAACTGTGGTTGAATGAAATCACAAAAGATAAAGAAAAAAAATGATTTAAGAGTGTTCCAAAGTAGGACAACGAGAAATACAGTCCTTAGATCAAACGGCACAGATTGAACCGAAGCTTCAGAGAAGAGAAGAGAGAAGCAACGTTTGTGGTGGGGTGTGTTTGGGTCAAAGAGGAGAAGAGAGAGAAGGAAGAGTTAAAAAATAACATCTGTTAAGTCTGTTTAGAGTTTAAGGTGTACTTTGGGACTAAAATGGTTAGTTTTGAGAAGTTATGGACCTGCTTGGTATTATCTCAAACCTCGGGGTAGTTAAATATATCACTTGCCTATATTGAGATTGAGGAACACACTAAAAAAAAAAAAAAAAAAAACTCTTATTAGACACAATACAAGTAGAGGCATTTCTTATCCAAAACCAAAACCCCCCTCACTAAACCCTAGCGCCAATTCTCACTCACTCCCTTCGTTCATTCTCACACTACCTCTGGTATCGGAATTGATTTTTTTTTTTTTTTTTTTTTCCATTTCATGTTTTTCTTCAATTGTTTTGTTCATTCTCTTATGCCCTGGACTACAAAAATGTTGTGTAATGTATAGTGGGAGTCCTTTGCTATTCCAATTTCCATGTTTGAATTATGATATTGCATGCTAAAACCCCAAAACCCACATGTTAACAAAGTCTCTCATTTCCTCTTTTCTGTCCTAACAATGGAATAATATCTAATTCTTCAATTTTCTCTCTTTTGAATATATATATATATATATATATATATATTTTTTTTTTTTTTTGGTTTCTATAAATTATGTAGGATTATATCTCATTAAAGAGAATTTTATATGGCCCACATTTATTTAAGTGATAAATGAAACTCATGTTTTAAGTTTCCTATTTGTGAAAGTTACATGTTAGATATAACATCCTATAGGTAACTCTCAAATAGTACAACCCCTTTGGTTAATAAATACCATGAAGTTACAACTTTTAAACTCTTTAATGGAATGAGAGTTATGGAAATCTTAATCTAAAAGGGTTCTTAGTCTAGCCTATATATATATTGCCTATATTTCCATGAGAAGAATATTTATGAGGTAAATGTCATAGACTAGAAGACCATTTTATATACACTATCATAATGAGTCTTCTCTTTCTCTAATCACTTAAACAACTATGGTTGCAGGTGTGTTTATTTTAATTATTTAGCAACTATAAATTTATCTTACAAATTAAACTTAGAAGCATTCTAAAACCCAAGTTATGAAATTGGTTTGGTTGGTTCAAGTAAAGTTCTTGTCTTTATCTCTTTTTAATGGATTCAAATTTTTTTTTTTTTTGGGTTTTTTTTTTTTTTTTTTGAGGACTCTAGCTTATTAATTTGATTTTCGATTTTTGCTTCTTTTTTTTTTTTTTTGGTGGCATTTATTGCACGCTAAAACCCAAAACCCACCTGTATCAAATTGTCCCATTTCTTCTTTCAATATTAATAGTAACAAGGTTGTAACTTTTCAACTCTTCAAATCTCTTTTTCTTTTTTTTCTTTTGAATCTTATGCTTGGTAGATTTAGATACGTTTCTTTTCAAGATATATAATGTGCGTTTGGGTTCTGATTAAAAGCCAAAATAAAAAAAAAATCTTAAATTTTTTACCACTTACGAGTCCCACATCAAATAATTTCCATTCTAGTTATATTAGCTTATTTCTTCACTCAATTTTTGGTCAAGAAGCTACTGCCAAATATTATTTATGGGTCCCATTCAATTTTTTTTTTTTAGCTTTTTGCTTATGGTCCATGTAGTCTACTTTTTTTTTTTTTTTTTTTATTACAATATTTTCAACAAAAAATCAATTAGCTTATTTTATTTTGCGTTTAGCTTTTATTTACAGTATTTTCAATAAAAAATTAGATAAGTTATTCCCAAATATACATATAATTTGAACTTTTGTAATGGATTAGGTTAATTTGAACATAGATTGGATTTTATTAATTAAGATAGCTTCCATATTTACTTTAACTAGTATGTAACTCATGCTACCGCACGGAAATAGACATAATTTAATAAAACAATGGAAATAAATATATTGTATTTTATTATTTAAGTGATACTATTGGTTTTGTTTTTTTTTTTTTTTATTAATCATGAGTTTAGTCATGTTTAAAAGACTTAGTTTATTCATGTTTAATAAAACTTAGCATTATGTAATTTTTAAACAAATATTTTTATCATACAAAATTTTAATGAAAGAATGCTACATAGACAAATATATTTAAGGTTGATTCATACACGATACATATAGCTATGATTAAGTTGCTTTATCATAAACTATTTTTAGCAAAATATTTTAATCAATTAAATGTGAATCTTATAACATGCATCTCATAACAATATATAACAATAAAATAACATGAATCTCATAAACAAAAATTTAATCAATTAAAAATCACTAAAATTATGAGCATAAAACGTAAAAACAAACAAATAAGATAATTACTAATTCCTTAAAAGAAAATTTAAAGTGAGTTGAAAAAACTGAACAAATAATTTTTGATGTTTGAAGAATAATGGGATTACAACTTCCTTTCAAAATTGGATAGAGACTCGTACTGATAACGTATTATGAAAAAGAAAAGAAATATGCAACATCAATGATAGGAAAATAAAACAATTTTATAATTAAACAATAAAAATTATTAACAAAAAGAAAAGAAAGTATAGGCAGATGAAAGAAAATAAACATGCAACATCAATCATAGGAAAACCACAAAATTATATAATTAAACAATAAAAAATTTACACAAAGAGGAACGATAGTCTATGCAGATGAAAGAAAGTAGTAATCAAATCTTAGGAATGGTTGGAATTCGTTTTGCAGAGCATAAATTAGAACCATGAAAGTTGTAAAGATAAGTATAATCGGAATATCTAGAGAACTTTTTCTTATATAAGATACAAAAATACTCAAATACATGCATCATTGATACTGAGAGATTCTTTTAAAATTCCATAGCATTGATTGAAGAAAAGGGGAGTTGTATATTAAGGTGCCTAAATCGGTGTGAAAAAGGAAGGTGAACTTGAAAATACGTGAGTGTAGAAAAGGGAGGTGAACCTGAAAATATATGAGTGTGGAAAAGGGAGGTGAATTTGAAAATACACGGGTGTGGAAAAAAACAAAAAAAAAAAACACATCGTAATTACAACAGATGGAGGAAAATTAAACTTCAATTTCATATTTACATTAGCACGTAGCACAATATAGATTAAAATTCTAATTTAGAATTGCAATTGGAGTTTCTCTCTACTTCACCTATTATATATACTAGTATGTAACTTATACTACCGCACATGAATGAATATAATTTAATAAAACAATGAAAATAAATATATTGCATTTTGTTATTTAAGTTATACTATTAGTTTTGTTTTTTTTTTTATTTACTAATCATGATATTAATCATGATTAAAAGACTTAGTTTATTCATGTTTAATAAAACTTAGCATTATATCATTTTTTAACAAATATTTTTATCATACAAAATTCTAATGAAAGAATGCTACATAGACATATATATTCAAGGTTAATTTATACACGGTACATATAGCTATGATTAAGTTGCTCTATCACAAACTAATTTTAGCAAAATATTTTAATCAATTAAATGTGAATCTCATAACCGGCATCTCATTACAATATATACCAATAGAATAACGTGAATCTCATAAAAAAAAATTTAATCAATTAAAAATCACTAAAATTATGAGCATAAAATGTAAAGATAAACAAATAGGATAAATACTAATTCCCTAAAAGAAAACTTACATTGAGTTGAGAAAACTACACAAATAATCTTTGATGTTTGAAGAATAATGTGATTACAGCTTCTTTTCGATAGAGATTCGTGTTGATAACGTGTTATGAAAAAGAAAAGAAACACGGAACATCAATGATAGGAAAATAAAACAATTTTATAATTAAACAATAAAAATTATTGACAAAAAAAGAAAGAAAGTATAGGCAAATGAAAAAAAATAAACTTACAACATCAATCATAAGAAAACCACAAAATTATATAATTAGACAATAAAAAATTTACACAAAAAGGAACAACAGTATAGGCAGATGAAAGAAAGCAATAATCTAACCTAAGGAATTGTTGGAATTCGTTTTGCAGAGCATAAACCAGGACTATGAAAATTGTAAAGATAAGTACAATTGAAATATCTGGAGAACCTCTCTTTATATAAGATACAAAAATACTCAAATATATGCATTGATACCAAGAGATTCTTTTGAAATTCCATAGCATTGATTGAAGAAAAGGGGAGTTGTATATTAAGATGCTTGAATCGATGTAGAAAAGAGAGGTGAACCTGAAATTACCTGAATGTGGAAAAAGAAGATGAACCTGAAAATACATGGGTGTGGAAAAAGAAGATGAACCTAAAAATACATGGGTGTGGAAAAAGGAGGTGAGCCTGAAAAATACGTGAGTGTGAAAAAGGGAGGTGAACTTGAAAGTATATGGGTGTGGAAAAAAAAAAAAAAAAAGCACATCGAAATTACAACAGATGGAAGAAAATTAGACTCCAATTTCATATTTACATTGACACGTGGCACAATATAGATTAGAATTCTAATTTAGAATTACAATTAGAGTTTCTCTTTGTTTTACTTATTATATATATATATATAGATAGATAGATATATAGATTTCACCAACTGATTAATTGTCCTTATTTAATGTGATTTGAATTGATTTAATTACTGATTTTCTTAGTTGATTAGATTTGTTATTTAATTCCAAATTTAAATTAAAAGATATATTTCCCTTTATGTTTGGGCGTATCTTTCCTTATATATTCATTTATTTAATACTTGTATGATTAGGATAGGAATCCACTTTTAGTATTTTTCTTATCTAAATACAATAAACTAATTCTCAAAAAAAAAAAAAAAAAAAAAAAAAAAAAAAACAACAACAACAACAACAAACAAACAAACAAACAACAAACTAATGGAGGCTAATCCATTGGATCAAGCAAGTTTGGGTGCATAACACATTCCCAAACTCATACCATAACTTTGGACTTAAGTTTGACCTTTGCAAAGGAGTAAAAGGCAGTTCTTAGACATATAACCAAGTGGTGAGTCCTCTCTCCACCCTAACCTTATAGTTTGTAGTGTACTCTTGGGCCCATGCTTAAGATAAACCAATGCTAGGCTGCTTCCAAAAGAGTCATTCAAATTTGATACGGGAAATGTGGTGACAATCAAGGGTCACACTTTTGTGTACACACAATATTTGTAAGTTCCAATTGGTGTATCTATTACAAGCAATTATGCTTTTTGTTACTAGTGTGGAAATTTGGTACACAATGACAAGTGTCCTGGATGTCATGATGGATATTCACTCTCATCTACTAATCACTTCTAGTGTAGGTTGTGGTCGAGAGTAGCTCTACTACGATCTAAAATTAGGACAACTATAGGTGTGTAGACATCCCATTCCACAACCAACAAAATCCCAATTTTTTAAGAATATTAATGTCCAAGGACAAAATTATCATTTTACATGTTTTGAAAACTCTAAATTGACTAAAGGCTAAAAACTTAAAATTCAAATCATATTAGGTCATCATGGGACTTAAAATCAAGGATTTGATCAAAATGACTCAAATGCATAATATTTACTAAAACAAGGCCACTATTGATAAAAGACACTAAATTTTGAGAATGGTAAATATTTTCATTGCTGAATCTTCTTTTATGCACAATTTTATATATAAGAACTTGAAATTTAAAAACTTAAATGATGACGTAGTTATTAATCTTAGATTATCTTGAAATTTTGCAAGCATATAGAGTATAATAAGAGAATCTAATCCAATGGTAAAGTTGTTAAAATTCACACCTAATAAAGAAATACTAAGTTGTGTAAGATAGTTTAAAGTTAATTAGGTGTTTTTTTTTTTTTTTTTTCGTTGTGATTCTTCTCCGCTTCTCTCTCTGGGTTTTAGAATTTGTTTTATTTTTTTTTTTCCTTGATTGATTGCTAGAAAAATATGGGAAAATGAAGGAAATTGAGTTTTCAATTCTAGATTTTTTAACCCCATTTGATTCCTTAGAAAACAAAGGAAAAGTAAATGAAAGAAAATTTTAAACATGAAAATATACTAAGGACAGGTGGCAGTATAAGGTTTAGTCCCTTTTTTTTTTTTTTTTTTTTTTTTTTTTTTTAAGTTTGAGAGTTCAAATAGTGTGTAAAATATTAATAAATGTTTAGACTCCCAATTTCAAATTTATCCAACACAAGTTTATACCCAAACAATATATGTGCGGAATAATAGGTACAAACAAAAACCTAAACAAATAGACAACTCTACATTATAATTAATCACAACACAGCAGCAATTAAAGGTAGAGAGTAAAGGTTAGAGAGATGCAAATATAAGGATAACAGTGGCACATGTTATTGAAGAAAAAACCAAAGAACTCGGCAAAAAACCTCTCCGCTGCCTTCCAAATAGTAAGATGATCCATTAAAAAAAGTTGGGATACACGAATAGCAGTAGACCCTCCAAGTCTAATATACCCAATGCACCTAAGCCCTCCAAGCTTTTTGCTCCAACAGGGTTAAGCCTAGCTGTGTCTTCTTTAGCTTCCCGAATTCCGTTTTAAGCCCATTGCATCAATCAAGTGAATTAGTCATCTCCAAACTGCTTCCTAAGCACCAAAATACCTCTTCACTGACATGGGTATGGTGAGACAAGGATTTGGCAAATGTACATCTCAAGAATATGTCAATGAAGAGGGTGAGAGTAGAGGAATTTGGAGAATCAAATATCTAAGATTGTGGATGAGTCAATCTTGGTTTTCTCTAGGATTTCTCTCTAGAAACTCTCTACATTTCGTGGGTATAAGGGTATTTATAGTAGTGTACATGAGGAATGTCAAAAGTCATTTTTTTGCAAAATAGGACATTCTGGCGACTTAGTCTTGCGAGTGGGATAAGTCATAAGTTTGAGTCGTAAGTTAACTGGCAAGCCAGACTGTCAATTTTTGTCTTGTAGTGCTTCAGCTGTCGTGACCCTTCAGCTTCCTGCATGCTTCACATGTGTGGCATTTTGACGAGTTGCCAGTCGCAAGTCACTCGCGAGATCCAAACGTGAGAAACCTCCAAATGCACACATTCTTGAATTTCTTCACACTTTCTCACACACAACCCTTACATAATTCCCACCTAAATACATGGTATCTGATTGCTTAATTACAAGCGAATTTGGCACGGAATAAAGCCAAAATATGATTGAATAATTTCAACCTTAAAATCTCTCCCTTTGGTTATTCCGTGACAAAACCCTAAAACAGACTCTAGACTTAAAATGTGAGTTGGGAACAGTTGCCAAGACTCACTTATACTTAGCTCTAGATTCTATGAAGCTCTTGAACCATAAAGACAAGTTTCCTGAAAACAATAACACAAGAAGATTATTGTAAGCAGACATTTTAAAATGCATATGGAGCATGCACAATGCTATCAAGCAGTAAAGAATATAACAAGAAACATGGTTTGACCAAACATGAACAATCACTATAAATAATGACCACAATAATCATTCATACAAAGAATGAACATCTGAACATGCAAGTTAATAAGCTCAATGCAAAGTATCATTCGCATGTCCAACACTCAACTGATGCAAAACACTAAGGTATTCGCATCAAGGATACAAAATCCAACAAGGGCACAAAAGTAGAGTACTAAAGATAATGCATAAATAATCTAAAAGTACTAATAAACTACAAAGCAAAGGTATATAATAAAGCATAGTCAAGTTCACAACATAAACCATGAAATATGATTAATACTTGTGATATGTTTAATACTTGTTTAACCTAGATCTATTTAATTGAACTAAGTAATAACTTGGCTTAAATTAGGTTAAACAAATTGTGTTTACAGGGGTCTAAAATCTAACAAGTAATATCAGAGTGGGTTAGCTTTTGATTAGGTAGTCTTACCTAGAGTTGATCCTTGACCCCTGCTATCATGGATCGTGGTCACTCAATGGTGATCCCTCCCCACTTTGATGGAAATAACTATACCTATTAGAAGGTGAGGATAAAAGCCTTCCTGAAATCTTTAGATGAGAGAGTTTGGATGTCTGTAGAAGTTGGCTGGGAAAGACCTACCACTCCTATAACTTAATGGACTAATGCCCAAAAGAAAGCAGCAAGCTTTAATAGCATGGCTATGAATGCAATATTCAATTTTGTTTCAATAAAAGAATTTAAGAGGTCCCAACCATCACTAGACCAAAACTAATGTTAACCTATAGGATAAACAAAACCGGTTAAAATGGAAGAGTAGATTAGATAACCTCAAATTGGGTTCTATCAGCAATGGACCCACTAGTAATTCCAGCGGCCGCTATTGCAAAGACCATTGGTAAAGAAAAAAGCTAATCATCAGTGAGCTTAGGATAGTCTGTTAGACCAAAGAAGTTATGGCCAATTAAAGGGATTGAGAAATCTTATAATATAAGGTGAAAAGATGGCTTTCTTATAATCTTATATTCTCATTTTCATTTTCTATTATTTTCTTTTTGAAAGAAATGGCTTCATTCAATTAACCCATAATGTTTGCATCATGATACAAAGCTTCCCTAGCGAATGGAGGTAAATCTTCCATCCAATACATATCATCAATAATATTTTTAGTATATTGAGCTAACACATGAGCCACTTTGTTTCCTCCCCTTCTTGTAAACTCAACATTCACCCAATGCAGCCCTTTAAGCATCTGCTGGATATCACCTACCACATTACCCATTGACGATTCATCGCCATTCGTAGAGGATATAGCTTGTATGACTGTACTATTATCACCTTCAACAATGAATTCAGAGAAACCAACATCCGTGGCAAATTCAATTGCCTTTCTACAAGCAAGGAGTTCCGCTTCTTCATTGCAAAAGACCGAAGGTCCCTTGGCTGACATTGCAACCATCAATTCCCCTTTATCGTTTCTGATCACTGCTCCAAACCTGGTCCTATCCAAGCCAGAAAACACAGCAGGATCGAAATTTAATTTATACACTGAAGATGGAGAAGGCTTCCATGAATCCCGACTTGGCTGTTGCACCTGATCCGTAACAAACTAATTCTGAGCAACTCAATAGTCCTCTGAATATTCCAACGCTCTTTTGTTTAGCCAACCTGGGTCATAAAATTTCCCACCGTGAATCACTCTATTCCACTGGGTCCAGATTTGCCACGCTTGAACCACCATCAATTCCAAATCTTCCCACGCCAACCGCTCCATTAAATACTCCATCAGTTGGAACATATCAAGCAGCCCATGTTTTCCTTTTTGCAGCGATTTCACACTACCTACCCACACATCTTGAGCAGCAGCATAATCCCAAAGCACATGCACGACCGTCTCTAGAAACTTGGTACAAATTGGACAGACAACATCCACGATAATCCTCCTATTAACAAGATTCATCTTCGTTAGTAGAATATCATTGCAAGGTCTCCAGGCAAACACCTTTAACTTTGTTCGGGATTTTAAGTCTCTCTTATTTTCTATCATGAAAGAATGGAATCTACCGTCTAAACTCTACACCAAGATAAATTAGGTCATGGAAATAAGAAAAATCTTTTTCTTCAATAATCTTTAATTTGTTAACACTACTGCGTGCACGTTTTTTTTGGTTTTTTTAATATTGTATAATATAGTAATTAAGTCTTGGACTAATAAGCTGGAAAGGAGCCTATTACACTACAAACGAATTGACATTTTTCAACATATTTTTATCTACATCACTCACAAATGACAAATGTTCATAAAAGCCTTAATTTAATACAAAAAAGAAGAAGAAAAGTTTCGGTTAAAAGTATGATCAACGTGGAGGAAATAAATAAAACTATTTAGCAAAAAAGAGAAAATAAATAAAACTTTCTATCAATTGTTGTAAACGTTGAAAATCAGGAACAATTAGATAATACAAAAACTACAAATCCCATTATCCAAAAGATACGTTACATTCTCTCGCTCTCGGCAAATTCAGAAACCACGCGGTAATCTCAGCTCCTCACAGGTTCTCTCTCTCTCTCTCTGCCTTAATTAGTTGCTGAGAAAACCTTTCTACTTCTCTATTATTTTCTCGGCAACCAAACAGAGTTCTTGACTTCCGTTGTTTTTGTTTTTCTTCAGATTCACCAAGCTGGTACTATCTTCTATATATATTCACACTTTTCCCTATCCGAACCCTCTGATTAGGTATCTTCTATATGTTCATTGATGAATCCAATTTCTCATTCTCCTTAAAAACCTAACTTTCAATCTTTGTATTTCTTTGTTTTTCAATTCTTAATGTCGGTTGTTTCTTTTTCTTGGATCTTTAATTACTGACTTATAGATTGAATATTTTATACACTGAATTTAAATTTGTTATTAGGAACAAGAAGGTCAATTAATGATAGCTTTAGTTTTGGATTCATATTGGTTTTGTGTATTGTCATTGTGTGCTTTCAATGTATTACTTTAGTTTTCAACTCATATTGTACTACAAATAGTTTTGGATATTCAGTATCTCTTAGAGAATATTATATGAAAGAAGAAATTGAGCAAGTTAAGTTTGAATGTAAAAGGGACTGAGATGTGTATCATATCCCATAAGAATTTTTACAAAATTTTGTCAACATGTAAAAACCATATTATGGATGCATGAATCTACTTAATATAAATTAAATAGTCATTACCTATTTTACTTTTAATTTTTAAATTTAAGGCATTTATTCTGCAGAAAACTGTTTTGTCAATTAGGTATTTATTTTGTCCAACATTAACATGCGTCTAAAATGGTTTTTGATTATTGAAATACTTTAAAACTTTAATTTTTCCTATGTTGACATGTATTTTGTTAAAAGGGACTGGTTTGAGCAAATATCGGGAGTGGGTGATTGAGGCTGAGCATGTGATACTGAGTACTCTCTAAATTTTGAGCTCATTGTGCTGCATCATATGCTCGTCTTACATCCATTCTTAACAAATTTGGTCTTTTAAAAGCTGTTTTGGTCAATCTGGCTTTAAACTGCTTTTTGTGCTTTGTTTTGATGGTAAATTTTGTCTCTGCAAAGACAAGTTTTTCAATCATGTCTTTGTCCTTTCCCTTTGATACTACTGTGTGTCTTTACCTTTCTGCTATTCTACTGCCCTTAAATTATAAATTTATTTATAATTTCTTTTAGAGTGAAATTGCAATTTCGTTTATTTTCAAACTTAGGTGAGTATTTTTCATACAAATCTTTGAAGAGTCTATGATAGCTGAACTGTGGAATTAATCAGAATCTTCATACAAGATGGAGTGAAAGGATTGAGCCTCAATTTCCCTGCTCTTGCAGTGTCCAAAGCTCCCCCACAAAGGTTAAAGGTGCAAAGGTTGAATAATGATAGATTAGATATACATTTTTGTTCTGTTTACAGATTTGATGTTGTGGTATTTCTTTAGTTTTGTTGGTAGTAGTACACACTGCTTGTTAGTTTTGGGCACAGATTTAAATACCAATTGTAGTTGGGAAAATGGATTGCTTCTGAATTTGTAAACTTTTGCAAAATAAACATGTTTTTGATAATGATAGATAGTTGACAAGGAATTTGAGTTCTGCTTACCGTATTTTGCTCAATGTCAACAACTTACTTTCAAAGATTTGAGACAAATTTTCTAAAAGTTTCTTTTCAAGTGCTAAACTTAAATGGGAAGACTATAAATTTGGGTCATATTAAAGCATATCAACAAAAGTATCAAACCTATCTCAGTAAAATGTGAAAGAAGACAAAATTTTGTTAATATTCTATTACACTTTGTTTGTTTCGATTGGAAAACATTGTATAAAAATAGCGTTTTGTGCTTTGTGTGGCACTGAGGAAAAAAAGAAATGGTGATTTTTCTTTTGCTCAAGAGACACAAGAAAGGTAAATTGTGGGTTTTTTCTAGGACGATCATTTGGGTGCTACAACCATAGAGAGTTGAAGTATTTAGAGTGGAAGATCTTTGCTCCCGGTTTTTGTGGTGATGTTGTATTTGTTCCTAGAGATATTATTGTATTTTTCCAATTTATTGTGAACTCAAGTTTTGGGTATAACTTGAGTGTTATAATCTCTATTTTATTATAGTGGACTGATTGGATTTGCCCCGTGGTTTTTCCCTCTGCACTGAAGGGTTTTTCATGTAATTTCTTGGTGTTCTTGTTGGTTGATTTTTTTATCGCTTCTGTAGATTTTTATTTTCTTTGTTGCTTGGGTTATATTTAATTTAATTCACATATAGATGGGGATTTATCCCAACAAATTGATGCCTCATTAGATTGTCGTAGAGTATTATTGGTCAATTATAATCTTCTCTATCATTTTCTAGTCGGCCATATCTCTATCTTTTAATAACGTGGCCACATAGGAAATTTGAGAACCCAATGTCACATGGACCTAGCAGATGTGTAGGAATTATAAAATTCATGACCAAATGGTTAGACTCAGCTCCCAAATTCGGGTCGAATATGCATTTTGATATCACAAGTCTTGTACACCGCATGAAATCCGAGCATTCCCAGTTGGGCCAACCTAAACCCATGGGAATGATGCAAGAAACTCTGCAAGCCACACTAGGAACCAAGAGGATACCAATTTGTACACCCAAGCAATCCCAATACAACGAGGGAACGCCGTGATCGATTCCTAGTGACCCTTTCAAACCCATCTTTATTCACTGAAGCTCAATTGGTGCTAACCCACTTTATTTACATCTACCATTAAGAGATATACACGAGGCATTAATTAAAAAAAAAAAAACTTGGGAAGTCTATTATTATTAAATTTTTTTTGAGGGAACTTTCGGACACCTACCTTTTGGAACCATTGGATTAGTCATTTATAAGGGTTGGGAGAGAGGGGGGGATTTTTAAAAAAATGACAAAGTTTGGTTAGAACTTTACATAATATCTTTTTATTGGATGCGAATTTGATTAGCTCACCATTAGATTATATTTTCTTTTTTATATCATCCATGCTTGCAAAATTTCTAAAAGATCAAAACTCAATAGGTTTTTCATCAATCAAATATTTAAAATTGATGACATACTTATTGACGAGGAATTTGTGTTCTACTTACCAATTTTTGCTCAATGTCAACAACTTACTTTAAAAGATTTGAGAGAAATTTTCTAAAAGTTTCTTTTCAAGTGCTGAACTTAAATGGGAACTGTAAATTTGGGTCATTTTAAAGCATATCAACAAAAGTATCAAACCTATCTCAGTAAAATGTGAAAGAAGACAAAATTTTGTTAATATTCTACACACCTTGTTTGTTTTAATAGAAAATTGTGTAAAAATAGTTTTCCGTATTTTCTAATGGCCTATTTGGTAAGTATATTTAAATATAGTTTTTTGTTTTGCAAACCATAAAATGGTGGGTCTTACACTTGAATTTATTGTTTGGCTAATATTTTCTAAATACAAATTTTAAAACGGCTAGTTTTGAACAGGATTTTGAAAACGACAAAGAGTGTGTTTTCAATACACAAAAAAATGTTTTTAACGACATAGTTGTAAATAAATTAAGAATAGTGGACCCCACATATTTATTCAAACTCTTCTTTATCTCTTAAATTAAGAGTTTATCTTTATCACAAAACCTCTCTCAAAAAAAAAAAATTATCACAAAAAGAATTCACACATTTCAAATTTGAAACTTATCATTCAAAAAAAAATTATGAAATCTATTCCCTTATCATTATCCCCCCCCCCCCCCCCTTCCCCCACCCAAAAAAAGTGTAATCTACTGATTCTTCACATTACATTTTGTAAATATATTTTTTAAAAATCTCAAAAATAAAAATGGTTTCCCAAACAATTATTTTTTGTTTTTAGTATTTTGAAAATTTTTCTTAAAAATGAGAGCCAAACATGTATAATATAAAAATTATTATCTAAAAACTATTTTTAAATTCAATTTTTTGAAAATTGTTTTTATATTGTTTTGTAAAAAAAAAACAAAAATCTTTCTACCAATCAAGCCCTAATGTTTAGTAGCATTAGAAAAAAAAAAAAAAAGTAAAAGAAAAACTATATTTAGCCAACATTGTTTTGACTCATTTACAATTCTTACGTTTTCAATTATATTGGACAGCGTGTGTATGCACACAATGCAAACAATAAACGCTTTTTATTTTAATAAAAATAAACACTGTTCTTAAAAATATAGTGATTGAGTATTTTAGTTTTTAGAAAAATTATAATAGTGATAAAAAAAAAAAAAAAAAGACAAATAATAACCCGAATAATTAAACAAGTCCTCACAAAAACCGAGATTAATGCTTCATTAGATTGTCATAGAGTATTATTGGTCAATTATAAACAAGATTGGTACCTCATTAGGTTGTCGTCAAGCACAAGTGCACAACATAACTAACTGATTAAATTAAGCCATATCATTATCAAAGTTTATCATTAGAATCTTTCTCTATCATTTTCCAGTTGGCCATTTCTCTATTTTTTAATAACGTGGCCACATAGGAAATTTGAGAACCCAATGTCACATGGACCTAGCAGATGTGTAGGAATTATAATATTCATGACCATATGGTTAGACTCAGCTCTCAAATTCAGGTCGAATATGCACTTTGATATCACAAAAGTCTTTTACACCGCATGAAATTCGAGCTTTCCCAGTTGGGCCAACCCAAACCCATGGGAATGATGCAAGAAACTCTGCAAACCACACTAGGAACCGAGAGGATACCACTTCGAACACCCAAGCAATCCCGTTACAACAAGGGAACACGGTGATCCTAGTGATCCTTACAAACCCATCTTTATTTTGTGCCCAAATGCTTGACCTCACTGAAGCTCAATTGGTGCTAACCCATTATATTAGAGCATTCTTATCAAAAGGGGTAAATGCTATTTATGCTAATATTTAAGATACAAAATGCTATAATTACTAAAAGCCATACTCCATCAAATCTCTCAAATATTATTTTTTTTGCAATCCAGCTACAGTGGGCTGCTATGTCTAGCAGCCCACTGTAGCAACATTGTAAAAAAAAAAAAAAAAAAAAAGTTGTTTAATGGTAGTTATTGGTAGTTATTTGAAAACATAAAAAGAAAGAATAAAAAAAACATAAAGAAAGAATAAAAAAAGAGTATTTAAATGAAATGGTAAAATAATAGAAATTTTGAAATTTAGTGGATTGTAAAGTGGTATGTTAAAATTGATAAAATAAGATTTTAAAATGGTAAATGCTAAATATTTTAGCATTCTTGATAAGAATGCTCTTAACATCTACCAATAAGAGATATATGCGTAGTGTTAGTTAGCCAAGAACCAGTAAACTCAGGGATAAGGAGTCTAAGGCCTTGTTTAGATTTTGCCAAACTCAGTTAACAAAACTGAGTTTTGTTAACTCATCATCCAAAAACCGTGGGTCCCATATGATATAAGTATGCTTGGTTGATTTTTTCGGATGATAACTCTGTTAACAAAACTGGGTTTTTTGGCATTTGAGTTAACAAACTTGGAAACTCCTGTGGGATGTTTTCAAGTTTTGAGTTATGTTAACTTAGTGGTAATAGCGTAATTTTCGTCAAGTTTTGGGTCCCACAGCAGTGTTACGTTACATCAGGGCAGACGCAGCAGAGCTCCCAACAGCACTTTGTGTTTACTTTCCCAACTACCCAGCATTTCCATCCAGCACTTCACTACATCTTCATCACTTCCCCTTTTCCTTTTCCCAAACCCACAGCACAGCAACAACTGAAGCGCATCTCTCCGCCGATCAGCACCTTCAGCACAGCACCGTGAACCAATTTTGTTTCCGGTGAGATCCACAACCAATACCCACAAACTTTTCAATTCAAACAATCTCCAAAAAAAAAACAAAATTGATAGAATGAAAAAAAAAACGAAATCCAGATCGGAGCCTTCTCAGATATAAGAAGCAGAAGAATGAAGATTCAAACATTGAAGTCACTGACTCCGATCTCAGATCAAACCAAACCAAAAACCTAAAAAAAAAATGAAAAAAAAAAAAAGCAAAGCGGATCTTGGCACGGCACCGCAGTGGAATGAGGACGTCAGCCATGTCCAGCTCGGCACGGCAGGGAACACGAAGGATCGGCGCCGCTGGGTTAAGAAGGCAAAGTTGATGAAGCTAAAGCCGACTGGGTTGGCGCCGCTGGGTTGAGAAAACACCTCGATTTTTCTGATGAGAGAGTGCGAGTTCTTGCGCTGGAACTCTGGGTTGTTGTTGTTGTTGTTGTTGTTGCTGCTGCTGCTGTTATTGTTGTTGTTGTTGTTGTTGTTGTTGTTGTTGTTGGTTGAGGAAGATGAGGTGGGATTGGGGTTTGGGTGTTTAAGGAGGCCTGGGAAAGGTTTGATTAGCTGGGGAATGGGTTTGTGTTTTGGGAGAGTAACAGGGGTGAAGGGGAAATGATAAAAAGAGAAAATGGTGGGGAATGGGTTCCGCAGGTAGGCTTAACAGACATTCTGACCCATTTACGAGAATGGGTCCCACAACAAGTAGAAAAATTGAGTGATGCGAAGTTGAGTAAACTGTGCCAAACGGAGGGTTTTAGGAAGTTGGGGTATTTTAAGTAATGAATGATGAGTGATGATTAATAAGTGATGAGTGACAAAAATTGAGTGAGAAGTAACGAGTGATGAAAATAAAAAATCCAAACAGGGCCTAAATCAGTCATACGGCACGGTTTCCATAAATCAGTTATTAAATTGACTACAAAACAGTGCCGTATTTGTGAAACTCATAAGTTCTTTGTTTATGCTAAACGACATCGTGTCATTGTTGTCCTTTAATGAATGCGTAAACGACTGCGTTTTAGCCTCTTTTGATTTTTGTCTTCCTCAGTAACCTCCCCAAAGAGGACAAGGCAACGAGTGACCACGAGAAGAGAACAGCAAGAGCCAAATTAAATAAGACAACACTGAAAGAGTGCAATCATCCATTGCACAGTTGGAGGAGATATGACAACTCGTTTTTTCCTTTTTTTTTTTTTTTAAAATTATAGACATTGAATAGTAATAGTATTCAATTTTGTGATTCAAACTAATACCTTTGTTCTTCATTTTTTTTAATTTATATTAATAATTTTGCAATAGTATCTTACATAATTGCATTATCAATGTCGTCTCTTATTTATTAGTATTTCATGCATTTTATGCTAATTAGCTGGAATAGAAATCTTCCACTGTTGACTCTCCAAAAAAAAAACACTTCCGATGTTCCTTTGGCAATCATTTTTGGAAGAGCACTAGTATTAGGTGTGTCAAATGCCAAATTGGCACACCAAACACCAAAAAACCTCTCACATGAAGTATTTCAAATGTCAAATAATTTGGATTTGGAATGGTATGGTCACAAATGCTATAATAAAAAAATCATTTTTATTTTTTTCTCTCTCTTCTCTTCCTTTATTTCTTCTTTTTCTTTCTTCTTTCTTCTCTAGACCGGTTCCTCTCTTCTCTGTCACGCTCCCTTTCTTCGTTCTTCTTTCATGCTTTTTTTCTTTATTCTTTCCCTTTTTTTTTTTTTCTTCTTCTTCTCAAACCGCCTTAGTCTTCTCTCTCTCTCTCTCTCTCTCTCTCTCTCTCTCTCTCTCTCCTCCCTTCTTCTGTGGGTTAGTGGCTATGGGTTTGGTAATGAGTTTGTTGTGGGTAGTGGTGGAGCTAGAAAATATTTCCAGGGGGGCGAAGCTAAATATATATAAAAAAAAAAAAAATTATTTAGAAGCTATTCAAAACCCAAACAATTACACAATGTATGAAACTTGTGTTTAGGACTAATTCAAAAGGATTGGGGAGTTAAAGGCCTAAATTTTAAAATTTTTGGGGGCTAGTAACAATATTTTTCTATAATTTGTACTTTTTTATTATTTGAATTCTACATATATTGAAAATTGCAGAAAGCTAGCCCCCCCCCCCTAGCTTCACTTATGGTTGTGGGTATTTGGTTGAATTTGGCTGTGTTTGTTTAGAGTTATGTTTTGGGCTGTAGAGGATTTGGTGGTTGTGTGATGGCTGAGGTGCTAGCCGTTGTTTGATGGTGAACCGGTGGTTGTTGGTTCTTGGTTGGTGGCCACTGCCACTGTATTGTGTTGGTTGATTTTTGTGTTAATATATTATTTTAATTGTTGTATATATTATTTTAATGTATGAAATTGAAGAATAGAACATGTGATGGAGGGCATATTATAAAATGATGTACTAAAATAATAAAGTAGGCCTATAATGTGTTAAAATGGCATACTTTTGCAATAGCTAATGCTGATGCTCTAAGGCCCCACTATAAAAATTCCCTACTCTTTTGTAAAAAAAATGTCTCACCTCATTACAAAAAATGGCAAATTTTATGATAAGTATTTTTTAAATGGTTGTGCATATGATAAGTATTTTTTAAATGGTTGTGCATTATTATTATTATTATTATTATTATTATTATTATTATTATTATTATTATTATTATTATTATTATTATTATTTGTTGAGGAAAGTGCATTATTTTTTCTCATTAGTGATGTTGGGGATACTAAAACTTTTATTACATAAGAACTAATGGATCAAGAATCACAAAAAAAAAAAATTAATTTAAGTTAATTAATCAGGTTGTTGAAGTTTACTAATCACATTTATTGCCACATTAATTTGTAAATATCTTATAATAAAATCTGTATTAGCTTTAGGATTTTTTTTTTTTTCACATCCCTAACAAGTAACAAAGCCTCCAAAATACTAGAACAAGAAACCTACCAAATGAAAACCTAAACTGTTTGAGAAAAAAATGTTGTAAAAGTGTTAGATCATCAATGATAATTAATTTACCCTACTACTAGCTTGAGGCTTTAATCATCGTCAAAACCAAATCGCAACCTTTAAGCTCCTTCACAAACCTATCACTCATGCCTACCAACATTGTTGACTCAAATGGTGATCGTCCACGGTGTTGTTGCTCATGATAGAGGGAGATTGAGCTTGAATTGGTGTGGAGAGAGAGAGAGAGAGAGAGAGAGAGAGAGAGAGAGAGAGAGAGAGAGAGAGAGAGAGAGAGAGAGAGAGATTTAAAATATATATATGTTTAGTTCAAATTACACATGGTAAAACTCTAAGTAATGTTACAACACCTTATAACTTTTTATTAGATTAATATTTTAAAAATTCAACCGTTGAATTATATATTCTCTATATTCTTAACATGCATACCAAGTTTCTTATCGATCTAATACTATTCTCTATTTGATTTAGAAACTCATTTTCTATGTGTAATTTTAAATACAAAAACTTATAATTTTTACATTTGATTGATAACGTAGTTATTAATCTCAGATTATCTTGAAATTTTTCAAACATGTAGTGTGGAAGAAGAAAATTTAATCTAAGGGTAGAATTGTTAATATAATCATTGGTGTGTGTGTGTGTGTCTATATATATATATATATTGTAGTGGAGCAAATACTGAACGAATATTTGGACTTATCATAATAAGGTAAGTACTAGTCCCAATTTAAGTATCGGCCCAAACGATGGAGATAAATCCAGTATTGGCTAGCCCAGTTTTTATAACGAACGCAAAACCTCGGATATTTGGTTAGGCCCAATACCTTGTAGTGGAGCGAATATTGAGCGAATATTTGGACTTATTATAATAAGATAAGTACTAGTCCCAATTTAAGTATTAGCCTAAACGATGGAGATAAATCCAGTATTGGCTAGCCCAGTTTTTATAACGAACGCAAAACCTTGGATATTTGGTTAGGCCCAATACCCTTCTAGGTCGCATGCCAAGGTCATGTCCAAGGCGTGTCCGAGCTACTGAGGAAAATCCCAAAGAAGCTAAACTGCTCCGAGGTAGCTTTCTAAAAGTTCTTGATGATTCCATAATAGCCCCCGCATTAATAGGTCACCTGCATAACCCCACCACATTTAATGCAAAATGATAAGCCTAAACAATAAGAAAACCCCTAGAAGTCTCTATTGATGATGAAAAATCAAGAAAGAAGAGTCCAATAAGACCGGAAGTTATCCAGGTGGATACCTAAATTGTAAGGAAGACCTCAGAAGTCTCTATTCATGATGAAAATCAAGAAAGAAGACCCCGATAAGGCTAGAAGTTATCCAAGTGGATAAAGACAAAACACAAAGAAGAAGGGGATGACTTATATAAAAGAAAGAGAAGAGGAATAACACAAAATATAAGAAGAGAGAAAATAGTAAGAAAAACACACAAGAGAGATCCATGTAACATATCATACTTGAATTAATAAAGAGTTTATGACAATTTATGTGTTCTTGTCCAAATTTCCCATTGTGGATCAATATCAACTCATAACACAAATTAATTGTACCATGTGTTTTGCTTAGCTTCTTTGATCATATAATTAGGGAACACGTTCCTCTCTCTATATATATACACTAGCCACAATACACTTGCTTTGACCGTGCGATGAGTTTTTTTTTTTTCCTTCTTCTTTTTGGTTAGTATCATAATTTTTTACTTATTTCAATTTGAAGTTTACATTTTTTCCACAAAACTGCACATTTCAAAAGTGTGAACTTCAAATTGAAATAAGTGAAAATTTAGGATACTAAATCAAAAAATAAAAAAGCCTTATGCATGCGCGATGTGCGTTCAATGAGGCTAGTATATTACATCTTTATTATTAAAAAAAAAAAAAAAAAAACTTAATATCATTTGTAAGGTCACAATTCGCACCTGAACCCAATGGTATGAAGGGAATAAGCCCAAAAAGCCCAATACAACAAAATTTGTAGAGAATAGTTCAAAGAACTAGGCTTTAGTGTGTGGATAACAGTTAAAATGGGTTTTCATGACAATCAAATAGAAATGAACCAGGTTTGTACAAGAGAATTTGTCCTCGGCACAATCCGAGGAGCTCTGTTCTAGTAAATTTTGGATGAGAATGGTTACGGGAGTTGTTGAGATTGCTACAGTGCTTTCTCTGTTTCTTCCCCCCTTTTCTCTGGGGTCTCTACCCTTTTTTATACTACATCTCTTCCTTCATCTTTACCTTACATGTGGACAGTTGATGGTTTTATGCTAATACTTGTCCCATCAGCCCCCTCTAGAAGTCTTTTGGGGTGGTTGTAAGGCTGCAAAAATATTGTTCAGAAGTCACTTCCTCATTAATGCGGTCAGAGAGTGAGCTACAGGGCATTTAATGAGGTGGTAGCAGCTTTTCCTTAGATATTTTTGGGGTTCCCATCTTTCTTGTACGTTTATGGTGCACATCCCTACTACTAGAGCTCCTTGGAAGGTTACTTTGATCATTAGGATCTATACCCGATCTGCGTTTGGCTTATCCAAGAAGATATTCCTCCTAGGACCCGGACTACTCACGCTCTCGGCCAAAGCCTAAAACCCAATTGTATGATTTGGGCCCATGACCCCAAAATAGCCCCTCAAAACTCCAGTTTTTTCCTCTAATCCGAGGAGAAAAGTGGGGTTTTGAATTCTTAAGAGTTAATTCGACTTGATCCTTTGATTTACACCCGTGGGAGTGCCGTTTTACGTGCCCCATATTTGTACTGTAATTTCTTTTTTTTCAAAACTACCAATCTGAGGAGTTGGTTATAATCTTGGGTCTATCTTAACACTTAGTGAGAAACAAATAGATGTCATGGAACATTACTTTCCCTAAAGTATGTGGTCCGATGAGCCATGCATAACTAAAATTCTATTTGAATATTTTGAGAAAGATGTCATGTGCGTTAATTTCTCCAAAGAATGTGGTCTGAGGACTCAGGCATAGCTAAGGTTCTGTTTAACACATAGCAGGAGGTTTGAGGGACCCGACATAGCTAAGGTTCTATTTAGCAGGAGTTCCGAGGGACCCAACGTAGCTGAGACTTTGTTTAACACTTAGTAGGAGGTTTGAAGGACCTGACGTAGCTAAGGCTCTTCTTAGCAGGAGTTCTGAGGGACCCGACATAGCTAAGACTTTGTCTAACACTTAGTAGGAGGTCTGAGGGACTCGACGTAGCTAAGGTTCTGCTTAGCAGGAGGTCTGAGGGACCCGACGTAGCTAAGGTTCTGCTTAGCAAGAGGTCCGAGGGACCTGACATAGCTAAAGCTCTATCTAACACTTAGCAGGAGGTCTGAGGACTCGACGTAGCTAAGGTTCTGCTTAGCAGGAGGTCCGAGGGACTCGACATAGTTAAGGCTCTGTTTAACACTTAGCAGGAGGTCTGAGGGACCTGAAGTAGCTAAGGCTCTTCTTAGCAAGAGGTTTGAGGGACCTGACATAGCTAAGGCTCTGTCTAACATAACACTTAGTAGGAGGTTTGAGGGACCCAACGTAGCTAAGGCTCTTCTTAGCAGGAGGTCCGAGTGACTCGACATAGCTAAGGCTCTGTCTAACACTTAGCAAGAGGTCTGAGGGACCCAACGTAGCTAAGGTTCTGCTTAGCAAGAGGTCCGAGGGACCCGACATAGCTAAGACTCTGTTTAACACTTAGGAGGAGCTCAACATAGCTAAGGCTCTTCTTAGTAGGAAGTCCGAGAGACCCAACATAGCTAAGGCTCTGTCTAACATTTAACAAGAGGTTTGAGGGACCTGACGTAACTAAGGTTCTACTTAGCAGGAGGTCCAAGGGACCCGACATAGCTAAGGCTCTATTTAACACTTAGTAGGAGGTTTGAAGCACCTGACGTAGCAAAGGCTCTTCTTAGCAGGAGGTCCGAGGGACCCGATATAGCTAAGGCTCTGTTTAACATTTAGTAGGAGCCCGACGTAGCTAAGGCTCTTCTTAGCAGAAGGTCCGAGGGATCCGACATAGTTAAGGCTCTTCTTAGCAAAAGGTCCGAGGGACCCGTC
Organism: Castanopsis chinensis; assembly: GCA_032878915.1. Taxonomy (NCBI): domain Eukaryota; kingdom Viridiplantae; phylum Streptophyta; class Magnoliopsida; order Fagales; family Fagaceae; genus Castanopsis; species Castanopsis chinensis. The sequence goes on from JAVQMG010000133.1 coordinate 45,624,325, forward strand.
ATAGCTAAGGCTCTTCTTAGCACTTAGAACAAAGATTAGAAGATATCACTATATACCTTCCAGAACTAACCTCGCCACGGAGCCCTTTTGATTTGCTGCACCATCAACATATACTTGCAGGGAGATTGTGCCAACAGATTTTTCATCTAGGCTTTGTGTTGCTGCCACTTCCTCTCATGGAGGTTCAGCGAATTCGGCCACCAGATTCGCAAGGACTTGATCTTTGACAGAGGTACGAGGCATGTACTTGATGTCAAAGCCCCCAAAATTGTGCCCCATGTAGCAATCCTCCCTATGTAATCAGCACTTCGAAGTATATACCTCGGCCTCATGTAGTGACTTGCTCACATATTAAACTGGCCACCATAATGGCTTTACCCACAGACTCTTGCTGATAGGGACCTGATCCTACCATATGTAACCATTGCACTCACTATCACACGAGCTCTTCCCGTAGACGGTGCTAATTGTAAGGTCACAATTCGCACGCGAACCCAACGGTATGAAGGGGATAGGCCCAAAAAGCCCAATACAATGAAATTTGTAAAGAGTGGGTCAAAGAACTAAGCTTTAGTGCGTGGATAACAGTTAAAATGGGTTTTCATGATAATAAAATAGAAATGAACCAGGTTTCTACAAGAGAATTTGTCCTTGGCACAATCTAAGAAGCTCTGTTCTAGTAAATATTGGATGAGAATAGTTACGGGAGTTGTTGAGATTCTACAGTGCTTTCTCTGTTTCTTCCTCCTTTCTCTAGGGTCTCTACCCTTTTTTATACTACATCTCTTGCTTCATCTTTACCCTACACGTGGACAGTTGATGGTTTTATGCTGATACTTGTCCCATCAGCCCCCTCTAGAAGTCTTTTGGGGTGGTTGTAAGGCTGCAACAATACTGTTCAGAAGTCACTTCCTCATTAATGCGGTCAGAGAGTGAGCTACAGAGCATTTAATACGGTGGTAGCAGCTTTCCCCTAAATATTTTTGGGGTTCCCATCTTTCTTGTATGTTTATGGCGCACGTCCCTACTACTAGAGCTCCTTGGAAGGTTACTTTGATTATTAGGATCTATACCCAATCTGCATTTGGCTTATCCGAGGAGATATTCCTCTTTGGACTCAGACTACTCACGCTTTTGGCCAAAGCCTCACGCTCTCGGCCAAAGCCCAAAACCCAATTGTATGATTTGGGCCCATAATCTCACATCATTATTTCCCATTCATTCCAATTTGAGGTCTAAGCATTTGTCCAAATTTTTTTTGTTGATTTAATAGTAACAATTTGGGTAACTAACTTAATTTATATCTTTCTTAATATTTAAAAAGTAGTATATTAATCTCTATCTTTTTGTTTTTTGTTTTTTTTAATATTTAAAAAAAAAATTGTGAACTTGTATATAAAGATAGAATTATACAAAGAAAGAACAACCGATACAATATAGAAACATAAATTTTTTTTATTTTAAAATGAAAAAGGTTTTTTATATTCTAAAAATGTTTGTGAATTTGTGTGATACATTTTGATTTCAAATCCTAATCTCTATCTGTGTAGTTGAAAAAAAAATCAATTTCTCTACATGCAACAAATAGATTGACACCCATTGCTAAACTCTAGGTGCAACAAAAACATAAACATATGCCTTGATTTCATAGCAAAATAAAATAATTGATCAAATTTTCAAACTCCAAAAGGGGTAAACTAAATCAAATTAATGCTCAGAGTAGTACTAATTTAAATTGAAAGTTTTGAAAATGAGGAATTAAAGTATAGAGAAATAAAAGACAGAAAACGAGTGGGAGCAATCAAATTTGAGAAAGGAAATTGTGTCCTCCTCAGTTTGAAATGAACCAGAATGCAAAAGCTACAGCTACTCCAAAAACAAGCGTTTACCTCAGAGATTTCAAAAATTCTGAAGGCATAACAAAATTCTAGAAACAATCTGCTATTTATTACACAATAGAATATTAGTCTTCTTGGCCTCACAACAATATCACATCCCAATTTCTTGACTCTGCTATTCCTATTCTCTCAAAAATTCCATCCAGAAAAACCTATTATTTTTAATCGATCATTCACTTTCCTTTGCCTAATTTCATCACACTTCTTTCTCCTCTTCCTTTTAGATCTTCTCAACAGTCTATATTTCCCGTTAGAATGGAAATTAATGAATTAGATGTTAATGACGAGTTAAAATATAGTTTTAAATATATTTATTGAATCAATCATGTTTAATGATAGATTGATAGTGAGTGTTCATATGAATTATTACAAATAGAAAATGATAGCACACCAGTAAAAGATTCAATCGATAGTGCAAGTAATGTTGAATTATGCTTTTGTGAAAATAAAGAAATACGTACATATAAAAAAGTGCTAGGAATGTTATAACAAAAGAAGAAAATATAATAATAAACATTTGTTATATTGCAATAAATTCTAAATTATAAAAATCAAATCATTGGTTTAGTGAATATATATTAAAGTTGTTTGTTTAACTCAGCTTTGGATCTTTGAGAGACATGTTAATCTTTTTAGATTTGATGGTATTTGTTTGTTTATTACAAGTTTTAGCTGCGAAAATTAAAAAATCAAGAAAAAAAAAACTCTTAAATATGGAATTTCACCATTATTAGCATAATATAGTTCAACATCTAGACTTCAGAAAATTGGTAACTATTTTTGAATTATTCCAATGAGTCAATGACTAATGAGGACTACAATTTCAATAGCCTTGCTACCAATTTGGTTAAAAAGTTATAAAGTAATTGTAGCTATACTTATTCTTCTTATTTTTATATTAACTATGGAATGAGTATTTTTAATCATGAATATTATAAAAACTAAATTTCACAATAAAATGAAATAAGTATATTCTAAACCTATTAAATTTTGTACATCAAAACGGAAATAGTTGCAAAATTTAGTATAAAACTAATTGTAAGAGCTCAAAAATGGCTCCAGACCCACTTAGAATAGTGGTACTAGGTATTTCTGGCCCAACACAGTTAATTTATAAGAGAGTAGGCTTGTTAAGTCAACTGCAATGCACTGTATGATCCCAATATGAAATCAATAAAATCATGATCCCTAATAGGATGAAAAGAAACACAAAATGGATATAAATTCTTCCTCGAGCTTGTTCGAGGATGCAATGTTCATATATTATTTGCTCAAATCTTTCTACAAGTTGATACTCTCTCCCTTTTGTTCAAGTTCTCTTGTTCCAACCCCTTTCCTAGAGGGGTTCGCTTCCTTTATATAGTCTCCCCTAATGCATCTAAGCCTTCCACTTGTACGTCTCAAGGTAGAAATTGGGATGCTTGTCTCATCAGGACTCTTTTGGAGGTGGTAGAGTATTGTAAGTTGTGAAATTACTGTTCAGTTGTCTTTTCTTCATAAACAAGACCAGTTCAATTGGTACAGTATATTGAATGTAGAAGCAAGGACTACCTTTCTCATGTATTCTCTCTTCTTTACTTGCACATCTTTTGAAGTCTTCCATGGTGCTCTACTTTTTGGTGCAGAATGGGGCTATCATGGGGGCTGGACCCACAATAGCTCTCTCAGCTCAGAGGATAGACTATAGATTCACAAGATCCAGAGGAATTTGATCCATTCATTTGACTGTAAATTCAATCAACCGTGGCCCCTGCTACTTTGGAAGAATGTGAAATATTCAAAAGTTGGTAACATGACCAAGCAACATTCAGCCAAAAAAAAAAAGCACCAGTCAACAGTAGCTGTTATGTTCCACCGACACTAGAAGACAAACACAGTCCCAAAGTAAAACGAGTGGGAGTGGTCCCTCCTGAGTTTGAAAATGAATCGCAATGCATAAAGCAACACAGCTGCATTCCACAAAAAAGTAGATCATATGCATGCAAAAGCTGCATTAATTATAAGATTCCTACAGTGTGAAAGTGAATCAGAATTGTGAGTGACTCTTCAAAAAGTGACTCAGAGTACAAACAGTATGCTCCCTCACACAATAGACTATCGGTTTTTTTTTTTTTTTTTTTTTTTTTAAATTATTGGCTCTGATTAGATTGTAAGTGAATCCGTTGATAAGCAACTTTTGTTTAATAAAAAGTTTGTTTATGTTTGATTGTAGTAAATCAAGTTTGAGCTCGAGTTTTAAATTTGTTTAATAAACCAACTAAGTCAAAGAAAAAAAAAATTATTCTTAAACAAGTTTGTGAACTATAAGACTTGATACACAACAAGTTGAGCATAGACTCAAATTTGATATATATTTACTAGATAAACTCATTGCACCTATCTTAATTATGACATGTTCAACGCATCTTAAGTCTTAACGTGACATTTTCAAATAGGGGCTCATTTAGTAAAAAATTTCTAGTTGCTGAACTGTTAAAAATAATAATTATAAGTTAACTTTAAGCATATTGTAAAATTGTAAAATTGAGTATGGGTTTATATATTTTTGTACTCGGACTGTTTGTGAATGTCAAGTTTGTTCCAGAAGTCCTAGATAGTGAGAAATAGAGTTCTGTTATAAGGAAAAACAAAACACATATCCTTTCCACAGCGACAAAAAGTCTAATAGTATATAGTATCAGTGAAATAATAAAAAACAATTTGGGTGTCATTAGGCTTTTTCTAATAACAAATTAATAATGTTAACGCATGACTCACATGACTTACACATTTATGCTGTTTACAAAAGGACCCAGACTCACTACCATTTTGATAAGGCCGGACCCATTAGGCCACTACGTACCATGTTTTACTTTTATTCAAAGTTATGATATTTCGATGCTATCTCTATCTCTTTTATTTATTTTTAATTTTTTATAATTTTATCACAAGTTTTATCAGATATCATTTTGAGAAGATTGCTTTTCTTGGTTTTATCGAAGACTACGAAAAACAATAACTCTAATAACAATACCTCTAGCACACTCTCTCTCATTATTGTTGGTGGATGAGAGAGTAAAAAATGGTAGATACATATAAAAGTGAAATGACAAAATTTAAGTATAGTACATTAAATGTTGTTTCTCAAATTTCCCTCTTAAGATTTATCAGACTATTTAATTAAAAAATATACTTCTATTCTATGAGAAAAAATCCACATCGTAGAATCTTAAAAAAAAAAACCGGAAGAATAGCACCTAAGTATTATACTTAAGTCTTGCTCAAAGTGAAAAATAGTTATAATTCATCACATAAGATAATTGTGAGAAATGATGCTGTAAAAGTAGAACTCCTAAATTAACTCCAACAACACGCGAGAAAGATCAATTTTTTATTTTAAAAAAATGTTATACAATTTTTCATAACCAACATGCTTTGAGTAAGAGTCATTTTACTACCACAAATATTTGTTGCCACAACTTTGATGTGGCAAATTACAACTGGGCTACATATCATTTTACATAAACCCACAATATTTTTTTTGTTACTCACAATCAGTTATGTTAAAGTTGTGAAAAAAAAAGTTTGTGATCCTAAATTTTTCTCTTTGAGTTAACATGTTTGGGTGCAGCTAACTAATATTTTGAGTCACTCATTCATCATTCAATACTGAACCTTTGTCTACCAACTTTTTAGTATATGAGGATCCTCTTGTTTCCAAGTGAAATGGAGAGTGTCCATATTTAACTATAATTAAATTAAACTAGGTAAATGGTTGTGAATAAGGGGTATTTACTATTTTGAGTTAGAGAGAGTCTATAGAAACAAAAAAAGATGACAAGACGTTTAACATATGTTGATGTGACAGATTATTAGTGGTGTGTAAAAAAGTGATGATATCTGATGTGGTATAAACAAATGCAACTTTGAATTTGTCCATGAAGATCGTCCAGGACGAACAAGGTGCTCAAGATGAGGTAAGCTGTCACGACATGCTCAAGACGAGGTAGGCTGTCTAGACGTGCTCAAGACGAGGTAAGCTGTCTTGATGTGCTCAAGACGAGGTAAGCTGTCTTGATGTGCTCAAGACGAGGTAAGCTGTCTTGATGTGCTTAAGACGAGGTAAGCTGCCTTGGCGTAATCAGGACAAGGAATTACGGACGAGACGTGAGCACTTAGAAAATTTACAAGATAAAATGTCTCCGTATAGTATGAGTAACCTCCAGGTGACCGTTGCGCGCAAAAAGGGTAACTCCTAAATAGTTGGAAGTTACATTCAAATACAAACCTCCTCAATTCTAGGGGAGGTTACAAATCCAATAACCGCTCTTAGGACACTATATAAACACTGGTTCAGATCAGGAAAAGGTACGTGAAATCATTTCCTAAAAAATTGGAACTTGAAAATATACGAGAAACTAACTTTGTCATCGGAGGGTGATTGGCCGGCAACCCCGGTCACCTTTGATTGTTTCTTTTTCTTTTTCAGGCTACCGAGGCAATCATTAACCCTCCCAAATCCGAAGCATCTAGTCTACTGATTTTCTTTGTATCATCAGTTGGCGCCGTCTGTGGGAAGAAAAAACTTAGAAAATAATCTTCGTTTTCTTTTCGTTACTTCGATCATTCTTTGTTCCTAGACAAAAGGCTGAATGGTTCGGACAAGATCAAGGGCTACCAGCCTAGGCCACCAGGAGAGTAGGGATGCTTCTAGTAATCCCTACCGTGATCGCCAGTCAGCGCCTGCCGCGCAGCCGTCGTCCCTTCAACAAGTGCAGTCCATGGCTGCTGCTATGGCGGAACTGACCCGCCAAAATCAGGAGTTGAACCGGGAGATCAACATAAGGAGGCAACACCGTGAAGGACACGCAGAAGGACGACCCCATGGTCAGGAAGTAGAGGAGAAAATATTGAGTCTGAGGATCAGACAAGGGGTACTACTTCGAGAAGGGTGCCACATTTGGAGAGAGAAATGGACTAGATGAGAAAAGCCATGGAAGAAATGAAGGAGAATATGAGGCGGGCAAACTCCGTGGAAAATTTGGTTCACCGAACGGACTCCTCATTCACGGCTTCCATCAACAGCCATCCTTTACCCCCTAAGTTCAAAATGCCTTCCCTGGATTCGTACGATGGAAATCGCAATCCGTGTGACCACATTGCTACCTCTAAGACAACCATGCACCTCCAAGGAGTTCTAGACGAGATTATGTGCAGAGCATTTCCTACCACACTTAAGGGATCGGCGAGGGTGTGGTTCAGCAAGATACCTCCAAATTCGGTCGGGTCATTCAAGGAGTTGAGTAAGATGTTTGTTAATAACTTTATCGGAGGACAACGCCACAAGCGTTCCTCTTCCAGTTTGCTAACCATCGAATAAGGAGAGAATGAGAGTTTACGGTCTTTCATCACCCGATTCAACAGGGAGGCCTTGACGGTGGACGAAATGGATGATAAGTTGCTGTTGGCTGCTTTCCATAATGGGGTCAATTCAGACTTGTTCATTCATAAATTGTACGAGCAAGAACCTCAGACCATGGCTGAACTCGTCCATTCAGCCTAGAATTTCATGAACGTCGAGGACGCAATAATAGCCAAGAAGAGGAAAAGGACAGAACGCTTGGAAGCTGGTCACCAACGACATTTACATCAAGCCCCTCGTCCTAAGAAGGCCCAGGTAGGAGAAAAAAGGGATAGGGATGGTAGGAAGGCGAGTTCATCTTCAAGAAGTCAACAGTACACTTCCCTGAATACCCCGCTAGAGCAGGTCCTTATGCAGATCAAGGATGATCCGTCCTTGAAGTGGCCGGAGAAAATGAAGGGAAACCCTAACAAGTGTAACAAGAACAAGTATTGTCGCTTTCACAAGGACCATGGGCACGACACGGACGAGTGTTTCGATTTAAAGCAGCAGGTAGAGAACCTCATCAGGCAGGGAAAGTTGAGGAATTTCCTTGGACGAGACCACAAGGATGAGAAGTTGAAAGCCAAGGTGGAAGAGTCCTCATGACCCCCACTAGGAGAAATAAGAGTTATTGTAGGAGGAACCTCAGCAGTGCAGTCATGTAAATTGAGGAAGACATACCTGAAGGTGGTACAAAACGTCCAGCTGTCAGGACGAGGGAAGCTGACGAGCAAGCAATCACGTTCACGGACGAGGATGCTGGAAGAATTCACCAACCCCATGACGATGCAATTGTCATTACCTTACTTATTGCCAACTATACGACTAGAAGGGTGTTGGTAGACAATGGCAGCTCGGCGGACATTCTGTATTACCCTGCTTTCCAACAAATGAGGCTAGGGCGAGATCAGCTTCGTCCAATGAGTTCGCCCTTGGTAGGATTTGGGGGAATGAAAGTACAACCTGTGGGCACCGTCACACTGCCCGTAGTGATTGGGGCATACCCACAGCAGATAGCCAGAGAGGTAAACTTCCTCGTAGTCGATTGTTCATCGTCATATAACGCTATTATTGGAAGGCCTACTTTGAATAGTTGGAAGGCGGTAACCTCTACCTACCATTTGTCCGTCAAGTTCCCAACTGAGCATGGCGTGGGTCAGGTGCAAGGAGATCAGTTGGCTGCCAGAGAATGTTACCTAGCCATGTTGGCGATGGACGAGCATTTATAGAGGTTGAGCATAGACGATGGAAGAACCACAGCGGAGCCTGTGGAGGTGTTAGAAGATGTCCCCTTAGACGATAGTAGAGCTGAGAAGTTTACTAGAATAGGGGCGAGCATGGAAGAAGAGGCGAAGAATGCGTTGGTCCAGTTTTTGAAGAGAAGCCTTGACGTCTTCGCATGGAGCCATGAAGACATGCCTGGCATTGATCCAAGTGTTATTACCCACCGCCTGAATGTATGTCCCTTCACCAAACCCGTGCGTCAAAAGAAAAGGGTATTCGCTCCTGAGCGAGACAACGCCATCAAAGAAGAAGTCTAAAAATTGATTACAGCGAAGTTCATCAGAGAAGTCTATTATCCGGATTGGTTGGCGAATGTAGTCATGGTGAAGAAAGCTAGTGGCAAGTGGCGAATGTGTGTAGACTTTACCGACTTAAATAAGGCCTGTCCCAAGGACAGTTATCCACTGCCGCGTATTGACCAGCTGGTGGACTCAACGGCAGGCCACAAGCTGCTGAGCTTCATGGACGCCTTTTCAGGCTACAATCAAATAAGGATGGACGAGGCAGACCAAGAGAAGACTTCATTTGTCACCAGCCAGGGGTTGTTTTGTTACAAGGTAATGCCTTTTGGTTTGAAGAACGCAGGGGCAACTTACCAGAGGTTGGTGAACCAAATGTTTCGCCCTCAAATTGGGAGAAATGTAGAGGTCTACGTTGATGATATGCTGGTAAAAATTTTGGATGAGGGAAAACATCTGGACGACCTTCAAGAGACCTTTGACACCCTACGACAGTATAACATGAAACTTAATCCAAGCAAGTGTGCCTTCGGGGTTTCATCAGGGAAGTTTTTGGGATTCATGGTTTTACATAGAGGCATTGAGGCAAATTCAGATAAGATCCAAGCAATACTCAACATGGAACCGCCAAAAAACATCAAAGAAGTCCAGTCCCTTATAGGACGAGTTGCCGCCCTCAACAGGTTTGTTTCGAAAGCTACTGACAAATGTTTACCGTTCTTTAAAATCCTCAGGAAGGCGTTTGAATGGACGGATGAGTGTCAAAGGGCCTTCCAAGATTTGAAGACTTACCTCACAAAGGCACAATTACTAAGTCCATCCGTACCTGGCGAAGAGCTGTATTTGTATTTGGCGGTATCCCCGCATGCCATAAGTTCCGCATTGGTCAGGGAAGAGGAACGAGTGCAGAAACCGGTATACTATACCAGCCGAGCACTCAGAGGAGCGGAGGGACGCTACCCAATGATGGAGAAGTTAGCCTTTGCCTTGGTTACGGCTTCAAGGAAGCTGAGACACTACTTTCAAGCTCATGTCATCATTGTCTTAACGGATCATCCCCTAAAGAAAGCAATGAACAAATTGGAAGCTGCAGGACGGCTAGTCCAATGGGCAATGGAACTCAGTGAATTTGATGTCAGGTACCAGCCAAGGAATGCAATCAAGGCGCAGGCGCTGGCGGACTTCATTGCGGAGTTCACTCCAAGCCAAGACGAGCTGGTCAATGACGAGGGAGCAAGAAGGTGGGTAATAGACGTGGATGGGTTGTCTACGATGTACGCAGGAGGAATTTCAGTCATACTTAAGTCCCCAGAGGGAGATAAGCTGGAGTATGCAGCCCGTCTACAGTACCAAACTACCAACAATGAAGCTGAATATGAAGCATTACTCAAAGGGCTGGAATTGGCTAAGTCTTTAGGAGCAAAGGCAGTAATAGTCAGAGGAGATTCTCAGCTAATCATCAACCAGGTGAATGGAATGTGTGTCGCCAAGGAAGATTGAATGAAGAGATACCTCAGCAAAGTGAGGAGACTAGTGCAAAAGTTTTCAGAAGTGAGTTTTGTTCAACTCCCGAGGGAAGAAAACATAGAAGCAGACGCGTTGGCGAGGGCAGCATCGGCAGGCGGAATTATGGACGAGTATAGCAAAGTCCAATACATGCCGAGCATAGACCTCCCGGAAATACAACAAATTGGAGGAGAAGAAAATTGGATGAGTCCAATTGTAATCTATCTGAAGGACGGGAAGCTTCCAGAAGATAAGAACGAAGCTAGGAAACTAAGGGTTAGGGCCACCAAGTACGTCCTTATAAATGAAGTGCTTTACAAGCGAGGCTTGTCTCAACCCTACCTAAGGTTCCTAGCTTCGGACGAAGCTAATTATGTTTTGAGGGAGGTTCATGAAGGAGCATGTGGGAATCACTCAGGGGCGAGAGCACTCGTCCATGAGATCATTCGTGCCGGCTACTATTGGCCCACGGTGCAGGCAGACGCTAAGACTTATGTCAAGGTGTGCGACCAATGTCAGCGTTACAGCAACGTCCCTAGGCAGCCGTCGGAGTACCAGACCTCGATAATGGCTCCCTAGCCCTTTGTGCAGTGGGGACTGGATATCCTAAGTCCTTTCCCCCCAGGAACCAGACAAATGAAGTTTTTGGTGGTAGGAATTGACTATTTTACTAAGTGGGTGAAGGCTGAACCCCTTGCAAAAATTACACAGCAAAATGTGAAGAATTTTGTTTGGAAGAACATTCTGTGTAGGTTCGGAGTACCAAGGGTATTGGTATCGGACAATGGACGACAGTTTGACAATGCGCCCTTCAGGGACTTTTGTGAGCATTTCGGAATCAGAAATCATTATTCCTCACCCTCCCACCCACAGGCAAATGGACAAGCAGAGATAGCAAACCAATCCTTGCTGCAAACCGATCCTTGCTGAAAATCATCAAAACTCGGCTTGAGGGGGCAAAGGGGATATGGCCAGACGAGTGACCAGGCGTTCTTTGGGCTTACAGAACCACTGTGAGAACCCCGACAGGAGAAACTCCCTTCAAGTTAGCCTATGGAAGTGAAGCGGTCATACCGGCAGAAGTTCATATGGCTAGCCATCGAGTAATGAAGTATCAGGAGAAGGAAAATGAAGAACTGCTTCGTCTTGACCTCGATCTTATTGATGAGGTAAGGATGGAGGCGGAGCAAAGGACATCAAGGTACAAGAATCTTATGGCCAGGCAGCATGATGCCATGGTGAAACCCAGGCGCTTCAGCGTAGGGGACCTCGTTCTCAAAAGAGTATCCTTGGCAACTAGGAACCCAGCTCATGGAAAATTGGGACCCAATTGGGAAGGACCATACAGGATAGTCAACTGCAAGAGGCAAGGGTCGTATTACTTAGAAGTTCTAGACGGACGAAAGCTGGAGCATCCTTGGAATGTGGAGCACCTGAGAAGGTACTATCAGTAATAGGTTTGGACGAGGTTAATCAAAGACGAGGTCACTGTCATGGACGACTCTACTGCTATGTTTAATATCTACTTTTGTGTTCTTATTACTACTATGGTGTGTACTAAGAATAAAGGTGCACTAATTCTTAAACTTTTGCACTGTCTACGAACAAATTTGTGAAAGACAAGGTTATGTGTTTTAAGTATTTTCCTAAGTACTTTCATAAGGCGCTAGCTTCTAAGCAGGTGCCATGCTTATGAACAATGCTTATGTAATGATATAGTTTGGATTTTCAATGTATTTTATGCATAAAATCTAACTCCCATGGTCAAACCCACGAGGGGGGCCAAAACCTTAAGATGAATGAAAAATCCTTGGACGCAGGGATGTAACGTTCACTGGCTTTCCTCAAGACGAGGATAAAGTGCAAAGCCAAGGCAAAAAGAAATTATTACAAGTCCATGGACGAGCATCTGAACAGGACACAGGTGCTCTAGGACGAGTCAAACGCTAGAACGTCCCTGACAAATGGCCAATGCAAAGCTAATAGACGAGGTAAATGGACCAAACCTATGGACGAGGGAAACGTCTAAAGTGTCATCAACTCGTCTATAGAAAAACAAATGGATGAACCAAATAACATCGTCCATAAGCAAGATATAAGGACGACCCTTTAATACTCGAGAAATTTTCAAATCTCAATTACAACAATCATAAAGGGTAAGCACGTCCATACACAAACAAATAATGAAATAAAAATAGACATTCATTGAAATAGAGAAAAAAATGTAGACGACCATCGTCCAAAAACCCTTACATAAACTAAGCATTAAAGCAATTGTTAATAAACCCATCTATAACCCTCTAGACGAGGTAATTGTACTCGAATACATTTCAATAAAAAAAAAAAAAAAAAAAAAACCAAAACAACAATAAAGCAAATTACATCAAAGCATAGATATTTTGAACGGATGGTGTGTTTGCGTTAAGCTCGTCTTGAGGCGGCAGAGTGGTAGCGTCATCCTCCACGTTGATATCCTCAGAACTGGTCTGGACGAGGGAGCTCGTGGACGCCCCACCAAGGTTGAGCTTTATGGAGCTGAAGTCCACCTCTGGGAATTTTTCCACGGCGTCCATCCTAAAATCTTCGAAGCCAGCTGCATAGTTGGCGTCCATTGAATCAGTAAATTCTTTGGACGCCTTGAACTCTGCAACGGCATCTCCTTTAGCTCTTTCCAGAAGGACGTCCAGCTCTTCGTTCCTCTTTTGAAGGAAGTCAAGACGAGCGTCCTTCTCAAGGACTTCAGCTTCCAGCTCAGTGACGCGATTCTTCAAGTGTTCCGCCTTGTCCTTGGACTTAGCCGCTACCTCTGCCCACCTTTTAGACTCGTCCCTTCCTTTCTGGACTGTCTTCTCCAACAATACCTTCGTCTTGTCCAGTTCAATTGCTTGCCTAGACGCTGCAATGAACTTAGACATTGCCTGCATAGATCAAAGCTTCATTAGAATGCATGCATAAACTGATTACAAGACGAGACAAAGATATAAAATCTACATACCTTAAAAAGGTCATGAACGCCGGAGCGTTCAAAATCCTTCAACGACATGTTGTAGCATGCCGTTATGTCTTCGTCCGTTACAGCCTTCTCAAATTTCTCCAAAGCCAAGTCCTCGTCCTCAAGAAGATTGTGAGGAACTTGGATGGAAGGTTGAGACGAGGTTGGAACCGTAGACGGGATGGGCAGAGAAGGAAGCTCTAGATCAACGTCCAAAATTTGAACATGATGGCTGGGAGGGATGAGGAGAGAGCCAGGTTGATCCTTGGCTTGGACGTCTTGAGGCTTGGATGACTTGTGCCTGGCCTTCTTTTCCTTACGCCTACTTGGGAGGTTTCCCAAGTCTACGCCTAGGGAGAGGCTCTTCCTCTTTTCGCCAGAAGCTGGACGAGTATGGGACTTAGCTCTAGGCTTAGCCCCCTCGTCCATAGCGTCCTTGCCTTTGTTCTGCTTCATCGTCGCCATCCCTACAAGTAAAGACGTCAGTAAAAAAAAAAAAAAAAAAAAAAGATGAAAAGATGAAGAAAAACGAAAAGGAGAGGACGACTTACGTCTTCTGACAGTAACTTCGTGAGCAATGGCCTCGTCTGAAGGCTCAAAACCTAGACCTCAAGTGGCAAGACGCCTTAAAGTAACCAAAAAATGAAAGGCCCTGCCGCTATAAAGACGAGCTTTTTGGACTCGTTCCAATTGGAGCCTATCCAAATGAGGTCGTCTAACACCTTTAAAACAAAACAAAAACAAAAACACGTTAGACGACCATTAACAAGGACGAGTGCGATAAACATAATGACAAATGCATACCTTCAGGACGAAGGTTCCCTATCTCTCCTGTATAGGGAGGAAATGGATCCTGGGCAATTTTACTAGGACGACCAGCCCAGCAACCAGAGACAAAGAAAAACTCCGTCTTCCAGTTTCTGTCTGACGTGACTAATGACTCAATCAATCTACAATCTGTCCCTCTGGCTGTAAATTGATAAAAGCCAAGGGACTGGTTAATTTCGGAGGGTTTATAGCAGTAGAGGAACTTGTCCACGGAAAGAGGACGGTTCCCCTCAAACACCTCCCTCCACAAAACTTGCATAGCTACTATTAGATGCCATGCATTGGGGTTAAGTTGGCATATACCTATACCTAACCTAGAAAGCAACTCCTTAGCGAAGGCATTTAGGGGTAACCTTAAACCTCCTAGGAGGTAAGCCTCGTAAATACCAACACCGAAACGGGGTTGATAACACCACTCGCCACGGACGGGTAGCCTAGGGTTTAAGCTATCAGGGATTTGGTACCTAGTCTTGAGAAGGTCCAATTTCCTCTCGTCCGTCTTAGAGCCAACCCCTATAGCGCAAGTATAAACTACCTCCTCCTCCTCGTCTTGAGCAGAAGACAAGGGAGCACTTGTGCCAGCCCTAGACCCTGACTTGACCCTCGTCCTAAGCTGTTCCTGAAAAACCTCTAATGGAACCCTAGGGACACCGGACGTATACTCGTCCGTCATATTACCATCACTACTGCTATCACTACTCATAGAACTATCACTAGAACCACTAAAGCTACTTGGGTCTTAGTACTTGTCTATGGCTTTGACAATGCTATCGCTAGACGAGGAGAAGACTACCTCAGGCATTTTTAAGGAAGAAACTTAAAATCTAAGGACGAAGATTGAAGAAAGTACCTAGAACTAGACGAGAGGAGACTAACTGACGCAGGAAACTTCTAGACGAGGCGCTAAGACGAGGGAGGTCAAAGAAGAAAATTTGAGAAAATGAGGAGGGTAGCAGAGGAATTCAACTATTTATAGGCATTGACCCCAATACACGAAGCGACGCGACCAGCCAAAAAGCGACAAATGGCACGTCCCTCGAAAAATGAGCTGACATGATTGGTTTCCAGTCAAATTATGACAAGTGGCACCTACAACAGCTGGCATAAGGACGCTTGTCCAAACAACGGCATTAGTAGATGTAGATCCTAGACGACCCATGGACAAGGAGGCAACTGATGTGGTATAAACAAATGCAACTCTGAATTTGTCCATGAAGATCGTCCAGGACGAGCAAGGTGCTCAAGACGAGGTAAGCTGTCACGACATGCTCAAGACGAGGTAGGCTGTCTAGGCGTGCTTAAGACGAGGTAAGTTGTCTTGATGTGCTCAAGACGAGGTAAGCTGCCTTGGCGTAATTAGGACAAGGAATTACAGACGAGACGTGAGCACTTAGAAAATTTACAAGATAAAATGTCTCCGTATAGTACGAGTAACCTCCAGGTGACCGTTGTGCGCAAAAAGGGTAACTCCTAAACAGTTGGAAGTTACATTCAAATACAAACCTCCTCAATTCTAGGGGAGCTTACAAATCCAATAACCGCTCTTAGGACACTATATAAACACTGATTCAGACCAGGAAAAGGTACGTGAAATCATTTCCTAAAAAATTGGAACTTGAAAATATACAAGAAACTGACTTTGTCATCGGAGGGTGATTGGCCGGCAACTCCGGTCACCTTTGATTGTTTCTCTTTCTTTTTCAGGCTACCGAGGCAATCATTAACCCTCTCGAATCCGAAACATCCAGTCTACTAATTTTCTTTGCATCATCAATATCTATGGTGGATCCAAATAAGAACTAAATTTTTTTTACTAATTTAATTATTATGAAAATTTTTGTGTATATAATAGCATTACTATTTGAGTCACCCATTAGACAATGATGTTATTTTATCTACCAACTTTTTAAACATTTTCAAAGAGAATTTACTTTTATATAAACTATTGTACTTTAATCGCTATCTTTATCTCTTTTATTTATTTTTAATAATCTTATCATAAACTTTACCGGCTATCAAATTTGCAAGGCATGATGGGCGGTGAATATAAATATTTTATTTTATTTATCTTTACCGGTGAGTCCATTGCTTTTATTTAAAGACTAGAATAACTATTACAACAACTATAATTCTATAAACATAACCTTTATCTCTATATCTCACAAGTATCCAATGTGGTTAATTGTGGATGATATAGAGAAAAAAATGGTGAGTCTATTTGAAATTAAAAGGTAATTATACACAATTTATCACACAAGATAATTATAGGAAAGAGTGTTGTAAAGGTTGTGATCATAGAATAAGTTCTACAACAACAATAATTTCAGGAACACAACCTTTGATAAATGTTGTGATGCTAGAATAACTCATGTAGTATTGCTCTTTATTTTGCCACAATTGTTATATGACAAATTGTATGTAATAAAGAGAGAATTATAGGCACATATAAAAATAACACATAACCAATCATTTTTTTTTTGGTTTACATAACCAATCACATTCTACTATATACGGTAATAATAAAAAAATGGTATAAGGGATTGTAAGATTGCTTTCGCTTTTTAAATCATCCGTCAAAAAAAATAGTAAAGGGAATTGTAAAATTGCTTTCGCTCTTTTGAGTCATCCATCAAACAATGATGCTGTTGTCTACCAACTTTTAACTGTGCCAAAAGTGAAGATACTGTTCAGAGGTTTTAATAATAAAATATATCGGTTAAGCAATTATTTGTAACACACAGTAAAACGACGCAAATGCCCCTTGAAGAATAAACCCATTTTGCATTTTCAATATTGTTTCCATATAACTGAATGAGAGATACATCCTCGCATGCTTGAATTCACAACACATATCTGTTTACATCGTGTCTTCGTCATTTTCGGAATCCTTTTGAGTGTCTGTCCGTTTTCATTCGCATGTGGCCATAAGTATTGCATTAGTTTGATCTGTGTGAGTAATCGTTGTTTTGCAGTTTAAGGCGAAGTATCAGAAAAAAGAAATTCAATTTCATTGAAATGAAATCCAGTTGAAAGAGATTGCATCCTCTCTTCGTTTTCAGTTTTCCTTTGAATCAAAATTTTGCTGTAGTTTCTGTGTTGTCGTCCTCTCGTTTTGTTTTTCTCTACTTCAACGAAAAAAAGAGAGTGATATATTTCTTACTTCCTAGTTCCTACTTTGCATCTTATTTCTTAAAAAAAGAAAAAAAAGAAGAAGAAGGGTTTCATCTTACTTCCTCTGCGATTTGTAATTTCCTCAATTTACTTTTTTCAAAAATATTTTTCGTTGCAGCTTTCGTGCACTCATCCTCTCAGCTACTGTTGCTCCATTTATCAACCAAAAACAAGAAAAAAAATCTAGACACTTCTAACTTTTCACTTTGAAGGTTTTATTCACATTGGTAAGCCAAGGGTGCAGAAAAAGTAAAAAAAAAAAAAAAAAAATCGCAAACTTGTGGGGAGAAGGCGAGAGGTACTTTGTTTAGTTTCTTTATTTAAAATTTTCTTTGATTTAGGGGTTTTAATTTTTTTTTTGGTGAATGATGGAAAGAAAGAAAAAGAAAAAAAGAAGAAGATTAAGCAATGGAATGTGGTCTCCTGGCCCCTGGGACCCCAACAAAGTCATTAAGTTACAGTACATATTTTCTGCCCTTCGTGTTTATTCTTAGTCACCAAATTGACTGTCCTTTGTTTAGTTGCTCTGCAGTTCAAGCGGAGGTAGCGAAAAACAACCAGTTTTTGCTTCATTGATAAATTATAATCCAAGGTACGTACGATCTTTTATAATTCCTTTTTCTCATTTTTAGCTTTATTCTATTCTTACTATATTGGTCTTGTGTTTGCTCCGAGATTTAGATCCAATTTTGATATAAAAGTGTTACGATTTTAATGGGAGAGATTTTTTTAGAGTTAATTGTGTTATTTTGACAGGAAAAAAGCTATTCTATCGCATTTTGTAATTTTCTTTAAAATAGAGAAAATATTGTAATTCCGTGGGCGTAAGCAAATAGATAAAACACGTAAATTCCCGTGTTTGTGTGATTGCCTTGTATGCATATTATTTTTCTATTTATTTTTTCGCATATCTCAGATCTAAGAATTTGTATATATTCCCAACATGCTATACTCTGCTTGTAATGATCGGAACCTTGTTTGGTTTTCTTCCACTTATACTTCCCATAAAGAAAAAGGCTTAAGACGAAAAAAGAGAATGGAAGTGAGAATCGTGATCCTTATTGGAAAAGCATTACTACAATCATGTATGTCGGAATTAAAAGTAATAAGCAATGTTCTAACGAATTGTATCTTTAATAAGTGTAGATTGTCTCTTGTTCTTTCACTCTCACTTTTCTTAAAGTAAGATATTGGTCATATCACGTAGGCAGGTGTGTCCACAAGTTGGTTCGGGTTAGGCTCGTACCTAACCTGCAACTAACTCGATTAGATCGGGTGGAGAAGTTCTAGACTTACCCCCAACTATAAATAACCATGGGTCGAGTTGGGTTAGACTCGAGTAGACAACAGTTGGCTTCAATTTCGACTAAAATATAGAGATTAAACATTGAACTCTGAAGTCTTAAAAACATATTTATAAGCCCAAAGAGTAATACACCATAAATCCAAAGAACACAAATAGAAATAAGGAGATGAAATAGCATAACCACAATCCAAAGAACTATGACTGAATGACAAAAAATAGAGTAATCTAACTAGAGAGAGAGAGAGAGAGAGAGAGAGAGAGAGAGAGAGAGAGAGAGAGAGAGAGAGAGAGAGAGAGAGAGAGAGAGAGAGAGAATCGTAAATTTGAATTGGTTTAAAACAAAAAAAAAATTATTGATTCTGTTTATATTGTAAATGAACTTGTTCATAAGCAACTTCTGCTTCAATAAAAAGTTCGTTTATATTTGTTATAAATAAATCAAGTTTGAGTCTAAGTTTTAAGCTTGTTTAATAAACCAACTATGCTTAAGAAAAAAATAATTTGTTCTTGAACAAGGTGTGATATACAACAAATTAGGCCTAAACTCATTTATAAGTTTGACATGTGTTTACTAAATAAACTCATTAAGCCTATCTTAATTATGACATGTCCAACACATCTTAACCCGGCCTTTTCAAATAGATTTCAAGTGCTAGAAAATATTCCTCAACCCACCAACTTTTTCCCTAGTAACTAAACCTTCCTCATCCAATGTGTGTTATCCTCTCTCTCTCTCTCTCTCTCTCTCTCTCTCTCTCTCTCTCTCTCTCTCTCTCTCTCTCTCTCTCTCTCTCTCTCTCTCTCTCTCTCTCTCTCTCTCTGAATCAATGTCTTATCCTCCCAAGTGCTTAGAACTCCATCTTATGTATCTTCCTTTTACCAGCGACAGTCATCCATATTTAACCAGCCCATCAGATCTCATTATTATCATCGCCCATTTTTCATTATAGAACCAGAATTGAATCTAAATTTGATCATTAGAAAATTATCTACAAATATCTCTCAAATAATTGGCATTTCTATCCTAGCAATTTCAAAAAAAAAAAAAAAAAAAATTATGAGCGTAGCTTTAGTTGACAGAGACTCTGAAATCATTACCCACAACCTAAAGACTAGTGACCAGACTCAAATATCCCATATAAGTGTACAATCAAAACAATACTCAGTCCATTCCTCTAGGTAGACACCAGAAAGAAAAAGATTTTCAAGAAAATTTGATCCTCAATTTTATAGAAACTGGGAGTACATGGATGCATGGTTCAAAGTGTTTTATATTCAGAATGTAGTTCAGAGTCAAGGTCTCAAAGGGAGCAAAGCGTGCAGGAACTTGATGTTCCCTTACAGGATTTCTCCAAACACTTACCACAGAGGGAGCAGAAGGATCAGCATCCAGAGGAGCAGTACTCGAAGAGTCGGCAGGCATTTCTGATATGGCAGAGTCTCTTTCCCTCCCTTAATACCCCTGTGTTAGAATTGACTATATATTGGGTGGCATGTTAGATGCAATCTTTGAAGGTACATCAGGTGCAAAAGGAGTAACATCAATCCTAGTTCCCATTCCAGAAGCGGTGAGTTTTCTCGTAGGATTGTGGCAAGCAAGACACAGTCAGTTCTAGTCCCACATTGGGTAATCTCTTACTCCTGCCTCCCCCATACCTCTGCCACTAATGATGATTCAACTATAATTAGCTCAATCTTTGTTGGTGATGTGCCCCTATATCTTAACCCAATGGAACTCCTGTCTCTTGCTCTCAAACTGGCTTGTATGCTTGTTAGGAAGATCTGCGAGAACTCTTACCCATATCTTACTATTTCTTTGGAATTGCTCGCTCATTACACGATGGAATTGTCCGATTATAGCCCGACGCATTGCTTCAATGGCTTGATATGAAAGACGACCGGCTTTACAGCTTTTAGTGCCATATCTTCCAAAACCAAGTTATGTACCGTCTGGTTTGCAACCCCTACAACATCTGCCTTTACGATATTTACTAAATTTCATACGTTTCGAATACAGCTTGTCCCTTCTTTTTTTACTATATGAAATCCACACTTTGACACCTAAGATTCTGTAACAGGTAGATACTTCTGCAGGAGCATAATCGATTTTCTGGTTAAATACTTTACAAGATGTTTTTCCGTACTTTTCGCATTTAGGTTTAACTATTTCTGTGCCTTCTAATCGACCTGAACAACATATACAGATCCCCTCAACCCCTTTTTTCATTACGAATGGAATATCCTTAACTATTTTACGAAAAATGGAATGAAATGATCTTGTTTTGTTTCTTAGTTGAAAAAAGACGTCTTGAGCAATTAGAGAAGCACTTTGATAAATAGATTTGATCTTGGCCGACTCGATTAAGGTATTAGTCTTTGTTCTATTAGACAATAAAGATCGCATTTTGTTCACTTAGTTCAAATAAGAGCTGTACCCGTATGGAATTCTTCTGTTTCTTAGTATGATCTCTATCATCATCTTTATTCCCTTTATAAATTCTCCTATCCCACCTAGGTCTATGGATTTCTTTATTAATTCCATTACCAATCCTTACCCATGAGGTTCCAACATTTGATCCTTAATTGACCTAGGAGTTGTTCTCGGGCATCCTAAAAAAAAGGTTCTTATACATTCCAACCCCATCCCTTGGAAATAAAAAGGTAGCACCGAAGAAAGGAAAGAGCGCGATGGTTGTTTTGTTGTTCCTGCGAAGCGAAGATCATTCACTTGGTGAATGAAGTGGGTCAACCTCTTTTTGGCTTCGACCAAACACTTTTTCTCGCTGGTCGAGCTTTCTACAAAAAAAGTGATGCGAGAATGTATTCTCTTATCTATTCACCAATTGCTGCCTACTTTCTTCTTCTTCGGCGCTTCCCAGTCCACAATAGACCTAATCTTCTCTTGATCCATCTAAGTCACACCCTTGCTGATCCAATGGCTGAGAAAGAGCATTTTAGTTTAAGCACCATTTTGCATACAACTTCTTTTCCTGCTACACCCGGAACATTGTACTTAGGGTTCCAAACCTCTTCCTGATGGAAAGACCACTATTGAGGGAAATTCAGATTCACTATTGGTATCGATTCTGAGAAGACTTTTGACCCACTGGCAAAGGTTACTTTTGTAGGGCTCTGATTGCAGTGGCCACGGTGAGAAAGTAGCCTTCGTGCAAGCTTCTGACGTATCTGGGCAGGTATATGATCAGAAGAACTTTTGATCAATTCCATGAGTGGTTGTAAACTGAGAGAAAGCTAATGAGACAGATCCCTCCCCCCCCCCCTCTAAATCTTAGTGCAAAACTAAATCTGATGATTAAAGAAGAAATTCTCAACCTTAGCTTTAAAAAGCCGAAAGCCCTAAAGTATCCCTATCTAGAAAGGTTTGTGCTTAATGCATTTTTTTTTTTTTTTAATAATGAAATACACCATCCTATAGGCTATAATGAAATACACCGTCCTATAGGCATTTGTGAGTGTTTGGATGCACATGTTTTGTTCATATTCCTGCGCAGTTAAGAAAGAAATTGTCCCCTGGGAAATCACTTGTATCTTTCAAAATCTTATAGCCCATCAGGTTCCAGCTTCACCTGGCATTGATTACCGATCTTCGGCTTTTTTTTTGGCTATCCAAAAATGAGGAAAAACCTATGAATGGTTGGCAACTCAAGGATGTACAAATTCTTGGCTCGGAAAAAGGTATGCTATTACTCTTCCATGCTTCCCCTTCTTTCTGAGTTTTGAGTAGGCGTTTGGTAGGTGCTAGGCATTGAAAAATCGATGGAAGGGACAAATTACCATGGTCGGCTTAATGGTTTGTACACGGATGAAGCGGTGAGTTACCATAAATGTGTGACAATTCCCTCTCTCTCTATTACATCAATGAGTAAGCAAAAAGATAAAGTGAATAGATGTATGAATTTGGCGTTCCATTCTCTCTATCATATAACTTAGCTTCTTCATGGGAATGTAAGCCCAAATTAGGTTAATTGAGAAAGTAAGCGTTCAATTTGGCTTGTGGACCCAATCAAAGAATTTTTGACTTGGGAATCAACTCGTGCATTATAGTTTGCAGCATCCACTAATGCACGAGCATAAAATGAATGATATATTTGGAATCGTGACTTATGGCTATCTACATTGGAAGCTATCGGCATTCCAAAAGCACGGCGTAATGAAAGCACGAACTACGCTTGCTTTTTTTGACGCTCAGATACCGTAGCGGTCAAAACGAAAAGGCTGTTCTAAAGGAGGTCCACACCGGAAAGAAAGGGGAGAAATGAGCCATTCTTGGTTCCTATCATTTCGATACAAGAATCCTAAAATATGCCTCTTGCTAATTAGTTTATTGGATGGTGGACTATTGTTGCTCCTATCCAAAAAATTCTTGACCATGTCCATGGATCTTAAATTAATGAGGTTTTTTTGAAATGGGCCTCTGGTTCATATAATCTATCATCAATTTACAAAAATCTCCCATCTATTTTCAAATTTTATTTGAACTTTACTCTCCCACGAATTCCCCATTAGAATTATGTAATAATTCCAAATTCACCATTAAATATTAGTCTCAAGAGAAATTCATGGTAAAATGGAGGGATACATTCAAAGTTGCTAGAATAGTCAATTTTATTCTGCAACCAACAACTTCCCAAGCGAACAATCTCAATTTTTAATTGAAAGATCAAATATTCAATTAGAAATTTACCAAACATTCTCCAAGAAAGTGGTAAAGTAAAAACCAAGGATGCCTTCTCTCAGATCAGTGGAGAAAATGACAAAAATGGTAACCAAGAAAGTTCAAGTGCAGCACCTACAAAATGAACCCCCGGCTAGGCTATAGATTCACATTCATAAGATCCAATTTACTATTTCTGACTGACTGACTATGAGCAATTCAATCAATCAAAACGTGGCTCCAACCACTTTGGAAAAATGTAAAATAATTCAAAAAAGAAGTAACATTATCAGACAACAGCACATGAGAAATTATGACTGACACAAATAGCCAACAATCAATCAAAATGTGGCCCCTATCACTTTGGAATAATGTGAAATAATTCAAAGGCGTACATTAGAAGACAACAAACACAGTTTCCAAGTAAAAACAATTTATTAAAGCAAAATTTGACAAAAGCGACCCGGCTGAAAGAAAACAATATGAATTAAGATATTGTTGCAGTTTTTGTGTTTTCATCCTCTCATTTTATTTTTCTCTACTTCTTTGAAAAATATATAAAAAGTCAGATTCTTCGTACTTACAACTTTTCATCTTATATAATTCCCACAAAAAGCAAAAAAAAAAAAAAAAAAAAAAACATTTTCATCTTGTATATTTATTTTTAAAAAAAGAAGCTTCATCTTAATTTCAATTGAGAGTTGTTCTTAAGTTTGGATTTTCTTTTGCTCCATTTCTCTGGAAAAAGAAAAGAAAAGAAAAGAAAGAGCTGGACACTTCCAACTTTTCACTTTGAAGGCTAATTCTTCACATTGCTAAGTCAAGAGGGTGCAGAAAATGTGAATAAAGAACTTGCAAACTTGTGGCACGAAGGAGAGAGGTACTTTGTTTAGTTTTTTACTTTTTAATTTATATTTATTTAAAATGTTTTTAGATTTGGGATTTTTATTTTTATTTATTATGTGTGATGGAAGGAGTAGGGAATAAAAAAATCCAAATAGAAATGGCTTCTGCCTCGTAAAATGTGGTCTCCAAAGAATTAGAAATTTTCTGTCCTTCACGTTTATTCACCAAATTGACTGTCATTTGTAGAGTTGCTCAGTAGTCCGAGTGGAGGTAGCGGAAAACAACTTGTTCCTACTTCATTGATAATTTGGTATCCTAATGAGAAGGTATGTACGACCTTTTATATTTACTCTTTCTCATTTGTTACTTGATTTGATTCTTGCTATACTTTTCTTTATACCACCCATAAAGAAAAAGGCTTTAAGACGAAAAAAGAAGAATGGAAGCAAGAATTGTGATCCTTGTTCCGAAGGCATTACGAGAATCATCTTTGTTGAACTTAATAGTAATACTAACTAATAAGCGATGATTCACTAAATTGTATTTTTAAAAAGTGTAGACTGTTTCCTTATTCTTGTGCTCTCACTTTTCTTAAAATTTGATATTGGTTGTATCAAATGGGTAGAGGTGTCCATTGGTTTGGGTTTTTGCATAACCTACAATGAAACCGATTAATTAGATTGGTTGGAGAAGTTCCATTGCCTCCAACCACATATAACCATGGGTTGAGTTAGATCAAACTTAGGTGGACGGCAATCAACTTCGATTTTGACCAAAATACAATGATCAAACAATGAACTCTAAAGTTACTAGAACATATATTTTAATAAACCCAAAGAGCAATTAACCACAAATCCAAAGAACATAGACATAAATAAAGAGAGATGAATAGCACAACCTGCAGCAAAAAAAAGAAAAATGAAAGCTCACTTGGTGTATAAAACACTAGGATATGTTTAGACCCCCAAATTCAAAATTACCAACACAAGCTTATACTCAAACAATATATGAACGGAATGATAAGTACGAGCAATACCCAAATAAATAAACTAATCTGAACCATAATTAATCACAACCATAGCAGGAATTAAAAGGCAAGAGTAAGGGTTAGAGAGATGCAAACACAAAGATAATATCGGCACATGTTATCGAAGAGGAAATTGAATAACTCGGTGAAAAACCTCTTCGCCGCCCTCCAAGCGGTAAAATGATCCAGTAGAGAATAAAGTTGGGATACATGAATAGCAATAGACCCTCCAACTCTAATCTACCCGATGCACCTAAGCCTTACAAGCTTCTTACCCCAACAAGGTTAAGCCTAGCTGTGTCTTCTCTAACTTTCCGGATCCCGCAATAAGCCCAATGCATCAACCAAATGAATTGGTCCTCTTTGAACTGCTTCCCAAGCACCAAATATCCTTGTCACTGATATGGGTATGGTGAAGTAAGGATTTGGCTAAGTATCCTCTCAAGGGTATGACAATGGAGAGGGTGAGAGTAGAGAAATTTGAGAATCAAAGGTTTAATATTGTGGATGAGTCAATCTTATTGTTTTTCTGGGGTTTATATCTCAGAATTCTCTCGGGAAGCTCTCTACATCTCGAGGGTATAAGAGTATTTATAGTAGGGTATGTGAGAAATGTGAAAAGTCATTTTTCTGTAAAATAGGGTGTTCTGGCGACTCACTCGAGACTAGGACGAGTTGCTAGTTTCAGTCGCAAAATAACTGATTGGCCAAACTATCCTTTTTGTCCTGTAATTCTCCAGCTGTCATGACCCTTCGACTTTCTGGATGCTTCACACGTGTGGCATTTTGGCGAGTCATCAGTCGTGAGTCACTCCCGTGTTCCAGTTGCAAGAATGTTCTTAATTACACATAAACTTGAATTCTTCACACTCTCTCACATACAAACCTTATATGATTCCCACCTAAATACAGGGTATCTAATTGTTGAATTTCAAGCAAATTTGGCACGGAATATAGCCAACATATGGTTGAATAAATTGAACCTTACAATCTCTCCCTTTGTCTATTCCGTGACAAAACTCTAAAACAGACTCTAGACTTAAAATGTGAGTTGGGAACAGTTGTCAAAACTCACTCACTCCTTACTCTAGATTCTATGAAACTCTTGAACCATACGGACAAGTTTTCCTGAAAAAAAATATCACAAGAAGTTCATTGTAAGCAAAAATTTTGAAATTCATATGGAGCAAGCACAATGAGATCAAGCAAATACGAATATGACAATTAAGCATGGCTTGACCAAACAAAAACAATCACTATAAATAGTGACCACAATGAACATTCACATGATAGATGATCATTTAGACATGCAAGCTAATAAGCTCAATGCAAAGTATCATTTGCATGTCCAACACTCAACCGATGCAAGAATACTAAGGTAATTGCATCAAGGATACAAGATCCAACAAGGACACAAGATCCAACAAGGGCACAAGAGTTCACAAGAGTACTAAAGAGAATGCAAAACATAATCTAAAAGAACTAAATAGCTACAAAGCAAAGGTACAAATCAAGCATAGTTTAAATAACTAAAACATTCAAGCATCCATAACACACCATATCTAAGTATTTTAAAACCCAAGTACTAAAGTCATAGAGTACTTAAAAACAAAAGTACTAAAACCATAGAGTACTAAAATATGTGCTATGAAAAACCATAAAAACCATAATAGCTATAAAAACTTTATAAAAACTTTAAACTGTTCCCCCCCTTAAGATAGGCTCCCCCCTCAAGAGCTACTCCCATACTATTCTCCCTTTTTGACCGGAATGGCCAAAGGGTTATGGTTGGTGCGCGGAGCTATCAAACTTGGCTGTGAGCAAGTTGATTTGGTCCTAAATGGTTATAAGCCTGTTGGAGTGCTCATTTTGAACTTCTCTAAGACCATCAATCCTCTCAAGTATGATTTGAAAAGCGTTTGGAGGCACTATTGAAGACGATGAAGCTCCGCTCTTTCCTTGACCACCACCTCTTCTTGAAGAAGGTGGTTGTCTTTCCGCTTTAGTCTTGGTATCCGCAAGAGGTGCTTGTTTAGAATCATCTGCTTCCTCATCACCCTAAAGACGAACTTTGCTCCTTAGGATTGTTTGAGTATTGAAGGAAGGAGGCACACTCATAAGGCTTATGTCTTGTGGAGTCTCCACACCCTTTTCATGAAGGATCCACCTAATCAAACTTGGGAGAACAAGCTTTGGCCTTGAGGTTGTCATTGTTGCTTTAGTAATGATGGTGAATGCATGAGCATCGATGTCAATGTATGTTCTCTCATGAAGCTCCATTAGGAAGATGGCACTAGCATTGTTGATGGTGGTCAACTTCCTTACCAGATACAAGTTGAACAACATGATGTATGTAAGGCATCTCAAATCTGGAGGGAAGATGGTTGTGTTGAGGCATTTTCCTTCCCTAGCACCACCAATACCGAATTGTACCATTTCTATAGGGAGCATTCTGTCCATGAAAGGAGTGAAGTCATCATGATCTAGGTCTCCATATCCAAGACCACCATTAATGTCTCCCACATCAAGAGTAAATTCATGGCCTCTAACCCAACAATCTAGGTAATCATTTTTGAGTTTGGCATTGGCATAAAATTCCCTGATCAGTGGTTCACAAACCTTGGAGAGATCACCAAGAAGCTTTACCCAGCCATGTTCTTCAAAACAGCTAGGGATGAAGGAATCCTTGAGGTCAACAAGGTCCACAAATTGCTTCTAAATTATTGGGGCCTTCACAAAGTGATGGTTGTATCGCTCAAAATGTTGAGTGCAACGAAACCGGCTATCATCCATGCATTTCCTCTTGTCACCATGCTAAGTAGTGGTTCTTCATGGAGCCGTCTATAAAATAGAGTAACAAATACCAGAAAACAAAGCACAAAATTCGATAATAAACTTGATTAGTAATAAGTTAGTACCAAAACAATAAACTATGAATTAAAAACCCTAAAAACTGGAATTTAAAGAGAAATTCAAAAGCCAATGACATGTGAAGATATAAATCATCAAAACATGATAGAATCATGGCATTATTCACTCAACATGTCAAAGGGTGTGTGTGCGCACATCATATGCAAAAGTGTACAAATTAGAGCAAAGTGTGAAAACACATAATCATTTGATGTTTCAAAATCAAAGAAACATGATTATTCTCACAAACCATGTACTAAATAGAATCCAAAGAATACACAAAAACATCTAAGAAACATTTTATCATGAACATGGTATGAACAACATAACACAAAACATAGTACAATGCAGAAATATGAAGAACAAACATGTAAAACATGTAAAATAAGCATTATACCAACAAAACCAACAAAACCCATATATCATACTCATCAAAACATCAAAAACTCCATATTCAACAACCACATTTCAATATCTCCACAAAAACACAAAACCCAAGAAAACTAGGGCTAGAAACTTGAAATACAATGAAAACAAAACAAAACCCATACCTTTTCTTGAAGATTGATGAATGATTGAAGAAAAAAATGGAAGTTTTGTGAGTAACAATGGGAGGTTTGGGGAGAGGGAGAGGCGGAGAAGACAAAGGGTGCGCACGTGATGCAAGGGAAAACTGAAAAGTTTTTTAAAACTGTCTGAGATTTAACCCTATTTATGCAAAACACGCGATTTTCGCGACTCATATAACCCTCGAGTAAGTAGCCAAAAACCCTTGTACAAAATTTTGAAAATTTTGTCTAAGTCTTTTTTACGACTAGGACATTCACTTACCAGTGAGTCGCGAAAACTTCTGTGTGAGCTCGTGACTGGAGCTTCCACTTGCGACATAGTCGCGAAAATGAGTCGCGAAAAATGACCAAAACCCAGAAATTTTGAAAATTTTGCTTAGTATTTTTCGCGACTGAAGGTTTCACTCGCCAAAGAGTCACAAAACCATCTGAGTAAGCTTGCGACTGGCATGACTCGCGAGTGAGTTGCCAAGAAACAGAGTTGAAAATTTTTGGATTTTCTGAAATTTTTCAAAACAAAACACTTTCCAAAAACAACTAAAATGCTCAGAAATCTTTTTGTGTTTGATCAATATATGATTGAGTATGTACAACATATTTAATCAAGTACAATCACACAAATGAATAAGGCATTCATTGAACATAGACATGTATGATGTGTGTGGATACCAAATGTGAGATAGTCCTTAGTCTAATATGAAGTTTTAATGATCAATTCAATCAAAACATACACAATTAGAACTAAGTAAAGTGACCCATCTCAAGTATAGAAATGAGCATATATGACCTCCCACAAAACTTGATTACATAACTTTGAAGTATTTCTTTTGGCTTCTTACAATTCATAACATTTGATCATTTAATAACAATACATCTCTTTTTGAGATCGATGCCTGAAATTTTTGATATTTCAATTTTGAGAGTACGCTTTTGACTTTTGGGCACCTTACATTTCAAAACAAGTCGCTTTCCCTTTTTCTTAGTCAAATACTAGTATGTGCGACGGCTTTTGTAGCTTATTATCTCTTTTTGAGTTAACATTTGTTGAGCTATAAGCAAAAATATAAAAGAGTGGGAAGATATATAGGCACAAGTCTATGCATGTCTTGAGATCAACAAAATCATTTGCTAATCATTCATGATAAGTTTGAAGATCTATTTACAACAATCACATAGATTTCAAGATTTTTCCCACATAGATACAAGTACATAAAGAACAAGCTAAGCTCGTAAATGCATAAAACCATAAGTATGGAAGTACAAGGCTAAACATGTGTGTGACAAAACATAATAATGCCAATCAAATTTTTTAGATTTTTTACTTTTTATGTGTTTTTGGATTTTTGACACAAAGCAAGTAAAGATTGATAAAAAAAAAAAAAAACATTTCAAAGCTTTTAAACAACAAAAATATGCTTCCAACAAAATAGTGTGTGCTTTACTCAATTAAGATCATTTCAAGATACACACATGAGATTTAAGGAATGATACCGACATCGATGGCCTTACGAAGCGATTCGAACTGAGGACCATCAAGAGGCTTGGTGATCCACCTTTCGGTTGTCCGTGTGGATGAATTCAAGACAAACTATTTTATCTTCCACCAAATCATGGATGAAGTGATAGAGAATCTCTATGTGCTTAGACTTTGAATGCTGAATAGGATTCTTTGAAAGGTTTATGGCACTAGTGTTGTCACAAAACACACTCATCATTTCTTGAGGAATCTCATAGTCATGAAGACGTTTCTTCACCCAAAGAAGTTGTGTACAATAACTCCCAACTGCTATATACTCACCTTTAGCTGTAGATAGGGATACTGAATTTTGCTTCTTGCTTATCCATGATACAAGGTTGTTTTCGAGATAGAAGCATTTGCCCGAAGTGCTCTTTCGGTCATCAACACTTCTTGCCCAATCTGCATCCGAGTAACTAGCTAGACAATCATTGGAGTCTTTTGAGTACCATAAACCATACTCGGGAGTGCCGTTAATATAGCGTATGATCTTCTTCACTGCTGTCAAGTGAGACTACTTCGGAGTGGTTTGATAGCGAGCACAAACTCCCACACTAAATGCAATGTTCGATCTGCTTGACGTGAGATATAGAAGACTTCTAATGATGCTCCTATACAAAGTTGGACTCACTTCTACCCTGGAAGAATCAAGACTAAGCTTGATAGATGAACTCATAGGAGTGGAGGCATGCTTTTTGGAATCTAGTCCAAACTTCTTGACAAGATTTCTAGCATATATTTTCTTGAGAAATGAATATACCATCCTTCCTTGTTTAACTTGAAGGCTCAAGAAAAATGTAAGCTCCCCCACCATACTCATCTCAAATTCTTTCTTCATTTCTTCCGAAAATTCTATAGCACGGGCGTCCACAGTGGCTCCAAATACTATGTCATCAACATACACTTGAGCTACAAGAAGAAAGTTCTCATAATTCTTGACAAATAAGGTTCATTCGGCATATCCTTTTTTAAATCCTCTATCCAAAAGGTAATTTGTAAGCCGATCATACTATGCTCTAGGGGCTTGTTTCAAACCATAGAGTGCCTTCTTCAATCTTAAAATATGATCTAGAAAGTGAGGATCTTGGAAACCTTTGGGTTGTTCATCAAAGACTTCTTCATTAAAGTACCCATTAAGAAAGGCACATTTCACATCCATTTGGTAGAGTTTGAAGTCCATAGTACATGCAATTGACAAAAGGATGTGAATAGACTCAAGTCTAGCTACGGGAGCAAAGGATTCATCAAAGTCTACTCCTACTTGAATGTAACCTTGAGCTACCAGCCGAGACTTATTCCTTATTATCTCACCATCCTCATCGGTTTTATTTTTGAAAATCCATTTGGTACCGATGACATGAGCGTCTTTGGGCCTTGGAACAAGCTCCCATACATCATTCCTCATGAATTGATTCAACTCTTCATGCATTGAATCCACCCAATTCTCATCTTGAAGGGCTTCTTCTACATTTTTTTGGCTCAAACTGAGCAAGGTAGCAATTATAAGTCATATGGTTTGCAATAAGTGTGCTTCCCTTCCTAAGACGAAGACCTTCATCTAGAGAACCAATAATGTTACTTTTCAGATGATTTTTAACCACTCTAGATGATGGCTTCTTTGAGGTGGACACTTCATCATTCTAGGAGATAGGAGGATGAACTTTTAGAGGGGTGGGAGGACTTGAGGATCTAGACAATGATCTTGTCTCCATTCTAGAATTCACGGGAGTAGATTCTCTTTTCGGTGAATGTTCTTCCATCTCAACATCTTGGGCTTCAATCTCAACGGTAGCTTCCTTGAAGCTTGTTCCTTTTCCACTATCATCAATAGCTACCTTTGTTATGGCATTATTAATAACCACATTGATGGATTCCATCACCGTCTTTGTTCTTTTATTGAACACTCTATATACCCAGTTAGTGGTTGAATATTTGAGAAAGATACCTTCATCAATTTTTGCATCGAATTTTCCAAGGTTCTCCCAATCATTTAGAATGTAAAACTTGCTCCCAAAGACTCGGAAGTACTTCACTTTTGGCTTCTTCCCATTCCAAATTTCATATGCAGTCTTCTTTGTTCCTACTCAGAAGAATATTCTATTGCCAATGTGACATGAGGTGTTCATGGCTTCTCTCCATAATTTTTGAGGAATTTGCATGTTGAGCAACATAACCCTTGCCATTTCTTGAATCACCCGATTCTTTCTTTCCATCACCCCATCTTGTTGAGGAGTTTTAGGATCTAAAAACTCTTTCTTGATTCCATTCTTCTCGCAAAAAGACTCAAATCAAACATTCTCAAACTCCTTGCCATGGTCACATCTTGTCTTGACAATTAACACACCTTTCTTATTTTGAAGTCTCTTACAAAGATTCTCCATCTTCTCACATACTTCCGATTTCTCTCTAAGAAATCCCACCTAAGAATATCTTGAGAAATCATTGACAATGACCATAATATACCGTTTTCCTCCAAAGGCTTTTAGTTCTTGTGGGCCCCAACATGGAAAAGCTCTAAACACCGTGATGTAGAAATCACATTCACCTTTTGATAAGTCACCTTTGTTTGTTTCCCCATTTGACAAGAGCCACAAATGGTCTTCTCCACCTTTCCAAATTTTAGGAGCCCCACGAAGGCTTCAAGACTTTTGCCACTTGCTTGAAGTTTGCATGACCAAATCTTTGATGCCAAAGTTCCAACATATCAACTCAGGCACTCCTACAAGAGATATTTGGCGTAGGAACTACCCCATAGCAATTGTCGGTAGTCCTATATCCCTCCAAGACTTGAATTCCCACTTCATTGATAATCACACAACCCTTCTTTGAGAATTGAACAAGAGAGTCCTCATCACATATTTGAGTGATGCTCAAGAAATTTGCCTTAAGCCCTTTGATATGTAGAATATCTTTCAAAAGAGGCAACCCCGATATCTCAATAGTTCCTTTGCCAAGAACTTGAGCATGACTTCCATCACCAAATGTTACATAGTCACCCACCTTCTCTTTGAGAGACTTAAACAGTGATTTATCTCCTGTCATATGACGAGAGTAGCCACTATCAGGATACCATAAACAAGAATTGAATACTTTCAAAGAAGTGTGCACAACCAAGCAAGCATGGGATAATCACTCTTGATCTTTAGAAGAAAATCATCTTCATTTTCTAGTCTCTTACTAGATTGAATTCTCTTTTTAAGGTGATCAACCTCATCACACAATATTCTATTACTTCTTTTACACTTCTCAATGAAAGAATTTGACTCACATAGACTATTGTGTAACACATATTCTTGTGTTCAAAATACTTTAGCATGTGAACAGACATTCTAACATATTTCTTTGTTTTCAATAACTCTAGGAGTTCATTGTTGAGACAATCTTCAAAAAACTCATAGAGTCATTATCACAAACATTTGAACCACAATTCAACATAGCCTTTTCCATAGCTTCATCCATAGTTACAAGGGTTCTAGGATCACACTTAGGATATAGAAATCCATCAAAGTGTACCCGCTTTGATACCAATTAAATGCTCACTTGGTGTATAAAACACTAGTGAATGTTTAGACCCCTAAATTTAAAATTACCAATACAAGCTTATACTCAAACAAGATATGTGTAGAATGATAAGTACAAGCAATACCCAAA
Organism: Castanopsis chinensis; assembly: GCA_032878915.1. Classification (NCBI taxonomy): domain Eukaryota; kingdom Viridiplantae; phylum Streptophyta; class Magnoliopsida; order Fagales; family Fagaceae; genus Castanopsis; species Castanopsis chinensis. The sequence goes on from JAVQMG010000133.1 coordinate 45,658,126, forward strand.
TAAACAAACTAATCTAAACCATAATTAATCTCAACTACAGCAGTAATTAAAAGGCAAGAGTAAGGGTTATAAAGATGCAAACACAAAGATAACACCATCACGTGTTATCAAAGAAGAAACAAAAGAACTCAGCGAAAAACCTCTATGCCACCCTCCAAGCGGTAAAATGATACACTAGAGAATAAAGTTGGAATACATGAATAGTAATAGACCCTCCAAGCCTAAACTACTTGATGCACCTAAGCCCTCCAAGCTTTTTGCTCCAACAAGGTTAAGTTTAACCATGTCTTCTTTAGCTTTCCGGATCTCGCAATAAGCCCATTACATCAACCAAATGAATTGGTCTTCTCTAAACTACTTCCTAAGTACCAAATAACCTTGTCACTGATATGAGTATGGTGAGGTAAGAATTTGGCTAAGTATCCTCTCAAATGTATGACAATGGAGAGGGTGAGAGTAGAGAAATTTGATAATCAAAAGTTTAAGATTGTGGATGAGTCAATCTTGTTGTTTTCTAGGGTTTATCTCTCAAAATTTTCTGTGGAAGCTCTCTACATTTCGTGGGTATTAGGGTATTTATAGTAGGGTATGTGAGGAATGTGAAAAGTCATTTTTTGGCAAAACAGAGTGCTTTAGTGACTCACTTGTAACTAGGACGAGTCGCAAGTTTCAATCACAAAATAACTGACTGGCCAGACTCCTTTTTTGTCCTGTAGTGCTCCAGCTGTCATGGCCTTTCAACTTCCTGCATGCTTCACACATGTGGCATTTTGGCGAGTCATCAGTCGCGATTCATTCTCGAGTTCCAATCACGAGAATGCTCTTAAATGCACACACACTTGAATTCTTCACACGTAACTCTTACATGATTCCCACCTTAAATACAGGGCATGTAATTGTTGAATTACAAGCAAATTTGATACAGATAATGCCAACACATGGTTGAATAAATTCAACCTTACAAACAACAACAACAAAAACAAAAAGACCAACAAAAGAACATCATCTGTCAAACAGTGAATTTTTTATCACCAAATTTGACAAAACCAAAAAAGAAGTCTAGGAGCACAATAAAATGTTATAGAATTTTCAAAATACTGTTATTTTCGGCCGTGGTAAATTCCGGTTTGATATATTATTATTTATATTTATAGAAATGCTATCTCCATAGGAAGTCATTACTAATTTTAAAATGGACCAACGATTGATATCACTTTTTTATCCATTAATAGTAGCTTACTACCGATGATTTGTAGTCAAATTAATGTGAAAACGTTGTGGACTTAGAAAATTTTTAATTGATCTATAAGAAATTGAGATCTCAAAAATTATGATAACAAGTGTTACAACATTTTCACAAAAAATTTATTTTCAGTAGTAGTTGATCACAGTCTCATATTTTATTATTTTATTTTGACCTATAAAAAATAACAGCTCAATAATTGTGTATTGTGAAATTTGTTATGTCGGTGTAACAATATATATGCCGGCTCATATAAATATTAAAAAAAAAAGAGCACAAACCATGACTGGAAAAAAGAAAAAAAAAAAAAAAAAAAGGGGCTAATGAAGTGATGTACAGTACATATTGAATAAATCAAAAAGTACAATGGCTACAATAGTAGCTTTTACACATTGACACAACATGTTTTACAATATTTTCATAAAACATTTATTTTCAGTTATAGTTGTCACAATCTCATATTTTATTATTTTATTTCGATTTATAAGAAATTGACACCTCAATAATTGTGAAATTTGTTATGTTAGTATAACAATACCTTCATTTTTAGTTGTAGTTAGTTTTAGTATGATATTTTATTTTGACTTATAAGGAATTAACATCTCAACAATAGTAAAAATATTGTGATAATTTATTGTCTTAACTAACAACTATATAAAATAAAATAAAATAAAAGAGTTGACTAGGTGATATTACCGGGAAAAAAAAAAAGAAAAAGAAAAAAGAAACCCAATGAACAGTGCAAATTGAACAAACTCAAAAAAAAAAAAAAAAAAATGTAGCTACTATTATAGCTTTACACATTTATACTTTTATTATAAAAGTATTGTGAAAAATATTATGGATATAACACTTCTTTTTTCACAATATATTTATTTTTAGTTATGGTTTGTTCTAGTATGATATTTTATTTTTATCTATAAGGAATTAACACTTCAACAATTTCATTATTCTACGTCTATTACAAATTTCTTTCAAAATGTGTTTGCATAATTTTTGTTTTTCAAATTAACAAAATGTTATTGTTCAGATGATTTACTCCATTATATACTATTTTGGTAAAAATCTTATTCCAATTCAGAAAAAGATGCTTATTTTGACAACTATGAGTGTGCCTATAAAAAGTAACAATTCACATGTAAAAGTGGGTAACATGTAAATAACAACTTATCAAATGAAAAAGTGCGTCACCCAATCGATAAAGTAGATGGATCCACTCTTATAAAAAATAATCCATTGTTTCATAGTTTACCAAAACTTGCCACATTACATAAACTCCAGAAGATTGCTAAAATATAAAACGAATTTTATAGATTCAAAAAAAAAAAAAAAATTGGTTTTTGTTTTGTTTTATTATTATTCTTATTATATATGTTTTCCCTTTTTCAGAATTCTTATAATGCATCACGGTCCACCATCCACGTAGAAAACCCGAAGAGAAGTATGTTATTGATTTCTTCCCCTTCCTAGACAACCACCAGCTGTGAGAATGAATTTTCTAGACAAAATCTGGGAGAAAATTTTCGATTGGGTGCTTGCAGCACTTTTCGATTGGGTGCTTGCAGCACTTGGACGTTTGTTGGGTTATCGTGAGTCTAAACAAGTGGTAGAGACTGTGACGTCAAATAGAGGGTATGAGGCCTTTGAATCAAGAAAGCCAACAATAACTGGAGTTCTAAAGGCATTAAAAGATCATAATATCACTAGGATTGGAATTTACGGTATGGGAGGTGTTGGGAAAACCATGCTAGTCAAAGAAGTTCTAAAACAAGCTGAGAAAGACAAGTTGTTTGACAAGTACCTTTTTTTAGTTGTATCCAATGATCCAGACTTGAAAAGGATTCAAAGGGAAATGGCGGAGCAATTAGATCTAAAACTTGAGGTGGAGAGTGAACTAGTAAGAAGAGATCAACTACGTAAGCGATTGAAACAGGAGAATAGGGTCCTTATAGTTTTGGATGACATTTGGAAGTACCTGGACTTGGAAGCTCTTGGGATTTTCTTTGGAGATGATCAAAAGGGGTGCAAATTATTGCTGACGTCCAGACTTCAGAATATACTACGCGATTTTATGGATACCCAAATGCAGTTTCCAGTTGGAGTTTTATCAGATAATGAAGCGATAAGCTTGTTTGAGAAGATAGTTGGGGATTTAGCTAAAACCGGTGAGTTCAAATCTAATATGCATCAAATTGTCAAAGAATGTGCTGGATTACCAATTGCCATTACAACCGTTGCAAATGCGTTGAAAAATAAAAAAAATATATATGTTTGGAAGGATGCACTCAATAAGTTGAAAATGTCTTGCCCAATAAAGATTGAGGGAATGGATGAGGAGGTGTACAAAAGTATAAAGTTGAGTTACGATTTCTTAGAAAGTGAAGCAAAGTCATTATTGTCGCTTTGTAGTCTACATCCAGAGGATTACAACATTCAAGTAGAAGACTTGTTGAGATATGGAGTGGGTTTGGGCTTGTTTGATAACGTGGATACAATAGAGGGTGCGAGATGTAGGGTGCACTCATTGGTTGAAAGACTCAAAGGTTCTAGCTTGTTGTTGGATGGTTATCGTAAGGGTACAGTCAAAATGCATGACGTAATTCGTGACGTCATCATTAATATTGCAGCTGAAGAAAGGCATATGTTTACTATAAGAACTGTTAATGAATTGCAAACTCGGTCTAAACGTAAAGATACAGTTGCAATTTCGTTGCCTTACATTAATGGTGATTTAGACCTTCCTGATCAGTTTGAATGTTCAAAGCTTGAGTTACTTTTGTTATTCGACCAAAGAGTTGATTTCCGTATTCCAGATTCATTTTTTGAAGGGTTAAAGGATCTCAAAGTGTTGAACTTATCTGAAAGCTGGTGTGGAGTACTTCCTTCATCACTTTCGTCCCTTAAAAACCTCCAAACATTGTGTTTAGACGGTGAGGTACAAAATGCAATCATAATTGGCGAACTGAAGAATTTGAAAGCTCTTAGCCTTTCATTGTTCGATACTGAACGGTTACCAAAAGAGATAGGGCAGCTGACTCACCTTCAGTTACTAGATTTGAGAGAATGTTTCGAACTTAAATTTATTCCACCCAATGTGTTATCTAGTCTGAAGAGGTTAGAAGAACTATATTTGCCAGAAGAGGTTGAATGGGCGATTGAAGCACAAAGCACAGAGAGAATTAATGCAATGGTCTCAGAGTTGGACCATTTGTCTCACTTGACCAAGTTACATATATGTATTGAGAATGCAAAGATTCTACCAAACGCCATGGTTTTTGAAAGGTTGGAAAGCTATAGAATAGCCATAGGCAGTGCTTGGCTCTGGTATGAAACTTCGGAAACTTCACGAATTTTAAAGCTCAAAATAAGCTTTCAATCGGACTATGGGTATCAAGTATTATTGAGGAATTGTGAAACTCTCTTTTTGGGTGAAATGAAGGGTGTCACAAATATTCTTTACGAATTAGATTCGAAAGGTTTTCAAGGTTTGAAGCATCTCACAGTCGAACAAAATGACGAGATTCAGTATATTATCAAGTCTATGGGGGTTCACCATGCTGTCTTTCCTAGTTTGGAGTCAATTACTATATTGAATGTGAACAATTTGGAACGGATAAGCTACACGCAACTTCCAACGGAGTCTTTTTGTAACTTGAGAGTGGTAAAAGTGGGAGGGTGTTGTAAGTTGGAATTTGTCTTCTCCTCATCTATGGTTGAATGCTTTTCACACCTGCAGGAAATGAATATAGAAGATTGCAAGATAATGAGTGCAATAGTTGCGATTGAAAGAGAAGAAATTGAGGTCAATAATGCCAACAATATTATGTTTGCAAATCTCCATTCTCTGAAATTAAGGAATTTGTTCAAGTTAAAGGGCTTCCTTTCTGTTGTTGATTCTCTTGTACTTTTCAACGGAAGGGTATGTTTAAGATTTAATTTTAAATTTTACTCTCTAGACTATGTATTGTCGATATCAAGACACATTTTCTTTTTGAAAAAAGCACCAAATGATCAGAAGTATTATTACAAGAAAAGGTCAATGAACAAGAGTTTTACAGAAGAATAACCAAATTCTCTAATCGAGATAAAACACAAATGGAACGTACTTATATTAAATGTTTTTTTAGTAGAACAACTTAACGTACTTATATAAAATGTTTTTTTAGTAGAACAACTTATATAATTAGTTTATGTATTCTGTATTTTAAATTGACTATCTATCTATTATATTGTGACTTTGACACATCCTTATATACTTTTTACACTTGTCAAATTTTCTAAAAAATAGTTTAAATTTAGTATAATACTAATACTAGAATTGTCTTTTGATTTTCTACTCCAGCTTGGAATGAAACATTTTTTCAAAATTTGTGCATATTAATTTAACAATTTTTGAATATACTGTTATCAAATTTGAGTTCTATTTGTTATGCAAATAGAGAGGGAATCTGGTTATGAAATTAAATTGAATTTTCATCCTTATAAGCGTTATCCTGATCTAAATTTCATCACCAATTCTTATAGTACGTACATGACCATTGAGAAAAAGCTTGAAGAAATGATACTATGTTTTGCCACACAATACCTCTTAAATGAAAAGGAATTATTACTCTTCTTCCTTCTTAATTCTTCCTTATAATAGTTTCCCCTTTGTTAATCGTGGTCTTTAGAATATAATTTAATTAAGTTTCATTTATTGACTCAATGTGTATGTGAGAATTGCAGGTTGTCTTTCCGATCTTGAAGAAATTGGAAATAGAAGGCATGGATAGCATGAATATGATCTGGCCCAACCAACTAATTTCAGATTTCTTTGGCAAACTAGAAACACTGACCGTTTTAGGTTGCACAAATCTTAAAAATATTGTTCTGCCCAATATGTTGAGAATGCTCAGAAATCTAAAAGAATTGAAGATAGAAAAATGTGGCTCCATAGAAAAGGTATTTGATTTCCAAGGGATAAATGATGTTGAAGAATCACGTGATATAGAAGCCGTTGAACTTATTTCATTAACATTAAGAAATCTAGAAAAAGTGAAGCACGTGTGGAGTATAGATCCTCAAGGAATAATCACCTTTGGGAAATTACGCACCATAAAAATTGAGGGTTGTTCCAATCTAAGAAGTGTTTTTCCAACATCTGTAGCAAAGGCTCTTATGCAACTTGAGGAGCTAGAGATAAAAGATTGTGCAATGGTGGAGGAAATCGTGGCGAAAGAAGAAGGAATAGAGACAACCACTTTGTTTGTATTCCCACAATTGACCACTCTAAAACTTCAAAATTTGCCCGAACTCAAAAGTTTTTATCCAGGAAACCACACTTTAGAGGGGCCGTCTTTGAAAGGCTTGTGCATTCGAAAATGTGACAAACTGAAAATATTTGATTCCAATAAGTCAAGTGTCAAAGAAACAAATGGGCTGGGCCATCATGCTAGTCTTATTCTACAACCGCTCTTTTTGGTCGAAAAGGTTAGATCTAATCACAAGTTACAACTATCCTACTCTTTCTGTCTGTGTTTATTTTATTTGGTTTTAATTATTTTTACATAAAATTATTATTATTTTTTTAATACAAATATGTATACTGGGATGACTATATATGCTTAGCAAACTAGCCTACTTAACGTAAGAGCACAAAGATTAGAGCTTTTACAACCATCCTCTTAATTTTTAACTAATAAGAGAATATTTACTTTGCGGTAAATTTTGAAGAAAATCATCTTATCTTTTGACTAAGATATATTTGAACATCTGTAAATATGGTTTTACTTAAGATTGTTAAATAATTAAATTGTATACATTTATTTTAATTAATTATTAAAAATAAATATGATGTCATTAAAATTTGAATCCCGTTAATCCAATTTAAAAGCTTTAAACCCTTCCATTTTTGGATTTTTTTTTTTTCAAAACGGTTTAACAAAAAGGGGAGAAACCTTATCTCTTGTTGAATTTCAAAACGTACTAAAAAAGAGAGTCAAACACATACACTATTATAGTATTGTCATAGAGCCAAAGCCTTTAATAGGCTTTCAAGAATCGAGCCGCATATTATCTTAATTTCTATTTTTTCATGGATAAATTATCCTCATCTAAATTTTATCTCCAATTTTTAATTACGGATCGATGTGAAAGAATTTGAACAAATAAACCGTTATAATGCAGCACAATACCTATTCTATAAAAAAATAATTTATTATTTATTGTGGGATTCAAAATATATTTCCATGATATTGGCATTTATATATACTAGTATCTGAACATGTGTTCACTTGCATGCTCAGAAGCTCTACTTTTTTTTTTTTTTTTTTTTTTTTTTTTTTTTGTTCTATGAGTAAAACACAGGCGAGTGGATAGGAGAGTGGCTGAATGAGTCATGTTTTTAGGGAGAGTTGAAATTTGTTATTTCACATTGTAACCTTTATTTCTATGTGAACTCACCGTTTATATGCCAGTAATTTTACTCTTCTTCCTTCCTAATACATGACCATTGAGAAAAAGCTTGAAGAAATGACACTATGTATTGCCACACAATACCTCTTAAATGAAAAGGAATTATTACTCTTCTTTCTTCTTAATTCTTCCATATTATAGTTTCCTCTTGTTAATCGTGGTCTTTAGAATATAATTTAATTAAGTTTCATTTATTGACTCAAATCTGTACATGAGAATTGCAGGTTGTCTTTCCGATCTTGAAGAAATTGGAAATAGAAGGCATGGATAGCATGAATATGATCTGGCCCGACCAACTCATTTCAGATTTCTTTGGCAAACTAGAAACACTGACCGTTTCAAGTTGCACAAATCTTACAAATATTGTTCCGCCCAATATGTTGAGAATGCTTCGAAATCTAAAAGAATTGAAGATAGAAAAATGTGGCTCCATAGAAGAGGTATTTGATATCCAAGGGACAAATAACGTTGAAGAATCACGTGATATAGCAGCAACTGAACTTATATCCTTAACATTAAGAAATCTGGAAAAAGTGAAGCACGTGTGGAGTATGGATCCTCAAGGAATAATCACCTTTGGGAAATTACGTACCATAAAAATTGAGGGTTGTTCCAATCTAAAAAGTGTTTTTCCAACATCTGTGGCGAAGGCTCTTATGCAACTTAAAAAGCTAGAGATAAAAGATTGTGCAACGGTGGAGGAAATTGTAGAAAAAGAAGAAGGAATAGAGACAACCACTTTATTTGTATTCCCACAATTGACCACTCTAGAACTTCAAAATTTGCCTGAACTCAAAAGTTTTTATCCAAGAAACCACACTTTAGAGGGGCCATTGTTGAAAGGCTTGTGCATTAAAAAATGCGACAAACTGAAAATATTTGATTCCAATAAGTCAAGTGTCGAAGAAACAAATGGGCTGGCCCATCATGCTAGTCTTATTCTACAACCGCTCTTTTTGGTCGAAAAGGTTAGATCTAATCACAAGTTACAACTATCCTACTTTTTTTGTCTGTGTTTATTTTATTTGGTTTTAATTATTTTTACATAAAATTATTATTAATTTTTTAATACAAATATGAATATTGAAATGACAATATATGCTTAGCAAACTAGCCTGCTTAACATAAGAGCACAAAGATTAGAGCTTTTACAACCATCCTCTTAATTTTTAACTAATAAGAGAATATTTACTTTGTGGTAAATTTTGAAGAAAATCATCATATCTTTTGACTAAGATATATTTGAACATCTGTAAATATGGTTTTACTTAAGATTGTTAAATAATTAAATTGTATACATTTATTTTAACTAATTATTAAAAATAAATATGATGTCATTAAAATTTGAATCCCGTTGATCCCGTTGATCCAATTTCAAAGCCTTTAATAGGCTTTCAAGAATCAAGCTGCATATTATCTTAATTTCTATTTTTTCATGGATAAATTATCCTCATCTAAATTTCATTTCCAATTTTTAATTACGGATTGATGTGAAAGAATTTGAACAAATAAACCGTTATAACGCAGCACAATACCTATTCTATAAAAAAATAATTTATTATTTATTGTGGGATTCAAAATATATTCCATGATATTGGCATTTATATATATTAATCTCTGAACACGTGTTCACTTGCGTGCTCAGAAGCTCTACTTTTTTCTTTTTTCTTTTTTCTTTTTTTTCTATATGAGTAAAACACAGTCGAGTGGATAGGAGAGTGGCTGAATGAGTCATGTTTTTAGGGAGAGTTGAAATTTGTTATTTCACGTTGTAACCTTTATTTCTATGAGAACTCACCGTTTATATGCCAGTAATTTTACTCTTCTTCCTTCCTAATACATGACCATTGAGAAAAAGCTTGAAGAAATGACACTACGTATTGCCACACAATACCTCTTAAATGAAAAGGAATTATTACTCTTCTTTCTTCTTAATTCTTCCATATTATAGTTTCCTCTTTGTTAATCATGGTCTTTAGAATATAATTTAATTAAGTTTCATTTATTGACTCAAATGTGTACGTGAGAATTGCAGGTTATCTTTCCGATCTTGAAGAAATTGGAAATAGAAGGCATGGATAGCATGAATATGATCTGGCCCGACCAATTCATTTTAGATTTCTTTGGTAAACTAGAAACACTGACCGTTTCAAGTTGCACAAATCTTACAAATATTGTTCCCCCCAATATGTTGAGAATGTTTCGAAATCTAAAAGAATTGAAGATAGAAAAATGTGGCTCCATAGAAGAGGTATTTGATATCCAAGGGACAAATAACATTGAAGAATCACGTGATATAGCAGCAACTGAACTTATATCCTTAACATTAAGAAATCTGGAAAAAGTGAAGCACATGTGGAGTATGGATCCTCAAGGAATAATCACCTTTGGGAAATTACGTACCATAAAAATTGAGGGTTGTTCCAATCTAAAAAGTGTTTTTCCAACATCTGTGGCGAAGGCTTTTATGCAACTTGAGAAGCTAGAGATAAAAGATTGTGCAACGGTGGAGGAAATTGTAGAAAAAGAAGAAGGAATAGAGACAACCACTTTATTTGTATTCCCACAATTGACCACTCTAGAACTTCAAAATTTGCCTGAACTCAAAAGTTTTTATCCAGGAAACCACACTTTAGAGGGGCCATCGTTGAAAGGCTTGTGCATTAAAAAATGCGACAAGCTAAAAATATTTAGTTCCAATAAGTCAAGTGTCGAAGAAACAAATGGGCTGGGCCATCATGCTAGTCTTATTCTACAACCGCTCTTTTTGGTCGAAAAGGTTAGATCTAATCACAAGTTACAACTATCCTACTTTTTTTTGTCTGTGTTTATTTTATTTGGTTTTAATTATTTTTACATAAAATTATTATTAATTTTTTAATACAAATATGTATATTGGGATGACAATATATGCTTAGCAAACCAGCCTGCTTAACGTAAGAGCACAAAGATTAGAGCTTTTACAACCATCCTCTTAATTTTTAACTAATAAGAGAATATTTACTTTGTGGTAAATTTTGAAGAAAATCATCTTATCTTTTGACTAAGATATATTTGAACATCTTAAATATGGTTTTAATTAAGATTGTTAAATAATTAAATTGTATACATTTATTTTAATCAATTATTAAAAATAAATATGATGTCATTAAAATTTGAATCCTGTTGATCCAATTTAAAAGCTTTAAACCCTTCCATTTTTGGATTTTTTTTTTTTTTTAAAAAACGGTTTAACAAAAAGGGGAGAAACCTTATCTCTTGTTGAATATCAAAACGTACTGAAAAAGAGAGTCAAACAGATACACTATTATAGTATTGTCATAGAGTCAAAGCCTTTAATAGGCTTTCAAGAATCAAGCCGCATATTATCTTAATTTCTATTTTTTCGTGGATAAATTATCCTCATCTAAATATCATCTCCAATTTTTAATTACGGATCGATGTGAAACAACTTGAACAAATAAACCGTTATAATGCAACACAATACCTCTTCTATAAAAAAATAATTTATTATTTATTGTGGGATTCAAAATATATTTCCGTGATATTGGCATTTATATATTCTAGTCTCTGAACACGTGTTCACTTGCGTGCTCAGAAGCTCTACTTTTTTTTTTCTTTTTTTTTTCTATATGAGTAAAGCAGTTTTATATGAGTAAAACGCAGGCAAGTGGATAGGATAGTGGCTGAATGAGTTATGTTTTTAGGGAAAGTTGAAATTTGTTATTTCACGTTGTAACCTTTATTTTTATGAGAACTCACTGTTTATATGCTAGTAATTTTACTCTTCTTCCTTCCTAATACGTATATGACCACTGAGAAAAAGCTTGAAGAAATGATACTATGTATTGCCACACAATACCTCTTAAATGAAAAGAAATTATTACTCTTCTTTCTTCTTAATTATTCCTTATTATAGTTTCCTCTTTGTTAATCGTGGTCTTTAGAACATAATTTAATTAAGTTTCATTTATTGACTCAATGTGTACGTGAGAATTGCAGGTTGTCTTTCCAATCTTGAAGAAATTGGAAATAGAAGGCATGGATAGCATGAATATGATCTGGCCCGACCAACTCGTTTCAGATTTCTTTCGCAAACTAGAGACACTGACCGTTTCAAGTTGCACAAATCTTACAAATGTTGTTCCGCCCAATATGTTGAGAACGCTCCGAAATCTAAAAGAGTTGAAGATAGAAAAATGTGGCTCCATAGAAGAGGTATTTGATATCCAAGGGACAAATAATGTTGAAGAATCACGTGATATAGCAGCAACTGAACTTATATCCTTAACATTAAGAAATCTGAAAAAAGTGAAGCACGTGTGGAGTATGGATCCTCAAGGAATAATTGCCTTTGGGAAATTACGTACCATAGAAATTGGGGGTTGTTCCAGTCTAAAAAGTATTTTTCCAACATCTGTGGCGAAGGCTCTTATGCAACTTGAGGAGCTAGAGATAAAAGATTGTGCAACGGTGGAGGAAATTGTAGCAAAAGAAGAAGGAATAGAGACAACCACTTTGCTTGTATTCCCAAAATTGACCACTCTAGAACTTCAAAATTTGCCTGAACTCAAAAGTTTTTATCCGGGAAACCACACTTTAGAGGGGCCGTCGTTGAAAGACTTGTGCATTCAAAAATGCGACAAACTGAAAATATTTGGTTCCAATAAGTCAAGTGTCGAAGAAACAAATGGGTTGGGCCATCATACTAGTGTTATTCTACAACCCCTCTTTTTCATCAAAAAGGTAACAACTTCCCTTGCATGTCATTACATTTTGTTAATATAATATAATATAATATAATATATATATATATATACTCATTGGATTGTATGTGGGCGGATTATATATATATATATATATATATATATACTCATAAATATAAAATCATTTAAACTCTCTCTTCCTCTAATTTTATATATAGAGTTAAATATATGATTAGGTTTTTTATGGTTTATTTATATTGGAATCCTTGTTTTTTACACTAAATTAATTCATTTGGCTCAAAAATTAAAAAAAAAAAAAAAATTTGATTAGTTGGGACATCTGATGCAAAATTAAACTTTAATTGATATTTAATTTTTACACAGAATCAACTCACTTAGCACAATCCAATTTGAAATTTAATTGGATTTTCTCTCAATTTATATATATATATATATATATATATATATATATATATATAAGCATTCTCTATTTATAATAAAAATTAAAAAAAAAAAACTAATTTGGATTTTATTATTATTAATGTTTGATATAGAGAAGCTATTAAATTTTACTTGTCAGAATATAATTAACAATTTTAATATGAGTTGGTTAGCTACTGCTTACTCACGAGAGTGTTTTATTTTTAAAATATATTTTGTGAAAATTTTCATTTATTTATAATTTTTTTTTATGCATAATAGATTAAACATTTTTGGTAAGAGTAATTTTTTTCCCTGAAATTTGTTTACTCATATGCTTAAATTTTTATGGGAATTAAGGACCATATCTACTGTAATGTCAATTTTCACTTTTCTTGAAATATATGGTTTTTAATCTTTGGACTTATGGAAATATTGAACATCTATTAAGTTCAATTTGTTTCTTAAAAAAAAAAACTTAAGTTTTACTTACAAACTTGGTTTCAATTTTGCTTAGACCAAGAAGAAATTCGCAAATGTCTTGACATAATGATAAAAAAAATAAAAAAACAATCATCACAAAACTAATCATACAAATATCAAATTTATTTTAAAATTTGAAATTTTCCTATTTAAGAATGCAAGCCTTATAATTTGGTTATGAGTGAATTTAGATGCATTTTGATGATTTCTTATTTGCTTATAAAAGTACTATAAAAAACGATGGAAAAAGTTTATTTATTTTTATTTACATGTGTGGGCCATCAAAATAGGTTCAAAACTTTCAGAAAACTAACTTTTCATCGCTTGCCATTTAGACTATTCTTCTTCTCATTCCCACACGTACACTTTTTTTTTCTTTATATGTTGACATCCAAAATTATGTCTACTATTTCTATTAAGTTAAAAATTAGAATGGTTAACTTTCCCGAGTTCTTTTTCACGTTTAATTTCAATATGAATAAGATTAGAATGATAATAAGTGGAAAATAGCCTTGCAAATTTGCTGCAATTCAATTGTAACTTGTTCATGTCTCTAACAATGACGATAAGGGTTCAAATCACCCCACTCTTTTTTTGTTATTAAGAATGATGGTTAGTAGATATCAATTAATACTGCTTTGTTAAAGTTCAAAGCTCAAGTATATTTTTTTCGGTGCAATTAACTAATTTTAACCAAAAGTGTAATTACTTGGCCAAAAAAAAAAAAAAACTGAAAGTATAATAATTAGAATTGGATTTTAGTTGAACGGTTAAATGTTGATTACACAAAATAGTCAATTAGATATGCAGTTATGAATTTGTTAAGAGACAGTTAGGTATTAGCTCTAATAAGAATTTTCTCTTTATGATTATTCTTGTCTCCTTCTGCCATTTAATACTTCTAGTTCTTTGTGAGCATTCTTTCAAATTTTTGCTTTTGTTGGGAAGGAAAAGGGTTGGCATGTTTGAACTTGCGACATGGGAATTGAAATATAAAGGAAGTGGGGGATGGTGTCATTCAGGCTACAAGCCAATCAACAATAATTGGTCATCAGATTCCCTTTCAAATATCTTTACTTTTAAAAAAAAAAAAATTCAGCATATATATATATATGCTGTTTAATATCTCACTAAGTTTTATAAATTTGCCCCTCTTAAATCAAAAGAATTTTATCCTAGGTGACCTCTAATTTTAATTTATGTAGTGTCCCTTACGCCTATGTGCGATGGATAGTCTCATGCAACAATGACATGACATAATTTGTTTATTTGAGCATAATTTCTTTTCTTTATAAAATAAAAGAAAGGTAATGGTTAAGGTTTTAGAGAAAATGGGGGTTCAACTAGTCATTGGTTATCATTTTTTGTATTTTATTTTTATAATAAGTATTTGATAATTTTTTTGGGTTGATGATTTGTGTACTATGGTTGTTAGGGCTAATATGTGGTTATTTGGACTGATTTGTAATGTTGTTTTTGACTAATTTGTGGAGTTGTTTGCAATAATCTAAAACGGGGGAAGGAGTATAGGACAATATTTTGGAGGAAAGGGGGTCAGTTTTATTCCTTGAGCCCAATTCGAATTAGTCCCTAATATATACATTAAAAAAATTCTGCATCTTTTGGGGGGGGGGGGGGGGTGTTGCAACACCCCCTTGGCCCTAGTCCCTAACTAGATGAAGAAAGATAAAAGATTGATATTCACTAAATAAGGTATGTCATTGGCTGAATGGAAAGAACATATATGTTATTTATGGAAAATGTTAAAGTAGTGATCAATTTAACAACAAAAGGTTTATAAACTAATGTGGTAATAAATGTGATTAGTAAAAAAATATTATTTATATATATATAATAAATAAATTTATTGATTATATATAATAAAATTTACACCACCGCATACTCTTGGTGCGATGGTCATTCCACAAGTATAAATGCATGTGGGGTGTGGGGGGCAAGGGCCGGGGTTCAAGTCTCCAGGAGGGAGCTTCACACACATATACACTTAGATTAGACTAGAATAGAATTCTATCTTGTATTCAAAAAAAAAAAAAAAAAAAAATTTACGCAATGTATAAAAGATGTAATTCTATTGGCAAATTCATGTTTAGGTCTTTACTCCAAAGTACTATTGATTTAATTACTCAAGTCAAATAGGATGTGAGTGCCTTGTTTTCCCCAATTCTTCATAGTTAGTTCTGAATGACATGATGGTTGAACCAATGTGCTTTGGTTAGCTATTCAAATATATTTCTTTTTTTTTTTCTTGGTTATTATTTTTGATATGCTAGATCGTATTTGTCTTGTCCTAGTTTAAATTGAACAAAACTTGGTTCAATTAGTTTAGTATGTAATTTAATATTTTATTGCTTATCTCTAGCTTTAATATTGAAAATTTCTAATTGGACATCAATTTTGCATCACATTTTAAACCATGAGTTGCTACCTCCTAGTTGAATTCAATTCATTCATGTTAACGGAAGCTCCAAAGTATTAAATAATTTTCCTTGAATCGGTCCTTTTATCTATGTTGCTTGGGCTATTTCATTCTTTTAGTTTTCAATTAATGTGCTGATACTTTTTCTGTACTTGAGCGAGCTTGTTAGGAACCATATCCCTTGAATTTATTCAATTTAAATTAGTGCATGCCAAGGATTTAGATGTCTAGATGATTTTGATACATCTAGTCCCTGCTCAAATTTGTTGCAATATATATAATATAATATCCCAAACTTGTTTAGAGGATATTAAACTCATTATTTCCTTAATTTGTTCATTACTTATGCGTTTTCCCAGGATAAATTCCCCAACTTGGAAATTTTGAAATTGGATGAGAGCGATGCCATGAATGAGACATGTGGCGGACACTTAGCAGAATTCTGTTGCAACCTAAAAAACCTTGCCTTGTACGGAAACGGTGAAATTCCAAACGTAGTGGATCCAAGAGTAGGAGTAACAGATTTTCGCAGATTAAAGAACATTGTGCCATTCTCATCCACATCTTTCCACAACTTGGAATATTTGAGCGTAAATGGATCTGATGTATTGATTAGTTTGTTGACTCCCTCAACAGCTAGAACTCTCGTGCAACTCCGTTACATTCGAATTTATGAATGCAAAAGAATGACAGAAATAGTTGCAAATGAGGGAAGTGAAGCAGAAGCAGGAGATGAGATCACTTTCAATAATTTGACATCTTTGCACTTATTTTACTTGCCGAGTCTCACAGCCTTCCATTTGGGGAATCGCACCATCAAATTCCCATCATTGGATTATGTATATGTGAGGAACTGTCCTAAATTGAAGATTTTCTATAGTGGAGTCTTAAGCACGCCAAAGCTAACAAGTATTGGGATTGGAGGAAAGTATATATCCAAAAAGGAGGGGGATGTACATGTTGATCTTAACGCTACAATAAAAGAGCATTGGGAGGCTGAATTGGAGACTTGCGACCAAAAGTTCGCTGGAAAGGTATGTTGCCATGCCGTAGTTCCTTATTATATAATTTTTTTTTTATTTTATAAATATAGTTTTCTTAGGGAAAAAAAAATTCAGTCGTGGCTGCAAATTAATTTACTTCCACTGCCATATGTCTTCATATTGATATATAAAGTCAATTAAAATAAAATAAAAACTAGAACATGCAAACTTGTAAAGTTCCATTTATATCATCGTAAATACGTACAATGTTTCTCTAGAGATGAAGGGGTCATTTGATCATTTCAAATAAAGTTTATGAGCAACTAAGCGGGCTAATTGAAAAGCATCAAGATTTTCTATACAAGCATATATATGTCATTGCACCCACATTAAAACACAAATGTGGGCCTTCATTTATACATATTGTCTTCTACAAATTACTTAACAAAAAAATCTATTATATGGGCCTTTAGAGAGCCTTCTATTTTTTATTTTTGCTTTGATGGCTAAATTGGATGATTAATTTATAAGTATCTTAGTAACAATAGTAGTCCGAGTATTCATTTTAGATTGGTATCAAGCTGACCCCTATGGGCCTATAAAAGTTTCATTCATTCATATCTTTCAAACAGTGGAGGCTCCACTTGAAGCCCAAGGGATCAAATGATTTGAACCCCTTGAATTGGCAAAAAAAAAATATAGATATATATATATATATATATATTATATTTTTTTAAAATTTTTTTTTTACGCTCTAAAATAAAATTTCAAACATCATGACCTTAAATATTTTTTTATATCCAACTAAAATAAGTTTGAATACAATCCTGTTATCAATATCTTAGCCTTTAAAAAATAAAATAACAAAACTCAATAACAAACCAATTTGAGCTAAAATTTGAAAAAATGAAATAAAAATTAATAAGCTCAACAACGAAAGTAGAAATTTGATAATCAAAAACCTTAGAAAAAGCCCATTTAAATCTTAGCAATTTAGAAATAAATCAATCAAATGAAAGATTAATGGATGAATGGTTGTTTGGCTATGTAGATTGAAAGAGATGTTGCTTGTCAGATTAATAATAAAAATATTATACAATGATTTAAAAATATAAAACCTCATAAAAGGAAATTGTAAAACTTAATATTTTTTTTTTTCGATCTGACATAATTAAGTTCTCTTTTCTTTTGTTTTTTTTTTGATATGATATTTAAGTTCTCTTTTGTTTTAGATTTTGTATCATTTATGTTTCTTATTAACTCCTGGAAAATAATCATGGAACCGCAACTACTTCTAAATTATGTAATTAAAAAAAAAAAAGAAGATAAATTCCCATATTGGTGTTGTAATTATTTTTGTTATTTGAAATGTAGTATCTTTCTACGGTGTGGAATGTGAGAAATTTAATTTGAATGAAGTTGACATTGGTTTTTGTGATTGCTGGATCTTGTCACTTTTGGTTTTAGTTGATTTGCATATTTGGTGGATGAGATTGGAACATTGTTCAAAATATGTTAACATAACAACATAGTGCTCTTTCATATCATATTGTTTTTGGATTACTTTGTATCTTTTTTTAATTCCTAAATACTTTTATTGTAGACTAATGCTAGTGAAGGTGGGGAGAGTGAACATGACGCTAATGATAATTTGGGGAGAGATACTACTAGTGAAATTGGGGATACACAACGTGATGGAGAATGATGACTAGGGAGCAACTCAAAATAATATGGATCTTCCCTTTTATTGATTGTTTTTATTTCAAAGTGTTAACTTTATGTGATTTATTTATTTTCGAAACCTATGTGATTGTTACACTATATGACTTTGTTGTAATTCTAAACTACTTAGTACTTCTTCCGTATTTGTAACTAGGAATTTGTAAACTATTAACCAATGATGGACAAATTTTCAACAATTGTTACACTGTTACAATTGGAGTCATATTCATATGTAAGTGGTATGGTTATGATAGACCTTATTTATGAATTTGTATACTATTCGCTTATGATAGACCTTATTTAATGTTAATGTGATGTGTTACTGCTAAAGGTGTGTTATAATATTTACATATAAGTGGTGTACTTGGTTAAATAGTGAAGTTTCACATTAGGTAATGAGTTGTTTTTTTATCTCCAAAAAATAATAATAATAATAAGTGGTTAGTAGAACATAATTAGGCCCAAACTCATCAATTTAAACTTTTGAATTCAATGGTGTTCCTATCAAGAAAGTCAATACCAGCCATTAGTGATATATACCATATCAGTCATTAAACTAACACCGGTATGTTTTTTAAATGTACTAGACAAAATATAGAATTGTACCATGTTGTACTGGCCATATTGGAGTTTTTTGGGTATTTTGGGCAATATTTATGTTTCATCCAATATAATAAAATGATTACATTGGGTTAATGTACTTAGGATAATACTTAGGCTTATAAAATAAGTGCAATTTAGATTTTATTTTGATAAATATACAAATAAATAAATCTTTGTATAAAGGTACTACAAGTTTTAGTGTTTTACTACATAATTCTTACAAACTGATATGGCAATGAATGTGATTGGTGGACTTTAACCACCTTGTAAATAAATATTTGAATCATTACTTTGTGATTGGTGAGTCAATGACACACTAGTTTGTTAGCTCAATGGCGAAAAAACTTATATCACTACTCATATGTCTAACCTCAAGATGATACATTGGTATCTAAATATTTCATTTCTTTGACCAAACCAAAATGACATGAAATTTGCTCTGAACTCATGTGGAGATTGTAGATGGTCATGTTTTGCCGCTGATTCTTCAAAACCAATTTGAGAGAGAGAAAAAAAAAATTGTCCAAAACAAAAAAGTAACTCTCACAGCAATTCTACCATATCAGCACCCTTGCGGGTTTTACAACTCAATGAACAAGTGACATCTGCAAAACAGCCATGCATGCAAAAAGTTGAATAAAAAAGTTACAAATTTAATCTAAATATGATTTCTTAAAATTTCAAATTTCTCAAATTTTTTTAATCAAATTCATTTCCTATAAAGAGCCACATGGGTCACACTAATAAAGTTTATCTTGGCATTGAGATCTATCTTGTGACATCAGGGATCAACCTTGGGTTGTGGTAGTGCACTAGATTGATCATCTATATTTGGCTCGGTGGTGGATATGATCACAAACCAGGAATCTCATCTAAGTTGGCCTCCCTCCTAGGATTGTATCATGAAATTGAAAGCCAACTAGGGAACTTGTCCTTATTGAGTGTTTTTTCTAATTCCTTCACAAATTCAGGATACTGTAAATTGAAAATTGATTTGTGTTTATATAATTTAGATTTGAGGAATATTGAGCTAAGCTGAGTTTTGATAAAAAAAATAATAATAATAATAATAAATTTCAATTGTGAAGGTAGACCAAATTACAGAGGAAATCTCTTGGTAACCATAAATTACTTATAATTTGAGTGTGTTTGAGTAAAATTCAATTTTTTTTTGATGGGGTAAAAATCAATTTTTTAATTAACCTTGGTCCCTTGATTATGCTTTCAAGTTACTTGAAGTGAATATCTAACTAAGACATAGGGTTTGGAAATGTTTAACTTAAAATGACTTGTCTAGAAATGCATGAGTTCACATGAGATTATGAGATTGAGAAAATCCCAATTGTCAAAGTTCCTAAATGACTAAGTTATGAACCTAATTTGCCTAAGTTATCTCAAAGTAAACTGATGCCCAGTAAATTAATCCAAAGAAAATCATCTCAAAGTAAAGAAAATTGTAGGAAATTTAAGGGTTCAAACCTAACTGATTATTCTAACAATCAATTGATTTGAAGTAAATAATAAATTATTTAAAACTTCAATAAACAACTAAATATTGCATAAATCTACTTGAATACTTGAATAAATGATAACGTGAGTACAAGGAAATGAACCTACAAGCAATGCTTTTAAAAAACAAACAGTTCAAAGAATTGAAAAGGGGGGTTCAAGGCTTTTAAAATATGGTCGAACTGTGACGATTTTATAATTATTTAAAATATAAATTGTAAGGCCTCAAAAATTAAGGGCCCAAGCTCACTTAGAATAGTGGTACCTTACCCCTTAAATCCAGCCTAAACAACAGAATTTGTAAGAGAATGGGTAAATTAATCAAGTGCAAGATAAGGTTATGGCTAAGTCTCAGACCGAAGAGTCCAAAGTAGAAAATAAGTGTAATTAGAACAACAATTAAAGTTAATCTCCTTCTTGGGAAAGTTCGAGGATCAGTCTCTTGTATATAAGTTAGGTTCTTGTTCTTTACAGGGTAATCTTGTATTATCTTTATTGTGTTAGGACATATGTAGTTCAAGTGGTTGTTGACATATGTCGCTATTTTATGTAATTGGCTTATCCTTAGACAAAACGCACTTTACTTGTAATTGGGTAGATTTAAGATGTGTTTAACGCGTCAAAGAAATAGAGTTTCAAGACTAAGTATTAAAGTCATCAAGTCTGTCCAAGAAACAAGCAAGGAAGTGCAAGTTATTAAAGCTCGACACCTATTTTGACACATGCATCTATCGAGCTTTAAGAAGCTGTTTTAGCCCGAGCCTCGACAGCTTCTCGATAGATCCTCGACACCTCTATCTGTCGAGAATTAAAGAAAACATATTTTCAATTCTGTTTTAAGTCCAATCCGTGAATGTGTCTTTGGGACTTCTTTTCTCCTAACCCTAGACATATAAAAGAATTGTTTTAAGGGCCGTCAAACAGATGCAAGTTGCACAAGTATTGAGTTATTCTTGTTCATGCAATTTGTGATATAAAAGACAAAGTTCATGCCCTAGTTCATCTTTTGTGAAGAAATTGTTGTGTAATGTGCACCGTAGGTTTTTGTAACCAAGTATCTTCCTAATCTTCAACGTGTGGATGATTTGAAGAACTTTGCAGCCAACAACTCTCTCTCTAGTTGGTGTTTTGAAGTCGCGTACTGGGATCCACGCATCTAGTTAGTCACGTACTTGGGAGCCGTGCATTGAAAGGAGAAACTGTCACTACAAAGCAAGTCCAATTGGGTATTAGGGTAAGGGTTCAACTGTAGGTTGGTAAGGTACTTGGGATTCCTTGCTTGTAACCGCTAGTTGTGATAATAGTGGAGTTTAGGGAGTGGTGACCTTAAATCACCCGGTGGAGTTTTTACTGTCAGGTTTTCCCCATTAGTAAACAAATCACCATGTCTTTTATTTTTCTGCTGCGTACTTTAGTTTTGGTGATTTTTTTATGCTGTCACGTGATTTTGCATGATAATTTGATTAATTAATAACTGAGCTAATTAATCAATTTAATTTATCACAAAGGGTCAACACGTTTGTGGCCTATCAAGTGGTATCAGAGCAGGCATACTCTGATTAGGGTTTAATCTTTGTGTGTGTGATCCATTGACCCCAACTGTCATGGATAAAGGTCAGTCTCTTACGTGAAGAAATCTGTGTTATCAAATACATCTTGTTTTTCTAATCTCTATTTCCTTGAGTGTCTCAGAAAACACAAGTCTAAAAGTTATTTGATTTCCTCTGTGATGATTATTGGAAAGGATCTCAGTTTATACAAGCAGGAACTAGACTGTCTCAAAATCAAAATGTGCAAAGGAGTTTGTTTGAACAGAGTCAAAATTAAAGGCCTAGCTCGGAAAAAGCAGATGAAAGAAGACACCATTCCCACTAATTTGTCATTTAAGCACGAAGTGTGTTTTATGATGAAGTCCGTCTTTAAAGTGATGGACACATGCTTGTGGTACCTTGACAGTGGTTGCTCAAGACACATGACTGGAGACCGATCCCTCTTCAAAGTCTTCGAGTCTAAGAAAGGTGAAAATGTCATTTTTGGTGATGGAAGCAAATCACAGATAAAAGGGAAAGGAATTATCTCTCTACCTGGACTACCAGACATAGCAAATGTTCTCTATGTGGACAGCCTAAGAGTGAACCTTCTGAGTATAAGTCAGATATGCAATCAAGACTTCACGTACTTATGAGTTTTTTCCAGACTCATAAGTGGTGTTCGTACTCTAGACAACTGTTATGGATTGGTACCTGATGCTGATATTGTGTGCAATAGTATACGGTTGCCAAATGAAGATTTGTGGCACCAGCGGATGGGACATGCTAGTTACAAACATCTCTCTATTGTATCTAAGCATGAATCGGTTCTAGGGATGCCAAAACTGAGTAGATTGAACAATGTTGTGTGTGGACCATGTCAACTTGGGAAACAGATGAAAGCTAAGCATCTAAGCACTCAGACATCAGCTACATCTAAACCATTGGAGCTATTGCATTTAGATCTTATGGGTCTTACGAGAACCGAATCCCTTGGAGGTAAGAGATACATCATAGTTGTAGTAGATGACTTTACTAGGTACACTTGGGTCATTCTTTTACGATCCAAGTCTGATGCTCCTGAGCACATTGAAGCACTGTGTACAAGACTGCAAAATGAGAAGAACCTGAAAATTGACCGAATTCGAAGTGATCATGATAAAGAATTCGAGAACTTATACATGGAGTCATTCTGCACAAGATCAGGTATATCTCAAGAATTCTCTGCACCTATTACTCCTTAGCAGAATGGTGTAGTAGAAAGAAAGAATAGGGTTATCTAGGAGATGGCTAGAGCCATGTTGCACAGTAAGGATGTGACTAGAAATTTGTGGGGAGAAGCAGTCAACACTGCATGTCATACGGTGAACAGAGTGTACTTCAGACCCGGCACCAAAAAGACTCCATATGAGTTGTGGAAAGGAAGAAAGCCAGATGTGAAGTATTTCAGAATTTTTGGAAGTACTTGTTTCATCCTAAAGGATAGAGAGAATGTGGAGAAGTTTGATTCCAGAAGTGATGAAGGGATATTTCTAGGATACTCTTCTACAAGTAAGGCTTATCGGGTATATAACAAAAGAACCATAAAGGTCATGGAAACAGTGAATATTGTTATTGATGAGTCTTCAGATGTCAGTTCTGAGAAAATTGATGAGGAACTCCCTAAAGAAATCCTTCCTTCTGAACCTAGGAGAGCTCCGGAACTCATAGAATAAGAGCCCTCATCTCCAAGTACTCCTGGTACTCCAAGTGTTGCAGAAGAGTCAGCAGACATGCCTACATCACCATATTCTGAATGTCATAAAGACAAAGGACCTCCCTCCAGAATCAAATTAAACCATCCTCCAGAAACTATTGTGGGAAATATGAATGAACTCACATTGCGAAAACGCACAGTTGATAAATGTGTTGCTAACTTTGTGTCATACTCTTGTTATTTGTCACAGGTTGAACCCACTAAAGTTGAGGAAGCTCTTCAGGATGAAAGTTAGGTTGAAGCAATGCATGATGAACTGCTTCAGTTTCAGACGAATGATGTGTGGACTCTAGTTCCTAGACCAGAGGGCGAGCATGTCATCGGCACAAAGTGGATATTCCGAAATAAGACTGATGAGGAGGGCAATGTAATCCACAACAAGGCTCGACTTGTAGCTCAAGGATACACTCAAATGGAGGGATAGACTATGATGAAACATTTGCCCCAATTGCTCGCATGGAGTCCATTAGAATCCTTCTTGCCTTAGCCTGTCACTTGAAGTTCAAGCTTTACCAGATGGATGTAAAAACAACTTTCTTGAATGGATTGCTTAAAGAGGATGTCTATATGGCTCAACCTAAAGGATTCATTGATCCACATTTTTCGGATCATGTGTTATTCCTCAAAAAGGCCCTCTGTGGATTAAAGCAAGCACCCAGAGCCTGGTATGACCGGTTGACTCAATATTTGATATCCCATAAGTTCACAAGAGGAAAGCCTGATCAGACTTTCTTCATCAAAAGAAAAGCTGGTGAGCTGGTGGTTGCTCAAGTCTATGTTGATGATGTCATCTTTGGATCAACTAAGGATGAACTTGCTCAAGACTTCTCAAAACTCATGCAAGCAAAGTTCGAGATGAGCATGATTAGAGAGCTATCTCACTTTCTTGGACTACAAATTCGTCAACAAGATTCAGGTATATTCATCTCTCAATCTACATATGCTAAAAATCTTGTGAAAAAATTTGGATTAGAATCTGCTAGTTCTGTTAGAACCCCCATGAGCCCGAATGTTAAACTCACTATTGACATGTTAGGTAAAAGTGTAGACTCTTCACTTTATAGAAGCATGATAGGCAGTCTTCTTTACCTTACTGCTAGTAAACCTGACATTAATTACAATGTAGGAGTGTGTGCTAGATATCAGGCTAATCACAAAGAGTCACATATGACTGCTTTAAAAAGAATCATAAAGTATGTCAAGACTATTGCCAACTTTGGTGTGTGATATAGCAAAGACACAAACAATGCCTTAACTGGATATTCTGACGCTGATTGGGCTGGGAATGCTAATGATAGAAAAAGTACTTCAGGGGGTTGTTTTTATGTGGGTAATAATCTGGTCTCTTGGATGAGCAAAAAGCAAAACTCCATCTCTTTATCCACTGCTGAAGCTGAGTACATTGTTGCTGGTAGCTGTTGCACCCAACTCCTATGGATGCAAAAACTCCTTCATGATTATGGTATTTGTCAAGAACATCTCACCATCTACTGTGACAATACCAGTGCCATCAATATCTCTAAGAATCCGGTTCAACACTCTCGAACTAAGCACATAGAGATTCGACATCACTTCATTAGGGAGCTTGTCGAAGATGGTGTTCTCACCCTTGAGTTTATTCACACTGATGACCAAAAAGCTGATTTGGTTCACCAAACCTTTGGATAACAAACGTTTTGAATTCCTTCGTCAAAACATCGGTGTCATCTCTATGGATTGATCTCCTTCTATCTTTCTTCTACCTCATGCATTTGCATCTAGTTTTATGCATTGTTTTGCTTTCTTTCACTTGTTTTTGTTTGTGTGTTTTCAGTTTGTGTTTTATTTTTGCTTTTCTGATAAAATAAAATCAAAAAAATTGAAAAATTGAAAAATACAAAAACAGTGTGTGTTTGTGTACATTGGTTCTTGTGAACCTTAAAATGGCCATTAAAACAGAGTTTTCTAAACTTTGTATCACATGTAGCTTAGATGAGCATTCTTTTGCACAACTTAGCAAGTGAGCTTTGTAGCTCTTTGTTTGTGATGAGTAAGGTTAAGTGATCTCTTCTACTTAACACTCGTAATACTCTTTTTAACGGGTAGGACTAGAAAATCCTAAAAGAAAGGCATAAATAACCATCTCACCACTGTTACTCGCCAATCATGATATGACATCTGTATACTTCGGCATAGCAAAAGTGCAATATCAATGACATCCGTATGCTTCGGCATAGCAAAAGTGCAATGTCAATGACATCCGTATGCTTCGGCATAGCAAAAGTGCAATGTCAAAAGCTTAACATAATTAGGTATTTCTTTTCTTTCTCTTATATGCCCATGCATGATATGCTTAATAAAAGAAAATATGCAAAGAAATAAAAGCAAAAAAATCAAAATGCTTTAAAATATGGTTGCAAGCGTGTTTTCTAGGAGATGTGTGAGTTATAAGATGTACCTCGAAGGTGATAGTCCCCATCAAACAGTTATGATTGTGTGTGAGTTAAAGTAATTTTCTCATATCTCAAATCGTCATAACATTGAGACACTTATGCAATCTTCCGATATTTTCACACACAACACGCAATACTCTTTGCTATGTTTGATACATGTGCAGGTACAATGTGATTTGGCCATTACAAGGTTTACATGCGTTAATGTATGCTCACTAAACTGTCTTAACTCATTTTTGAAATATAAAATTGGTTAGACTTGTTTAGTGTGTAAATGCGTGTTTTGGGAATCATGTGCTTAATTTATCTGGTTGAGAGATGATTTTGAGAGCTTAATGTGTTGCTTGGAACTTTTGGTTGAGTTACATGCATGATTGCATTCATGTCTGTGTTTTTCCTCTTTTGAAAAACTGTTTTTAAAGGCATCTCGACACCTCATCGACACCTCTCGCCACCTAACTGTTTGTCGAGCTTTTCAGACTTTCTCTAAACGCAGTCTCGACACATTCTTAACACTTGGTGGATCGATCGAGAAACTTTCTGTTTGCTCGATAGCTTCTCGACAGCTTCTGGATCGATCGAGGTTCCTTTATGCTTGATCCTTCTTTCTCGATACATATCCTCGATAGCTGCATCTGTCGACGTGCTTTTTCTCGACACCTATCTCGATAGCTGTCTCAACACCTCCCGATAGCTGCATCTGTCGAGAATTACTGAAGGTCTAAAAAAGGTTTCCTCGCGATTTTTCTCTCATTTCGCTCGATCTCTCTCACTCGATAGCTTGTGTTTTCCTTCCCAAAACCTTTCTCTCTCTCTCCAAACCTCTTCCTAAGGCTTTTTCAAGTGATTTTCTTGATCTTCCTCACTTGGTAAGCATCTTTTCACTCATTATTCATGCATTTCATGTTTTAAAACCCTAGGTTTTGAAATTTTTGAAAATTTTTGGGGATTTTCAAAATTGTTGAGTATTTCATGAAATTTTTGGGTTGGTTTTATAGATTTGATCTTTAAAACTACATGCATTGCATCACATTAGCATTCTAATTGTATTTTCATGCATTTAGATGTATGCAAACTTGTTATGTGCTGTTAGGTTTGGATTGGGCTGAGCCCATGATGTTTTTATTGTTGCATGTCACATGCTCATGCATTTCCCATGCATACGTTCTTTCTTTTCAATATATTCTTCCTATATTGAACTGCTTGGGACTTTTCTGTTTGTTTCTCTTCTTTTCCCCCTCTCTATGTTTGCGTTAGTAGTGTCTATGGCACCTAAACGTAAGTCTATTCCATCCCAGAACCCTCTGCATTCTAAGGGATCATCTTCTTCGAACTCTACTCCGTTGTCTAATCGGTTCCGTGATGAGAAAGCCCAAAAGGACTTCTCGGAGAACTTCTCTAAACGAGGTGTTCATTCGGAACGCCACGTTGTCCTAGCAGACTTTGCCGACACAGACATTTCTGATGTCATTCACAGTCAGGCTTAGGAGTCACTATGTGACGTCCCGGTCACATGTCCTCTCGTGTTGATACAGGAGTTTTACTCCAACATCCACGGGATTGATTCTTCAGTACCTCTCTTCTACTCTAGCGTTCGAGGTACGTGCTTTGCTGTCATTCTGGAGTTAGTCTCCGAGGTGCTTCATGTCCCTAGGGTGGATCATCCTGATTACCCTAGTTGTGAGCATTTATGAACTGTGTCTAAAGACGAGATAATCTCGGCGTTCTGTGAGCGTCCTTCCTCTTGGGGAAATTATCAGTATACACCATGTCGGCCTTTTGCTAAAGGTCCTCGTTTCCTTAACATGGTGATGACTTTTGTTTTGCACCCACTCTCTCACTACAACTCTATCACAGAGCCTCGTGCTCGATTTTTGTTGTCCCTCTTAGAGCATCTCACTGTAGACTTCCCTTCACACTTTATCTTCTTTATCATAGATGTCTATAGAGATACGGCCACCCGTGATAAGCTCATTTTTCCTTCTGCTATCACGAGGATACTTCGCCATTTTTCCATCCCATTTCCTTCGTCCGATCCATATCATGTCATGTCTGCCATAGATACCGCTACCGTAAAATGTAGCGAGGCACAGTTCAGATCGAGACAGTCGGATACTGCTACTCCTTCCTCCCGTCTGACTACTTCCAAATCTGCTCGAGTGACATCTGCTCCTTCTTCTTCGAGTGGCGTCACTCTAGGAGACATCATGCGCAGCTTCAGCGCATGGATGCTCACCTCGATACTCTCTCCACGGAGTTGTATCAGGTGAATGTTCGTGTTGGTCGCATCGCCAGGCAACAGGCGACCTTGGGCAGTTTTGCTCCAAAGGCTTCTCCTCCGCCACCTCATGTTTCCTCTGAGACTGAGGCTGATGATGACGGTGATGACGATGATGCTTAGGATGATGATGATGGAGATGTGAGCTCTTCTGATGAGATGTCTACTTGACACTCTACCCTTTGTCACTCGTGACAAAAAGGGGGAGTAGTTTTGGTGTATGAGAGTAGTCATACTTAGGGGGAGAGCTAGTATAGGACATTTTTGATAGGGGGAGTGTTGTTTTGAGGGATGTACTGAGGATCATATGTATTCTTTTCTTTTCTATCTTTTTAGAGATACATTGATCATGTATTGACATACATTGTACTTATTTCTTGATATATATGATGATGTATGTTTCTTTCACCTATCTTTCCATGTGTTGTTTCTTTTCTGTCTTTATACACATGTTTCTTTTACTTGTACGCAATCTATTATTTCTGCTTCACACAAAGATGCCTTGATGTGTTTTGTTTATAAGTGTTTCAGAAATACAGGTTGTCAAAGTCTACTTGCCATAAACTCTCTTCTTGCAAAATTTTTCAAGAGTTTGTGTTAGGATAGATTTTATTGTATGTAACAAGTGAATATGAGTTAAAGTGTTTTATGACTTCTCTCATATTTTCATTTGTTTGTTGTGGTTTTGTCACGGATTGCCAAAGGGGGAGATTGTTAGGACATATGTAGTTCAAGTGGTTGTTGACATATGTCGCTATTTTATGTCATTGGCTTATCCTTAGACAAAATGCACTTTACTTGTAATTGGATAGATTTAAGATGTGTTTAACGCGTCAAAGAAACAGAGTTTCAAGACTAAGTGTTGAAGTCATTAAGTATGTTCAAGAAATAAGCAAGGAAGTGCAAGTTACTAAAGCTTAACACCTATCTCAACACATGCATCTATCAAGCTTTAAGAAACTGTTTTAGCTCGAGCCTCGACAGCTTCTCGACAGATCCTTGACACCTCTATCTGTCGAGAATTAAAGAAAACAGATTTTCAGTTCTATTTTAAGTCCAATCCGTAAATGTGTGTTTGAGACTTCTTTTCTCCTAACCCTAGACATATAAAAGGATTGTTTTAAGGGCCGTCAAACAGATGCAAGTTGCACAAGCATTGAGTTATTCTTGTTCATGCAATTTGTAATCTAAAAGACAAAGTTCATGCCATAGTTCATCCTTTGTGAAGAAGTTGCTGTGTAATGTGCACCGTAGGGTTTTGTAACCAAGCATCTTCCTAATCTTCAAAGTGTGGATGATTTGAAGAACTTTGCAGCCAATAACTCTCTCTCTAGTTGGTGTTTTGAAGTCGCGTACTGGGATCCGCGCATTTGGTTATTCACGTACTTGGGAGCCGTGCATTGAAAGGAGAAACTGTCACTACAAAGCAAGTCTAATTGGGTATTGAGGTAAGGGTTCAACTATAGGTTGGTAAGGTACTTAGGATTCCTTGCTTGTAACCGCTTGTTGTGATAATAGTGGAGTTTCGGGAGTGGTGACCTAAATCACCCGGTGGGGTTTTTGCCGTCAGGTTTTCCCCATTCGTAAACAAATCACCGTGTCTTTTATTTTTCCGCTGCATACTTTAGTTTTGGTGATTTGTTTGTGCTGCCACGTGATTTTGCATGATAATTTGATTAATTAATAACTGGACTAATTAATCAATTTAATTTATCACAATGGGTCAACGCGTTTGTGGCCTATCATATTGGTCTTTTTTTCCTTAGAAAATGTCCATCCCCCATTTCTGGAGTGTCTTCTTCCTTTTATAGTCCATTCCTTTACATTCTAGCCCTCCTATTGTACATTCCAGGGCATTTCTCAGGATACTTGTCCCACTAGGACCCTTCTGGAGATGGTAGATGGAGTTGCTAGCTGTGAAATCATTGTTCAGGTGTCATTTTCACATTAATGCAACTGATGAGGTTGGTGCAGAGCATTCAATGCGGAGGTGGGAGGTATCTCTTTTAAGAAACTTCCTCCCATCGACCCTATTCCAGCCGTTGCTCCTTGCTTATCCTCGGGCCACCAAGGAACAATAGTTGTCCTGATTCTCTTACTCTCCTTGGGCAGGTGCAGTCCATGAAGTCCACTTTATCCATCTTAGACTGGATTGGGCGAATTTATCCTCGGCTGGGACTCTTTGGTCCTTAGACCCCCTACAATAGCCCCCTAAAACCTTACTCTAAGAGTAAGGTTTTAGTGGTAATGGGAGGTTTGTTACATGCCAAACGCATTCCCATGTTGGTACGTCGTTTCACTTATCTTGTGAACGCTCCTTACGCTTCTGTATCCACGTCACAGCAGTTATTACATCAGGCAGCTGTTTATCCCCCCACGTTCTAAGGTACGATGGAAAGCTAACAGCCCAAATTTTTTGGGATTAATGAGTAGGAAAATTACAGCTCATTTCCCATTACTATATAAAGGGGGAATGGGAGTAAGTAATGTGTTTCAGCTTGGTCAGAGAGTGTAATTAAGTGTGTGTGTGTGTGTGTGTGTGTGTGTGTGTGTTTAATAGTTAGTTTGTTTCTCAAAAAAAAAAAAAAACATTTGCGAGAGTTGGGGGTTAGAGGTTAAAACTTAAAAGTTAAAACCCTCACCTCTCCCTTCTTTGGAATTTTTCGTTAAAAAATGGCATCCCTTGTATTAGCTAAACCATGACTAGTTCAACAGTTCACTGGTTAGACCAAAAATTCAAATGCTTCAGGACTTTAATTTAAAGTTGGCCAATTTTCTTCATTAAAAAATTGATCTGGGCTTGGCCAATTTCCAATTAACCCAATCAGATTGGATGGTCTGGTATGATTTTACAAACTATGCTTACAAGCATAAAGGTTTTAAGGAAGTTTTTCAAAACGGTTTCTATTTCATTTTAATTTCCTGCTCTTGACTCTCTGTTGTCCCTAATCCCCCAAACTTGAGTTTTTTGGCCTCTGCTTGCTCGCTCCCAAATGCAGGAGATCGTAGTAATATAATTCTTGGAGTACCGAGATCGAACCACAAGGAGTAGGGTAAATTCAAAGAAAATGTAATTTAAAAAAAAAAAAAAACTTTTGGTGAAGGTGAAGAATAATTTTTTGCCTAGTAATTGTAAACAAGAATAACAATGATAACTGATTTAAGTCAATAATATAAATACTATGGCATCAGGTGTTTCCCTATATCGATATGAATTCTTTGTGATCTAAGAAATTATATATTCCATAATTGTTTGTTATTATACAATTAAATACTTATTATTTGGTTAAACTGAGACAATTTAAGAACGCATGATAACTTAGATTAATAATGTGGTTAGAAAAGTTTTCAAAAAAACCCATTCACTTTAAAACCTGATTTCTATTTGAAACTAATAGAAATTCATCCAAACAATAAGAAAAACATGATTGAACTTATTGATAGCATGGAAGAACTAATACATCAAAAGAGAAAAAATTATCTAATTGGACAATCAAATATGTTGTTGATAAAATTCTAGAAAGAATCACATTGAATATCTATGCTGTATAGAAGAAACATAACCCCTAGCCCTAGCAAAGAGTTTAGGCTGCCATTAGAGAAAGGAAAATACAAGGTTTTCTCTGTCAAATTCATTTTACACAACCTCTCTTCAAAACCCTAACGTCCAAGTGTCCAAAGAAAATAAAACTTTTACTATTTTAATTTTCGTCCAGGTTTACAGTAGTAAATTGTAAGTTAATTTCGGCCTTCAAATATTGAGAATTTTGAAACACTCAAAACTGAAAAGCTGTAGATATTTAAGTCACGGTTCCAACCCATCTGGCCTTGTGTCAATTGGATTTTTGAGGAAAGAGATACGCCTAAATTACTAATCAGTGCTCAAATCTGATTTTTCCTTTTCAGATTATGCTTCTTTGATTTCTTTCCTTATTTGAAACTTCCAAACATGGTAGATGACCCAAGCATTCTAGCTGCACCTCCTTAGACATTTAAGCATAGTCCTTAAGCTCCTCTTTAATTCTAGTTTGGCCTCCATTCTCTCATAGACTCTTGTAAACTCATCTTTTTCACATGATTTCTAAAAAGTAGAAAATTACACGCAATGAATTACATCTTATTCAAGAAATTATGTAAAGATAAATAATAGGGACTAATGCAAATCATGACTTAATTATACAAATTAAGCATAGTAATAAGGAGATAACGCCCACATAAATATATAACAAGTATACATTTTAAGGCGTTATCAACCTCTAATCACTCATATCACATTTCTAACATCTATTTTTAAGGTATTTTTAATTTCTCTTTCTCATTTTTAATTCATGAGTTTCATTTTAGAGAGTTGAAGTTCAAAACTGGGAATATTGGAGTTTTTGAGCAAAACTTTTTTCTATCAATGCTTTTGCTTTGGTTGATTGAGATTTGATGTAATTGAGTTGTTTTTGGCCCCTAAGGCAATTCTCATGTATTTCTAGCAAATTTTTGTGGTGATCCCTCGCTCTTTGAGTGTTGGAAATAGGAATGCGGGTCATGTGTTCGATGAAATGTCAAAAAAAAATTTGATCATCATTTGAACTCTGATGAGTCTCAAATTTGACATTGTGTTATGTATGAGTCTAGGACATTACTCATGCATCATGACATCCTTTTTATCACAGAAATTGGTTTGCGCCAATTTTCTCATTTTGTCCATGTCATTGTCTTGCATGCTTACTTGTGCTTATTTAAGTGTTTTTTGTATGCACCCATACTTTGCATTTCTCATAAGTTTGTTCATACATATCATACATTCATTCCCCAACTGGTATTTGTCCTTATTCTTCTTGATCCCTTTGTCATTCATGACAAAAATGGGAGAAATTTTTGGACTTCAGTGCACATGCATAGGAGGAGATATATTGATAGGAGGAGACTCACATAGATATTGCCGAGTCTCACAGCCTTCCATTTGGAGAATCACACCATCAAATTCCCATCATTGATTTGTGTATATGTTGACGACTGTCCTAAATTGAAGATTTTCTGTAGTGGAGTCTTAAGCACGCCAAAGCTAACAGAGGTTGAGCTAATAGAGTTTGGGATGGTAGAAAAGCGGATATACAAAAAGAAGGGGGATGGAGATGTTGATCTTAACACTAGAATAAAAGAGTATTGGGAGGCTAAATTGGAGACTTGCGACCAAAAGTTTGCTGTAAAGGTACGTTGCCATGCTTTCATGCCGTAGTTCCTTATTAATTTTTTTTTTTTTAAAGGTTTTTTAAGGGAAAAAAAATCGTAAGTGGCTGCAAATTAATTTACTTCCACTGCCATATGTCATCATGTTGATATCTCATATCTCAGCTAGCTGAACCTAAAATAAAATAAAAATTTGAGCTAAAATTTGGAAAAATAAAATAAAAATTAATAACCTGAACAATAAAAGTAAAAATTTTTTAATCAAAAACCTTAGAAAAAGTCCATTTAGATCTTAGCAAATTTGAAATAAATTAGTCAAATGAAAGATTAATGGATAAATAATTGTTTGGCTATGTGCATTGAAAGAGACATAGCTCGTAGGATTAATAACAAAAATATTATGCAATGATTTCAAAATATGAAACCTCATAAAAGGTAATTGTATAAAACTTAATGTTTTTTTTGTTGTGATGTGATATATTCAAGTTCTCTTTTGTTTTAGGTTTTGTATCATTTATGTTTCTTATTAACCCCTAGAAAATAATCATGGAGCTGCAACTACTTTTAAATTATGTAATTAAAAAAAAAATATAAACTCCCATGTTAGTGTTGTAATTATTGTTGTTATTTGAAATGTAGACAGTGCAGAATGTGAGAAATTTAATTTGAATAAAGTTGACATTGGTTTTTGTGATTGCTGGATCTTGTTGCTTTTGGTTTTAGCTAATCCACATATTTGGTGGATGAGATCGGAACATTATTCATAATATGTTAACATAGTGCTCTTTCATATCATGTTTTTTTTGGATTAATTTGTATCTTTTTTTTTTTAATTTCGAAATACGTTTATTGTAGACTGATACTAGTGAAGTTTGGGAGAGTGAACATGACGCTAATGATAACTTGGAGAGAGATACTACTAGTGAAGTTGGGGACACACAATGTGATGGAAAATGATGAGTAGGGAGCAACTCAAAAGAAGATGGATCTTCCCTTTTGTTGATTGTTTTATTTCAAAGTGTTATCTTTATGTGATTTATTTATTTTTGAAACCTATGTGATTGTTACAATATATTATTTATTTTCGAAACCTATGTGATTGTTACACAATATAACTTTGTTGTGATTCTAGACTACTTAGTACTCCTTCTGTATTTGTAACCATGAATTTGTAAACTATTAAGCTACAATGGACTAATTTTCACTAATTGTTACATTGTTACAGTTGGAGTCATATTCATATGTAAGTGGTATGGTTGGATAATGGTCATGATAGACCTTATTTATGAATTTTTATACTATTCACTTATGATAGACGTTTTTTAATGTTAATGTGATGTGTTACCAAGGGCAGCTACACATACATTTGAGAGGGTTCAAATGACCCCCCTGATTTGAAAAGAAAATCATATATATATATATATATATATTGCTTTACTAATTTAATTTACTCTTAAAACTATTTTTGCACGCCTTGTTTTAAATCTTACACACCCTAATCACATATCAGCTTATCCCACAATCAAACAACAACTTAGTGTATTATTTATGTATAAATGAGTGTGGTTGTGTGAGTTAATAATTATACAGTGCAAGTGGAGTTGAGTTTTTTCATTTAGTTTAAAATATTTTTATAAAAAAATTACAAATATATAACCACAATTGCATAAAAACAAAAATATTATACAAACTTAATAAAATAAAATGGTCATACTTACATTGATAATAAATAATGAAAAATAATAATAAACTATCATGAGAGGATTTCAAAATATGAAAACTTGTAAAAGGAAATTGTAAAATTTCATGTATTTGTGTTTTTTTTTTTCCAATAACTCATTATATTCAAGTTCTTTTTTTTTTTAAATTAAATTTTTGTTTAATTTAAGTTTCTTAATGACCCTTTAGAATAAATTCCTAGAGTCGCCACTGTGTGTTACTGCTAAAAGTGTGTTATAATATTCACATGTAAGTGATGTAGTTGGTTAAATGGTGAAATTTCACATTAGATAAATGAGTTGTTCCTTCTCCCAAAAAAGGAAAAAGAAAAAAAAAGATAACAAGTTGTTAATAGAACATAATTAGGCCAAACTCATAAACTTAAACTTTGGGATTCAATGGTGTTCCTATCAAGAAAGTCAATACTAGCCGTACTAGCAATATATACCACATTGGTCATTAAACCAATATCAATATTTTTTTAAAATATACTGGACAAAATATAGAATTGTACCATGTTGTATTGGCCATATTGTAGATTTTTCTGGTATTTTGGCCAATATTAATGTTTCAGCCGAAATAATAAAATGATTACATTGGGTTAATGTACTTAGGACAATACTTAGGCTTATAAAATAAGTGAAATTTAGATTATATTTTGATAAATATAAAAATAAATAAAGAGGAAAATGTTTACAAACTAATATGGCAATAAATGTGATTGGTAGGCTTCAATCACCTCATAAAATAAATATTTGAATTGTCACTTTGTGATTGGTAACACACTAGTTTTTTTTGTTTTTTGAGAAACTGGTAACACACTAGTTTGTTAACTCAATGTCGTAAAACTTATATCACTACTCATATATCTAACCTCAAAATGGAACACCGGTATCAAAATATTTCATTTCTTTGGCCAAACCAAAATGACACGAAATTTACTCTATTTACCCTATATGTTATATGAATTACTCAATTCAAATCTCCTCAAAGTGTTCTCACAATTGGAACCCATGCGGAGATTGTAGATGGTCATGTTTTGCCATTAATTCTGCAAAACCAATTTAAGAGAAGAAAAGAAAAATTGTCCAAAACAAGAAAGAATCTCTCGCAGTAGTTCTACCATATCAGCACCCTTGCGGGTGTTACAACTCAATGAACTAGTGACATCTACCAAATAGCCATGTTTGCAAAAAGTTGAATAAAAAAGTTACAAATTAATCCAAATATGATTTCTTAAAATTTCAAACTCCACAAATTTTTTTAATCAAATTCATTTCCTATAAAGAGCCACATTGGTCACACGAAAAGTTTATCTTGGTTCGTTTTTTCTTACAATGAATAATTGGGACCCCAATCAAAGGAAAGCATTGAGATCCATCTTGTAGCTTGGCCTCCCTCCTAGGATTGTATCATGAAATTGAAAGCCAACTAGGGACCTTGTCCTTATTGAGTGTTTTTCTAATTCTTTGACAAATCCAAAATACTATAAATTGAAAATTGATTTATGTTTATATAATTTAGATTTGTGGAATATTGAGCTAGGCTAAGTTTTGATTAGAAAAAAATAATAATAATAAATTTTAATTGTGAAGGTAGACCAAATTACGGAAGAAATCTCTTGGTAACCATAAATTCCTTACAATGTGAGTGTGTTAGAGTAAAAATTAATTTTTAATTAACCTTGGTCCCTTGATTATGCTTTCAAGTTACTTGAAGTGAATATCTAACTTCGAAAACTAAGACATAGGGTTTGGAAATTTTTAACTTAATATGACTTGTTTAGAAATGCATGAGTTCACATGACATTATGAAAATGAGAAAATCCTAATCGTCAAAGTTTCTAAATGACTAAGTTATGAACCTAATTTGCCTAAGTTATCTCGAAGTAAACTAATGCATAGCAAATTAATCCAATGAAAATCATCTCAAAATAAAAATAATAGAAAATAATAAAGCATAAAATAATATATATGTCTTTACTAGTCTTTCAAATTAAAAGCCTTTTGATTTAAAATAAAACCATTTTCAACATAAATTGATAAATTTCACATTCACATATAAAAACATAATTCTTGAATGACTAATAAATTTAACAAATAATAATAGATTGCGAGATTTTCTACCTTTTAATCCAAAAAAATAGAGAGAGAAGAAGTAGCAAAAATAAAAATTATTAATATCTAAAAGAAAAATAAATATATAATATAAAAATCAAGAGAAAACAAACATAACAGCTACCTAATGATTAATGTGCTTGTCATTTAGTTTGCAAGAGTTGATACTTTGGTTAATTAATGTGTTTTAGCTTGGTCAAAGAGTGTAATTAAGTGTGTGTGTGGGTGTGTTTAATAATTAGTTTATTTCTCAAAATAAATAAAAAGTTTGCAAGAGTCGCCCGGAGGGGGAGGGGGGGGGGGTGGTGGGTCAAAGGTTAAAACTTAAAAGTTAAAACCCTCACCTCTCCCTTTTTTGGAATTTTTTGTTAAAAAATGGCATCCATTGAATCAGCTGAACCATGACCAGTACACTAGTTAGACCAAAAATTCAAACGCTTCAAAATTTGAATTTGAAGTTGGCTAATTTTCTTAATTAAAAAATTGATCTAGGCTTGGCCAGTTTCCAATTAACCCAATCAGATTGGACGGTCTAGTATGATGCTAAAACTATGCTTACAAGCATAAAGGTTTTAAGGAATTTTTCAAAACGGTTTCTATTTCATTCTAATTTACCACTCCTGGCCCTCTGTTGTCCCTAATCCCCCAAACTTGAAATTTTTGGCCTCAAATCACTCATATCACATTTCTAACATCTAATTTTAATGCATTTTTAATTTCTATTTCTTATTTTTAATTCATGAGTTTCATTTTGAGGGTTGAAGTTCAAAACTGGGAATATTGGAGTTTTTGAGCAAAAAACTTTTTTCTACCAAACCTTTTGCTTTGGTTGATTAAGATTTGATGTAATTGAGTGGTTTTTGGCCCCTAAGGCATAATTCTCATGTATTTCTAGCAACTTTTTGAGGTGATTCCTCACTCTTTGAGCGTTGGAAATAAGAGTGCACGCCATGTGTTTGGTGAAACGTCCAAAGATATTTTCATCGTCATTTGAACTCCGCTGAGTCTCAAATTTTGACATTGTGTTATGTATGAGTCTAGGACATTACTCATGCATCATGACATCCTTTTATTGTAGAAATTGGTTTCTGCCAATTTTTTCAGTTCGTCCATGTCATTGTCTTGCATGCTCACTTGTGCTTATTTAAGCATTGTCTGTATGCACCCATACTTTGCATATCTAGTAAGTTTGTTCATACATATCATACATGTATTCAACAATTGGTATTTTTTATTATTCTTCTTGATCCCTTTGTCATTCATGACAAAAAATGGGAGAAATTTTTGGACTTTAGTGTACATGCATAAGAGGAGATATATTGATAGGGGGAGACTCACATAGATATTGACACATCGTTGTTTTCTTTTTTTCTTTTTTTTCTTTTTTTTTTTTATTTTTTATTTTTTTTTGAAGTTGTGGTTTATCTTTTAGGTACTTAGATACTTTGTGCTTATACAAATCATTACATTGTGCTTTAAGTTTTTTTATTTTTTTTATTTTTTATTATAATATTGGACATGGTATTAACTTATTATATTTGTACTTAATGACTTATATGTTTGAATGATCATTGTAGTTAATGGTTTTCATTTGTTTGATCAAGTTGCATTCATATAGATCATATCATATCAACTTGATAGCATTGTATTTGATACTTTTCTCCTCGACTGTTAGGTCTAACGTCTAATTCATCTTGTGAGAATGTTTCAATAGTCAAGTATAATTTCAAGTTTGCAATACAGGTTTAGATTAGTTGTGAATGAGTTGTTTCCATCACATTTAAGTCTAGAGACTGTATTAGGGATGTTTCGTCCTGGAATAGCCAAAGTGGGAAATTGTTAACCCCTTGTTTTTTCTTAGCTTAATTAATTTTGTACCAAATTTACTTGTAATTATGTTTACTTTTCATGTATTATGGAATTACATCTAATTAGGTACATGTACTTGAGCCCTAGTCAAAGTTGCAATGAAGAAGAAGTCGTGAACTAGTCGCACCAATGAGATATTTGCCTTGCCCGTGAACTGGACATGTGGTAGATAAAAGAGAGGCCTTTTTATTGAGCAAGTCACGACCTGCCCACAAGCAATTCACTATTGCAACTTGCTCAAGGACAGAGTCCAACAAGTCATTCTTATCACTTAACCAGCTTATAAATCCAAAAGAGACATAACTTATTTCATTTGTAGTTGTACATGAGAAGAACAAAGATAGCATTCGGAGAGGTTGTCTAGAGCAATATTTTGCTCATCCTTTAATGTGAAAGAGAACCCTTACTCATTGATTGAATCCCTACCATCCTCTCTTCTCTTTATCTCTCATTATAGATATATCTTTGAGAGGAGATTGTTTCCATTATCTTCATCACCATACTTGAGTGTTAAGAGTTGGCTTGGAGCTAGAAATATTTTGGAGCAAAACACATTTCCATGGGGACATGGTGGCTTATTGTTGGCCGCTCAATGCGTGGACTCCAGAGACTAGGTGAAGAACAAACTTGGTGTAGTCGGTTGATACCTGAAACTTGTAGAGCTCGAGTACGAGGATAGCTGTAGTCTAGAGGGCTTATTTGTGTATCTTGGACTGTAATTATTCACTAGTGGAGTTTGAATAGAGGTGCCACAGAGAGGTTGTTCTACCTAGGTGCTTGGATTTTCATCTTTGACAACATATTTGGGGTTTTCATGTGGTTTACATTTTTAATCCGTATTTTGTATTTTGACAAATTGCATGAGGATGCACCATGAGCCATATTTACTAAATAATACTTTAAGAAAATATATTTGTCAAAATTGCAATGTTTGATAGCTATTTGGCAAAATAGCCTTTGAAAAATGGAACTTGTCTTTTTTGAAGACAATTTTCACTTGGACACTATGTCTAGTACAAATGTGGAACTTGTCTCCACAAGATACGAGATATCAAAAATGTCAAACATTAGTATTTTTGAAAATGTCTTTTTCAATGTATTATTTAGCAAAAATGCTCATGTCCTATATTATGGTGTGATGACCCTCATTTACTTACACTTCTTTTATTTCCCAGTCAAAGCTCATTCATATTATTGTAAATAATAAAAGTTTTCTAGTATCACCTCATTTGTTAATATATAAGAATTATTTTGGTATTATTGAAAGTATGCAAAATAATTCATAAAAAATTAAAATTTGACAAGATGGAACGAAATGGAATGGGAGAGACTTGTCACTCTCCTCTATCAATCCCTATTTTTAAAATTAGGTTCTATTTTTGTTCTCTTGTCAAGGTATCTGTAACCAATGCAAAATGAAGTGAGATGTATTTTCACTTGATAGACCTAAATTTTCATCACTAATCTTATATTTGAAAAATAAGAAGACGAATTCCCCTCCTCTTCTCTTTTCTCATCCCATTTCAATTTTTTTTTAAAAAAAGAAAAGTTATAGGTTAAATTATTGATTACATTTATTTGCAAAAATAACTATTGTGCCACACAAACCTTCTCAACTAACCTATAATATGAGAGAGAGAGAGAGAGAGAGAGAGAGAGAGAGAGAGAGAGAGAGAAGGTTATGTACAAAGATCCATTAATAATTTGTTGAATATATAAATGTATGAGTGAAATCTCACATTAAATAATGATGGGAAGAATGAGTAATTAATTTAACACAGTTGAGCTCATACCTATTGAACTTAGGCTCTTTGGGTTAAGTGTGTCTCTATATGTTGTATTTATATGTTGTATTAGCCACTCAAAGGAGTCTCCCCAAGGAGTTTATCTCCCTAACATAATTTCTTTTGAGTGACTTTCACAATTACCCCATGTAACAATTTATATTACAATCGTTTTAGTTACTGAATTTGACCCTCATAAGATTTAGAATAAAATGAAATCATCGAGATTTTTATATCAATGCATATTAACAATTTCTTTTCAATCCAAATTTTTGGAGGTCAAAATATAACAATTGAAAATTTTGTAAAACTAAATTGTGCAAATTGAAAATTGTCCACAAAATGCAACATCCATTAATTTGAATATAACGTTAACGATTTTATATTAATTCAAATTTTAACAGTTGGAAGTTTATGAACTAATTAAAATGTGATAAATCACATGAGCTAAATTGGAATTTTTGCATTAAACAAATAAAAAATTAAAAGAAAACTAGAGGAGTCAAACTCAACTTATTAACTTAAATTTAAAACTCTACACTTCTTCTTTTTTTGTGAATGGAAAACTTTTATTAAAGCATTACACCAATGCTGAATGTTCAGCCTCATTACAATTTATATTATCAAGATTCAAAAGGTTCAGGACCATAAAAAACATCAAAAGGACCTATTACGTACACTTGTTCTTACAATAACATGCTCTCCCACTTCTTGAATTTCATACATATGGTACCCACATATATTTTAGTTTACATTTTTTTTTTCCTTTAATTATTTTGCTACAAATAAAGAAAGCCTAATCACACGTCTGCTGATGGTAAACTAAGATTAGCTGGCGGGGTCTCAATGTTTGGCTCAATCTTCCCCGTCATATATGCATGCTTAAAAAATTGATCATCCTCATCATGGTAAGCATAAGCAAAACCACCATGCCTTGTCATATCCATGCCTGCCACCTCATCCTCCCTTGACACTCTTAGCAACTTCATTTTATTAAGTAAATAAAATAGTGGTCCCATTGTGGCCGTCACCCACCCTGACACCACCAATATTTGTACAATTTGTGCTGCCAATAGCTTCCCTCCACCCCCCATAAACAACCCATATGGTCTATCAGGTTGACCTGGATACACTTTTTCACGTACGACGTCGTTGCAAACAATCCTGTGAATAAAACCCCCCACGCTCCACACCCACCATGTAATTGTGCTGCCTCTAGTGGGTCATCATATTTTAACTTCTCTGCAAGCTTGTTGCACCCAATCAAAACCCAAGATGCCACAAAGCCACATATGATTGCTGCCCAAGGTTCCACAACTGAACACCCTGAGGTAATTGCAGCAAAACCCGCTAGTAGACCATTACAAACATCTAGCACATTCCAATGACCCACCAATAAGCGCTT
Source organism: Castanopsis chinensis (assembly GCA_032878915.1). Classification (NCBI taxonomy): domain Eukaryota; kingdom Viridiplantae; phylum Streptophyta; class Magnoliopsida; order Fagales; family Fagaceae; genus Castanopsis; species Castanopsis chinensis. The sequence continues at coordinate 45,700,755 of JAVQMG010000133.1, forward strand.
GCTAAACAAGGTTGTGAGGGCAGCTGTACAACCAGCCAATGTTGTGGTGACAGCTATCCTCCCTATGGCACTTCATTGGCCGTAATAAGACCCACCATCACTGTATCCTTTTGCTATCGTGAGAAATGAACCGAGGTTGAACCCATACCAACCAAACCATAACAAGAATGAGCCAAGCACTACTAGAGACGCACTATGATCGCGTAAAATCACGGACCAGCCCGCTTGGTCAAATCGGCCAACTCGTGGGCCTTCAATAAACGCACCCCATAAGCCCACTATGCCACCAACCATGTGAACCACTCACGAACCGGCAAAGTCAATGACACCCTAACCAAATAAAAGATCACCAGTCCGAGTTGGACTGGCCCAACCGTCACTAGACCAAAACCAATGTGAAACTATAGGGTAAACAAAACCGGTTAAAAAGGAAGAGTAAATCAGATAAGCCACAAATTGGGTTCTCTCAGCAATGGACCCACTACTAATTCCAGCAGCTGCTATTGCAAATGCCCATTGGTAAAGGAAAAAGCTATAGTCTCCAGTGGGCTTAGGATAGTCTGTTAGACCAAAGAAGTGGCGGCCAATAAATCCATTAGAGGGAGAACCAAAAGCAAAGGCAAAGCCGAAGAGATAGTAAGAAAGGCCACCAGCTGCAGCGTCAAGAACATTGGTGAGCATGATGTTCATGGTGTTCTTGGCACGGACAGATCCAGCACATAGCATGGCAAAGCCAAGTTGCATGGCGAACACAAGGTAAGCAGAGAAGAGGAGGAATGTGTTGTCTATGGCATACGTTGTGTCACTGAGCTTGTTGGCTATGGTGTCGAAGCGCGTACAGAGGTAATTGGCCACGGCAGTCTCGTTGGAAGTGTTAGAGCTGAAAAGGGGTGCGAGGTCTGAGGCTGAGCAGCTTAAGGAAGCCATGGTTAAGCTTGTTTCTTCTTGGGTGAGAGAGAGAAATGCAACAAAGAAGTGAAGGAATACTGGAATAGATACTTTGTGGTTCTATTTATAGAACAAAGGGATAGAGAGGTCTTATAATATAAGGTGAAAAGAAGGTTTTCTTATATTCTCATTTTCATTTTCTATTATAAAAGAAAGGAATCTATAGTCTAAGTTCTAATTTCTAAACCCAGAATTTTTTATATTCAAACCTAGAAAAATTATATCATCAAAATAAGGAAAAAAATTGCCTCCACGACTGCGTGCACGATTTTAAAAAATATAAAAAATATAGTAATTAAGTCTTGGACTAAGATGGAAAGGAACCAATTAATCCTCTAGTAAAAAAGCTTGCGATATTGTCATCTTGCATCTTACCAAGAAAATTACTTTTAGTCTTCTAAGATTTTTTTTTTATCCTATGGCATGGTAAAGTTTGGTCGTGAGTCCTCCTTCACGTTACACGTGGAGAAGTTTCAGTAAATGACAACGTTATGTTATACTTAATGAGCTTTTTTTAATTCATAAATTAATTAATGTCCAGTAGATCATGAACCAAGACAATGCCTTCCGCCTCATTACGAGGAAATGGGGAATGGATTACTAAACATTATTATCACCTTGAATCAGAATGTAGATTAAACTTAGATCTTGGCTCATGCATCTAATTCGTTGATTAGATCAATAATCCAAGCTCACTGTTCTCCTAGAGTTTATTAAAAATTCCAAGCAAAATTTCACTATTTATACTAAATTTAAGTGCAACTTCTTCACAACTTATTTATGACATTTAAAATTCAAATTTCTCTCATTCACATGGGATTTGATTCCTCTCTCTTTTGGCAATGAGGAAGAAAAATGAAACACTACAAAAAAGGGGCAAAAAAAAAAAAGAGTTAAGCTTAGCCACATTCAAAAATCCAAAACTGCTCTAAAAAAAAAATCCAAAAGATTCAAGGTCAGTAAGGTGTTGTTTGGAAACCCACAGAACTGAGTGATATTATCCTGTTTTCATAACTCATGATCCAAAACTGGTGGGATCCACGGAAGAGCAGTTGTTTGGATTCCATGACTCATGTTCCGTAACTCGGTTTCCATCACTCAATTCTCTGATTTTTGAGTGATGAGTTATGGAAACTAAAAACACATTTTAGCTGTTTTCAGTTTTCATAACTTATCACTCAATAGTATATTTGTAATTAAACACACATGGAGGGACCCGCAGCCACAACTTTTGACTGTTTGACTTTTTCTTTTTCTTTTTTCCTTTCTTCTCCTGGGTTTGTTCTTCAGTTCTACCTTTTTTTTCTTTTTTTTTTTCATTGATTCGGTCTTCAGTTCTTCCTTTTTTTTTCCTTTTTTTTTTTTTCTTCTTTTACTGGGTTCGGGTTTCTGGGTTTTATTTATTTTTCTTCTTCTTCTTCTTTCATTGGGTTCGGTCTTCAGTTCTTGCTTCTTCTTCTTTTTTTTTCACTGAGTTCGGTGAGTTTAGGTACTGAAAAAAAAAAAAAAAAAAAAAAAAAAATGCACTGAGTGACAGGTATGGGGCCCACAAATAGTGTGAAAAATATTGAGTGATGACAAGTGAGTGATGGTGCCAAATGGGTAGGGTATTTTAAGTGATGAGTGATGAGTGACGGAAATTGAGTGATAAAAAATGATAAGGGTCATTTTGGTAAAGTCCAGAACTGAAGGACCAGGGGCTGACGACCCTGAGGCTGACGGCCTTGAGTCTAAACGACCCTAAAGGCCATAGCCTGAAGCTGACGAGCTTAGAGGCCATTATCTGAAGCTGATGACCCTCACTACAAAAAACGCCACGTACGTCGCCAAGCTGACGGCATGAGGCTGACGAGGTTAGACTTAGGCCCATCCACAACCTTACTTGACCAACACGCCTACACCAATGATTCTTGGACAACACGTCTAAATTAAGGAGACTCCTAGGAGGACAAGGATTCTGGAAAATACGTGAGAACCAAGAATCACTCTCCTAAAAGGAAAAGAACTTCTTGAAGGCGTAGGTCTCGGCCCAACATGACTATAAATATCCCATCACCCTCTCGAAGCAAGGTACGCACAAATAACCCAACTCTAGCACTCTAGTGTTGAAAGTAAAGATTTCTAACTTAACCTTCGGAGGATATTTGGCCGGTACCACGCCGGTACTCTTTCTTAGGTCTTCACTCCTTTTGTTGTGCAGGTACGTTATCAGGAGCACGTGCGGACCGTGCAGCTCACTGACGATTTCGGGCATCATCAAAAAATATTGATCCAAACAAGCCCTAAATAACTTGATTTGAGAGAAAACATTAATTAAATAGCGTTTACCACTTTACCGACCTTCTTTTCGTCTTGAATGGAAAATCTTCTAACTACTTAGTCAATGTTAATTTGGATCACAGAAATTACACAGGTAATATTTTAATGTCACAATCACAGTGACAATAAAGTCTATGATGATATTTAAAACCAAAGTAATTTAGTGTTTCAGTCTACATCATTTAAGTCTTTGCATTCTAAACAAATCCTAGCGAACCTTCAAGTAACATTGCTTGAAAAGAATATCTTACTTACCATTAGTTTAAGATCGATTATTATAACTTCTAGATAGAAAATGTGGCGTATAGATTCAGTGTTTTTTTCTTTTGTGAAGGATTAGTTTCAGTATCATCCTAATGGCAATTGGCTAGAACTATTATCTAAAGTCTAAACCAATAAAAAGAGACCCTAAATTTCCAGATAACAAAGTATTTTTTTAAAAATCCAATCAATGTAGATCCCTGATTTGTCTTTATGAGCAGATTAACAAATTGTTAGAAAGACCGGCATCATCTCTGAATGAAGATGGATTAACAAAGTCTAGAATATCCATCTGAAAACATATTACTGCCTTTCATTTTGATAATTTAGCTATGATCCTTGACATTTTCTAAGGTTTAATATAGGTTATTGAACACACACAAATAATGCCAACTTGCAACTTCAAAAGTATTTAACGGTTCTAGACACAAAGAATCTCTATGTAAATACTAACTGTTGATAACTTGTTTCTTATGGAAATGGCAACTGGGTTTCTTTATTTTATATCCAACACATCAGGGTTTACCATATAATTAGTAATCCGTGGTTCTAATTCACTTGTTTAGTTGTTTTGCTTACATAATCACATTTTTCTATGTGGTTCTTTATAATTTATCAGTGGTCCTAAATCATGAATCTCCGATGGCTGCAATGGTTCTCGTAACCACTGTCAGTTTAACAATTTTTAATTATACTGAAAGGCATAGGAAGTGGTGTTTGACTTTATGATAAGCTCTGGTTTGGATTATTTTAAGTAAACATATTTCTTTTTTAGTTATCAGGAGTTTACTTAAAACTAAACAATCTTTTAAAAAAATTTCAAATTATAAGAATGAGCATAAATAATTTTATATTACAGAATTTTTATGGATTATCAAAGAATCTTTAAATAAAATTTTTAAAGTCACTCATAATTAACCATAACTAGTCGCGGATCCCACGCGTTGCACATGATCTCATTAAATTTATTTTATTATTTCATTTTGGACTAATTTAATAATTAGTAATGTAATTTATAATCATATTTTAATTTATTACAGGGATAATCACAAATGTAGTGTGTCTATATATATATATATATGTTATTTTTGTTGTACCAAATCAAAAAATTATAATTTTTTTCAAGAATTCAAAAGTTTAGTTAGTGAAAATATTAATTTTTTAATAAAATTTATTTATAATATTTTCTGTATCATTAAAAATGATATAAAATTTGAAATTTTTTTTTTTTAGTTTTAAACAAACTTTCTCAAACCAGAAATTTTCTACCATACAATCAAAAACACTGAGAAACTTATCTAAAAACTTAATAAAACTCAACAAAACTATAATTCAAAAAAATAAAATAAAAATAAAAGATTGCAACTCTTTTTCCTTAAAAAACAAAAACAAAAACAAAAAAACCAAGAGTACAATTCCAAAGGGGAAAAAGTAGAGACATTTTTTTTTTTTTTGGAAAAAGAAATATTGTGTTAATGTTGTCATAACCTAATCTAACATCTAATCCAACATATGAAAAATTAATAGATAAATAAATCATTTTAAACACAAAATAGAATTTTTTTTCTTAAAAATCTCAAGGAACACACCAATGAAATAAAGAAGATGAAAAACAATATAAAATATTTGTAAACGCTTAAAACAATTACTTAAGCATCTAAGAACATCATATAAAATATTTGCCGCTAATATATTAGACTTAATATTTATAAACAGTGAAAAGAAACTGCACAAAGACTATTGTCTTCAACTACATTAATTGCTCTTCATTAGCTTGTCTAGATTATCCTTTTTTTTTTTCTTCCAAATAAACTAAAATCTAACAATAGCACAAAATATGACATATTATAATATGATTTTTCCCCAATTCAAATCAACACCAAACACCATTCACTAAAAGTATTTAGTGTTGTAAATAAAATAATAATAAAAATACTTGCATCAAGAACACATATGAATTAGTTAATAATAGGACAATAAGGGAACAAACCTCTAGTGGGAGATCCTCCTATGGGTAGTGAATATTTTTTTATAGAAAAATTTTAAAAAGTAGAATTCTAAAAAATAAATATTCATCAATCTAAGGTAGATATACAGGGGAAAAAAATCCAACAAAAAATGAAAAAAAAAAATTGTGAGAGAGAGAGAAAGAGAGAGAAATATTTTTTTTTTTTTTTTTTTGTATGGGAAATATATGCATAGAATGTGAGTAAGTGGCAAATTTATAGTAAGATGATGGGAATAAGAAGAGCCAAAAAAAAAAAAAAGGAAGGCGAAGGTGCAAAATAATATGTAAAGTTAAAACCGCCCAAGATGAATATATATAGACAATACTTTTGTTTGATTTTTCATTGATTTACTATATAGATTATAATATAAAAATTAAAGCAAATGAATATGTAAAGCTAAAACTGCCTAAGATGAATTTGTAAAGTCAATATATTTATATATTTAATATTGTAAAAAAATTAAAGGTAAAAAACAAATATGAAAAAGACTAATTATGTGGCTAATGACGTTGCGATGAGGTGGCTTAATAGGAGTGTAGAAATAATAAATGATACTCTTCACTTTATTTATATATATATATATATATATATATATATATATTTGAAACTATTCATGGTAGGTTTAGAATTCCAACTCTCAAATACAACAAATCTGGCTTGCCCAAAAATATTGATAGAAGGCAGTAGAGTGTACCAAATCATTACGGAGATGTGAGAATATTCCGATCAAGAAGATGGAACATTAATATAAAATAAAATAAAATAATATAGAAATGATATGTCCACAATATTTTTACAACAAATCTTAAGTAACAGGTTGTTACGAGTTGTTTTTGTTGGGTCCAAAAGGAAATCTTAGTATTATGGTCAAATTTGAACCGATAACAACTAACCACCTATGATTTGTTGTGAAAATATTGTAAAAATATTGTGAACGTAGTATCTCTTAAAAAAATAATATTAGAAACAATAATACTAGCACATAAGAAATAAAGAGTATTAACATGCACAATAGGAAAGTATTAACCAAGGATATGGGAGGTTTCGATGATCAAAGTTCTTGCCTTTTTTTTTGGGCTAGTACCACGAGGCTGTTGCAGTAAATAGAAGAAAGCAATGGTGTGCATGAAAATTTCCTTTAATGGTTAATAACGATATCTAATAATCTAGAGAAATAATGTTATTTCTCAAAAAAATTTAGTTTCCGTCATTTTACCTGGTTCAAGTACATTTCAGATTTATAAAAATGTTCACATAAAAAAAAAAATTTATAACAACGTGCACAAGCATGTTGAAATGTTTGTGAATTACTCGTGTCTTTAATGATGGTATTTTATTTCGCTAGTTATCTAATTAATTAATATAGTACTTCTATAACCAATTTCCATTTTTGTTTTTCCTTTTTAATAGTAATGCAAGTTGTATAAAAGCATTTAGTATGTTATATAATATTTTTAGTCAAATTATGATCCATCGTAAACAAAACAAAGAAGTAAACAAACGAGCCACTATAACACTTTATTGTGTTTTATTCTCCTAGCCCAAATGGTCCACACAAGGCACAAGTCACCACAGAAAGTCGTCTCCCTTGTCCTCTTTGTCCTTTCACACCACCTTCTCCTCTACCGTGGTCTCAAAAGATTAAGCATGTAAAGCCAGGATGTGAGATGTATTTCAAAAGTAGGACCTTAAAAGAGTCTATATTTGTTGAAAAACGAGTGTTCAAGCTTAGCTCAACAACGAATCTCAAATGTTTAAACTTAGCTTGAGCTCAAACGAAGTCTATAAATGATTTTCAAGCTTGAGCTCGTCAATAAGTCTAAAATTTGAGCTCAATATCAAGCTTTTGATACTGTGACTTGTCAATAATGTTCTAGCAGTTTCAATGATGTTCCAGTAGAAGTACGTTATCAAACTCACATCAAACTTATTATTAAACCTAACTAATTTGGACAAATAAGATATGTGTTTAATTGTCAAGCTTGTATCAAGCTTATTATCAAGTTCATAAACAAGTCTAGGATCAGTTTGTTTTGTATCAGGTCCTAATTTTCACGAGCATATTCATAAACAATTTTTTATTTTTGCTTGAACTTAACTCATTTATTAAACAAGCCTAAAACTAGCGCTCAAGTCTGATTTGCTTATAAATAAACAAAAATGGACGAGTTTTTTATCTAATTGTTTATAAACTGCTTGATTCATTACAGTTCTATTCTTAAATAGATAATTAAAAAAAATACTTTTCTTTCAAAACTTGGCTATACATTATGAAAACCTTAACTAGGCTGAAAATGGGAAGAGGCCGCCGCATGTCGACACCAGTTGCATCAACTTAAGCACTTCTTATGTTATAAGATATCACGATTTTGTCCAAAGATTAGTGATTTATTTTCATATAATTATAAAACACTTACCTCACATAACACTTTTCTTTGGTTAATAATTAATAAATTATTCATATCAACATAATCAGCTCCATGATTCACATGAAATTTAAAAAAAAAAAAAAAAGTAGCCAGTTGCAACAATTGTTGTTCCCTTAAAAGTCAACAAACTTGATGATTGTAACTCAACAAGAAGCAATTATTATTGTGGATCGTGGAAATGGTCCAACGGAAGGACACCATAGTCTCCGTCTCCACTTTACACGCGACACCGCGCGCACGCGCACTTGATCTTGACCTTTTTAGTTTGCCTTTTCTAAGTATCGTTTTCTAAACACCCACCACCCCCACCTACCGCCCCCCCCCCCCCCCCCCCCCCCCAAAAAAAAAAAAATTTTTTTTTTTTTTATAACTTAAAATCAGCAAGGAAAAGAGTAAAAGTAAAAATAAATATGAAGCCTCTTGACTTAAAAATTAGTCTGCCAAGTGTAGACCACAAAATATTTTGAGATAATTTTGATGGGTCTCACACTCTTACCCCCACACAAAACACGTAGCCTTCTTTTCTACGGTACTTTTAAGTTTCAACAAAAAATATAAAATCAGCAAAATGCATCCACGCAATGTTATTTGATAAAAGAAAAAAATATGTATCTTCCTCAACTAAATAATTACTTATTACAATAGCCTTAGCCTTTCCATAGAAAGGAATTTCATGGACACAATTTTCATCACAATCTTGACGTAACAGATTGTAAATGATTGAGAAAAAGTTGTAGATTCATATGAAAATTATAAACAATCACTTAGCTCATCAACGCCTGTTGTTGAGATTGTAGCCCGAAAGTGATTAGAGTACTGCTATGATCTTGCATGCTCAAATAGAAAAGCTACACTGCTCAAATAGAAGATAAACAACCACTCAGCGACCACTTCAAAGTTGTGGCTCTAGTGGGACAAGTTTCAAATCACCCAGTTACAATTATAAAGATCCAAATGAAGAAGGTAAATTACAGAAATGAAAGAGGACAAGTTTGAAACAATATCATTGTAAAGAATAATGAATATGGTCCTTAATATCCCAATGTTAATTCCAAATAGTATGGAGGTAGTCTCATACTAATTATGTGACACAAGTGGGAATTATTCTATTTCTGTGTCTTCCATTCTGAAGGATTGTCTAAATTGCGCCATTGAAATGCTCATCTAAGGGAATGAAGTTGTGTATGGAAAGTATTATTGAGAGTCACAAATAATGATGACACGTGCATACAAGTTATCCTGAAAATGAGAGATTTAACCTTGCTGACCAGGAAAGTTTAACTTATGGTGGTCAAATTAGCTCAAGGGTCAATAACAAGTTGAGACCTCTCAATGAAGCTGCAGTCACTCAGACTAAAAAAATATAGTGATTTGAGTTTTTTTTTTTTTTTTTAATTAAAAAATAATCGTAGCAATAAAAAATGGCAACTAATATCCTGAATGATTAAACAAGTCCTCACAAAAACCAAGATTGCTGCCTCATCAGATTGTCGTGGAGCATTACTTCTTACAAGCTGAAGAATTTAAAATACATATGCGCACATCAAGTCCAAACACTGCATAGACAAATAGCTGTATAGTGCTTTCTTCAACACTATTAAGATAAAAATAAGAAAAAGACAAGCACAATATGAACTTTTTAGAGCAAGAGCCTGAACAAGTTTATACCTCATCAGATTGAGACAGTATAATTAACTATAAACCTTTGGCCTTTCCACAGCTTCAAGAGTCTTAATTATGTATAGCAAGGAAGCAGACCAAACCTAATACATCAATGTATAGCAATTAGTCTTACAGATTTGTATTGTGTTCTGTAACAATAAAAATTTGAGAAAGGCTAATTAATCTGAATCTAAATTTACCATGACTGCTAAATAGAATCAACTATTAAAAAAGAGATGCTCTGACTGCCAGTCCGCGATTGTACATTAAATAATGCTCTCATACTTGATGGAATCAATACAGGATGACATCAATATATTAGCAACATATATTTCTAAGCTTTATCCTGTAAAGTCTTGCGTCTCTTGGCATAGTAGGTCTCACATATAACTTAGATCTCACATATAACTGATATCATATATCAGATATCAAGACTAAACTTGACCCTCGTAAGGAAAACAAAGCCTTGGACTCAAGCAAGCTCATCCCCAGTCGCAAAAAAATTAAATTAAATAACAATAACAGCAAGGCAAACCATACTATGCCATCCTATAGTCAGGCCTACTAATGAATTACCCCCATCAAACTTGGTCTTAATCACTTGAACTCCCTGGGGGTCCTGGACTAAAGTGATACTTTAGAGATTCTGTTACCAGTGGAAAACGCATGTGACAAGCACAACATAGCTAACCAACTAAATTAAGCCATACCAAGTTTATCTTTATACATTCAGTTGTACCATCATCTTCCCCTCTCATTATTTAAAAAATAGTATAATACTTTGAGAGAGAGACCTCGGATAGGGGGAGCCACCTCTATCATCATCTTTCATGCCATTCCACTACCACCAGGCCAAACATCACCACCTTGAGCAACCTCATGCTACAGCAAAGAAATCAGATCTACCTCTAGAGTACTTCTGCAATTGAGAGGCCATTTAGTTTGTTGTACGCAGATTTGAATAGTGCATCCATCACAATCACCTCCACTTCCATTATCAACATCACATCATTGTAGAAAACCACCTCTCACTACAATACACACCCATAATCTCAGTTATGTTGGTGATTTACAAAATGAGTCAAAATAATTTTGGGTTGGTTTCGTTTTTCAACTTAGAGATGGAAGAAAGAAAACTTGAGAAGTGCATTTTTGTTAAGTCCCACATTGAAAAGAATAGGGACATTCTATGATGTATGTATGCTGGGGAGATAACACCTTGGGAAGACTCCAATTGAGTAGTTAATATAACATATAGGGACACTCCTTAACCCAAAAGCTTAAACTTATGAGTTTTGGCCTAACTATGCTATATTAGCTACTCACTTATCATTATTCATGTGGCACTTTACCCACACATGTATACGCTATACACCATCCATGAGAACCACAAGTCAACCACGCACGTTCATCCATGGAAACCAACCCGCAAACTACCACCATTAGCAATACTCCTTTGTTGAACCTTTTTCCAAAATCACTTGTGTGGGCTTTGCGGGCTTGCCCTGTCCCTGCTCCAAATGCAAAAGGGACCCTTAACACCTTCCCACACATCACCAAGGGCTCTAGTACCTTGTTAGGGGGATAACATCTTGGGAAAACTTCAATTGAGTAGTTAATATAATACATAGGAACACCCTTAAACCCAAAAGCTTAAGCTTATGAGTTTTGGCTCAATTATATTACCCTGTAGTTGCTCTTGTTATTATTCCATGTGCGATTTCACTCACACATGTATACCCAACAATGTATAACATAATGGTAATACACTATGTTAATGAGGGAGGAGGAAAAGATGATGCCCCTGCATTGAGCCTTTTGCTCTTCCTTTCTACCATGTCTCCTTCCTTCAAGTCTCTTCATGCCCTAATTTCAAATTTCAGACTTTTGGTGATGATTTAGGTAACAGAGATGAGGTTGATTGGCAGTATTATATGTATATGGCTTGTTTCTCGATGCCCTCACAAAGAAAGCATTAAGGATGTTAAAACAATTGAACTTGAAACTAAAAGATGAAAAGTGGCAAATCAGTATCACTCTCATTATGTTCTTAGCGTAGAAACTGAGAAAGATTTGTATGAATTTTATAAAGGGCTAGAATATGGTGTTAGCATACAATTTTCAAGGTGAAAATTTTGCAGCTCCAATTAGGTAATGACGCGAGGAAGAACAGAATCTGTTGGTAAATTACTAGATGAACCCTACATTATGAGATTCCAAGTAAAAAATAGTTGGTTTCGGATGATTGAATGATATGTTGTCAGTAAGAAATTAAGAAAACTGGAAATACCCATGCAATTCACAGGTTAATTAATATGAAAGTGTAAGATAGAATAAATGTACGTAACTACAATAAAAACAAAAAATCTATTAAATTCCTCATATTGATTAAGTCATGAGGAAAAACAAAAGTGAAAGTATAATGTACTATTGCATCACATGGGGTAACCTCCATTTCTCATGAACTGAAAGATCTGTTTTCATTGTATAAAATTAGATTTTTTTTTTTTTTAAGTGTTGTGGTTAACATGATTGGTTAATGTTATGTCATGTGCTTCTCAAATGTGACTTTTAATCTACCCCATATAGAATCTTTGATGTTTCATTTTAATGTAAAACCCAATCCAAATTTGAGGGGAGTATCAAAGACCAACTCCAGAAAGATAAAGTTTACTTTGCCCAAATAAATAAATAAAATTACATGGCAACACAGGTTCTAAGTTCTAACATATTTATGTTAGACGCTAAAAAGAAATACAGTTACATGAAGTTTAGCTTTTTGTTCAAAACAAGCAGAATGCTTAAATTTCACCATCTCTAAGGCCCAGTCACAATTTTCTTATTTGGTAGTTCATAAGAAAATTATAGCCACACAAACCCCAGATGAACCCATTCCAACCCCACCCCATTTCTATTCCACCTGAGCCACAACCCAATTAGTTATTGCTTATTGTTTGAATGGCCTCTATTATAAACATATCTGACAGATCCCATCTAGGAGTACCTATAGCTTAATGGAACAAAATGATCACTTTATAGTGTACTGCAAAGATTTTTTTTTCAGATGTTTTATTATTTTTCAAGGCTCTAGCACTAATTACAGCAATGATTTCTGCATTAAGGACACCTGTCAGACCCAAATACAATTCTAGAGGAACCATCTATGACTTAATATTACCTTAATAGTTTATTACAAAGATTAATCACTATTAAATTTCTTCTTCTTCTTTTCAATTTATTCTTTTTGAGTCTCCAGCCTCATTAGACCGAAGATACTACTATAAAATATTTTTAAAATAAACATAAAAAAAAATGGCGTGCCCATTGCACAAAGCTCCCACTTTTGCGGGGTCTAGGAAAAGTCATGGCAGGTAGCCTTACTCCCAAATTATTGGAGAGGCTGATTCCTAGACCAAAGAAACAACTATACAACAATAAATTGATTTTACAGAGTAAATGTCAATTCCAATACATATATCAATTCCCTAACCATCTCTATTCCTGAAGGTTTGATACAAACAAATATACAAATCAAATTGAGCTCACAGAGAGCTCTTATTGTTAACTTAAAATTACATAAACATACCTTGACTGGACCAAATGATTGTTAAAGTTGTGATTTGTAGCTGTATAGAAGAATCATGCAACCGTAGCATTTTAGAATAATGTGCTTCTATTTTTCTTTTTTTCTTTTTTGGATGATGTAGGTGAACTTCACTTAGATTAATTGCACGTTGCAAACCATACTGTACTACAATCCTTACTGTTAATCAAACTCCTACGAGCAACTGACCCCACCTGTCAGAACTAGTTACTAGGTAATCCAAGGGTTTTTCACCCCTAACAGGCTAAGCAATTTATCCTCATGCCTGGGAGGCTAGAATAATGTGTTTCTCTGTTATGGAAACACAAAAACAAAAAAACAAAGAAACCAACAAAAAAAAAACAAACAAACAAACAAACAAAACAAAACAAAATCATAAAACAAAAGAATTCTACAAGTCAGTCAAGTATGGTTTTCCTAGGAAATTGGAATTAGATGACACAAGTATGGTACTATAATTTAATAATTTTTACTGCATTAAATCATTGCTACAACACAACATTAATTTTAGTTTTTTCACATCATCCTTTTTATATAGTCTCATTAACTAACATGGTACATGTGAAAGAATTTACAGGCAAAGCCAAGAAACTCACTATTCCTTTGAGTCCAGTTGTCTTCCAAGTAAGACAAGTCCCACAGTACTAAAAGCAGACAGAAGTGCCGATGAGTAGCAGATTGCAAGTAGAGCTCCCCTCAGAGACTGCATGCAAAAGTTTTACATGTAATGCTGTAATGAGTTATAAGAGATAAAAAGGTCAGAAAACAATCAAAATACATTTTTTGCAATCACCTTAGCCAACAGCAAAGCATTATCATTTGCATACTGCAATGAACTCTCTGGACTGCTTTGAACACCCTGACCTAGTTGCCATAAAAGAATCCTGCATTTTAAATTTCCAAGATAATTAAAAGAAATACTTTTCTGTTAGGCCTCTTTGTTAAAAATGACAGTAGATAAGAAACTCACAGTTAAAAACAGGATAGTTACCCAAAAGCAAAGCCAATTGCAGCACCAATGTAGGCTTTATCTGACGTAAATTCAACCTGAAGTTCCCCAAACTGTGTTTGACATGAACATTGCTTGTTTAATATTCCACATCAAGTGCATCTGTTTGCAGAATATTCAACAAGTGCAGAGTAATCATCTACCTTAAACATCCTGGTTTCCTTCTTTGATTGTTCTTCAACTGCTGTAGATACTGAACTTGCAGAAAGAAGCCTTCCAGTTGAAATCATTACTTTTGCAATCTATAATTGTTGAACAGTATCCAACAATACTGCTACTTTAGAGATACATAACAGCAAGTTATATACATTTACAAGAGAGAGAGAGAGAGAGAGAGAGATCGTTTCTTAAAATTTAAGATCATAACTAGTACATTGGGTGAAGTGAGGAGAAAAGGGATCTATGACTTGCAAAGTTAACATAGAGACAGTCTTGGAGAAGAAGTAGCCTTAAAGGATCAGAGCATGTCTAACTTCCAGCATTTTCAATTGCATAAAAGCCAGTTAGCATCTGTTAACATGTCTACATAGTTGCAGAATTCAGATTGAAGTTTTAGACCAAGGATCTGGAGATGCAAGGACAAAATTTTACAGGATAACTATAATAGCAATAACAAAAACTACTTTCATGTGACATGAGATACCTTTTGTAGTTCACCTTGACCATACTGCCCCATGGACTGGAACCTCCTTCCAGCAGACACCAAGCGCTTGCCAAGTGCTAAACCAGCTAAAAGATGGAAATAAGCTTTGGAAATAAACTCTTAAGGATGTATCTCTAGGCATTGGTTTTACATATAATCTTGCCTGATTTGGCATTATCTGTCAAAGACTTCTCCAACCCAGGGAGCTTGCTTGCTAAACTATGGGAAGTTGATGTGTCAGCAAGTTCCCATGCTCGAGAGAGATTTAACAATGTATCTCCCAGAACTTGACCACACTGAAATGAAATGCAAAGGTAATTTCTACAGTAATTTCTAAAAAATGTCTTAAATTTAATTGCTATGTCTATAACAGGTGGTGTAGTTATAATGATCAGGAATAACATGCCCTGTGTAATGTAGTGAAAGATATCCAAACCATAGTTCAAGAAGCAGACACAAGATTACTGAGTGGTCTTTATCATACAATTAAAGAGAGAGAGAGAGAGAGAGAGAGAGAGTATGAGCTTTCATGTTAGTTGAATATCAACAAGATTTTCATTTTTAATAAGTAACAACATTTAGGCACTACAGAAATGGAAAATCCAAGATTAAAGGTTGAAGTTCAATGGACTAACAAAAACATTGAAAATCAGATTCTCTCATATTCATGTGTTCAATATGACTCCAACTACAGAAATGGAAAATCCATGATTGAAGGTTGAAGTTCAATAGACTAACAAAAACATCTCATATTCATGCGTTCAATATGACTCCTATTTGCTAAAATTCATGTGTGCCCAGTAAGGATCATGCAACGTGATAGTAGGACCCATCTACACATAATGAGAAACCAAGACCAATTTATACTCGTAGGATCACAATAGCCCACCCATTTAACATAGTATTACACAAATTCCGCCAACATGAGTCATGTTTTGATATACAGTGACTGCCTATAGCCTACTCAGTACTCATTACTCAAGACTGGTTCAGTTATAAATAGTTTTTGAAGCAATAAAAATAACTAACCTCATCAATTATCGGCCCATTCGAAAGGTCAAAAGCCGCATCATTTAGCTTAATTCACCACACCATAAAAACAAACATAAATAACAACACAGAATTGAATAAAACCAAAGTTACAAACTTTGCTTACATCTATACGAAGATCACTTGGAAGCTGTGAAAAATAGTCCTGCGGAAGATCAAAGCTATCCTACACAAACCCAACAAAGAAAAAACAATAACAATTAAGTAAAATTAAATTAATAACAAAATATATGGCGCCAAATTTGAAAAAATGAAAGTTAAAACAGAAATGTGGGGTGTTTGAAATTATGGGTGTGGAAAAGTGTTGCTTACTGCAAGTTGTTGAAGGAGGGACTGAGCACTTTCGTTGGGTTGAAGTGAGTTTGGAGAGTCTGAAGATTCAGTGAGAGCAAATGGGACTGTGAGGGGTTTAGAGAAAAGGGGTTTGTTGGAGGGTTTGAGAGAGGTCAAGGAAGGGATATGGAAGGGTTTTTGGGGAAAGAGAGGAGCAGTGATGGAAGGGAAATTGGGGAGAGGTTGGACTTGGATGAGAAGATGAAGAGAAGAAGCCATTTTTTTGAGGTTTTGTGTCACTTCCCAGCCACTGATATTTGCTATTTTTAGGTTGTTGGTTCTTTTTATTGGTTTTTCTTTTTCTCCCTTTTTTCTCTTTTAAGTGGATAAATAATTATGATTATAAATTTTTTTTTTAAATCAACCATAAGGACTAAATATTGTTGCATATATTTCAAGAATAGTAGGCAAAATGGAACAATATATAGAACTAATTAAAAGCAATAAAAAAAAAAAAAGATGTGATACACAAAAACAATAAATAAATATTGTACATATAAAAAAAATCTGCAAAATAATTAAAAACTCACATACCAAATGTGTGAGGATGAATAAGACAGATCATGTTTTTTGTTTAACACAATCCCCTTAAAGTAGATTTCACTCCTCACACAATCTATGATACTTTGAGACTCGCGAACATCTGCTTCTTAAGATAAAATCATTTATAGCACAAAAAAGAAACACACAAGATTCATGCTCTGTGAAATAATCCATGTCTTTTATTTTTATGTCTAATAATCC
Organism: Castanopsis chinensis; assembly: GCA_032878915.1. Lineage (NCBI taxonomy): Eukaryota > Viridiplantae > Streptophyta > Magnoliopsida > Fagales > Fagaceae > Castanopsis > Castanopsis chinensis. The sequence goes on from JAVQMG010000133.1 coordinate 45,717,766, forward strand.
ATGTCTTTTATCTCTCTTTGAATTAAATGCTAATACACAAAACTTTCTCTCACTGTGAGAGTTATTCAAAAATAATTTTTCATGAATGAGAGATTATAAATATATCCATTACTAAATAGAAACACTATTTCAAAAATAATGGCTTTATACCAACTTACTAACTCAAAAAAATAAAATAATAAAAATATTATTATTATTTGGACAAGAGAGCTCAATCAACACATGCCTAAAGCTCAATTCAATGTCCAACCTATGAGCATATAAAATCATATTTTTTTATTATTACCATATCAATATTAAGTTCAAGTGGACACATTAGGAGTCAATTTCTTATTAACTCCATAATGATTTCCTAACACATATTTCACTAAATAGGATCCAAATCCAACAATCCGTAAAAGAAATATATATATATATATATATATATATGTGTGTGTGTGTGCGCGCGTGTGTGATCCGATTTTTACTTGACCCAACCTATTTTCCAAGCTTCTAAAAAAACAAAGATTTTAAGTTTTATAATATTTTTTTGGAAAATATTTGAAAATGTATATTGTTTTTAACTAATCCATGTACAATGCATATTTTTATCTTAAAATTTATTAAATTTTATACATTAATATAAATGGAAATGCTAATGAAATTAGCTATTAAGTTGACCTGTAAATCAGTGTTAAATATACTACTAACACTAGGTAGTTTTCAAAATTTTATTCCTTAGTATTTGTTTGTTTTCTTTACCTAATATATTATATTTTATTTTAAAACTCTATATAGTAGTTATTTTTATAAGTGTTTTAATTATATTTAATACACATTTAATTTTTTTTTATAATTAATGTTTCATGTATAATAGTTATATGTATTTTTTAAAATATATATATATATTTTTTTTTTGCCTTTGTTTGTGGTAGTTTTTACCATTTCCTTTGTGAGTCTCAAGATTGTGTCTCGTTTGTTGGTTGACAGTCAGACCACCCTCGAATCCCATAGGGGGCAGCATCGATCTAGATCTAGCAGGGAGTGGTCTGGATCTAAGCTATTATGCACCGAATTGGATTTCAATGTTAGAGCTCTAACACTAAGGTGGGTTCTTCCTCTTGGATGCCTTGGGACTTGGGAGTGGGCCTTTTCTTTTAGATCTGTTGTTTCCCCGCGTAGTTCTAGTGGCTTTGAAGTTGATTTTTGAGGGACATGGGCTGTCTGTTTTCTAAATTTGTATTGATGTCTCTCCTCAGTTTGTTTTAACAAATTTGGTTTGAAAATTTGTCTCTTGAGAGTTTTGATCTCTCCTAGTCAATACAAGTGTATTTTTTTTGTGTTTTTGTTTTTCCTTATAGTTGTAATTATTTTACTTTAGTAATAAAATTTTATGCCGTTGTCTCTAAAAAAAAAAAAAAAAAACAAAAGCACTTGAATTCAATAAGTGATTAGAAATTTGAAATGGTTTCTTGCAGCTGATCATTTCAAATAAAAACTTTAAAAATAAATAAATAAAACACAAGTCCATGCATTGACTTTATTTTAAATTACAAAAGAAAACTTTTAAGCCTAAATTCAGGTAATTCTTACTAAAACCCAAAATAGGAGTTGGAAGTCTTACACCAAGAGCAATGCTAAAAAAAAATCATAATATTTTTCATAATAATTGAGGTAGCAAATTTTTACTGGCTTTCATTATACTCACCACCAACGTCACAACTCTCTTTGGCTTGATATCTCTCTCTCTCTCTTGTATTTCAGTTTCATTTGTTTAATGAAATTTTCTTGTTTTACCATTAAAAGAAAAGGACTCTCTCAAATTTGAACCCTACCTACCATCTCAAATTCTCAATTACCCCCACCCCCACAAATTACCTAACACATAAAATCTAAAGTCCATTATTTTGTCCTTCAAATACTACAACCATCGGTATGAAGAACAAACAATGAATGACCCAACTAACTGGAAATTGAATTGCTCCTAAAAAATAAAAATAAAAAACTAAGAGATTCAAATTCATGTTTGTACGTTCTGTTGGGCTGTGATCCAATCGGTTAAAAGCCCACGCCACTAAAAACCAATAATGAACAGCTGTCCATCATTGATTGGCTGCTTGTAACAACTAACAACTGTGGTTGAATGAAATCACGAAAGAGAAAAAAAAAAAAAAAAAAAAAAAAAATGATTTAGAGTGTTCCAAAGTAGGACAACGAGAAATACAGTCCTTAGATCAAACGGCACAGATTGAACCGAAGCTTCAGAGAAGAGAAGAGAGAAGCAACGTTTGTTGTGATGTTCGGGTCAAAGAGGAGAAGAGAGAGAAGGAAATGTTAAAAAATAACTCTGTTAAGTTTGTTTAGAGTTTAAGGTGTACTTTGGAACTAAAATAGTTAGTTTTGAGAAGTTATGGACCTGCTTGGTATTATCCCAAATCTCGGGGTAGTTAAATATATCATTTGCCTATATTGAGATTGAGGAACATAGGAAAAAAAAAAAAAAAAAAAAAACCCCTTATTAGACTCAACACAAGTAGAGGCGTTTCTTATCCAAAACCAAAACCCCCCTCACTAAACCCTAGCACCAACTCTCACTCACTCCCTTCGTTCATTCTCACACTATCTCTGGTATCGGATTTTTTTTTTTTTTTTTTTCCATTTCATGTTTTTCTTCAATTGTTTTGTTCATTCTCTTATGCCCTGGACTACAAAATTGTTGTGTAATGTATTGTGGGAGTCCTTTGCTATTCCAATTTCCATGTTTGAATTATGATATTGCATGCTAAAACCCCAAAACCCACGTGTTAACAAAGTCTCTCATTTCCTCTTTTCTGTCCTAACAAGGGAATAATATCTAATTCTTCAATTTTCTCTCTTTTGAATTTTTTATTTTTTATTTTATTTTTGGTTTCTATAAATTATGTAGGATTATATTTCCTCAAAGAGAATTTTATATGGCCCACATTTATTTAGGTGATAAATGAAACTCATGTTTTAAGTTTCCTGTTTGTAAAAGTTACATGTTAGATGTAACATCCTATAGGTAACTCTCAAATAGTATAACCCCTTTGGTTAATAAATACCATGAAGTTACAACTTTTAAACTCTTTAATGGAATGAGAGTTATGGAAATCTTCATCTAAAAGGATTTTTAGTCTAGCCTATATATATTGCCTATGTTTCCATGAGAAGAATATTTATGAGGTAAATGTCATAGACTAAAAGACCATTTTATATACGCTGTCATAATGAGTCTTCTCTTTTTCCAATCACTTAATCAACAATGGTTGGAGGTGTGTTTATTTTAATTATGTAGCAACTATAAATTTATCTTACAAATTAAACTTAGAAGCATTCTAAAACCCAAGTTATGAAATTGGTTTGGTTGGTTCAAGTGAAGTTCTTGTCTTTATCTCTTTTTAATGGATTCAATTTTTTTTTTTTGGGGTTTTTTTTTTTTTTTTTTTTTTTGAGGACTCTAGCTTATTAATCTGATTTTCGATTTTTGCTTTCTGGGTTTTTTTTTTTTTTTTTTTTTTTTTTTTTTTTTTGTGGCCTCTATTGCATGCTAAAACCCCAAAACCCACCTGTAAGAGCACAAATCAAACTAATCCAAGTTTGGACAGTGAACCAGCTCAATGAGCACTCAACAATGAATTTGTAGAGAGTGGGTGTTTAATCTAGGTTTTTGAGATGATAGATAATACAAAGGTTTGATTCGGCCTTTTATTCATGCACTACACTAGTATGAGCATGTAACCTGAAGTTGAATACCTTGATACTGAGAACGATAGTTTTTTGTTTTTCTTCCCAATTTTCTTCTCCTCCTCTTCAACTATCTTCCTTTCCTTTTATAGGCCTCCTGAATTTTTTTCTTCCCCGGTGCAATCCAGGTGATTAGTTTCCTTTTTAGATACTTGTCCCATCACCCCTTTTGGCTCAGGTCTCTGGTGGTGAAGATAAGGTTGAAACCTAACGTTCAGGCGTCACTTCTTCATTAATGCGGCCAGAGAAGCAGGTGTAAAGCATTAAATGCGGTGATGGAAAGCTTTTCTTTGGCCACAGTTAATTCTTTCCCTTTATTCTTTATTCTCATTTTCTTAACTCCAGCATCAAAAAGAAAAAACCTTCATCGTGGGCGTTATCCAACTATAAGAACATTCACATGGTCCTCGGCGACGCCTTGCCGAGGACTGGTTTGTCCTCGGACGTTATGTCTCTTAGTGTCTGGACATGCAGGATACTTCTTTCTCTCTCGTGATCTTGTAGGTCGGACTGATTATGTCCTCGGATCATCTCAAGATGTAGTGTTGGGCTTCTTTTATTGTGAGGGCCTTTGGGCCGGCCAGATACGCGATTTGGGCCCATGGGTACCACACCACCTATATCAAATTGTCCCATTTCTTCTTTCAATATTAATAGTCACAAGGTTGTAACTTTTCAACTCTTCAAATCTCTTTTTCTTTTTTTCTTTTGAATCTTATGCTTGGTAGATGTAGATACGTTTCTTTTCAAGATATATAATATGCGTTTGGGTTCTGATTAAAAGCCCAAAAAAAAAAATTCTTAAATTTTTTACCACTTACGAGTCCCACATCAAATAATTTCCATTCTAGTTATATTAGCTTATTTCTTCACTCAATTTTTGGTCAAAAAGCTACTGCCAAATATTATTTATGGGTCCCATTCAATTTTTTTTTTTTACCTTTTTGCTTATGGTCCATGTAGTCTACTTTTTTCTTTTCTTTTTTTGTTACAATATTTTCAACAAAAAATCAATTAGTTTATTTTATTTTGCGTTTAGCTTCAATAAAAAATTAAATAAGTTATTCCCAAATATATATATAATCTGAACTTTTGTAATGGATTAGGTTAATTTGAACATAGATTGGATTTTATTAATTAACATAGCTTCCATATTTACTTTAACTAGTATGTAACCCATACTACTACACAGGAATAGATATAATTTAATAAAACAATGGAAATAAATATATTGTATTTTATTATTTAAGTGATACTATTAGTTTTTTTTTTTTTTTTAATCGTGAGTTTAGTCATGTTTAGAAGACTTAGTTTATTCATGTTTAATAAAACTTAGCATTATGTAATTTTTTAACAAATATTTTTTTCATACAAAATTTTAATGAAAGAATGCTACATAGAAAAATATATTTAAGGTTGATTCATACACGATACATATAACTATGATTAAGTTGCTTTATCACAAACCATTTTTAGCAAAATATTTTAATCAATTAAATGTGAATCTCATAATATGCATCTCATAACAATATATAACAATAAAATAACGTGAATCTCATAAAAAAATTTTTAATCAATTAAAAATCACTAAAATTATAAGCATAAAACGTAAAGACAAACAAATAAGATAAGTACTAATTCCTTAAAAGAAAACTTAGAGTGAGTTGAAAAAACTGCACAAGTAATCTTTGATGTTTGAAGAATAATGGGATTACCACTTCCTTTCGAAATTGGGTAGAGACTCGTACTGATAACGTGTTATGAAAAAGAAAAGAAATATGTAACATCAATGATTGGAAAACAAAACAATTTTATAATTAAACAATAAAAATTATTAACAAAAAGGAAAGAAAGTATAGGCAAATGAAAGAAAATAAACATGCAACATCAATCATAGGAGAACCATAAAATTATATAATTAAACAATAAAAAATTTACACAAAGAGGAACGATAGTATATGCAAATGAAAGAAAGTAGTAATCAAATCTTAGGAATGGTTGGAATTTGTTTTGCAGAGCATAAATCAGGACCATGAAAATTGTAAAGATAAGTATAATCGGAATATCTAGAGAACCTTTTCTTATATAAGATACAAAAATACCCAAATACATGCATCATTGATACTGAGATATTCTTTTGAAATTCCATAGCATTGATTGAAGAAAAGGGGAGTTGTATATTAAGGTGCCTAAATCAGTGTGGAAAAGAAAGATGAACTTGAAAATACGTGAGTGTGGAAAAGGGAGGTGAATTTGAAAATACACGGGCATGGAAAAAAACAAAAAAAAAAAGCATATCGTAATTACAACAGATGGAGGAAAATTAAACTTCAATTTCATATTTACATTGACACGTGGGACAATATAGATTAGAATTCTAATTTAGAATTGCAATTAGAGTTCCTCTCTGCTTCACATATTATATATACTAGTATGTAACCCATACTACCGCACAAGAATGAATATAATTTAATAAAACAATGAAAATAAATATATTGCATTTTGTTATTTAAGTTATACTATTAGTTTTGTTTTTTTTTTTTTATTTACTAATTATGATATTAGTCATGTTTAAAAGACTTAGTTTATTCATATTTAATAAAACTTAGCATTATGTAATTTTTTAACAAATATTTTTATCATACAAAATTCTAATGAAAGAATGTTACATAGACATATATATTCAAGGTTAATTTATACATGGTACATATAGCTATAATTAAGTTGCTTTATCACAAATCATTTTTAGCAAAATATTTTAATCAATTAAATGTGAATCTCATAATCAGCATCTCATAACAATAGAATAACGTAAATCTCATAAAAAAAAAATAATCAATTAAAAAATACTAAAATTATAAGCATAAAACGTAAAGACAAACAAATGGGATAAATATTAATTCTTTAAAAGAAAACTTACATTGAGTTGAGAAAACTACACAAACAATCTTTGATGTTTGAAGAATAATGGAATTACAACTTCTTTTTTATAGAGATTCGTGCTAATAACGTGTTATGAAAAATAAAAGAAACGTGCAACATCAATGATAGGAAAACAAAACAATTTTATAATTAAACAATAAAAATTATTGACAAAAAAGGAAAGAAAGTATAGGCAGATGAAAGAAAATAAACTTGCAACATCAATCATAGGAAAACCACAAAATTATATAATTAAACAATAAAAAATTTATACAAAAAGGAACAACAGTATAGGCAGATGAAAGAAAGCAGTAATCTAATCTTAGGAATGGTTGGAATTCGTTTTGCAAAGTATAAACCAAGACCATGAAAATTGTAAAGATAAGTACAATCGAAATATCTGGAGAACCTCTTTTTATATAAGATACAAAAATACTCAAATACATGCATCATTGATATCAAGAGATTCTTTTAAAATTCCATAGCATTGATTGAAGAAAAGGGGAGCTGTATATTAGGGTGCTTAAATCGGTGTAAAAAAGAGAGGTGAACCTAAAATTACCTGGATGTGGAAAAGGAAGGTGAACCTGAAAAATACGTGGGTGTGGAAAAGGGAGGTGAACCTGAAAAATACGTGGGTGTGAAAAAGAAAGGTGAACCTGAAAATATATGGGTGTGGAAAAAAAAAAGCACATCGAAATTACAAGAGATGGAGGAAAATTAGACTCCAATTTCATATTTACATTGACACATGACACAATATAGATTAGAATTCTAATTTAGAATTGCAATTGGGGTTTCTCTTTGTTTCACCTAATATATATATATATATATATATATATATATAGAGATATATAGATTTCACCAATTGATTAATTGTCCTTATTTAATGTGATTTGAATTGATTTAATTACTGATTTTCTTAGTTGATTAGATTTTTTATTTAATTCCATATTTAAATTAAAAGATATATTTCCCCTAATGTTTGGGCGTATCTTTCCTTATATATTCATTTATTTAATACTTGTATGATTAGGATAGGAATCCACTTTTAGTATTTTTCTTATCTAAATACAATAAACTAATTCTCAAAAAAAAAAAAAAAAAAAAAAAAAAAAAAAAAACAACAACAACAACAACAAACAAACAAACAAACAAACAACAAATTAATGGAGGCTAATCCATTGGATCAAGCAAGTTTGGGTGCATAACACATTCCCAAACTCATACCATTACTTTGGACTTAAGTTTGACCTTTGCAAAGGAGTAAAAGGCGGTTCTTAGACATATAACCAAGCAGTGAGTCCTCTCTCCACCCTACCCCTATAGTTAGTAGTGTACTCTTGGGTCCATGCTTAAGATGGACCAATGCTAGGCTGCTTCCAAAAGAGTCATTCAAATTTGATACGGGAAATGTGGTGACAATCAAGGGTCACACTTTTCTGTACACACAATATTTGTAAGTTCCAATTGGTGTATCTATTACAAGCAATTATGCTTTTTGTTACTAGTGTGGAAATTTGGTACACAATGACAAGTGTCCTGGATGTCGTGATGGATATTCACTCCCATCTACTAATCACTTCTAGTGTAGATTGTGGTCGAGAGTAGCTCTACTACGATCTAAAATTAGGACAACTATAGGTGTGTAGACATCCCATTCCACAACCATCAAAATCCCAATCTTTTAAGAATATTAATGTCCAAGGACAAAACTATCATTTTACATGTTTTGAAAACTCTAAATTGACTAAAGGCTAAAAACTTAAAATTCAAATCATATTAGGTCATCATGGGACTTAAAATCAAGGATTTGATCAAAATGACTCAAATGCATAATATTTACTAAAACAAGGCCACTATTGATAAAAGACACTAAATTTTGAGAATGGTAAATATTTCCATTGCTGAATCTTCTTTTATGCACAATTTTATATATATAAAAACTTAAATGATGACATAGTTATTAATCTTAGATTATCTTGAAAGTTTGCAAGCATATAGAGTATAATAAGAGAGTCTAATCCAATGGTAAAGTTGTTAAAATTCACACCTAATAAAGAAATACTAAGTTATGTAAGATAGTTTAAAGTTATACCAGATATAACTTGAACTAAACCCTATATATAAAAAAGTATTAATACTCTTGGTCCACTAGATATGTGACATATGTCTCACCCAATAATAATAATAATAATAATAATAATAATAATAATAATAATAATAATAATAATAATAATATCTAGGTCCATACCTTTGGAAAAAAAAAGGTAGTAGAAGCCTAAACAGAACTCTATACAATACTGTCTTAAATCAAAATATAACATGTTTTTTGAAGAATACCAAAATATACACAATACTATTATGTTTATTCTTGATTTTTTAGTATTGTGTTATGATATATTTTTTCAATACACATATGGTGTAAAGCATCTAATGATTTATTTTGTTATATTTATAAATTTAATCATTATTTTAATTCTCATAAACTTAAGCTAGAATAATTTTTACAACAAAAATATTAATTATGTTTATGTTTATTAAAAATATTTTTATTGTGCAAAAAACCATATAATTCAATTGGCTATCATTTTCTAATTTTTCCAATGGAGTCATCTAAGGTTCAAATCCTACCTCCCAAGTTTTAACTGTCAAGTTATAAAATTTTAAAAATATAAATCTTAGTTTTTGGATTTATAATTGTTGTTATTGTTATTGCTAATTTCTTTATTATTGTTATTGTTATTGGTGGTGGTGGTGGTGGTGGTGGTGGTGTTGTTGTTGTTGTTGTTGATGTTGTTAGTATTATTATTACATTTAGTGTCCATAAATTATGCAAGTTTATGTGTGTATTTTTTTTCCATTTTTTAATTTTTCCAATGTTTTATATATTAAAAAAAGTAAAAAGAATATTGCATTCCAAATGTATGTAATTTAAATTTCTAAATAAAAAATTAACAAGAATAAAGATAATACACACACATGCACACACTATTCAATTCATAATCACATGATAATTGGAGAATTGTGTTTATTACTATTGAACTACAAATTATTAAGCACGAGCGTAAACCAAAACTATTTCTCATGATATTGAAATGCAATTTTTATTTTTATTTTGGGGGGGGGTGGGAGGTGTTGAAATAGAACTTTTTTAATTTCCAAAAGGTCAAGCCTATATTTTAATCCTTCTTATTATTAAGGAAATAAAACAACTTCATGAAAAATTTAGGCACAAAGAGGAATCAAATATAATGAAACTCATCTTAAAAGCTGTCTTGGAGGAAATTTTTAATATTCTTGAGCTGCTGTAATTTTGTCCATTTCTTACAAATTGTTACAAATGATCCCAGTGCTGTTTTAATTTGGGCTATATTTCTAAACCATTCTCAATTAAGAAATATGTTATAAAATAACTTTACATGCAACTGAAAGGTTATTAAATACTCGTTTGAAGGCACAATTACTATTAATCTATACGTGCAATGCAAAGTACACTTTTATTTGCAAATTTATTCTAATCTTTTCAAAATTAGGATACATCTATGTATGATTCGTGATTAAAAACATGTAAAAATCATTAATTTGTTAATAGCTAAAATCATAATGAATTCTATCAATATGATTTATTAATATTCCAATAAAAATACCAATACCAATATTCAAAATGTTGACATTTGGGCTCATAGGGGGGCCCAAATAGGTGTCCATATGGGCAACTAATTGTATTAAGGTTTTCTAGTCTCTAGTGTGCATGTACATTTACAGCTAAATGATTATTATATACATTTACATCTAAATGATTATTATGTTCATTCCTAATATAGATATATATTTTTTGTAATTAGTATGATTTTTCAAAACATACTAGGTTCAACAATGTATGTTTGTTATGTTTATACATAAGCATTATTATCTAAATTCTCAAAAATTTCAAGAATTATAATTTTTTTCAACAAATAAATTATAATAAACATAATTTTATGCTGTAGTGCCAATGGGCCCAAGATACATATTGAGCCGGCCCAAAGGCTCTCACAAGGAGGAAAGTCTAACCTAATATCATAAACGGTCCGAGGACATGATAAGTCCCGCCTACGAAGTCACGTGATAAAGAAAAATGCCATGCATGAGCAGAACACCTCGAAATATGACGTCCGAGAATGACCAAGTTCTCGGCAACATGTTGCAGAGGACGAGGCGAGTGACCTGGCAGTCCAGGGGCATCCGTACTGAAGACCTGAGATACAAAAACTGAGAAAAAAAAATAGGGGATAAAGGGAAGTGATAGACAAATATCAAGGATAAAGCTGCTACCATCGCATTGAAGGTTCCATACTTACCTCTCTGGCCACATTAATGAGGAAGTGACGCCTAAGTATTGGAGTTCAACCTGAAACTTACCGCCAAAGACTTTGGTAAGAAGGAATGATGGGACAAGTATCCAAAAAAGAGCATCTGGACTACACGTGGAAGAAAAGAGAAAAGGATGTAGGCCTATAAAAGGCGGAGGAAGAAGAAACAAAGGGGGGGGGGGAGATTGCAAAGAGAAATTGTAAAGAAACACCAAAGATTGTCCTCGGCATCAATATATAAAGCAATATTTCATCCATGTTTGTTGAGTACGCATGTGTTCTGTGATTTGGCCTAACTTTTGTGTTATCTACTGTCCCATAACCTAGATTAGAAGCTCACTCTCTATAAATTCATTGTTTAGGGCTCATTAGGCTGGTTTAAAAGTGTAACTTTGGTCCAGCGTGATCTGTGTCCTTATATATGCTTATTAAAATTTATGTTATATTTGTTGGTTTAAATTCCCACTAATTTCATGCCAAGTTTTTTTATATTTTAAAAGGGCTTCAATTTATGCCAAATATAATTTCATCTCTCATTTTGAACTAAGTTTACATGTAGATTCATATATTTAAACTAAGGGAGTCAATTTTGTACCAGAAGCTTGGCTAAGGAAATAATATGTTTCAATATCGGTTAATATCAGTGTATCAATTCAAGGTTACTGCTATTTTAATAAATAAATATATATTGTTTAAATTAAATTTAACAATAGTTACTTTCATTGACATATGAAATAGATTATTTAAATAATATATAATTATATACCATATGTGGCGGGCAAATATAAGTCAAACTTGCCTTTTTCCTCACACAATTAATTTGCAGAGGTGGGATGCTAATCGACCTTTAATATCCCTGTTTAGATGGACTGAACTAACTGGAATTGAAAGGATTAACGTTAAGTATAATTATGTGACATGAGAATTGGTTAAAGATAGCCTCGAGTGGCTTATATTATGTTCCTCAGGTTTGGTCCTAGATACCAACTACACTTGTTCCTGAATTACAATCACAATTTTCTATGTCTCTTTGCTCTCAGATGTTTTTCATCCCCTTTTCATAAGGCCTCTATGCCTTATATAGTCTCCCAAGTTGTATCTTAGCCTTCTACTTGAAGGGCTAGGGTTCATTTTCCTTGATACTTGTCTCATTAGGATTTCACTAGAAGGTTTCTACACCAAGCTATGAGCTATGATAACATTGTTCAAGGGTCATTTCCTCATTAATGCGGCCAGCTATGTGGATTCAGAGCATTAAATGCAAATGTGATGGATGCTTTATCTGCATTCTTTTCTTCCTTGCTTGACGACAAATCTTCCTCCTCTTCCTCGATTTATACCCTATGGTCTTCAGAAATGGTTCTAGACCCTTCCGAGGACACGCTAGTATCCTCGAGGTCCTTAGGCATTGTAGTCTCCCAATCCTGTGATGAGTTGTTTATATCTTTCCCGAGAGCTTGTTGTCAGTGCCTTCCGAGGTATGTTCTTCTAATGTTGGACCTCTCTCACTTGCCCTTATTCTCAGATTCTCGTCCTCCCACACCATATATTTCTCTAGAAAATAAACTTTTATAAAACTATTATTTTCTTTTAGTAATTATTGAATTAATTATTTTCATTTTAATTTTATTATAATCCATACCATACAAACTTTTTTTTTTGGTAAGGATGCTATACATACTGATACATTAGCCCAAGACTTCTTTAAAAAAAAAAATCCCAAGCCCAACATAATCTATTTTACTCTTCCCGGTTGTTTCTCCCCACCATTTTTTATTTAATTTTCCATTTCTTTGGTATCCATATCCACACATTGCCAGCCTAGACTACAACTTCTCATGTCCTTCTTAATCTCTTTCACACAGTTTTTAATAAAATCTTATCTCTTTCTCACACGTTATTTTTTCCTTTTCTACTTTTTTTTTTTTTTTTTACTTTTCAAGTATTTTCTAGTCTTCTGCAAAATCTACACCACCAGTTATAGTTCTCTCTCTCTCTCTCTCTCTCTCTCATCAAAGATCGCAAACGGTTCATTGGTGCCGCCATTCACCACCAGTTAGAAACCGTGAGGAGAGAGAAAATATGTTTCTATGCGAGATCTTCACACCAGTTCGGTATCTATTTACTGGTCAAAAGCCAATATTTGTCCCAATGCGGCCGAAACAAATCCAATATTGCCAATTTAAACCGGTAATAAATATCAGTGTTTCTGTACTGGTTTGAGCTCCAGTACTAAAAATTCCAATGGTACCAGCTGATACGGTATGATATTAACTCCCCTAATTTAAACTTAAAAAATATTTTAAAAAATACTCAATTAAAAATTTATTATACTTCTACTTACAAATTTGAATTTGGGATGAAAAATCCTAGTTTCAGGCTACCTTAAGTGCATTGGTGTGCAATATGTCTTAACGATTTCAAGCCTACACACTCGCACTTCACAATTCGATTCCTCTCAAATTTTATTACAGCAAATATTATATACTAAAGCATTAGTTATGCTCTGCATTGCATCGAGAACGCTATGACACCACTGTTGGATCCTATAGTGTGGCTAGTAATCCCATTAGGGTAGAAATCACCAACATTGAAAGAGAGAGAATAAATCTAACGTACATAATGGATGAAGAGCCCCCAGTATTTATACACTCATTCATATCTCTTGAGAAGAGATATATTTGTTTACCAAGAGATGTATAGTATTTAAGAAACATGACTTTTCAGTAAATAACTAACTTTAACGTTTAATTAATTCCTTCAGTAGATTGGCGAAGCAACATCATCCACCAAGTGGGGGTCATTGTATGAGTGCGGGTGCATCATATTATAATGTGATCACTCATCACTATTATATACTAACAATGTGATGACACATGACTCTAATTGGTTACATGTGTCATAATTTAAATGGAGGGACATTTATATCTTGTTCTCTAAGGAAAATATGACATCATTTGATTAGTCGCTTGTGTCATTATAAATTACAAATATCAATACGTGTGGACATATGGTTGGCTCTTAGGAATTCTTTGTGACTTCTAGTCAATGACACTTAAAATATTTCTAGTGTTCTCCAAATAATAACAGTAGGGCACACTAATTAGTACTGGCACCTTATAATTGGTTGCTTTAAGTGTACTATGTGGACTTAATGGTATGAAGTGACAATTTGTGATTTGTTAGAACTTTTCACTCTCTACAATTAGCACTTGGGATTTATATTTGAGATCTTGGTTCTAATCACAAGGGTTTTAACCCCTAGAAATGGGATTTCTAAGAATTAAGGTTTTAATTATGAGATCTTGGTAATTTTATACAAGAGGAGTTTAACTCCAAGAATTGAAAATAATATGCATTAGGAATAGAATTTTACAATCTTGAGAATTTTAACCACAAGGGTTATTACCACTATTTTAAAAATTGGACCAGACTAGCCAATTTAGTCTGGAATTGGGCATCAATTTGGTTTGGTAAAATCCTCCAAAACTGGTAAAAATCAAGAATCAGGGCCAAAATCAGTTCTTTAACTGTACTAGTTTTTAAAACCATGGTTATTACCCCCAAGAAATGAGATTTCTAAGGGCATGGGGTTTAATTTTGAGATAGTGGTATTTGCAATCCCAGCAAAGGATCAATATTAAATGAACACCAGAAAAATTAAACTTGCATCTATGTATTGTTCAAAAAATATAAACAAAAGAGAACACAAAATGATTTAAAAAAAAAAAATACATTTCAAGTTAATTATCTATCAAGGTGTACTAAATCTTGTAGAAATTTTGTGACTCCAAAGCCAAAAGCTATCATAAAGTGACTTATATAAACATAATTATGTTATCATATCGTATTTGACATAAAATCCAAATCCATAAGAAAAAAATATATGTAAAAAATCAACTATGATGACCAAAAAAAAAAAAAGATAACTTGTTGATTATGACTATGAGAGAAAAATTGTAAACTAAACAATTTGACATGAAAATAACTCAAATTATGTTTTACTGACCAAAACTACATTTAAAAAAAGTTGATTTTTAAAATTAAACTTGAAAGAAAAAAAATTATATCAACCCAAAATTAATAAATTATGTAGCGGAAAAAAAGGAGTTACAAAGTTCAAATATACTATAGTCAAGAAAACAAAAATATTAATAGGGTTGATATTACATAATTTTCTTTTTTAAAGAAAGGATCAGCCCTAGACGGATCACTACTTACAGGTTTAGGATAATGATCATACTATTTTTAAAATTTTGTGAAGTAAAAATTAAATTTGAAAAGGGGGTCAATTATATTATAAGGGGTAATTACAGTAAACTCATATGTGGTTTGGTCCGAATTTACAGTACCTATTCGTGATTTGAAAAGTGTCACTCTGCTCACTTGAAGTTCATTTTGTTAAAAATCCATAACTCACTCTATTAAAAACAATGTAAATACTTATTTTTGCTCTCCTTTTGTGTCTTTCTCTCAAAAAATAAAAATAAAATAGAACAACAAGAGAAAACAAGATTAAAAAAAAGTGCTTTTGTTAAAAAAATTGAACAGTTGAAGAGGAAAGAACTCAGAAGCTCCTAGTGCCTCTAGTATCTATACTCTATAATCAATACTCCATATTCTACAACCTCCAAGCTCTATGGCTATTGCCCCAAGTTCACAATCAAACCCCTTTTTTTCTTAATCCCCATATATCTTCCACCCTATTCTCCTCCAGTCCCAAAGAAAGCCATTCACTTCACTGTATCTGCTAATGGGAGGATGTGGAGGGTAGAAGTTCTCTACCCTTTTTTCATTGATTTTCTTGAAACCCAGAACGGCAAAGTGGCTTTTCTATTTTGGGTAATTAAATAGGCTTTACTATACATAAAAGATCAAAATAATATGAGGCTTTACTCTTTTTTTTAGTCTATAAATTCCCAAACAAGGCCCAGAAAAACACCAAAACAGTCCTCACTGAAATGAACCTAAAACCTAGAAAAATCCTCGGTAAGCCTCAGTGAAAAATCACGCTAAAAACCCAGAAAATACCACCACAAACATCACAAGAAATCCCAGAAAAATTACACAAGAAACTACACAAATCTTCCAAAAAATCCCTCCATCCAAATCAACCAGAAAACAAATTTGAAATCCACCACTAATAGAGCACATAAAGCACAATAGAGAAAAGAGAAGAGCATTGAGAAAGAAGCTGCAACCAATGTGAAAGGCTAATTTATAACTAATATCAAAATCTCTTGTTATTTTTCTAATTAGTTCAACCGAGTTGACCCAAACAATGAGTTGTGTATGATTGAAAAGGAGTTTGTGTTAGTGTTTTTGCGAAAATTTTGGAATCTTCATGGGCATTTGATTTTGTGCTTTGTTTGGAATTTTAAACAATTTGATTTGTAATTGTTCTAAAAATTTTAAAACCTAACTTTTTTATCGATGTAATGTTTATTTTCGTCTAAAAATGTGTTTTTCTAACGGTAAATGAAGAGGTAAGTTATAGAAGGCTAATTGAGCTAATCTCAAGTTAAAGTGACAATTTTTAAACTACGGGTAGATAATATGAATTGAATTCGGGTCAAATCATATGTGGGTTTACTGTAACCTATATATATTAATATATTTGATTACAAAAATAAATTTCAAAATCTTATTTATTTTTATTTTTTGAGAAAATATTCAAGGCTTATTACTAAAAAAGGCTCCATAAATGAGCCTGAAATTCTGGTTCAATGTCTAGTGAAACATCATCCATTCAAACTAATAAAATTGAGTCAATTGGATTGCTCCTCTGGCTAACGAATGACCAACCGAATTACAATTTCTACGTACTTGAGAAAAACTTACATCTCTCCGAAAAAAAAAAAAAAAAAATTCATCTTCTGCGATCTTTCCAAACTATGGCAGGGACTTGGAACCATTTTGAAGAGTCTTCATAAGAATTTCACAAATCCCCCTTCAAGTATCACTCTGTCAAGGTCACAGTCGAGGGCAAGTTCCAAAGCTTTCCTTTGCCAATGCTTCCACTTTGACCACTGTACCAGGGAAGGGAATTTGTTGAGATGATGATGATGAGTCCACGCTCATTGTGTGCCAGCCCGTTGTTCCTCAGTGAAGAGAGCCCCATCAAAGTTAATATTATAAAAGGAACTAGGTGGTGGCTGCCAAGTCATGGTCGGGCTTGCCAATGCAGCCACAACCATGGTGTTTGAAGGGGAATAAAAAGAATGCATCCGAGATACTTGGTGGGTACGACAAATTTAAAGAGGACGGACCAAAGGAGGACGGACAAAGCGAACACATGGCAGTTCTTCTGAGGTTTGCTCCAAGGTCTCCTTAAAGAAATCGACGTGCGGTTCACGTTAGGTCTGTTATGGCTTTGCTTAACCTACACACCAAACCCTAACTAAGGAGACTCCTATGAGGAAAAAGATTGAAGGAGATATACGAGATGAACGAGTTGCTCTCCTAGAGGGAAAGAACTTATTGCCCAAAGCGTGAATTTCGATCCTATATTACTATAAATACCCCCAAGACCCTCACAAATCAAGATACACATAAAAAAACTCAACTCTAGCACTCTAGGGTTGAAAAAGGTTTTCTAACTTGACATTCGGAGGGTTTTTGGCCGGCGCCACACCGGTGCTTTCTGCTAGGTCATTTCTTTTTGTTCTGCAGGTTTATTTCAGTCTTGTGAGGACCACGTAGCTTACTGTGTTTTTCAGTATCATCAGTGTTCACTCTTTTAAATTATTGTAGCTTGTCTTTTGCTTGCTGTAATAGTTGTTCCAAATTGATCGACCCCTTACCAAGCCTTAGATTATTCCTCCGATTCCACAAAAACCACATAACCATAGAGAAGAGGTCAGGGTCTCTATTTTTGAGAAAGACACATTCCAGGAGGTCCATGCAATTTGAACTCCATTTCAAATTATCATTATTTCATAGAGGTACTTGCATCCCTGGACTTGTAAGCTTCAGGCATAGGCTGAGAGCATGTGAACCGTCTTCTTGCTGGGCTTGACAGATTTCACAAGTTGCATCAATGAGCACCTTTCGCTTGACAAGACTTGTTTTTGAGGGTAAGGCATCATGGCATGCTCTCCACACCAAGTTTTTAATTTTACTCGGCATATTAGGTTCCATTTCGCCTGCCAAAGAGGTTTAATAGTACCTAAACCCGATGGGCCTAGTTGTTGATGTTGAAAATCTACTCGTAGAAAGCTACAGCCGAACTTAATTTTGTACTCACCATTTGGGATATGGGGCCATGTCAAAACATCAGCTTGCTCGAATCTATATAGGGGAATTTTTTGAATAATGTCTGCTTCAAAATCAAAGAAGTATCTGTCCAACAGACAGTGACGACTCCATGGTTTTTTCAGGGGGGTGAGTAAGAAGATGAATTTTATGGTCTGAGTGGTTTTCTTTTTACAAATTTGTCCATATAGAGAAGTGCTATGTTTTGCTCGTCATTAACAGCAATTTATTGTGAAAATGTTGTGGATATAGCATTTCTCATAAACAATAAATTATAAATGCATTTGGAACATTTTTTCTTAATACAATGAACATTTTAATTATTGTTGCTAAGATTAAATCTTGGAAATTGTCTATTGTTTCAAAATACAATAAATATATTAATTAGTGTTGTTAATTGAATTGCAAGCAAAACCTAAATATAATAAAATTTTATTTATTAGTTTATTTCAAATTTGTTAAGATCTAAATGCACTTTTTCTTGAGGTTTAAGATGAACAAAATTTTACTTTTCTTGTGGGGTTTACTCTTTTTTTCTCCCAAATTTTAGATCAAATTGGTTTGTTGTTGGGCTTTTTTTTTTTTTTTTTTTTTTTTTTTTGTGTTTAAAAAGATCAAGATATTGTTAAGAGAATCACACTTGAGCTTATTTTAGCTGGGTTTTAAAAAAAATTAAATTCAGAACATTCAAGATTTTATTTTAGGAAGGACAAATAACAAAAATTAAAAAAAAAATAAATATAATTTTTTTTAGGCAGCTCAGGGGGTTCATTTAAACCCCCTAAACACTACCTAGCGCCGCCCCTACCAACAGATCACCTTTCCATACTCTGTTTTCCTAATCAATAAACAAAGCAACTTTGGTGTCAGGTTCAGCTTGCAAGCATGGGGAAATAACTTGAGGTTGATGTCTAATTGGGAGCCAATTTTCACCCCAAACCCATGTGGTTTTTCCATTCCCTATCCTCATGGGTTTTTCCATTCCCTATCCTCTAGGCCACCCCTCTCTGATTCACTTCTCTACCTTTGATTATACTCTTCCACGCATTCGAAGAAGAAGATGGAATTATGGCTTCCATAATCGAGCAATTAGGGAAAAACTTCGCCTTAAAAACCTGATAAAACAAAGAGTACGTGTCGTGGAGGAGATGCCAAGCCTGTTTTGTTAGGAGTGCATCGTTAAATATTGCTAAATCCTTAAACTCATTCCTCCTTGGGTTTTTGGTTTACATGACTCTTGCCATTTAACCCAGTGAATCTTTCGGCTATCACCCTTCTGGCCCCAGAAAAATCTCTTGATAAGAGATTCAATATATTGACAAAAACCCAACAAGAGTTTAAAACGGGAGATTGAATATGTAGGCAAGGCCTGAGCCACTGCCTTAATTAGAATTTCTAGACTTGCTTGAAATAAAAGCTTACCCTCCCAGTCTTGCAATTTTTTCCATACCCACTGCTTAATGTTGTCAAAACACTTCCTTCTTTTTACAGCCCATAAATGATGGCAAATCGAAATATATTTCATAGTGTTGTACAATGGGACTCCAATAGCATCTGTGATCAATATTTGCATGTCTTGTGGGGTAGACTTGCTAAAAAAAAGTTTTTTTTTTTTCCTCTCTATTTACTTTCTACCCCAATGCTCTCATAAGTCGAGAGAATTTCCAGTAATTTTTTGGCATTCACTCACCTTTGCTCTACAAAAGATAAGATTGTCATTTGCAAATAACAAGTGGGTTAGTTTAGGTCCATTACGACAAACAAAGACACCTGTAATATCCCTCTCAGCTGTAGCCTTTTCGATCAGTCCATGTAGGCCCTCCATACATAGAAGAAAAAGATAGGGAGATAGTGGGTCACCCTATCTAAGTTCCCTACTTAAAGTAATATGCCCTTAAGGTTCTCCATTAATTAAGACTAAGTATGTTGCCAAGGTAATACATTCCATCATGTGTTGGATCCACCTATCATTGTAGCCCATCTTTCCCAACACTTTTTCCATGAATGCCCATTCCACTCTGTCGCATGCTTTACTCATGTCTAATTTTAGAGCCATTTACCCTGTTTTTCCGAAGTTGTGATTTTCACATGTAGTGCAAAGTCTCAAAGGCCACCATGATGTTGTTCGAGATGAGCTAATCCATCATGAAGGTGGATTAATGCTTGAAAATTAGTCCTAGTAGAACAGATTTTAATCTATTTGCCAGTGCCTTTGAGAAGACCCTAAAAATCAAATTAGATACACAGATGGGTCTATATTGAGAAATAAATTATGGGTTTATATATATAAATAGTATTATTTTACCATGACTTTTGAGTGGAATTTTTGATATGTCTTTGTATTAAAATTTCATTCCATGTCTCCCATGTGTATGTATGCTTATTTCTTCTTCTTTTTTTAAAGTATCATTTCTTTAAAAAAATTGAAAATCTATAGAAAAATTGGCTCAAAATGTAATGTGTTGAAATGTGAAATTTAAAAACAAAATGTGGTTACATAAAAATAATGTTCAAGAAAGATTTATGAAAGAACATAAGTTTTGGACAAATTTATGGGACCAAAAAAATATATAAATAGTGTACTCAAAAATATAAGAGGGGGGTTTTCTTGCCAAATGTATGGCAGCCAAGCTCACATAAAAAAAATAATAAAAAAAATAAAAAAGAAAAAAAGAAAAGAAAAGAGATAAGATGTTAAATGATGGGACGTGCAACCGAGTGGAATAACATCCCGCCACACACCCCACTCCCTTAAATAACTCCAAATGAAAGAGGCATATTGCTGAAAATCAGATACAACCCACACCAATTACCCGTGAAAGAAGCAAGTGCAGTGCACATTCTTTGCAGTTTATACCCATTTATTTGGTCAGTTGAGAAAATTAAGGAAGTAATTGCTCTTCAAATTCCCTATAAATTGAAGTGATCAAAACAGAAAAATGCTTCAGCAAGCAAAGAGAAAAAGCAAGTACGTACAAAAGAAAAACACACAGCAAAAACATAGAGAGAAAAAAAGAAGAAGAGAGACATAGACATAGATAGAGAGCAACAAGCAGTGAAGGAACATACAGCATCAGCATTAGGTTGGGATTTTATCAGTCCCTTTCTTCTCTAAATCTCTCTCTCTCCCTCTTCCTTAAAATTGAATTTTTGTTTGGTAAAACAAATAGGGTCGAGTTTTATGAAGAGTTCCTAACTCTATATATGAAACTTTAAATACAAATTCCTAACTCGTATATATGAAACTTTAAATACGATTTGCTAACTCGTATATTCTATTTGAGAAGTACTAATAAAAATTCTCTCATGTTTTGGAGTCTTTGACTCTACCACAAAATTAATGGAGTCCTTGACTCTACCCCAAATCTTAATGAAGTCTTTGACTCTACCACAAAATTAATGGAGTCTTTGACTTTATCTATCATAAAATTAATAGAGTTCTTGACTCTAGCCAAATCTTAATAAAGTCCTTGACTCTTCCAAATCTTAATGGAGTTCTTAACTCTACCAAATCTTAAACAAATTGGAATTATTAACTCCATCAATTTAAAATAATATGCTTCAATGGAGTCTTTGGCTCCCAAAATTATTTTAAATAGAGTGGGGTTTCTAATCTCTTCAAATTCCAATTTGACAAATTCTTTGGGATTCCTAATTCCTTAACCAAAATTGGAATTTTTAATCCCCAAAATAATATGACCATAAAATTGATTTGAGGGAATTTTCCAATTCACAATTCTTAAAACATGTTCATAAAATAAAATTGCTTAAAAGGAATTTTCTTTCCCTTAATTAGATTTGGGAACCTCAATCAAAATATCATTGTTTATTAAAATTCCTACAAAGAAGCAAATGAAAGAAAGGGAAATTTTCTTGGACATTCAACTTCTCAAAAAAGAGAATCATTGGTTCAATTTCCATAAAAACATGGTCCTTGACTTACCCTTGAAATTAAAATCACTTATCTCACCCAAAAACAAAATTAAGTCAATGTTTAATCAAACACCAAGTATTAGACTTAAATGTCCATCATTTAAATTGGACAAAATCATATTTGGGGATTTCAAATCTAAAATCACAAATTTAAGAACTACAAATTGGCTTGATCCCCGTCAAGGGTTCGTAGGCAACTTAAATAAATTATTAGATGCAGTCACAAATAAATAAAAACACATGTCCCTTCAAACACAATAAATAAACTTATGTAGAAAGGCAATGTGGTTAAAATCAAAAAGTCTTCCCTTGAAATAAAGGATTGTAATTAAGAGATACATTATATTGAATGAGCGTTACTCACATAAATAAAACTCATACACCAAAAAGCCTATGGGTGAAATTATGTTTGATGAATTTTATTAAATAACAATTTTTGGTTATACATAATTTGATATTGTTTGCTAAACATAATTTAATGATTTTTGTTAATAATGTGTTAACAATTTCTTCAACATAATGTGAGATAATTAAGGAATAAAAAAAAAAAAAAAAAGGAAGAGGAAAATCTATTACACACTTCATATACCTTCTTTTAAAATTGTATTTTTTGGAACATGATTTCAGTTAAAATTGTGATATCATGTTTCAAAAACACAAATTTTCAATTATGTGATAGTATCTACAGCTGAATTGACAAGTTTTTACAGATTTTCATCTAAACCTATTACTAGCATCATTTTTTTATCAACTAATAATTATCTCGCATAGTAATAGGTGTGAAATTTTTTTATTAAATTTATTATGTTTATAAACTTTCTTGTTACTATAGTTTAATTATGACACCAACTCTCTTTGTGATGCAGAACTCTCTCCAATTTGAACCCTACCTACCATCTCAAATTCTCAATTCCCCCCATCCCCCACAAATTACCTAATATAAATATATAAAGACTATTTTTTCCTTCAAACACTACTACCATCCGATTTGTATGAAGAACAAACAATGAATGACCTATATTATGACCCAACTAACTAGAAATTGAAATTCATGAGACTATGAGAGTACGTTACTCTATTGGGCTAAGATCCAATCAGATAGAAGCCCACTCCACCACAAACAAAAAATGAACGGCTGTCCATGATTGATTGGCTGTTTGTAACAACTAACAACCGTGGGTGAAAGAAATCAAAAAAGATAAAGAAAAGGTTCTAGAGTGTTCCAAGGTAGGACAACCAGAAAATACAGTCCTTGGATCAAACGGCCCAGATTGAACCGAAGCTTCAAGATCCTTTTTAATAATATATCACTTGCCTAGATTGAGAATGAGGAACACACAGTAAAAAAAAAACCTTATTTGACACAACACAAGTAGAGGTGTTTCTTATCCAAATCCAAAACCAAAACCCCCCTCACTAAACCCTAGCACCGACTCACACTCTCACTCACTTCCTTGGTTCATTCTCACACTACCTCTGGTATGGGTTGTTTACTTTTTTTCCATTTCATGTTTTTCTTCAGTTGTTTGTTCGTTCTTTTCTGTCTTGGAATACAAAAATGTTGTGTAATGTATGGTGGGAGTTCTTTGCTATTCCAATTTCCATGTTTGAATTATGATAGGATTTGTCACATACATATGATTCAGATTCTAACTTTTTTTTTTATATATAAACAATATATTGTATGCTAAAACCCCAAAACCCACCTGTTAAAAAAGTCTCTCATTTCCTCTTCCTGTGCTAGCAAGGTAACAACATCTAATTCTTCAATTTTTCTCTCTCTATTTTGAATCTTAGTTTTTTTGTTTCTGTAAATTAAACTTGGAACCATTCTAAAGCCCATGTTATGAAATTGGTTTAGTTGGTTCAAGTAAAGTTCTTGTCTTTTTCTCTGTAATGAATTCAATTTTTTTTTTTTGGGTTTTTTTTTTTTTTTTTTTTTTTTTTTTTCTTCTGGAGGACTCTGGCTTATTAATCTGAATTTCGATTTTTTCTTTCTGGGTTTTTGTTTTTTTGTTTGTGGCATCCATTGCATGCTAAAACCCCAAAACCCACACGTTAACAAATTCTCTCATTTCTTCTTTCAATACTAACAGTAACAAGGTAATGACTTTTCAACTCTTCAAATCTCTTTTTCTTTTGAATTTTATGCTTTGGCAGTTTTTGTTTCTGTAAATTAAATATAAAAGCATTCTAAACCCCAAGTTATGAAATTGATTTGGTTGGGTCTGCGTCAAGTACAGCTCTTGTTTTTCTCTCTAATGGATTCAATTTTTGTTGCTTGGGTTTTTGTTTAGAGGATTCTGGATTATTAATCTGATTTTTTGTTTTCTGGGATTTTTTTTTTTTTTTTTGTGGCATCCATTCTTTAATTCTCTTTTGTTTTGTATCACTGTTTTCTATAAATTTAAATGTATTATGAGCCCCAAGTGTGTGTGGATTTGGTTGTACCAAGTAAAGTTATTTTCTTTTGCAATGGAGGACTCGAGACCTATTAATCTGATTTTTTTGTTTCTTTTCTAATTTTGATTTCTGGGTTTTTTGTTTTTGTGGGGCTTATCAGAAATGGCTACAGCTCAATTAACCGCATCCTCTATATCAACAAGGAACTTGCCATCATTTCCAGGGCTTAGGCCTTCAATTGTGAAGGTTGGTCCTTCAGTGGGGCATTGCAGAGTAGGGAGTGTCCTTTCTCAAAGGTCGTTCCGGGGTCTGGTTGTCAAAGCTGCAACTGTGGTTGCTCCCAAGGTAGTATTTTCACTACCTTATTCTGTTTTCTAATTAGTGTTGTTTTTGCTAGTGCTGTAGCTTTGTGTTTGAGACTGATATTATTGGTGGTAGCTTTTTGTGGTTGGTTCCTTTGGGTGATTAATCAAGTTTGTCATTTTGTGGTGTTTGGGGGGTTTTGCTTGTTGTAGATATGTAGTTGTATGTGGTTGGTTTGGGTCTTTTGGGATAGGCTTCTCCTTAATTTGTGTGGTGGACTTGGTTTAAAACGTGAGATTGGAGGGTTCAAGTCAGTGGCGGAGCTAGGGGGGGGCGAGGGGGGGCAATGGCCCCCCCTGACTTTTCAAAAAAATTTCTAATCTTCTATTAAAAGTAGTATAAAAATTATCAATCACATAGAATTTTGCCTACTGGCCCCCTCAGATTTTGAATTTGTTATCTCAAAATTTAAATTTGACCCTCAAATTTAGGAACTAACCCAATAAAAGCGGAACCCAACAAAATCAATTAGGTAAAAAAATTATAATTTTGATATAAGAAAACCCAGAAAGAAAAACCCCATCTGGCCCATTCATTCCTCAGCCCACCCTCTAAATGCTAACAAAAAACCCCATTCTCCTCCATCAAATTCCAAATCACCAATGAAAAAAATAATACTAATAAATGAACAAAAGAGCAAAACAAATCTCTTCTTACATTTACTGGGAGTATAATGGCCCCATCACGCCGCCTCTCCATGACAGACTTGACAGTCCTCCGCACTGCCGGTCACCCTTCTATGAATCACTGGTATCTTTCTCATTTTTTATCTCGCTCTCTTCTTGTGTGTTTGTTACCTTCTTTTTCTTTATTTCTTTTTTTTTTTTTTTCTATAACTGTGTTTTGTGTAACTCTGTGTGATGTGTTATTGCTGTACAGCACTTCAAAATACTGTGTCTAATTTTGAGAATGACGTTTTTGTGGTTTTAAATTTGACAAGTGTGGGTTTCTGTCTTTCACTTTAATTATATAATATATTATAATATTTTTGAGTTTCTGTTATATAATAATATATAAGATTATAAAATATCATTATATGTAATTAGGTATTGCAATGTACTGTTATTTACATTTATATTTTGGCTTGAGGGGTTAAATTATAAATGAGTTTTATACAATAAAAAAACGTAGGACACAACATTATTAAGCTAAAATATTAATTCATAAAATAAAATTTTTTATTTGGTCTTCAATTTTTTTTAATTCAATAATTTTGTTATATTTAATTTGCCCCCCCTAAAAAAACTTCCTGGCTCCGCCACTGGTTCAAGTTGATGCAATGTGATATGTTGAACTTTTACCTGGAAAGCATCATTAGCTGCTGTTATTTTTATGTCTTAATCCAGTTTAGTTTCCAATAAATGACCCACTTCAACTTTACCAGAAAGTATTCAGTGATATCACAGAACTTTTTTATTTAAGGCTGTGTGCCAATGAAACAATGAAAACTGGTTTGGGGCGGAAGGGAGTGAAAGAAACTGCTTCTGAGTCATTGTTCTTATTGCTGTAAACTTTTGGAACCTTACTGAGCCTTTCTTCATGGTCTCTAGTCTATTCTGTTATGTGCATGATGGTCCCTCCCATGAGAATAGGTGGAGGATGAGATCAAGGGTTCAAAATCCAATGCGTGCACAATTGACCAAAAAGAAAAAGGGGTCTGTCTCATATAAGTACTAAAATACTTCTTTGTTAATAAAACTTGTATTTTCATCAAACTGCAAGATACAAGCACACAGAGCAGTGAGGATTTACATTTATAGAAGACGTGATACAATTTATGCTGTGTGTGGCTTATCTGACATGGGAGTATTCTGTTCTGTAGTACACTGCGATTAAGCCTTTGGGTGATAGAGTGTTGGTCAAGATCAAAACTGCAGAAGAAAAGACTGATGGTGGAATTTTACTTCCAACAACTGCTCAAACAAAGCCTCAAGGAGGTGAGGTGGTTGCTATAGGAGAGGGGAAGACAGTTGGGAAGAGCAAAGTGGACATCAGTGTGAAGGTTACCTTTTGCTTGATATATTTTTCTATCTCTCAATTCTCCATTGTTTGTTTCTTTTACTAATTGTTTTTCCTTGTACAGACTGGCACCCAAGTTGTGTATTCCAAGTATGCTGGGACTGAGCTGGACTTCAATGGTTCAAAGCATCTTATTTTGAAGGATGATGATATAGTTGGTATTCTTGAAACGGATGATGTCAAGGATCTCAAGCCCCTGAATGATAGAGTATTAATTAAGGTTTGTATCCTTTTAATGTTCATTACTCTTGTGTGTATATTCATCAAGCGTATTTTGTGGAGTAAAGCTAAGCATAAATAAATCATCATTTTCATTTTAAGGTGTTCTGATCCTGGGCTTGTAGTTGGTAAGCTGCCTTACATGTACTATTGAAAAAAAAAAAAAAATCCTGGAAATGGTTATAATTAAGTTTTGGTCGTTGCACTTGGTTCTGTTCTGATCCCGGGTTATAGTCACTAGGTTGTCTTTGGCATACTATGGAAGAAAAACCCTGGAAATAGGTATAATTAGGCTTTGGCAGTTGCACCCATTTGTTCTCTCATATAAGTATGTAGCTGTGTGTGACATATCCTGTCTTTAATCTCAGCAAGATATGATAGTTACTTCCTTTTTTTGTGGTTTGTAATATGGATCACTGAGAACCTGAAGTTAATCTTTTTATTATACCTTGTACATTTCACTTCTGAGTGCAGGTTGCTGAGGCTGAGCAAAAGACAGCTGGAGGTTTGTTGCTGACAGAGGCAGCAAAGGAGAAGCCTTCTATTGGATCGGTGAGAACTCAAGCATCATCAGCTTCTTCGTTATCCCAAGCACTAACTTAATACTTGTATTAGGATGAGCTTTTAGTGTTGTGGGCCTATGAGATTAATACGTGATGTGTATTCTGCATTGGATGTGACAGGTGATTGCAGTTGGACCAGGTCCTCTGGATGAAGAAGGCAACAGGAAACCATTATCCCTCACCCAAGGGAGCACAGTCATGTTCTCCAAGTATGCTGGGAATGACTTCAAGGGCAAAGACGGTTTTGATTATATTGCTTTGAGGGCTTCAGATGTTATGGCTGTTCTTTCTTAGTTTGGTTTTTTATGCTTAATTTGTATTTTGAGAAATTTTTGGCAAAAGTGCCTCTAGACATATGGATTTTGGAATATATTAGCACTTTGGAGTGTTGATTGCAGCTGTGTCAGATTCCAGTATTTTCAGTCCATAGTAATACATTGAAAAGTCTCAGGTTCATTTAACGTATGAATGGAAGCATCCTGTATTGGTCATGCAAAGCCCTTCATGCGAGTCTATCACCATATTTTGTATGCTGTGTTACGCCTAAACAAGTCCCCCATCTGGTCAACATTTCTTTGCTCTTAATGTTTCACAAGTTACCTCTGTTTAGAGGAGTTTTAACCCCATTGTAGTCAAGTTCTTTGAAAGAAGACAAGAAGTCCAATATAATGATTGTTTATTTCAAACTCGAGGACAATACTACCATAATAAAAATGCACTGCCTTTGTGGTTCCTGACTCTTTGCCAATATGGTTTGAAAGGAGTAGCTAACTAAAGCAGTTCCATGCTTTTTCGTCTAACTCAGCAATTTTTCTGCATCCGTATCTGAATGCTAGTACACGTCACTAAACTACACGAAATCTCAATAGAAGACCAATACGGTATAAGTATGAAAACCGTAAATGTAACGTGAATTTCTTGACTTACAGCTTAAACACTTAAACTGCCCAAAGTAATCATCATGATGGGAAAAGAGCGAACAGTACCAGTTACAAAAACTTACAAATGGCACCAAAGAGGTGCATGTTATATCCGGTCGGAGGTCTTACATGACAACTACACATTCTATTGATTCTCCCCCCAAAAAAAAAAACTACACATTCTATTGCATATTTGTCTCTAATCATATCATATACAAACTTCCATGAAAGTAATTTAAGTGAATGTCAAATTAGTTACGAAATGGTTAACACGAAAATCAAACACCAAATGCAAATTTTGAAATATAAATGGCAAAATGAAAACAACTCTAGATTTTAAGGGCCAAAATGAACTTAGTCTAAAAAATATGCAATATGTATCTTAAATTTGTTAGTTTGATTTATTTTGAATTTTGAGTTTAAGTTTAAACTTGTTAGTTTAATTTATTTTTAGATTTTGAGACTAAGATTAAATTTTTTTAGTTTAATTTATTTTAGTACTTAGTTTTGATGAAATTGAGATATTAAATGTCATTGTGTAATTTTTTATCATTTATTGAATAATGAGCCTTAAATAGTTGAATAAAACTTATTTTCTAATTAAACCAAACAAAATAGTCCCAACTAAATGATCTAACCTAACTTGATATTTACCATTTTACCGGTGATTGAGTTAAATTTTAGAGCTACCATAATAGGGATGGCAAATTAAGACCCACCCCACCCAACTCCATCCCGTCAGGGTTTTTCCCACCTTGCAAAGGTAATAGAGTGAGGATGGGGCAAGATTTTTTCCCCACACCCTTGGGTGATGTGGGGATGAGTTTAGGCTTTTCAGCCCCACCCCATCCCACCTCGCTCTATTAGTTTTAAAGACTTAGTTTGTATTACTTAGTATTTGAATGCATGAACATTAAAACTCTTTGTTTTATTGTAATAATGTCTTGTTAAGCATTTTGGATAATGTTATTCAATCCTTACTAAAAATTAGTTTGATTTAATGTAATAAATTTAATTGTAATGTCAAGTATATTTATATTAATGAAATAGGTTTATTGAAAAAAAATTTATTACAAGGGTGGGGTAGAGTGTGACAGATTAACATGAAAAGTTGAGTTTGTGGGGAGGGTCTCATGAAGCCCCAAGGGGTGGGGATGGAATAAAACAAAATCATACAAGACAAAAGTGAAAGCTCCATCCTTCGACACCGTCCCATCCCACCCTGTCCTATTGCCATTCATATTCCATAAGTTGGGTTAGATTGAAGATTTTTCAATCCTAGAAAGATTGGGTTTAGTTGAAAAAAAAAAAAAAACCACCAAACCTCACCCAATCCAATCTATACACACCATTACGGCCTTACCTCCCATCATCAACAAGGTCAATTCATAACTAATTTGTAATATTGAACCCAAATCATTCACAAATTTCTTCCTATTAAATTACATGACATCGATGTCAACTGCCAATTCACTTGACCAATATAGGAGAAAACAACGCAATTAGATTTTATTTTAATTATTTAGGAACTAGATGGATTTTTTTTTTTTTTTTAATGTGAGAAGGATTTATATATATATATATATATAAGACAAAGTTTAGTTACAAAATTTGTTATAGTCTAAGGTTACAACCATACTCAATACATATATTGAAAATCTAGCCGTTAAATTATATGTTCTATACGCTCTTAATACACATATCAAATTTTGTGTCAAAGGGATATTATTTACTATATGATCTATAAGCTTATATTTTATGCATAATTTTAAATTACAAAAACTTGCAATTTAAACAATTAATTGATGACATAACTTTTGTTCTTTAATTTTCTAAAAATTTTGCAAGCATGGAGGACATAAGAAGAAGATATAATCCAATGGTGGATTTGTCAAAATTCACCTCCAATAAAAAAATATTAAATAAGGTTGTAGTGTAAAGTTATAAATAATTTTGTAGCTAAACTTTGTCTCTATATATATATATATAAATAGAAAAAATAATTATTTTATTATTATTATTTTCCTTTAGTAAAAAATATAAGAGTAAATTATATATTTGGTCCCTATTTTTTACATTATATTTCAATTTAGTCCCAACCTTTCAATTATATCAATTTTTATCCTAAATGTTGTGTTAATTGGGTAGATTAGTGTCAAATGACTTATATAAATAAATAAAAATTGCCACATCAACTGCCACCTGGACTAACACATCAGTTTTAGTTAGTTTTTTTAGAAAACCCAAATCAAATCTTTTTAGTTAATTTGATTCAGAATTTTTCTTATTTCGTTAAACAGGGGCAGATCCCATGTAAAACACTATCTCAAGACTTTTACTTTCCCCTATCCTAGCTAATTGATTTGGTTTAAGTGTCATCTTCAAGCTGTTGGCCTTCAGTTCTAGAACTCATGTATGCTGATCTCCAGATCTCTATTTTCTAGATGATTTATTGTTTAAGGAAGATAAAGAACTCGTCTTTAAATTGCAAGGTAGATGGTTATTGGAGAACCAGTAATTTGATGAATATTGAACAGCCAAATACATTAATTTTTCATTGTCTTTTATTTATTTATTTGTATATGTATATTTTGATATATTTTGTCAACTTTTACAAACAGTATCATCTTCATGTTTGAAGTTTGTCAACTGCATCATCTGGACATTAAGGCCCAGTTGCCCTTGACCACCTCATCATAGAGAAGGCAGTGAAACAACCCAATTAGGGATTTTTGAGAAAAGGGGTTTTTTTTGTCGTTGATAGACGTAAGTTAGGGATTCAATTATTTGTTGTTTTTCTTTTTATTTTTTCTAATTTAAAACAATGCTGGCATTTTATAAAATAAAATTAAAAATGCTGACATGTGAGTCCAGGTGGTAGATGATGTTGCAAATGCTTTTTTTTTTTTTTTCAAAATCGTTTGGCACATCAAATTAATTTTATCATCTAGTACGTAGACGTTACGGCAAGAATTAAATTGACACAACATTAAAAAGTTAGAAACCAACTTAGTACAATTGAAAGGTTAAAGATTAAATTAAAATTTTACTTTAGGACCAAATTAATTTGTATGAACCCCAATACATTAAGATGTCTATGACAACTCTCTCTTTTTTCTTTTTTCTTTTTTTGTTGAGAGATACGTGTGTGACAACTCAACGATCAGTAGATTACAGCGTCCAAAAATTTGTAAGACCGTTTTTCATCCTGGCAACAAATCAACAAGTGTATTATGGTGCTAGGCAAAACTTAATGACAAATATAAAGAAGAATCACTTAAGAATCTCTCTAAAGAAAAGTCCAAGTTATTTAACCCTTAATTAAGGAATGTCGTCCATAATCCATATATAAATATCCTCTATATATATACACGTACATTCATGATTCACCCTAGGAGCTCTCTCTAAACCCTGTCTCTTTTCTCTAACCCTTTTCTTCTTCTTCTTTTTTATACGCGTTAAGAGAGTCAGCATGGCAACCACGGACATGGTTATACCGACGAAGACAAAACAAACCCAAGGCAGGCAAAAGATCGAGGTGAAGCAACTAGAAGGCACAAAAAGACAGGTCACTTTCTCAAAGCGACGTGCAGGGTTGTTCAAGAAAGCCAGCGAGCTTTGTGTGTTGTGTGGTGCTGAAGTTGCTGTAATGGTTATAACTGAGAAAGAGAAAGACAAAGAGAAAGAAAACGAGAAAGGGAAAGGGAAGACGTACTGTTTTGGCCACCCAGATGTTGACGCTGTCGTCAACCGCTATCTCTCAGAAAATAACAACAAAAACAATAACTGTGATGATAGTAGCGGGTTTGGAGATTCGTTACCAGTGGATGTGAACGAGTTCAACAGGCAATATGCTGAGGCTGAGAAGGTGTTGGAGAAGGAGAAGCGGCACTTGGCGGAGATCGAGCAGAAGGTGAAGGAAAGAGGAGGAGGGTTATGGTGGGATGAAGCATTGGATGAGAACATGGGGTTAGAGGAGATGCATCAGTATAAGTGGGCGTTGCAAGAGGTGAGGAAGAAAGTAGTGGACAGAGTGAATGAGATGAGGATGAATAAGAGTATGAGTAAGAGTCCTGTAGTGGTGCCATCAGTGGATTTGAGGTTGGGACATGTTGGATTGGCGGATGGTTATGTTCATCCCAGCAATTTGCAGGATGATAATAATGGTGTTGGTGGGTTTTTTTGTAGTCATGGTATTGGGTTTGGTCCGTTTGGACAGGGACAGTAGGTGTCTATTTTCCCTTATTTATTTAATTTATTTAAATGGGATGATTTGAAGATTGAAGGATGATGTTTTAAGTTTCTTGCATAAAGATTTGTTTTTGTTTTTTAGTTTTTTTTTAAACCTCTAAAGTGAAGTTGAGATGAAATATAAACCCTACAAAAGGGGTAGAATGTCACTATTCCAAATAATTTTACCTCTTTATGCATGGTTTAGGTGAAGGTTAGGGAGGTTAAAAGAATGATAAATTTGTAATGGATAATCTCTTCCTTGATGTAACATTGTTTATATTCACAACAAATTTAATTTGAATACAGCCTTGTATATAAATTATTAAAACAAGCAAAATGTGTGTTTAGTGTTTACCTTGGCCATCTTGAAGGATAGAGGTATATGGACTCTTATATACACAATAATCAAAGGGATTCTCTAGGAAAAAAAAAACTAGCAAGACTATGATTTCAATCAAACCATTATTGCACTGTTGACAATCTTAAAGTAGAACAGTAATAGTCATGTATTGACAAAAGATGAAAAATCTATAATTGTATCATTGTTTTGCTCAATAAAAAAAATATAATTGTATCCCTTTTCTTTTCTTTTATTTAATAGATATAAGATATTGGTGCTTATATTAAGAAATACCGGCTATATCAGTTTGAACTATAAAGTGAAAAAGTGTGTTGAACATCCTCCATCCACATAACAATACCTTGAACATTTATAGTAAATCTAACTAGATTATTAGCAACCTAATTGATTAAAAATCTTAGAATAAAGTTTCACATCTTCAATCGACAGACCATAGGGATTCAGCGCATTACTATCATCTATCAGAGCTTGAATTAGAACTTGGGAGTCCCCCTCCGAAACAGCTTGGTTGATATCTATATCCACGGCAAACTAGAGTGCCTTAGCAGCAGCCAATGCTTCATCCTTGTTAATAGAATAGTATCGAATAGAAAAATAGTAATAGTCGAATCTGAATCAGATTTGAACCAGAAGAATTGTACTAGTCACAGAAATTACCATTCGAATTTGAATCATATTTGAATTAGTATAGTAGTAAGTTTCCTTAAATTAAAAGAAAAAGAAAAGTAATTTAAAAAAAAAAAATTAGCCTAATAGAACAAAGACTAGGATAATTGACACCCTAAATATTTGCCAATAATTAACCTACATCTAATTTTTGGGGCAATGATTTTTGTGGTACCTGGCCCAAAGTACTAGATGAATTTTTGAGTCGGACTCTTAATTTACTTGTTTTTTATGGGAATGGAATTTTCTACAATGGGAAAACCTCTTAAAGTCAATCCAACGGCCCAAGAAAAGGTGCTTCAAGCCCAATATATATTTTCTTACTCTATATGTGTGCTTTTCGAGAAGACTTAAGCTTAGTAGTGCTGAGCTTACCCATTTTTTATGGTTTTTTTTCTCTCGTATATCTCTCCCCCAAAAATTGCCAACCCCCTCCCTCCAACTATAGACTTCACTTGTGGGGTCGTCATGATGAGAGAGTGGTTTTCTATGTTGGTGAGTCTCTCTAAGAAATATTATTGACTAGATAGGACCCACTTCTCGTAACTGATGCGACTCTCTTAAAACTTGCACCTGTTGCCAAATGGTGCTCGGTAGGCGATTTTCTCCAAGACATTATCGTTCTCCTCTGTTCGGGCCCCGACCTGGCATTGGGCCCCCGACTTTGTGACCTCATGAAGGCTGATGGGCTGGACCTCAACTTTATACTGGACTTCAACTTGATATGGGCCCTACCTGGCTCTAGGCCTTGAACTCTTAAGCATAAGGAGGCTAATGGATTGGGCCCATTTCTGATGCCCGCATAATTGTCATTCCTTAGAGAGTGTTAATGGGCCTTCTCGAATTGTTGGAGTAGAAACCTTGATATTAGGACACTACATAAGTAAGATATATAAACGGTCTTGTTTTGGATAGTAAGGCTGAGAGAAAGATATTGATCATCCGTCACTAAGACCCCCAAAGCTCTGTTACCAATGAGCTTGAACTTCCAATGTTCCTAGGCAACCCCAGAGAGTGTAGAATGATGGTTTAAAATGGGTTTCACAAAGATGGACAATCAATGACATGGTTGCATAATGCATACTCTTCACTTTCCAGGGCTTGTTATGGGTAAAACTTCTTTTTTCTTGTTTTTTTACAATTGTTAACGTGGAGAACATGCTAACATCTAGCATCAATCACATGTCAACTCAATAACCTTGAAAAAAATCGTAAGAAATATCGTATTTCTGAACATATTGTAAATATAATTTAGTACTAAAGGATTTCAATACCTAACAAATTTTTAAAAACTGGTCACACGTCAAACATCAACAGAATAAAGGTAGAAGAACTGAGCAAGATTTTATAAGTGATATAGGTTCCTAAATAGTTTAAGAACATCTAGTTTTACAAATAGTTGTTATTAGCAATGTTTTCACAAAGCTTCCAAATAATGTCATATTCCTAATTATTCTATGATGAATGCACATCATACTCAGAAGTAATATTTTCATCCGGAACAAATGCTTTTATAAAGTTAAAATGATGCACAAATTGTAGTCTGAGAAGTAGATTTTCTATGTCCAATTTGTAAACCCTAAGTCTATGCTACATGTACATAGTGCTTGGGAGAACTTAGTAATGTAAGATACCGCCTAACAAACATAATCATAGAGAGGCACTACTGAATCCTGTAACAAAAAATAATCATATTCTGACAAAAATGATACATTCCTATACTTCCCCCATCAGAAATTTAGGGAAACGAAATGCAGATTGGAGACACTAGCTTAGTCTGATTATTTTCATGTTAACCTCCAACCTTAGCAACCTTTCTTTGCTCAATTTGACCAGTTAATGGGCACTGCATCTCGGTCCAACTTATTGGAACCATTGTTTCACCTACAACAAAAAAATCAATAGTTGAGGCATAATCATAGATGTTGCATTAAGTGTTATATTTCATCTTATGGATCGCATACATACAAACAATACTTTTGAACCAGGCTTAATTTTCTTCCTCAGCAATCTCATACAATTTGGCATCCAAACAGAAGCAAGTTAATCAACAGCTAAGATCTATCCAAGTGAACTGAAGTAGGATTCATAGATAATTAAATTGGACAAGAAAAAAGTGAGATATATAATTGAAAAGATCACAAAAGAAGCAAAAACTGATTTTGAGTTCCATAAAGAGATCAGCTAAGAAAAGAATCACTCAATGACTACTCAAACATAACATTAACTCATGTGATCGCCAGCTCTCCAGAAATAACGTCCTAAACAACTGATTTCCAACAAACACTTCAATATACTCTGCAATTGGACAATGAAGTAATAAATTATCAAAAGTCTCTTTGTTTTGTTTGCACATACAACACAATCCATAATAGTCATTCTTTCTTTTAGAAGATTATCTACTATGAAAATTTTCCCCAACCACACTTGATAAATCATCAATAGTCCCATACGCTTAACATGGTGAATTTTAATGAATATTCTAACACTCCCCTGACGTGTGAACCCAACCAAACTCCCTCTTAATAAGTGGGACCCAACACTTAATATTTTTAACTTTTTAAATGGAAGGTAGAGTGGAGATAGGGTACCAATTCAAAACCACATGTTCTGAAATTATGATAGATTTATCAGTTGTCCTAAAATCTTAAACTACTAGAATATGGTGAATTTACTAGTTAACAAATAACAATGCACTCCAAACAAAAAAAATGCTACCTTCATAGATGCCTTCAGTAGGGATGGCAATTTATGCCCAACTCGCGGGTACCCAGTTCGGCCCAACCCTAATGGGTAGGGTTTTACCCAGTCCGATAAAGAATAGGATCAGTTTGGGTTTTAAAAAAAAACCAAACCCGGACCCGACCCGACCCGACCCGGTTAGCTAAATATAAAATTACAAAAAAACCTACCTACCTATATATACATATATCTATATATATATATATATCTCACAACCCTAACCTAAAACTCATTTCTCTCCTCTCTCTCTCAACTCAGCTGCCTCCCTCACTGACTCTCACTCTCACTTGCATCTCATCCATCCCTCACAGACTCTCACTCTCACTCAGACACTCACATCTCATTCTCACCCTCACTCTCATTCACTCACTGACCCACCCTCACCCTCATGGAGGAGCACGGACCTCACCCTCTGTGGTTGCCATTTTTGTCAAAAAGAAGCACGGATCTCGTCATCTCGTGGAGGAGCACAGACCTCACCCTCAGTGGTTGCCGTTTTTGTCACAAAGGAGCACGTGGTCTGAGTTCTTCATATTTTTTTTTTTTTTTGGTTAATTTTTTTTTTTGGGTTCATTTCCTCTCTCAGTAGTTTTTGTTTTGGGTATTTGTTTGAGGATTCAATATGTAAAAATCGGAGTGAATGTTGTGTTAATGTAAAAATCTGTCCATAAATGTAAAAATCGGAGTTCTGTTAAATTTGTCCATAAATGTTAAAATCGGAGTTCTATTTCTTCCATAAATGATAAATGGAG
This sequence comes from Castanopsis chinensis, assembly GCA_032878915.1. Lineage (NCBI taxonomy): Eukaryota > Viridiplantae > Streptophyta > Magnoliopsida > Fagales > Fagaceae > Castanopsis > Castanopsis chinensis. Next base: position 45,755,215 of record JAVQMG010000133.1, read on the forward strand.
TTTGAGGATTTAATTTCAGCAAGACTGATAACAATATTGTTTGTGTTTGTGTTTGGGTTTTTTTTTTTTTTTTAATTAAGATTGGGTTGGATTAGGCCACAAATTAGGCCCAAAAGTGGCTAGACGGGACCCGCGGAGACCCGTTTATTAAATGGAACAGGTCCGGGTAACAGGGGATGACCCGCGGGTCGGGTCCGGGTATCAAAAAGCCCAGCCTGAACCCGACCCGTTGCCATTCCTAGCCTTCAGCAACCAATCACCTTCCAAGGAAAATCTGAGCTAGATACCCCTCTGAAAACCTCATAATAGTATGAATGAAACCCTTTCAATTCAAATTCCAAACCACTTTTTCACCCCTTCCAACACATATCCAAACTAAATACTAAAAAAGAAAGAAGAAAAAAAATCACCTATTCAAACTATCAATCTTGAACCAGTCTCATAAATGGTTTTGAAGCACTACTGCTTGTAACCACACTTTGGCAAGTCTATTTGCAGCAATTTAGAACAGCTCAAGAAATAAAGACTTTGACAATCCATGGGAACACTAAACATCATGCCAAAGACTAATTCTTCTACCCTTACCAATGCAAAATCTAACATGTCATAAAAAAGGATCTCACTAAACTCTAGTAGACTTCCAAACTGACACTCCTTACATACTTCTAGCTGAATTACTCCCTCCACCTTCCCCATATTTACTACAACATGACAATTCAATAAGTTGTGGGCCCCCTGTTATAAATTCTTCCACCCTCTTAACTTTCTCTCAATCATCTCAAAAACATCATTCCAGATAGATTTAGCCTTAAAAGAAGACCACAAAGGTAAACCTAGATAATTCATAGGTAAAGAACTTACCTTTACGACCCCCTAAAAAACAACAAACTCTTCCACTTCTGGCATTAGGCAAACCAGCACTAGTTCACTTTCATTCAAATGGATAAGTTACATAACCTCCCTTGAGCTTAGGGGAATGTCTGAAACCTTCTCCCTATTTTAAAAAACGACACTCCACTCCTTGTGATTTTGAGAAAAACAATTTTCTTCTATTGATGCTGAAGAAGTTTGATGTTTAGAGAGTACATATGAGGAGGATGAATTGTTCCAAGCTTTGAGTAGCATGAACAGTGATACAGCACCAGGTCCGAACGGTTTTATAATTGCATTTTTCTTTTTGTTCAAATTTGCTGGTAGTTGTGAAAGAAGATATTATGCAAGAGTATCACACCTTTCATTAGTAAGGTATGTTTGAGAAAGTATTCCTGTGACTTTTATTACTCCTATTCAAAATAAGGCTACAGCTGTGGATGTTAGGATTTCAGGCATATTAGTCTTGTAGGTGGTGTGTATAAAATTTTGGCGGAACACCGGAACCACTGGCTGGTAGGCTATTAGACACGCTACTGAAGTTGTTACCAAATATAAAGTACGCATTAATTAAAATAGAAAAATTTAAAAATATGCTGTTATTGCCAAAGAATATAAGAAAGTTGAAGTCAGGTGTTCTAGGGACATTATTAAAATTGGATTAGAGGAAAGCTTATGAACATGTTATTTGGGAAGTCTACAATAGGTTTTTTTTTATTAGTTGAGAAAACGATATTCAGAAGAAAAAAAAAAAAAACAAAAAAAAAGTTGAATTCCACAAACCATCCCTGAGGTTTGTGATAATATCCAACTAAGTCCAAAACATTTAATAACCTACCAATTTCATCCTAAAAAGACAACTTTGTCCCTGAAGATATTTTAATCCCTAACCCCATTAGCATCCGTTAGTCATTTTACTTCTTTCTTTCATTTTTTTCTCCTTTCTCAAATGCAACAGGTCTGCTCTCTCTCTACCTCCTTCGTTCTTCTTCCCTCTGATCGCTCTGGCTTTTTTTTTTTTTTGGCTAATCCTTTTTTTTTTTTTTTTGCTAATCCTGACCTCTCTGCACTCGAATCAGACCTCATGGCCTTCTTTGCACGGTCAAAGGTCCGGTCCCATGTGTTATTGGGTCGCGGATGGAGCTCCTCCTCGCCGTGCGCGTACTTACACGCATCACCGTGGTTGCAGGACCCTGTGTCACGCCTGAAGTGGGAGCAGAAGCTCATCTTCCACAGCGGCGGTAGCTCCTCCTCTCGCTTTCGCTTCTCACCCGATACGGCGTCGTCTATGGATCGTGGTTATGGTGGTTGTTTTTGGTGGTTGTTGGTTGCCGGTGATGGGTTGTGGTTTGTTGTGGGTATTTTGGTGGTGGTTGATTCCGATCTGTGGTGGGTTTGAGTTTTTTTATTTGGGTTTTGTTGTCGATGGTTGTTTAAGGTGGTGGATCTGATTCGGGGTGGATTTGAAATGGAGGTGGTTATGGTTTTTGATCTAGGGTGGATATGCAGTGAGGTGGTTGTGGGTTACAAAGTGGTGATTGGAATTTTTGGATTTGGGTTTTATTAATGTGGGTTTTGTTGCCGGTGGTGGTCACTAGGTTTTGTGGCCAGAGGTGGTTGCTGGGTTTAGGGGCCGGTGATGGTGGTGGTGGGTTCCAATATGGAATGAATTTGCAATGGGGGTGGTTTTGGGTTTCGATGTGGTGGTGAGTTTTCTATGTGTTGGGAGGATTTGGATACTGTTGGAGCAGAATTGACTGGGTTCTGGTATAGGTAGTAAAATTGTGTTGTGGCTCTTGTTGTAGTTAATCTGAGTGGTTGTGGCTAATCTGAGGAGTGGTTATGGCTGATCAGAGGAGCGAGAGTGAGGGAGGAGGGAAGAGTAACTGAAAGGGACAGAGAGAAACTAACAGAGGTTAACGTTTTTTAGTGGTGTTCAGGTACAAAATAGTCTTTACGGACCAAATTGGTCAATTTTGGAATGTCTTGGACCTAGTTGGTATTATCCCAAACCTCAGGGGTGGTTTGTGGAATTTACCCAAAAAAATAATAATAATACTACATTAAAACAATGAAGTATGCAGAGAAAATATGTACAAGCCAAAAAAAAAAAAAAGAGAAGTCTACAATAGGGTTTTTAATTTTGGTAAATGAAAGTCCAAAAGATTTTTTTGGAAGTTCTAGGGGTTTAAGGTAAGGGGATCCCCCTTCTCCACTTCTTTTTGATATTACCATAGAGGTACTTAGTAGTAAGTAATTGCAGCCAATGGAAGGGAACAATTAGCTAGCTTACTGTGGGTTTTGATATTTCTAATAATTTGGTGATGATCTAGGAAGCATGGACACGACAAAGGATACAGGCACAACATGATATAAAAACAACAATATGGAACTTCTTATAAAATAATGTATATAAGAGTTTCACATTTCATTTATTTTAGGTCATAATTTATAATTGAATAAAAAAAATCATAAAATAAAACAAGGAATAGCATATAACTGCTCTAAGAATGTCATACTGTATCATTGAATTGCCTTTTCACTTTAAATTCAATACAACCAGAAAGGTGCACAAACTCTTATGTTACAAAAATTCCACACACATGCATGCACCCCAAAAAAAAAAAAAAATCTAACCTGCTGTGCTCTCCGCAGACACAACACCCAGTTCATTCTTTGCAGTTGATAGATAATAAGCCCGTGCATCTCCAAGGGACAGCTTATTAACAAACCATGTTAAGGAAAATAACCTTTTTGCAAATTATCAATTTAAGAGTCAATGGAAAGTACAACCAAAACTATATGGATGATTTTAAAGTGATTGCCCCTAGGAATAAACTAACAAAATTCCATCTTTCATACCTAAAAAAAGTAATTATGCAACTCATATAACAATTTTTTTTTTTCTTATCAGTAAAAAAGGGTAAAATTAACTTTAATTAAATACCAAGTAAAGTACACTTCCCCCAATAAATCATGTGTTGAGATTATCCCCAGGTATTATTTTCCATGGTCCCACAAGGTTAAGCTATGTTCAATAAAAAATACATTTTTGAAAGAACACAGCATTTACAATCAGAGAGAGAGAAGAGAGATATAGTAGCATGCTATAAGTTATTTGTCCCATTTCAATCATAAAAATCAAAGCAAAAATAAGGAAATCTGTTTCAATCATAATAATCAAAACAAAAATAAGGAAATCTGTATCAAATCTCCACCCTTTGCCCCCCCCCCCCCCCAAAAGCAAAAACAACACATGTAATTCCACTAGTGCTTGTTTTTTTCTCCCAAAATGCAATAAATGTTAAAAATGATATAAAACTTCAAAATCTCTCGCAGGTCAGTAAAGAGGCCAGTCAAGCTTAAAGGATACCACAACAGCTCTAATAATGTCACCGGGGCGAAAAGATAAGTGCATATCCACTTTATCAATTTCAGTTGCTCTAACATCTTGCTGCCTGTAAAGATAGAGAAGTTTTGCAACATCATCAGAAGCTTGGTCTAAATGTCCAATTATATACATCTATTGAAAATTGAATTGCTAAAGCCCATAGTGCAAGAATAGTCTATGCATAACTACAATTATACAGTTTAATATAAGAAAATCTATGCAAATATCATCTAATATAGGCAATCCAAAGCAAAGCAAACGAAAAGGAAATTAAAAACAATAGGCAATTTGATTAATTAATTTTAGATATTGCATCAGTATCCATCATTATCATGTAATAAGAAACTAGAATCCAAGTGCTCAAAATTGATCATGAGATTTTTTTTCCCCCCTTCCTAAGTAAAAGCAATAATATTCATAAGAGATATACAAAGATACCTAGGGAACAAATGGAGAATACTAGCTATGAACCAAAAATTCCTATTCAAAGACATCCAAAAGAAAGAAAACCCAACAATTTGGGATTTTAGTTCCTCTATATATAGCTCTGGCTCCTAAAAGGTCCTATTCTTCTCCCACCACGCTTGCCACATCAAACAAGATGGAACCGTATTCCATGCTATATTTCTGAAAGAGCCTAGGTCTTCAGTCTTTGTCCCCAACGTTGTAGCACTCTTCTCAGCATTTCAGGCATCAACCATTCAATTGGAAATGTCATGAATGCAAATCCCATAACTCCCTGGCGATTAGACAACGCAAAAGCAAACAATCAATGTACTTATAGCATTCCCCATTCAATAAGGTTGTCTACCATGAGAATTTTCTCCAGAGTCGCAATTTACACAGAGAAAGCAACCTTTGTAGCCACCATCACTCTCCAAATTGTTCATAGCATGAACAAACGCTAAAACAGCCATTTTTATTTAATTTCCAATTTGAGTGCACCATATCATCCATTCCCACGTGTATTTGAGCTGAATATAATAGCTCAAAGATATTACTACACACTTCCAATTGCCAATCTTGAGCAGACGTCACAAAGATCAGAGTTTAATGTACCCACCATTGATAACCTCCATGCAGTTAGACGCCACTAGCAGCAGCTTAAAGATAAACCCCACCAAACAAAAAAAAAAGCAATGTTGTAGGCTAACAAAACAAATGGAAATTGACTTTTCAGTCAGCTCAACACAACAAACACCAATCTTTCCATGTTCCCTCTGTTAGGACTTCTCTCGCTCTTCCTGAAATTCACCCTTCACCCATAACCACCTCAAAACATAGTAAAATATGCATCAAGGCTTTAACATTTTCCAATTCAACTCCGTAGATATAATAGTATCATCAGGAAATAGCAGGTGAGAGATATCCAAGGCCTCTACATCCCCCCCCCCCCCCCCCCCCACCCCCACCCCTTTCATGATAAACCCAGACATCTTTCCTCCCAAAGTTAACCTATCATTCTTGTTAAAAAGAACCTCCATAACAAGGATAAATAGGAATGGCAACAATAGATCTTTTTACCTTAATCCCCTGGAATTTGAGAAAAACATGATATAGAGGATATAATAATATGAGAAATATTAATCCACCTCCTACATTTCTTCCCAAATCCGTATCTTGCTAACATAAAGAGAAGACCATCTCAATATAAGTGTTCATAAGCATTCTCAATGTCAAGTTTCCAAATGACTCTTGGAATCTTATTACAAACTCTGCTATCCAAGACCTTATCTGCAATCAGTGTAAAATTTAGAATTTGTCTCCCTTCCACAAATGCATTTTGTGAGTCTAAAAAACCAACTTTCTCACTACTCTTCTCAGTCCATTAGCCAACCTCTTTACTCATATTTTATAAAGGCTCCCTAGAAATCTCTAATATTTGATGTAACTAGTCTATTCAAGACAAGATTATGAAGGATACATTTAGGGCACGTTTGGTACACTAAATGGAGATTACGATAGGAATAATAATGTTTATTACTTAGAATACAAGATGTTGTAATGGCATAACTATTCTTATTCGTTCATTTGGTTGTAAAATTAGAATAAAACTTAAAATCAGTATTTAGGAAATATCTTACTTATACAATTTTATTTCCGAAAATAACATTTTTTAAGTTTGACATCATTGCTCATTTTTGAAATCAATATGGATATCAAAATAAAAGATAAAAAAATAAAATAAAATAACTTAGAAAACATATTCACATCCCTATTGTATAATGTTATGTGCATATGAAAAGTTTATATTTATGGAAATATATTAGTTTCAAAATTTATTACACCTATTAAGGAATAGCTATTCCTCAATTTAAGGGAGTAGATTCCTAAGGAATAACTATTCCATGTAATAACCGAATAGCTATTTCACATGAATAACCATTCCATTATAGGATCTATTACAACATACTAAACATGCCCTTAGGCTCTTAAAAAGTACCTTTTGCATGAAAGACCTATAGCAACTTCACCTCTGCTTTGACCACTCCTCAACATCTTTGGAAGAAAAGCTATGTCAAAACCATAGGAACCAGGAGCTTTATCTCCATTCATATTCTTGATGGCTAAGGACACTTCCCCTTCACCAAAAATTGATCCTCCAGCCCAAGTGCTGCAATCTCAATACCATCTATCTCCAAGCGCTAGTCAACAGGCTCCTTATACAGATTTTTCATAATAGTAAACTACCACATCTGTAACTTCATTCTCAGTTAACATTGTGCCATATTTCTTGAGAGGATATTGGATGAAGAGGAAGTGTCCTCAGCTATTAAGAATATGAATGGAGATGAGGCTCCTAGTCCCAATAGTTTTATCTTGGCTTTCTTCCAAAAATACAGCGGAGTGGTCAAAGAAGGGGCGATGAAGTTTTTTCAGGAACTTCATTTGAAAGATACTTTTAAGAGCCCAAATACATCCTTCATATAATGTTTTTGATGAATGACATGCAAGATAATGTGCACTGGACATTAAACAGAAATGGTTGTTTTATTGTTCAATCATACTATGAACTTTGAGAGGGATTGCTGAATGAGATTATCCTTGGAAAGCTATTTGGAGAGTGAAGGCACCTACGAACTTAGCAGTCATTATGACTGCAACCTTTGAGAAAGTTCTTACGACAGACAATCTTATTAATTAAAGATGAGTATTGTGGATAGGTGTTTTAAGTGCAAATAAAATTGCAAGAATACTGATCATTTATTACTTCATTGTCCAATTGCAACAAAGCTATAGGCATATGTATTTGGGGCTTATGGAATTAGATGGGTGATACCAATAGGCTCTAGAGTATACCATGCTTTAATGTTGAAGGAGGAGACTAGTATGGAAAATAATTCCATCTTGCCTATAGGGAGATTAAAGTCTCAGTTTGTTAGATCTCTATTTTATTGGATGTCATTATATAGGTGTAGACCTTCCAAACTAAGTTAATTTTCTGGATTCGTTATATTACTTATCCCAAAAGCTTGCATTGACAGGAGATGGAGATTTTAATGAATCACTTTACCATTATTCTCATACTCTCTCTCACGTGTGGACCCCAACTCCCCCTCGATAAATGGGATCCAACATGTGAAATTTTGACTATTTTAATGAGAGATAGAGCGAAGTTAAAGTTTAAACTTAGGACCACCTACTTTTATATCATGATAAATTGCCACCTATCCCAAAAGTTTAATCTACCATGAAATGGTGAATCTAATCACTTAACCATTATTCTAACACCTATAGACTTCAATTTTTTTCTTTGAGTCCTTGTATAATACTCTTTTCTTTAATATACTTATTTTGACAAATCAAAAAAGAAGCTGGGTAGTGTCTGCCCCCCATTTGATCATCTAGTTGCATGTCAGCAAATAAATAAACAAGCTGAATCAGACCTTCCAATCCCAATCAAGATACAATCGTAAATGCCTATATGTTCATCTAAATGCAAATTTTCAAACCCAACACGAGTAAAATTTATCTTCATTCCATAAACAACTAGCATTATTCCTTAGGTACATAAAGGGATTATGTACACCTGATAATGATAAAAGGATGAATTATACCTGATTGATCCAGTAAATTTTTCTCGAACAGACTTGGGACCGACACACATAATATCAGCTGAAGCCATTCTGGCTGTCACTCTAGTAACCTATCATAATCAGGAAAACAACATGAGATATACATATATAAATCAATTTCAACGTAGCTCACAAAACTCAATTGAGTTACTTATATGTATGCCTGATAGCAACAAGACAGCAGCTGAGCAATACAATCTACGAGAGAGAGATACGTAAATTTAGTTGCCTCAGTATATAGCACATAGCCAAATTTGAAATAATTGAAGCATTTGGAGTCCTATGGGTGATGCCAAAGTGATAAGACTTGTTGTTTTCATGGTGAGGAGCTTTCAGATGTCACGAAACCGGTTATTTGGCAAGTGACTCCTCATTGTATCATGTGGACCATTTGCAATGAGAGAAACCATAGGACATTTGATGGTGAAGAATAATCAATGTTGGGTATTAAGAATAGCTTTCTGAAAAATCTTTGTTTGAATACTGCACTACGATTGGGGGGAGTCCTGTTGTTCTATAGTTGATTTTTTTGGACCATATTAATGTCTATTTGTAATTCCTTAAGGAAGGTTGCCATTTCAAGCTCTCCCTTCTTTTAATAAAACATTTTACTTATCAAATAAAACATTTTAATTAATATTATCATAATAAAAAAAACCTTAATTTTTAACTCATCTAATCATAACACAAAAGAAATTAAAATGCAAAAGAAACCACAAAATCAACACCAGAAGATAAACGGCCATAAAATTAGATGAAGAACCTAATACATGGATGTGTGCGGGCGTCTATTCTAGTGATAAAATTTTCACCTCTCAAATCAATCCTAGTCTGAACAAAAACAATGTTTAGTTTCGACTACGTTTTACATAACGCTTATAAATGAAGCCATCAACCATGTAATTTCCAGCTAACTTATGACAACCCTTTTATTATGAGAGCCTTTACAACGCAAACCCGATCATAAGGAGGTATAGGTTTTTGACCACCTAAACTTTAAAACAGGCATAAAAGAGCCCACTCTAAAATACTATAAACTAAAATATTTAGAATGCAAGTAAACAGCCAAATACTCATTGACATAGTAAGTAGTGAGGAGCAGCAGCAGCCACTTACTCTTGCAATAACAACCGATCCGGGTTCGGGCACGGCACCATGGGCTTTGTGACCAGTTACTTCCACAGTGGGTCTCTATAAAATGACAAATTAAATTAATGAACAATGTAAAAAAATATCATCACCAATTAACACAAACCAACAGTTAATAAAAACATAGACTAAGAAATAAGGCTAATTTTTTTTTTATTTTTTTTGGTTTATAAATAATTATACAATTTTGGTGCATTTTTATAAAGAAGAGGATTATTGTTGTTGTTATTTAAAGTTAAACCCTAGAGGGTAGAGAGCAGTAGAGAAGTTAGTTAGTTGGTTAGTTAAGAAGTTAGTTACCTGGTCGGGGGAGTTAGGGGGAGGGGATAGGGTGCGGCGGAAACCAGTGAGGGAAGCGTAGACCAAGTTGTTGTGAGGAGCCACGTAGGCGCCTCTCCCTGCTCTCACTTGGCTTGCTTTTCCCAGCACTTCTCCTGGCGTCACCACCGCCACCTCCGCCGCCGTCTCTTCCATTCTCTCTCTCTCTCTCTCTCTAACGCTGTGCTTTAGACGGTGCAATGCAGAAAGCAATTATTGTAGCGGCGCGGATAGTGAGGGACTTATTATGGATGGTTCTTGGTTGGTTGGGTAAAGTAATAACTTAAATTCCGGTCACTGAAGAATTTGGCTCAAAAATCAAAATTGCAATTTTTTTTTTTTTTTGCTTTTTAAAAAAAATTTATAAAAAAGACACTGTAAGTCCAAAGAAAAAAATTAAGCCATGGGCCAAAATGCAAAAAAGACAGATTTTGGATCATGCACTCATGTGTAGTTAATTTTGTATTATTGACTATAAGGTTTAATAATTATCCAAAATTGACCCTCCATCTCAATTTTGAAGCCTAATTAGTTGGAAAGAAAAGTGAGGAGAATAGAAAAAGTGGCCCAAAAGTTTTCCTCCTCATGCCCATCATTTGAGAGAAAATAGTATTCTTCCCGTACTTTGGAGAAAACTAGAGATATAAATGTATAATGGGAATGGGAGAGTGAGTGGGTTGATGTAAAATTACCTATTTGCCCTCCTTCATTTTCAACATTACACTTTATTTTTTTTCCTTTTTCTTTTTCTTTTTTTATCTTTTGCTCTATTTGTTTCAAAGTAAAATATTTGTAAAAATAAAATATTTTACATGGAAAATATTTTACTAAAATTTTATTCATTTTACAGTGTTTAGTTTGCATTCTTGAAAATGCAAAAAAAAAAAAATGTATGTTTCAATAAAATGAAAAAAAAATTAAGAATCTCACAACCACCACCTAATCCTGCAAAATCCAACCCACCGCCACACCACCAACCACCCAAACCACCACCATGTCTGCACAAACCCACCTACCACCACCCTAACACTCCACTGACTAATTGACAAATCAAATCCACAAATTGGAGAAGGAAAAAAAAAAAAAAAGGCCAAAGCTGGCCAATCACCCACCATAACCCACAAACCATTCTAGCCACCCAAAAACTCAACCATCATTATGACCCACAAACCCTCCCAGCTACCCACCGCAACTCAAAAACCCAGCCACCCATCACAACCCATAAACCAGCCAAAAAGATCATAGTGGTTAAAAAACCCAGATCTAAGAACTGATGGGTGAGTTGACAACGATGGAGGTAGAGCCGGTGTGATGGAGGATAAATGAATCGGCAGTGGAGTCAGAGATGGTGTATGGTCAGACTGAAATAAGAATCAATGGATTTAAGTGGTCAAACCAAGAATCGATGAGAGCCATTGGAGATGGGCGGCGTCGCTAATCTCAGTGGTTTAATGTCTCCAGTTTGTGGTGGCAGAGGTGAAGCTGACGATGAGAGCTACCGGAGATGAGTGGTTTTGCGAACCTAAGAACGATTTTGGTGGCTTTGGTTCGTGGGAAAGGAGAACTGAGAATGGGAAGGGAGAGAGTGATGGGAAATAGCATGAGAGGTACTGAGGAAAAGATAGCGTTAGAGGGACTTTGGATTGTGGGAGTGAAAGCATCGGGGTGAGAGCGAGACAGCAAATGTAAAATGTTTTATCAAAATTTTAAGTGTAAAATATTTTATATAAATTTGCCTAATTGATTTCGTTGATCGAAAATATTTTACTTTTGACTAAATATTTTACTGCAAAACAAACACAGAATAATTAGAAAATAGTTTTTTTGAATATATTTTACATCAAAACAAACAGAGCGTTTGTTACGTTTGTTTTTCTAAACTGGTAGGGTTTTTTTTTTAAAAAAAAAAAACTTTCTTAAAAAAAAAAAACTAGTAGTTTTTTTTTTCTAATATATACTATTAAATTTATTTTCTTAGTACTAGGGCACATGACTAAATTTACATAATCTACATTTTCTATCATCTTATTTTTCTTCTCAACCAAACCAAACATCATGAGATAAAACTAAAATTTGTTTCCATCCTCCCACTTTTTTCATCCCCTCTCCATTTTTTATATTTCTACTTTTCCATCCCCAACAAAACAGACCATAAACCCTTTGTCTCATTTTTTTTTTTGTTCCACCTTTATTATTATTAGTGTATTACATCATGCATATGCATAAGTACAATTAAAAACAATCACAATTATACAGTTCAATTTTTTTTAAAAGAAGATGTTGAAACTATACATGGTATTAGGTTACACATTTTTTAATTGAAATTATATCTAATTTAGAATTTAATTGGAATTAGCCTCTTCAGTTTTCTCACCCAATAATTCTCTTGCCAAAAAAATTAGATAGACACGTAGCACAAAATTGGACTCCAATTGAAATCCAATTTAAAATATAATTGGATTTGGACTTTTAGATTTTTACACTCAATAATTCACTTTGCACAAAAATTGAAAATTAAATGGGACACATGGTGCACAATTGGACTCCAATTAAAATTCAATTTAGATTTTAATTTAATTTTCTCTAAGTTTTGGCTTTTAATATATACTAGTGTGTAACTCTGTGCATATGCATGAATACATTTAAAAATAATCATAATTACATATATAATTTAGAATCTAATTAGATCTAGACTCTTCTGTTTTTGCATTCAACAATTTACTTACTGATGGGGTATGATAAAATACAACCCTCCAATTTCATCCATGGAGGTCATCCAGGTCAAGACCAAGAAAGCGAAGGTTGTAAGAACCTCGTCCTGAAGAAGGTCATCTGTGCAGGAAGGTGCTTGGACGAAGCTTTGTATGGTCAAAGTTCTACAACACGCCATGTCGTCCAAGGGAACCATCAACCTTGTCCATAAGAAGGTCGTCCATAAAGGGACGACCTCCCTTGGAAGCAAGATACGCATGACTGGAGGACCCCTAGACGAGCCCTTGACACTTAGGAAATTCCTGGGTATGTACAACAACTCCATATCACACGCATAACTTCTAGTGACCGTTTTGTGAGAAAAATATAACTCCTAAACAGTTGAAGAAGTTATCCTTGAACCCTCACACCTCCTCAAATCTAGGGGAGGTTACAAGTTTAATAACTGCTCTTAGGACACTATATAAACACTCATTCAGACCAAACAAAGGTAGGGTTTTTACATTTCCTAAAAAGTTATAACTCAAAAAGTATAGAGAAGAAACTAACTTTGCCATCGGAGGGTTCTTGGCTGGCAACCCCGGTCACCTTTGATCGCTTTTCTTTCTTTTTCAGACCACCAAGACAGCAAGTAATCCTTTCAAGTTCGAAGCATTTGGCCTACTGATTTTCTTCACATCATCAGTTGGCACCGTTTGTGGGAAATATTTGCGTTCTTTTGTCTGATTGTTTTCAACGATTCGTCTTTCCCAAACAAAAGGCTGAATGGTTCGGACAAGATCAAGGGCTACCAGCCCAGGCCACCAGCCCAGGCCACCAGGAGAGTAGGGATGCTTCTAGTAATCCCCTCCGCGATTATCAATCAGCGCCTGTCATGCAACCGCCTTCCGTTCCACATATACAGTCCATGGCTGCCGCTATGGCGGAATTGACTCGTCAGAATCAAGAGTTGAATAGGGAGATCAATCTAAGGAGGCAAGGCCATGGTGGGCACGTAGAAGAACGAGCCTACAGCCAGGAAGGTAGAGGAGAAAATGTTGAGTCCGAGAATCAGTCAAGGGGTACTGCTTCAAGAAGAGTGCCACACTTGGAGAAGGAGATGAACAAGATAAGAAAAGCCATGGATGAAATGAAGGAGAATATGAGGCGGGTGAACCCTGTGGATGACTTAGTTCATCGAACGGACTTCCCTTTCACGGCTTCCATCAACAATCACCCCCTGCCTCTGAAATTCAAAATGCCTTCCTTGGATTTGTATGATGAAAATCGTGACCCGTGTGATCACATCGCCACCTTCAAGACGACCATGCATCTTCAAGAGGTTCCGGACGAGATTGTGTGTAGAGCCTTCCCTACCACACTTAAGGGACCAGCACAGGTGTGGTTCAACAAAATACCCCCAAACTCTGTAGGCTCATTTGAGGAGTCGAGTAAGTTGTTCGTCAATAATTTTATTGGAGGACAACGCCACAAGCGTTCCTCTTTTAGTTTGCTAACTATAGAGCAGGGGGGAAAATGAAAGTTTATTGTCTTTTATTACTCGATTCAATAGAGAAGCCTTAACGGTGGATGAAATGGACGAGTAGGAACCACAGACTATGGCTGAACTCGTCCATTCGGCCCAAAATTTCATGAATGCTGAGGACGCTATTATAGCCAAGAAGAGAAAGAGATTAGAACGCTCAGAAGCATGTCACCAGTGTTACCCAGTTCAGGGTCCTCGTCCAAAGAAGCCTCGGGCAGAAGAGAAAAAAGAAAAAGATGGTAAGAAGGCGAGTTCTTCAGCAAGAAATTAGCAATACACACCTCTGAATGTGCCACTAAAGCAAGTGCTTGTGTAAATCAAGGATGATCCGTCCTTGAAGTGGCCAGAGAAAATGAAAGGAGATCCTAATAAGCATAATAGGAACAAGTATTGCCGCTTTCACAAAGACCATGGGCATGGCAAGGACGAGTGTTTTGATTTGAAGTAGTAGATAGAGAATCTTATCAGGCAAGGGAAGTTGAGGAATTTCCTTGGATGAGACTAGAGAGATAAGAAGCTGAAGGCCAAGGTGGAAGAGTCATCACGACCCCCACTTGGAGAGATAAGAGTTATTATAGGAAGAACCTCGAGAGCTCAATGGTCCAAGTCGAGGAAGACATACCTAAAGGTGGTCTAAAACGTCCAGCTGTCTGGACGATCTCCCAGGACGAAGGAAGCAGACGAGCAAGCCATCACGAGGATGCTGGATGAATTCACCACCCACACAATGACGCGATAGTCATTACCCTACTTATTGCTGATTATATGACTAGGAGGGTGTTGGTAGACAATGGCAGTTCGGCAGACATTTTGTATTACCCTACCTTTCAACAAATGAGGCTAGGACGAGATCAACTTCGACCAGTGAATTCATCGTTGATGGGATTTGGAAGAATGAAGGTGCAGCCTGTGGGCACCATCACATTACCAATGGTGGTTAGAGCGTATCCGCAGCAAATAACCAAAGAGGTAAACTTTCTTGTTGTTGATTGTTCATCATCATATAATGCTATTATTGGAAGGTCAACTTTAAATAGTTAGAAGGCGGTAACCTCTACCTACCATTTGTCTGTCAAATTCCCGACCGAGCACGGAGTGGGTCAAGTACAAGGAGATCAGTTAACCGCCAAAGAAGGATTGCAGCGGAATGTACTGACGCGCTATAGGATGTCCCTTTGGACGAAAGCAGACTTGAGAAGTTCACTAGAATTAGGGCGAGCATGGAAGAAGAGGCAAAGCATACTCTGGTCCAGATTTTGAAGAAAAGCCTAGATGTTTTTGCATGGAGCCATAAGGACATGTCGGGTATTAATCCAAGTGTTATTACTTACCGTCTGAATATGTGTCCCTACTCCAAACCAGTGCGTCAGAAGAGGGGAGTTTTTGCTCTTGAGCGAGACAATGCTATCAAAGAAGAAGTCTAGAAGTTTATTACCGTGAAGTTCATCCGAGAAGTTTATTATTCGAACTGGTTGGCGAACGTAGTCATGGTAAAGAAGGCCAACAGCAAGTGGTAGATGTGTGTGGACTTTACTGACTTAAACAAGGCTTGCCCAAAGGATAGTTATCCATTGCCATTCCTTGACCAGTTAATAGACTCGACGACAGGTCACAAGCTGTTAATCTTTATGGACGCCTTCTCAGGCTACAACCAAATAAAGATGGATAAGGAAGATCAAGAAAAAACTTCGTTCATTACTAGCCAAGGGTTATTTTACTACAAGGTAATGTATTTTGGTTTGAAGAACGTAAGGACGACTTACCAAATACTGGTTAACCATATGTTCCATCCTCAAATCGGGCAAAATGTGGAAGTTTATGTAGATGATATGCTGGTAAAGAGCTTGGACGAGGGGAAGCATCTGAACGACTTTCAAGAGACCTTTGACACACTTCGGCAGTATGACATGAAATTAAATCCAAGCAAGTGTGCTTTCCAAGTTTCGTCAGGGAAGTTTTTGGGGTTCATGGTTTCACACAGAGGAATTGAGACGAATCTGGACAAAATCCAGGCGATACTAAATACGGAACTACCGAAGCACATTAAAGAAGTCCAGTCTCTTATCGGACGGGTTGCCACCTTTAATAGGTTTGTTTTGAAAGCTACTAACAAGTGTTTACCATTCTTTAAAGTCCTCAAGAAGGCATTTAAGTGGACAGACGAACGTTAGAAGGCTTTCCAAGACTTGAAGGAATACCTCACAATAGCACGATTGCTGAGCCCGTCTGTACCTAGTGAAGAATTGTATTTGTATTTGGCTGTGTCCCCGCACGCTATAAGCTTGGCGTTAGTTAGAGAAGAAGGACGGGTTCAGAAACCGATTTACTATACCAGTCGGGCACTAAGAGGAGCGGAAGGACGATATCCGATGATGGAAAAGCTAGTTTTTGCCTTAATCACAGCTTCTAGAAAGTTGAATTATTATTTCCAAGCTCATGTTATCAACGTCCTAACGGATCATTCCCTGAAGAAGGCAATGAATAAGTTGGAAGTTGCAGGACGACTAATCCAATGGGCAGTAGAACTTAGTGAGTTTGATGTCAGATACCAGCCAAGGAGCGCGATAAAGGCACAGGCGTTGGCAGATTTCGTCGCAGAGTTCACTCCTAGACAGGACGAACTGGACAAAGATGTAGGAGTCGAAAGGTGGGTTATCAATGTAGATGGGTCATCCACACTATACGCGGGAGGAATTGGCATTATACTAAAATCCCCGGAGGGTGACAAGCTGGAGCACGCAGCCTATTTACAGTACCAAACCACCAACAACGAAGCGGAGTACGAAGCTCTACTCAAAGGGCTAGAATTGGCTAAGTTCTTAGGGGCGGAGTCAATAATAGTCAAAGGAGATTTTCAACTAGTCATCAATCAAGTGAATGGAATGTGTAATGCTAAAGAAGATCGGATGAAGGAATACCTCGGCAAAGTAAAACGACTTGTCCAAAAGTTTAAAGAAGTGAGTTTTGTTCGGCTTCCGAAGGAGGAAAATATGGAAGCGGATGCCTTGGCAAGAGCAACTTCGGCAGGAGGAATTATGGACGAATATGAAAGAATCCAATACATGCCAAGCATAGACCTCCCAGATATACAGCTAATAGGAGGGGAAGAAAATTGGATGAATTCAATAGTAATCTATCTTAAGGATGGAAGGCTTCCAGAAGACAAGGATGAGGCAAGGAAACTGAGGGTTAAGGCTGCCAAGTACGTCCTCATAAACGAAGTGCTATACAAGCGAGGCTTTTCCCAGCCCTACCTAAGGTACCTGGCTCCAATCGAATCAAACTATGTTTTAAGGGAGGTTCATGAAGGAACATGTGGGAATCACTCAGGAGGGAGATCGCTAGTCTATAAGATCGTCCGTGCAAGCTACTACTAGCCTACAATTCAAGCAGATGTTAAGGCTTATGTCAAGGTGTGTGACCAGTGTTAGTGCTATAGTAATGTCCCAAGACAGCCATTAGAGTACCAGACTCCAATGATGGCTCCATGGCCCTTTGCACAGTAGAGACTGGACATCCTAGGTCTTTTTCTCATAAGAGCAAGACAAATGAAATTTTTAATAGTAGGGATTGACTACTTTATTAAATGGGTGGAGGCCGAACCTTTTGCAAAAATCATTCAGCAAAATGTTAAGAACTTTATTTGGAAGAATATTCTATGTAGGTTCGGAGTACCTAGGGTACTAGTATCTGATAACAGACGACAATATGGCAACGCACCTTTCAAGCACTTTTGTAAACAATTTGGAATCAAGAATCACTATTCCTCACCCTCCCACCCATAAGCGAACGGACAGGCAGAAGTAGCAAATCGATCCTTACTTAAAATCATCAAGACTTGGCTCGAAGGGGCAAAGGGGATATGGCCAGATGAATTGCCAGGTGTTCTTTGGGCCTACAGGACGACTGTGAGAACCCCGACAAGAAAAACCCCCTTCAATTTAGCCTATGGAAGTGAAGCAGTCATTCCTGCGGAAGTTTATATGGCTAATCATTGGGTGATGAAATACCAGGAGAAAGATAATGAAGAGCAACTCTGACTTAACCTCGATCTCTTTGACGATGTAAGGATGGACGCAGAGCAAAGGACAGCCAGATACAAGAATCTTATGGCTAGGCAACATGATGCCATGGTAAAACCCAGGAGTTTTAACGTTGAGGACCTCGTTCTTAAAAGGGTGTCCTTGGCAACCAGGAATCCAGCTCATGGAAAATTGAGACCCAATTGGGAAGGACCCTATAAGGTAATTAACTACGAGAGACAGGGGTCGTACTACTTGGAAGCTCTAGATAGATGAAAGTTAGAGCATCCATGGAACGTAGAACACTTGAGGAGGTACTATCAATAATGAGCTTGGATGAGGGGAAGCAAGGACGAGGTTACAGCTATGGACAAAATTACAGCTATGGTCCACGTGTTTATTCATATTTACTGTTGTGTTCTTATTACTACTATGGTGTGTTTAAAGAATAAAAGTGCACTAGCTCTTAAACTTTTGCTCCGTCTTAAACTTCTGCATCGTCTACAGACAAGTTTTTGAAAGACGAGGTTATGTATGTAAAAGTATTTTCCTAAAGCACTAGCTTCAAAGCATGTGCCATATTTGTGGATAATGTTTATATAATAATATGGTTTGGATTTCTAATGTATTTAATGCATAAATCTGATTTCCATGATAGTACCCACAAGGGGGGCAAAAGCCAAAGACGAATGAAAATCTCTGGACGCAAAGATGTAACGTTCATATGTTTTCCTCGAAATGAGGATAAAGTAAAGAAAAATAAGTTAAGGCATACTCATCTGAAAATAGACGGACGAGAAAATGGCCATACAGTGAAGCACTGGTCCATGGATGAGTATTTGGCCAAGACGCTCAGATGTTCAAGGACAAGTAAAACACTAGAAACATCTTAACGAAAGACATGCCAATAGTCTATCCCATGGATGAGGAAGAGGTCTGGCAAAACCATCATTGCCACTTATGGGACGAGACATACTTAGAAAAATTTAAATGGCTGACAAAAATGTCCATGCATAAGTGGGTCGTCCATAAGAAAAACACATGGGCTGCATTCCAACACTTAGAATGAGCACTGTTTAAAAGCCAATGACATTAATGATGAAAACGAAGAACAAACTCGTCCATAGACTAGATAATGGATAAAAGTAAATATTCATCAAAGTTTAAAGTGGGTAGACGATCACCGTCCAAAAACCCTTACAAAATAAGCCTTAAAAGACAATTGTTATTAAACTTGTCCAAAGCACTCTGAACGAGAGAATTGTATTCAAATACATCTTAAATAAGGGTCCTAAAAATAGTGGACCAAAACAAAAACAAACAAAGCAAACAGTTGAATGATCAGGTATTAAAATCTCGTCTTCAGGCAGGAAGGGCTAATGTATTGGGGTCGTCCTGAGCTGGCTTCATAGTGGCATCATCCTCAACATTAATGTCCTCTAAGCTCTTTTAGAGGAGGGAACTTGAAGCAGCTCCACCAAGGTTAAGTTTAATAAGGCTGAAGTCAATCTCAGGGAACTTCTCCACTGCGTCTATTCTGAAATCTTCAAACCCAGCTGCATAGTTGGTGTCCAGTAAATTAGTGAATTGTTTGGACGCCTTAAACTCTGCAACTGCGTCTTCCTTAGCCTTTGCAAGAAGGGCACTTAACTCGTCGTTCTTCTTCTAGAGGAGCTCAAGACCAGCGTCTTTCTCTTTGGCATTTGTCTTCAACTCCTCGACGTTGCTTTTTAGCTTCTTTGCATCCTCCTTAGCCTTGGCAGCCACTTCAGCCCACCTCTTAGACTCGACCTTCCCCTTTTGGACCATCCTCTCCAGTAGAATCCTCGTCTTGTCTAATTCAGTTGCCTACCTGGACGCAACGATGAACTTAGACATTGCCTGCATACATTAAAATGTTATCACAATATGTACAAGTATTACTGGCAAGACGAGGAATACGTGTATAAAAAGTACATACCTTAAAAAGGTTATGAACTGCGGAGTGCCCAAAGTCCTTTAAAGATATGTCATAGCATGTCATTACATCCTTGTCCGTCACAACCTTCTTAAACCTTTTCCAAGCCAAGTCCGCATTAGAAAGAAGGTTTTGAGGCACTTGTTGAGAAGGCTGAGACAAGGCAGGAGGGTCAACTTTGGACGGGATTTACGCAGACGATGGATCTTTAGATTCAAAATCAACATCCACTATCCAGACAAAATGACCCTGGGAGACGAAGAAAGGATTGGTTTGGTCATCCTGGCTTTGGGCGTCCTTAGCCTTGGATGACCTATGCTTAGCCTTTTTATCCTTGCGTCTGCTTGGAAGATTCTCTAAGTCAACTCCAAGTGACAAGCTCTTTCTTTTATGACCAATGGCTGGATGAGGCTGGGATTCCACCCCCTGCCCAGCTTCCTCGTCTACCACTTCCTTGCCCTTATTCTTCTTCATCGTCGTCATTCCTAAAAAGAAAGACGTTAGTCCCCCCAAAAAAAAAAAAAGAGTGAGATAGAAAAGAACTTACGTCTACGGACGGTGAGTTAATTTATAGGCAATAGCTTTAGCGGACGGCTCTAGACCTAACCCCCAAGTGGCAAGACGTTGTAGGCTCACTAAGGAATGAAATGTCCTGTCAGTGTATTGATGTACTTTTTGAACTCGTTCAAGATAAAACCTGCTCAAATGAGGCTGTCTAGCACCTATAAAAAAAAAAAAAAAAAAAAAAAAAAAAAAAAAAAAAGAGAGAGGGTGATTAGATGACTACAATCAAAAGTAACAAAAAATAAAGGGACAGTCCCAGACGTACCTTCAAGACGAAGGTTTCCTAACTCTCTTGTGTAGGGAGGGAATGGATCCCTGTCAACCTCAATAGGGCGTCCAGCCCAAAAGCCAGAGACGAAGAAGAACTCCGTTTTTCATTTCCTATCTAAGGTGACTAAGGATTTTATCAGCCTATAATCTCTTCCTCTGGCTGTGAACTGATAAAAGCCAAGGAATTGGTTAATCTCGGAGGGCTTATAGCAGAAGAGAAACTCATACACAGTAAGAGAACGATCCCCTTTAAACACCTCCCCCCATAAAACTTGTATAGCGACAATTAGCCTCCATGCATTGGGGTTAAACTGGCACATACCTAAACCTAATCTAGAAAGCAACTCCTTGGCAAAAGCATTAAGGGGCAACCTCAAACCTCCCAAGAGGTAAGCCTTATAAATGCCAACGCCAAAACGGGGTTAACAACACCACTCATCACGCACAGGTACCCTGGGATTTAAATTTTCAGGAATTTGGTACCAAGTCTTAAAGATGCCTAACTTTCTCTCGTCTATCTTAGAGGAAATCATAACAGCACAACTATAAACCACCTCTTCCTCGTCTTGAGCAGAAGATGAGGGGGCACTTATGCCAGCCCTAGACCCAGACTTAGTCCTCGTCCTAAGGCTTTCCTGGAATACCTCTAAGGGAATCCCAGGGATGCCTGACGTATATTCATCCGTAGTATTTCCCTCACTACTGCTATTGCAATCACTACTACTGCTATCACTAGACCCACTAAAACTACTAGGGTCATGATACTCATCTATGGCTTTGTCAACACTATTGCTAGACGAAGAAAAGACTACCTCAGACATTCTTTAAGAAAGCTTAAAACCTGAGGAAGAGGATGGAGAAAATACCTGGATCTAGACAAAGGAAGACTATGGATGCAAGAAGTTTCTAGATGAGGCGCGAAGACGAGGGATGTCAAAGAAGAAAACTTCAGAAATAAGGAGGGTAGCGAAGGAATTCCACTTTTTATAGGCAATGAACCCTAGTACCCGAAGCGACGCGACCAGCCAAAATATGACAAATGACACGTCACTCGAAAAACGAGCTAACATGACCAGTCACCAATTAAATCATGACATGTGGCACCCATAACAACTGACATAACAACACACGTCCAAAAGATGACGCTAGTTAATGTACTTCCTAGACGACCCATAGACAATGGGACGACTGATGGGGTATGATAAAATACAACTCTCCAATTTCGTCCATGGAGGTCGTCCAAGTCAAGACCAGGAAAGCAAAGGTTGTAAGAACCTCATCCTAAAGAAGGTCGTCCGTGCAGGAAGGTGCTTGGACGAAACTTTGCATGGTCAAAGTTCTACAACACGCCATGTCGTCCAAGGGAACCATCAACCCTATCCATAAGAAGGTCTTCCATAAAGGGACGACCTCCCTTGGAAGCGAGATACGCATGACTGGAGGACCTTTAGACGAGCCCTTGACACTTAGGAAATTCCTGGGTATGTACAACAACTCTGTATCACACGCATAACTTCCAGTGACTGTTTTATGAGAAAAATGTAACTCCTAAACAGTTGAAGAAATTATCCCTGAACCCTCACACCTCCTCAAATCTAGGGGAGGTTACAAGTCTAATAATTACTCTTAGGACACTATATAAACACTCATTCAGACCAAACAAATGTAGGTATTTTACATTTCCTAAAAAGTTGGAACTCAAAAAGTATAGAGAGGAAACTAACTTTGCCATCAGAGAGTTCTTGGCCGGCAACCCCGGTCACCTTTGATCTCTTTTCTTTCTTTTTCAAACCACCAAGATAGCAAGTAGTCCTTTCAAGTTTGAAGCATCAAACCTACTGATTTTCTTCGCATCATCACTTACCACAAAAATTAAAAAATTAGATGGAACACGTGCGCAAAATTGAACTCCAATTAAAATTAAATTTAGAATCTAAATGAATTTAGACTCTTTAATTTTTGCACATAATAATTCACGTGAAACACAAATTAAAAAATTAAATGAGACACATGGTGCAAAATTAGACTTCAGTTTAGAATTTAATTGGATTTTCTTTTAGCTTTGGCTATTAATATATATATATATATATAAACTTGAATTGTTTTTAGAAATAGAAAAAAAGGGTCATTAATATAAAATCATTCCAAAGTTATATTTTTATAGTTTACTTATATTAGACTCCTCGTCTTTTACACTAAATTAACTCATTTGACACAAAAATTTAAAAACTTAGATTAGATTTATATAGGACACATAGCACAAAATTAACTCTAATTGAAATCTAATTTTTACATTGAATTAACTCACTTGGCACAAAAAATTAAAAACTTATATTAGATGGGACACATGGCATAAAATTAAACTCTAATTTAATTTCAATTTGAAATCTAATTGGGTTTTCTCTCAGCTTTATCTATTATTATTATTTTTATTATTATTGGATCACAATTCCACCTTATATTATATCAATCATAACTTACAAAACGTTTTTTTTTTAATTTTCTTACAATATAATCAAAATTTAAAATGGAAGAGGTTGGATCAGATGACATTGAAGACTATTATAGGAAAACAAAATATTCTCATTTGTTGGTGTCGACGCTAATAGCAACAGTAACTTTCGCAATTGCAAGTATATGTAAATTATTTGAACAAGTTGTGGGTGATGAGGTAGATGATAATGGTGCAATTGTATCATTAATTTACGACGAATGACACCATTTGAAGGCAAAAACAAATATGATGGTTGGGGTGTCCATGAGTTAGGTTAGATTAGGGTTTTTTTAACCCAACCCAACCCAACCTTGTATGTAGAAAACGACTCAACTCGATCCACATGGGTCAAGTTGGGTTGGGTTGGACCTATGGATTGTGCATACATATTTTATGATTTATAAAATGTAGGATTTGATCAGTTATTTAAATGTTTTTTTTTCAACAAATTATTACAATTCATAAAATATGCTTAAATTATATTCCAAATTTCTAAAGTTATCACTTATCAAAACTAATTTTCAAAATACCAAAGTCAATCAAACTAAAAAATTAGAACAAAGGTTGTTGACAAAAATTGTTAACCAATGTTTAACAATAATTGTTAGATTATGTTTAACAAATGTTGTCAAATTATGTTTAACAAATTTTGTCAAATTATATTCAATAAACATTGTCAAATTAGTCAAGGGCTTTTGGCATATGAGTTTTATTGATGGGAGTAGTGCCCATTCAAGATAATATATCTCTTAATTACAATCCCTAGTTTCAAGAGAAGACCCTTTGATTCCAACCACGTCATCTTTGTCCATAAGTTTATTTATTTTTATGTTTAAGGGGATATGTATTTTTATTTATTTGTGGCTGCACCTAATAATTTATTTAGGTTACCTACGTAATCTTGGCGGGGATCTAGCCAATTCGTAGTTATTAATTTGAGGTTTTAGATTTAAAATCCTCAAATTGATTTTTGCCCAATTTAAATGATGGACATTTAAGTCAAATACTTTGTATTTAATTGAACATCAACTTGATTTTACTTTTGGGTGAGATAATTGATTTTAGGCTTGGTTTGGATAGAGAGGTTTGCGTTCACGTTTGGTTCTGTACGTTTCAGTTTTTTTTTTTTTTTTTTTTGCGCACGAGTTTCAACTAGGGGACAAAATACTGTTCATCCACTGTGTGGTACTGTTCACGTACTACACAGCACTGTTCATGTACTGTTTATATACTGTTCACGCCACTTTTTCATTAAAAATGGGTTTCACGGTACTATTTACATATTTAAAAATTATTTTGCTATAGTATTTTGAGTTTTTAGTTTTCAGTTTTCAGTTGTATCTAAACGGACCCTTAATCTCAAGGATAAGTCAAGGACCATGTTTTTAAGGAAATTGAATCAAGGATTCTCTCTTTGAGAAGCTGAATGTCTAAGAAATTTTCCATTTTCTTTCATTTGCTTTCTTGTACAATTTTAATGATATTTGGATTGAGGTTCCCAAATTTAATTAAAGGAAAGAAAACTCCTTTGAAGCAATTTTATTTTTTATGAACATGTTTCAGGAATTGGGAATTGGAAAATTTCCTCAAATCAATTTTTATGGTCATTTTATTTTGTAAATTATTAATTCCAATCTTGATTAAGAAATTAGGAATTCCAAAAAATTAGTCATGTTGGAATTAGAAGGAATTACTTTATTTAAAATAATTTTGGGAATCAAGGACTCCATTGAAATATGATGGAGTCGAGGACATAATTAAAATGGAAGAATTAAGGACTCTATTAATATGGTAGAGTCAAGAACTTCATAAATTTAGTAGAATCAAGGATTCCATTAATTTGGTAGAGTCAATGATTCCATTAAAATGTGGTAGAGTCAAGGACTCCATTAAAATGGTAGAGTTAAGGACTCTATTAATTTGGTAGAGTCAAGAACTCTATTAAAATGGTAGAGTCGAGAACTCCATAAATTTGGAAGAATCAAGGATTCCATTAGTTTGGTAGAGTCAAGGACTCCATATATTTGGTAGAATCAAGGATTCCAATTAAAAAAGACATTACACCACAACTTGAGAGAATTTTTATTTGGTAATTTTCAAATAAAATTTACGAGTCAATGACTCGTATCTAACACAATTAAAATGGAAGAATTAAGGACTCCATTAATATGGTAGAGTCAAGGACTTCATAAATTTAGTAGAATTAAGGATTCCCTTAATTTGGTAGAGTCAATGATTCCATTAAAATGTGGTAGAGTCAATGACTCCATTAAAATTGTAAAGTTAAGGACTCCATTAATTGGTAGAGTTAATGACTCTATTAAAATGGTAAGAGTCAAAGACTCTATTAAAATGATAGAGTCGAGGACTCCATATGTTTGGAAGAATCAAGGATTCCATTAGTTTGGTAGAGTCAAGGACTACATATATTTGGTAGAATCAAGGATTCCAATTAAAAAAGACATTACACCACAACTTGAGAAACTTTTTATTTGGTAATTTTCAAATAAAATTTACGAGTCAATGACTCATATCTAAAGCTTCATATACGGAGTTAAGAACTCCTCATGAAACCCAACCTTATTTGTTTTACCAAACAAAAATTCAGTTTTAAAAAAGGATGAGAGAGATTTTGGTAGTGCCAAGATGAGAGAAGTTTTATTTGACAATTCTCAAATAGGATCTATAAGACAGGGACTCGTATCTAAAGCTTTATGTATGAAGTTAGAAACTCCCCTTGAAACCCGACCCTATTTGCTTTACCAAACAAAAATTCATATCTGAGAGAGAGAGAGAGAGAGAGAGAGAGAGAGAGAGAGAGAGAGAGAGAGAGAGAGAGAGAGAGATTTAGAGAAGAAAGGATTGATGAAATCCCATATACAAACCTGTGTTGTGTATTCATTCTCTACTTGATGTTGCTCTCTCTATCTGTGCCTCTTTTTTTACTTCTTATTATTATTATTATTATTATTATTCTCTCTATGTTTTTGTCGTGTGTGTACTTGCTCTATTTTTCTATGTCTCTGTGTGTTTCTCCTTTTTTTTAATCTGTTGGAGACTTTTTAATTTGGGTGAGTTTGGTTCAACTTTTTGAAATGGGCTTTTTGAAAAAGTGGGAGCTTCAAAAAGTGCGGTATGAAACTGAGTTTTTTTAAAAAGCTGAGTGTTTGGTAAAAGCTGTTAAAAAGTATTTTTTGAAAAAGTTAAGTGTTTAGCTAACACTTATAAAAGTAGCAATTTGAATTGTAAATTACCAAAAAGGACAATGTTTATATAAGGGAGTTTATTTCATACTTAAATCAACTACTTAATAATACTTACTAAAAAAAAAAAAAACTACTTAATAATAATAATAATAATAATAACAACAACAACAATAACAATAATAATTTATTGTTAATTAAAATTTGATTTGTTATAAAAATATTGTTAACTGAATTTGTTGTAAAAATATTTTAAAGATAGCATTACTCTAATATAATTTTTTTTTTCATAAGGTTACTTAAAAAAAAAAAAAAATTTGTTCACGCCCTTGTCCCAAGTATAACCAAAACCAACACAACACTTTTTTTTTTGGTAAATTGCAAATTACACCCCTGAAGTTTGGAATTGTTTGGATTCTATACCACAAAGTTTCAAAATTTTGATTTTACACCTTAAAGTTTGATTCCGTCAGCCATTCACACCCTTCAGTTAGTTTCTGTCGTTAATTAACACATCATCATATTGGCATGTTTTATTTTTGCCAAATCAGCCCAAAAATTGTGAAAAATAATAGCAGACTTGGCACAATAAAAACGGTGCAGTTTTGCCCAAATTTAAAACACAAAACTTAAAGCCAAAACTACACCATTTCACGAACGCAGCTCCCTCCCAAATCGCTGAGCAGAGAACCATCGTGAACTCATGCCTCAAAACCATCGACTCAAGATCAGGTCCACAGCGGTGACACTGTGGTGTTTGATTGTGAGAAGTTAAGATAAGACGTGGGCAGCATATTGCATTGTGTTGTGCTTTGCGGCTTGCGCACCTGACACCTACCAGACTCTGGTGTTTGGGATTAGCCACCGCTCTGCCAGAGTGGCTTCTTTGCTTTTGTCCATTTTTTGGTATTTTGGTGGTTACGGATATCTTATATTGTTTATATGATCTGGTAAATTTGTTTTCTTCAGGGCATACCAATGCAGTAGCTAAAATATGCAAAACTAAACTCAGTAATTATGCTATGATGCACGGACACGGATACGGTGATACGGCAATTTTTGAAAAATAAGAATACGACATGGCATCGACACAGCAATTAAATAATTAATTAAATTTTATATTTGGGCATATTTTTTAATATTTTTAGACATAAAATATGTTTATGCATAGAATTTAAATTATGTAAGAACTACAAATAAGTAAACTAACACCCAAAGTAGTACAATAATACACAAAATATTTAAAGTACAAACCAAAATTTTAAATAGGCTACATTCAACATCAAACAAAAAAGATAACATAAAAACAAGCTTTAAACTTTTGGGGTTAAATTTTTTTTTTTAAATATATGTGTGTGTGTGTGTGCGTGTGTATGTAGTGAGAGTGGGATTAAAAAAAAGAAGGCATTATAACTTATAAAAGAAGGCGTTATAACTTATAAAAGAAGGCGGTGTGTGTGTGTGTGTGAGTGGGATTAAAAAAAAGAGAAAAAGAAGAAGGCGTTATAACTTATTAAAGAAGGCGTAAGATATGCTATTGAGAAAAGAAAAAAACAGAGAGTGAGATGAGAAGAGGTCCGATCGGACCTTTCCACGCCGAGAGAGAGAGAGAGATTGGAAGGGACAGAGCGCATGGCATCACGGCGACTGCCTATGGAGCTCGCCGACTCGCCAATCGGCCCGATCTAGCACCGGCGACTGTCTAACTTTCCCGGTAATGACTTCTCAGACCATCGGCGACTGTCAAAATCTGTGGTTTTCTGTTTTTTTTTTTTTTTTTGCACTGCAGGCGTGTCCACCGTGTCAGAGTCGTGTCGGCGCCATGTCGAAGAAGCAAAAAAAAAAAAAAAAGACACCGCTCGGACACCGGAGTCCAGTGAGTCGTGCCGGTATCTGTGTCCAACACATGTCGGACACCGATACGTCGCCAAAAATGGCGTGTCGGTGCAACCTAGTTTTGAAGAGATGTTAGATTTGTAACAAATACAAACATTGCATTAGTTTCATGTATTCCATTTCTAGCAGCTAGCAGATAAACCATATGACAACTTGATATTGGTCGGTTTTGTCATCTGAAACAAGAATGTAAATAGTTTAGTGTCGATGGTCTTCGCGTTTTTTGCTTGGAATTATTGTGGTTTTGAATTGTATATAAGATGTTGATTTTTATACTTTGTTGTGTGTATAAACTAGGTAAAGGCTAATGGATAAATGGAAAAGGGTTGCCTTTGTCTGCAACAAATACAGATAGCTGTAGATGCCATGTTCTGAAGGCAGCTGAGAGAAGATACAACCAAACACATATGTGATAAAACTAACTCTCCACCTCTCTAATTTTTCATCCTCCTAACCAAAAACATATGCGATAAAACTAACTCTCTTCTATCCTCTCACTTTTCGATTCCTTCATTATTTTTTATCTTTTCACTTTTTCACATCTCCAACCAAATGAACCCTAAAGTTTTGATCTAGTGCATAAACTTTTTGTAAAGTTGTGATTTACAACTATTTTGTGTTGACTTTAATTCCGTACCAAATTTGATTGTAATTTTATTCATTCTTTTATACCTTGTATTTATTGTGGGATTAAATTGTAAGAGTTGTGTGATAGAGAGAGAGTGTGTGTGAAGACTCAAGCACTTGAAGACAGAAGAGTTTTCGCGGGTAGCTCACGACTAAGCATCCTGCGAAGTGATGCATGTGTCTTGCACATGACCGGAATGCGAAGAGTCATGACAAATGGTGACAACTGGTTTTCGCGAGTGTCTAGCGGGTAAGGCCTTCCCGTGAGATACCCGCGAAACAGTCTGTTTTGCTATTTTGTTCTATTTACTCCACTACATCCTCATACACACTATATATACCATCATTACCCACATATTGAGTAGAGAGCTTTTCAGAAGAGAGAATCCTAGCCTCAAACCCTTGAGAGTGTGAGATTGTCATACCCACAATTCTACACACCATCTATTGTAGTTTTCCTCTACTCCTACCTCTCCATTTCTAAATCCTTGAGAGGTTGATAGCCCAAACACTTACCACACCGATACTAAGTGTCTAGTGAGTTTTTGGTGCTGCTAGGAAGCATTGGAAGAAGCCAAGCTTTGGGGGAAGCATTGGAAGAAGCCAAGCTTTGGCAGATGCAATCAGGAGCATTGTGGGATCCGAAAAGTTAAACAAGACACGGTTCCGAGAAACCTTGTTGGAGTAGGTGCTTGGAGGACTTAGGTGCATTGAGTAGACTAGGTTTGAAGGGTCTTTTACTATTCATGTATCCCAACTTATTATCTAGTAGATCGATTTACTGCTTAAAGGGCAGCGGAGAGGTTTTTCACCTGAGCTCTTCGGTTTCCTCTTCGATAACACATCGAAGTGCTATTTTGTGTTTGTATCTCTCTTCCCTACTCTTTTAGCTTTCTTTTTACTGCTGTGCTTAATTAATATGGCTTAAAGTAGTTGTTTCATTTGTTTGCTCGCATTTACTCTATTCCGCACTTAGTTTAAGTTAAAGTAAAATTAACCGAGCTGTAATCTTTTATTTTGGGGTCTAAACAGTTCTTGTATTTTTAACACAAATCCGAACTTTCAATTGGTATTAGAGCGGGTGCACTTGTTGTGGTTTCATTACCTAAGTGCGATCCAAGACCGTTTTTATGATGGATCGGTCATAATCTCTCAATACTCCACCATTCTTTAATGAGAGCAACTACACTTTTTGGAAAGTCTATATGAGGGTATTTCTTTGTTCTATAGATGAGTTCATATGGGATTCTGTTAAGAATGGGTATGTTAGACCCATAACAGCCAAGTCCGAACGAGACAAGACAGCACTTGCTTTGGCAAATGCCAATAGCAAAGCAATTAACGCTATATTTTATGGTGTGTCTAATGATGAATTTTACAAGATATCACATGTGAAGACCGCCAAGGAAGCTTGGATGATTTTTTAGACTACCTACGAAGGTACCAAGAAAGTCAAGCACACAAAACTCCAAATGCTTACCACTCAATTTGCAGAGCTTAAGATGAGTGACAATAAGTCATTTGATTCATTCTATGGGAAGCTCAACGAAATCGTGATTGCTAAGCTCAATCTCGGTGAAAGATTGAGGATGCTAAGGTGGTGAGAAATATCTTGAGGTCCTTACCAGAGAGCTATCGTGCGAAGGTTACTGCTATAGAAGAAAGCAAAGATTTGGATAAGATTAAGATTCAAGAGCTAATTGGATATCTCTAAACAAATGAACTTGGACTGCCATCTCACAAGCCAAGCAAATCACTTGCGCTCAAAACTATCAATGAGAGGATGAACGACTCTTCCAAAGAAGATGATGTGGAGAAAAAAGTAGCATTCCTTGCAAAGAACTTCCGAAAATTTCTGAAGATGAAGAACAGTGGGAAGTCCTTTAGCAAAAGAAAGTTCTCATCATCCAAAGGTGGTAGAAAGGAGTTCAAGAAGAAAGATGAGAAGGACTCTCAATCCGCCCAAGGAGTTGTGTGCTTTGAATGTAATGGCCATGGGCACATTAAGAAAGAGTGTCACAACTACTTGAGAGGGAAGGGTAAGGTATTTGCCACTACTTTTAGCAACTCTGAAAGGTCAAATTTAGACACGAAAGAAGAGTGTGACAACGACGGGAACTATAGGGCTTTCATGACAATTACCTCCATTGAATCTAAAGATGATTTGAGCAATTTAGTAAATGAACTTGGTGAGCATTCCGAGGGTGAGGAAGTTGAAGAATCGAAAGATGAAGATGTATGCCAAAATGAAGTAGAGAGCAACCTTCAAGAAGCATATGATTCTTTGCTAGAAGACTGTGGAAAATATGCCAAGGTTGCGAACCATGATGTGAGAAAGATGAAAAAGACTGAAGAGGAGCATGTGTACTCTTGTGCAACTTAAAGAGGCAAAATGTGAAATAAAAGGACTCAAGGGAGAGCTAGTTGAAGTTTACTCTAAGATCAAGTTTCTAGAGCTTGAAATAATCTAAGCTAATGTCAAGGTTAAGCGTATCTTTACTAAAAAACTTGACAGTGTGTTGTCCTCACAGAAATCCTCACATGACAAGACTGGTTTGGGGTATACCGGAGAAGGAAGCTTCAGCAGCGAACCAAAGAAGGAAGTAAGGTTCGTATCAACCAAGAGTGTTAAGAAACTTAAAAAAGTGATGCCTAAGACTAAGACCCCTACTGCTGAGAAAAGAACCATTGGTGTAAGACCAAAAGATAAAGAGAACTCATTACCAAAAATTAGAGGGAGCCTCAAGTGAAGTATGTGTGTCATCATTGTGGCATTCAAGGGCATACAAACCCAACTATTTCAAGCTGCATGCACTCAAGAAAGCTGATTCCATGCGTGGCCAAGAAAGTTCAAAGAAGAAACCAAAGGGAACACAATCTAAAGGAGAAAATGAAGGGCATCCCATTGGAGACGTCATGGAAATGCTGAAGAACATCTCTCTATGCCTTGCTAGCTTCACTTCGAGGTTAGAAAGCTATGTTGGTCATTCACCTCTATCCAAGGCTCTCACCCAAAACACTCGAAAAGTATGGGTGAAGAACGGTACCCATGCATGATTATTTCCTATGCCCATGATTTAATTATTTCAATGTTTAGAGTCATAGGTTCATGCATCATGTCATGCAAAATCTTCTTGTGTCATTGCTTCTGTTTCATAGCATGTTTCTTTTGCTAGCTGTTTTTCTTTAGTTTTTGTTTTTGTTGATCTTATTTTTCTTGCTATGTTTTTGAGTGTGTTGAAAAATTCAAAAACTCATAAAAATTGAAAGATTTTCAAGAAGTTTGATCGCATGTGTTGTGTATATCACATGTGATTTTGGCCTAGTACTTTCGTACTAATGGCGTAGTGTATTTACGAGTTTAGCTTGTTTTGTATGCACATCTATCTTTGTGGGAAAAATCTTGAAATCTATGTGTGATTATTGTAAATCGATCTCCAAGCTTGTCATGAATGATTAGTCAATAGTCTTGTTAATCTTGATACATGCATAGACTTGTGTCTATATCTTTTCCCACGTTTTTATTTTTTTTTTTTTTTTTTTTGCTATATAGCTCATCAAATGTCAAATCTCGAAAAGAGATATTGAGCTGCAAAAGCCATCGCACATACTAGTATTTGACTAGAAAAAGGAAAAAGAGAAAGCGACTTATATCGAAATGTATGGTGTCTCAAAAAGCCAAAGGCTTACTCAGAAAGTTAAAATATCAAAAATTCAGACATTGATCTCAAAATAAGATGTACTTTGTTTAAAAATGATTATCTGTTATGTTTTGTAAAGAAGTCAAATGAAAAGTTTCAAAATTATGTAATCATTTTTGTGGGAACTCATATATGTTCATTTCTATAATTGAGATAATCTACTTAACTTAGTACTAGTTATGTATGACTTGATTGAATAAATCATTAAAGCTTCACTCTAGACTAAGGACTATTCCACATTTGACACTCACACACAACACACAAGACTTTGTTCAATAAATACTTATTTCATTTGTGTGATTGTATATAATCAAATGTGATGTGTATACTCAATTACTTGCCGATCAAACCCAAAAAGATTTTTGAGTAGTTTATATGTTTTTGAAAGTGTTTTTATACTTTCGTGCTTTAAGCTTTTGTTCAAAATGTATTTTTGTGTTTTTCTTCAAAAATTGTTTCAGAGGTTGCTTCGCGAAAAGCTCGCAACTAAGAGCTTTCCACGAAACATGCTTAAGGGAAATTAAAAAGTTACATTTTCATACAGAGAGTCTTGCTACTGCCTTACGAGTATTTCGCGACTAAACTCTTCTGGCAAAATGTTTTTAGGCAAAAACTGAAAATTTTTCAATTTCATATAGAGGCTATTGCAACTGTGTCACTACTAAAAGCCTCTCGCAAAAGCTTCTATGTGTCTCGCAAGTATGTTTGCGACTGTCTAACCCGGGAAAAAGCGTGTTTTCAGTTTTATAAGGCTAATGTGATTGAGTTTTGAAACACTCTCTACTTCCCTCGCACTGCTTCTCTCGAACCTATCTCATCCCAAATCTTATTTTCCCTCAAAACCCCATCTTTTTCAAGTTTTTTTTTTTTTTCCTGCAAAATCAACTTCAAGGTATGTTTTCTAAAACTTTCTTTTCTTGTTTGTCTTAGATTATGCAGAAATTTTCTTAGGGTTATACATTTTGGGGATTTTCAAAACAAGGGTTGGGTTCATGATTTTTAAGCAAATTTTTTTCAAAATTTTGATTTGGCTGAGTCCCATTTGGTTTGTGTGTATTTGTGTTGGCCCTTTGTGGCATTCTAAACATGTATTTAGGCATATTTCCATGTGTTCATGCATTACCCACATGTATAGAAAAGTGTTGCATGCTAAGTGTTTGACAAAATCTTCAAGTGACATTTTAGTGTTGTTTTGAACTCAAATGAGTTCCAATGTTTGGGTTTACTCTTGATTTAACATGTTTGGCATGTTTTGGTCAATGGGTGTGTGTTTTACACACTTTGCCCACTTTGTGCCTCACTATGCATGTCGTGCATCACCTAGACACACACTATGCATCACCTACTGCACACACATGCATTAGCACATGCACACACATGCACAGTCACTTATATTCATGCATTGTGTTTATGTATACATGTTTCAACACTTATAACATATTGTTTTGAGTTTGTTATACTCTATTTTAAGCTGTTTTGGACTAACTT
This sequence comes from Castanopsis chinensis, assembly GCA_032878915.1. Classification (NCBI taxonomy): domain Eukaryota; kingdom Viridiplantae; phylum Streptophyta; class Magnoliopsida; order Fagales; family Fagaceae; genus Castanopsis; species Castanopsis chinensis. Next base: position 45,789,478 of record JAVQMG010000133.1, read on the forward strand.
GAATCTAATCAAGTTTTGTAGTCTGTTTTGTGTTTTTGTATTCTTTTTCTGCCATATGTCTGTCTGTGCAAATGTCTCCCACCAAGCATGCTGCTAAGAAACCAACCTCCAAGCATGCTCACACGGATTCTGAAAACTTCAAGTCTATTGAGGCAGACTTGAAGTACGATGACTGCTACAAAAGAGCAACCATTATCATGGAAAAGGTTGTGAAGTTAGACACCCTTGAGGACACTTGCATACCTGCAGTGTTCAGGGAAAGGACATGGACAAAACTATTGAATCTAGTTGGAGTAGTGTATTCGGAGATTATCAGAGTTTTTCTCCAATGCTAGTGTTGAAGGGGATAATATAAACTGCTGGGTAAGACACAAAGAGTTTGTCATCAATAGGGACAGCATTCAGGAGTTCTTAGAAGTTTGTCCTCCCTCTCACCCAATCACAATGCAATATAAGGATAGATTGGAATCTACTGAGGAGATGGTAAAGATACTTGGTGGTACTTCTAAGAAAACCTCCATGAACACAATTATATTCAGTCCAGAGATGAGGACCCTTGCTCATGTGATGATCAGCAACTTGTACTCGGTCACTAACTTGACAACATTGTCCAAGCCAAGGACCATCTTTTTGTATGATCTCTTCACCCACAAAGAGATTGATATTTGTGGACACATCCTCCACCTTTTGAAGAAGAGCATTGAGAAGCAGAACTCCAAAACAGTCATGCCATTCCCCTCACTCATAATGGGCCTAATTGCAAAAACAAGGCTCAAACTTTCGAGTGGTCTCACTGTGGTTCGGAGGGACTATCCTATTGGTGGACACACAGTAACTCAAAGCACAGCTCACATCAAAGGATCAAATACCAGCACTTCTCAAATTCCAAGGGTTGCTATTCAAGAAGAAGGTGGAGACACAAAGGATGAGATTGATAGATTCACTTCTGCCCGAGAGACTTTAGCACAACCATCCTCTTCAGCACCCACACTAGGATTCGATCGTCTTCATCACCTTCTTGCAACGGTAGATCAGATATATAGCATACTCAAGTCTCATGTGCATCATACTGCGAATCAATTTGCTTACATCCAAGGCCAAATCACTGCATTATCATCTCGGATTGAGGATATGGCTGTGGCGCAAGGAACCGATTTAGAATCAGATCAGTTCTAGCTCCTTTGGCCATTCCGGTCAAAAAGGGAGAGAAAATTTTGAGGGGGAGTAGCACATTTTGAGGGGGAGCATAGCGGAACATAGTGTAGCACATGCACTTCATAGACTTTTTGGTTATTTTTTAGTTGTTTATTTTCTTTTGCCATAGTCTAGAACTCTTTTATTTACATTGCTTTTGTTTAAAGCTTTAAGTATTTAAATTCTGTTTAATATTCAGTACTTTGTGTTTATCTCATTGCTTTGAATCATTTTTTTGTACTTTTAGTTTATCTTGAGTACTACACTCTTATGCCCTTGTTGGATCTTGTATCCCTAATGCGAATACTTTGGTACTTTGCATTGGTTGAGTGTTTTGGACATACAATTGATTTTTGCTTTGCACTTAATTGCATTGTGTGTTCGGATGATCATTTACTAGTTAAATAATCATTGTAGTCATTTCGTAATGACTGTTCTTGTATGATCAAGTTATGCTTCATTGTTTATATCTTGATATTTATTTTGATCGCATTATACTTGCTCCTATATTTACCTTGTATTCAACTTGTCATGAGCTTAAATAAAGTTTTGTTTGTGTGCGAGTGTTTCAGGATACAGGTGTATTTGTGCAAGTGCTTCACAGCTTCTAGATTAGGTGTGAGTGAGTTTTGCCACTGTTCCCAAACTCACAGTTAAGTCTAGAGTCTGTTATAGAGTGCTTTGTCACAAATAGCCAAAGGGGGAGATTTTAAAGTTGTGATTTACAACTATTTTGTATTGACTTTAATTCCATACCAAATTCGATTGTAATTTTATTCATTCTTTTATACCCTGTATTTATTGTGGGATTAAATTTTAAGAGTTGTGTGATAGAGAGAGAGTGTGTGAGGACTCAAGCATTTGAAGACAGAAGAGTTTTCACGAGTAGCTCGCGACTAAGCATCCTGCGAAGTGATGCATGTGTCTTGCACATGACTGGAATGTGAAGAGTCATGACAGATGGTGACAGCTGGTTTTCACGAGTGTCTCGCGGGTAAGGCCTTCCTGCGAGATACCCGCGAAACAGTCTATTTTGCTATTTTGTCCTATCTGCTCCACTACATCCTCATACATATTATATATACCATCACTACCCATATATTGAGTAGAGAGCTTTTTAGAAGAGAAAATCCTAGCCTAAAACTCTTGAGAGTGTGAGATTGTCAGACCCACAATTCTACACACTATCCATTGTGGATTTCCTCTATTCCTACCTCTCCATTTCCAAATCCTTGAGAGGTTGATAACCCAAACACTTACCACACCCATATTGAGTGTCCAATGAGTTTTTGGTGCTGTTGGGAAGCATTGAAAGAAGCCAAGCTTTAGCGGATGCAATCGGGTGCATTGTGGGATCTGGAAAGCTAGATAAGACACGGTTCCGAAAAGGCTTGTTGGAGTAGGAGCTTCAAAGGCTTAGGTGCATTGGGTAGACTAGGCTTGGAGGGTCTTTTACTATTCGTGTATCTCAACTTATTGTCTAGTGGATCTTTTTATCAGTTGGAGGGTGGCGGAGAGGTTTTTCAGCAAGTTCTGAGGTTTCCTCTTCGATAACACATCGGAGTGTTATCTTGTGTTTGCATCTCTCTTCCCTACTCTTTTAGCTTTCTTTTTACTGTTGTGCTTTAATGAATGCAGCTTAGAGTAGTTGTTTCGTTTGTTTGCTCGCATTTACTCTATTCCGCACTTAGTTTAAGTTAGAGTAAAATTAACCGAGCCATAATCTTTTATTTTTGGGTCTAAATAACTCTTGTATTTTTAACACAAATCCGAGCTTTCACTTTTTTTTTTAAATAAAAAATTTAATTTGTAATTAAACATGGGGCTTTTCTTTTTGTACTTAAGAATCTTTTAGAAGACAGCCAAATCTTGCAAACAGGAAAGCAATTGATGAATCTGCTGGGTGAAGTCTTAATTATGATGGGTGAAGTCTACAAACTCTCTCTCTCTAAACTGAACCTAGTTTATCTCTCTTCTCTACATGGGTTTCACTTTCAAACATTTCATTTTGATAATTTTTATGTTAAACGTGAATCTCACGCGAGTAGTCCTCTAGTTTATTAACGACAGACTAACTAATGTACTAATTTGGCATAAATGTAAAGAAAATAAAAGTTTAAGGATGTAATAACACAAGCCTAAATTTCAGAAGGTGTCATTGCATTTTTCCTAAAAAAAAAAAGGGTCTAAATAGTGGAACTCATCACTTATTGGATCTTGATTCATTACTTCAGGCCATTTACTTATGATCAAGTATACTTTTTTTAAAAGAACGTTTCAGTCTTATTAGTTTGATACTGTATTTTTTTATTTTCATTTACTTATGATCAAGTATAGCCTCTCTTTAAAGTTAACATTAAACTAGAAACGTAAATATTCTATCAAGACAAGAAAGAAGCAAGGCTTATAATCTTCCTTGCTTTAGTGTTCCTCTCTTAGCATCACCCATAAAAGCTCGACCCTATTAAACGGCAGGAGGTCGTCCTTCGATTCTTTACTACTTATTTCTTTGCTCTCTTTCTCGCCTTCAGGGTTTATGGCTTTATGCTTTACTTTATTCGGTGGCAACGATCTTCTAGCAATTATATGCTAATATGCAATGACAATTTATCCCAATAGAACTGCCTTTAATCATAACTAGTTGTAGCCCCATGCCTTGCGTGGAAATAAATAATTATTTTGTAATTATCGTATAATGTAGAATTTGTTTTCTAAATTTTATGGAAGATAATTTGTTCTTCTTAAAAATTAAATAATTTCTAAAATTATTTTCTATATTCATTTCTACAAATATATCATGTTATTATTTTGGGTGTGTTTGATTGATATTATTCATTTTTGAAGAGGTCCATATTTTTCCAAATTATGTTATGGTACGTTATATTTTCATAATTTTTTTTGTACAACTAAACTCTCTTTTACTTTCAAATATATTATTCTTCAAAAACGAAAAAGAGTTTCAAATATATTATTCAAAATTCTCATTTTCTTAAATGAGATTATCATAATAATCAAGTCTCATTACAAAATTACACATGATATTACTCAAATAGTTGACAGACACATTTAAGTACATAGTAAGATTATTGTATTTTGATATAAACTCAAATTCTCACTTTAAAAATAATTAAGTATTATGTCAAACAAAATAACTAAGTATAACTAAGTATTTTGATATACACTTTTCTTCCTATTTCTTTGCTTCGCTCTCAGGGGTTATGCTTTTCTTTGAAGAAACAAAGCATCAAGCTTTTTTAAAGTGCAAAGAGTAATTATATACTCTAGCCTCTCTTTGAAGTTAACATTAAACTAGAAACGTAAATATTCTATCAAGACAAGAAAGAAGCAAGGCTTATAATCTTCCTTGCCTTAATGTTCTTCTCTTACTTTTCCTATCACACTTCTTCACTTTTGTCTTCCTTAGTACTTGTCTTTGAGAGCTCTGAATTAGCAATCTTTCAAGCTATAGCTTGAAGCATTTCCTAGCATTGTGACCTTTCATTGTTCTCAAGGATTAGAAATCAATAGAGAGAACCCAGGGCATGGAGGATAACACTTTGGACCAAAGTGCTGCAACAAGTAGGCACCTTGGCTCTCTAGAATTTAACGTGCATGCATATTAATTATACTGGTCTTTCTCATAACTTTTTTTACATCTTTTTCTCACAGAAAACAGTACATCCATGGATCCAATTTTTTACATGGCTGCAGTAAAGGGCGACAGTAATACTATCAGGCATTACACGGAGCATCTCGACCTCCACCTCCACCTCCAACACCAAAAAACCCCAAATCAGAATACTGTCCTCCATGTGTACATTATGGCCCCATCTGAATCTGAGAAATCAACCGAATTCGTTGATGAGATCCTTGAAATGTGCCCGTCACTGCTGCTGCAGGTAAATGCCAAAAATGAAACTCCACTACATCTTGCAGCGAGGCACGGCTATGTTGCTGTGGTCGACCACCTTATCCAAGCTGCAAAACCAAAACATGGCCCACCCGAGGATCCAGAGAGTGGGGTTGGTCAACTTGAAGATATAAAGAGTGAGGTTGAAGAGGTCAGGAAAATGCTTCGGATGAAGAATAAACTAGGGGACACTGCTATCCATGAGGCCGTGCGAAACAATCACCTTGATGTCGTAAAGACTTTGATCAAATTAGAAGACCCTGATTTTTCCTATCCTAAAAATCTTGCTGGCGAAACTCCCGATGACCTCGCCGAGGAAAGAGGTTATCCTGACCTGGTGTTTAAGATACGTACAACTCGTACCCGACCAAAAGATGACTGCCCCATCGATCCAAGTCCAACAGAACTACACACAGCCGTAATTCTCAACAATCAAGGTAAGCTTGTCCAACTTTACATATTGTTGTATATTTATACGCTTTTGCTCTATCTAAGAACACTATTGTTATTGGCATCTCAAACCAAAATCAACAAAATTAAGGTGTTGTTTGTTATATGTGTTTAAATACATGTTTTCAATTTTTAAACAACATTGCATTTATTTTAACACACTTTTTCATCCATACGTATCTCTAAATAAATACAAACAACATTACTAGAACAATATTACCAAATGGCCTCTTAATCTTTGATGTCTCTCATCTTGTATTAGTATCTTCCCGAAATTACTTGCATCATACAATTTTGTAAGATTGGTCGGAGAAAATATCCATGAAAAAGTCATGCCCTCTATGCATGTATACCATTTTGTTGGTTGATCCTTTGTCTTCTTTAGTACTCTTTCACATGAATATTGATTCCGACTATCATTTTTTTATATAAATATTTTGATACGTGAAATTAAAAAATTTGAATCTTAAACGTTTCATCAAAAACAGTAGAAAATACTAATTGAATTATAATACACTTAACGTTCTACCATAAATTTAGTTAAGAAGAATTACTTTTATCCAAGAGAAATAAAAATCTCCCACATTTTGAATGTTCTATATTATAATTCATCGATCAAAGCTACATGTATGTTTCTTTTTTTCTTTTTTCATTCCTTATAAAATAACAAAAATTAAAAATTAAAAAAAAAAATCAAATACTTGTGGCATACTACAAGTGGATTATAAAGTAGAACTTAAATTGTGAGATAGAAGATTTTGATTTATGTGAGAGGATGAAATGTTACTCGTAGAATAGTGAATAATTTCTCCAATATTTTCTTTTGTAAAACTTTTATCTATCAAGAGGCTTAATGTGACCCACATGGAATTTATTTAATTATTTATAAATATTTAGATTATATTTAACTTAAAAAGTCATTTGATGTAACTCCTAGTAAGTGACAATAAATCATTCATGTTTAATTGGCTAGTATCTTCTAGTATTTTCAAGAAACACACTCAGGTTCAAATCCTCTACCTCCACATTTTAACATTGATTATATTATATTTATATAATAATAAAAAATTAACTAACTAACAACAACGCTTTGAGAAGGAAGTATAGAAAGAAACCAACTTTAATTATTTGGGTCCTAGTTTAACCTTTGAATAAGTCTATGCCCATCAAAAAGTTTTTACAGTCCTAAGCATAGGCTAGACTAATTCTCTATAAATTTGGGTTTCTTCTTAAGGCAATCATTGCTAGAGCTATAGGGTTGTAAACGAGCCGAGCTTTGGCTAGTAGTGCATGTTCAAGCCTGACTCGTCAGGAAAAATAAAAAACTCGAGTTTGGCTTGAACTTGTGACAAGCTTAAGAATAGTATTTGAGCTTAAGCTCGTGGGAAAGCCAAAAACCTTGAGCTTGGCTTGGCTTGATTAATTAGTCAAGCCAAACTCGAGCTCAAGTCAAGTTTTTGAGTTTAAGATCTAAAAAAATTACATTATTAAATACTTAAATCTCTAAAATCAAGAAAAAAAAAATAGCACACTCATTTTATTATGCATCTAGTCTTACTTATGATTAGTTATTATTCAAATTAATAATTTATATAATTAAATTCATTCATTTATCGTTGCTTATCTACCGCTTCAGCAATTGGTTAAAATTCAATTTTTACATTCACGTTAGACAGTGAAGGACTAGAAAAATACCTGTTTGTAACTATTATGAATGAAAAAATACTAACATGTTTCATAACTTTACTTTAAATGATTGATAGGGAAAGATCATATGTGGCCTACTTAATTAATTATTTATTTTTAAATGTAATTATAGTCTAAAGTGGTTCTTGATTAGTTTAAAGGGAAGGAAAAAAATTAAAGGAATATAGGTAGTGGTCTCATGTTGGCCATGTCATTATTAAGATATGTGTAATGTGTATATTTAGCTAACACATATAAACTTATAAATGAATTTATACTTGAATTATTGTGTATCAAGCCTAATAGCTCATGAGCTTATTCGTAAACAAATTTTTTTGTTTGGGCTCGACTTGTTTATTAAACGAGCCTAAAATTAAGGTTTAAACTTGCCTTATTTATAAACAAACAAACATGAACAAACTTTTTATCGAGCCAAATCTGAGTTGTTTATGATCGGCTTAGTTCATTTACTACCCTAGCTAGAGCCTAGAGCTAGCAAACGCTCTTTCATGCATGTGGTAGTTATCAAACCCACTTTCATGCCATGTTTTTGCGTGATCTGATTGAGAAACACTATTATTGATTGTTGGATTTAGTATTTTATTGTATTTGGTTCAATGGAATTAAATTTTGATGTTTTTTCCTTTAATCTATGCACTACAACAAAATGTATTTTTAGTGACGAAAATTAGTGAGGAAATATTTTTCGTCGCTAAAAATACAGCTTTAGTGGCGAAATATGCATTTTGTCACTAATAATGAAAAAAATTTTAACATTTAGTGACGAAAAATAAATTTCGTCACTATTGTGATCTGAAAAATGGGCGCCAGGTGAGGGAAACTTTGGCGCCAGTTTAATTAATCTATAGTGATGAAATATTTCGTCACTAAAAGTTGAAATTTTTAGTGACGAAATATTTCGTCACTGTAGGTTTTGCACTTACATGTTTTTAGTGACGAAATCACAATTCGTCACTAAAAGTATGCTTTAGTGACGAAATTCGTATTTCGTCACTAAAAACCTTAACAAAGCCTTGGTTCTATAGTGACAAAACTGACATTTGTCACTAAAAACATAAAAACCTGATACCTTTAGCGACGACAAAGTTGGCATTAGCGACAGAAAAAGTTCGTCGCTAAAGACTAAGTATATTAACTCACTTTTCCATCTATACTCTCTACTTACTGAATGCTCTGTTCCAAAAGCCAAAAGCCAAATACTAAATACTCTCATACCCAAAAGCCATAATCCCAAAACCCATTTTATCTTCCCATCGACGTCGGTTCAGAGAGACGGCGACGGTTCAGAGGACGGCAACAAAATATTTTCGTCACTAAATATGATTTAATAAACTAAAGTGATTTTAGTGACGAAATATTTTCGTCACTGGATGGTGTTTTTAGTAAGGAAAACATTTAGTGACGAAATGTTTTCGTCTCTAAAAGTATTTTTTTTTAAAATCAAATCGAACTTTTAGTGACAAAATTTTTCGTTACTAGGACTTTTAGTGACGGGGTTTTAGCGACGAAATGAATTTTGTCACTAAAAGTCCAATTTCATCACTAAAGGTTCTCAGTGACGAAAAACTGGACTTTTAGTGACGAATTTTTTCGTCACTGAAAATACATTTTGTTGTAGTGATGGAATACAACCGTTCATGTTCGTAATTCTTTATATGAAACACCATTATTTTTTCTTGGACGTATAAATATAATGTTTGGTACTTCTATTGATGAAGTACCACGTACTCCGTATGTGTGGGCAAAGTAAGAGTTAAAGTCAATTTTGGTAACTGCAAAGAATTCATAGCCAGTTCATAATATTATCAGTATACCACAGAAAGAGCAAAATAAAGTTTTTTTTTTTCCTGGTAGAAAAAAAGAAAAAAGTTGACAGAGCAAATGTGTTGCGGTACATCAGTCATTTGTTTATTTTGGTTTATCTCTAAAATATAACACCATGCTCATGAGTCATGATAAAAAAAAAATGTGCGGATTGTTAACTCCCTCATATGCACTAAAACTAATGAGATGGTAAAACTAACTCCCTCACATGCTCCATGTCGGCTGGCAGCAGGAGGGCATGGCCCAAGCTGTCAGACACCTAGCCTCCTTCACCACTCCACAAGGTTCGAACATAGGTACTGGAGGGCAGTGCCTTATCCCCTAACTGGAAGGTGCACTCTAATGGGGTAGCTGATCCCGAGGATGACGCCGTGACTTGTGCACCAATTATAACTGGTTGGCCAGCAGGCTACTTCTCTTGAGGAGTTTTGCTGCTAGGGGCACAAGTGGCCGACCAGAGGAAGGGGTCGGTAATTGGCTGGCTAGGGGAGAGGTCTCTTGAACGACAACTCTACCCCATACCTTTTTGTCGTGTTCTTTGTTGTTTGGGGGCGGGAGGGGTAGTGTGCTAAGGGGTAGCCTAGGAGGAAGCTTGACCCCCTGAGGTCGGTGCATCAGGAAACCAACGGTCCAGGGTCATCGGCCGTTTCTTCACCATCTCTATTGTTAGGATTTCCCCTTCAGCGGTCGAACCCTCTTCTTCAGGATTCTCTTAGGGAAGGGTGTCCACGGGAATATGCTCCAACCGACCCTGGAAGACGGTGTTCCCTGAACCGTCTTGAATAGGTTCAAGGGAGTTGTGTCTGACCAGTCAAGGACCTAACTCTCTAGCCTCCCTAGAAGTGAGCTCTAGTGGCAAGAAACCCAGTAGCCGAACATCTAGATATGATAGTAGGGGGCTGCTGAATGAAAGGGCGCCTTATGAATCCTCGTAACTGGTGTAGGAGGGGGTGTAGCCTTGAATCTTGTGGGAAGCCTTTAGCTGTTTGTTGTAGTGCACAAAAATCTCAGAGCGGAGTATAAAGTTTAGCTCCTTGACTTGCATGGCATTGATATCCAGCCAAAAGTTCTTGGAAACTGCAACCAAGAGAAATCAAAGGTCAATAAAAATGAGTAGTAATGATAATAAGTGGTGCACAAGTTAGTAAACGATAATAATAATGAATTAATTGTGTATCTGTGTCAATCAGTGCTATTCAAGTGTATAAGCAACTTGAGAGGCGGTAACAAGTCAATGGTGTTGGGAGATGGAGAAGGAGAAATCGACTTATTTTTGCGAGGTGAGGTCGAGCAAGTAAGCTCTCCGTTCAGCAAATTACCGCTCACCTTTACGAATTCCCCTACCGAGTTCCTATTGGAATCGAGAAGCCAGGATATCAGCCAGACCATGGTACTCCGGGTTTAGGGGTAATACCAGAGGTTCAAACCCCCCTGAACAAAGTACATAAAATTAATGTTGTGGCGGGTCAGGCTCAGGCCATATATTTGGTTTAAACGAGCCACGCAGTTCACTAACCTATAAAAGTTAGGCAAGCATTGGCTGGGGCTTAAACTGTAGAATCTAAGAGTCTTAAGCAAAAAGGGATCTATAGGAAACCTAACCCCGCACTCTAGAATGGACATTAGAGGGAAGAACACTACGTGTGGATGCCTTTGGTCTTCTATTTCACCCTTATCACAATATTAGATTTCTACATCGTCAGGGACGTTATATGTGGCCTTAAATATTGCTAAGTTTTCCCTAGTTTTTAAGAGATGACAAAAAGGCATATTGATGAAATGTAAGTTGAAATGGGAGAAGAGAGAAAGACTTACAAGATTCTTACTTGAGGGAAGGGAGTGAGGTCACTTAAGGAGGATGAGAGCTTGGGAATGTGGAGAGAACTATGGCGCTAGAATAAGTAGAAGATGAAGGAAAAGACAAAAGAAAGGAATGAAGTGGGAATAAGGGGGTATTTATAAGGGAAAGAGGGTCATTAATGGTAACTGTCATATTGCAATAAATGCGGGTCATTATTACACAACATGTGTGCTTCAGTAAACGAAGCTTTAGATCATCTAGACCGTTGGATAAACCAAGCCTTGCCACACTCTTTCCCAGGCGTGGCAGGCTGTCCAATCCGTGGCATTAAAAGATGGTTCGTTGAGCTTCTAGAGATGTGCACCCCAATTAGTATTGGACGGTACACGATCCTATTCCTACTTCGTAAAAACAGGATCGTGGCAGGCTATTATAGGTGGACCAGGCTTGGAGGATTGGTCCGACCATATGAGTAAGGACTAATATGAGTCCCAGAGCCCATTGAGGGTGATGAGCCCAAGAAACTACAAAAGGACCGTCTTAGGGACCTTAGCATTGGGCCGACCATTAGCCGAGCACTGGGAGGGCCCGGATATTCGGTCTGAATGTGGTCGGTAACCGAGAGTTAGGATTGAGAAAGAATCCACTACCGAGCATAAACTGGCATCTGAAACAAGTTCCAAGGGAATCCTTTGATTACATGAGGATCCCTTGGGATTCTAAGAGACTTGGGGACACGTGAGTGAGTGGGAATAAAAATGATGGCAACCCCACTCATTCAAGGATATAAAAGGGGAGCTAGGCCATTGTAAAAGTGGTTGGAAAATAGAGAGTGAGAGGTGATGCAAGAGAGACTAGGGACAGAAGGAGGAAGGAAGGGATTGTCTGTGAGACTTGGGCCTGGGGGAAACAGCCAAGCTTGAGTTGGAGCCCCATAAATTAGATTGAGACTAGTAAAGCCCACCAACAAACAAGTTGAGGGTCCAAGTGTTTACTCCATCAAGCAGAATTTGATGCCTACATAAAGAAATATATATGGGCTAAAACAGTATCCCCTTGATGGTACATAAAGTTTCAAAACAATGTTACTTATAGTTTTTTACTAAAAAACTCGTTGCTCAATAAATAAATAAATAAATATATATATATATATAGACAAAATTTAGCTACAAAATTGATTGTAGTCTAAAGTTACAATCTTACTTAATATCTTTTTACTAGAGATGAATTTTGACAAAATTCACCATTGGATTACGTCTTCTTCTTATATTCTCCATGCTTGCAAAGTTTTTAGAAATTTAAATATCAATAACTATGTCATCAATAAATTATTTAAATTGCAAGTTTTTGTAGTTTAAAATTATGCATAAAATATAAGTTTATAGATCATATAGTAAATAATATGCGATTGAAACAAAATTTGATATGTTTATTAAGAATATAAAGAACATGCAATTCAATAGTTAGATTTTCAAAATATGCAGTAATATTTATTTTATTGAATAAGGATATAGATTAAAGTTACAACCAATTTTGTAGAATGTCTATTACAAGCTGCCAAACTTATCCTAAGTCTTTTTAGACGAAAGGACTTTTTAAATCATTGGTTGATTATTTATCTTTCTAGCTAGCTGTGCTATATCTTTGGACATCTTTTTGGTTATTCTTAGAAAAAGAAAAAAAATAATGTTTATTACTGTACAGATAATATATATTTATGCAACTTATTTATCCATTGGGATATATAAATTATAGGAGGAGTTTAATGGCTAGTAATAGTACATTCATAAAGAGTCGATAGCTGATAAAGTACTCACTTGCAGAATATGATGCATTAATTGTAACACATGGAATGAATTACTTGCCACTTTATGGGTATTATTACCATAATTCATATATTGGATATATTTTTTTCTTTAGGAGTTGCATTCCACGACTAGATGGCATGAGCAGTCATATTATGGCCATATACGGTAACTACCACCTATGAAGTAATTTGAGTATCATGTGGACCAAGTGGAAGGATGTAAAATTAGTCTCCATTTAGGAGACTTAATATGGCTCACATGGGTAGATTTCAATTAGTTCAACTGGTAAAGTATTTAATAGTTGAATAAGAGATCTTGGATTTAATGTCTGCCAACACCAAAAACCAATCCCTGCCTACGTTAAAAACCGACTAATGTCTTAATCTGATGATAAAGAACTATCATTAGGAGCGAACGACATAGGTTGAAACTATATATATATATATATATATATATATATGGCTCACATGGGGTTTATTTAATTACAGGATTAATTAGTACTTATTTTATATTTATCTTATTTAGTTAATGACTGAATAATGAAGAAAGCAATTTTTTTTTTTGTTTTTGAGTAGAAGATAACAACTAAGTATATATTAGAATTTCTCTAATCAACAAAAAGAAAAAATATATATATATATATATATATTTATATATTAGAATTCGATGCGTGAAAGGTTGGGTTGTGAAAACTCTCCTGCTGTAAACGCTAGAAATTGACAATAACTCGTTGATGGAAAGAGAATAAAAGAAAGCCAACATTACTTGTTAAGGGTCCCTGGCCTACCCTTTAAATAAATTCGTGTCCACGACTGGTTTTTAAAAGAAGTAGAACATAGGTCGGAAGAATTCTCTCTAAACTTGAACAAGTATTCCCGTAAGTGTCTCTAAATTCTTTAGTTGCCCTCAATTTCTTGCATTTTTTTTCGTTTTCAAACACTAAAGTGATTGTGCTTGTTTTAGAAATGATCAAGGAGATACTTTCAAATGAGGATAGATGTAGTCGAACAATTAAAAACAAAGACCAACATGGCTGGATTCCACTTCACTATGCTGCGCTTTATGGTCACAAATCGACTGTGAAACTGTTGTTAAAGCGTGAAAAATCTACTGCCTACATTGGCAACGAAAAGGAAAACAAGACTGCTCTTCATATTGCAACTGGCCAAGGGCATATAGGCGTCATAGAGCAGCTTCTCTCCAGCTGTCCTGATTGTTGCGAAGTCGTCGACAATAATGATCAGAATGCTCTGGACGTCGCTTTAGCCATCTTGGATTCGAAGGCGAAGGTGAGCCCATCTAACTTGGACACATACCATTAACAAACCCACATATACTTTTCCACCATAAACTATTAATTTATTTGATTAACATCTCAACTTGAAAGATGGGTATCAATATATTGTCTACCCTCTAAATTGAGAGTTAAATTAAACGGTCATTGTAATTTCATTACAACCAATGAGGGTAATTTTGTAATTAAATCCAATTTTTATCTCATTTAAATTTTAAAGTCCAATTTAGACGGTAAGAACATGTTGATTAGTTCTTTCAAATTTGGGTATAAATCAAACAAATTGATAGTTTGGAGGGAATTCTGTATATGGTGTATACGTTTGGAGCGAAAAAGTATAAGTACCTCAATAGACATTAAGAGAAAAATTGATTTATCCCAATCAGCAACCGGCAATAAGAAATAGGAAGGGGGAAAAAATCCTTCTCAGTCTAGATTTCATATTTTAATTTTAAGCTGCTGCAGGTGTGTTTCCATTAAGGGTTTTTTTTTTTTTTTTTTGGCTTCAAAAATAAGATGTGAAAGTACATAGCATTAGCATAGGTGTTCCAAAAAAAAAAAAAAACTATTTTAACACTTCTAAAAGTTATTTTATCTATTTTAACATACCACTTTATAATACATCCTATGTTAGATCTTCTATTTTTTTACCATTTTATTTAAATATTATTTCTTTACTCATTTTAATTCTTTTTTTATTCTTACTTTTTTGTTCCCAATGGTAAAGAGAGATAAATTTTGAATAAATAATTTCCAAATATTAATAACATATCTCATAGTACACTTATATATTTAGAACATCACTTTAGCAAATGCCAAATTCATTTTCTATTTAACACAACTTATGAAGGTGATATTTTATGTTTGGTGTGTTAAATGCTAAAAATTTAGCATTTAACACACCTAATGCTAGTGCTCTATATCAATAAAGTAAAATTTGAGTCTAAATTTAAATTTTATCATAATATTCTGATTAAAGTACACTAAATGTTTTTTAGAAGAAGATTGTCAAATGCTTGGAAGGGGTTGGCTGTAGACCTAATATTGGGAAAATTACATATGATATCATCGATGAATTCAAGAGAGGAAAAGGTCCGCATTTGCTTGCAGCCACACTCATAGCAACAGTAACCTTCGCGGCTTGTTTCACCATGCCTGGTGGTTACATCAACGAAATGGGCCCGGAACAGGGACAAGCAATTCTGAGAAGAAGTTCAGCTTTTGAAGCATTTCTTATAAACAATACAATAGCCCTGATGCTCTCTAGTTTTTCTGTTATTGCCCACCTTTCTGCACCCTTGTACCAAGACAAGAGAGTGATCACTACACTATTCTGGTCTCAGTTTTGTTGCATTGCTTTGGCCATGGTGGCCATGGTGATAGCCTTCACTGCGGCCACATCAGGGGTCTTAAGACAGTCCAGGGCGCTTTCCATTACCACCTTGGTCATTGTTACCGTTTGCTCAACTCTTGTTATGGTAGGTGGACTATTTGAATATTTCTGGCCAAAAGGCGTCTATTGGTGCTCGGGAGGTAGAAAGAAATTCACGACGTCGATTAAGGTTAGTTTTTAAAGTGTGTTTGGCTTAACATATGTTTATTACTCATTTTGCTTTAAAAAATAATAATATGATAGTTAAATGTTTCAGGAAAAATAAATAGATAAAAGGATAGTTAAATGAACACGAATGTTTAGTAAGGTTTGAGCGTAAATGTAAATTCTCTCATAATATTCTGCTTAAAATTCACAGTTTACTTTAGGAGACGATTTTACTATTGAAATTAAAGGGAAAAAAATATTCCAGAGAGAGCAAAAGTGAGAAAGAAAGTACATGAAGATTATGATTTGACATAAATACTTACATACATTAACGAAGGAATCCCTTAGCTAGTGACTACATCTTTACTATATGATCAAGTGTAATGTTACAAAGAATCCTAAGCAAGGTATATACAGAAGCTATAGAGACTAGGACCCCTAATTAGGCTTGACAATATGTTAAGCTTCTTAAGCTATTACACGTGACAAATAATAAACCCAATATCCTTAATACTCCCTTTCAAACTCAAGGTAGAAGTATGACGATGACTTAAGTTCGTTATATAAGCTTGTGAAGATTCCTTGAATGATTGCTTGAGAGTGAAAATAAATAATCAAATTGGATGGAAGATGGATCAAACACAATGGAGAAAGAACCATGCAAATTGGGATGACAACAACAGAGGAATGCATGAAGATGACTGCAAAGGCCTAAGATGGTTACGTTAGCCCAAAAAAAAGGGCTGCTATGGCTTGAGAATGGGCCAAAGAGTGGTTACACTAATGGCCGAAGGAAGATTGGCTAAAGACAACGTCGTGGTGAAGCATGTGTGAGTGAATTGGTGAATTTTGTGTATGCGGTTAACAAAAAATGTGAAATTGGCCAATTTGAGCGATTTAGGAGTCTCAAATTGGAAATTGACCTCAAAATCAAAATTAGGTAATTGTTCCTGGCTTATCATTCTTTGAGACGAGACAAATTAGGGTAGACTTTCGATCACTAACGATTTTTTTTTTTTTAAGTCTAAACACATCTGATCAGATAGCAAACTGAACTCCCAACTCTAGCCCAAGATTTCTGGAAGAATATGTGATGGAAGCCGTTCAAGCCCTAGGCTTTTAGAGGCAACATAACCTGACTAAGGAGATTGGCATTATGCATAAATTTGGACCCAAATTTTTATATGAAGTTCAGGCCCTCTTTTAGTATCTCATGAGACCTTCTCATAAAATAAGTTTGTAGGAATATTTAACCTAATTCCTAGAACCTGTAAGATACGAAAAATAGAGAAGAGTTGCAAAAAAGAAACAATTACACACAACACAAATTTACGTGGTTTTGTAATGTGTCTACATCCACGAAGTTACTACATTTTTTATAAGGGTCATCAATGGGCCGGGTCGGGCCGGCCCGGCCTATTTTCACTTGGCCCACGGGCACAATGGGCTGGGCATAATAGGCTATTAATTAGTTAACGGGCCGGGTCGGGCTGGGCCAAAAGAGTAAACCTCAGCCCATGACCCTGCCCATGGGCAATGCCTATCTTGTCTTTAGCGAGCTAGGCTATTGGGTTGGGCCTAATGGGCTACCCATGGGCTTATATTAGTATATTATTTTATTATTTTTATATGGAAAGAATCAATTTTTTATAAGGGAATAATCAATCTATTTTTTTAAAAGAAAGAATTTAATACTTAATTACAAATTATTTTACATTCAAATCTATTTAATTTTTTGTTTTGTTGATGGAAACCTATTTAATTTTTTTTTTTTTTATTGAGGCTTTAAATAGTTTTTTATTTTATCTTTAATAAAAAAAAATGTCAAATGGTTAATTCAAATTTGCTAGACTACTAGAAATATATATATTTAATAAACTAAGTTTTGCACAATTACTTTGAGTATCTTAGTGGTTGAGTGCTTAAGAAATTGCTCTATAATATCTCAAGATCAATCCTTCATACACTTCTTATATATTTTTGTTATGAATTATAAGTTATTGGGCTGGGCCAATGGGCTGGGCAACGGGGTGAGCTACTGGGCTAGCCCATCGAGTACCCATGGGCATAAAAACTAGCCCACGGCCTGACCCACTGGGCTAGTGGGCTGCCCATGAGCCTTAATAACAACGGGCCGGGCCGCCCATTAGCCCGGTGGGCCATCGGGTTTCTAGGTCGGGCTATGGGCCGTGGGCTATTTGATGACCCTTAATTTTTTACTACAATGTCAAGGAGAATATATAGAGGTAACAATTATAGTACATCAGATTATGAAATGCTAATCTAAAAGCAACAATATATATAAGCCCAACAACAGGTCCAAAATTAGCTAAAAAAGAGCCCAAATCTGCCAGCCCAAGTTTTTGCTCCATGAACTAAGTCTTAAAAAGTCTCTCATTTAAAATCATAATGCTTCCAAATGGAGTCGAATGACAAACCGAATTAAACACAAATAACATGGTTTCACATGGTCCAATGTAAGTTTTCCTTCGTAGAACCCATGTTAAAGGGTGTGTACAATAATTGTGCATAAAGTTTCACTAATGTGCTCATTGTAGTCTCATAGATTTTTAGAGCTAGCAACGTGAGTACACCATAAATTAGCCACTAAATATATTTTACATTGCGTTTATTGTAACATACACGTTATACCATTTTAAGGACTTTTGGTAACGGCGTAACTCACGTTTTTTTTTTTTTTTTTTTTAAGAGATATATTAGACATATTAAACCAATGTAATAGGCGCAAGCCTACTCCTATTTGAACTAGTAGTCTAGGATTTAGTCGCCTATATATACTTATGTTAGGGTTCATTGTAACACAGGTTATTATTATACACTCTTATACAATAAAAATGTAGCCCTTAAGGGATTCCTGTGTAGATGTAGGCCAATAAGGCTGAACCACGTAACCCTCGTGTTCTTGGTGTTCCTATTCTATACTTCCTCTTTTGCATCAACTCTAACATATACAACATGGCCGTATCCTTTCTAGCATATACAACATGGTATAATACATCGCATTGCTAATAATATATTTAACATGATATCAAGGCTAAACTTCGTTCTTGGCATCAAACAAACATCTCTAGCAAGCAAAGAAGATTCTTGCATGCACAGCACCATCAGAAGTAACACATGCTTGTCTGCTAGATCTAGACTTCACGGCATCACGCAGCCGTCCTGGCTCATTGCTGTGTTCAGATCCTCAAGCCCAAGCAATCTGTGCCTCTCCCTATCAAATTTATGCAAATTAAGGCTTCATCTGATGAAACCAACCACAGAGACGTGATCCACGGCCTCTCGCCACCAAAACCCAAGAAGCTAGTCTCAGTCGAAATCTTCACGTGCCCCCACGCGCTGAACAGAGTTCCAACGCTTACTCCACGCGCCGCTACAGATTCTTCACTCCTAGATCAACTTTCAGACACACACGCCACCATGTAGGCCTTGTCGTCCCCTGAACTACTTTGCCCTAGAATTTAGTCCTCATACGACATTACACACGCCGCCTAGGTTTTTGTCTCGCCACCACGTGCTGGAACATGCCACATGCGCCTTCCACGTGTCGAACAACCCTTACTGATGTCATCACTCCACGTCATCAGCCACACAAGCCCTAGCCCACGTCATCAACACGTCTTAGTATGACGTTAGCGGCTTTGTTGACCCAACCAGGAAACCCAAACCGACCCAGACCATGTATCAGTTGACTTTTACTTGGACAATTGACTTTGACTTTTTGCGTTGTCTTTTGACCAAAAGTCAAAATTTTCGAAATGGCTTATCTTGTTCAGTTTTGCACGTAGATTCCAATTTTGGACTCCGTTTCTTCATTTTTAACTCAGATATTGGTGAATTGGCACATTCTTCATTGTGGTTTCTTCAAAGGCATTCTTCAAGGCATCTCAAAGTAATCTTCTTATACTTATCCAACCTCAAGCCTTCATTGAGCTTCCACCTTGAATTTGAGAGAGGGTGTTAGATATATATTAAACATATTAGACCAATGTAATAGGCCTAAGTCCACTCTTGCTTGAACTAGTAGTCTAGGGTTTAGTTACCTATAAATACTCATGTTAAGGTTCATTGTAACACAAATTATTATACTACACTCTTATACAATAAAAATGTAGCTCTTAAGGAATTCCTCCATAGATGTAGGCCAACAAGGCTGAGCCACGTAAGCTTTGTATTCTCAGTGTTCCTATTCTAAATTTCGTCTTCCATATCTACTTTAGCATATATAACATGGTATAATACATCACGTTGCTAATAATATATTTAACATATATATATGAGTTAGGTTCAAGTTATACCTGGTGTAACTGCATTCACTCAATATTTTTTAATTGAATATACAACATGACCTTGCATTTTCGATCAAAGATTTTAGTATATGTTAAAATTCAAGTTTTTGTAGTTTAAAATAATACATAAAAGATAAGTTTATGGATCATATGATAAATAACATCCAATTGATATGAAAATTAGCATGCATATTAAGAATATATAGAACATGTAATTCAACGATTGGATTTTTAAAATATTAATTCAATAACAAGTTATTAGGTGGTATAACATTACTTATTAGAGCTATATATATATATATATATATATATATATATGTGTGTGTGTGTATAAAAAAACTTGGCTTACTCACATAAGTAGTCAAATCAAACCACATTAATTTTCGTTCATTTAATTACTTAGCTTTTATTGACTTGGTTTATGTCAGGAATCTCATACAGGAAGCGAATTAAGTGGTACCGTAAGCAATACTCCCACAATGCTTTCGAAGTACAGAAATTATGTGGACCGGTTAGCATCTAGTAACACTTTTGACTATTATGGGAAAACAAAAGATTATAATTTGAATGTGTCCATACTCGTAGCAACAGTAACATTCGCCGCTGGTACAACCATGCCTGGAGGTTATATTGGCAACAACGGCCTTCGCCCGGGCACTGCCATTTTGACAAGATCGAAAGCTTTCCAAGCATTCGCTGTAACTGATACCTTTGCGCTAGCGTTTTCTAGTTATTCTGTGTTTGCTCATCTTTTTTTGGTGATGCGTGATTACAATAAGAAAGGTATGCTAGCGGATTCTGAACATCTGTGGTTATCAACCGCAGACTCCGTCCTTTTTATGGTAATCGCATACGTTACCGGCACATACGCAGTATTGGGTCACTCGTCAAGGCTTGCCATCGCTAATCTTGTGGTTGGTTTGTCTGTTCTCTTCTTTCTATATCTAATAGTGAAGTATTGTACCGAGCCGGACAATGTAAAAGAAGAAGCTAGAAGAAGAAAAAAAAAAGAGCTCGAGGGGGGAGCCTTGAAAATAAGAATATGGACATCATGTTAACGGTTTTCAAACGTCTATTGGTTTAGGAAATAATTTTAAAATATTTTATAGGAAAATAATAAAATAATTACTTTTTTTTACAATTTTTTATATTTCTCGTAAAAGTGATATCAAAATTTTTTTAATATGGTTTATTAAATTTAAACATTTTAATAAATCATATTCAAAAAAATTTAACATCACTTTTATGAGAAATATAAAAAGTTGTCAAAAAAGTAATTATTTTATCATTTTCCTATAAAATGTTCTAAAATTAGTTCTTAAATCAATATTCTTGAGGCATACGTTAACCTTTTCCATAAGAATAATATCCTGCCTTAGACTTGTAAAAACTCTTTTTTAAGTTTATTTATCAAGCTCTTATTTAAATTGTTGGTGTAACAAAATCTATTCCAAACACCTTATAATTGATAAATTAGATTTTACGAACTCTATGATTAAGCTATTCTAATTATTGTAAAACTGCAAATCCAAGTGATGAAATTTATTATCGGGTCACCTTCTTGTAAGTGGAGAAAACATCATTTCTAAATTCATTTCTAAATTTTTAAATAAATGTTCGCTTTGATATACCACAAGTGTTTAATTAGTTTGCATTTATTAAGAATAGGAATTGTCTAATAACTTCGGGAATGTACGTTGTACAAATCAGCAATGTCATTATTTGATTGCAAAATTGAAATTTGAAAATTTTTTATTATTTTTTACAATTTATTGATGAATCTTTCTCCCAAAATATCATAATCATGGTGAATCCAATTACAAACCTTCTTCCTAAAATGATAGTTGAAGTATTGCTTAACCTGTAAGGTTATAATTGGTTGAATTTTGAGACCATTCATGCATGTATAATATAGGGGACAAAATTTATGTACAATACATACTTTAGGTGATGTTGCTTTTAAGGTTATGTTATGTGACGACCTAACTAAAAAATATACTTCCATCTAAGGAAGACAATTTAGTATTGTACCAGCCAATACTTGTCATATCGGTACCTATGCCAATACAAAAACAATGTAGTTTTATTCCGGTTTAAATACTGGTCTTATTGGGTCATTTCAGCTGTACCAAAGACTAATATATATCGGATTTCGGCTAGTAAATTCATACTAGACTGAAACAAAATTTTTAATTTCTCTGCACAACATGAGAGAGAGAGAGAGAGAGAGAGAGAGATTGATGATGAATACGAAAAATGTATATTAATAAGTGTGAGATAATCAATATCCAAACTTCTAGAAACGACTTTCTAATAATAAAATACTAGCCTTTAATCCATGGATTATTAATCACCCAAGCCTCTTTGGTTCATACTATATTGAATATACCTACTTCAAATAACTCTGAAACCGTTCTTTACACAAATTGGGACAAGATTTTTTAACAGCATTTAAATCTCGATATTTCCATCTGAATATATACAGAAACGGGGTTAGTCAAGTTAGCATCCCCATATGAGGAAGCTTAATAAAAAAGATACAGTAATTCACTAAAATAAAACACAAAATCATGCCAATGAACTCATCACTAGTGTGGAGTGGATCGGTGTGATGTAATTTTTTCAAATTAATCAAACTCTGTGAATCTCTCATGGACCTCAAGATTAGCTTTACTCACTTTAATTAGGCCTCCGTATAACAGCATTGCAAGCACCTTGTCAAAACCAGTTTTTGTAACGGGTTGAACGATCTGCATGGGTAATAATCAGCAACAACTTATTCCGAAGATAAATGCACAATAAAATAAAATGGTTAAATTTTAGGAAGTAAAATTCAAACACTCTTAAAATTTAAAAGGTAAATTCAAATGCTAAAATATTATGGTGTAAAATCTAAGCATCCCCAAACTTCAAGAGGTAAAATTCAAATTCTGAAACTTTAGAAAATAAAATTCAAACACTCAAATTTTAGGGATGTAATTTGTAATTTAGACTTTTGTTTTCTTTAATCTTTTAAATGCCTAAAATATTAGATGATTTATGTCTCCCTCGAAGGGAGAGAATGTATAATAAATGTTTCATAGGATCATTTTGTTTCCAATTTTTTATCTTCTACAATTACCAAGAAAAACATGATGAAATCCAGTTGTATAAGAACCAGATCCTGTCTAGGATCCAACATTTCAACACCTGAATCGTACATGTCAGATGTATGCACTAAATCCACATCTTTTTTTCCTCCTCCTTTTTTTTTAAGAGATTGTGGAAATTAATACGTAAATACTAAATATGCTTCCCATCAACTTAACCCATAAATCTTGAACACATGACATACGCATGAAGTCTCACTTTATTTGAGTCTTGAGAATATCCCGCTGTGGTGCATTGGTCAATCTACTAAGTGAGTTTGGACCAAGACTAGAAATGGGAAGTTATCAATTAAATCTGCTTTTAAAGAAGCTACCGGTGCTAGTCATGGGCCTAATGTGGATGAGTTTAAAACGAAGATTTGGGGATACATGACAAGCTTAAAATGTTGCCGTGGAGATTCGCACGATGAACTGTGATGCTGTGATGCAGCCTTAGACCCTTCTCATTCCCCCCACATCGTAGGAATTTGGTTTTTTCGTCCTCTTAAGAAAGTGAATTATACCAACATCCTTGTCAAAGCTGAAACGGAAGCCATCCTGTGAGCTGGCTGTCCAATTGGCTTGTTAAATGCAGTTCAGGAATGTGATGGTAGAAGGAAACTCCCTGAAGCAGCATTGAGGCTTTGAATATCAGAGATGCAGTTCTACCTTGGTAGATTGCTGACTTTGTTGCAGATTTTAGTTTGTAATAAATATATATATATATGACTGCCAGGAATGGCCCAACATAATTTGGAGCCTAAGGCGAAAAATTTATGCAAGGCCTTTAATATGTAAATATTAATTAAACAAAATTATTTAATACTAATCAAATTAAAGTTAATTTGATACATTAAATGCATAAATAATACCAACTAGACTAATGTTAATTTCATATAGAGAATTGAATATCATAGTTGAACTATAAATATTAATAAAAAGAAATAAAAATATATTGCGACTGAAAAAGATACTTGTGGTGGGCCTTTTGTGCAGTATTGGGCTGGGCTGCTTCCAGCCGTGCTAAGCCCAAAGTGTTATGGATCAGGGAGTTGAGACCGGTCCAATTGCAACCTACCTTAGTCCAGCTTGTGCGCAAACTATGCCCCTTTTTACCAAGGCCTTGATCATATGCCCATGGTAGACAGAACTGTTATGGTAATTACGACAGGCATATATAATAAAGATAATAATAGAGATTCATTCACCATTTAGACAGAAGTAAATAATGGGTCATTACAAGGAACACATGTTTTATGAGATAGCAACAAAAATAAATACGGAAAATGTGGTAATAAGCCTATTAAATCAGAAAGAAATATTAGTCTGCCATGTCGAATTATGTTACGGGGTCTAAGTCAAGAAGGAAGCCATTACCTCAATGTGAATAATCTCTCCGGTGAATAAATTAACTGCTTTGAGGGAACGGGCCTAAATGACTTGTATCCAGAAAAGTCTTTTGCCTTTAGCAGAAAGCATGGTTTGAGAGGGAGAGGGGAAAATCATCCTATTCGGTTCATGCCTGCTATGCTATTCTCTCTTTTTTGTTTTTCCTTTTCTCCCCGATTCTTTCTTTCTTTTCCCCTTTTTTTTATTTTTTTTTTATTTTTTTATCTCTTCGTCTTTTGCTTAGTTGTTGTGGTTCTATCCTTAAAGATTACTGTTACCGTCCTCCTGCTTTATGTGCACAGTAAGGGTTCCTTATATAATGCCTGCCGCGACTGGCTTTTACCATTTTAGCTCTTAACTGTCTTTGTTTGGTGTGAGTGTCCTTGCCGACCATTACTGATTGGTCAGTCGCCTAGCCAACGCCACTTACCTGTGCTGGCTGCACCACTCCACATCACTAGACAAAGAAGACTATTTTATTTGTTTGCTTGCCATGGCATTCTTACCTGCCACAGTGTGAGTGCTCTCTTTCTCTCTATCCCCCATGGCATGCATCTAGTGGTTCCAACTCAATTTTGCTTCTTTTGGGCGGTATGTGATCTGAGCAGGACACTTCCTCAGTTCCTCCAAAAGAGCATGAGCAAGAAACACAAAAATAGGTTTTCCCCTCTTCACTGCCAAACCATGCCCTCTTACCTCTAATCCTAACCCATCACTTCCTGTATTGGCTGGGTACAAGCTGGTGGTGTCTAGGCCTTGTGCGTGCCGTACTTCCTTGTTCTTCCAACATCTGCCTATTGCTTATGTGCTTGCTGCGGTCTGAAAACCTTTACAGCGCAAACCCGATCATAAGGAGGTATATAGGTTTTTGACCTCCTAAACCTTAAAACAGGCATGAAAGAGCCCACTCTAAAATACTATAAACTAAAATATTTAGAATGCAAGTAAACAGCCAAATACTCAATGACATAGTAAGTAGTGAGCAGCAGCTACTTACTCTTGCAATAACAACCGATCCGGGTTCGGGGACAGCACCATGAGCTTTGTGACTAGTTACTTCCATAGTGGGTCTCTATAAAATGACAAATTAAATTAACGAACAACGTAAAAAATATCATCACCAATTAACACAAACCAACAGTTTATAAGAACATAGACTAAGAAATAAGGCTAATTTTTTTTTTTTTTTGTTTACAAATAATTATACAATTTAGGTGCATTTTTATAAAGAAGAGGATTATTGTTGTTGTTATTTAAAGTTAAACCCTAGAGGGTAGAGAGCAGTAGAGACGTTAGTTAGTTGGTTAGTTAAGAAGTTAGTTACCTGGTCGGGGGAGTTAGGGGGAGGGGATAGGGTGCGGCGAAAACTAGTGAGAGAAGCGTAGACCAAGTTGTTGTGAGGAGCCACGTAGGCGCCTCTCCTTGCTCTCACTTGGCTTGCTTTTCCCAGCACTTCTCCTGGCGTCACCACTACCACCTTCGTCGCCGCCTCTTCCACACACACACACACACACTCTCTCTCTCTCTCTCTCTCCTCTCTAACGCTGTGCTTTAGACGATGCAATGCAGAGAGCAATTATTGTAGCGGCGCGGACAGGGAAGGACTTATTATGGATGGTTCTTGGTTGGTTGGGTAAAATAATAACTTAAATTGAGTCCAAATCTTCTGTCTCATTTTGCCTGCTCCACTTTTTGCTCCACCAATAAAAGTTTGCCACATGTCTCACCTAATAAATTAAATTATAATTTTATGCCTTTATTATTTGTTACCTAAAATAAATAACAATAAATAAATAAAAATAAAATAAACAAACCACAAACGCCTCCCCACAACTAATCCTCCACCACCACCCTCACTAGCAGGAGCAACAGATTGCCGACGTCATCAGGAATTTCCAACGACATCAACTCGACCAGTCACGGCCATTCACCTCTGCTGGGTCCACACCAACACCTCCTTGTTTTCAAATCCAAAATTGTACACCATTTATGCAATAAAGAAGAAGATCAAAATACCATTAGATGATCATGATAGATAGGCAAGGTAGTGAGAGCTTTATTTTATTTTTCAATTTCAGAGTTGAACTAGAATCATAGTTGGGATAGGAAGAGTTTTAAAAAATATTCAAAAACAAATTAATTCCACTATAAGAATAGGATTTTTGGGAGTTTTTATATGCAGTTTGTGTTCTGTGTATTTTTTTTTTTCCCCTCTCTGAAAGAAAAGGAAATCAAAATACCATGGTGAAATCTTCTGATATTTGTGAGTTATTTGAAAAACTTAAGTCAGAGTGCGTTGAGGAATCTTAGAAGAAAGGAGAAGAAGCAACAAAATTACTCACTGAAAGGGTTCTAGAGGACTTTATACTATTTAGCAGTACCAAATGTAGGCCTCTGCTGCAAAAAGATTTCAACAATGGTTCTAAATCTGAATTTTTAAGGGTAACAGTTTTGGATTTGAAAACAAGGAGGTGTTGGTGTGGACCCAGCGGAGGTGGATGGCCATGACTGGTCGAGTTGATGTTGCCAGAAATTCCTGACGACGTCGGCAATTTGTTGCTCCTGCTAGTGAAGGTGGTGGTGGAGTATCAGTTGTGAGGAGGCGTTGGTGGTTTGTTTATTTTATTTCTATTTATTTATTGTTATTTATTTTAGGTAACAAATAATAAAGGCATAAAATTATAATTTAATTAATTAGGTGAGACATGTGGCAAACTTTTATTAGTGGAGTATAAAGTGGAGCAGGCAAAATAAGACAGAAGATTTGGACTCACTTAAATTCCGGTCACTGAAGAATTTGGCTCAAAAATCAAAATTGCAAATTTTTTTTTAGCTTTTTTTTAAAAAAAAAAAAAAAAAAAAAAAAAAACACGATAAGTCCAAAGAAAAAAAATTAAGTCATGGGCCAAAATGCAAGAAAGACAGATTTTGGGTCATGCATTCATGCTTAGTTAATTTTGTATTAGTGATTATAAGGTTTAATAATTATCCAAATTGACCCTTCATCTTAATTTTGAAACCTGATTTGTTGGAAGGAAAAGTGAGGAGAAGAGAAAAAGTGGCCCAAAAGTTGCACTCCTCAGGCCCATCATTTGAAAGAAAATAGTCTTCTCCCTGTACTTAGGAGGAAAATAGAGATATAATGGGAGAGGGAGTGAGTTGATAAGAAAATTACCTATTTGCCCTCCTTCATTTTCAACATTATTCTTTTTTTTTTTCTTTTTTCTTTTTTGGTTAAACAAGCATGTAATAAAACAAACTAAGGAACCACATGGCTCTTACAAACATGACCGGCTTTATCCCAAGCCAGGAGATCTTCCACCACAGGTGGTTTGTTTTTCTAAACTAGTATTTTTTTTTTTTTTTTACTTTCTCAAAAAAAAAAAAAAATATTAGTTTTTTTTTTCTTTCTAATATATACTATTAAATTTATTTTCTTAGTGCTAGGGCACATGAATAAATTTATATAATCTACATTTTCTATCTCTTATTTTTCTTCTCAACCAAACCAAACATCATGAGAGAAAACTTTTTTTTTTTTCTATCATCTCACTTTTTCATCTTCTCTCCATTTTCTATATTTCCACTTTTCCATCCTCAACCAAACAAACTATAAATCTTTTCTCTCTTTTTTTTTTTGTTCCACCTTTATTATTATTAATGTATAACTCCATGCATATGCACAGGTATAATTAAAAACAATCACAATTATACAGTTCAATTTTTGTTTAAAGAAGATGTTGAAATTATACATGATATTAGCTTACAGATTTTTTTAATTGAAATTATATATGATTTAGAATTTAATTTGAATTAGACTCTTCAGTTTTTGCACCCAATAATTCTCTTGCCATAAAAATTAAAAAATTAGATAGACACATAGCGTAAAATTGGACTCCAATTAAAACCCAATTTAGAATCTAATTGGATTTGAACTTTTTTATTTTTATACTCAATAATTCACTTTACATAAAAATTAAATAAGACACATGGTGCACAATTAGACTCCAATTAAAATTCAAATTAGATTTTAATTTAATTTTCTATGAGCCTTGACTTTTAATATATATATATATATATATATATATATTATTGGATCACAATTCCGCCTTATATTATACCAATCACAACTTACAACATTTTTTTTTTTTTTACTTTTCTTAAAAAATTATCAAAATTTAAAACGGAAGAGTTTGGATCAGATGACATTGAAGACTACTATAGGAAAACAAAAGATTATCATTTGTTAGTGTCCACACTAATAGCAATGGTAACTTTTGCAATTGCAAATATATATAAATTGCTTGAACAAGTTGTGAGTGATGAGATAGAGGATAACGGTGCAATTGTGTCATTAATTTACGAGGAATGACACAGTTTGAAGGCAAAACCAAAAATGCTAGTTGGGGTGTCTATAAGACACATTAGATTAGGTTTTTTTAACCCAACCCAACCTTGTATGTAGAAAACGACTCAACCCAATCTACATAGGTCAGGTTGGGTTGGGTTGGACCAATGGATTGTGCATACATATTTTATGATTAATAAAATGTAGGCTTTGATCAATTATTTAATTGTTTTTTTTCAACAAATTATTAAAATTCATAAAATATGCTTAAATTATATTCGAAAATTCTAAAGTTATCACTTATCAAAACTAATTTTCAAAATACCAAAATCAATCAATCTAAAAAATTAGAATCAGGGTAGTAAGATAATATCAATATGAACTACACAAAATAAATTTGTTATTATCCAAGCTTCTATACTCCCTCCTATCAAGGAGAGTCTAAATTTAAGATCCTCACTCGAAGCAGAGGAAGAAACAGCCCTGGGATTAACACGAAGGTGTCATTGCACCATCAATTAAAGTATCAAGGGCTTCTTCTTTTTTATTTTTTATTTTTTCTTTTTTCTTTTTTTGCTGAAAGTGTCAAGGGCTTCTTATTATTGCAACATATAGAAGAAATTATGTACTTATAAACAATAGATGAAGTCATGTAAAAGAATCTAAGGTTAAGATATGGCAAATCAGATCAATATATCTCCTACCACAAATTCCGAGGCAATATGCATCATAATTTTTTTTTTTTTTTAATTCAATAAGTACAACAATGAAAATAGAGGATTTGAACCCTAAAGTCTTAGACATCTCCATTAGAAAAACTAAAAGATGTCAATTGAGCCATAGGCTCTCAGAAAATTGATGGAAACCAAAATCAAATAACTAAGAACTTGAACTATAATTGCCTTAGAATTAAGAATCAAAGTTAGAGTTACAGAGAAAATAACTGGAGAAACAGAATTTCTATCCAAGTTTGAAGCTAAGTTAAGTTTACATCAAAAAACTGATTCTACTCTTACATTACAAGCCTATTTATAATCTTTAACTACAAGGAAATAAGCTAGCTAATTGTTACATCTAGACAGGCTACCACAACATAAGTTAAAGTTGAAATTAATGAAAATATATGGTAGATTGAAGAAGTCAAAATAAGGGGCTGGCTAGCTGCCCTAAAAGGTTAGAGAGAGTGGCTAGCTTGTAGAGAGTAGTTGGTTGTCAGTCCTAAAAGTAGAGGGGGGGTTTGGTTGGCTGGCCTAAGGGTAGAGGGTGGCTACTTCATGCTCCCCTCCATAAAGGAAACTTTCCCTCAAGTTTCAGCTAGAAAATAAGGCTTCAAGTGCTTCATATTGAAGGCATTAGAAATGTTCAAATGAGGGGTAGTTGGATTGTGTAGGCATTGTCATTGATTTTAGTCAACACTTTGCATGTACCTACTTTCCTTGCTCATAACTTGGAATAGGATCCATAAGGACACATTTCCTTAGTCAAAATCACCTATTCAATGTCCCCTTCCTTGAAAATTAGTCTCCTTCAGCAGCAGTCTTGTAGTTTGTATTGGAATGTTCAATTCTCTCCTTAACTTATGCATGGACAGATTGCATAAAATTTGTCATTTCTGTTGCTCTTACATTCTCCTTCTTAGAAAGTGGCAAGGGTGCCAAATCTAGGACACTTAAAGGTTTATTCCCATACACAACTTCAAAAGAAGATGTGTAGTTCGATTAAGAGAAGAGTTGTAAGCAAATTTAGCCAAGAGAAGGATACTTTCCCAATTCCTTGGATTTTCACCAATCAAGCATCTCAAGAGATTCCCAAAACCCCAGTTGACAATTTCAGTTTGACCATTCATTTGAGGGTGAAAAGAAATGCTAGAGCTCAATTTAGCTCCTATCTTGTGCCATAAAGTTCGCCAAGAATGAGCAAGAAATTTAGCATCTTTATTGGAAATAACAAAGAGACGTACACCATGAAGCTTGTAGACTTCTTTGAAAAATAAAACAACCACATTGGAAGAATCCAAAGTCTTCTTGCATGAGATAAAGTGAGCCATCGTGGAGAAACAATCCACCACCACCATGATTGAATCACTCTTTTGTTCTGTAGGTGGAAGGCCAAAAACAAAATCCATACTAATACATTCTCATGGTTTATTAGGCACTACAAAAGGCAAATATATACCTGTATTAGTGGCTATACCCTTTCTTTTTTGACAAGCCTGGCACCTTTGACCATGCCACTCAACATCTTTAGTCATTCCCGCCAAAAGTAGTCTTGTTTAAGGGATTCTAGGATCTTTGATTTTCCAAAATGCCCCAAATTATGTTGTTCAACAATCATCGACTCTCTTTGAAAACATTTAGGCACACATAATTTCAGCCCTTTGAAAGAATTCCACCCTTCAACCAAAAGTTAGATTTGGTAGCTATACCAGCTGCAATTGTTGGTATAGATTACTAAAATGTGGGTCATCTTAGTAGTTCTCCTTGAAAACTTCAAAACCAACTACCTTAGCTTGCATTTCCACCAAGAATACCATACCGATGTTTTAATGAGAAAGTGATAGAGAAAGTGAATTAGTGCAAAAAGCTTACACACTTTGCATGCCTCTTATTCACATTAGATTGACTATTGAGATTTCAAAGCCTCATGATCTGTATGCAGAATAAACTCTTTGTAGGCCAAATAGTAACTTGAATACTTGATGGCTTGAACAATAGCATAGAATTCCTTGTCATATGTAGAATATCTAAGTTTTGCTTCATTTAATTTCTCACTAAAGAATGCTATGGGTGTCTTTCTTGGTTAAGGACTCCACCAATTCCCACTCCTGATGCATAATATCTTGTCAAAATTGGGCAAGGCAAGAATAGGAGCTTCGGTTAACTTCCTCTTCAAAAGTTAGAAGCTTTCCTGGGCTTCATCAGTCCAAACAAAGGACTTTTGCATGAGAAAATTGGTGAGAAGAGCTGTAATGGTTCTGGAATTGTAAATAAACCTTTTATAGAATGTAGCAAGACCATGGAAACTCCTCACCTCATACACACTAGAAGGTGTAGGTCAATCAATAATTGCCTTAACCTTGTTTTTATCCATGAACACTCCTTTGGAAGACACAACATACCCCAAGAACACCACTTGATCCATCCCAAATCTACACTTTTTCATGCTAACATAAAACTTCTCTCTTCAAAATATCAAGCACAAGCTATAAATGCACCAAGTGACCCTCCAAACAGTGGCTATACACCAAAATATCATCAAAATACACCACAACACAAACCCCTAATAATGGTTGCAACATTTTTGTCATCACCCTTATGAAAGTGCTAGGTGCATTTGTCAAACTATAAGGAATAACAAGCCAATCAAATAATCCATGATGTGTCTTGAAAGCCGTCTTCCATTCATCTCTCGGGCGAATTCTAATTTGATGATACCTACTTTGCAAATCAATCTTAAAAAACACCTTTGAACCCACCAAGCAATCTAGCATGTCATCCAATCTAGGAATTGGAAAACAATACTTGATTGTGATCTTGTTGATAGCTCTACTATCCACACACATCCTCTAAAAGCCATCCTTCTTAGGAGTTAAGAGAGCGGGTACTACAAAAGGGCTAATACTAACCTAAATGTAGCCTTTATCAAGAAGCTCTTGAGCTTGTTTTTGCAACTCTTCCTTCTCCTTTGAAGCCATACGATATGCTACCTTGTTTAAAAGGGATGCTCCTAGTACTAAATTAATGGCATGTTTAATGTTTCGCATAGGAGGTAAATCGGAGGGTAACTCATGGGGAAAAATATCACCATATTGCCATAATAAATCGGTAATTGCACTAGGAACATCAATTCTAGCCACATTGTTTGGCGATCATATTGCCAAGGTCTTCCAAGAAGAATATGGCACGCATCCATTAGTACTACGTCACACCAAACTTCTTCAAAATATTTCTTTTGGAGAGAAAATGGCACCCAAGCAATACTTCGTTACTTTCACCTTATTATCCTTCTTGAACTAAGAAGTTTTTAGGGATGCGGGTATCTTGAGTGGCAAGCTCAACTTATCAACCACTTCTTGAAAGGCCACATTTTCACATCTTCCTCCATCAACGGTCATTCTACAAACTCCTTCTCTAATGTTACAAGTTGTATAAAAAATCTTGGTTCTCAACCAATCTTCTTCAGAATTGAATTTAGGAGCAAGAAGTGTCTTTCTCATCACCAGTGTCAAGCTCTCTTCTTCTTCAAAATCACCACCAACCTCATTTGAAGGTTGATCAAAAATGGGTTCTCCATCTTCATGTTCAAGCACTTTTACTTCCTCCAACATAAGAACCTTCTTCTTACAACCTGAAGATAGATGCCTCGGCTCTCCACACTTGAAACATTTGAAAGTACCCATTTGTTGTTGTTTACCCCCGCCAACAGTGGCTGCTTGGGACTGTTTTGGTATAATGACAAATTTAGGACCTACTAGTTGTTGTCTAACCCCATAGGTTTTTCCTCTCCCATTTGTACTTGAATTCCCAACCCTATATTGGTTAGAAATCCCCTAACCAGTCCTAGACCCCAAACCTTAAAGCTGATCTAGTTTGTTATTTTTCCATTAGAAAGGCCTAGTTATAGGCTTCTAACACGTTCCACAATGATTAAAGGTTAAGGACATCTTGGATGGATGGCTTCAATCCACTCAAGTACCTTGCAATAACTTGTTCTTCACTTTGATTCATATCTACCCTTACTACAAGTTGGTAAAACGACTCTGTATATTCCTCTACACTTCCTTTTCGCTTAAGGTTGTGTAGGTCTTTATAGAGTGATTGGGTGTAGTTGAAAGGAAGAAATTGCTCACAAAGCTTTTCTTCATCTTATCCCAACTCTTGATCTTGATTTTACCACTTCTTTGGTGAGAAATTTACAATTGTTCCCGCCGAGTGGAAGCTCTCCCTTTAAGGTGAATAGCAACTAGCTTCACTTTCTTTTCATCCATAAATTCATAATAATCAAACACCCTCTCAACAGTGTGAAGCCAATCTACAAAGTCTTTTAGTTTGAGACTCACTTGAAATTCTAGAATTTCTACCTTGAAGTTATAGTCAAGCTTTGACTCATTTCTTTCCACATAAGGCCTACCCCTTGAAGGAATTCCAAAAGGGTTCTCAAAATGAGAATGAGAGTCATCGAACTCATTAGTAGCCTTATGAGGAGGCTACATACACTACACCACCTCTGTAAGTGACGCAACTTGTCTCCTTTATTCAACAATCTCATCTCCTCTCTTTATATTTTGATTCCATCCACCATTCCTCCTCACTGGAAGGTTGGCTTTAACTCCTTCCCCAACATCCATTTGATTCCCCCTTATTCCACCTCTCCTTCGTCTCCTTCTTTGGGCCATTAGAAACTTCACAATCTTTGAAAAAATTGTGAATAGCAGCAATAGCACAAGTGATCAAATTAGTGATATTTTGCGACAACAACACAAATTTAATTGGCACAAAGAACTTAGATCTATATTCTATGATCTTGAATGGAGGGAGGAAAAAGAAAAGAAACAAAAGGAAATTTATGACTCAAATGATCTAATTAATAGGGAAAAAGAGGATCAGATCTGCTATTTGATACCAAATGATGGAAATCAAAATCAAATAACTGAGAACTTGAACTAGAATTGCCTTAGAATTAAGAATCAAAGTCGAAATTGCAGAAAAAATAACTGGAGAAACAGAGTTTTTGTCTAGATCTGAAACTCAGTTAAGTTTACATCAAAAAACTGATTTTACTTTTACATAATAAGCATATTTATAATCTTTAATTACTAAGAAATAAGCCAGCTATTAGTTACATCTAGGCAGACTATCACAATATAAGTCAAAGTTGAAAGTAATGAGATTATATGGCTGATCTAAGAAGTCAAAATAAGGGGCTGGCTGGCTGCCCTAAGAGGTCAGAAGAGTGGCTGGCTTGTAGAGAGTGGCTGGTTGTCAATCCTAAGAGTAGAGGGTGGCTTCATCACAAGTACATCACATTTTCCATCATAACGGTTTGTTTTCAAGGATTAGCATCATATTGACATATTATTCTGCTAACAATGTTTTGGATTTACGAATTAATGGGAAAAACCACCTAAGGATCAATACGAATAAATACTTCAAAAAAAATAAAAAAACGGATATATACTTGGCTGATATCTTACATATTTGCTTAAGCCTGGGGTGTGTTGTACTGCTGTGTGTCATAACGTGTAGTCTCATAACTCATTAGCCGCTGTTAGACACTATTGCCCAGTGGTTCTCCACAAATCATAGTCGCTTCTAGAATTGAATTGTGCACAATCCTGCTGCTCGTTTTTTATTTATTTATTTTTATTTAAAAGAAAAAGGAAGGTGCAAGAACAGTGCTCAGACACATTATTGTAAAATAAAGAGAGACATTTCCAAAACATGGCTAATAGATCAAAAACTTTCAGTTAGTCTTATAGGATTCAGTTCGGTGAGTTATAATTAAAGTTCCTTTCACTATCAGATGGAGCTGTAAATATCTTTGTTCTAACATCAAGTAAAGCTATTCATTCTACCAAGTTCCAGTGATATAACTAAATCATGGAAATGGTTAGCAAGAAATAACAGCTACAATTTGTATGATATCAAGAGTACCATTAAATTTGACTTCTCCAAGTGATCTCAAAGACCACAAAAAATAATTGAAATAATCTAGGGGCTAGAAAAATTTTGACCACTTCATCACAACCCCTCACCAGCATCATGTTACAGGACCCTTCGAAGCTCATCTGCCATCCCTTGCAAGAGAACAGGTTTTCGAATAACTCCACTTATTCCGATCTGTAGGCATCTCTCTAACACATGTTCCTCAGCACTTGCTGTTAGGGCTATAATTAATGGCCAATTCTGGCTGCGTAATTTTCGGATTCTTAATGCCACTTCGAACCCATCCATCTCAGGCATATGAAGATCCAAAAGAACAATTTGGAAAGAATTTTCAGCAGCACTAAGGGCACTCAGGCATTCAAACCCAGACGAAACTGCAGTAACATGACAACCTAGCTTCTCTAGCAGTTTCTTTGTCACAGTCCTGTTTACACCGTCATCATCAGCTAGTATGACCTTAAGGCCTTTAAACTGCGAGTTGGAAATTGGCTCCAAAGAACTTCCATGAGCAAATAAGGCTCTTCCAAAAGATGGCCGGGTTTGGAACCTAAGAACAAGTGTCATGCTTTGTGCAAAACCCAACAAGTTTGTCGATATCCATATATTACCTTGCATCATCTGCAGATATTTTTCCATAGAATATTCAGAAGTTAATAAAACTACTCTTAACATGAAAGTTACAAATATTATAATCTTTCTTCCAAAGCAACGTAAACGCTAATGCATTGCAGTCACTTCAAAAAAATAAATAAATAGATAGAGGAGGAAAGGCAATGATATTCCATCATAGTTTTTTTTTTTTTTTTTTTTTTTTTTTGGAGACAGGGAACCTCGTAGACTGTACAGAGCACCATATCTTTTTACCTGGTTAAACCCTGGCCCCATGTAACACGCACATCACACATATCAGGTAAGTCATTGGCTTTGCCAATAGGACGTTGCCTCTATAAATTGTTCCATCATAGTTTTAACTAGTGAAAATGTATAAGTGATGCAGCACAAATTAAAAAAAAAAAAAAAAAAAAAAAAAAGGCTTAGGAATCAATACCTAGGCTTGTTTGCAATAAGCACCAAACATAATCTAAGAATCAACAGTTAGGGTTGGTGGGAGTCAACACTAAGCCATTAGGAAATTTACAACTACAATTTTATTCATCAACTTTTCTCCAAAAGGGTACAATAGCATGCTTATATAGACTATTACAATTAAACCTTAGTTCTAACTGTCTTGGGCAAAACCTGCGTTGCACGAACACGGCAATTCTGGCGAAGTGTCGGTGTCGGACACGTGTTGGACACCGGAACAGGTACGATTCGCCGGACTCCGATGTCCGAGACGCGTCCCTTTTTTTTTTTTTTCGCATCGCCGACACGGCTCCGACGCGGCACCGACACAGCCGACACGCCAGCAGTGAAAAAAAAAAAAAAAAAAAGGGAAAATCACAGATTTTGACAGATGGACTAACCGGAACCGTTGATCTCATGATATACCCTAAAACAAAAGTCTGAGAAGTGAGAACTTAGGAGTTAGTAGCCCGAAACCCACATCTCAACCTCTCCCTTCGTCCTCTCCTCCCTCTGACCTTGCCCGCTGTGCCGCTGCCCTCTGTCCCTCGCCGGAGCTAGGTCGGGCCGATCGGCCAGCTCCATCGACGTCGACGCCGTCCCTAACCCGTCCGATCTCTCTCTCTCGGCGTGGACAACTCAGGTCCGACCATTAAGCTTCTCTCTGTTTTTTTTTTTTTTTTTTCTTCAGATACTTGTTTGGCATTTGGTTGGGTGACTTACTGCCTTATAAGTTATTACTTATTAAGTTATAACGTTTTTTTTTTTTTTTTTTTTAAAATGCACGGTTACACAGTAACCGTGAGAGTGGGATATAAATATAATTTAGCTTGTTATATTATGTGTTAATGTTGTTAGATGTTAATGTTATAGTTTTATTTATTTATTAAAATTAAATTACTCAAATATTGTAGGTGATTTATTAAAATGAATGTTAAAAGTGAAAAATCAAATGATGGAATTGCTCCTCTATGGAAATATGTTACTGAGTTAGAAAAAGTTGTCGCTGGTGGTGGGAATGTTACTTTCAGATGTAACTATTGTGAAAAAACTTTTAAGGGGTCTTATTCAAGGGTGAAGGCACACTTGTTAAAATTGTCTAATTTTGGAACACAACCATGTGCTAAGCTTAATGTTGGAGATGAGTATCTGAATGAAATGCAAAACTTAGAAGATGAGATGAGGAATCTTCGCGTAAGAAGCCTAAGCTAGTGTCTTTACCATCTGATTCTCCTAGTGGTCCTCATTTGGGTCCTATTGAGAGTAGTACAGCTACAAGTCATTCATTTTTTCAGAAAAAAAAAAAGGGGTTGGGAATGCTACTTTGGAGAAGGCTTTTAACAATCAATGTCGAGAGCAATTAGATTCTCTTATTGCTAGGACATTTTATTCTGCTGGTTTACCCTTTCACTTTGCTAAGAACCCGTATTGGATTGAGATGATTAAATTTGCATGTAATAATAATTTAGTGGGCTATATTCCTCCGGGTTACAATAAATTAAGAACAACTTTGTTGCATAAAGAGAAGGTACATATTGAGAAGTTGTTGAAGTCAATTAAAGACACTTGGAAAGAAAAGGGTTTAAGCATAGAAAGTGATGGGTGGAGAGATCCACAAGAAACGCCACTTATCAATTTTATGGCTACATCAGATAAAGGGCCACTTTTTATCAAATCCATTGATGGTACCAAAGAGTACAAAGACAAGCACTTCATTTCTGATTTGTTTCTAAAGGTCATTGGTGAGATTGGGCATACTCATGTTGTCCAAATTATTACTGATAATGCACCTGTTATGAAAGCTGCAGGATCTATTGTTGAAGCTGAATATCCTCATATATTTTGGTCACCTTGTGTTGTGCATACCCTCAATTTGGCCTTAAGGAATATATGTGCACCTAAGAACTCTTTGCAGAATGAGGTTCCATATAATGAATGTAACTGGATTGCACAAATTTCAGATGAGGCAACTTTCATTCGTATTTTCATCACAAATCATTCTATGAGGTTAGCAATTTTTAATTCATTTTCCCCTTTGAAGTTACTTGCTATTGCTGAAACACGATTTGCTTCAACAATCATCATGCTTAAAAGATTGTTTCAAGTAAAACAGCATCTTCAAAATATGGTCATTAGTGAAGAATGGATGTCATATAGAGAAGATGATGTAGGAAAGGCTCAAACTGTGAAGGATTATGTTTTGAATGATTTGTGGTGGGACAAGGTTGCATATATTCTGAGATTCACAGGGCCTATTTATGAGATGCTTCGAGTTGCTGACACGGATGCACCTATTCTTCATAAGGTGTATGAAATGTGGGATTCCATGATAGAAAA
The DNA here is from genome assembly GCA_032878915.1 of Castanopsis chinensis. Taxonomy (NCBI): domain Eukaryota; kingdom Viridiplantae; phylum Streptophyta; class Magnoliopsida; order Fagales; family Fagaceae; genus Castanopsis; species Castanopsis chinensis. Next base: position 45,828,248 of record JAVQMG010000133.1, read on the forward strand.
TGTGAAGAAAGAAATATACCGGCAAGAAGGCAAGGAAGACTATGAGGATTCTCCATTCTATGCTGTGGTGCACGCTATACTCATTGAACGGTGGACTAAAAATTGCACACCACTTCATTGCCTAGCCCACTCCTTGAATCCGAAGTAAATTTTCTATCTCTTTAATCTTTTCTTTTATATTCTTTAGGCATTTCTAATTTGCTTTTAATTAGGTATTATACTAATCAATGGCTTGAGGAAGGTAGAGGCCGTGTTGCGCCACACAAGGATGCTGAACTTTCTACGGAGAGAAACAAGTGCCTCAGAAGATTCTTTCCTGATCTTGATGATAGGAAGAATGTTACTATGGAGTTTGGTTTTTTTTCAAGAATTGGGGCTTATGATGATGATAACATGGATGATAGGTGGATCTTGGATCCAATGCTTTGGTGGTCAAATTATAGGTCAAGGTTACCAATGCTTCAAACTTTAGCTCTAAAGCTTCTTGGACAGCCTTGCTCATCATCATGTGCTGAGAGGAATTGGAGTACATATGGCTTCATCCATTCTATGAGGAGGAATAGAATTACTCCTAAACGTGCTGAAGATTTAGTATTTGTTCATTCTAATCTTCCACTTCTTTCAAGGAGGAGGGAAGAGTACACTAAAGGACACTCTAAGAAGTGGGACATTGGTGGAGATACTTGGAATGAACTATTTGGAGGACCTGGGTTGCTAGAGATTGCTTATCTCACACTAGATGAGCCAGAGATGGAGATAAGCCTTGTTGAGAATGATGACTTTGTTGATGTCGATGATGATGTTGTTGTTCTGTGATCCTTTGATGTTTTTAGTTATCCTTTTATGTTTTTAGTTTGATGTTGAACTTCTTATTCTATGGTAATCTTGAAAGTTTAAAACTTAGTTTCCTTTTATGTTTCTAGTTTGATGTTGAATGTAGCCTATTTAAACTTTTGGTTTGTACCTCTAAAATTTTATGTATATTATTGTATTACTTTGGGTGTTAATTTGCTTATTTGTAGTTCTTACATAATTTAAATTTTAGACATAAATGTATTTTATGTCTAAAAATATTAAAAAATATACCTAAATATATAATTTAATTAATTATTTAATTGCCGTGTCCATGCCGTGTCGTGTCCTTGTTTTTCAAAAATTGCCGTATCGCTGTGTCCGTGTCCGTGTCCGTGTTGTGTCCATGTCCGTGTCCGTGCATCATAGGGCAAAACACAATTATTGAATTATAAAAATAACCTGAATCTAGGAAATTAAATAAAATACTAATTAACTAATAATGAGACCTGAAATAAAATCTAATAGACTAACAATAAAAATAACACTGACTTCTAAACTTAAATAAAACAAAACTGCTTCTGTGCTCCCCACATCATTCTCCCTTGTTAAAGAAAAGTCAACCTCAACTTTTGAAGTGTCTAAGGATACGAACTCTTACCCTTGATAGTTGCACCAACTCTTCAAACACCTTTGGTGATACTAAGAACAAAGAACATTTTTGTTCCATCATTTCATTAAATTTTTCTAGAATAATAAAATCAACAAGGGTTGAGTAGCAAATGCATCAAACGCATTTTTCACAATATATAAACCCTCTAATTCTTTGCTCTCTTGTTGAACTTTTTTTTTTTTTTTTTTGATAAGTAAGAATATTATATATACGAAAGGCTACTCTAAGCATGAAAAACATAGAGCAAACCCAAAAAATACAAGAAGAAAAAACAACTGAAAAACAAAAAAGAAAACCAAACAACAGAATAATTACAGAAGAGAAAGAGAGCTAAGAAAAGAGGGGAGATAATCACTAGATATGAGTCCCCAAACCTGAGACCAATAAAAAAGAATCCCGCTAAAAGAAACAAACACCGGAACTATCTAAATCCTCAAAAGTCCTCCAATTCCGTTCCTTCCAAATACACCATAAGACGCACAATGGAACTAAGTTCCAAATTTGAGACGAATGCTTCCCCAACCAATTTCACCAGCCAAAAAGCAAATCTGGGATCGATCTAAGCATGACCCAAGACAAACCAAAAGTTTTTAAGACAAAGCTCCACAACTGATAAGCCATCTCACAATGAAGAAGTATGTGATCTACCATCTCTCCACAATGCCGACACATAATGCACCAGTCTACAAAATCCAATTCCCTTAATCTCCTCAAATTATCACCCGTAAGGATCTTATTCCAAGCTACACACCAAACAAAAAAAGAAACTCGCCTAGGGGCCTTCACTCTCCATATTCCTTTCCAAGGAAGGACGATTGAGGAAGAATCCCGCAATTTGTTATAATACGACCAGATGTCAGACTCTCCATTAGGCTTCAACTTCCATCTCATCCGATCTCTAACATCCATTGGAGGAGTATTAGCTCCCAATATATGAAGAAAATGCAGTCCTTCATCCATCTCCCAATCATTAAATTCTTGAATAAAACGAATATCCCAAATTCTTCTATCCTCCGTTCCCTGCTTTGACAAAAAAGCTTCTACAGATGCCTCTTCATCAATGGCAATACCATACAGCCTTGGGAAAGGCACTTGAAAACGTTGATCTCCATATCACCCATCCTGCCAAAATCTCACTCTATTCCCCAACCCAACAACAAACTGACAATTCTTGCTAAAAACCTCTCATCCCAAGCGAATACCTCTCCACAAACCACACCCATGAACTCCCCTACCTAGCTTTGAGGTCCATCCCCCCCAATCTTCCCCATATTTTGATGCTACCACCCTCCTCCATAACCGACCCTCTTCCTTCCCAAACCGCCACAGCCATTTCCCCAATAAGGCCTTATTGAAAGTAGTAATTTTCTTTATCTCCAAACCACCGTTAGCTATAGGCGCACAAACTCTATCCCATCGTACTAGATGAATCTTGCTATCACTCCATAGAAAGTCCCTTTACAACTTTTCAATCTTATTAGCCACAGAAGTAGGAATGGTGAATAGAGATAGAAAATAGGTAGGAAGACTACATCAAACGACCCCCCTTAGACAAATACAACCTCTTCCATCCGGCTAATTTCCGCTCAATTTTTTCCAAAATAAGATTCCAAATTGAAGGGAAATCATGCGAAGCCCCCAACGGCATGCCAAGATAAGACATAGGCAAGGTTCCAACCCTACAACCCAAAATTTCCGCCAGGGCATGCACATCATCAACCTCCCCTGTAGGAACCATTTCACTCTTGTACACATTGACCTTTAAACCTCTTACCGCCTGAAAACTAAGTAACAACAATCAAATATGAAGAATTTGCTCCACATCTGCATCACAAAAAAGGATAGTATCGTCTGCAAACAATAGATGTGAACACATTCCCCACCACCCCTCCTACCCTCAACTTTAAAACCGCGGATCAAGCCAGCTCCCTCAACTCTTCTCAACATCCTACTAAACACCTCCATCAAAATTAAAAACAGCATAAGGGATAGCGGATCCCCTTGTCTTAAACCCCTTGAACTACTAGGATAAGAACTTTGGGGTGCTAAGTATTATACCTGACTTTTGAACATGCTGTATGAAGTCGACTACACATGGTTCACGTATTCCAACTCCTAGTTTAGGCACAATGGTATATTTTTCTTACAAGCCTAGCACTGTCCATTCTCATAACCAATCAACGAAGGCTTTTGGATCTAGGCAACTGTCAAAAGAAGGTGCTTTGACCCTGATACTTCCTATCACTCTTTCATTGGCATCCCTAAAGTCCCTAGGTTCAACATAATTAGGATAGCCATTAACACTATTCAAATTTCCCTGACAATTTTGCCTAGGGAGCAGAGCATTTTAACATTCATATCTTTTTTTTTTATAAGTAATAATGATTCATTGATAAAAAAAGAGAGGAACATAACACCCAAGTATACAAGGAGTATACAGGGGGAGCAAATCAAAATCGAACATTACAAAAGTCAAGAAAATCCAAAAGAGAAGAAAAAGGATGGTTTCTCCACACAGAGAGCCAGTCAAGTAAGGTTCGGAGAAAAAGAAGCTTGAGATCAGGCATGGAACACTCAACATCTTCCAAGCATCTGCTATTTCTCTCCTTCCAAATACACCACATCAAACAAGGAGGAATGGCCTTCCAAAAATCTCCATTACGATGGCAACCAACATTCATATCTTAACAAGTGATCAATTGTCTCACCACTAAATCTACACATGCAACACCAATCTGCTATAACAATGTTCCTTTCAAAAAGATTATCTACCATCAAAATCTTTCCTAAGGCAGATGTCCAAAAAAAAAAATAAGCGACAACCTTCCGTGGTACCTTAGCACCCCAAATACTCTTCCAAGGGAAATAAAAAATAGCATTAAACCCAAAATAGCTAACCATTAAAATCATCGTCTCAATTTAACCTCCAAAACCTCTTATCAGCTGCCGCTCTGTATGATGGGAGATTAGAAGAAAACAATTCAAGGAAGGAATCCGCCAATTCTAATTCCCAATCTTGAAAAGCACACACAATTCTTAAATTCCAAGCTTGAACCACTCCTTCCTCCAAAATGACCAAGGAATAATCTACCATAGCATTCTTATCCTCAACATGGAACACAGATCATGAAAAGGTCTTTTAAGGCAACCTCACCACACCATACATCATGCCAAAAGTGGATCCTCCTAATGTCCTTGCCCTTATTAAAACCAGAAAACCACTCCCAACCATTCGTAATATTTTTAGCTTCTCCAATCTTTTAGCTGTATAAATAGGAATGGTAAAAGGGAAAGGAAGTAGATAGGAAGACTATATAAAGTACTCTTACCTAGGCTTTTCCCATTTTACAAGTATATTTCTTCCAACTTGCCAATGTCCTTTCCATTCTCTTAATAATAGAGTTACATAGCATGTGAGCCTTAAAAGATGGCCCTGTAAAAATCTTAGATAAGTTATGGATAAATAGCCCCCAACACATCTAGTTCCTCTACAACATTAACCTCCTCCATGGGTACCAACTTACTCTTAATTAATGTTCCAACCTAATATAGCTTTGAAGCAAAAGAAAAACTCAGGGAATATATCTCAATTGAAAAGTTCTGGTCTTTATAGCAAAAAGTGAGCAGGAGACCAACTTACTCTTAATTAATGTTCCAACCTAATATAGCTTTGAAGCAAAAGAAAAACTCAGGGAATATATCTCAATTGAAAAGGGCTGGTCTTTATGGCAAAAAGCAAGCAGGAGACCAACATCACACTATTATTATTATAGGTCCCACCTGAAACCAGATGATTGCCTATCCTCCATAGTTCTTGATGGAATACCACTAAGAACCTCCATAACCAAAAAAAAAAAAAAAGGAGGTTGGAACATAGTAATGCATGTGAGTAGTCGTTGGAGCATTGGAGAGTCAACTTTCTTCATTCCAGACATTCTTGAAATTGAGATAATCATCCCTGTCATATCTTAGAAAGAACACCGTGTTTCCTTTGTAAATATTCACTAGGCACAACAAGGACAACAGGGTACTGGATTACAAAAGAAATCCCACTGAAAGAACACGATGTTTCCTACGTATATATTCACTAGGCACAACAAGGACAACAGGATACTGGATTACAAAAGCAATCCCACTGCAAAAAAATGTTAAATTTACATCTTGGCCATCTGACAGCCAACAAGATACTGTTAGGAATGCCATAAGCATTTGGATAATAATTGTTGTATTGAGATTTAGTTAGTTAATTACAATTCCAAGCATGTTAATCACATTTAGCACATGTTGAAATTATTAATGCACATGTTAATCACATTTAGCTCATGTTGGAATTATTAATGCACATGGAGAATAATAGTTACAATAGGATAAGGTCATGTGGGCCAATAAGATTAGAGCTAGTCTCCTATAAATACATGATTGTAATCCAATATGAGAATTCAATTGAAGAATAAACTAACTTCTTAGTACATTAGTGCATCAGTGCATCTATCTCTCTTTCATAATCTCTATTTCTCTATGGAGGGTGACTACCTCGAATTAAGTCAATTTTCCTACAATTCTCATCAATCCTCCTACAATTCATACCCATCCCGATTAGGAACTTCTAGGTTTCTAACAAGTGGTATCAGAGCCGTCGATCTTGAGATGGGTGAATTTGACCGACAAGAAATCTTGAAATGGTGAATGAAGTTTTGGAGAAGGCCAAAGCCTTGACAAAATCTAACGAGGCTATTTTAGAGAAGTTGAAGGCCTTGGATGAATCTAACATGGCCATGAAAGAAGAGCTCTCAAGATTGCAAGAAGATCTCGAGAACATGACGGAAGAGGAGTTACAATCTCTTGATTCAATGAAACTCGAAGAACAAATCAAGTTCCAAGAATCTACTACCGTTGTTGCAAGACAGGATGTTGGTTTTTGTGTCAAAGTGGATGATGATATACATGAAGACGCAACCTTTGAAATTCAGTCCAAAGAACCAACAAAGAAGAAGATGATGATTTTCCAATAACCAATTCTTGATGCACCAAGGGAGGCTTCCATTCAAGAGTCTATAATTCAAGAATTGACAATCCAAGTATCGGTGATCCAAGAATCCAAGATACAAGCGCCAACAATTTAATGGCTCTAGAATCAAACGAGGTCTTGAGGATACAAGAATATTTCAAGGTTCAAAGAACTAATGAGACCTTGAAGATTAAAGAACCATTGAAGGCTCAAGAATTCGAGCAAAGTTTCAAGATCTACGAAGAAGAAACCTTCATGTGCACGGGACCGCGTGTTAAAGAGAAATGCATGAATATGGTAATCAAAATGTCACAACGATATTGGTCCATTGGAAGATCTCCTTTGATGAAGATGCTATTTCACAACAACATCTTGTGGGCAAGGTGTTTTCAAGGGGAGGGAAATGTTAGGAATGCCATAAGCATTTGAATAATAATTGTTGTATTGAGATTTAGTTAGTTAGTTAGTTATTTACAATTCCAAGCATGTTAATCATATTTAGCACATGTTGGAATTATTAATGCACATGTTAATCACATTTAGCACATGTTGGAATTATTAATGCACATGGGGAATAATAGTTACAATAGGATAAGGCCATGTGGGCCAATAAGATTAGAGCTAGTCTCCTATAAATACATGATTGTAATCCAATATAAAAATTCAATTGAAGAATAAACCAACTTCTTAGTGCATTAGTGCATATTTCTCTCTCTCTCTTAATCTCTTTCTTTCTCTATGGAGGGTGACTACCTCGAATTAAGTCAATCTCCCTACAATTCCCATCCATCCCCCTATAATTCCCATCAATCTCCATTAGGAACCACCGGGTTCCTAACAGATGCTTTGGGTTTTGAATAGAAGAGTAAGAACTACGAACTACTCTAAACTTCATACAAAAGTGCACAATCCCAGACTCAAACCTGTAGGGGTAAAACATGTCCCAAGAAAAACACCTATAGGGGGAAAGAGTCCTGTAAAGCTTAATGGAAGTAGAACTTTTTTATAAAAAAAAAGTTCAATATACAACCCATGCATCCATTTGGGATTGACCCTATGTCATCCCCAAGGATCATTGACATGAAATAGAGACAATTAGAAAATGTAGCATGCTACCACATTGGTTGGAGGAATAGTTGCAACATTCTGAACTAGAGATGGTACAAGTTTGTCAATCAAATATGAACATGACTAGAAACCCCCACAGAAAGAAAATAATTCATTGCATTCAACAATGATCCATCATAGGTCAATTTTTCTATGTGCAAAAACAAAAATTGCAATGAATTGAAATAGTTATAATTGGTTTTGTTGATATCACTTGCATTGCAGAAATCAATAAAGCAGAATAAAAAAAATATAACAAAATATAGACAAAACAATAAGAGAACACACCTGCACGAGCTTTTTGCACATGCTGAAGCTCAGGCCCTCCTTAACTTCATTGCTGTTGTGCCTTCTACCAGCATAATTTAATGCTGAGATTGATCCATCTGATTGAGAACCTTTCTCACTAATCTCAATTTCAAACTTTATATAAATATGTTCCCCTGGCATGGTTGGTCTCCACATTCCCAACATTTTATCATCCTTGTCTTCAATGTCACTATCCCGAAAAACCCGAAAGATGACAGTGCCTTGCCCATCATAGACATTCAGTAGATACCCAACCATATGCAAAATCACTTGAAAAGCCCTTCTCTCGTCACCTATCACCTGATCAGGCAAAGAACTCTGAACATTAATCTCAAAACCCAAGCCTTTATATACACACAAGCACTTTGCAAGACAAGAAGCTTCCTTGATCATGGAACGTAGCCCAAAAGGCCTCATCTCTAAAGGGAACCTTCCATTATCATTTGCTGAAATTTCCATCACATCATTTATCAAAGTTGAGAGAACATTGCTGGTTTTCACCATCGTATCAACCATAATCCTATGTTCGAAGCTCATGTTATCCTCTTGAAACATTGAGAGTAGGCCCAAGACTGTATGCATTGGCCTCCTCATTCCATGACTCATCACCTTTTGAAAGGAGTTTCTTGCCTGGCTTGCCATCAATGCATTCTTCTTAGCTTGTTGCAATGCACGGTTTTTTTCACCCAGTTGCTCTCTCATTACCTGAGATTCTTCAAGGACTGCGGCATGAGAGAGAGCCACAGCCACCTGGTCAGCAACCACATCCACTATCTCCATTTCATGATAACTCCAAACTCTATTGTTTGCCGCTGGAAGAACCAACACCAGTACTGCATAACTGGTTTCCACCAATTCTGGTGTCCCCCCTTTGAAATTTGAAACTCGAAGCATCGGCATCCGAATTGCTGCCACAGCCCCTGACTCACAAGAACCACCACTGCTTGCAGCACCTAGTGCTGACTCAGGCTTTAGAATCCTCACTCCCTTGCTCCCTCTTATCTCTAACACATCCGGGTCATTGATTGGGATAGAACTGCAGTAATTCCGTGAGGAACTTGTCTTCAACTCGTGGGTTAGATTCATCTCTGTTCTATTCTCATTTGGCATCCAAACTGCACAATTTTGCAAATCCAAAGTCTTGGAAAGTTCAACCAGTGTTGTGTCAAGTATAGTATGCTTATCAAGCGACTTTCTGATTTCTCTGGTTAGCATTCGTACGTGCAAACTCGCTTCCGTCTGTTTCTTCATCATTCCAACCTCTTGATCTAATTCCATCACGTTTTGCCTCAAAAAAAGCTCCCTTACTTTTACTTTAAGAAGAAGAGGAATCAGAGTCAAAAGAGTAATTGCAGTTGCACATGAAACCAAGGCAGTGAGAAATTTGGCAATGGTAAGGGAAAGCATCAACTGGAATGATTGTTGGCCATAATAAGTCCATCCATTGAGCAAATGGGTCAATCCACAGAGGACTATAAATGCTATAAACTGTAGGAGTACCCATTTAAATGGAAAGTTTGAGCAGCTAACAAAGTAAAGAAGCTCAATTGGGATTGAGAAATATGCCACTGCAATCAAGAAATCACTCACTCTTTGGCACTCTAAAATGCTTTGTATGCTCCACAAGCCCTCTTCGTCGCAGTTACAATTATCATCGGCAGCAACGGAGAAAATCATATAAGAAATGAACCATCCAAGAGCTAATGCTCTTAACATTGCTCCCAAATAGTTTCTTGTTTAATCCAATTTTCTAAAAGTACTCACATCCCAAACCCCGAATCACAAAAACTGCAATAGCATACATTCAACTAAAGGCCTTGAAGTATGCTCCAATTCTGAATTCTGATTCCCTCCCCAAAGCAGAACTCCTCAATGAAAAACCAACCTAATCCATATCACAGAAACTCAACTGCCACATTTTATTATCTGAATTTTACTAAGCTAGTTTTGTCAAAAAAGTTAAATACCTATCTAATAGATCCAAAGATCTAACACAACCACTTATGCAGAACCTGTAGTTTCCCTACGAACTTGGGTTTTCACATTTTTAATACTAGTTTATATTTCCTTTTGAGTTTTATGATAAAAAAGATTTCCATTTTCCCTACTGTTAAACCCCATATAACCAAAACAAGCAATCAAGAATTAAAGTTGAAAACTACCCAACTTCAATCTATCAAAAATATCTAAAAGGAAACAAAAAAAGAACAGAAACAAAAATGTTTCCAAATAAAAAGTGTATCTAAAAAAAGCACTAACCTTGTAGCTCCTGTGGCAAAAGCCAACTTCAAAGTTCAAACTTTGGCTTATTACCAAACAGAATTCAAAAACTAGACAAACTCAACCACTTTCTTTAACCCAGTGTCAAAATCATCACAGAGAAAACCAGGTACAAAGCAAATGGAGGACTATATATCAAAGAAAACAAAGTAAAAAACCAACACAACAATATCCTATCCTTCTTGCATCACATATCCCTATGTGCTTCTCTTATAAGGAATAAATAAAAAAAAAAAAAAAAAAAAAAATACAGAAGAAGAAGCAATAGAGTTTGTCAATTCATATAACTAACCAATCTTTTATTTTCTCTCTTTCTCTTCAACCTTTACAGCTTCCAAAGAATAAAACATACTGTAAATGTAGACACAAACAAGAAAGAAAAATAGAAAAATACTAGGTAGAATGAGAGAAAAACAGTGAGAAAGCCGTGTTTGAAAAGCTATTTTTAGAGAGAGAGAGAGAGAGAGAGTGAAAGGGTTTAAGAAGGTGGGAGTGGGGACCAGAGAGTTTACATGAAGAGAACCTAGACGTTCTCTTTCATTGATTCCTTGCATTCCTCGTGAGAAGCGATGCCTCCCATAATATAAAGCTGTATTATATATACGACTTCACTAAAGTGTGCACAAGCCTACAATAGTAAACCATTATTTTAAAAAGTTTTAATAAAAAAAAAAAAAATTGGACAACTTTTTTCTATTATCAATAAAATTTTTTTAAAAACAAATCTGTTGCTTTATACATAAGGACATACACTAACCAAACCCTAATATATATAACCAAACCCTAATATATATATTCACGTGTGTTTTATTTTATTATTTTATTAAAATTACTTTATTCTTTTTTAACTTTTATTTATCAATTATGTCCTTGTGTTTCCAAAAGAGCCTTATGTATTATTTTATTTTTTTTATCTTTTTATAATTAAGTGATCAAAATGGTATGGAATATTTAATTCACTGCAGTACTCTTATATGTTTGAGTCCATTTTCTCTGTATTGTCCGTGTAAGGACACGTTTTGCATGGAAAGCCTAAATATGTACACGACTAAGGCTCAAATAGTCCAAAATAATAAATTTGTAGAGAGTGAGTTAGAAACTAAATTTCAAGATATTGAATAGTAATCACAGTAGGCTAAATGATATTTGAAAACATGAATAAACAGTTTAATGCAAAGAAAATCCTCCTCGGCAAAGCCTGAGGATGATAGTTCTTATATATTTCTTTTAGACTTAAACACAATTACAGCTTTTGAGTATATAATAATTTTTCTCTCTAGATTCTCTGATGATCCCCTTGTAATGGAGATTTATTTCTTTATTTTCCCCTTCATCACTTCATCTCAACCTTCTACGTATAGATCAGATTGTTAGCTTTAATACTTGTTCCATCAGCACCTTCCTGAAATTTTCGTGGATAGTTGTAAGACTGGAAGTTACTGTTCAGTTATCACCTCCACATTAATGCGATCAGAGAGTTAACTGCAGAGTATTCAATGCGGTGGTATCAACTTTCTTCTTAGATATTTCTCATCGTTCATTTGTCTTATCCCTATTTGATGCTTATCCTTACTAACATGATTATCTGCTGCCTTGTTCTTGATGAAAGGTCGGACCTTTGACCCCTACTTTGCTTAATCGAGGGAGTATTTCTTCTCGGGCTACACTCTCAATCCTTTACGACCAGATTTCTTCCATAGTTTACTAATTTGTATGTCCTCGTTAATGCCCACCTGTCCTCGATCGACTTAAGAGGTGTTTGGTAGAGTAGTTTGAGAAATGTTGTTTGTAATTTTTTGAAATACGTATAGATGAAAAAGTATGTGAAAAAGTGTATAATGTTGTTTAAAATGTAAAAATGTGATTTTGGGATGGGGTACCAAACAAGCCCTTAAGGTCCTCAGACATGGTCCATGGCCCAATGTCATTTTTTGGGCCCTTTATTCCTAGAGTCAGGCTTAGGATCCAACTTACTTAAATTATTTGAACTCTTTGTTTTCAAAATCTTAAACTAAGACTATTTCAATACTTTCTCCAAAAATAAATAATAAATAATAGACACTTTCAAGATAAGGTCTAGATTAAAAATCCTGCCCTTTGGATTCACATGTGAGGGAAGTGTAGTTAGAAGAGTAATTTTTTTTTTAATAATTAAATTCACCTTTTTCGAATATCCTAAAATTTTTGGACTTTTCTAAAGAAAAATTCTCTTTTGGAACAACCAATATAATATGCCCATTTATCAATTTCTATTTCCTTTTTATTCATTAAAATGATTCCATGAAAACCTTAGTTTAAAAATAAGTCAAATAATAAAATCAAAGAAAAATCACTTTATATTCATTAAGAAACTACAAATTATAGGCTATAATTTGAGTGGAGTTGTGGTGTACCTTTGTATTAGAACTTATTTCCCTCTCCCTTGTGTGTGCGTTTGTTTCTCAAAAAAAAAAAAAAAAAAAAAATTATAGGCTCTAACTTTGACAGGTTTTTAGTTCAATATTTAAATTTTCATTTTTTTTTTCAATTCTAACTTTCATGCATTTTCAATATAGTCCTTTTATTCCATCCACAACATTAAATATATTAAAACGATGTGTTTTTAGGAAGTGAAAAACACAAATTCTAACAATGAGATTAGATGTTACGAGACATGAGATGAAATGACTAAATCGGAAGTACATTAAAGTTCATTTAAATAGGAAAATAAAAAGAAAATTTAATGAAGTGAATTGAATTGAAACTTGGAAAAATAGTATTCTTGCTAGTGGAGGAAAAATCAAATTTAAAGGAGTGAATTGAAAATTATGAAGTTTTAGTGTGAATTGTATTGCACTATAATTGTGTTTCTAAAACACGATTTCAAAGTCAATTAAAGTCATGTTTTGGAAATTCAATTTCTAAGTGGAGACTTGCCTTGTGAGCTTCTATTACATAAGTACAATTTTAGGTGAAATTATATTTTAAAAACACAAATATATGAAAATGTTATTCTCCAAAATATATTTTCCCACGGGCGTCATTTTTAATAATTAAAAAATTATCAAAACTTTTCAAAGTTAGAAAATACAATTTATAATTGAAGCTAAGAAAAACTCAAATTTCTTTTTTAATAACAACATATTAGGGGAAAAATAAATTGTTTATAGCATTGCTCCTTGTGTTTAATACACACTTTTTTTTTAGGCTAAAGGGTTGCTTGCTTATGGAATGACCGTTAGGAAGTGTGGGGTTTTTTTTTTTTTTTGGGCTGAATTAGGAAGTGTGGCGGTTAGTAATGGTAGATGATGAATAAGGTGGGCAATGCTACGGTGATTTGCTTTAGGAAATTTAACGGGGCTACACTGGCCACGTGGAGCACGTGCTGCTGATATCCATTTTTTTTGAAAGGTGCTGATGATATCCATAGAGGTGTTACTCTGTGGAGTGACAATGTGACACATATATGTTTATTTATGGTTTGTGATTGTGTGTATAATATAAATTGGTCAGATTGGATTAGTCAAATCAACTAATTAAAAGCTTCTCAAAAAAAAAAATAATAATAATTTAATTATTATCAATTTTATGAATTTATTGATACAATAATTATTATCATAGCAACTTACAAATTTTTATAATAAATTTAACATTAATTTTTTTTAACATAATTGTTTGTTGCTCCAAACCAATCTTGAGCACAGTCCATATCATTTTCGAATCCAAGAGATGAGTGGTTACAAGTGGTAGAACTATTTTATTATTCTGACAAACTGACTAATCCAACCAACATTGGATTTGATCTCTGGCCAAAAGAAGAAAAAAGAAAAAAAAAATTAAGATAATTCAAAGTTTGCCAAACCCAGATTTCAATTTTATTTTTTATGTGAGACAGTGCCTAAGAGCATCTGTAGCAGACGTGGTAAATGTGCCAAATGCCAAATTTTTGGCACATTTGCCACACCAAACACAAAAATGGAGCATTATCAGATGTGGCAAATGTGTCATATTTTTGCAACGGTGAACAGTGATGTTGCATTTTTGCCACAGTACGGACAGATGTGGCAAAAATATTTATTATTTTTCTATTAGACTTTTCTCTCTCCTCTCATCTTTTTAATTGATTTTTTTTTTCTTGATCACAATAATCTCTCATCTCTCTCCCAACCGGTCTTTTCTCAAATCAGATTTTAGCTCCCCACAAATCTTTTAACATCTTAATATTTTTTCCCTGCCGACATAATATCGGTTCGATCCCTGCCTCTCGCCTCTGTTAGCTCCTCCCTGTCGATCTCGATCTCGCCGCCTCACTTTTTAGTCCTCGTCGCCGATCTCGCCATCCTTGCCACTGATCTCGCCGAATCCAAAATCTCACCGTCTCATGCTCCAGCGCTCGCCACCGACATTCACAGCCCTCGCCGTTGTTTGAGTTTGGGTCTGTTTGAGTTTTTTTTTTTTTTTTTCCCTCTCTTTTTTCGAGGTTTTTGGATTTGGAGTTTGCTGGTGTTGTTGTTGTTGGTGTTGGTTTGTTGGTGTTGGGTTGTTGCTATTGTTGTTGTTGATGTCGTTGCCGTTGTGATCGGCGTTGATGTTATCGTTGCTGTTGTTGATGTTAATAGGAATGAGAGAATATATTATTTTAATGTGTAGTAAATATTATTTTAATGCATAGAATTGAAAGATAAAAGATCTGATAAATGAGATGTTGTAAAATGATGTGGTAAAATAATAAAGTAGGGTTTTAATGTGGCAAAATGACATAATTTATACCACATCTGCTATGGATGCTCTAACTATAGGCAATAGCCTAGAAATATGTAAATCTTAGGGATTAGGAATAGGATTCAGATGGAACATATATTTTAAGAGAAAACTTCAAACTTAATAATATAATCCATTATTACACTCTCTCATATGGTTATTGGAAATGACATGCATGTTATTGGCAACATTCCTGCCAGTAGAGAAAATATTTTATAATTGGCATGCTATATAGCATTATCCAATTTTAGAATAGGGATTAGGGTTTTCTGTTTTTTAATTCGGAAGAACTGCGTTGGATCTTTTTATTTATTTATTTTTATTTTATTTTATTTTTTTTACTTTGAAGCTCAAATTCGCAATTTTACTCATTTTATTCTCATATAAAGTGCGTAATCTCGAAACGGTATACCGATATTGAAATATTTCATAATTTAAAACATTATTAGAGAGTGCATGGCAAATTATAGAAGCATTAATGATCACATTAAGGCTGTGTTTGTATTAGCATAAAAATGTTGTCTCAAAAATATTCTTTTTTCATTTTTGGGTGTTTGGCCCAATTGAAAATATTGGTTAGACCAAAAATGATTTTCAAGTTAACAAAAAAGAAAAAAGAAAAAGAAAGCCTTCCCAATGGCGTAAATTGTTTTATGCCTATCTTAGGAAGCATAAAACAATTTATACCTCACCCGAGGCAACCCCTCCTTCAATCAAATTACACAAACTAAAGGTAGAAACCTTTGCTGCACCACCCTACTATCAAGATCGTTACTCTTGGCCATCATCGAGTTTAACAAACCAACGGGCCAAGCCCATAATTGAAAAGTGGGTTCCGATTATTTTAATGTGTTAAGTTTTTTATTGTTGAATAACGAGAAATGAGTTAAAATCTCATGTATACCAAAAAAAATCATTTAGTGTCTTGTTCTAATGATAAAATGTAATCATTCTAAAGCGGATGTCATAAGTTCTAATCAATTGTCACTTTATTTATATATATATATATATGAAATGAAAACTGAATAAATTAAGAAATCACAATTCTTGTTCACATGTTGTATTTGGGTGCACCCAAGTAATTTGTGTTTGTAAACATAAACATTAATTTATTAAGTCAAATCAAAGTTGTATTCTAGATTACCAGAATTAAATATACATAGAAGTTAAAATCCACAATTATTTAGTCCAAATACAATAGCATAAATAGCATGTTTTACAACTTGTTTTTATTTTTTATTTTTCTTCTTGATTGATCAAAACATTCGAAAAGCCCTCTATAGGCTATAATTTTATTAATATTGATTTAAGGTGCGTTTGGATACCACTTATTTTGCTAAAACTGAGAATACCGTAACAAAATAATTTTTAAATGTATGAATAGTGTCGTGTGACCCATTTTTAATGAAAAAGTTGTAAAAAAAAGAGGTTTGTGGGTCTCGTGAATAGTGCACGGGACCCACTGACGGTATCGTGTCTCACATGAAATACGAGTCTCAATAAAAAATAAAATAAAAAAAGGAAAATGCAAACGCAGCAGGGAGAAACGCAATCCAAACGCATATTTAGTGGCCAATATGGTATAGTTTTGAACAATTTGGTAAAAGCACTCAAAACCAATAACCCAAGCACATTGTATTCAATAAATAGTTCATTACAAAGATGATATATATATATATATACTTTATTTAATAAATAGGTCGTGTTAGATAACTAAATTTAAATATAAATACTGAATATTGAATATTATTATCGAAATAAACACTTACAAGAAATAGTGATAGGAACAAGTATTTCCAAACATGGAAGAATGAAGAATACAAGAGTAGATAGCTGAGGAAGTAGGCCTTTTATAGGCAGAAACATGCAGTATTTGAGTAGTAGGAATCACATATGAATAGTAAACAATAAAATTGATTTTTTTATTATTCAATTCACCAAGGTAGTTCCACCGAAAGTAGGGTGAATACTATACATAGATGAATAGTGTCAAGTGGCCACAATAGTGATTTCAACAATTTTGTCGATATATATATATATATATATATATAAACTATATAAATCACATAAATAAGAGTGTTTGAGAAATAAGAGAGTTTATTAATTAAGCTAACTTGGAACCCACAACCTAATGTCATATATTATAACTATATAAATCACATAAATACGCAAACAAGAATCAAGAACAAATTGTCTCGATAATAATATCAACAATGATCTTTATGTCAATTATATTTTTTTTATACTAAACACATTTAAGGTTTGAATTCCTCATCCTCTACCTAAAATGTATAAATGTATATGAGCTTAAACTCAAGTGACACTTTCTCCTCCATGATAATAGAATCAACTATGGAAGGTGGGGTTATTGAGGTTAAGGCCACAGAACACATGTTTAACTTATCAATAATATATATATATATATATATATATATATATCAATGTCCTCTTAAACCATTAGCATTCTTCCATCAAATATTAAAGGGGTATATTTTAATGTGTCAATGCCAATGATAATGGTATTACTATTTCTAGTATTTAAAAATGATTGAACTTGAACCATACACGAATCACGATTATCAAAAGCATGGTACGGTTGGGAGTTGGGATTAATGCCTTTTCAAATCCTCAAAAGCACAAAATTGGTTCTGGAGACACGTAAAGGAGTGCTTGCAGTGTCTTTTTTTATTTTATTTTATTTTTTTTATGGGAGTGCTTGCAGTGTCTTATCCCCCTCATGTCTAGACCCTTCAAAACATTAATTTTTCAGCTGTTAAATACTACTAGTAATTTCACATCCAAAACATGATCGCTCCCTACCTCTTTAGCCTTTTTCTACAAAAACAAGAAAAGACCGAACCTACTAGTTTGGTGTTAGGTCAGAATTGTGCTTTTGAATTATGTTCAACATTGTCTCCCCATAACATTGAATTATCTTCTTTTATACTATAAATTTTATTTTATAGACCATATTATTATAAGGATGGTAAGGCCTTAAGGATTCATGTACGTGGACCTCTAGGAGGAAGTAATATGTACATATATATATACGGGATTTGCTCCCTCATACTGCCTTTGGTTACGCTTTCTGGCTACAATTTTTATTTTAGATGTCTTTTTGAGTTGATTCCTTCCATCTTTTAAGCATTTCAAAGCCAAAGCCATTCGATTAAAAGAATAATAATAGACTGAAGTGAAAGGTTGAGGAGGAAGGGGAAAAAAAGGCGTCTCTGTGTGTGGCACCAGGGGGGGGTGGGGTGTTGAGGCACTTTTTAAACACTACAATTTTAGTAACAAAGTAAACCCTGAATTTTAAAAAATAGCACATGAAACTTTATGTTTTAAAATTAGTCAATTAAACTATGAGATTTCAAAAAGAAACAATATAAATCTCACCAATTTTTATTTTTGGGGTTTAATATAGATTCGACTAATTTTATTTTATTCTTTTGCATTTTAAATTGCAAAACACCAAAGTTTAATTTGTTATTTTCAAAACAATAGAATCTACTTTGGTACATTCCTAAATTATTGGGTTCACAATAAAGTCTTCAAAAAAGAAATAGAGGGTTGGACTTCCATAATCCATTCCCATTTGTGCAGCATTCGGTAAAGTCAAAGTGGGCTTTGCATAAAAAGAGGGCGGGGGACTGAAAAACCCAAAATAGGCGTACCTACCTAGGTCAACCAAGTAGGTTGGTCAGCACCTACAATGCTCAACCACATAGGTCAGTCAACACCCACTCTACTTGGCGACTTAGCTCTGCCAGTGCCGGTCACGAAGGTTGGCCAACACCAATACTTGGGCAATGTACCTAGCATAATCAAAGATCCATAGATCCCTTCATTTTGGTAAGATCATCTTTTAAAAATAAAGTATCGCATCATTTTGTTTAGGACGCTCCGATAGTCAAGTCAGAAAACCAGAAGAGAATATGGTTATTGAAACTAATAGTGCATTGGGCTTCATAGAGCACGAGG
Source organism: Castanopsis chinensis (assembly GCA_032878915.1). NCBI lineage: Eukaryota > Viridiplantae > Streptophyta > Magnoliopsida > Fagales > Fagaceae > Castanopsis > Castanopsis chinensis. Next base: position 45,847,138 of record JAVQMG010000133.1, read on the forward strand.
GAAAGGTTCCTGATAGAAAATTGCCCCAAAACCAGGCAATAGCTTTGCTAGTTGGTCATCCTTTAAGTGGATTGAGAGGATGTGTCAAAGTGGTAGTCTAAGGTCTTCTTTTTTAGTAGGTGATCAGTTCCTTTGTGTCCACAAATTTCACCCACATACACAAATCTAGATCTACTATGAGTAAAAAAAAAAGCTTAAATATAAGATAGCATATAGCTAACAAATTATTTATCTTAGACTAACGACAAAATAGCCATCCACCCAATATGCAATTAGGCCATGAGCAATGGAGGCAGGAAAATATTGAAACAAAATGCACAAGCATGTGATTCTCAGAGGATATAACCTCTCATGGATGGTGCATACTATAAACAGCATTAGCTGATTGAGTTCCGGAATACATAGATATTATACATCTATCTACGGAAAAAACAGTGCTTTCGAAGCCCAAACGTAATCCTCAATCTGGAAGTTGCTCGTAGTCCCCATTTTCTGGAGATTGGTGTGCTCCACGTCCTGTTCTTCCTGCAAGAGAAAGCAACAATTTTCAGTGTCTGTATCTGTGTATCTATCTGTGTTTAGAGGAAAATGATACCTGTCAATTCATAACCGGCAGCAGGACCACCCCTCCAATCTGTGGGCCGTGAAGTTGTCACATGCATTGCCCGAGGCTGAATCATGAAATGACTTCCAGATGAGTCAACAGCTGAGTGGAAACCTATACTTGATACTGATGCCCCACCAACTGGTGATGCCATTCTACTGGCAGAAGCATCAACTTTCATACCCGCATTGACATCCTTCTTGGTGTCCAGCATAAATGTACCAACAATAACCTGTGGATGCAATTAACTTGCAAGTCAAAGAACTGATTATCAACAAACAGAAATAATTCCTATGAACTTGGGCCAATAAAAAAAAGGAATCGTTTAATGCCTGATGACATGACAATAACTATTTCAAAAACTTGGCAACATTCAAAACACCGAGATTAAATGAAAGGCGCAATCAGCTACCCCACCCCCTCTTGTGTGCACATGCACAGACACAAAAATGGTTAAATCTTAGCTAATAGTTGTGCCTTACAGTATACGTTAGAACCATTTTTTCATTCAAATAACAATTTACTACAGTACCTGTACTGGGCCTGCAGCTTTTAGTGGTCCACCAACACCTCCTCCAATAATTTGGCCATCTGTACTAGATAGACAAATGCTGAGCCCGCCAGTTCTCCCTCCAAGCTCGGTACGTACATAAGATCCAGACAGTGAAATAATCTCGAACCGACCCTAATATTGGGGTATTCAGAAGAGTTACACTTTGACAGAGAAGTAAAACAAGTTGTAAAGTAAGAAAAGACACTTAATTTATCAGATTCGCAGCAGGCAGCAGTAAGGGATTAACCAGATGAAAGAGCAACCTTTTAAGAAGCTAGTTGACAAGAATATCACCATCTGAGACATTCTGGCACACAATAAATATCCATTTCAGTTTTTTGGTGGTTAGTCTTACAACCAGCTGTTCTAGCCAACCACAATCAAATGACTAGATTGGAAAATTTAATAGTAGAAGGCAGTTGAGGCAAATTTTCATACACTGTCAATCCATATTACTGGATCAGCACCACCAGACCAACATTAGAATTAGTGACCAAATATTTCAACTTCCCGAATATCACCTAATGTCCACTTTAGGATCTTCATAGAGCTGATATTTAATTACAATTTAATTGATAACTTAATTCCATACAACCATCGGGAGTTCACATGCAATAAAATGCTAAGTATCTCGGTTTACATCAGAAACGAATCGATCCTGTTTTGTCTCATGTAGAATTGAAAAAGACAAGTTGGTAAAGTAATATGGAAACATCACCAAAATATCAACTAAAACCCTGATGATTTTATTCAAAAAATTTTAGAATAAAATACCTTAATCAAAAACTGTAAGAATAAATTGTGTATTTCAAACACTCTTCAAAACAAAATGCCTTATTCCAAACCCTAACGCTTTTAGCATGGCTACACCTTATTCTAAACAAGAACTAAATTCCATGATGTTAAGCCTCATTCTAAACAAGCAATAAAATTTTACAAGGTTAAGCCTCATTTGAAGTCCCGTGTGAGGTAGAGCTAAATAAAATCTTTCTACAGGGATGTCCAAAGTACAGATGGCCTACACTTGAGCATCACATTCATCACCACTGAAATTATATTTTCATAATATCATAACATTTCACCCCTAATAATTTACATTATATGAAGGTAATCTTGAACAACATTGTATTCTTAAAGGCAAACATCTTTGTAACATAGAATTGGTATTCAGCATTATTCCACCAATCAATAAAATGTTCAATTCATGTCAATGACCTTTTGGTCAGACAGGACCTCACTTAAAATGTATAAAAAAAGATGTTCAATTCATTTTTAAGGCCTTTTGTTTTTGTTTAAAACCAGAGTTAAATAGAGAGAGAGAGAGAGAGAGAGAGAGAGAAGATACAAGTAATAGATTACATGCACATAGATACTTCCTTCTAAGCTAAAAGTCACTTATCACCAAAGGGCTTACTGTTGAAAACTGGACCATATAAGGTCAATCAGGAAAATTTAGGCATAGCTATATGCATGCACATGTCAACAAAAGATGTTTCCTCTCAACTTTTTCCTTTATTCATTTTCATAAGAACGTGCTATTATTACTATTATTTTCCTTTCCCATTTTTCTGCCTGAATAATACAAAAACCCTCAACACCACAATTCTCCACAATGAATTGAACCCAAAACCTTACCTTTGAAAGGAGAACTATACTTGGGCTACAAGGCCATTGCTATAACATTCAACTAACCTACAACATACACTGTGCGGGCACCACCTTTTTATTTTCCTTTAATGGCAAGAATTGGACCATAGTTATTTGGCTTTCACTATAATTATCTTCCGGTACCTTCTACACTGTGAAGGACCCAACCTTGAGTTTTGTCAAAGATTATGTTCATGTGCATGTGCAAGTGTGCGCGTGCACTCATGGATTTTTTTTATTCCTATTTGGGTACTTTCCATATGCACCTATGTTTTCAATTATGTTCAATTGCATCAAACATTAAAAGAAAACTAACAATTTGTCATAGAAAATTGTTTTACCTCATAAGTAATATTGCCTCCAGAAGTTGCTGGCTGTCGCAGAGAAGCATTACAGATTGAACCAGATGCTGACAAAATACATATTTCACGCTTACTTTGTTGCATGAACATCATAATCTTCTGTCCCACATCCTAGCAAATGCATCAATATATTGTGTTAGGGGCAAACAGCCAAAAACTAAAACATATCATCCAAATTAACTATTATCTATAAAATATCAGTATCCAACAAGCAAGGTAAGGATAATTATCGACAGATATAAATCTGATAATGAGACACAACCATAAAATATTTTAAAAACAGAAATAAAATAAAATAAAAGGCAGGGGGGTGAGGGGAGGGGGGTGGGTGGGTGGGAGGGAATCCAAGCATGTTAGGTCATTCAGTGCAAGGACAAAGTCCAAAAAAAAACTCCATCCTAGATGAACAAGTGACAATATTAAGATAAAGATGTATAATATATTTTCAACCGCAAAATAAAACTCAGAGGAGCTGCTACCATGTATATTCAACTAGATCTGGTTTCAGCCCTTTTCATAAAGCAAAAGAATGCATCTTTTACTTTTGATTGGCTCATTCATGACAGTTGCATCCTCCCCCCCCCCCCCCCTCCAGTATTCAGTTGTCCTATGGAAAGCAAGGCCAGTAGGTCCCACATTACACATGGTCCAATCAAAAGTAAAAGAACGGTTATTATAAAGGACCAAAGCTGTGCCCTATTCAAATGAATTTAAGATAAGTTAGAAATAAGAAAACAATTCTTCCAGTGATGGTTCAAATCAGCAGCTTTTCCATACAAAGAGGATAGATCAACAAATGGGGTGATGGCAAACCAACGATCAGATTGCAATTATTTTTTTTTGATACGTAATAAGACTTATATTCATCAAGAAAGAACAAAAAAATACAAATACAGGTGTTCATGATGGTGAACACACAAGAAACAGCAGACAAAAGACAAAAAAGAAAAAGAAAAAAGGAAGGCAGCTTAAGGGGCACTTCTAAGGGAAGAAAGAAACTCCAAAACAGAAGAACAGTTTGAAGAACCCCAGCACCTAGCCCAATCAAAGAGAGTATTTTGGTTGAGAGCTTGTAATTGTTCAAGCGTTCTCTCCAGATCCTCAAAAGATCGCCGGTTTCTTTCCAACCAAACAACCCACATCAAACAGCCAGGAACCATATTCCATATGTCCGAAGAAGGTTAAGGTGATCACTTCCCTTTTTTTTAACTTCTTCTATCAGATTAAGTCAAAACATGCATAATAGTTAATGTAAAATTTGCTGCAAAAACATTCTGTCAATACAATATTTTATTTCTCTCTCCCATCTTACTTTGATAATTTCTACACAACTTATTATAGTATTCAGCTCACAAAATTAGTATATCAAAACTAAATGAACCATTCTCTATCTGACTTCTCAATTGAATTAAAGAATTTCCAACCTCAAGACCTTCACCGTCATTGTCTCCAATGGTATTCTAAGTCACCTTCATCATCATCTATCATAATATATTCCAACAATTTTTGTAATGTTTGTGTTTTCTCTTATTTGTCATCTTACCTCAAAGCACTACCTAGTATTCGTAGTTTATTACTTTTAGTTATCCAAACCCTTCAGCACATAGCTATTATGGGGCAGCAACACCATTCATCATTCATTCCTATCAAACGTTCCAACAAAATACTTAAATTCTAATGCAGCTTTATCATGATCAATTAGGGATCGAATTGATTGCTGCACATGATTGTATTTAATTTAGTTTGTCACTTCTACATACAGTTTGAATCCTTGGTTGTTGTGAATATCAATCTCATTGTGCATCTGATCAAAGATATCCATTCCTGTCTATCACATTAATAATTGATTCTTTTCCGGTTAAATTACTATTTATGTCTTTACAAATCATGAGCTCATTTGGAGGCCAATGCTACACAGAGGAGCCAGATTAACCATAACCAATCAACAGGAGAAGTAAAACACCATGGGATACTGCATGTACCTATTTCCAACCCCAATTAAAAATAAAAAAAATAAAAGATGACTTCCAATTGAAGAATACCTGGAAACCCAACAACTTTTTCAGTTTACCTTTAGAATAATGACCATTCGACTTTAAAAGAAAATTCTCATACAAAATTGAATCCAAACTACATTTAGTATAATTTAAGCAGTAACAGGTATCTATAACATTCTATCAATAGTTACGGTGGGAGGGGGGGGGGGGGAGGGGACTGGGATTTGAAAATTGGACATATTTGTTGAAAACACCAAGAGGTGTCAGTTGAGCTACATGGCTCTTGGCAATAGGTATATATAACAAATAAAACATCAGTTACAGAAACAGAGAGGAAATGCTAATCAGCATCCAGAAATCTCCAAAAATTAATTATAACACATTATTATTATTATTTTTGTTGGTAAAAATGAGAACACATTAACACTAACAAGACAGTACTTCTTTACACTGTCTAGTAACTAACCAAAAGTTTGAACCAAAGATATCAGAATCACATTTGGGTAAACTGGTAGTCTTTGAAGCAGGAGTTAAGCAGCTGTATGATCCACTTTAGAGCTTTAGACACATAAATTTCACCTTTACATTTTTTTTTATAATTATTTTTTATAAGAAATGTAAATTTTATTCAAACTAGGAAAATAAATTTCAACCATACATAAAACACTAACTAAAGAAGGGAAAAAAAAATAGATTTTTACATTAAATTTGATCTCATTGCATGGAGTTACTGAGAGGCATTCATGTGTCAATTTTATAGATCCCCTTTCATATAGATTATAAATCTGTTTTTTGTATTATTCTTTACAAGAGTTTTGTGCGTATACACAAAATCCCTTTTTGTCATCAATAAAAGTACTGTTTCTGAAAAAAGGAAATAAAAAAATTCAAAAGACTGACTTGCTCCAACAAATAAAAAGGGAAAATCATTAAGAACATCTAACAGAATGTAGAATAAGAAGTCATAAGCCAAACGTTTAATAAATAATAATAATTTAACCTGATATACAAACCCTAACATCTTCCTGAGTCTGGCTTGACCATCTTCCGCATACAAAATTTGCACAATAATTTGGATTCATCAAAACAAGGCATACTTTCCTAAAGCATTCCTCACCTCTCCTGAAAGAGATTTGAAACTTCACCAGCAGTTTAAAGTACCTGAAGATATATCTAATCACTCTAGTAAATAACACGTCTAAGATGACATGACTACCTAAAAAAAAGGTCATACCCAATTCACAAAGCTTCCACTTTTGGGGGATCTAGGAGGGGTCATGATAAACAACCTTACCCCAAGTTATTGGAGAGGTTGATTCCCAGAATCGAACCCACAACCTGTCGCTTTTGGTGGAAGGCGCTTGCCATCGCACCAAAGCTCAACCTCTAGATGACACAACTGCTACTTGCAAAAAAAAAATATATTGTTCACTTTTATTAGAAGAGAAGAAATCAGGTACTCCTAACAAATTACAACAGAAAGTTAAAAATCCAGGGAAATGGAAACATGGATTCTCCCACCGGTGGTCAATCAGAATTAAGCTCTACATGCTGGTTGTTCCTCTCCACATGAGACAAAGCGGCAGCACATTCCAAACAGAACTACACTTCTGTTGTCCAAACATTACTCTTTTTTTCCCGGTAAGTAATGCCCAAACATTCCATTACAGCAGAAAAGCCACATCAACCACCTCCCTAAGCATAACGCAATGAAAACCAAAGAAAAACTAAGGACCGCAACTATCTCGCAAAAAGAAAACGCAATCTACTACTAGCCTACACAAACAACATTAATTTTGCTAGAATGACTTTTTATTAGATTATCCCATAATAATTCTATGTCATACTGCTGTACAAGCAACTTTCTTAGAACTTTTTTGCATCAAAAACACTTCTTTGCATATGGATATCATCTGATCCTCATTGCAACCCATAAAAACAGATATGTCAATCTAACATTTTGGGTTAAACTAAACATATTGTCATTACCCACCCCTGAGCACATCAACTGATTCTAGGTCCCAATCCTTGAAAGGAAACACTAGCATAGGGTTGAAAGACTGAAAATGCTCCTCAAGCAAATACCTTGTAGATGCAATGGAGGCATTCTTGTCTTCAGCAATGAAAAAAAAAAATCAGGAAATATATCTGTGCCTGTATGAAGGCCGCATCCCCACACCCCACATCAATTAAGATTAGATCCTCCTACCATCCCTATATTAAACTTAGAAAATCAGAGAAATGCCATGTGCTTATAATGCCATTTGCAAAATTAGAAGCGGAACATAATGTTAGCAGTATTAAACAAATAACTTGATTATTTATTTATTTATTTTGATAAATAACTTGATTAAATTATCAACACTAGCCTACTGAGGTCTTTGACAATAAAATAGAATCAAATAATCTCCCTGGTGAGGTTTCCAACTATTAAATGGAGTAGAAATTGGGGTTGCCATATTGAGTTTCCCATTAACCAGGATCAAGAAAGAAGCATAGTTCCCACCCATTTCACCCAAAACACACTCTACAGAACAGATAGACTGCACTTGTTTTTTACTTCAGGATAACAAATACTAGAATAAGATTATGTTTTTGAAAGATAACAAAAAATTAATAAGGGAAAAAATATCAAAAGAGGGCACAGCCCTAGTGCATGGGGAGTATAAACACGATACAAACCCCTTTCTGAGATCATTTGAATATTAAAAGCATGTGCAAATACAAATACATGCATGTGTATGTGATCACAAGCAATACCAAAAATATATATATATATATATATATCTACCTCGCCAGCAGCTACAGAAATAACATGCGGTGTAAATCCTTGCCCTGCATTGCCTGTATCAACCAGTTGGAAGCAGGAAAACCACATAAGTATTGTAAAGTATACTTAATGCTCACTAATCAACGAAAAAAATAAAAATAAATGCCAAATGTTCCTATATAAAAAAAAATGTCAAACGTTACCCAGCGAAAATCCAACTAAAAAAGAATAAGTTTATATCAATTTTTGTTTTTGTTTCAATATTGCAAAATAAATGAATGCAGTAAGCATTTACTAATCACAATAGCTACGCAACTTCACAGAAGATAATACCCAATCAATTAAAAGTAATACTAATGTATATCACAATCTTATTAGATGCCAATTCAGGGATCACCTATTTGCAAGTTGACGAACAAGAACTATGGCACACTAGTAGTGGTAGAAATCATGGCCATAAGTGTGATGTAAGTAACCGCTAAAAAGATCAGGTTCTAGGGCTGTAAATAACTAAATAATAACTAATTGGAAAACCACAAAATGTATGTGTATAGTGTAATATAACGAAACAATTAGGCCTTCCATTGCATTAAGTTATCAACAAAATTCTCATACACATCATGAATCTCAATTATTTCAATTGCATGCCACGCTAGTCCAACTGATGGGGAATTAATCGTGCTACTTAGCCACTATATTATGTTCACAATTTGAGCCACACAATTATCGTACAAACTTTTGGTAGTTATTTTAGCCCATCTAAATCTCATTGTCTCAACCACATCCACCTTAAAGAATAAAAGTTTTAAGGTCAATCAGCACTTCTTCTCACAAATAAATTATTTATGGTGTTACTTTATCATAAAACTTCCCTTTTTTTTCTTTTTCTTTTTTATAAATTGAAAGGCACATAGCAACCATAAGATACCATTATATTCCCAGTTTTTCAAAGAGCATCATCCTCGACCAATCTGATGTTATTGACAGTCAACACACACCAATAAATTTGGTAAACTTTTGAAGTATTGTCTACAAGTCACTGATCTTAAATGTCATATCTTTTATTTCTCTTATTTCAAGTTCTACCTATTTTGAGTTCCAAGCCAATAACATACTTGACAAATGACAACAAGACTAATCATACTTTGAAATGGCAAGCTGGGCCACCAAATTTGAAAAAAAAAAAGTATCTTTTGAAACCCAATAGTAAAAGTACTGCAGAACAATATAATAATATCAGAAATTTGATTAAATAAAAGCAATTGTGATGCTAATAAAATGCATCAAAAGTCTCATAATTTCATGATTTTGCAGCATATTCTACATAAACTCGATGAAAATAGCAAACTTTGAACATCGACCAGAAAAATCAAAAAAAATTCAATGAAAGTAGCAAAGCTTTGAACATTGACCAGAAAAAATCAACTTTTTTGCAAGTTGCAACAAACCCAAAAAATAAAAAAAGGGTGCTTCTTTTAAGAATAACAGCACAAAAACACCAACTACAGAATCACAAATACAATGCATTAATATTTTTTTATAATACCCAAAAAAAAAAAAAAATGCAAACAAAACCCAGCTATTGCCAATAATTTAAAAAACAGCACAAAAGGCAAAGGGAATGTTTAGCTTAGCTTAATTTCAAAATTTTTAGAATATACAAAATTTTTAAATAATCATCAAAATTCTCCAGATAAAGTTGTACTTTTTCCCCCAGTAAACTTGTCTGATTGATAACACATTTTCAAATAGCACCTTTTCAAAATATAACCTTTTTTGAGATAAAAGGTAGAATTCAAAATATAACCTTTTTAAATAAAACTTCAATTTTTTTTTTTTGTATTGTATTGTTTTTTTAAACGACCTTATTTATATTTAAAATGCACAGTGAATCTCATTGTCAAAATTGCAACCCAACCCCTCCAAAACACAAGAAATCCCAATTAAAGCACCCAATGACAAAAATGATGCCAGAAACACCCACCAACTGGTTGGAACAAACAAAACAAATAAACAATGAACCAAAATGAGATTCAGTGTCCCCTCTTCATAAGAAATACTTAATTTTGAAGTAAAGTAAAAGTATAACAAAAATTTGCAACAAAGCCCTTCAAGTTATAAGAAATTCTTAATTAATAAACCAAACCATAACTCACGTCACGTGCAAGTAAACCTTAGCCTTGGCCACTGGGCCACTCACTCCATTCGAAGAAAATTCCCATTAAGAAAAACAAACAAACAAACAAACCCCAAAACTGAATTTGCAAACAAGCCCCTCCAAAAAACTGAAATATACAGAGAGAGACTCACCAGAAGCGAGAAGGTTAGATTTCTTGGAAGGAGAAGAGTGAGGCTCCTTCCTCTCTTTTGAAGACGAAGTCGAGTGAGACGACGTCGTTTGCTGCTGCTGTTGGTGGTGGTGGTGGTGCTGTTGTTGTTGTTGTTGTTGTTGTTGAGCAGTAGCAGCGGCGGCAGCGGCCTTTTTAGCGGCGAGGGCTTGCTCCGGGGTGCCGTACTTCCTGGGGCGGCCTCGTTTTCTCTTCCCCTCTAGGCCCGAAGACGGCGTCGTGTTGGGTGCAGTACTGTTAGCGTTAGTGTTCGCAGTGGCAACGGCGGTGGCGGTGGCGGTGGTGGCAGTGTTTGTTGTTACGGCGACGGCGGAGGAGGAGGAGGAGGGGGGGTGAGACTGAGGAGGGTAAACGAGGTGGGCCCCACTTACGGTGTCGCCAGGTGGCAGGAGGCCATTGGTGGGGGAGGAAGTGGGATTCTGGTGATGCTGATGTTGATGTTGATGTTGGTGGTGGTGGTGGTAGTAGGAGGTGAGTTGGTTTTCATTGGGTTCCATTTGAGAGAGAGAGAGAGAAAAAGAGAGAGAGAAAGAAAGAGAGAGACAGAGAGAGTTGAGAGTGTGTGACTGTGTGTGGAATGAGATTTTTTTTATTTTTTTTTTAAGTTTTATTTTAAAAAAACAAAATTTGTGTGTTTGTGAGTGTGTTTAAAATGGGATAAAAAAGAAAGTAAAGAATTTTTTTTTTTTTAAATATTATTTAGAGTGAGAGATGTGAGGCGTTGGATTAGATTTTGTGTTGGTGTGTTGTCTAAAATCTGATGGTGTTTTTTTTATTGTGGGTTGTTGGTTTTGTGGTTCCATTTTGAGTGCAACACAGAAAAAAGAGTGTGTGTGTTTTGTGGGATAGGATTTTATTTTATTTTTTCTATTTTTTATATTATAAACAAAATTAAAAAGAATTTGTGTGTTCACTTTCTTAGCCGTTGGATTGGATTTTATGTTGTGTGATTTGATGTCTTGACTTCCAAGGCATTTTGAAACGAGAGTACTGTAATTCCATTGTCTTCCATTCGAGGCGAGAGCGTGTTTAGATTTGGATTGAGATTTTTTTAAATAACAACTTTGTGTAAATTACTAATTGACCCTCCAATTAGTGAATAAAATCAATTTGATCACTCTTTTTTTTTATTGTATTCATTTAGACCCTCAATCGTTGACACAATTAATAGAGTCAATAGTTTCATAACCAAATTATTATTTAGATTTGTGGAAATTTTTAAAATAAAAAAATACTTTTGTTCTTAGCTATTGGATTCGTTTTTGGTGATTTAATTTTTGTTGTCAATTCAAATGTTACAATAAGTGAAAAATAGAGGATTTGAACCATGATTCGTACAACCGCTCTTTTGTTGATTTGATTTTGATTTGGACTTTAAGCAAATAAATATCTCCATTGCATTTCCTATATGACTTATAACAAGTTTTGAAATTTTTATATATATGCTTCGTGAGTAAGACGGCCAAAATAATCGTTAGAATACCTAACTAACCCTTTAGAGTTAATGTCCTACCAATATTGATAATGTGGATTTATTTTCTTAAGCCTAATATAAGCATGGAAGAAATGTTTGCCTAAATTGGATCTGAATTGAGATTTTCTCAATTTTATTTTCCTATTAATTTTCTTTTTTAACAATAGAAATATTTATAACATTATATAACATTCTAAATATAAACTTATATAAAGGAAACAAAAAGGGAAGTCTTTTAATCAATCAAACTAAAAATTACATTTTAAATGTTGGATTGGATTTTATGTTTTTTTTTTGGTGATTTATTTTTGTTTTTATATTTATGTTTTTAATTCAAATGTTACAATAGATGGAAAATGGAGAATTTAAATATCTACTTTTTCTTTCCTATAATATGTCCCTTGATAAAAAAAATATTTTTATTATTATATGATTTTGACATTCTTATATGATATTACTTATTAGAGTAAAACGGGCCAATAGTCACTAAGGCCCTATTTGGATAAAAAAAGTTGCTCACTCAATTTTCATCATTCATCACTCATCACTCATTACTCTTCACTCATCACTTATCACTCATCACTCATCACTTAAAAATATTATACCCATTTGGCACCATCACTCAGTTTTCATCACTCATATTTTTGCACATTATTTACCTCTGTGCTATCAATCAATGTTTTTCCTTTTTTTTCTTTCTTTTTTTTTTTTTTCTTCTGGGATGTATACGTCAATTTTTTTTTTTTTTTTTTTTTTCAACTGGGTTTAAATAACATACTAAATATAAATTGATAAAAAAAAAAAAAAAGTGAAAATCAACCCAGATGATAAAAAAAAAAAAAACCTTAGAAAGAAAAGAAAACTAATGTTGAAATCCTTAGAACCCAGAAAAAAAAAAAAAAAGTTAATAGTCAAAAGTTGCGGCTGTGGGTCCCCCAATGTGTGTTTAATTACAAAAATACCATTGAGTTATGAGTTATGGAAACTGAAAACAGCTAAAATGTGTTTTCAATTTCCATAACTCATAACTCAAAAATCAGAGAATTGAGTGATGGAAATAAAGTTATGGAAATTGAGTTATTTCCACCCAAACAAAGTTTCAGCCATGGGTCTCACTATTTTTGAGTTATGAGTTATGAAAACTGAGTTATGAGTTATGGAAATTGACCATCCAAACACCCCCTAAAAGACCCAACCATGCATTTAAAATTAACACCCAACCATTGTTGATAATGTGGATTTATTTTCTTAGGGCCTAACACAACTGTTGAATGAAAAACCTACCTAAATTAGATTTGAAAATGAGATTTTTTACCTGTGTGTATGCTTGCTTTTCAATTATCTTCTTTTTTTTTTTTTTTTTTAAAATCAAGAGGGATGTATACAAGTATACAACATTAAATAACATACTAAATATAAATTGATAAAAAGGAAACAAAAAGGATAGGCTTATTAATCAATCAGATGATAATTAATTTTTTAAACCTTAGAATTTAGAAAGTTGTTTTGAAATCCTTGGAATTTAGAAATTAAATACCCCACATTCATAAACTTCAAATTAAACACTACATTTTTTAAGTATTTCAATTTAACCCATAAACTTTTTAAAAAAAAAATACTAGATAGAATTTCTACTCTAGCCTAATCTAAAAGTGTATATATGTATAAAACTTCCTTCTAGAGACTTGAACTCCGACCCTTGCCCCCCACACCCCACAAACTTATTAATATGCTAACATAAAACTATAATATGGCATTTGGTACAAGGGAATCCATATTACTCTTGACATCCAGATTCCTAGAAATATGATTCCTTACAATTTGGATGCTTAGGAATGTAGCTATTCTTATGTTTGGTTTTATTGAGAATCTCTTAACATTCATAAGAATGTAAGATGATAATGTTTGGTTTATTTCCATGAATTTTAAATGAATTATTTATTTTTTCCATTTCATCCTTAGATTTGAATGTAAACTATCAAGTCCTTTAAAAAAAATATGCATCTAAATAAATAATGAAAAATAAAATATAAACTATTAATAATTTGTTAAACAACATGCACACAACAGCAAGAGTGAATATCTCACAATAGTGGAGGGTCCCCTTCAAACTTTTTTTTTATCCCACAAGTGAAACTTAAGTAGAATGTTGTTAAAAAATATATCAACAGAGTTGTCTATCCTGTTTATGTTATTTTGGCGGGAAAAGATAAAGACAAGGGAATTAATATTGATAATTTGTTTTATATTTTATCTCAATTTCTTAAATGATAATAAAAAATGGGTTAAAATTTTCAATTTATAAAAAAAATACAATTTTCTTTAAGTTTGGGAACTTGGATACCCAAATATTTTTAAAAGAATCTACATTCTTATTGAGAGGGGGTTTAAAGGGAGAATCCAAATTCCCCTAACATCTGATTCTCTGGCGTGATTTGTAATCAAATATGAGAATTTTTAAATATTCATGAGAATCTTAAAACATTACCCCGTACCAAACACCACATAAAAGTGATAAAACAGCGAAATATAACTTAAAATGAAATAATGCTCCTCTATAACAAATATGTGTTGAAATTGTTTTGTTTAATAATTTTTTTGTTAATGATATCACTGTAATTTGTTTATAGTTTGAACTAATGTTTTCAGAACTATAAGGTTTAATTTATTTCTAAAAGCATGGTGTTTAATTTCAAACTATCCATAAATTATATGATCCAAAATACTTTAAAAATAGTGATATGGAAAGCACACAAGTTTCAGATATTTGGGAAAATTCAAAATGGGTAGCATAAAATTGGCATTTTCAGGGAAGGTTATTGGTATTTTTTTTTTTTTAATTTATAAAAGAGGCATATTACTTTTCTCAGCAATAGAAGTTAGAAAAAGCAATTGATATTCTTTATTTTTAAAATATAACTAGCCTCATCACACGCACTTCGTGCGTGAGCTGAGGCTTTTTTTAAATTTTTTTTTAGTGGTAGTAGTAAAAAAAATTAATGTTTTTTATTATATATATAATTTTTATTTTGAGAATCTAATTTATAAGTGAATAAATAAATTTAAAAATCAATAGAAAAGTGACCCTATTTTTTAGGTAATGTTTTATTGGAAGTCAGGATTGTATTTTTACTAAATTATTCTTTAGTTTTGTCTCTACTTAAACATAAGAATGTAAGGGTATTTTAGAATAAAAAAAATCCGCACTATCCTTTAGTTTTTTTTTTTTTTTTTATTTTATATATATTTAGATTTGTTTTTGGATAAATGTGGGGTGTTTAACTTATTTTTCTATTTAAAAAAAATAAATAAACGTATAGTAACTTTGAAGAAGTGGGTTAGTGGAAGAGTGTTATTATTTTGTAGGCAATATTTTAGTGCAAGTTAGACATGCATTTTTACCAAACTATATTTTAGTTTTGTCTCTACTTAAACCTAGGGTATAGGGGTATTTTGGAACAAAAAAAATCCGGTCTAAATAGGGAAAACCCCTTAAATAGTAGTATAGATAACAAATAATTGCTTCTCTCTCTCCTCAATTTTATAGATCATCAAAACAACCCATAATAGCGAATGTGGTGTTACAGTAAAACAAGTTCATAATTTTATTTGTTACTATTTAAAAATTGAAGATTACTTATCAAAAAAAAAAATTGAAGATTAATTTTTTTACCACCTGGATTAAAATTAATCTTTTCCAATAAAAATTGATTGACTTTAAAATTTTCATGTTTAAAGTACAAAGAGAATGTGTAATTAATAGTAAAATTTAAAACATTGATTTAATTAAAAAGTTATTAAGTAAGGTAGTATTGATAAAAGTTACATTTAGTTGTAAATAAAATATATTTTGGTAATCACTGAGCCCTCATTTGGAAGGAGAAAATGGAATGGAATGGAAAAAAATAAAGAGAATAATTTTAGAATATTTTTTCTTTCCCTTGTTTGAGAGTTTTAATAAAAGAAATGAAAATGTTATTTTCTTATTTGAGAATTTAAGTGGGGGGGGGAATAGAATGGTAGATGGAAACATTCATTTCTCTCCATTCCTTTAAAACCTCAAATTTTCATTCCCTCTGAAATTAGAAGGAATTAGAGGGAATGAAATTATATTTAATGAATCTTTTACTAAAACTACCAAAAGAAAAATAACACAACTTAGTGATAATAATGTTCCAAAAGAAAAATAACTTATTATATACAAAATACAATAGTATAAAGATAATACTCACAGAAGTCTTTAAAATACAAAAATAAAATAAAAACCCTTGAAATTTTAGCAGTAGGATTTTTTTTTTTTCTAAAGTAAAGTCTTTTATGGTTCATTTTGATAGAAGTACTTAAAAGAAGTGATTTGAATTTGAATTTTTCGTTTAAATGACTTAATAAAACATGTGATAGCAATTTTTTTCTATTGATGAGAGAAATAGATAAATATGAGTTTTAGCAATATGTATATTTTTTTAAAATTTATTTTTAGAATTCTACTCTAACTTAGTCTAAATATATGTGTGTGAAATGCTTTTCTAAAAACTTGAACCTCAACCCATGCCCTTTCACACCTCACAAACACTTATACTTGTAGAGTGACCATCAAGTTTAGGGTGCACTGTGGTAATACGTAGATATGAAATGATTAAAAGTAAAATATTATTTCTAATTCATAATATTATAAGTGTTTTTTTAGTCAAATCTCAAATTATCTTTTCTTGTTAAATTTATATTAAACAATAGGTCCTATTAATGAGTGCCCTTAAAGCATTTATTAATGGACAATTTTAAGAAAGTTTTAATACTACGTTTATAAGAAATATAAAAATTTGTCAAAAATGTCAGTTGATTATTTTATTTTTTTAAGTTTCTAATAATAGTTCTTAAACCAATTCCCTTAGGCTATCCGTTACTTTTTCCCTTAAATAATTTATATTAATAACTATTTATCAAATCTCATATTTTTTTACTCCAAAAAAAAAAAAAAAATAATCTCATGATTTTAAATCTTTTAAATGGCAAACACAACTTAATGATTTCAATGAACTCAAAGTGAGCTACATTATGAAAGTATGTTCTGAAGTGTAATGCTTACAGTTAATGACCATTGGTACAACTAATATTTAGTTGCAAAAAATGTGTAGTTAACTAATATTTATCACTTGCTCCACGACACCGCGACACTAACTGTCGCGTACAGTTTTGGTATTGGCGTATGAGTGTATTTCCTTATCTCATCTCCCTTTCCCTATATATATATATATTTGTGTGTGTGTGTTTCTCAAAAAAAAAAAAAAAAATTCGAAGAAAAAAAAAACGTACCTACAAAAAGGGTCATTCTATGGTAATGAGGTTTTAAAATCTTATACTTTAATCAAATTCAATTTCAAACAAAAAGACCCTTAAGTCTTGAGGCATAAACATAGCAAGTAAGATTCAACTTTTAGAATAGGGCATATGATATGATCCGAGCAAGCATAGATTTATGGATTGAGCTCTCGTTCACTAATTTCCTACTAATTACTGAAAAAATTGATGCATCCTTTTGTTTTCAAATATTAATACAGTTATAAATTTTTGTCACAAAATCAACAATATCCACCATTACAAATACAGAAAAAAGGCCTTTATAATAAGGACCTCTGCCATTAAGAGTTTCATAAAGCCTTCATCCCCCACCAACCATTTAAGGTGAACGTATTTTGACGTTGTCAATGGCCTATTTTGGTCCAGTGACACATCCATCTTTATGGTAGCTTGGCTTCATATCTAGAACTAATTTTCAGTAGATTCACCTAAAGAAAAACAACAATGAACCTATTGTTGCTTTTCATACAATAATGGACCAATGAACACATCCATCTTTATGGTGGCTTGGTTTTATGTAATCATAGCAATTATATGAATGAATGCCCAATTAATTTAAGTGATTGGTATATTGAGCTTATCAATTATTTAATTTTATATTTATTTAAATAAAAATGAAAAATTTTAAGCCTGGTGGTAAAGAAGAAAAACGTAAATTTACAAAAATATGTATATTATGAACAAAATTAGGTACAAAACTTTAGCTGTAATACATTAAATTCTTCAATTAAATTCATATATGTAGTTGAATTGTATCTAATTCTTCTTGGCAAAGATAACATTATTTGTATCGTATAGGTCAATAAAGACAAATGTTTAAATTTAATTGGGAACTTAATGTACTATACTACCTTTTTTTTTTTTTTTGAGATTATACTACCTAATTTATTGTTTCTATGTCTTACCCATATTTTTTTCTTAAAAAAAAAAATGTCTTACCCATATTTCTTATATGTACATGTTAATATTATGCCTATGTGATGAACAACATATTAAATAACCAAATGTAAACTAAAGAAAATATTTCAATAATATAACTAAGATTGAATGGTAAAGTATTAATAATATAACTAAGATTGAACGGTAAAATGTTAAAAATATAAGAAGAAAAAATTACTTTTAGTTAAATGAATAAGACACAACATGTCAGAACAAGTGTTTTTTTTTTTTTTTTAATAAATAAAAAACCAAATATTATAATAGATTAGAAGATAATTTAAAATAATAATTAAATTCCTTTTTAAATTTCTTGACACTTTTCTTATTTGAGTTTCAGTGGAGTATTTTTTTTTTTTTTTTTTGAGAAGAGAGTATTTTTTTAATTTAAAAAAATATATTTTTAATATATTTTCACTTATAGTTAAGTGTTTTAATAATTTTAATATACTTATTACAATAAGTTATCTAGTGAAAAAATTTATAAAATATTATTAAAACAAATCAACATAAATAATGGAACTTTAATTAAATTTCAAAAACTCTCTGCAGTTGAATTTTCATGTAAGTAATATTTTTTCAAAAAAATATTTTGAAACTTTACCGATAAAGTTTCACTTATAGTAACTATTTCAGTTATTTTAATGTATTGATAGTACTAATATTAGTATGTCCTTAAAAAAAAAAATTATAGCATGCCACGTAAAACAAAGAGAAAAATATTGAAAAAACAATAAAATGAAATAAAAGAGGAAGGACTTCAATATGTTGGACACAATTTTATTATATAGTAAATGATATTGTATAATTTTAATTAAAGTTTAAGGAGTCTAATTATTTAAAATGTACTTTAATCTCACTAACTCTTGTAGGCAGGATGTACCTCCTTACGCATAAAGTGCTTGGAGGTTTAGAGTTTACACAACAAGGTCAAAAAAGAATAAGAAGAAAAAGAAAGTATAAAGAATAATGAATTTATCTCTCTCAAAAAAAAAAAAAAAAGAATAATGAATTTACTTTATTCGCCCTCACAAAAATCCATTTATATAGTAAATTTTCAATACTTTGGGTCTTGCCTCCACTCGTGCCTCTAAGTTATAACCCTCTATTTGTTTTGATGAAAAACAAAGTAATAGGAAAACAATTTTTTATATTCAAAAAAAAAAAAGTGAGGGTAAAAAGAAAAATACAAAATAGGGTTAAAAAAAAAAAAAAACTAGCATGCGTCCACCAGTTTTGAGATCCAACCTTTTTAAAACATAAAATGTTTTTCAGAATATTAAATACTCAATAAACTAATACAAATAAATTCCAAACCATCAAAAACTTTTCCTATAATAACTTTTATATATCTTTTTGACCCTTTTTTTTTTTTTTTTTATAGATTTTATTAATTAAGTGTTGATTGACATTGACTTTCTTCCCAAACAACTTTGCTTTTCCACTAAATAATACAAGAAATAAAAATGCTTTCTTATTTAGGGTTTGATTTCATGAATAATTTTATTTAGATATATAATTATTTAGATTCATAAGAAATATTAAGGTTTTTTTAAAATTTTATTTAAAATATTTTACTTAAGGCAAAGAAAAAAAAAAGACACTGGACTGTCTCGATGATAAAACACAGGACTAACCGACCAAAAGTTTTTTTTTGGTCAAAATGGTAGTGGCAGTAACTTTTGGTCAAAATGGTAGTGGCGGTTGTTTCGGTTACAAAGTGGAACCTTTTTTCCATTTCAAACATAAGCAAAGGGACTCTCTCCCTTCTTCCTCTGAACCCCGGTAGGATTCTCTCTCTCTCTCTCTCTCTCTCTCTCTCTCTCTCTCTCATATTCTGTAGTGAGATGGGTTTCTTCCACTTTTCTTATCAATTTTTTTGTTAAAATATGTACTTTTTTTTTTTCTTGAGAGTACAAAATGTTCTAATAAGTTACAATTTTGTTAAAACGTTATCAGCAATTTAGGGAATATGGAAGCACCACCTTTGTCAATGGAATTTCACCCTAAAGAGAATAACAAAATTGGAGTCACATTTATGGAACAAAGTTCGTGCCTTGTCCTTTTTTTGGCAGATCGTTTTTTATTTTTTTTGGGTCTAAGATGTATTTCTCCATGAATGGTTGTTACCATTAAGGGAAAATGAAACAAGTGGTTATATTATAAATAACATTTTTCAATTTTCTTGGATTTTAGTTTTTATTAATAGTGACATTGTTGTTTTTAGGTAGAGATCATGAGAAAAAGGACATGATGGGGCAAGTGCAAGTGCAACTCGAGTCTGATGAAGGGAATTTCACTTTGCTAGAACCTGAACAAAATTCCAGTGGGATTTATGATAGGCCTCTTTCATGCTTTGGTTGTGGCATTGGTTGGTTCTCGTAAGTCTCAATTTTTTGTGCATCATTTTTTTTTTTTTTTTTAATCATTGGTTTTTATAATTTTTGGTAGCTAGAGATTTATGGTATGAGTTTGGATGTGTTTGTCAGATTTCTTCTGGGATTTGTATTTCCACCACTATGGTATTTTGCTACGGTGCTTTATTTTGGAAATTACTATCATAAAGACCCGAGAGAACGATCTGGCCTTGCAGCATCTGCAATTGCTGTGAGTAAAGAAATGGCATTTATTTTCACTTTCTAGGTTTTCTTATGTTTGTTTTTCCAAATTCTATGTTGCTCATTATACTTCTTGCTTCAAATCATTTGCAGGCATTGTTTTGCTCTTTGATTGTCTTGATTACCCTGCTTGCAGTTTTCTGTGGCATAAAAATTTCTCATCCCGGATAATAGTTTCTTTGCCTTACAAAAATGTAGGAAATGTTGTGTCAGCAATTATTTATTTATTTATTAACTAGTTAGAGTGTTCCAAATATTGAGGTTCTACACGATTGTGTATATAAATGTGGCCATATGAAATTGACTTAGGTGAAAACATAGTTTCAGAGGGTCTTTCATTTTCAATTGAATGATGTTTTATTTGACCAAAGGAAGCTGACCTTAAATTCTCTTGCAAATAGAATTTGAAATTACTTTTCTGTTTTTTTTTTTTTAATTTAATTCCTGACAATGATAGATCCTTGTCTTTTAATTTAATAAGGAAATAGACAAATATTGGCATAACTTGATGAAAATGCATCACCAAAAAAATGTCATATTGAATCGTCAATCAACAACAGAATTATTCGAGTAAAAACAGCCAAAGAACACAAAGAAACGTCTAGGTCTGTGACTCTGTGCTACTAGTGCTATGATACAAATACAACACTGTGGAAAACTATGCTTTCTCACTCGCTCAATTCAACGTAAGAATATATTCCCAAAAAAAAAAAAAAAATCAGCATAACAATGTACATCTTCCACTGCTCCTTCAGAGCCCATCCCTGTGAGCCTCTCCATCAATGGTCTCTTTTGTTGATGCCATTGCCATTGAATGTGAGTTCTTGAGTTCCTCCAGCTGCAACACATTTTAGAAGTCGGTGAATAAAAAATGGGAATTTATGGTTGAAACAAAGAAATAATGGGCATCAAGAAAGATCGTCATGAGGCGGCCAAGTTACTATGCTCAAACTTTGCCTCCAAGGTTTAACACTCTGCACAGACATTCTAGTTTGGCTAATACTCTGTGGGTTTTGCAAATAATTGCCATATATTAGTTTACTGGAGAAACCAAAAGAAATGCCTCAAGATAATGACCCTGAAGAGAGGGAATTGGAATGGCGACCCCTACAAATCTCCATTATTTCACAACCCAAGTGTCATATTCAAACTAACTATTGCCTTTATGTTGCAGACATCCATTTTGACATAATTTTTTAAACATCAATAGGATGGCAACGGTCCCTCATTTTAGTTCATTGATTAGATTGTTAAATTAATAAAGAGGTGCACATTTTTCTTTGAGGACGTTAAATACTAAAATTCAACCTCCCTAGTGCTTCAAAGTCAGAAAAGGCAGTGATAAAACACAAACTACATTTTTTTTCATATCATGTTGTTGACCGTCTAACTATAAGTTTGATTTTCATCTTGTGCCTTGTCTTGGATGCAAATCCTCAACAGATTTCAAGAGAAAGTAACAGCACTAGTAAATTCAGTGTGAAGTTTGCATCATGCAAACAAAGGTGATCTATCAGTCACCCTCCCTCCACCAAACTAAGGCAATTAAGTATCTTCATTTGCTGTAGCATCCTTACATGTCAATCAGTCAATGTCGCTGCTATGATCAATGTGTGGAAGTACTCCAAATCAATTAAGGCCATCTCCATATTAGAAAATATACATTTAATAAAGAAAATATTTTAGCCAAAAAAAATATCAACGTGTAGAAGTACTCCAAATTAATTAAGGCCTTCTCCACATTAGAAAATATACATTTAATAAAGAAAATCATTTAATTTGGAGTACTTCTACACATTGGAAAATATACATTTAATAAAGAAAATCATTTAACCAAAACAAATATTGTTGTCTACTTTGTCTTATCTTATACAACTGTCCACACAAAAATCTTTAGAACTCATACTATTTTCAGATTAGTAAGAGATGGAGATAACAAGTGCAAAATACATCAAAGTTATCTATATCAGCAGTGTCCACTAGTTGCTCTAATCTTTTATCTCTGTTGGGCATTTTCACATTAATAACTGTTTCTATAAAATTGAAGTCAACTATGCCCTAGTTCCCAACCAATTGAGCAGTGGCGGCTCTAGGATTTTTTTTCTAAGGGGGTCATTAAGAAAATACATCTTAGGTAAAATATGAATTTTACGGTCTAAATGGCTTTCTTATTACAAATTTGTCCATAGTACGTACTAGTAATAGAATAAAAAATAAACTATAGGTTCATTTGACATATTTTTTCTTAATATAATAAATATGTTAATTGTTGTTGTTAAGTGAATTTTAATTATTACTACTTAAAATACTTTTATTTATTAGTTTATGATGATTATATGTTTACATTGTACTGTCAATGTAAGATTTATATTATAGATAATTATATGTGTGTTCCAGTGACAAGGAAGCTTGTATTTCTGATTTGTTGGATAATCAGGAGGTTGGGAGTAGTAGATTTTGGAATGTGAGATTTTATAGGAATTTCCATGAGAGGGAATTTGAGGCTGCTCTCTCTTTCCTAAATCTCATTCAGTCTCGTATCCCAAGAGGCATTGGGTGTGATAGACCTTATTGGGTTCTTAATGGGAATGGGAAGTTCGATATTCGGTCCTTCTATTACAAGATCATACTTCCCGTTCTTGCTTTCCTTGGAAGGGGATTTGGAAAGTCAAGGTTCCTAGATGGACAGCTGCCCAATTCTTACCTTTGATGCTCCGAAGGTGTTGTATGTGTTAAGTGGAATCTGTGGACCATTCTTCTCATCCATTGTCCTGTAGCTTAATATGTTGCAAGCTTTTGGGATTCATAGGTTCAGTGGAGGGTTTGGTGGCTATGAATAATTGGTTGGGGAAATTTTCTTCGGACATATGGAATATGGTTCCTGGCTGTTTGATGTGGGTTGTTTTTGGAAAGGAACAGGCGTTCTTTTGAGGATCTGGAGAGAACGCTTGATCAATTACAAGCTCTCAGCCAGATACTTCTCTTTGATTGGGCTAGGTGCTGGGGTTCTTCAAACGGTTTTTCTGTTTTGGAATTCCTTTCTTCCCTTAGAAGCTGCCTTCTTTCTTTCTTTTTTGTTGCCTTTTGTCTGCTGTTTCTTGTGTGTTCACCATCATGAACACTTGTATCTGCTGTTTATTTTTTGTTCTTGCTGATTGAATATAAGTCTTATTACGTATCAAAAAAAAAAGAACTATACAATATTGTACACATTTATTTAGAAACAATGTAAATATTACAATGAATGTAAACTATGAATTTTTCATTAGTTTATTTCAAATTTATTAAGATCTAAATGAGTTTTTCTCAAACAATTTTAGATGAAAAAAAATTTACTTTATTGTTGGGCTTACTATTTCTCCCAGATTTTAGATAACATTGGATTGTTGTTAGGTGTTTTTTGTATTTAAAAAGATCAAAATATTGTTAAGATAATCATAATTAAACTTATTTCAAGTGGGTCCTAAAAAATTTAGAGACAGAGTGTTCAAATATTTTATTTAGGAGGGTCAAATAAAAAAAAAATAGTATATATATATATAAAAAAAAAATTGCTAGCTCAGGGGGTTCACTTGAACCTCCTGAACTATACATGGCACCGCCCATGCAATTGAGGTTCTGTTGGTATTACTAAAGAGGTAACATGCCCTGCTAGAGTTGTGAAAGAAGGCCCAATACTTGATACTATGTATAAAAGATATCATCCAAATAAATAAACAAAAAAATGCAAAATGTAACCAATACCTGAAGAATGTTCAAAATATTTCCTTTTCCTAAGGAGTTAAGGCATATCATAGTGTAAGTAAAAATGTTTGCTTGGATCTGTAGAGTATTTTTCCTTCTATTGTATTAACTTATCTCCATTCCAAATGCCTTGAATACTAAAGACAGGCTAACTCGCACATAGAACAGAATATCAAACAAGAAACTCAATTGATGCATCTGAATTCTGAACACGTCAGACGAGTTCCAACTATGTAAAATCGTACAGGGTTAATTTGATTCCAGCTACATGGCTTACATGTGGATGACATTTGTCAGACAAAGTGGCAGGACACAAATTGGTTCTTCTACAGTCACATAATAAAGCACAACAGCAATGAAACATCATACCAAGAATTTTATGGAGATTACAATTGCAAACCTGGCTGGTAGGGTCATGGTAGTCAAAGGCGAGGTAGGTGCCACTATGGCACCTCTAAGGCTCTAAGATGAGGCACCATTAGTAAGGTACTTGCCCTTAGAACCTAGGCAAGCAAGGCGAGTGCCTTAAACCATGAAAAAGGTACTGTTCCTTTTGTTTAGATACATATGATTTAAGTTCAATATGTATAATAACTATATTTAAAATTTGACACTTGCTTTAATCAGGCTAGTTCCTTTTTGTTGCTCATGCCATTGGTGATTCAAGGCCTTGGCGCCTTAAGGTTGCCTTTCACCTTTGACTACCTTGGCCAGGGTAGTTTCTTATTATATGGTCAGGTGGGTAAATGTGGCATTTAGGAAAAATGAGGCACTTTAATTGATTCCAAATAGAGATGATGCAAGTACCTAAATCTAGAGCAAACTTGATTATTCAGAAGGAGTGAATGTCTCCTGACATAGAAAACCCGTTGATAATTTGAAACTTTTAATGCATAAACTCCTGAAAGAAGAGATCCTATTGAGTTCCCTCATCATATCCTGTTTAGCTCTCAGTAAATTTTCCATGTTGACCTGTTCTTATACGTGCGTTTATGCAACATGGTATGAATAAAACCAATAGGTTCTCTGACCTATCAGTATTATATCGACAGATGCCTGCAGAGAGAGGTGGGGTGGGGGGGGGGGGGGTTGAAGTCTATATTGTGGAACTTAGCCAGTGCCCCCCCTCCTATATGTTTTATACATTATTGGTACATCTTTGATGAATTTACTTCTTTTTCATTTTAATATTACAAATATTTGATGGATTTACTACAAAGAAATTTTGTGTTCAGTGGAATTCTAATTGCACAACTAATTTTACAAAGTAAAAAGTGATCCTCATTTCTACTACAAACTCTCTCAAATTGTATATCTGGTGCTACATCATTTTGTACTTTTATTTTACAAAAAGAATGTGTGACCATGCTGCTACCATACAATCATCATTCATTATAATACCTAGCCTTTACATTTGAATCTGATCAAATCTTTTATAATCTGTTTTGTTCATCTGCACACATTTAGTTATTTCAACATAGTTTTATCACCTATGTACAAGTGCACATTCAGAATCCAAAAATGAGAATTTCTATATGAATATCATTAGCCACTAATTGAATGTAGTGCAAAATGTAGGCATATTCCACAATCATAAACGCACCTCTTTGCAAGTTTCTTGGTGTTCTGCTAGAAGCTCATCATATTTTATTTGCAAATTTGACAATTCAGCTTGTAGCATTTCATATTCAGATACAGATGGACCACCTAATTTTTGTTGGATGAATCTGCCAAAAGAAATCTATAAGATATTATATATGAAAAGCAAAACCAATCACATAGCAATTCTCTCTGTAATGTAGTACATGACCCTTGTATATTTTACCCAAACAAGCAAAAATAGGATGATCAGTCATTAAAGAAACTGAACTTGGAGTGGGAACGGTACATTTGTGCTAAGGCAGTTTCTCAATTATGTTCACACTATGGTAAAAAGTTATTCTTCTTTCTTCATTATTAAAGAGAGATTGTTACTTTCAGGGAATCAATTTTTAACATATTCAGATAAATGAAAATGTATTAAAGGATTAGGATAAACTAGAGTTTTTAGCTAACTTCACCATGGAGTTACTAAAATCTTCCATCTATTTCGAAATGCATGGATTGGATTTAGCCATGTTATCAACATTAAACTATTACCATCTTAGTGTCTATTTAGATTAATGATAATAAGGAAAAATCCAATCCACTCATTTCAAAATGGATGGATAGGATTTAGAAACTCCATTGTAGGGCTACTCTAAGCACTCAAGAGGATCTAAATCCATGAATGAACATTTTTTCTATTTGATTGGGAAGTAACACATACACTCAGTGGATCTTAAACTCACAAGCCAGAACCTTATCTTCTGCCATATTCTTGTAAGAGGAGGAGGAACCATTTGAGTTAAAACTCGTTGGCAATGAAAATATATCATCCTTCTTACCAAATGTGTCGCTGTATACGTAACAAAGATTCGTCTCCTCCTTGAACTCACTTGATTAGTATCTTGATTTTAGCTTTAAATCTCATTCTTAATCAAGGCATCATTTTTCACAACTTTACCACTTTATTGGACATCATTCAATTTGGACAACCAAACACTTCAAAAGATTAATTTTAGCAATAACATTTGGTAGTTACCTCTACCCTTACAACTCTCTTACCTTTTAAAATACTTCCATGTAATGTAAATGCTAGCCATATGGTTTACACTACAAGCCAATACACCCTTTTCATTAATTAAAAAAACTTTGTCATTTAAACAAGATTTCTTTCACTATTTCAACTGAACCAGGCAGAACCATCTCCTTTTCTGCCTCTGCAGTTTGTTTGTATGGGGGTTTTGTTTTTTGGTGTGAATCTAATCTAACACAGACATACAAGAATGACTTCATATAACCAGTTCATATGCCTAATAACACACACACATTTGCTTAAAAAACTGAAAGAAAACGAACTTACTCAAGGGCAGAAGAAGGCTTGTCATTCTGCTCATACAATGAAACTAGAACTGACCCCCCCAAAAAAAAAGTCAGGTAAGAAGTTAACATGAAAGGAAACATAAATTCATAGTAATTTGCAAGAGAGAGAGAGAGAGAGAGAGAGAGAGAGAGAGAACCTTTGGTGAGAGCATCAAGAACTCCACTTGAATCCAAATATTTCCTAAATGCTTCTTTCTTTACCTCTTTTTCCTAATGTTAAAAGTTATTTGTGGATCTTGAGAATGTCAGATATTTCATATGATATTATGATTGCAAAAGCCAATTACCCATATAATATAATATAATACATGTTACATTTTTATTTTTCATACATTCAGACATACCTCTTTGTGTCGCATCATGATCTTATTCTGTTCTGCTGTCTGACTCTCAGTTCTAACTTCTAACTCTACTCCGGGGGGTTCTCTCTCCAGTGGCAACGAAGGTTTGGTATCTGTTTGGGCTTTTAGGCTCTTATTCTTGGTGTTTTCCCGGGCAAACTGTTCTACGGACCAACTTCTTGGGTTTGGGCTGACCCATTATATATATTCGCTAAGGATTTCATTTTTTTATTGTTATGAATTTTCTTGCTCACGATCTTGTCGTTTGGGTAGCTTGGAACTTGACTTTGGAGCCCAGTCCAACTCCTCTATCCCTAGATGGGTTTTCCTCCCCACTGGAACTGGATGAAGATCAACACAACACCCCCACATGAAAATGGTAGATGGTCTACGTACCTTTTGCATTTTCTCTATTTCTTTACCAAACCACTGTTCTACTTCTTTCACCTCATTCTTCTCCGTGGAGTACTTTCTTACTTGATTACTCACTATACCTCTCCATGTTCTCCAAGATTAATTAAGTAAGATGATGTAGTCAATAATAATGATTAATTGGATAGGCGTTTATGAGCATTAGATCTCATAAGAATCTACAATTTAATCAAGATTGGGTTGTAAATGAACCAAACAATTCAAACTCAGCTTGGAAAACAACTTGCTTTATATTCATTTGTTTAGTAAATAAGTCAAGCTCAAACCCAAGTTTAAGCTTAACTACTAAACGAGTTAAATTCAAATACAATAATGTGTTCGTAAACATGAGAATTCAATTTAACTATATATAATAATTATATTTTTTTATATGTATACTTGTTTAAAAATTTACTTATATAGACTTAAGATTTAATTTTATATATTTATAAATAAGCTCATATGATATTGAATTATTATTTGTATTATTTGTAGTGTATTAACGAGGCAAGTAAGTCCAAGCTTACTAAACCACAACCAAACAGTCACCACCTCAACCCAAATAGTAGCCAACTTAGCCCAAATAGTTGCAAAAGGCACATGCTAATATTTCCCAATGGGTTTTCTCATTATTGTAAACAATTCAAGTTTTGTCGAGTAGTAAGTGATTGGGTCTGAATGAGTCTATTTATAGGCTTAATGAGCCTCATGAATTTATTACCCAAATTAATCTGATTTATTAGGTCCATTATCATGATATAGTGGGTGTTACAAGATTAATTGCTAGACATTACCTCCTCCCTTCACCTTCCTCTTGCGCACATATCTAGCCCAATATTTGAATCAATACATATTAACTCATTAATCACTATAATTAAAAGGAATAAAATAATTTCTCTTCTTTTCAATGTGGAATTAAACATTTTTACTTGTAAGGGCAAGGACTTGCTTCTATATTGGATTGAGTCGCCAAGCCCTAAACAATGAATTTATAGAGAGCAGGATTTTAATCCATGGATTTGGGTGATAAATAACATCCAAGTTTGGCTTGATCATAGAACCTATGCATATACTTGTCAATCATGGACGAAATATTACTTTGTATATTATTGCCGAGGACAAATGCTTGAATTTCCTTACAAGTTCTCACTCTTTCTCTCTCTCTTTTCCAATTTCTATCATCTATTTTCCTCCCTTTGCTACGTCTTCTTCCTTCACCTTTTATAGGCCTCTCTCCTTTTCCCTTTCTTCCACGTGTAACCCTGACCTTCTTCTCTTTTGGATACTTGTCCCATCATCCCTTTTTACTCAGGTCTCTGATGATGAAGATATGGTTCAAACCCAACGTTCAGGTGTCACTTCTTCATTAATGCGGCCAGAGAAGCAGGTGTAGAGCTTTAAATGCGGTGGTAGCAGCTTTTTTCTGGATGTTCCCCTATTCTTCCCTTTTAATCTTTATCTTTATCTCTTTAGTTCCAGCACCACAGGCTTCTGTTAGGGGAGCTGTTGGACTGTTAAATCAGTTACGTCATCCTCGGCAACACTTGCCGAGGACTATGCTGTCCTCGGACGTCGTATTCCTTAGTATTTTGATCATGCACGACACCCCTTCTTATCACGTGTCTTTGTAGATTTGGACGGATTGCGTCCTCGGACCATTTTCAGATGTGAGGTCGGGCCTCTTTCATTGCGAGAGTTTGTGGGCCGGCCCATTGCGTATAATTCGGGCCCAATGGTACTACATTAGCCCCTCGAAGCCCTTAGTTCTATCTTATTAGAAGAAGTGAGGGCTTCGATATACGCGCGTGGAATGATCCTTTTCTGACGTTTCAGTCTATGAGCGGTGCATCAATTAAATGTTGGCGGCTCTCTGTTCCCCACGCCCAACCGTGCGATGATCATCCAACGATCGGGCGTGCTTCAAGGGGAAATAAGCGAGAGATTTTTTGCTTTACGTTTTCCCACGAAATAAATACTGCCACTTCAAAGGTCTCCTGTTCATTTCAGACTTTGCACACTGAACTTAACCCTTCCTGCAACTTGCACGCGTCTTCACACCCTTCATCTCTAAGCCGAGGTGACGTAGTTGTTTAAAAGTAAGTTTTTCTACCTTATGTTTTCATTATCGTTGTTTACTCCTTTGATTGTCCATTTTCTTCTGTCTTCGGCTATTTAGATCTCCCGATTCTGTCATTGTGTTTATTCCCTAGTTTTAAGAAATGGGTAGGTTCGCATCGCTAGTGGATACCCCTGAGAAAATAGAAGCCTTTAAAGCCAAATATGAGATCCCACCTAGAGTGTCCGTTAGGTACTGTAAGACGGGAGAGTGGCTCACCAAGAGAGAAACCGGTGAGGTAGCGATTCCCATGATAGCATTTATAGAGGGAGGGATGAGAATCCCTATGATGCCCATTACTATGAACTATCTTAGAACCGCTAGGTTGTCCCCTACACAGTGCGCTCCCAATATGTTTAGGATCCTGGGTGCCACAGATGTCTTGAATGAGAGATTAGGGTTAGGTCTTACTCACCACGAGGTGAATTGGGTGTATACCCTTCACCGATTGAGGGGGCACACCTACTACTTGAAGTCTAGACACCCTGAAGTCAGATTGATCCAATGCCTTCCCCATTCCAACAAGGGTTTGGACAAGGACTACCTTATATTGTCCGGGGAATGGCATGACGGTTTCCACTGTCTGACGACGGAGGGAGAGCCTGGTGAGTGTTCACGTTGCGTTGGCCTCTCTCAATGATAAATTTGCTATTTCTTTCGTTGGTTATGTTTTTCCTATTTTGCTTGTACTGATCTATTTTTTGATATACACGTGCAGATCGTCGTGCGCTCACGCCCCGTGCCAATCTTGTTAACTTCGACCGTTTAAACAAGATCTTGAAGGCCGAGGTCTTTGTACATTCAGACGGTCAACTCCGCGCCGCCCACCACATTCTCGGATACACCCCCATCTCCTCCGCCTTCCAAGAAACCAAGTGCGTCATCAAGGAGAAAGATCCGAGACTTCCGAGGATCAGCGTAGCTGTTGAAGGTTTTCTGTTGCCTCCTGGTGCTCCAATCCCTCAAGGCATTTTAGTTACTGAGCCTGTCAGGGTTACTTCAGGAGCCACTCACCTCGCCACTTCCTCGGCTCGTCCCCAGTTGGGTGAAGGCTCATCTTCCCAGACACCCCTAGAAGAAGAAGAAGAAGAAGAAGAAGAAGAAGAAGAAGAAGAAGAAGAAAAGGAAGAAAAAGAAGGAGAGGAAATCGTTGAGCTATCGGATTCAGACGAGGAGTCCGAAGCTTTTGATCAGCTTTTTCCTCCCAAGCATCCATCACCGGTCGTCGGCTCCCCTTCCTTTACCTCTTCGGACGACGACGAACAGCCATTAATAAGAATGGGAGTCCAGCGCCGACCCAAGCCTAGCCTGAAGGATGTTTTAGAAGGGCAAGTTGGAACGCAGGTCCCTTCGAAGGTGCCACCGGAGAAGGCTAAGGATAAGGGAGCCGATAAGCTTCCCCCGGTGAGGGTTATCCTTCCCCCTTCCCCTCGAAGACAACATCCAGACCCGGCTGACCATAAAAGAAAGAGAGACCAGCTGAAGGGGAAGGAAATAGTTGAAGGTGGTAAGGATCTCCCCACCAAGGAAATGGACCAGGAAAGGGGTGGCAAACATGCTCGCCACGCCCATTCGAGGCCGGAGAGACGAAGTGATCCTCCGGCTGCCCTCCATGCGCCTATTTGGGCTCCTCAGATGCACGTAGACGACCAGGCGGTCACCGCCGATGCATCTATTAGGGGATCCGATGAGGGCACCGCTGCTTGCATCGCCGACGCGTTGGAGCAGGCGCTACTTCTGCCTGAGGACATGGGGGAGCTGCGCAGGATGAGGGATCATAACGTCTTTATGACCCTCAAAAAGGAGTTGGCTATGGTAAGGATTCAAATTGGCCGATCCTCGGCACTTATGCTTTTCTTTAAACCCCTTTTTTTTTTTGTAGTGTGCCTTTCGCTAACAATGCTTATATGTAGGCTGTCCAGTCTGCCCATAGGGCAGAGGAGATCGCTGCCAGTTCTTACAGAGCGTTAAGGGACGAAGTGGTTAAGCTGGACCACACTAAGAAAATACTAGAGCTTAAAGATAAAAAGCTTCAAGAGGTGACCACCAGCTTGAGCAAGGCGACGAGTGAGAAATCAGGTCTGGAGGCCGAATTAAGGAGCACCGAGAGGCAGGTCGAGGATCAGAGGTTGCTGCTTAAGCGCACCAATGAGGATCTTGCCTCGGTAAGGACGCTGGCAGAAGGCCTTGCGAAAGATCTTACAGCGTCCGAGGAGGCTAAAGAGGAAGCTCTTAAGGCCAAAGAAGAAGCGCTTACTAAGGCACAAGCAGCCGAGGCAATGGTTGACGAGGCTGAGCAGAGCGGCTACGATATGGGCGTGGCAGAAACCACAGAAACATTCAAAGCCCAAGTGCCGGGGGTATGTAGGGATTACTGCCTCCAAGTGTGGAAGGAAGCTCTCTCTCAGGCCGGAGTGGATGCTTCCTCTCCCCTATGGAAGGTGGAGAATGCCTATATTCCCCCCGCAATCCGCGTGGCTGTCTCTAGCTCAGCCAAGGATGATTCCCTTCCTTCCTCAACTGGGGTGCAAGTAGAGGAGAGTGTGGCCGATGATGCTGCCCCTACTGCCCAAGCTAAAGATGCGTCGCCTCCTCCTACCCCCAAAGAGCTGCCCATCAACCCCGAAGTTAGCGGGACTATGGAGCTAGTCCTAGCGACTTTGCCCATAAAGCCAAAGGAAAAGGTTGATTGGTCCTCGGCATTAGTGGTGCCTCCTGTTGATCCAAAAGACCAGACCCAGCCCAAGCCATGATCACTCGTGCCTTTGCCGCTACATGTTCCTTTTCTATTTCTAGTATTTGTCCTTGTATTTTTATTTATTTATTATTTTTTTTTTATCATCTTTTCTTTGTAACTTGACAAATTTGGCTATGAGTGTATTGATAAACCTTCTGTTCAATGAAAAGAATTCTCACTTTAAACTGATATTTTGTGTCATATTTGGTGTTGAGATCTTATTTCGTTGTTACCCTTGTGATGTGACGATGCAACAACTTGTATCCATAGTATGTACTTATAGTTTTCGGCCCTTATTCAAGGAAATTTGTGCCATCCATATGCGTGTAAATGTTTTAAGTAATAACTGCCAACTTTTGCTGTTAAAACTTACTTAACAACTATTTTCATGACAACATATTAAAAGGGAACACACTGACATATTCCATACCTGAGCTAACTGTCCCTCAAGCTTTGTGCTTAAATTTCAACAACAAATACAGACCCGTTCACTTAGTAACTTCAACGTTGCTTTTACATCAAGGAAAAAGATTCGAGATAACCTTTCTTTGCTTTAAACTAAGACGGAGGATCTATTGATTTATCGTGACTTTAATTAAGTTTGAAATAAGGTAGAGGACCCGAGGACCCGGCGTAACCTTACTTTTTTATTTTGAATTAAGATAGAGGATCTGATGGTCCGGCGTAACCTTAATCGAATTAGAGCTAAGGTAGAGAATCCGAGGACCCGGCGTAACCTTACCTTTTTGTTTTCAACTAAGATAGAGGATTTGATAATCCGGCGTAACCTTAATTAAATTAGAGCTAAGGTAGAGGATCCGAGGACCCGGCGTAACCTTACCTTTTTGTTTTCAATTAAGATAGAGGATCTGATGATCCGGCGTAACCTTAATTAAATTAGAGCTAAGGTAGAGGATCGAGGACCCGGCGTAACCTTACCTTTTTGTTTTCAATTAAGATAGAGGATCTGATGATCCGGCGTAACCTTAATTAAATTAGAGCTAAGGTAGAGGATCCGAGGACCCGGCGTAACCTTACCTTTTGGTTTTCAATTAAGATAGAGGATCTGATGATCCGGCGTAACCTTAATTAAATTAGAGCTAAGGTAGAGGATCCGAGGATCCGGCGTAACCTTACATTTTGGTTTTCAATTAAGATAGAGGATCTGATGATCCGGCATAACCTTAATTAAATTAGAGCTAAGGTAGAGGATCCGAGGACCCGGCGTAACCTTAGGCACAACAGAATAGTATAAAAACGACGTGTATAAAATGATAACAACACTTTTCATTAATAATAATATCGTTTCAAATTACTTACATTCCAAGGATGGGGTACAACTTTTTCATCCAAATCTGCCAGGTAGTAAGCTCCTATTCCAGCTATTGCCGTGATGCGATACGGTCCTTCCCAATTAGGTCCGAGCTTTCCCCATGCTGGATTTTTGGTATTACCCACTACTTTCCTCAACACTAAGTCTCCAACAGCAAACGGTCTCGGGTTTACGTTCAAATCATATCCCTGCTTCAGCTTTTGTTGATAATGAGCCAGATGGATCATCGCAGCTTCTCTTCTTTCTTGAACCAAATCCAGATCTTTTTCTAGTAGCCTATCGTTGCTCTCCGAAGTATGGTTTTGAGGGGAAGCTGGGTCAGGATAACCACCGTATGAGACTGAAAATAATGGGGGAGCTTACGTGTAC
This sequence comes from Castanopsis chinensis, assembly GCA_032878915.1. Taxonomy (NCBI): domain Eukaryota; kingdom Viridiplantae; phylum Streptophyta; class Magnoliopsida; order Fagales; family Fagaceae; genus Castanopsis; species Castanopsis chinensis. The sequence continues at coordinate 45,881,820 of JAVQMG010000133.1, forward strand.
CATGCACTATGGCTAGGATTGCCTTTTCTAATGGTGAATAGCGTATCTCGGCTTCATGCAGAGATTTACTCACATAGTAAACTGGCTTTTGTATATCCCCGTCGACCCTTATCAGCACCAGACTAACGGTGTGGGCGGCCACTGCAATGTATGCAAATAGGACTTCATCAACTTCAGGCCGAGACATGATAGGAGGATGAGAAAGATATTCCTTAAGCTTTTGAAAAGCAACAGCACATTCTTCTGTCTATTCAAACCCCTTCCACTTGTTCAATAATTGAAAGAATGGCCTACACCGGTCAGCAGATCTTGAGATAAATCGGTTGAGGGCCGCGGTCATCCCAGTTAACCTTTGCACCTCCTTTGGATTCCGGGGCGGTTGCAGGTTCTTGATGGCCTTGACCTGAGCGGGGTTAATTTCGATGCCTCTATGTGTCACTAGGTAGCCCAGAAATTTTCCAGACCCTACACCAAAGGAGCACTTAGATGCATTGAGTCGTAACTTGTGCTCTCTCAAGGTCTGGAAAGTGCTATCCAGGTCTGGTATATGGGCTGAGATGGTTTTACTCTTAACCACCATATCATCAACATACACTTCGATCGTTTTTCCTAGTTGTGGTTCAAACATTCGTGTCATCATTCTCTGATAAGTAGCCCCTGCATTTTTCAAGCCGAAAGGCATCACCTTATAGTGATAGTTTCCCGTGGGTGTGACAAAGGCTGTTTTTTCTTGGTCTTCTGTGGCTAAGGGTATTTGATGGTAACCTTGGAAAGCGTCTAAGAAGCTCATCCGAGGATGACCCACAGTAGCGTCCACCAACTGGTCTATGCGGGGCATTGGAAATGAGTCCTTAGGACAAGCCTTATTCAGGTCTGTAAAGTCTACACACACCCTCCACTTTCCGTTCTTCTTTTTCACTACCACTGTGTGTGCCAACCATTCTGGGTAGAATACCTCCTTGATTGCCCCTGCCTTCTTAAGTTTCAGTACCTCTTCCTTTACAGCATCAGCATGCTCCTGAGATGAGCGCCGAGGTGGTTGCCTCCTCGGTACTGCTGTTGGGTTGACGTTGAGGTGGTGACAAATGAAGTTTGGGTCAACCCCTGGAGCCTCGTAGGCATCCCATGCAAATACATCAATGTTTCGTTTCAGAAATGCAACCAGTTCTTCTTTTTCTCGGGATGGCAATTGACTCCCTACTTGGAAGAATTTCTCTGTGTCATCTGCAATAATTACTCTCTCCAGATCTTCACAACCGGACCCTTCAACCTCGGCCTTGTTCGGTTCAGCCGAGGATTCTAACTGCTATAAATTCTTTTCGGCCAGTGCCTGAGACTCCTGTGTTGTTTGATGTATGATGGCTGCTGTTATGCATTGCCTCGCCATGGATTGACTGCCTAGTATTTCTTCAACTCCATCCTCGTACGGGAACTTTACTTTAACATGTAGAGTTGACGAAACAGCGCCTAGAGCATGCAGCCATGGTCTCGCCACTATAGCTGTGTAAGGGGAGTAGGCGTCTACTACAATAAAATCCACGTCCACCACTACTGGCCCCGACTGTACGGGTAGTCGGATTAATCCCTTTGGAATAACCGCCTTCCCCTCAAAACTTATCAACGGGGAGTCATAGGCTGTGATATCTTCAGGCCTCAAATTGAGCCCCTTGAACAAATCTGGGTACATGATGTCAGCCCCACTACCCTGGTCAACCATCACTCTCTTCACATCATAACCCCCTATTCTTAAAGTGATGACCAACGCATTATCATGCGGTTGGATAGTGCCCACTTTATCCTCCTCTGAAAATCCCAACACAGGCAAGGGGCTCCTCTTGAGCCTTTTCGGCTCGGCGTTGGTGTCGTCGGCAGATGGACGTAGTACTGACATTATTCTGGTGGGACATGACCCTGTCCGACCTGGCGCTGCGAATATGACATTGATCGTGCCCAGTGGTGGCCTCACATTGTTGCTTCCCTGGTTCACGGAACCTGATGGGGTGCCTGGTTCATTAGGTCGATTCATAAATTGCCTTAACCTCCCCTCCTTGACCAACTGATCCAAGTAATTCCACAGGTTCCTGCAGTTCTCTGTGGTGTGGCCCTTATCTTGGTGATAATTGCAATAGAGGTTCTGGTTACGTTTGGTAGGGTCTCCTATCATCCTACTGGGCCATCTAAAGTACGGTTCTCGGCAAATTTTCTCCAACACTTGTTGTACTGGCTCACGAAATACGGCGTTTATTGTCTGGGGCGGGGCCGATCTAGTCTGGCTAGTGAAATCTCTTCGCGGCCATTTGCTGTTATACCTCTCTGCCTTGTAATCTCTACTCTCCTGAGGGATAGTTTTCATCTTCCCTTTACTTTGCTGCTGATCCTCCTCAACCCTCTTATATTCATCGATATGATCCATGAGCCGACGAACTGTTTTCACTGGCTTCTTGGTCAAGGACTTCCTTAGATCATGTTCAATTGGAAGGCCGACCTTAAAGGTGTTGACTGCCACTTCATCAAAATCACCATCGATCTCGTTAAACGCTTCCCAGTACCTGTCCGAGTAGGTTTTCAGCGTCTCGCCCTCTCTCATGGCCATGGACAGTAACGAGTCTAAAGGCCGAGGTACCCTGTTGCATGTAACAAAACGAGACCCAAACGCCATTGTAAGTTCCATATAGGAATCGATGGAGTCCGCTTTTAAGCCGTTGAACCACCTCATCGCGACAGGCCCCAAACTTGAGGGGAAAACTTTACACATCAAGGTTTCATTCTGTGAATAGACCGCCATGCACTGATTAAAATGGCTCACGTGCTCCACTGGGTCTGTTTTACCATTATAGATGGTGAAATTTGGCTGCGTGAACCGACGGGGGAGGTTTTCCCCTCTCAATACGTCGTGTGAAGGGCGATTTGGAGAGTTGGAGCAGCGCTTTCCCCATGGCGTGGCTGCCCGAGCCCCTGGGGAGGGATTTTTTGCTCACCATATCATGGAGACTCCCTTCTTGGTAAGAAAAGGTCTCACTAGGAGGAGTTACCGACCTCTGCTTATAACTACTGCTCTGGGAATCATCTGACGAAGGGTCAGATATGGAAGGCGTACGTTTACGTTTGACCCGACGTAATTTCCTCTTCAGATGATCAATTTCCCTCTGCATGGCCCTAGTATTTGCCTCATTAGGGCCCCTGCTTCTATCCTGAGGATTACCGGCGGTTCGCACCGAGTGCACACTGCCTTCTCGATCCTCTATATGTTCTGTCTGTTGATGTGGATCCCCGTGCTGAGATCCGAGAGATTCAGCATGGTCTGGATTCAAACCCGCCATCATGCTATCTACACCAAAAACTCAAGGATTCCCACAGACGGCGCCAATTGTAAGGGCAAGGACTTGCTTCTATATTGGATTGAGTCGCCAAGCCCTAAACAATGAATTTATAGAGAGCAGGATTTTAATCCATGGATTTGGGTGATAAATAACATCCAGGTTTGGCTTGATCATAGAACCTATGCATATACTTGTCAATCATGGACGAAATATTACTTTGTATATTATTGCCGAGGACAAATGCTTGAATTTCCTTACAAGTTCTCACTCTTTCTCTCTCTCTTTTCCAATTTCTATCATCTATTTTCCTCCCCTTGCTACGTCTTCTTCCTTCACCTTTTATAGACCTCTCTCCTTTTCCCTTTCTTCCACGTGTAACCCTGACCTTCTTCTCTTTTGGATACTTGTCCCATCATCCCTTTTTACTCAAGTCTCTGATGATGAAGATATGGTTCAAACCCAACGTTCAGGCGTCACTTCTTCATTAATGCGGCCAGAGAAGCAGGTGTAGAGCTTTAAATGCGGTGGTAGCAGCTTTTTTCTGGATGTTCCCCTATTCTTCCCTTTTAATCTTTATCTTTATCTCTTTAGTTCCAGCACCACAGGCTTCTGTTAGGGGAGCTGTTGGACTGTTAAATCAGTTACGTCATCCTCGGCAACACTTGCCGAGGACTATGCTGTCCTCGGACGTCGTATTCCTTGGTATTTTGATCATGCACGACACCCCTTCTTATCACGTGTCTTTGTAGATTTGGACGGATTGCGTCCTCGGACCATTTCCAGATGTGAGGTCGGGCTTCTTTCATTGCGAGAGTTTGTGGGCCGGCCCATTGCGTATAATTCGGGCCCAATGGTACTACATTACTAATTTCTCATCTTCCATATTAACTCTCACATTTTTACATTTATGTTGCAATATAATTTTTTTTTAAGAATCTTTTAGATTTGAAATTCTAAAATAACTATTTTTTATCTTAATTTAGATTTAATGTGTATTATTTTTTGGCACCAAATATAAATAATTAAAAGCAAGTTGTATTAATTTATGCTCTTGGGGTTTAAGCTCTTGTGTAATTGTATTAATTTATTTCCTTATATTTTGTCAATCTTTTTGATTGAGTTTTGTTTTAAATGTCTATTTGCTTTGGATATTGGCCCCTTGTGGCAAAAATAGCATGTATTTAGGTAAGATTTTCATATGTTTATGCATTGTTTAACATACATGTGTAGTGTGTGCACTCTAAGTGTTGGATAAAATGCCTCCATGGTATTTTTTCACTCTTTTGGACTTTGATGAGTACCAATTTTTGGGGATCACCATAATTATTCATGTTTATCATGTTTTGATCAATAGTTGTGTGTTTTACACACTTTGCCCCATGAGTGCTTGCTTATGCATTTGTCATTCATCTCACATGCACACTAGATGCACCTCTGATGCACACATTCTAACACTCGATATGTTTTGCATTTACTTATACTAAAGTCTTTTTAGACCTTTGAGCATATATTACATGTTTTTGTGTCTATGTCATGCCTTGATCTACATCTTATTTCCTTATCCTTAGCATGTCATGTTTACTTTATGCTTTGTAGCATTTTGTTTTTAAGATGTTTTATCTTTTGTTTTAGCTTCATTTTCTCATTCATCCTGCACCCCTCATGCATCATTACCCTTATTCATATCTTCTTTTCTTTCCCTCATTCCTATTGATTCATTTGTCTATTTGTGACAAAAAAGGGGAGAGGATATTAGAGAGTATATCAGAGTGTATCGTCATTTCTATATGACTCATGTGCACATTATCAGGAGGAGAATTTCTATCTCATGCATATTCGTAGGGGGAGAAAGCCATAGGGGAGATGCATATACCAATAGGGAGAAAGCATCTTTTTATGAGAAAACCTTGTTTCGTTTGTCTTACATTATGCTTGTTTTTTCGTTACTTTATGGTGCTTTGGGTTACATTTAGTATTTATGTTTTGTTACTGTCATTGCATCGTGTTTATATGATGGACATGCATACATCTTTATGCTATTGTACTTTTTTGGTTGCATGTTCGGATGATCATTTGCTTTGCTATGTGATCATTGTAGTCATTTCCATAAGACTGTCATGTGTTTGATCAAGTTGCTCATATGTTCACATTATGTTTGCTTGATCGCATTTTACTTGTTACATTATACTTGTATTTTATTACTTGTTTTACCTTGAGGGTCTAATGTGTTTTGTGTAAATGTTTCAAGATACAAGTATTGTATTCCAAGTTCATCATAGATTTTAGAGTTAGGTGTGAATGAGTTTTGTCATTGTTTCCAAACTCACGTTTAAGTCTAGAGCCTGTTATAGGGTGTTTTGTCACGGAATAGCCAAAGAAAATATTGTAAAGTTGTGATTTATAACTATGTTTTATGTTGGCTTTATTTCACGACAAAAAGTGTTGTAATTGTATTAATTTATTTCTTTGTATTTTGTAGGATTTTATTATATTGAGTTTAATATTAAGTTGGTGAAGAATCGAGCATGAAATAAAGAATTAATGTAGTTTCACGACTAGCTCGCAAGACGTTCGCGAGACGAGTAATTCGCGAAAAGGTCATGTGAGAAGCACATGCTAGAGGTTGAAGAGTCAAGTGCCAAGCTTCATTTCGCGAGTACTTCGCGAGACAGGCCATCTCGAGAGGTACCCGTGAAACATTCTACTTGGAGGATTTAAGTGTGACTTTCTTACCCTTCACCCATACTATATATACCCTCAATACCCACAAAAGTAAAAGAGGCTCTTCAGAGAGAAAACCCTAGATAGGTTTCTACAACACAACACACCTATCTTTTAGAAAGAGAGCTACTTATTCTCAGTGAAAAATTATTGTAGCCTCTTCTCTTTCTCTCTCCCATTGTCATACATTGAGAGGAGATTTGTACCCAAACACAACCCACACCTATTAGAGTGTAGAGAGCGTTTTGTAGCTTGGGAAGTTTTGGGAATTTGCTAAAAGAAGCTGGTGAGGTTTGGCAGATGCAATTGCACGTATTGCGGGATCTAGAAAGTTAGAGAAGACATGACTCCGATAAGTCCGTTGGTAGCAGGAGTTTGGAGGGCTTAAGTACATGGGTTAGACTAGGCTTGGAGGGTCTTTTGTTATTCGTGTACTCCAACTTTATTCTCTAGTGGATCGATTCGACTTGAGGGTCGCAAAAAGTTTTTTTGCCGAGTCTTTCAGTTTCCTCTTCAATAACACGTCTCGGTGTTATCTTGTGTTTGTATCTCTCTTCCTTACTCTTTAAGCTTTCCTGTATTGTTGATGATGGATGAATATAGCTTAAGGTAGGTTTATCGGTTCATTGCGATTATTTCTTTTGTTTTGCACTTAGTCTAAGTTAGAGTAAAAGTAATCTAGCCGTAATTTTTTATTGGGGGTCTAAACAAGCTCTTGTGTTTTAGTACAAATCCGAGTTTTCACAAGTAAATTCAAAATTTGCTATTTATGAATTATGAGTACTTTATTATGAAACATAGATTCCAGTGCACATTGTTCATTATGTTGGAAGTAAGAAACATAGATATCTATACTATGAGCTTGAGAGGGGAATCCCTCTCTGGACTCGACTTTTATTTAGTTAAGAAATACCCCTAAATCTTAGGTTTAATAGAGAAAAAAATTTGAGAACAACCCAATAAAAATATATCTCAAACTCTACTTAAAATGCTTATAAAATAGGACACTCTCCTACTATACAAAAAAAAAAAAAAAAAACCTTATTCCACACATAAAGCGCGTGTGATACGGCTAGTATCATATATGACTTTTTAGCTAATTCTTTTGGGATAATTCCTAATTTAATTTTGAAAATGACCCAAAATGCTGCTAAGGTTCTACACTTTTTTTTTTTTTTTTTGGGAGAACAAGCCTTCACTCTTTTTTTTTTTTATAAAAATATCGTAACTTTTTTAAGAAGATAAGACCATTATATCTTGAGCCAAAACTGACTCAATAATAATAAGATTTTCCTCTATCTAAGCTACAAAATCAACACAATTCCTAGCATATTGAGCTAAGATATGTGCAAGACGATTTCCTTCATGCCGAACTTGAGAGACTTGTATTCCCTTGAAATGCTTTAGCTTATGTTGAATCCCCTCAACAATATTGCGAATAGCTATTGGTGGGTCACATGATCTATTCGCATCCTCAGCAACAACCTGTGAGTCACATTCAAAGATCACCTCTCGGACAGCTATACATCCCATGCAAAAGAAACACCCTCCTCCAAGGCTTTGGCTTCAATCTCTAAAAAACCCATTTTGTAAGGTATAGATTTACTCAAAGCTGCCTCCACTCTGCCACCATTATCCCAAATGGCTACCCAGACGCCAGAAGATTGAGAAGTCACGGAGGTTGCCCTATCGACATTAAGCTTAAACCATGGAGGTTTTGGTGGTTCCCATGAGGCTTCATCTCTGTCCACAACTGGTTTTTGCTTGAAATTGGCCATCTAGAACTCATCCAAGAAAAAGTGAACTTTCTGCACTATGGACGAGCAATGCTGCCTTGCCTTACCTAGCCAAACCTCGTTTCTATTGAATCACAAACACCCTGCCACCATGATCATCAACTCCAGCAGCTCATTTCCCCAACCCGACCTTAAACATCAAGGGCCAAAGCAAATCTGCAAACTTTGGAAAAACCAATTTGTGGGCCTCAAAAGGAATACCAGTGAGGTTCCAAACCTCATGGGTTTTTTCACAGTTGCTGTTAGAAACTGAAAAAGGATATGGATGGACACCCAAAGTGGGTATGTCCTTCTGAATTCCCCATTCAAGAGTTATGGAGTAATGGAGTAATGGTTTGGACCGTTACTCTACCCCACTAAGTCCATTATCCCACTCAATATTAATGGAGTGGTGTGTATATAAACACCAAGAGTGGTATCCATTGCAGAGTGAACGAATTATGTATTTCTCATAGTATTTATAGAGTGTTGTGATACTTTTAGGTTGTGGGTTATGTTTGCATCACTCTAGTAGTGTGCAACACCGTCGGAGAAACGTTCTTTTTTTTTATTCGTGGGTTACACAAACTGGAATTGAAAACGTGTTTGGATAGATGGTCGGCGTGGAGGCTGGCTCTAGACAGCGTAGAACAACCTCAAAGCTCCTGTGTGATCATCAGTTTAGGCCAAGAGAGGTATGCTGAAAAAACCGATTACTTATATTCCGCTGCAAGTTTCTATTTCTTACAGCTGCAGAAAAGACGACCCTCACTTTTGGCTTCCATCCCACAAGCTTCACACACTAGATCGTCAAGAACTTGTCTATGGCACATGTTAACTTTTTTTGGCAAAAAGTTTATACTTGCTTGCCATGCAAAGGATTCCACTGTTTTTTTAAGCCTCCAAATCTTCTTCCAAAATAGCTTATTTTTCTAGTTGGAATAGGCTTCCCTAGAATAGTTGTTCGGCCCCAAGGTTAACGCTACCTTATATGCACTTTGCACTGTGAAAAGTTCTTTTAGACTGTATGCCCAAACTAAACGATCTTCAGGTAGCCTCGAGCTCAACAGGATACTTAAAATTGTCGATGCCACCTCTAGGGAGAAAAAGCGTCGTATCATGTCAGTCCTCCACGCTCTAGTGTGTGGATCGATTAGTAGGGATACCTTAGCATCTCTGGGAACTTCATTTGGTCTAAAGGTAACTTGAAAAGTGGATGGCTGTGGTAACCATTTGTTGTTAAAATACTAAGACTGTGTCCATTGCCCACTTGCCAACAGTAACCTTGTTGAACAACTGACTATGCTGCCAAAACACTTCACCATGCATAAGATGGGTGATTACCCAATTCAACCGATAAGAAGTGTTCATTGGGGAAATAACGCTCCTTGAATACCCTGTGAACTAATGAATTAGTTCTTGTTTGTAGTCTCCATCCTTTTTTGGCGAATAATGCAAGTTTGAACTCCTTTAGATCATGGAAACCAATCCTCCCTTCTCCTTAGGCATACGCATCTTATCCCAGCTTAGCCATGCCATTTCGTTCTTTTCATTCATTTTTCCCCTACCAAAATTTATGCACCAAAATTTTGCCATGGTTTTTAAGAGAATTTCCTTTTCGGCATTTGAAAGCAATTTTTCATTCCAAACTGAGAGTTTATTATTCAGCCTCTCAATCAGTTAATGGAATGTATTACACTTGTTTTTCCCCACTGACGATGGTAGGCCCATGTATGTCTTATGAATTGCTTTATTACCTCTGCCCCAAATCTGGTCTCAATATAATCTTGGATATGTTGTGGAGTACTCCGGCTAAAATAGAGAGATGTTTTCCCTATATAACTGCTGGCCTAAGGCATTCTTGTACTTCTCCAAGCTGTAATTAGAGTAGAGCAATCTTCCTTCGTTGCATGGCAAAAAATGAACAAGTGTGATATCTCAAGTCCCCTAGCGCATGATGCTACTCCTTTCAACATACCCTGTACTACAGATTGTCTAAGAAGTGTTGAGAGATCCTTTGCACAAATTAGAAACAAATAAGGAGAAAAAGGTCTCCCTTGCTGAAAGACTTCAATATTTTGATTATTTTTTACTGAGTTATTTTTTTTAGAGATAATTACAATATGTTGTTAACTTCGCAGCTCGAACTCTTTTCCCACTAAATTATTTATTAGTTAGTCACAAGACACATAGGTGACATGTTATATAAAATTTAATCGATAAGTGTGAAATTTAAATTATAGCTTTATACATAAGTTTTGTATTTACATTTTATTCATACGATTACCTTTCATCACAATTGTGGTACCTTTGATGTTATGCTTCTTTAATTTTTAGTTTGCCTCTTGATTTCTTGAAAAAATTAGAAGAAAGGTTTCATATATTGTAATGGATGTACCTTTTTTTAAGAAACTTGTAACAAACCTGGTTGGCACATTTTTTTGGCGTGTTAAAAATATTTAGTATCCTTAAAAAAAAACACTAACTTGTTCTATTTTAAATGCACTTTTTTTCAATTATTAATTAGTGTTAAATTTATAGATTTTTTAGATAATTTTATTTTCAATTTTCTAGCAATTATAAATACATTAATCAAATTTTTGTTTGATTGGCATATTATAGGCGGTACAATTAATTAAGGCTGACTTAACAAAATTTCAGGTCTAAGAAAATAATTAAAAGTGACATTTTATATTTAACTAGTATGTAACTCGTGCTACCGCGCGAGGTTAACTGTGGTAATGATGCTGGTCTCTGTTTTTTTTTTTTTTTTTTTTTTTTTTTTTTTTTTTGGGTTTATCATACAAAGGATAGCATTAGATAAAAAAGTGAATCAAAAAAGAGAATATTGCATTTTATTATTTAAGTGATGCTACAATGAAAAAAAAGAGAGAATATTGCATTTTATTATTAAAAATATATAAAGGGACATTAATTTTTTTTTTTTTCAAACTTAAATAAACCTATTCACCAACTTAAACATTTCAAGGTTGATTGAGCATCTCTTGCACGTAGCTACAAATTCTTCATAACCATAAGAATAAGGTTCATCACAGTTCCAATGTCCCATTTTAGTTTTTTGGCAAGCTTGAAAGTTTGCACTTTGATACATGGCGGTTCTTGCAGCAAGTAGTCAAAGTATTTTTCGGCATTTTAAAAGCCTATGCTTTTCATGTTCACCATTCAAAACTTTCAAAAGGTTACCTATGCCTTTAGGATTTAATTCACAAAGTAGCATGACTCCATGAATATATGTTGCAATAAAATCATCATAGGCAACAGCTTCTTTAATCAATATTTTTCCCTTAACAACTTCTTCATTCAAGAAGTATTTGTTTGTTCCCATTATGAGTAGTGCATGGGGATTCTTTGCTTCATAACATGAAAAAATCAATATTTTTTTTTTGCTTTGTCATCTAGTAGGGCTGGGTGACTGAAATATGGAGTGAGTTGAATTCTTTAGAGTACTAATCTGTTTTCTGTTAATTCGTTGAAGCTTTTGCAACTGATTAAGAAAAAGGAAAGAATTGAATTAATAGATTTCATAACTTATACAGAGAGAAATAAATTAGTATATATACATTGAAAAAGTTGTTTTCTTATACTTTAACTTGATTCCCAATTATAGTGTTGCTAAATCATATCCCACCTTTGAAAATATTTCCACCAACATGTCATTTGGAAGATTTTGTAAAGTATTCATTTTTTTTTTGAAATAGTGTTCTAATAAATCATCCGCTATTTATAATAAAATGATTTTTAAAGATTCATAGGATCATATTACAAAAAATGATAATAATGTGTTTTTAGACTTGTTAAATGAATATACATGAATTTTGATAGTCAAATGGTTAAACTTATCTAGATTCTTGTATTGAAAATGGTTCTTAATGAATTTGGACGTGTGAAGTGTTTGGTTAGATCAAATTGTTGAATTGGATTGTAGTGATGCTATTAATGTTAAGCTTGGGTTATTTAATAATTTTCATGATATTATTACACATGGAAATATTCAATTGTTCCTATTCATATTAAGAATGGTTTATTAAACATATAGGACATTAGTTTTGTCCTATGGGTAATTATGTTTTATAATCAAATATGTACTTAAAAAGATTAAAAATATATTTTTACATTACATATATACACAACGAAAGTAATTTCATTATCTTGTTTCTTTGATATTTCTTCTCAATCCTTCAAAAGATTAAATCTGTACATAAAATTTAATTATTATTTTACCTTTTTTTAGCTATTAATCAGTTGACATCCTAAACATTCTCTATAATTCTATAATCCATTGACTAGGACTATTTTCATCTAATAATATGTAGACAACTAAATTACGTAAATGTCAAGGTTGAAGGGATAGGGTAAAAAATATAAGCAGTTATTACTTGGTTAAACGAATTGAGATCCAACTGAATTTCGATCAATTTTTGTATGCAATGAAAAATATTTTGAACATATGTCATGCAATTTAAGCAAGTAAAAAAATTATACAAAAGGTTAGGAAAATGAAATGATCAAAATTAGTTGACTATATCTAAGCCCTCTGGTGAGCAAAATTAAGCTTTAATAATCACCCATAAAAAAAAAATTCAATAATCATCAATTTTTTTAGGTATGTAATAGTGAACCTTTGTTGTGCTGCATAACCTAAGTCTTTTTGTTTCAACCAAAGTTTAGTATACCAAAACCAGAAATAAAGGATGCACACTCTATCAAATATTACACAAGCTTATTAATGAACTTACTAAAACCTTGCTCATAGGTCATGTGACAAATCCATTAAACTAATATGAATATATTGATTTTTCAGATTTCCTTTTCAATATTCAGAAATTATAAAATACATAAAATAGTTCTTGACAATGTAATAAACCACATAAAATAGTTATAGACAATGTCACAAACCAAATAATTTAAACTAAAAACTCTCAATAATGTTTTCTTTTTTCCCGAATGCCATGAGCTTTCTCTTTGTCCCATCCTTAGCGACTTTTAGGTATTTGGGATACCTTTTGGATCTACAATGCAACAATTCACGTTAAATTATATTACTGATAAAAATTTGGCTATCCCAATTGCAATTATCATTACAATAATGGAAGGTTAAATTGTCAAAAGCATGGTGGAGTACAATTGGAAAGTTTATTACTGGCCTCCTTCCAGTGCAACTAGACATTCCTAGTGTGCTACCTAAACAGTCTATTGTGATCTTTTTTTTTTTTTTTTTACTTATTCTCATAATTTAATTTCCTAGGCTTATCATCAGAATTTTTTGTTCTTAAGTTGATGCTTAAAGAACATAAAGATGTTTTATGGTTAGTATTATCTAGTTTGTTAGTTTTGTGACTGTAGATGGTATTTGGATTGTTTGTTAGTTTTCATAACAAACAACTCAAGCCTTTCAATTGCCTTTTTGAAAATATCTAAATCACCCAAGCTCCACAATCGAGCAAAGCATTTTCTATCTCATACATGGTTCATGTAATAGTTATAAAAATTTATATCAAAAAGGAAGAATATGTAAATGAAGTCTTGACATGCCTAATTGGCAGATCTGTGTAGAAATTTAGACCAAAAAGAGTTCTAGGAGCACCTAGATTAGAGGAAAAAAAAGGAGCAATAATTACTTTATTGCAAGGACATCAAAGAAAATGAAAAATAAGTATAACATCCAAACTGGGGTGAATAGTTCTTGATAGAAAGCTAAATTTGAAAGTGTAGATTTAATATTCTAATAAATGCAGAATCATTATCTTTTGCCAATTGGGAAGATGGGGGAACCAAGGAAGACAAAGACAGGCTCATGTAATTATTCAATTAACTATTATAGAGGAAATGACAAATGATAAAAATGATAATATTAGATATTACATAGCCTAAGGCATTACCTGGTGGCCATGTCATCAAATTGTGCCTAGTTGTTTCACACTTTATTGCAACAGCAACAACCTATTAAGGATTATTAAAAAAAAATCAGGAATGAAATGCTCAAACAACAAAAATTAGACAATGGAATAAGAGGAAATTGTGATTTTCATAACTATTCTATCTAATTAGTTAAGTGGATGCAAAGAGAAAATGATTGTACCCAAGATCCAAGTTGTTTTCTCGCTTGTGTGCAAACACACTCTGCCATCCAACACCTGAAGTGGTTGGACATAAGTTTAGTTATTCACATTATTTTTATTTAAAATTAGGTGCTAAATAGAGCTATTTGTAAGGAAAAAAAGTACATTATATATATATATATATATATATATATATATATATAATATCATGAAGTAAATTTAACTGACCATCCATTTCTTCTAGAGTTGTGGTCATATAGTTTTAGAAGTGAGCTACACAAACTCATACCCTTTTGATCTCCCACTAATGTGGTCACATATAATTTTTTTCCTCAAGTAAATCTAAGGTCATCTAAACCTAAAATTATAAGTTACAAAACCTAAATAATCTACTAAATTACCTTCAATTAGCTCACCACATCGTCCAAAAGCATCCTTTAGAATAACTTTATCAGTATCAGAAGAAAGCCTTCTAATCCAAAACACAACAAATAAATCGAGTCTATCTTTATGATAGCAAGGTTGGAAATGTTTTTCTAGGATGTCCATGTTGGGTCCTTTAAGTCACTATTATCACAAAAACGTTAACATAAGGGAAACAACTATCAGCATATATAACATTAGAGAAATTGATAAATAATTGAGACTAAGCCTTATATTTCATATGATATGACTTAATTGAACTAAGCCCATAACATAACCAAGTAAGAAAGTTAATTTGGAAAAACAATTGTGGGATAGGAGGCTATAACCACTATGAAATCGATACATCTTTAGCAAGACCTAATGACCAAGCATTTAATCAAACATGTAGAGGACACTTTAATTCACCCAAATAAATAAGTGAGCATGATCCAATATTCCATGAGACGTATCCAACTAATGTAATTGAATTAACAATATGTGGTCTAGATTTTTTTTTTTTTTTTGGGAGAGGAATGTGGTTTAGGAATTAAATGCATAAAGTAAAATACAAAAACTAAGCTAAACAGTTAAATAACCTTATACAATAACACTTCATATAGAATCCTATTCATAATTTTTTAAGAAAACAATGAACAAAATCCAAAGCAACCAACTTGTTTTGTTGTTTCACATCAGTGTTGCTGCTCTTTATATTTTAATAATATGGATGCTTTAAGTTGGCAATTTGCTGCCAAACACAAAATCTGCATGTAAAAAAAGAGTAGAAATAGACCTTTGTAAGAGGTCTGCTATATATATGGAGTGCATCGTTCTTTTCCCCTGTAAATAAATAGAAAAATAAAAGAATACAATTTTACATTCCAAACAACAATCATAATTATAATAAGAAAAAGGGCAATACAAATCAAATAGTTGGCGTGCAATACTCAACCCAATTTGGAGAATTCATTAAATTAGAAAGTTAACATTGACACCCAAACCAATAGATACGAAAATTTGAAGAACAAAAAAGGACACCAAAATAAAAAGGAATTAAAAAACAAATGATAAAAAAAAAAAACTAAATACAATTCAGAGAATGAAATTCATTCAAATAAGAAGAAGAAGAAGAAGAAAAGAACATTACATAGGATGACAACCAAACCAATGAGCAAAGAAAAGTCCTTGTTTCTCGGCAATACCTTCGATGGTTGTCAACCCTAAGCTAAATGGGTTTCAAACGTCTTTGATCATGCCCTTTCGTTCTTCGTCATTCAACCTTTTAATCAAAATCAATAACCCAAATACCTAAATTAATAAAAATCAATCCAAAATAACAAAACCTAAATCATATTTGATACCAATTTTTATTGTTTAAAGATACCAGTATTAGTAGTGGTTCATGCAATATATATTGGTGGCAAGAGGCTGGGTTGAAGGTGGGAGATGGTCTGATACGGTGGTGGTCCTCAATCTCTCATTCATAGTGCCTTACGTCTCTCTCCTTCCCCTGTCTCTTGTGAAATCAGTGATTATTATTATTTTTTTCATGTTGATAATTTTAAAAAATAAATTTTTAACAAAAAGAATGCAATTTACATCTAAAATACAAATAGAAAAAAGAAAAAAGGAATATGAATCAAACATCTCTAACAACAAAATTTAATGTAAACAACCAAAAATTGTTTTATCTTTCTCTGTCCAACATGAACCTCATGTGGCTATGATAATAACAATAGAAATAAATTACAGTAAATTATTCTGCAGGGTTTTATCCATTTGAACTTTTCATCTATTTAAATGATATCCACATGAAAAACCATGGTTACATCAGATAAATACAAAACAGCCCTTGTTAAGACACATTTTAATGATTCTTAAAGCACCAAAATAGCCTTTGATATATGCACATTTTTAAAATAAAAAAGTCTTACTTCTAATGGACTCTAGTTTGTGTGCCTATGTGTGTTTGTAGAAGTGGGATCTACGATACATAACTTAAACCATTTTGGCTTGCTTGGAGTAACCTGAAAAGTCTCATTCACAGCATGTTATAGCCTTTAAGAGAATTGAAACTAAAATTTTATCTTTTTTTTGGCGATTCATGCAGCATAGGAAGTCCAAGACAAAGGCAACGTCATCAGGTTAACGACAAGAACTGATCATTGAGATTGGAATCTTCTTGGAGGGGCCAATGAAGCGGTAATGTATGAGAATGTGATGCAAGGAAGAGTGGGATTGAACATTGTGTTTGAACCCAGGCTTGCTCTGAGAAATCCAAAAGGAGGAGGAGAGGGTGGTGTGTGGATCCAGTTGGTAGAGGTTGAGAGTGAAGAAGGAGGAGACATGGGATGACGATATGGAATTAGGAGGAGGAGATGAGGTTTTACTTTTAAAGTCTTTCTCGTTGGACTCCTCAGTTCTAGTAGTGGTATTAGAAGAGCTCTAGATTGTATTGAGTTCACCAATAAAAGTGTGCAGGTGAGATGTTCTTGCTTAGGCCAATGAGCATCATCATTCTGGCTTTCTTGGCTTTCGTGTTAAATGTTAATGCATGACAGCAAAATCAAGAAAAAACTTCAGCACAGTAGCTCACTTGACCTGATACATAGAAGTGGTTTTAATGAGAATGAGCTCACATATATTTAGCCACATGGAGCAAAATTAAACTTCAATTTCAAATTTTAATTGAACAATGGAAGGATAATTATGATTTGTTCTCCACATAGATGTAGATACATAGCACAAAATTGAAACTCTAATTTGGAATTCCAATTTGAGTTTTTCTCTGCTTCACCTATTATATATATATATATATATATATATATATAGATTAGTAATTGCATCTCATTGTAGTATTTAAATGCTTCTCACTCCTTGAGATGCAAAATTATTAATTAATTTTTGATAATATCTCTTTTTTTAAATTGATAACTCACTTTATTATTATTTCATTGTCTTCTAATTTTTCTAATTAATTTCTTATTCATTTGTGAAAATTTCATTTAAATTTTATGTCATAATTTTATATTGCTAGTAACAAATTTATCAAGATATCTCTTTTGAGATTCAATTATTTTTATAAAGTTAATTAAAATTAGTTTTTTGAATAATTATTTGATATCCAAAATAATATTTTCGAGCTGATATTCAAAATTAAAAATTATTTAAATATAGGGGCTTCGACCTTAGGCTGCCCTGATATGCATAGTTGGAGGATGGACTACCTTATAGTCCATTTGGATTGAGAGAGAGGGAGGGGGAGTAGAGTAAAGTAGAGCAGATTTAGTACAAAATTAGTTTATTTTTAGCCAACTCTACTCTACTCCCCTCCACTCTCCCTCCTTCCCCTCTCCATCCAAACAGGCTATAAGTTTTGTACTTGTAATGGCTTTTGTCATTTGGCATGTGCCTTCAATATTTGTATAATGATGCTACAAATACTATAAATTATATTACATAATATTCCAAAGCTTAAATATGGCAAAGCTTAAATATAACTTGTGTGTGTGTGTGTGAGAGAGTGAGAGAGAGAGAGAGAGAGCTCTAACCGTATATAGAATTTTGTAATTTCATAAATTGTTTTTTTTTATTATTATAAAAAAACTAGGAAAAAAGAAGAAGCATTTTTGTAGTTTGGTCATTCACTAGTATACACTTTCCATGGAAGCATGTGAATCATATGATTATAAACAAGCCTAACAAAAATAAAAATGAAAATGGTATGATATGATTGTGAACAACCTTGACAGATTTAGTATAACCACTATTAACAAAAAAAAAAAAAAAAAAAAAAAAAAAAAAAAAAAAAAACACGAGTACTCAAATAAAATTGTTGCGTTTGTGTTTCTGGAGTTTCACACCTTCTTTTTTTTTTTTTTTTTTAAATTGAGAAGCACGTGAATGTGGGACATAGACCTGCCAGTGGGTCCCATGCATTGTGCACGGGACCCACTACCTCTTATCACGTCCAAATTTTGCACTGAAATGTGTCATACCAGTGGGTCCTGTGCACTGTTCACGGGACCCACAAATCTCTTTTTTCAGCAACTTTTTCATTAAAAATGAGTTCTACGGTACTATTCACACATTTAAAAATTATTTTGCTATAATGTTTTCAGTTTTCAGTAAAATAAACGGTATCTAAACGGACCCAAATTGCACACACATAAATTTAATAGAATTTTTATGACATATACATATTATGGAAGCATGTGAATGATATGGTTTTGTTTCGAAATATAGGGTATACCGTATACCATATATCAGGAACCAAGCTTATGGGCAAAACCAAGTAAGATTTTTTTTTTTTTTTTTTTTCAAATTGATTAAGAGACAATTATGAAGTCCAACCTTTGAGCTAGAGAGGGTAGAAGTGTTTTGATTGCAAGAATAATAAGGTAGAATTGTTTTGAACTCCGGTTTGAAAGGAAGTACTTTGCACTTCAGTTTTATATGAATTAGAGCACTTGCAACAGTGGAGCTAAATAGCTATATAGCTATTTTAGCTCCACTAAAACACAAAAAATCACCTTGCAGCAGTGGAGCCATACCTAAATTTTTTTAACTTCTTGCTACAGTGCACATGTATAGATACATGTGCACTGTAGCAAGAAGCTAAAAAAGAAAACAATATTTTATTAAATTTCTCTATCCTCTCTCATTAAATTATTCTCTCTCTCTCTCTCTCTCTCTCTCTCTCTCCAGCTTCTCTTCTTGCTTCTGTTTTTTCCTTCTCACTTTTTTCCTCTAGCGCCACGATGGTGCTCGGGTCAATCGGCCTTCAGTTCTGGTGGCCGCGGGATGAGCGGTTTTGGCGAGCGTGGGTTGAGCGATTCTGGCGGGCCGAGACCCCATTTCCCCAAGCCCTATTGCCGATCTGTTACCCGAGCCCCATCGCCGCCAAGTTTGTGCTAGATTTGTGCATGTGTGTTGAGTTTGTGTTTGTGTTTGTGCTGGGTTTGTGCCGTGGGTGTGGTCTGATTGGATTATGGCCTGTGGATCAGTGGGTTTCGTGGATGTGGGTCGGTGGATTGTGGCTTATGGGTTGGTGGTGGTGGTGGATTGCTGATCCGTGGGTTGCTATGGTGTGTTGGTGTGATTGTTGTGGTGTGATTGTTGCCATGATGTGTCGTGGAGTGATTGTTGCTGTGGTGTGGTGGTTTGCTTGCTCTGTATCAGAGAAGAGAGAGACGAAGAGGAAGAGAGAGAAAAAGATGGAGATGATGATGCTGAATATTTTATTGGGAGGATTATATTATTTTATTATGTTGAAAGCTAAAATAGATCCATTGCTGTAGGATGTTTTGTAAAATGTGTAGGTAAAATAGATAAAGTAGCTTTTTGTGGTGCCAAATAGCTAAAAAAATAGCTCCACTGCTGTGGATGTTCCTACTAATTGAAGGCTTGTACCATTTTTGGTCGCAGTCTTATACCATTTTTGGCTCTTTTGACCTGGCCAAGAGTCTGGGACATTGCCCCCTCTTTTGAGTGCTTCAAGCTGTATTTAGGAGGGAGACTTGGTCCTTTTGTAGCTTGTTCTTTTCTTTGAACAAAATCTTTGGTTCATTAAAAAAAAAAAAAAAATTGAAGGCTTCTGTTGTGCCTTACATGGGTTTGGAAATATATAATTTTATTGAAAAACAAAAACAAAATGTTAAATAAATTGAAAATGAGTGTATTAAAAAAATATTGGCAATAAAACCAATATTAAAAAAGTACATTACAATTCCACTTGATACAACCAAAACTTTTAGACCTAACTTTTATCATATATGTTAGGACATATGTGGTTCGTTGTGTTTTGAACATATGTCATTGTTCTATGTAATTAGCTTATCTTTTGACAAAATGCACTCAACTTGTATTTGGGTAGCTCTAGGATGATTTTAATACTTCAAGAAATAAGGTTTCAAGATCAAGAGTTAAAGCCGTGCAAGTTGTCCAAGATTCAAGTTGAAGAAGTGTCAGATTTTAAAGCTCGACATCTGACTCGACAGCTGCATCTATCTAGCTTTAAAAAGATGCTTAGCCCCGATGCTCGACAGCTACTCGACAGCACCTCGACACCTTTAGCTGTTGAGATTTAAGAAAAATATATTCTAAGTCTATTTTGATTCCAATCCGTACGTGTGTCTTTGGACTTTTTTTCTTCTAACCCTAGACATATAAAAGGATTATTTTAAGAGCCGTAAAAGTGTACACAAGTTGCACAAGTATTGAGAAACCTTTGTTCAAGTAATTTGTGACCTGAGACAAAGTTTATGCCCTAATTCATCTTTCTTAAGAAGAAGTTGCTGTGTAATGTGCACCGTAGGGTTTTGTAACCAAGCATCTTCTTGATCTTCATCGTGTGGATAGATTGAAGAACTTTGCAGCTAACAACTCTCTTTAGTTGGTGATTGAAGTTGCGTACTAGGATCTGCGCAAATTGGTTAGTCACGTACTGGGAGCCGTGTATCAAAAGGAGAAACTGTCATTATAGAACAAGTCCAATCGTGGTATAAAAAATGCCAGGGTAAGGGAAAAAACTAAAACTGTAGGTTGGTAAGAAAGAAAAAAACTCCATCCTCACCGCTGGTCCAATCCAAAACCAAACTCCATCATCGTTGTTGGTCCAATCCAAAACCAATCTCCGATTTACCGACTCTACTCATCGCCATTGAAACAACCCAACCCACACCGATTCGACAACCCACAACCACCATTGATTCAACAACCCACAGCCACCACCAAACCCAGCTAACACTGAACCTAGCAACCATTAAGCCAGCCAACATCGAACCTAGCAACCAGCCTCCACGATCCTAGCCAACTAAAACTGACCCCAGCCAACTCACGAAACCCAGCCAACACTCTTCACGATCCACGACCCACGGCCATCCACGACCCACGGCCATTCACGACCCACGGCCATCCACGACCCACGGCCATTCACGACCCACGGCCATCCACGACCCAAATGACCCAAGCCTCCACGACCCACGGCCATCCACGACCCAAACAACCCCTACACAAAGCTTATCTGTAGCCCATACCACCTCCATCACCACAAACACACAAACCCACCACCACAAAAACCCTCTACACAAATTCAATGCCAATCAAAAGAGAAGAGAAAAGGAAGAAGAGAGTCTGAAAGTGAGGAAGAGAAAAAAGAGAGAGAGGGAGAAAGAGTGACCGTGATTGAAGTAATAAGAGGGAGATAGACAGAGATTGCATCAACATGTAGGGATTGGTGATTTTTTAAATCATTCGGTGGGGTTTTTGCCGTGTAAGTTTTCCGCATTTGTAAACAAATCACCGTGTCAATTTATTTTCCACTGCATACTTTAGTATATTGGTGATTTGTTTGTGCTACCACGCAATTTGCATGATAATTTGATTAATTAATAACTTGACTAATTAATCAACTTAATTCATCACTAGGGGTCAACGTGTTTGTGGCCTTTCAATATAGTCTATAAATTGTAAATTATAGTTTTCTTAGATAATACATTATAGAATAGATAGATATCTTGATTCTCAGGCAAATAAAAAAAAAAAAAAAAGGATAGATGTCTTAAGTGATCTTGTATTTTTATTTTTGTGGGACCATGAGCTATGTCATTCCACCTTAAAACTAATTGGTGATGAGGAAGACACACTCAAATCTTTTATGGCATTTAACATTACACCACGTAAGCCTGTTTTTAGAGTGGTTATAGGGAGTTAAATTGTGGTCCCTACAATTTTTTATTTTTTATTTATTTTTATTATTAAAAGTGATCTTCCATCATATGAAAGATGTATATAAAAAATAAAATAAAGTCAAACTAAAAAAGAAAGAAAGTAATGATCAACAAAAGTAATCTTGTAAAAAAATTTATTGTTGACAAATAAATCACATAAGCATTTAAGAAAAAAAGGATCACATAAACCAAATTAAAAACTGTTTATAGAAGCGTTGAAATGAATTGGATAAAAATAAGAGAATAATATTTGATTCATAAATGGGTTGTTAATTTATTATAATTAAATTTCTAATAGAAATTATTATAAAATATCATATTAACTTTTTATTATCAGTGATAAAATTTAAATGAGCCAGGGATCATATTTTATATGTATCATTTTGTCTCATTTTTTTTCAATCTAAAGAGGAATTAATATAATGCATTAGGGTCAGAATTTTAATCATTCTTTTTACGTTAATATGGGGTTTGTTGTTGCTTCCGATAACCCTGATCTCTACATGCAGCCTTCATATTCACCTAACAACCCTAATTTAGTTACACCTACGTTACAGACTCCTCAAATCAGAGTTTGATATTTAAAAAAAAAAAAAAACACTTTTGCTGGTGCTTTGTATATGTCGATACTACAAGCATTTGATCAATATGTGTGAAGACTGAAGAGATGCCCGCCTTGTGACTGTTATTATCATTATAATTTTTATAATGAACAGATGCTAAGGCTTCAGTCCCAGTAAGTACAGTGGTTGACAGCGGCACCGGGTGAGATGGAGAGCTCATGAGATTGAATAGACGCAAGTGTGGATAGATGCAAGTGTGGCATTGCAGTAGAACCAGCGACGTGTGAGGCTAAGGCTTCCGATGGTGTTGTGGTTGTGGTGGCTGGCCCTTCTAGCAGCTTGTGATGGCTGTGTTAGCAGCTTTGGAACGATGGGGTGAGATCGGTATTAACAAATTCTTTCAATGCTATACTCTTACTTTTGGTTCCTTTTCCAAGTCTAGTCAAACCCAATTCATAGGTTTGCAAGTTGCCAATTAGCTTCGTTAAAAGAATGGTGTCAATGTCTTTTGATTCTTCAATCGCTTTTATCTTGGTATGAAATCTCTTAGGGAGAGATCTGAGCACATTTCTTACAATCTTAGGCTCAGGAATATGATCACTAAGATTGAATGCTGAGTTCACTATGTCCTTCAGCTTGGCATAGAACTCATCGAACATCTCATCCTCCTCCATCTTTATCTCCTCAAAGCTAGTCATGAGCCTTTGGAGCTTTGAAACCTTGACAGCCTTAGTCCCTTCATAGGTTGTCTGGAGAATGGTCCATGCTTCCTTTGCAATTTCAGTTGGGGATATTTTCTTAAACTCCTCATTGGTCACTGCACTGAATAGTGCATTCAATACTTTGCTGTTGAAGTTTGCCACTTTGATCTTGGCATCATCCCAATTAGCCGGTGCTTTCTTTGGCTTCACCTAGCCAATTTCCATAACTTGTCAAACCTTCTCATCTAAAGGCTGCAAGAAAACTTTTATGCGTGCTTTCTAGTATGCATAGTTAGTACCATCAAATAAATAAGGTATAATAAGAGACTATCCTCTATCCATGAAAAACAAGGGTCAATGAATCACACAACAAAGATTAAAACCTAATCAAAGTGTGCCTGCTCTGATCCCACTTTTTGGGTTAAAATGGATTGACCTCTTACAAATTAATTAATTAACCAAGTTAATTAATTAGATCAAATTATATGTAATGGTGTGGTAATACAAACAAATCATCAACTAAGCTAAATGCAACGAAAAATAAATTTAACATAGGTGATTTGTTTACGAATGGGAAAAATCAGTGAGGCAAAATCCCACCGAGTGAATTTAAGGTCACCACTCTCAAGAATCTACTATTATCAATCATAAGTGGTTACAAGTATAAGAAATCTTACCAAACCCTTTGGCCTATCCTAAAATACCAACTTACAGTTGAACCCTTACCCCAATTTCCAATTGGACTTGTATTGTAGTGGCAATCCTTCCGTTCAATGCACGAATCCCAGTACGTGATTAACCAATAATTCACAGGTGACTAACTCACCAACTTGAAGAAGATTGTTGACTATAAAGTTCTTCAGTTTATCAACAATAAAGATCAGGAAGCTCATTGTTCACAAAATCCTTGATGTAAAGATGCAGTAGCTTCTACAAAGAGAATAATGAACTAGGACACTATCTGCATGTATTATTTTTGCGTCATCTAGTGACGGTTCTTAAAATAATCCTTATATATGTCTAGGGTTATGAGAAAAGAGACTCTACACAAATACATAGGAATATGCGTGTAATCAGATATAAAAAATCTGATTTCATAATTCTTAATAGATATAGCTTGTGTCGAGATTCTGTGGGGCTTCAACATTAATTCTTGATAGAAAGGATTCTATCGAAAATTCTGTCGAGATTTAATGAACAACACTTTCTTCACTTGTTTCTTGGTCAGATTTGTATGACTTCAAAACTTTACTTGAACACTTATTTCTTGAAGTACTAAACTCATCCTAGATATACCCAGTTACAAGTAAAGTGCGTTTTGTAAAAGAATTAACCAATTACATAAAATATGCCCCTAACAAAGTGGTTCCATAATAATTTTTCTCAACTTTCACTAATTGAGTACTTGAGCATAGATCATTGTCGTATACTGGAAAGACTGAAGATTTCAAGTCCTCGTCTTAAGATATTGTACTTAATGCACTGGGGCAGACTGATTGAAGTCTTCATTGACACTCCCAACTTATGTAGATTCACATATTGTGGACTTAGTGTAATACCATTCTCATCAAATGCTTTGGCTCCGTCGGAAGTTACCCACCAGATGCAGGACATCACTCCTTGTAATGTTGAAGAGATTAATTTTCTCGCCAAGCTGAGTAATTCCAAACAATTGACTTTAACAACGAACTCTACCAAGGTATTTTTTGCTTTCTTTCATTTGATATCTTGCTCCTTATCTTTGTTGTTTCTGCACATCATTTATTCACATATCTTTTAAAACTGTTTTTGGAATTTTTCTTTGTAAAGGATATGGTCATACCAAAAAGATTAAGAGACAATCAACCATCACCATCATATAAGGTCAAGCAATAGAAGGTCAGAGCGTCACTGCCACGTACTGGACATGAAATCGCCTCTTTCAGATATTCGGTTTACAAGGAACCCGAGAAGGACATCATATCTTTCAAGGTATAACAAAAATTCATCCTAAATTTAGAGACCTATTGCACTTATCATAAAAAGAAAAAAGAAAAAAGAAAAAAGAAGAAACCTATTGCATGCTGTGAGTCGTGTGGATGCTGGATAGTGTTTCAATTCTTAAAAACAAATTTATTAATTCGTTTAAATTTTTTGCTTCTCATGCTAAGCAAGATTATTTTGGTGTGATGGACCTCTGCATGTCAAAAATCTCTCAGTAAAGATAATGTCGTAATCAATAGCGATGTTCATGTGGTTTATATGAAATTTTTTGCTCTATGTGCAGAACCTTCAAATTTGTTTATATTGAAAGGGAAATGGAAAATATTGGTTCAAATTTTTGAGTATACTGTATAAGCGAAGATTCAAGCATATGCATGTATATAGATTCCCAATAAATCAAAAAAAGTCAAAACTCAAAGAGAGTCAAGAATATGACAACAATATAGACCCCATAATAATTTAGATATAGCCCCTTCTGTTGCCATGACTCCCTTAGAGACATAGTTCTTCTGTCCAAATAGTCTACTTCTGAACCACCCTAAAGTTGGGTACTGGCTTAGTATCTCCACCTCTTTTGATTAAGGTAGAGGACTTAGAAATATACGTTCTACTAATCTAGATTCCTGACCATTGGGATTTCCCTTGCCAAATCCTTCGTTAAAGGTTTGTGCATATTGCAGAATACCTTATACACTAGGAAAAAACAAAGGACATTTCTTACTTCTTGGAAGTAACTCCACCTTGTTCACAACTGAGTAAGATTCTCCAGAGGCTTCTCCAAATCTAGATCTTTGATTACACAGATCACATATGATTGTGCACGATCCAGGACCTAGCATGCTGGATTTGGGTAGAAGTACTAGAGGAACATAAACTGGAAAAAATCCGACTTTAGGATATTAGGTAAGCTTACAATGCATCGCTACTCCAAATCATATCATTGAAACTACCTTATATCTAGAGCGAAAGAAGGTTCTGATGATAAGACTTCTATTATTTTTCTTACTATCTTGGAAGTTTGTATATGACCTGTACATCTCCTATTATTCCTAATTTGCTAGTTTCTGGGAGTAGATGCTAAAAGTTATAATCATGGTATTCTAAACAAGTGTGTTTATAAAAATAAATATTTCCCAGTAACTGTCACTGCTTCATAATTGGATAAATTTGATTCATTTTGTCACAGAAGTAGACAAATTTAACTACATCCAGTCTTTTAAACATTCTTTTTATCATTTTGATAATGTTACTAACTCTTTTCTTGATTTTAGTTCTATAAAAAGCCTATTCTTAGAGGAGAAAAGCCTAGTTGTTGCAAACTCCTTCTAATTTCATGTTCGAGGCATTGCCAAAAGTATGTGAAAATTGAGAACTCTAGGATTGGTGCGGATGAAGAAACTCTAAAGGCAGAGGAAAGAAGTATAGAGAAATATTTTTACGAGAACACAGAAATCTTGGAGAGCTTCCAATTCCTCTCAGGCGTCGTTGCTTAAATACTGTCAAGATCAAGAGGTTTAAAGGATCTGCATACAAAAAGATTTTTTAGGAAATATTTTTCTTAGAACGTAGGGAATTGTAAATCCGAATTTTATTTTCAAATAACATTAAATATAAAAAAATTTAGTAAGTTGTCGCGTTTCAAAATAATATAGGAAACTAGCATCTCGAGTTTTAAAAACTCGAGTTCAATTTTGAACTCGAGTTTTTAAAACTCGAGACCCAAGCGGTAGAAGCTGACATGGAAAAATCTCCACGTGGAACTCGAGTTTTAGAAACTCGAGTTCTGTCATCTACTGCTCTCGCGTGACACTCGAGTTTTAGAAACTTGAGTTTTCGTTTCAGATCATCCCACCTTTCAGTTTCAGATCGTTTCAGTTTCAAATCTTCCTTCGTTTCAGTTTCAGATTTTTTCAGATCGTCCTCTGTTCTTCCGTTTCAGATCGCCATTCCTTTCCGTTTCAGATCGTTTCAGTTTCAGATCTTCCTTCGTTTCAGTTTCAGATCGTCTTCCTCGCGTGGGTTCTTCCGTTTCAGATCGTCCTCTGTTCTTCCGTTTCAGATCGCCATTCCTTTCCGTTTCAGATCGTTTCAGTTTCAGATCGTCTTCCTCGCGTGGGTTCTTCCGTTTCAGATCGTCCTCTGTTCTTCCGTTTCAGATCACCCTTCCTTTCCGTTTCAGATCGTCGAGTTCCACCATTTATTTCTTCGTCTTCCTCGCGTGGGTTCTTCCTCTGTTCTTCCATTTCAGATCGTCCTTCGTTTCCGTTTCAGATCGCCCTTCGTCCTTCGTTTCTTCGTCTTCCTCGCGTTCCTCTGTTCTTCCTCACGTTCTGGGTTTCTCTCTTTGGTAGAACTCGAGTCTATCCATGTGGCATTTCTTGCCCTTTCTGTCCAACTCATCGGTGCAAAGCGAGTCTAGGAGACTCGAGTTTAAATATAGATCTCGAGTTTCTAAAACTCGAGATGCTATTTTCCAATTTTCTTTCAAACATTGCCTAACTTACTATATAATTACTCTTCACACTGCTACTCTGCACATTCCCCCTTGTAAATCCTCTCATAGTCTGTGACTTTTGGATTGTCTAGTAGAACCTTCTCCAAACTCGTGTTAGTTTTTCAGTTTATATGAATATTCTAAATGTTTGAATATTTTGTAAGACTAATGCTGACACTTAGCAACCTATTATAGATGTTCTTGGGTTAGAAATTCTAGCACTATGCCCGTTCAACATGGTGTCTATGTGGCAACAGTGCTAGTGTTGCTGTTTCTGTTCGAGTTATATCACCTGACATTCTTATTACTTATGGCATATTATCAGAAGGTTGACAAATATCATGAAAAGCAAGAAGACTTGGCTGAATCAGTGACAAGGAAAGCTGCATCAGTGAAGGAAGAAGCAATACAACAAGAAAAACGACAGTAGCTTAAGTAATCAAAATGTGTGTAGCTGAGTGTATTTATAGTTGATTAGTTAGTTACAACAGGTGAGAGTGGTTGTTAGTGTATAGAGTCACACGTGAGAAAGTCTGTTAATTAGTTTTCTTTTGGGAGTTACTTTCCATCTCTGTTTTAGTATAAATAGTACTTGTACATTGTAGATTTATTATTCAATTACATAGAGAAAGAATTCCCTCTGTTTCTTCGTTTTCTGATACATATGAGAACACTAGCATGCAATTTACTGAAATGGTAGGGTGCTTGGCCTGGCTTTTAGTCTTTACTCTTTAAGTTAGAAATGATTCTCATCAGCTTGATTAAAAGTAACTAGCCTCATCAAACGCGCTTCACGTGTGCAATGATGCTTTTTATTTTTTGGGTTTACTTGTTTTACTCATTATAGTTTTATTTTATTTTTTATTTTAGGAAGAAGTTGTATTAGTACATGACTACTAATGTGAGAGAGAAATGAGGAGGTGGGATAAAAACAGTCCAGTGATTAAAAATAAAAGTACGTTTATGGAAAAAGAAAAAACAGTTTTATTTTATTTATATTTTTTCTGAAAGAAGAAGTTGTATTAGTACTTGACAACTAATGTGAGAGGGAAAAGTGTAGGCGGGAGAAAAAACAATTTTTTTTTTTTTACATAGCTAAAAATTAGGAGTTTTTAAATAACTAATTTTACATGTCCAACCCTATGATTAAGCCTTAGAAACAGATGAATTTGAGGGTATTTTGGCATCTAAATTGAGGATCTCAAACCAGGTAAGCCCCTTAAATATTAATATAGATACGTGTTGAGTGTATAAGTACCAAGCTAGATGGATAAATCTAGTAGTGTAAAAATATTTTTTTATAGAAGGATTAGCATGTAGTTAGTGGCTCTTTGAAAGAAAGACTATCGAATAGGCTTTTGGTTTTAGTTAATGATGGTAATGGCAATGGATGTCCATGGGTCGTGTTGAGTTGGCAAAATCACCCAAACCCATTTGCCCACCTAAATCCACCGACTTAAACACGTCCTAAACCCATCCAATTATTAATTGGGTTAAATGGGCGGTAACCCAATTAGATCCAATTAAAACTAATGTTAATTGTGTTTTAACTGGTTACCCAATTAGACTCAAGTATCATTTCTACAAATCATTCAACTCTAAAATACCCTAAAACCACTAAAAAGCCCAAAATACCCATAAAACCTCCAAAATTACTAAAATACCTTCTAAACCTAAAAATGACATAAATAACCTTCCGGAACCTTAAAATTACCAAAATACCCCCTTAAACTTAAAAAATGATCGAAAACCCCCTATAACTTTAAAAATGAACAAAATACCACTAAAACCCTAAAATGACTAAAATACCTCCTAAACCCATAAAATGACTGAAATATCCTCATAACCTAGAGAAAGACCAAAATACCCTCTAAACCTAAGAAATGATCGAAATACCTCTGAAACCTAAAAATGACCAACATACCACTGAGACCTAAAAAATGATCGAAATACCACCGAAACCTAAAATTTTGCTCATTTTTTTTTTTTTTTTGTTTACTTACCCGATTTGTGTACTAAATTGAATTGGTAGTAGATGCTTAACAATATTGGTGAACAATATTACGTAAGAATAAAGGAATTTAGTAAGAGTTGAATAAAATTTTTTATTTTTATTAAGAATGATCTCAATTGCAATAAAAGATACATACTATCTACAACAGTACTACAGATCATAGCAGATTTTAGCAAATGGCTGAACTTAAACAACTCAAAAAATAACTATGAAAAATTCCCCAATTTCATTTAAATAAAGAAAAAGGGAACATGTTAGATGGGATTTTATTTAGAATAGAACCCCGATAACCTATCTACAAATTGTATTTGTTCATTCTACATTAGTTTTAACAGCTTGGGAAGCATTTCATTAATGTTTGTTGGTACAAGCAAGAGGGTTCTGCTTGCCCGAAACTGCAGGCTAGACATTATCACTAGTGGAAGTAGTAGATCCTCCACATCCCTTGTATGTGAGATCAATGTAAGAAAGCACCACTTGTTGGCATGGTAAACTCTTGAAGTGCCTCTAATTTTATTGAAGCTAACATTGATGATCTTAACTTTAGAGGGAGACTGAAAACAAAATAAAAAAGCGCATCCAAGAATTTGATATTAGTATTTGTAATTGTATTTACTTTTTTAAAACTTTAATATCAAAATTTGTGTATATATTTGTGATGTTTATAATAGCCTTGTTTAAGCATTGATTGCTTTGGCAGTAGTTTTGATCAATGACAATAGGATTGCAACATTGTTCATGACAACATCCTCGAAATGTATATCAGAAGCAACTGCAGAAGGGGAAGAAGGCCATGTTTTGATTCTAACACCATTATTTGTTTTGCTAAGTATGGCACCAGTAACTCTGATTCCTGAAACAGGTTTTTTGTTCTGGTACTTTCCAAGACTTCTTATGCTGATACCATGACTAGGTCCATAAGTTACTTGGTTAGCAGTAAAATCTTGGGTTCCCTCACCAATGGAAATGCAATCATCACCTGTTCCAATATTGGCAATGGTAATGGTGATTTGAGATGAACGTCCCATGTGGATTCCATCGGTGTTAGGGCTATCTGCGGGTGCAGTTATGGTAACATGTTGAAATTGCAACCTCTTGCATTCCAAAAGGTTGATATGGAAACATTTGCTGTCCTTCGATGTAATGTCTTAGACTTTTGAATTTGTGACATGGTTGAACCTTATATTCTATTCATGTTTACAAGTTAGATAAATTAAAACACTAAATATAAGCGCCCGGGTTTCATTGAAAAACATTTTAATTTGTAAAATGCCAACAATTCTTTGAATTATACAAAAATAAGTAAAAATTGGTTGGAATTAAACGTGACCATTAAATCAATATAAAAAAATAATAAAAATGGTAAAGTTATAGCAAATATTATTACATAAAAACTTACAAACTAATGTGTCTATGAACGTGGCTGATACTACTTCAATAATATTATATTTATATAAGCAATTCTTCATAGACCACAAGCTTTGTCAAAATATTATATGTGCGATTGTGATTGGTGAATTATCATTTTTAGATTTAACCATTGTTTTTCTCTATCACTTATAGTCACACATGTTAGTGTTGAGGCAAAAAAAAATTTGTCCATACTCCATAAACTTCCTCATATATAATTTTAAAATTAATTCTTTTTCGAGTTGTGACACATCACTATTCAAAACTTGTCATTTTTTGTAAAACATCATTTAACATATAAATGTTTGAATTACTTTTTTTAATGGGTAAAGTTTGTAAATCTGTAGTGTCTATGTATATCTACATAGAAAATGATGGATATATAAATGCTAATTAATTAAGATTGAAATCTTACAATAGGAGGTATGTTGCAGTTTTTGTCTTTGTTACACTCATTTTTTTTCCATGCTTGTTGTCCTTTGCCATCAAAACTCCACCACCTGACACAGTGAGACCGTCAATACGTTCAAAAACAACCTAACCATCTTTACCAATGAAGGAGGCAACATCTGATGGAACCTATAGGGTTCCCTGAAGGTTAAACTCAATACCACCTTTGCATGGACCCAGCAAAGTCACTAAACCCAGTTTGTATACCCCTACTGAAATCGCAGCTTTACTTCCTACTACTGTGCACACAACTTTCCAAGCTTTTGTCAAAGCCTAAACACATTATAAAAAATTCAAGATCAATATATAATAATCATTTTGCATGTTAATGTTTTATCATCTGGTCATGACATAGATTAGTTTCTAGTGTAAACGGAGTTTGAACCTAAGTTCTCTTACCCAAAGTTAAAAGGCTTTACTAGTTATGTTAACTAGAACACACTCTTCATGTCAATTAAGTATAGTTGATTGCACTCACATATTTATACTTGGGTTATATCAGCATTAGGTTGTGCTCCATATGATTTAACATCAAAGACCTACTAGGCTTTGGTGGATGCCAACACCAATAGCAAGGAAATTGTTGCAATGGTTAAATTCTTTCCCGTCTTATTGTTCTTTATTTCCTTTCTATTGCCAATTAGTTGTACGAAATGATGGTAACCTTATTTGGTTTGAAGCTATTTATACTTCAATACTTGAGCTCCACACCATTGAAACTACCCAACTAATATTAACTAATTTAATGCAAGGTTGCTAAGAACTCTCCTGTATATACTTCAACTTCTGTACTATTATTAGTTTTTGTGCTTTCTCCTCCACTAATTAATAATCATTTGTTATTGTATAAGATAAGATTATTTTACTTTTATATATCATCTTAATTTCTTTGATTTAAATGGGATGTTGTTAGCCACCTGTAATTCGTTCATTTTATCATGCAACCAAAGTGAATACTTCCATTAGTAAGGGGGAAAAATTCTAGTAAAATCATCATCTACCAAAATTGTCCAAATTTAGTATATGTAGCATGCTTGTCTATGGTTTGCAATAGCAAATATTATAACCCACCAATATTTTGCTCATTTTTTAGGTTTTGGGGGTACTTTTGGTAAATTTATTTTGTTTTGGAGGGTATTTTGGTCATTTTTTTGGTTTAAGGGGTATTTCTGTCAATTTTTAGGTTTTGAAGGTATTTTGGTTATTTTTTAAGTTTCGAGGGTATTTCAATAATTTTAAGTGGTTTTATTTATTTATTTATTTATTTTATAGCATATTTGGTCTTTCTTTAGGTTTGGAGGGTATTTTTGAAATTTTAAAGCATTTTAGGAGTACTTTAGTCATTTTCAAGTTTTCGGGGCATTTCGGTAATTTTGATTATTTGGTAATTGGGCGGGTTGGGTTATGTTTGGGTTAGAAGTAATTAGTTATATGGATAATAAATGGGTAAATGAGTTTTACCCAAACCAATTGCCTACCCCAATTCCACCCATTTGACACCCCTAGTATTAGGGATGAACCACCACTTAACTTGATTTAATCAGGTGAATGGGTTACGGATCTGTTGCCAATTGAATGGTCAGTCAAATCCAGGTCTCTCAGGTTGTTGGTTAGGTGGGGCAGAATGTCGAGTGACAAGGTCTGGGTTACAATCGATAATGATAGTATCAAAGCAAAAAAAAAAAAAAAAAAAATCCAACCATTTGTTAACCAATTATGGCCCAGATCAGTTGAGGTAGTAACACAATAAAGAGTATTTTTAGGTTTATTTGATTTGAATCTATACAATTGAATCAACGAGAAATGAGAAAATGAGAGATGAGAATGATAATAGTTTAATTTTGCATATTTATATTATTATTAGAAAGAATTATTACACTTATTTCGAGTTAATTCATGCATTTTATGTTGATTTTAGAATAATGTTGAATAATCAATTTTATGTTTAATTGAATTTTAATGCGTGAATTTGTCTTTTGTAGGATAATGAAATTAAATAAGTGATTTGCGCAAAGAGGAAAGCTAATGGACTTTACTTTTACAAGGACCATGATGAAGTTAAAGAATGTCAACCCAATTAAATTCAAGTCCAATTGAGACAAGGAATCAAAGAAAATTGCACCAAATCCAAGTCCAATTTGGATTAGAATTCCAGCCTACGCATTAGTTAGTATTTAGAGTATAACTTTCAGCTCAAATGTCCAATTGAGATGATTCAAGTTGGGCTGGAAATTTAACATAATTGGCTACAACTTTGTAGCATACCAAAAGTCCAAATTCTGAATTTGAATGGGCCAAAACTTCAGTTAAGTGAAGCCTAAAAACTTGAGATTTTCTCTAAACTTGAATTCAACTTGTAATAGGATTCCTTGACCTATTTAAAGGCTCCTTAGGGCAAAATTTAGGGGAGATCTTCCGTATAACGTAATTTAGGTTTTCTTAAAGTTTCTTTACAATTTTTAGAGTTTTATTTGTGTTATGCCTTGCTAGAAACTTTGCTAAGGCAAGGGGTGCAACTCAACCATTTATTGGTATATTCTTAACAATTATTTTATGATTTTAATGCTTATGTTATTGTGTTTTTGATTGATTTACTCATCTAGAAAAATGTTTAGTTTTGTATAATTCTTTGATTTACATAGACTCTGGGCACGTTAAATGCTTAGTATTCCCTGTGAACTAATTCACTAGTTTTGTTTTGCGTAAAATCAATCAATTTCATGAAATTACCTTAGACAATTAATTCTTGAGTTTTTATTGTTAAATCATCCGACTAAGATCATCCTTCGTATGAATTTTAGTTGAGTTATAAAATAAATATTGTTAAGACTACCAACAAATGTGTTGTGTGTGGATTCCTAAACTTAAGCGTCTTAATATATTGTTATTTTCTCTCAATTTAAATTAACTTTACTAAACCACTGAAAATCTCTTCAATTAAACTTTATTACTTTAATTTTATTCTCTTGTGGTTTGCTAATCAATTCCTTTTTCCCTGTGGATTCGACCTCAGACTTACCAAGTTATTACTTCGAAACAATCCTACACTTGGGAGCATTATTTAAGTCCTTAAAAGAGCTAGGGAATATTTGTTTGAGTAGAAAAGAATGGCTAATGGAACAAAAAATTCTGGGGAATGGACTTTTTTTTTTCCCTTTGCACAACAAGCAAGAAATAGGGACGAGAGAAATTAGTGTTCTCCAAAATTAATTAGGTAGTTGATGTTATTAACAATAATGATTAATCGGATAGTTGAGTGTTTATGCCATTATATCTCATAATAATCTATGAATTAAAAAAGATTGGGCTATAAATCAATCAAATAGTTCAAGCTCAATTAGGAAAATAACTTGTTTTATATTTGTTTGTTTTGAAAATAAATCAAGATTTGGCTTAAGTTTAAGTTTAACTACTAAACAAGTCAAGCTCAAATATAATAATGTATTCATAAATATGATGATTCAATTTTGATAGGAACCCCTATATAGATAATAATTGTTGTAATGTTGCATTTAGTTAGTTAGTTGGTTGGTTAGTTAGTTACAATTCCTAGAATGTTAATCAAATTTAACACATGTTGAAATTATTGATGCACA
Organism: Castanopsis chinensis; assembly: GCA_032878915.1. Taxonomy (NCBI): domain Eukaryota; kingdom Viridiplantae; phylum Streptophyta; class Magnoliopsida; order Fagales; family Fagaceae; genus Castanopsis; species Castanopsis chinensis. The sequence continues at coordinate 45,917,062 of JAVQMG010000133.1, forward strand.
TGGGGAATAATAGGACTATTAGCATAAGGCCATGTGGGCCAATAGAATAGTTTTATGGTTCTATAAATACCTACTTGTAATCACATTTTCATTATTGAAGAATAAAACCAACTCATTGCTTATTGCATTAGTGCAATTTTCTCTCTTAATCTCTTTCTTTTTCCATAAATGGTAATTGCCTCAAATTAAGTCAATTTACTTACAATTCATATTCATTCCCATTAGGAACCACTATAGTCCTAAAAAGTAGTATCAGAACCGTAGATCTTGAGATGAGCAATTGTGACTGAAGAAAACTTAAGAAAGAAATACAATAAATGGTGAACAAAGTTTCAGAGGATGTTAAGGATATTTTAGATAAAGGTCAAGGCCTTGGTTGAATCTAAAAATTCCATGAAAGAAGAGCTCTCAAGTTTGCAAAAGTATCTTGAGAACAAGATGGAAGAGGAGTTGCAGCTTCTTGAAGGTACAAGCAACAAGTTTCAAGTTGTTGAATCAACAAAAATTGCCTCTGATATCGAAAGTGCAAGCAAAATTGAAATTGGTCACTTGTTAAGCCAAGAGCATGAGGTGGAGCTTTTGAACCAAAAGGCTTCACCATCTCTTCATTTAGTGCAAACAAAGCTCAAAGCCGTCTCAAATGTATGCAATGGGCAATTCTTTATCTCTTCCAAAGTATCCATCGAATCAAATTCTTGCTTTTCAACAAATAAAATTGATATGAGATCATCAAATAATGTGATGCCAAAACATGAAGCGTGGGTTCCATCATCAATTCTTGGAAGTAATATGAGATCATCAACTTTCATTATCGTTCGAAAGCCAAACCTATGAAGCTTATCAAGTTCTGTAGCTTATCAATTCTATGAAGATTGTATATAATTCCATTCAACTATGATTTGGAGTGTAATGGAAATGAGGTTGTCCAACACAAATGCTAGAAAATTTAGACCCCAATTGATAGAATTAATAAGTTTTAAACCCAAGTTATTAATTAAATTTATTATGAATAAACCTTGATAAAACAAACAAATATCAATATCATGTGAATATCATGCACAGTGGAAAAGTAAGTAATACAAGATATGATGACCTAAGAAAACTAATGAAACAAACTAGTTTCATAGTAAAAAACCTGGGGGGAAACCTTCCCGAAAAGCAATTTACTATAGTAAAGAGAAGTTTTAGATCTAGTACAAAACCTTTGTCCCTAGACTCTACAATCCCTGTAGAAAATATTAGTTAGTTTTGTTGAGATAATTTAAATCAGTTATATTTAATATTAAATGAAACTGGTGTATAACCTTGTGCATATGCACAGGTACATTTAGAAACAATCACATTTACAAAGTTTAAATTAGGCGAAAACCACATTTTCGTTCCTACATTTTCAAGCGATTTCCACTTTGGTCCCTATGTTTTATTTTCACCACTTTTAGTCCTCATTTTGAAAAACGCGTTCCGTTTTAGTTCTTACCGTTACTCATTTGATAGAATTATTCTACGTGGCAAACGGTCCAATAGTAAATGTTGACGTGTCCATTAAAATAAGATTAAACGTGTCTACGTTAGCAATTTCATTTAAAAAAAAAGCCACATCAGATTCACATAAAAATTTCTAACCTAATTAAAAATTAGTTAAATTAATTTTTTCTTTTTCTTTTTGGAAGAACACGAAGAACAGAGCTATGTGTTCTTCATTTTCTTCCCCAGATTTGAAGTCGCCGATCACCCAGATCAACAAAACTCCGATCAACAAAACTCAGATCAACCTAACTCCGATCAACAAAACCCAGATCAACCTTAAATTCAACAACTCATACACCACAAACCCAGATCAACAAAACTCAACCCACAAACCCACTGTCTTTCTTTCCCTTTCCTTGCTTCAATCTCTCTCCAATATCATCACTGTCAACTGGGTATTAGAGCTAAGACCAGATCTCACTAGAGGAGAAAGCATCGCCCAAATTGAAACAAAATTTTTTGGACATGGGTCTAATCGTTCATGGGTCTGATTTTTTGGACCCATGCTTCGATCCACCCTTCAATCCACGCTCATAACTCCTTCGATCCATGCTCCAAACCAAAAACCCACACTCCGACCTACAACTCCTTCGATCCATGCTCTGACCCACGAACAATCAGACCCACCCTCCGATCCATGCTCACAAATCACTCGATCCACGCTCCAAATGAAAAACCCACACTCCGACCCACGACTCCTGCGATCCATGCAGACCCACGAAGAGAGAACAAGAACAGAGAACAGAGGGACATTAGAACAAGCCTCGGCGACGGTGGGTGCTAGGTTGGTGGGTCTGGGTCTCAGCGAGAATAGAGAACAAAGAGAGAGAAGTGAGAACAAAGAAAAATGAAGAACACAAAGAAAATGAAGAACACATAGCTCTGTTCTTCGTGTTCTTCCAAAAAGAAAAAGAAAAAAATTAATTTAACTAATTTTTAATTAGGTTAGAAATTTTTATGTTAATCTGACGTGGCTTTTTTTTTAAATGAAATTGCTGACGTGGACACATTTTGATGGAACGAATTCCTCGTCAGAAGGAAATTGGGGAGTCCCGATGGAATAAGATCCGCGTGGCTCCTTGAGGACAGCGAGAGAATGGCAGTGGGACCTGCGAAAGATGGTCACCGGTGTGGTGCCTGCCAAAACACCTCCGATGCTTAAGTTAGTTTTCTGAGAATTATGGGAATTATGTTTGGAATGAAACAGAATGGATGTATTACTGTATCCTTGGCTTGTGTTTTCGGGGGGTTTATATATTCCCCTTTGGCCTTATAGCTGTTGTAGCAGTTATTGTGGTTTTAATGCTGCTTTGAGTAACGTTTCTCATTTATTAGTAAGACTTCAATTCGTCTTCAACGGGATGTACAACCGTTCGGTCCAGCCTGGGATATTATTGGCGGTAATAACTGCTCCAGCTGCTTTACGCCCGTTCTTGCACCTCTAATGGTCGTCATTGATTACCTTCGTCTGCAATACTTGTGTCGTCAGTGTCTACTTCGTCAGTCCCGTCAGTTGCCCCCGGGTTCCTTGGTCGTCATGACGTGTCATAACGATCATGGAAGGTGAAAGGTTGGTAGGTGATCCTTGGAGTTTTGTGCCGCATTAAATGGGTGGTGATGGTGGCGCCGTACTGATCGTGGCCACGTGGCCTGTTTTTACTGGTGACATAAATGCCCCATCATTTGACTCTTCGTTTTTCCCGCTACTTTACTCCAGTTTCTGTGTCGTTTTTAACCTTCTTCTTTTTGGCTTCTGCCATTTTTTTCAAAAGTATTTTTATTGCTTTGGGTTTGTTCCTTTGCTTTTCCCTGCAAATACTCCTTTCCGGCGACCTTTCCTTTTGAATCGGTGCATCGTGCGGTGGCGTGCGGCGGAACTCTTGTTTCTAAGGTACTTGCCTTCAAGACTTTTGGCTTTGTTTTTCCTTTTTCGTTTCTTCGCAAATTCTCTGATTCGAAGTTTTCTTTATTTTTTTTTGCATATGGGGGTTTTAGTTGGTGTGGGTTCCGTTTATTTTAGTCCTTTAACCTTAAATTTTGATGGTTAGTGGCTCTGAGGTTAGAATAGCCTGTCCTTCAGTTTCTCTTTTATTTGCGCGCTTGGGGGGATTTCTGGGTAGCACTCCGCAGCTAGGGGGTTTTGTTTGTGAGGGTAGCTGTTTGGAGGTTGTGCTGACCGATTTGCTATTTTTGCTTCGTCAGTCCATCACCTGGTTTAGGAGTAGGGTAAGGGTGCAAAGAGCCATGTCTGAAGTTAGATCTAGCGAACTAGAGACTGGACTTTCGTCTAGCGACGACCTAGTGGGGGGAGATACTGCTGTCTCGGCCCTTCGCGAGGTTGAGGCTTTTTACGCCCTCCGGGAAGAGTGTAGTTTGGACGCCGACACGTTAGGGCGATTTAGGGATAGATTCCAGTTCCCGGAGAGGGTTAGGGTTCGTCTGCCCGGCAAGGATGACCGGGCGTGTAACTTCTTCCCAGGGGAAGTGTGCTTCTATGAGGCGGCTTTCCTCTGTGGGTTGCGGTTCCCCGTCCATCCTCTCCTGATGGAGCTATTGGATCACTTAGGTATCGCTCCAGGGCAACTTATGCCCAACTCGTGGAGAATTGTGATTAGTTGTATGGGGATTTGGATGGCGGCAGTGGACGGAGATATGCTCAAGATAGACGAGCTTCTCTACTTGTATCGATTGAAAGCGTCGAAGGAAAACGAATATTATGAGTTGGTCCCGTGGGAAAGAAAAAATAGAGTCGTCAAAGGGTTACCGTCATCTTTCAGGTATTAGAAGTCGAGGTTTTTCTTTGTGTCGGGGGATGAGTTTGAGACTGCCTCCAGCGAGATTTGGGGAGACCTCCCACGATTGCATCGTCGGTGGGGGACCCCGGTGTTAGGTGCGTCAATATCTTTTCTCGATGCTTCCATTCTTCTACGCCGGTTTTATCGTGAGTAACCACTTTAGCTTTTCTTATGTGCAGTTCAGAAGCGGCCGAGGCTTAAGAGCAGGTACACAAGAAGGGTGCAAGAAGTCATAGAGTACGCCCAGAAGATTGAAGACTGGGACGATCTGGTGCATCCCAGGACCTTATCTTTTTATTGTCTTGGTCCTGAACCTTCGTCGTTTGTTCTTCGGAGTTTGGAGATCGAGGAAAAGAAGAGTAAGTGTTATTTTCGTTCGTGGTGTCCCGTCAATACCAATTTTCTTCTGATGAATGTTCCTTTTTTTTTTTTTTTTTTGTAGAGATGACGACAAAATTCAACAAGGACTTGTACGCCAAGATGCGGTCCAAGAAAAATGAACCCCTCTCGAACTTGGGGAGGAAGTCAGTGCGAGTCACTGACAGGAGTGCCTCTGCTTCTCCAGGAGTTCAGTCCACTCTTGTGGCTTCCGGGGCTGGATTGACGAGGACGGCGTCTCCGTCTACGTCTATCGAGGAGCTCTCTACACCGGTGGCTAAAAGACAGCGCGTCTACGAGAAGGAGAAGGAAACGGAGAAAGCCACCTCTCGCTCATCGACGATATGGGATGACGAGGGCTTAGCCGTGGAGAGGGCCCATGGGGCGGTGGCTGCCGAGGATCTGAAGGCACTTTCTGGAGTGTCTTTTAATCGCGTCGCCAGCCGTCATGTGCAGAAGATAGTTCAGGTGAGATTCTGACCACGAACCTTCTTTTCTTCTTCTCTCTTTTTTTTTTTTTTTTTATCTTCTGCCATTGTTTGTAGATCCTGGGAGAGAGCCTTCATATTACTTCTGAATATCTGACTCAAGAAGCCAAGATCGCCTCCCTTTCGTCGAGAGTGGGTACTTTGGAGGCCAAAAATTCTACTTTGAGAAAAGACTTAATTGAAACTATGAGTGAAGCTACTGATGTAAAGGAAAGGATGAAGAAGTTGGAAGAAGATGTCAGGGTAGAGCGTCAGTTGACCTTGGAGAAAGACGAACAACTTTCGGTGGCCCGGGAGTCTCTGAAGACAATAGCTGCCCGTTCCGTGGCAGCCTTCCAAACCACAGATGAATACAACACAGTGTTATTCAGCTGGTATTTCAAAGGTTTCGAGCCGCTGAGGAGATATCTTGCAAAGCACCCAGCTGGAGTAGATTTGGATAGCCTGGATCTGGAAGAAGTTGATCAAGAGATGACTGCTGATGAGGCTGCCCAATCATCTGCAGCTCAGCCTGATGCCGCCGAGAACGTTGACGGAGCTCCTGATGAATCTGCTCCTGCTGTCTAGAAGAAAGTTGATTCTTGCTTACTCCGCTCTCTTTTTTTTTTTTTTTTGCTCTACTCTAGAAAGATCTTTTGCCTTATGAACAATTTGCTTATATGGTTTGGCCCAGCGTTTATGGGTTTTATGGTTGTAAAGACAATGGGATTTGCCCTCTGTTTTTGGGCTTTAATTAGATGCACATGCTTTCTTCTTGCGCCTTTGTAACTATTTGTCTGCAAAGTTTTCATATTGCACCTCTCTTTTCAGCTAAAGAATCATGCCACTTAGATATTTTTGAGATTCAATCTGTTTTATAATCGTCAGTAACGTACATCCGTCAAAGCGGAATATTGTTACTTGGTCAATTTTTGAGATTCAATGTCTCTTATAGCCGTCAGTAACGTACATCCGTCAAAGCGGAATCTTGTTACTTAGTTAATTTTTGAGATTCAATGTCTCTTATAGTCGTCAGTAACGTACATCCGTCAAAGCGGAATCTTGTTACTTAGTTAATTTTTGAGATTCAATGTCTCTTATAGTCGTCAGTAACGTACATCCGTCAAAGCGGAATCTTGTTACTTAGTTAATTTTTGAGACAGACTGTGGACGTGAGAAAGAGAAAAACACTTCAATAAACTTTAATGCACTTATTGGTTACATTCATTGGTGGTATTTCTTCAAATGTTCGATGTTCCACGGTCGTGGTAGCTTCTGACCATTCATGGCTTCCAGGTGATAGCTCCCTTGTCTGGAGTATTGAGTAACTCGGTAGGGCCCTTCCCAGGTAGGACCAAGCTTTCCATGTGCTGAATCTCTTGTGGCCGTGCTGACCTTGCGCAGGACAAGGTCGCCTATCTCGAGTCGTCTAAGCTTCACCCTCTTATTATAATACTCTTCCATCTTTTGCTGGTACTTAGTCATTCTGTTGGAAGCTTGGTCTCTCACTTCATCCAGATAGTCTAGATTGACCCGGAGTTGATCGTCATTACCTTATTCCTGGAACGCCTCGCGCCTGAAACTAGTGATTCCTACCTCGACCGGAATCACGGCTTCGGTGCCATAGGTGAGTCTGAATGGTGTTTCCCCCGTTGGGGTCCTTGTAGTGGTTCTGTATGCCCATAACACATTGGGTAGCTCGTCTGGCCATGCACCCTTCGCGTCGTCCAGCTTTGTTTTTATGATCTTCAACAACGTCCGGTTCGTCACCTCCTTCTGCCCGTTGGCCTGTGGATGCCCTGGAGACGAAAACTTGTTCTTGATGCCTAGCCCTGAGCAAAAGTCTTTGAAGCCTTGGCTGTTAAACTGCCGGCCGTTATCTGATACTATCGTCATTGGTATCCCGAACCTGCACACTATGTTTCTCCATACGAAACTTCGGATTCGTGCCTCCGTGATGGTTGCTACTGCTTCTGCCTCTACCCACTTGGTGAAGTAATCAATCGCGACCAATAAGAACCTTACCTGACCTTTTCCTCGTGGCAGCGGGCCAACGATGTCGATTCCCTATTGTGCGAATGGCCAAGGAGAGGATATCGTCGTCAACTGCTCTGCTGGAAGTCGCTGGACATTCCCGAACTTTTGGCATTTGTCACATTTCTTGACGAATTCAGCTGCATTTGCCTGCATGGTTGGCCAAAAATAACCTGTTCGAATGATTTTGCTCACCAGGGATCTGTGTCCGGCATGGTCTCCACAAACCCCTTCATGGACTTCCTTCAGGATATATCTAGCTTCTTCTTCGTCAACACACTTCAGGTAGGGCATCGAAAAGTCTCTTTTGTATAAGGTGTTGTTCAGAATTGTGAACCTGGCTGCTCTCTTCCTGACCTTCTTAGCCTCGTCAGCATCCTGGGAGAGGTGTCCGTCCTGCAAAAAAGACACAATAGGAGTGATCCAGCTATTTGCACTTTGGATCTGGAAGATCGATACCTCTTCAATGCTGGGATGCTTCTGAACTTTAATCGCTAGGCCGTCCACTGAGGGCCTCTCTTCTGACGATGAAATTTTTGATATCTCGTCTGCCATAGTGTTTTGGTCCCGGGGGATCTGCTCGATCCTGACTGCATCGAACTCCTGGATGAGATGTCTCGTCAGCCTGAGGTATCTTTGCATTCTGTCCTCCTTCGCCTCGTACTCTCCCTTTATCTGTTCGGTCACCAGTTTTGAATCACTTTGGACAAGCAAGTTCCTGGCTCTAAGGGCTTTCCCCAGTCTTAACCCCGTCAGTATTCCTTCGTATTCGGCTTCGTTGTTGGTGGCTGGGAACTGCAACCGGACTCCATATTTGAGTATTTCCCTATCGGGCGTGGTTATGACAACCCTTACTCTGCCTCTTTTTTGGGCTGATGAACCATCGGCCTGTATCTTCCATAGGTCATCGTTTCTAGTATGGTCTTCGTCATTCGAAAAAGTGAACTCGGCCACGAAATCGGCCAAAGCTTGCGCCTTGACGGCTATCCTTGGACGATATTCGATGTCAAACTGGCTAAGCTCGATTGCCCACTGGATCATTCTTCCGGCTGCTTCAGGTTTGCTCATGGACTTCTTGATAGGTTGGTCAGTCATGACTATGATTGGGTTCACCTGGAAGTACTGCCGCAGTTTTCGTGAGGCCACTATTAGTGCGAACACGATTTTTTCGATCATCGGGTACTTAAATTCTGCTCCCTGGAAGGCTTGACTGACGTAATAGACTGGTAACTACTTTTTATTCTCTTCGCGGATTAGGGCCGCACTCACGGCCGTGACTGATACCGCCAAGTATAATTGTAACGTTTCTCTCTCTTTAGCCGGGCTTAGAAGAGGCGGATTACTCAAGCAGCGTTTAAGTTCCTGAAAAGCTTCTTCACACTCGTCAGTCCATACGAAGGCTTTCTTCAAAGTTTTGAAGAAGGGCTGACATTTGTCTGTTGCTCTGGACACGAACCTGTTCAATGCTGCGATCCTTTCAGTCAACTTTTGGACTTCTTTAACCGTTCTGGGTGACTCCATATTGATTATGGCTCGCACTTTCTCAGGGTTAGCCTCTATCCCTCTGTGGGATACCATAAATCCCAAGAATTTCCCCGATGCTACACCAAAGACGCATTTACTCGGGTTCAGCTTCATCTTATACTGCCTGAGGGTGGCGAATGTCTCCCTTAAATCCTCGAGATGGGAAAGTTCTTCTTTACTTTTGACAAGCATGTCGTCCACATACACTTCCATATTCCTGCCGATTTGGTTCCTGAACATTTTGTTCACCAGCCTCTGATAAGTAGCTCCAGCGTTCTTCAGCCCAAAGGGCATTACTTTGTAGCAGTACAGTCCTTGGCTCGTGATGAAGGCGGTTTTTTCTTGGTCTTCCTCGGCCATCTTTATCTGATTGTACCCGGAGAAGGCATCCATGAACGTTAGTAACTTGTTTCCTGCCGTGGAGTCCACCAACTGATCGATCCTCGGCAGAGGGAAGCTATCCTTCGGGCAAGCCTTGTTCAGATCCGTGAAGTCCACACACATCTTCTATGCTCCATTGGCCTTTCTTACTAGGACGACGTTGGCGAGCCACTCCGGGTAATGTACTTCCCGAATAAAACCTGCTGCCAGGAGCTTATTGACCTCGTCTTTCACTGCCTGGTCTCGTTCCGGAGCGAAGGTTCTACGCCTCTGGTGTACGGGCTTCCTTTCGGGGTTTACCCTTAATTCATGCTGGATGATCTCCGGGGGTATGCCAGGCATGTCTTCGTGGCTCCAACCAAAGACGTCCAGGTTTTCTCTAAGCAACTCGACGAGTTTGGTCTTCATCTCAGGGCTGAGCGCTCTTCCTACCTTCGTTGTTTTGGCCATTTCTCCAAAACCCAAATCCACCGTCTCCAGATCTTCTTCCCTTTTTTCTTCTTTCTCTTCTATCGTCCAGGTATGGTTTTCCCGCGCAGCTAGCACGGCCTAGTAGCATTCTCGAGCTAAGACTTGATCTCCTCTTACTTCACCAACTCCGTCTTCCGTCGGGAACTTCACTTTCAAGCAGTAAGTGGATGTTGTCGCCTTCCATTTGTTAAGTGTCGGCCTCCCGATGATGGCGTTATAAGAGGAAGGACAGTCCACTACTAAGAAATCCAGCTGACGGGTCAACTGCCTTGGGTAAGTCCCAGCTGTGACCGTTAACGTCACCATACCTTTGGGATATACTCGGTCCCCACTGAAGCTGACGAGCGGGGAGTCGAAGGGACGCAACCTCTTTGGGTCCAGTTTCAATTGTTGAAAAGCGGAGAGGTAGATGATGTCTGCCGAGCTACCATTGTCCACAAGGATCCTCCGGGTGTTATATCCTTCCAGGGTCAACATTATAACCAGAGGATCATTGTGTGGTTGCTTCACTCCTCTGGCATCCGCTTCGTTGAAGGACATATCTTGGCTTGTTTGTCTCTGCTTGGCTAGAGGTATCATGTGAACGCTATTCACTTGCCTCTGACAGGCCTTCTTAAGTGATTTAAATGACCCTCAAGCTGAAGGTCCTCCTGATATTGTTGCTATTTCCCTGATCACGTTCTGTACTAGTTGGGCTTGACGATCTTTGCTCTTTGACGATGATCCTTGCTGGTTCTGGTTTCCGTCCCTTGGTCTGCTGTATTCCCCTTTCTTCACTTACTTCTGTAGCTTCCCCTTTCGTATTAACTCCTCAATTTGTTCTTTGAGATCCCGACAATCCTCTGTGTAGTGACCGTGATCTTTATGGAATCGGCAGTACTTATTCTTGTCACGGACATTAGGCGACGAATGTAATGGTCGTGGCCACCTCAAGTGAGGTTCATCTTTTATCTGTGACAGAATCTTATCGACGGGCATAATTAATGGGGTAAACCTTGCTGTTCGGGGACCTTTGTCATTCCTTCTTCTGTTACCGTCATCAGTCTGACGATCGGGTCGTTCCCGCTTCCGCCCTCTTCGTTCGTGGTCTCTCGTCCCGGCGTTCGCTAGTCTTCCCGCATCTCCTATAGCTGCGAGGGCATCTTCAGCATTCATGTATTTTTGTGCCTTTAGGAGCATTTCTTCCATCGTCTTAGGGGGATTCTTTGCAAGCGATGCCACGAGTTCTCGAGATCTTAATCCCGCCTTGAAGGCCGTCAATTGAACTTTGTCGTCAGCTTCGTCCACTTCCAGAGTCTCTCGCGTGAAACGCTTTACATATGACCTCAACGTCTCCTTCTCTCCCTGCTTAACAGTGAGTAAATAATCTGCTGGCCTCTTCGGACGCTGTCCCCCAATGAAGTGCCTCAAGAAAGCACCGCTCAGCTGCTCAAAATTATCTATTGACGATGTTGGAAGTTTGGCGAACCATTCTCTAGCCGCCCCTTTGAGGGTGGTAGGAAAGGATCGGCATAAAATCTAGTCAGGGGGCTGTTGGAGGCCTAATGTGGTTTTAAACGTGTTAAGGTGATCTTGAGGGTCCTTCAATCCGTCGAACTGTTCAAGCTGGGGCAGACGGAACTTGGGCGGGATTGGATGTTCAAGGACAGCTGTGGTGAAGGGCGAGTCGGTGGCCCTTATTATCTTATCCAGACTACGGTCTGCCTTTTCTTTAATGGCATTTCGTAGTTCGTCCATCTCTCTCCTCATTTCTCTTAAGACGTCCGAGCCTTGTTCGTCCGGGGTGAGGGGTCGAAGAGTACTGGCCCTCCTGTGACTATCCCCTTCATTTTCCGGTCCGCCCCTAGATTGACTCTCTTCTTGCTGAAGCTGTTGAAGTTGTACCTTCATTTCCTGATTCTGCCTGGTGAGTTCTTCGACAGTGGCCACAAGGGCCTGGACTTGCTGAGTCAAGGAGGTGGGATCTTGATTGGATTCCATTTGATTGTAGAAATTGGTGGGATCACCTTTCCAAGTATGAATATGGAAAAATGAAGATTCCCACAGACAGCGCCAAGCTGATGGAACGAATTCCTCGTCAGAAGGAAATTGGGGAGTCCCGATGGAATAAGATCCGCGTGGCTCCTTGAGGACAGCGAGAGAATGGCAGTGGGACCTGCGAAAGATGGTCAACGGTGTGGTGCCTGCCAAAACACCTCCGATGCTTAAGTTAGTTTTCTGAGAATTATGGGAATTATGTTTGGAATGAAACAGAATGGATGTATTACCGTATCCTTGGCTTGTGTTTTCGGGGGGTTTATATATTCCCCTTTGGCCTTGTAGCTGTTGTAGCAGTTATTGTGGTTTTAATGCTGCTTTGAGTAACGTTTCTCATTTATTAGCAAGACTTCAATTCGTCTTCAACGGGATGTACAGCCGTTCGGTCCAGCCTGGGATATTATTGGCGGTAATAACTGCTCCAGCTGCTTTACGCCTATTCTTGCACCTATAATGGTCGTCATTGATTACCTTCGTCTGCAATACTTGTGTCGTCAGTGTCTACTTCGTCAGTCCCGTCACATTTAATATTATTTTAATGGACACGTCAGCATTTACTATTGGACCGTTTGCCACGTAGGATAATTCTGTTAAATGAGTAATGACAAGGACTAAAACGAAACGCGTTTTTCAAAATGAGGACTAAAAGTGGTGAAAATAAAACATAGAGACCAAAGTGGAAATCGCTTGAAAATGTAGGGATGAAAATGTGGTTTTCGCCTTTAAATTATACATGGTGTTAGAGCTACAACTTACGCATATTTTAAGCCACAAAAATTAAAAAATTAGATAGGACATGTAGCGCAAAATTGAACTCCAATTGAAATCCAATTTAGAATCTAATTAGATTTAGGCTCTTTGGTTTATACACCTAATAATTCACTAGATACAAAAATTTAAAAATTAGATGTATTATGTGACACAAAATTAGACTCCAATTTAAAATTTAATTGGACTTTTTCTAAACTTTGTCTTTAACTATATATATATATATATATATATATATATATAGAGAGAGAGAGAGAGAGAGAGAGAGAGAGAGAGAGAGAGAGAGAGAGAGAGAGAGAGAGAGAGAGAGATTAGTTAGTCGCCACTAGTCTGCTCCAGACACCAAGGTTTGTTGATAGCGGTGGGGTTATGACTAGGGATGGCCATGGATAGGGTATGGATTTGGTATATCCATTCCCTACCCTAAATATTTGCCTATGGATACCCGAATATCAATACCCATTAGTATTCATACCCAAATCTTACCTCGGATCTATTATCCATGGATATCCATACCCTACCCCAAAACTTGAAACCCATTTAATTTTTTTTTTTTTAAATCCAAAACATTTTAACTTAAAAACTAACCAATAGCTTTATCTTAAAAAAGAAAAACTAATCAATAAAAAAAAATTTTAAAAATTTATTGATTAGTTTGTATTTGCTTCTTTGTTAAATAAATAAATAAATTGAAAAACTTCCTTATCTGTAAAACTCTTATTAACCTACACCCACTTCCTCCTTATCCTACAAACCCTATCCACCCTGTGTCTTTCTTGTAATTGATGAGAAGCAACCCTATAATCTAGAAACCCAAAAGGAGAAGAAGATGAAGAGGACAAGGGTGAGGGTGAGGAGTGTAAATCTGTAAAAAGTTCCAAAACAACAATTTTGATCAGACCGTTTGATTATTTTTTTGTGCGGTTGATGATGAAGGTTCTACTAGGAGGTCCCACATTCACCACCGACAACGAAACGAAGTCGGCGGTGATCAGTGATGTGGATTCTGAGATTCAAAACAAAGTCGGGTCGGGGTTTGAGATTCGTGAACCCGTGAAGGCTCCAGAGGAAGAAGAAGAAGAAGAAGAAGATGAGGAATCGTGTGAGAGTTCGTCTTCAATCAGAGCACCCGATGATAGCGAAAGAAGATGATGATGATGAAAACGATGACGTCTCGTCCAAGGAGGTCCAGAGCAATTTCAATAGTGGACTACGGTAAGCCCATAAACTAAAACACCATAATTCTTTTCTTGCCTTCCCACAACACGAAGCGGTGAGGAGAGACAATGAGGAAAGGCGGAGAGGCAGAGAGAGTGTGAGTGATGGTGAGAGAGGTTTAGGGTTTTTTTTTTTTTTTTTTTTTTTTATATGGGTCGGGTTTGGATAATATTCATACCCTACCTGAACAATTCGGATAACACCGATACCTTACCCGGTTAAACTCTACCCATGGAGAATCGGGTATTATCTGGAATATTTGAATCGGGTAGGGTTGGATATCCATTACCCAATGGGTATGGTCATCCCTAGTTATGACATAGGACAAAATGGGGAATTTATCAGCGCCTTCTCTTCACACTCATACTGCCTCCAAAATGCCTTATCTTCACACCCCAACGCCTGTAACTCCAAAACTCACTTCAGGAGCCATACTCTAACTCTATAACCAGCCTCCATAATGCCTTCTCTTCACATCCACACTGCCATAGCCACTTCTCCAACAAAGCCTGATTAAAGGGTACTACCTTTTTAATTCCCAAACTCCCTAGAATTCTGTTGAATTACTAGAATTCTGTTGATATGCAAGATCGTAGACATATCATTAGAATTCTGTTGAATTATTCAAAAAATTGTGCCTAAGAATATGTCTATTCATCAGTGGATTTTCATTGGCATCTCGTCATTGATTATATATAAATTCTCTAGAATTGCTATAAAGTAGAATTCAGGCTTTATTGTATCCTTGAGGCAAAATTGCTAGGACTTCGTGAGAAACCATGACCTTAACCTAGGTAAATGGAGGACTGAGAAATTTTTATTTTTTCTTTCCCAAAATGTTAACCCCATTGAGAATATCTTACTCCTTGTGGGTTTCATATTCATATTTGGAGTCTTCGCTTCTTTTATTGAGGCAAAAACATCACCTTTTTTTTTTTTTTTCTTTTTTTGAAGTTGCGTTGATTTTAGAGTGAAATATAGAAAATCACAAAACTTTGCTTCCTAATAAAAAATTAATAGGAAATTACGAAACTTTTCTTCCTAATTACAATTTAAGGAAAATACACAATTTTGATTCTTAGTTAAATTCTAAAATTAAGGTAAAATTACATTTTAAAAAATGCCTAATCTAGAATCAATGATCTATGATTTGTGGCTAAGTTTAGAAAATAGGAAGGTATAAAGCACAAATTATATATAAAGCACAAATTATAGAAATTATTACCGTGACATACCCTTAAAACATGGATTTCCCTTATGCTTTATTTTGTTATACCTACCACCCATCTGGTTAGCTCCAATTGACATTTTGGACAACTTTAATGGAATTTGATACTGTGGTAATTGCAAACTTCAACTACTAGAAAAGAATTGGAAAAAGATCATTCTATCCCAGTTTACATTGAAGAAAAAAATAATTATTTTATTCCTTTTACCTCAAAAAACTTCATAACCATAACAAATTGAGCTGAACTTAAGGAAAAAAAAAAAGACCATTCTTTTGTGGATACCCTAAATCCAGAAACTAAAAACTAAGCTGAAATGTGCTGCTAATTATGTTAACGTAAGAATATATATGATTGGTATTAGAAGAATCAATTTCATGGTTGCATCATGAAGAGCCTTAATTTCACACACATCTTACATGCAAATACCATGAACAAGAATGAATATATATATTTTCTAAAAAAGTCTAATTGCTAACAGCAAATGACAACTGCCTACGCCAACTAAATACTAATCATGTGACAATTCCATAATTCAAAGGGAAATAAAATGCAAATCTTGTGCCAGGGCTCAGCTTTTATCTTTGGAAACCGAAAATCGATATACTTTGGATTCATAGAACGATTTTCTTCACGAGTTGGTATACCAATAACCTTTAAAATATAATAACATTATAAGTTTACACATGATTTTTGATGAAATATAGTTTTACACATGATTACCAGAAGGTCCAGAATTGCAAGCATTAAAGCATTGACAATCAAACCAAACCTTGATAATTTCTACTAGCTGGTCCACCGCATTTTCTCCAGGCAACTATGACAATTTTTTGATTTGAGTATTTGGTAAAACTTAGAAATATTAGAAGGTGATAGTTGAACTACACGATTTTTGCTGACTTGAACATTTGTTAAATGAGGGTAATTAAATAAATCATTTAATCTAATTTAATTGTTGGTTTTAGTTAGCTCAATTGATAAAGTTTATTATCCTCGAATAAGAGATCTAGAGTTAGGGATGGAGCCAAAACTTGAAGTTACGGGGGGTGGTTTTGCTACTGGTTGCGTGGTTTTGCTACTGGTTGCATGCAGCTGCTCTAGCCTCTAGCTCTGTTGTTTAACCGCTAAGGGTTTTTTAAAATTAATTTATTATTTATTTTGCTTTTTATGTGTATGTTTGCTATTGGGTAAGGACAAAAATTTTTTAAACTGTTTTTTTAAGCTATTATTGGTAATTTTTGTTGTTAGACTAATTTTTTTAGGCTCGTATATTTTGTTTTAGATTTTAGGTTTATAAATTTTTTTATGCCATTTAAAATGAGGAAAATGCTAGAGTTACAAATAAGCCCAAATGCAAACTAATAAAAATTTACTACTTCAACAGTTTGTAAACATGTTGTAGAAAAGTTTTAACCGCTTAAAAGGGTGGCATTTTTTTAGGGCAAAGTGTAATTTTATAAAACAAAATTACATTTATACTTTTATATATATATATATATATATATATATACACACACACTAATATTTTTTTACAAAACAATTTGACCATATGGTCAAAGTATGTTTGCTATTTTTTTACCAATTAGGGGGGCCCTCATGGACCATTGCCCCCATGGACCATGGTCAAAGTCTCCCTTTGTCCATGTCTAGAGTTTACAAAAAATTAGGGGCCTTTTCGACAATCCCATGTAGTGCATCAAACCTATTAGAAAATGAAATTTTAATTTTCTAGAAAAAAAATTGCATTTGCCCTCATGGGTCAATTTGCCCTCATGGTCAAAGTCTCCCTCTGTCCATGTCTAGAGTTTAAACCTTACCTATGCCAAAAATCAATGGTGTATTCATGAAATGATGTCTTCAAGCATGACCAACTGTTCTCGCCCAAAGTACATGGCCAGGTGGTCCTTCCCTCTTAATTCATGGCCTATTCTCCTTCCCCAAATAATGTGAAGTCATTCCTTTTCTCAAATACATGGCCAGTTAGTCAAGAAAATAATTGAAAGGATACCAAAAACATGAAACATCAAACCTATTAGTGACAAGAAGAGAGAGACACGAATTAAAGCAATGGTCATAAGTCTACTCTTACTAATCATACGGGAGAAAATAAAAACAAAAGCGTTAAACATGATTAGTGCCTTTTCGACAATCCCGTGTAGTGTTAAATAGATCCATGTGACAGAATCCTAGACTATTTCATTTGAGGTTCCTACTTTATTTTTATATATATACATGCAGAGTCATGCACATAAACATAGAAATATAGAATGACCTACTTTAAATTTATTGTACTTTTATATATTACTATAGTAAATTTCAGTTAGCTAAATTAGCAGGGTATTTTGCTGGGAAAAAAAAATCTAAAAAACTAGTTGGTGTGTTTGACCTAATGATAAAAAATAATTCTACATGGGTTATAAGCTTGTAAGAACATAATGTTTTGATTGCCATTATTTATAAACTAAGAGGTTTTAAAATATCAAAATTAAAGAAAGTTGGGGTTGGAATTGGAGTGGTTTTGCTGAGATATCCGTGCATATAATTATCCGTAAATTATCCTAAATATTATTTCTTTGAGGTTTAATTGAATGAATTGTCCTGAAATATTAATTTAAAAAAAAACATTTTTTTTTCCCAAAATGTTATATTTTTTTGTTAGGTTTCCTACTTTTTATATATATATATATATATACACACACACACACACACATGCAAAAAAAAAAATCTCAAAAACTGGCGGCTAAGGTGAAAGAAAGCATTTATTTTTATTATTTGACTGAGAAAACGAGTGAAAACGCAAACCAAATTTTCTAAACGAAGCTTCTCCTCTCTGTTTTGTCCATTCAGGCATTCTGCTTAAACGCTCTTGAATTCAATATTTCATAAATAAAACCATTTTCAACCGTCACTCTTTCTCTCTCTTACTCTTTGTGCTGCGTGTGTGCGCGTGTGTTACACTATTTGCATATAATAATCAGGCTGGTGTTGAATAGTTCCCATTGCCCACTTGCTAATATCTTATCTTGTTTAACTTCGATGGCTATCTTTCTTCTTTTTACTTGTTCCACAGTCTCTTTGAATTTGTTATTAGCTATTGCCCTTTCACAACACGATTATTCCCATAACCCATTTTCAGATTTTCAAGTTTCAACTTTCAACTTTCAAGCCCACCATCAACATCTCCTTTTTGGTCTATCACTTACGTTTACCCAGTCAAACCTCCCCTGCATATTACCGATCAAAGTTAAACCCCAAGATGAGATTTTCACTTCTATCACTTTTTATCAATTTCAACATACCCACCTGGCCAATTCTTTTGCTTCACATCTTTGCATTGATTATAAAGTCAAATACCAAGTTCCCAATAGCTGTCTCAGCTTCATTCTGTTTTTAGTTAACCAGACTATTTCATTGCCAAATCTGCCTTTGATGTTGAAGAACAAGACAATATTAAGTGCGTATATTCATTGGGTATTCTTAAAATTTTGATCTTGAGTTCTGTTGTTGTCGTTGGGTTTACTTCTTCTTAGTCAGTGTAGTTGTTGTTCAACTTCAATCTGCTAAATCAGCCTAATTCAAGTTCTTGATTGCATATTTTGACACATAAAAGAGTGTCCCATACAATTCTAGCTTTATTAGTACTGAAATATTTGGTGTTTAATGGAGAAGCATGCTGCATATGCTCAAACATACTCATTTGGAGGCTCAAACCATGGTCAGGGTCAACAAGCTGTGCCATTTCAGACCAACAAGAGTTCCCTTAAGGTTTTGCTGTTACATGGGAACTTAGATATCTGGGTTAAGGAGGCCAAAAACCTTCCTAACATGGATTTGTTTCATAAAAAGTTAGGAGAAATGTTTTCCAAATTGCCTGTGAAGGTTAACAACAAAATTGAGGGGCATATGTCTGATAAGATAACAAGTGATCCTTATGTCACAGTATCAGTATTAGGTGCTGTAATTGGGAGGACATTTGTGATTAGTAATAGTGAGAACCCAGTTTGGAGGCAGAATTTTAATGTTCCTGTTGCACATTATGCTGCAGAAGTGCATTTTGTTGTCAAAGACAGTGATATTGTTGGCTCACAGATTATGGGTGCTGTGGGAATTCCGGTGGAGCAATTATATTCTGGCATGAAAATTGAGGGAACCTTCCCAATTCTTAATGCCAGTGGGAAGCCCTGTAAGGCTGGAGCTATCTTGAGTTTATCAATTCAGTACACCCCAGTAGATAAAGTGAACATTTATCATGGTGTAGATTCAAGTCCTGATTCCCAAGGGGTCCCTGGTACCTACTTTCCACTTAGGAAATGTGGAAAAGTGACACTATATCAAGATGCCCATGTTCATGCTGGTTGCCTTCCCAGTTTGAAGCTTCATGGTGATGTTCAGTATGAGCACAGGAGTTGTTGGCATGATATCTTTGAAGCAATAAGGCAGGCCCGTCGTTTGATATACATTGCAGGGTGGTCGGTGTACCACAAGGTTAAACTGATTCGAGATGGTAATAACAAAACAGATTGCATGTTGGGGGATCTTCTCAAAATCAAGTCACAAGAAGGTGTAAGAGTGCTGCTCCTTGTATGGGATGATCCTACCTCTAGGAGCATTTTGGGAATTAAAACAGTAAGGAACTAAGAAATTTTACTAGCATATGTCACCACTATTCCATCACATAGCACAATTTGGGATCAAATATCATTATATACTTTGCTGGTTAAATTTTTTTTTTTGTCTTCGAATACTACAATGGCTAGTGAATTTCCTTATCATTATGGTTTTTTGTTTTGTGAAGTGAAATTACTATAGAAATACAATTTTGTTTTATTCCTCACAATAGCCCTTCTGAATTTAGTTGAGATTTCAATTATCAGACAATGAATTATCTAGTTTGTATTTGTTTGTACACGTTCCGTTATTTATCTTTTGCTCAAGTTTTTCTTCCTTTGTATGGTCCACTTAATGGCAGGAAGGTAAAACACAATTCAAGTGGCTGACCCCAACAGCTTATTATCATTTAAATTTCTGATTTGAGGAGAATTATGCATCATTTTTCTCTTTCTTGCATCAAGTAGTTATTTTTATATCCTCTGTCATTATGTATTCACTGATTTCTATGAAATGCAGGACGGCATCATGCATACCAATGATGAGGAGACTTGCCACTTTTTTAAGCACTCTTCAGTGCAAGTTCTACTCTGCCCCCGTTCTGCTGGAAAAGGACATAGCTGGGTCAAAAAGCAGGTTTGATATAGATAAGTTGCAATATATTTATCAATTGTCCAACTACATGCCGTTTCTTTGAATGCAGCAGCTGCAGATTGCGTCTCATAATCTTACCTCGTGCTGCTTTATTGGGTGAACCTATTAAATCTTTGTCTTTTGTGTATTTAGTGGTGTGGTTCTGAAGATTTCATTTTACTTTTATTTTCTTTATTGGATGTATTTGCATACAAACACACAAACATAGCATTTACTATTTATATGATTGTTTTATACATACGTGTATGGATGTATGTATGTATGTATTTATTTATTTATTTATACAGACATGCATGTATTTCTCAAATGAGATTTTCTGTATTGGTACTTGCTTTGAATTTCTTGTTTTCTTGTGTTTTATTATCAGGAAGTTGGAACAATCTATACCCATCATCAGAAAATGGTGATTGTGGATGCGGATGCAGGTCACTATAAACGAAAGATCATGGCATTTGTTGGAGGTCTTGATTTATGCATGGGTCGATATGATACTCCTAAACATCCTCTTTTTAGGACTTTACAAACAGTGCACAAAGATGACTATCGTAACAGCAACTTCACGGTAAATCATTCATTTAATTTTTTTAGTTTCCGTGAGTGTAGTTGATCCAGATTTTGGAATATCATTATTCTCCCTTTTTGTCCTATGATATATCTGGCAAAGATGAATATTTTATTTGCAAAACTCATGCAAACATGTATGATTTTGTTAGTGTAACTGAGAAGAACTAAATTTATTATTGTTGAAAAAAACAAACACCCAAGCAGTTGCTTGATGTACATTCCAATAACAGGATGCAATAACATACATATGGTTTATTAGTTATTGTGTTAATTTTGTCTCATCTTACACCTGAAATATAATAGACAAGGCTGAGCATGAGGAATCAACTTTAGAAAATATGATAAGTTTCATGTGAATATTTCCCCCCCATTTTAACCTTTGTTTGGCTTCTAATTAAACTAGGAGCCTCTTGCTGGCTGTCCAAGAGAACCGTGGCATGATTTGCATTGTCGTATTGATGGTCCAGCTGCATATGACATCCTTACCAATTTTGAGGAGCGTTGGCAGAAGGCATCACAACCTCACGGGCTTGAAAAGCTAATAAAAGCATCATCACATGATGATGCTCTACTTAAGATTGAAAGAATTCCTGACATCATTGGGATAGCAGAGTTTCCTTGCCAAACTCAAAATGATCCAGAGGCTTGGCATGTACAGGTACAATTGATGTCAATCTTCTATTGGAGTTGGATTTTTTAATTCATGATTTCTTTTTTTCTTTTTTTTGGGACTAAAATTTGCCACAATTGAAGGTTTTTCGTTCAATTGATTCCAATTCTGTGAAAGGATTTCCAGAGGACCCAAAAGATGCTATGAGCATGGTGAGAAAAATCCTTGGATATTCAACTCACTTGTTAAAATAAGACATTTGATTATGTCCCAATGAAGGTAATGAGCTAATATGTTTACATTGTTGTAACAGAATCTCTTATGTGGGAAGAATGTACTGATAGACATGAGCATACATACAGCATACGTGAAGGCAATCCGTGCTGCCCAAAAATTCATTTATATTGAGAACCAGTACTTCCTTGGGTCATCATACAATTGGGATTCTCACAAAGACTTAGGTGAGGAACTCTAACAAATGAGGTTAAGAATAAAGAAGTGAGACATAATTCTGTATCTTTAGAACATACTACTATAAAAATCATCCTTCGTTACTTTTTTCTTTTCTTGAAATTTCCTTGACAGCATGGAAATGGTATTCAAAGTGATTCCATTTCTTGTTGAATGTTTCAGTCCTTGTATTTCTATTACTAATATGTAATGTAGGTTGTCATAAAATTTAATTAGAACAAATATAATACTTTCTTAGTCAAATTTTAGTATAAATGGTCTGTCAATTTTTGGTTTTGCAACCTAGTTACTGCCTTGATTTTGATTTTATTTACAAAACAAGAACACAGACAGAGATTTCAGTGTTTCTCACAAATATGTGATCCAACCCAGTGACCTGCAAGAGAAAAAAAAAAGGCATTACTGGACATGGTCATATAGCACTGGTGTTTCAGATATGAGAATTTTGATATAGCAAAAAGCTAAAGATATACATGCTCTTGTTGTGTAGTCTTGGTGTAATCCAATTTAATTCTCGGACAGGGTCTCCACACAATTAGCTTGGTGGCCAAAAACCATGTTTATTTAATAATATTGATACACTATTTGAATTTTTAAATGTGATAGTTGGATATTCTACAATAAGCTGACTTGCAGTATTTTATGCTATTTTGAATCGTTTCTGGTAATTGTCTTATGTGGCAGGAAAGGTATGCTCTTTCAATTTTTAAGAGGATATTGGAGAAGAAATAATAACAAGTTGGGTTGGGTTGGGAACATCATTGAATTCTTAGTAATAAGCAATAAAGTATACTTTTCCCTGCAGGTGCCAATAATTTAATACCGATGGAAATTGCTCTCAAAATTGTTAACAAAATAAAAGCGAATCAGAGGTTCTCCGCATATATCATTATCCCAATGTGGCCTGAAGGTGTTCCTACAAGCACTCCCATTCAGCGGATTCTCTATTGGCAGGTAGATTGTTATTCTCTTTTCTCATTTGATGCATGCAGTTGTCATGTCTATCAGTTAGAAGTCAACACTAATGCTTGAGACTGTAAGGCATTGTTTATGGGTTTCTTGCCACATAATTTTCATCTGGTTTTATTTTGATTTCTGCAGCATAAAACAATGCAGATGATGTATGAAATGATTTACAATGCTTTAAAGGAGGTTGGACTTGAGAACAAATATGAGCCACAAGACTATTTGAATTTCTTTTGCCTGGGCAATCGCGAGGCACCAGATACGGAACACAGTTCAGGTGCAAGAAATTCCGCTGCAGTAGAGACCCCTCAAGTATTTCCCTTTATCTGCCTGAGTACAGTTTTCAGTTTTCTCTTTCCGAAATGTTAAGTTTCCATTTACAGTTAGATCATTCTTTTACCTTTTTCAGTCTTGCTTAAGTGTACTGTATGTTGGTTATGTAGGCACTTACTCAGAAGAGTAGGCGTTTTATGGTTTATGTCCACTCTAAGGGAATGATAGTGGATGATGAGTATGTGATACTAGGATCTGCAAATATAAATCAGCGGTCCATGGAAGGCACCAGAGACACTGAAATTGCAATGGGTGCATATCAGCCTTATCATACCTGGGCAAGCAAACGTTCTAGTCCACATGGACAGGTAAGCTTAACAAAACAGAACTCTTTGCATTTACCTCACTGCTAGATATGTCTGTGCAAATGTACATGCTAAGTGAACTAGAAGGCTACCAGTAGAGGGGAAAAAAATTCCATTAGGTTTCATTAAAGCTGAGGAAGATATTTTCGGCATAATAAAATAGTAATTCATTGCAAAATTATTGATAGGCCGAAAATGTATGGACCCCTTTTGGTAAATTAATCAATTAATCAGACAAGTAAATTAATTAGATTCAATTACATGTAATAAGCGTGGTAGCACAAACAAATCACCAACTAAGTTAAATGCAGTGAAAAATAAATTTGAAACAAGTAATTTGTTTATGAATGGGAAAAACCACTGAAGCAAAACCCCATCGAGTGAATTTAAAGTCACCACTTCCGAGAATCTACTATTATTAAAACAAGTGGTTGCAAGTAAAAGGAATCTTAATACCTCATACCAACATACAGTTGAACACTTACCCTAATACACAATTGAACTTGTATTGTAGCGGCAATCTCTCTGTTCAATACACGAATCCTAGTACATAACTAACCAATGATGCACAGATCCTATTACGTGGCTAATTCCACAGCAACCCTTTGATTGTTGTAGTTGATTTGCAACAATTTCACATAAAAACACCAATAAGGTCTTCAATGATGGTGTGAGAGATTTTGCTTGGTTACAGAACCTAAAGGCGTACAAGAAACACAGCAAGAACTCTTTCTTCTGTAGGTGGAGGCTAGGATTTCAAAAAGAAAACCTTATGTAGTGGCAATCTCTCCATTCAATGCACGAATCCCAGTACGTAACTAACCAATGATGCACGGATCCTAGTACGTGACTAACTTCACAGCAACCCTTTGATTGTTATAGTTGATTTGCAACAGCTTCACATAGAAACACCAATAAGATCTTTAATAATGGTGTGAGAGACTCTGCTTGATTACAGAACCAAAAGGCGTATAAGAAATACAGCAAGAATTCTTTCTTCTGTAGTTGGAGGTTAGGGTTTCAAAAAGAAAACTTTATGAAGCTCTTTAGGGTTAGATTTTTCTTTTTCCACCTCCTTTAAATAGGAGTTTAATGAACTTTCTTATTCCAAATAGGTTTACACAAACATTGGGCTTTCCTAGTCTAATAAAGATTATACAAACCCACAAATCTTGGGTTTTCCTAGTCCTATAAGAATTATACAAACTTATAAACAAAAAACCTTTTAGAATAAAAACGTTACTGGCTATAGTCTAAATCTCGTCAGCTCGATAGATCGAGATATGTGTCGAGTTTTAATGAATTTCGACAACTCGAGCTTCTGTCGAGGAGATATCAAGTGATTGCACTTTTCTTGAGCAGTTCTTGAGTAATCTTCATATCTTCAATGTATCCACTTGTAATGATCTTCTTAAACCTACTTAAATTTATTCAAGTACAAATAAAGTGCGTTTTGTTAAAGGATATGTCAATTACATAAAAATATGTCCTTAACAATTATCTTGAATAATTTTTTCTTGTGTCAGGCTCTAAGCATTGAAATTTCATGAGCCAATTAGCAAATTATGTAGGCGTGTTATGTGTGAGTGTTTTCCTTAGTTACTGCTTAGTTGTCTAAGTTTGTGATTATCAAAGCAATAAGTAGTAAACAAAAAACAAATGTGTCTAAGTGTGGTTCTGGCTATAGGTTTGCTTGATCTGTTTGAAAAATGCTTATAAATCTCTATGGTTTGTCTTTGGAAGAATAATATGATCAAAGCTTGAGAAAGACTCTTGCATGGAATTTAATTTGGGTCATCTTTTAATCATAAGAGAATTCTTGTTTTGTCCGTAAATAGCTCAAGGAAATCTGGATTTAGCATCCACATTCCCACAAAACCTCAAATTTGTAGGAATGTGGAGTCCCCCCAAAACATATGGGTGTATCCGTTAAATGACTATATTATCTCCATTTAACTAATGATTTTAATGTTAAGATAATAAAATTATAAAAAAAAGTATATGCTTTTTTTTTTTTAAGTCGAGAAGTATGGGATTTATTTTCTCCACATAAATAATTAAAATTAAACCACCCAAGTGTCAATCTACAATTACAAAATAGAGCATACAACGTTTATACTTTTTAGTATAGTAATGCAAAGTGTTTTTTATGAATCAATTTATATTTAAAACTAACCAATGCAAGGTGTTTATCCTATGTCCTAACTCTTTTTTTTTTTTTTTTTAATATGAATTCACATTATACTGTTGGTATCTTTTCTTTTCTTGTATGAAGAAAACTCAAAACATATATTTCAAGTTTATATATCTTTTTCATATTAACTTTAGATGGAAAAAACAAATAGACAAAAATTAAAAAACAAAAGGCAAAAGATGATCCTCCAAAAAAATTTAGGAATAAATAACATAAAAATCTCATTTTGTCAAAAAATTTGCCTAACCAATCATGGACATCATTATATTTCCAAGAATCTGGGTTTAGGAGAAACTATTGGACTCTCCATTATTGATGCTCACCCAGCAAAGTTTAATGTTAATATTGTCTTAAGGAAACAAAAAACAAGTGCTATAGGCATTCATATTTTGATTTCTGTAATTCACCACTATCTTCTTATGTATGGATGCAGATATATGGATATAGAGTATCATTATGGGCAGAGCACATTGGAGCTCTCGAAGGATGTTTCAAGCACCCAGAGAGCCTCGAATGTGTGAGGCGGGTAAAGTCCTTAGGCGAGCTCAACTGGAGACAATATGTAGCTGATGAGGTAACAGAAATGAAGGGTCACCTACTAAAGTATCCACTCGAAGTTGACCGAACAGGCAGGGTGAAGCCTCTTCCTGGCTGTGCAACATTCCCAGACATAGGAGGAACTGTAACTGGGACATTTACAGTCATTCAAGAAAACCTCACTATCTGATCCACTTCATGATACCTAATCCCAGAATTGTTGACAATTTAGACCAATTATGTTCCCAATGAAGAGAGTACATATGCTTCCACTCTATGTTTGGCAAATTCCAGTATCTCACGTCACGATTTTTTTTTTTTTATGAGAAAAAGGTAAGCTCTTATTAAATAAGAAAATCAGTTTGGAACACACTCTCCGAACAGCCTTTTATTTGAAAATTCACAGCCAACACAAAAAGATGCTCCTACGTAGGGTCATCTTCTTTACAGTCTTACTTTAATAATTGAACAAATAGGCTAACAAATGTAAGTTCTAATCCTACCTTAGGATACATAAGAATGGATGAACAAATATAGGCAAAAATAAAAAGTGTAGTCATGTGCGTCGAGGTGCATCTTGTTTGACCCACGGCTCACTGAAGATTTTCATCCAACAGTGAAAAGTGTGGTCATTGGGTGGCTAACGGTGTGGTGGTTTAGTGGGGCTCTAAGTGACCAACTGAGCAAGGTGATTTGTGGTTTCATTTATATGTTGTTACGGGCAAAATGGTTGAAATTTTGGGATTTATTAGGCAATAATTGAGTGGGTTTGAGATTAATGCTATTCAGTTTTTATTTTACTAAATGTGTTTTTTTTTCCCATAATGGATGAAACATGGGTTTGAGATTGTAATTCAGTTTTGATATATATATTCTCTTAACATCTTAAACATAGAGTTGCAAAAATGTTGTGAGGGTTTAACTTTTCATTTGCAATGGTTGGTTGCTTTCTTTTCTTTTCTTTTCTTTTTCTTTTTTGTTTTCTTTTTTCTTTTTTATAAGATAAAAATTCTATTTTAATCTAACCTAAGTGTATATGTGTGTAAAGCTTTCTCCGGGAAACTTGAACCTCAACTCTTACCTCTTACAGTCTACAAGCACTTATATTTGTGAAGTAACCATCGTGCCAAGGTGCACGGTGGTGGTTAATTGCTTTCAATTGACGATGATTCGGTACTCTAATTAGCTTTCATTTAGTGAAAATTTTATTATTTAATTGTCTTAATTTTAGAGTTTATTTTGTAGATTGGGTTGGATAACGGATTGAAACATTGTCTACCCGGTACAACCTGATCCGTCTGCTTAATTATAAATAAATAGAAAAGTATATATTAGTTCAAAATTGTTAACCGTATATTTTTTATTTAAAGTTGATCAATTGACCTAATCAAGTATTACAGCAAATCTGTAAAAATTCCTTAAACAAATTATAAAAAGTTAATATTGAAACCCTAAACTCACTTCAGCCATATACTATAAGCCTTCACCTTTAGCCAACAACGAAGTCTCTTTTATTTATTTATTTTTTATCCTTTCAATTCTTCACCTTCCATCAGTTGCCTACTCTCCTAAACAACCACAAAGGTAATTGTTTTTTTTTTTTTTTCTTGTACTGCTTAATGTTTGTATCTATATTTTTTTGAGTATGTTGTTTGTCTTTTTGATTTGAACTCCATATATTCTTGTAAATCTACAAAATATTTTGTTTTTTGATCTATTATATATATTATAAAAAAATGTTATGGTATTACATGTAAAGCCAGCTATACCTACAAACTCAAATCAATCCACTAAAGATGCAAACAAATACAAAATGACGTGTAACATTAGATTGAAAAGCTAAAGTTCATTTAGTTTCTAATAATAGAGTTAATTTTACTGTTGTGCACATGTAATACTCTTAGTGGTTCTTAACTTCTTATAGTTTGTAATACGGTTAGTTTAGGCACCAATGTTGGTTATCCTTGTATGTAAGTATATATACTCTGTAGTTTATCAAAAGAATAATGTCAACCAGCCTAACCTGCCTAACTCATCAAGTTGCAACCGTAAAAATTTGTAACCAATCCACTAGATTTAGAATTCGGTGGGTCGGTGGCAGATTAAAATTTTCCCAACTTGTTAGCGGCAGATTGGATAAAAATATTAGCCTTTACCTACTCAATCCAACCCACACACACCCCTACCTAGTATTATGAAACATGATAGAATCTTAATAGAGGAAATTAAGACCGAAGAATTGTATTGTTTTAACATTGCTTCAATTACTAATAAAACTAGTATGTAACCCATGCTGCCGCACGGGAATGGATATAATTTAGGCGAAAACCACATTTTCGTCCCTATATTTTCATGCGATTCCCACTTTGGTCCCTATATTTTATTTTCACCACTTTTAGTCCCTATTTAGAAAAACGCTTTTCATTTTAGTCATTTCCGTCAGTGCCCTAACGGCACTAACCTACGTGGTAGACGGAAATATTAAAATAATAATAAAAAAATTCATTTTGCCATTTAAAAATGACACGTTAGCATTTAAATTTAAAAAATTAAATTATTAATTTTAACTAAATAAAAAAATAAAAAACAGAAATAAAAACAAAAAATTACATTTAATTGAGATCAAAATGGGTCTTCATCAAGAACAATATCAAGAACAATAAGAACACATTTTGAGTTTGATTTTGTGTCATCATTTATCTGTCTCACTGTCGTCGTCTCCCTCTCTCTCTCTCTCTCTCTCTCTCTCTCTCTCTCAAACTCAGATTTCTCTCTTTGTCTCACCCTAATCGGTGATCTTTGTGTCATCCTCATCAGTGATCTATCTCTGTCTCTCATCCCTTCTCTCTCCGATGATGGCGTTGAGGAGTCCGATTAGCCACCATAGTGAAAACCCAAATCAAAACCCGGTAAAACCCAATTAACCACCTAGATCGAAAACTTAGGAGAAAAACCCAAGAAGTTGTATCCCTCTTCTCTTTTTTTATTTTTATTTTATTTTATTTTTTGTGTGTTGTGGGTTTGATAAGATCTGATTTCGGTGGTGTTGTAAGTTGTGGCTTGCGGTTTTTTTTTTTGTGGATTGTGGGCGTGGTGGTGCGTTGTTGTGGTGGCTGTGGATGGACTTCATGGGGGCAGGCTTTCACCATGAAGGTGGGTATTGTGAGTTTTGATTTCAGATGGTGAGTACAGAGGGTTTCTTTGTTTGTTGTGTTTGTGTTTGTTTGTGGGTTTCTTTTACTTTTTGTTGTGTTGTATTCTGAGCTTGAGTTTGATTCTTTGTTCTTATTGTACTCGTTGAAAACCCATTTTGATCTCATTTAATGTAATTTTTTGTTTTTATTTCTGTTTTTAATTTTTTTATTTAGTTAAAATTAATAAATTAATTTATTAAATTTAAATGCTGACATGGCATTTTTAAATGTCAAAATAAAATTTTTTATTATTATTTTAATATTTTCGTCTGCCACGTAGGTTAGTGTCGTTAGGGCACTGACGGAAAGGACTAAAATAGAAAGCGTTTTTCTAAATAGGAACTAAAAGTGGTGAAAATAAAATATAGGGATTATAAAAAGTGAGAATTCGCGTCTAAACTCACTTCAGCCGTATATTATAAGCCTTCGCCTTCAGACCAACAACAAAGTTTTCGCCTATAATTTTTATTTATTTTATTATTTAAGTGATACTATTGGTTTTATTTATTTATTTATTAATCATAAGTTTAATCATGTTTAAAAAACTTAGTTTATTCATGTTTAATAAAACTTAGCATTATGTAATTTTTTAACAAATATTTTTATCATACAAAATTCTAATGAAAAAATGCTACATAGACATATATATTCAAGGTTGATTATACACGATACATATAGCTATGATTTTGAGTCACAAATGTTTTTTGCAAAATATTTTAATCAATTAAATGTGAATCTCATAACGTACATTTCATAACAATGAATTAACAATAAAATAACGTGAATCTCATAAATTTTTTTTTAATTAATTAAAAATCACTAAAATTATGAGTATAAAACGTAAAGATAAACAAATAGGATAGTAGTAGAGGTGTCCAAATAGAACTGGAACCCGACCCACCCACCCCCCCCAAACCGTCCACTCCGACCCGATAACCGACCGACCCAACGTCGGTGACAGGTCGGTGGCCGGTCTCTACCCCTGAACCCGAAAACGGCAGGTCGGTTGGCGAATTCAACCGACCCAACTGTATACTAACTGGAAAACATTGATTTTTTGTCCGATCTGAGGAGATTCGACCTGAACTCAAAGAGATCAAGCGAGATCGCGCTGATTTTCTGTCCAATCTGAGGCGATCCGGCTTAAACTTAAAGAGATTAGGCGAGATCTCATCGAGATTTGGCCTGATCTCTTCGAGATATGCCGTGATCTCATCGAGATCCAGCCAGATCTCATTGAGTTTGGCTTGTTCTCTTCGAGTCCGCCGAGATATCGCCCAAGATTTGGTCAGGTCTCGCCAACTCCGGCAGCTTTTGGCAAAATTCGGCAGAGCTTCTTTCAACCTAAAACTGCCCGAGGATCGATCCGTACCTGATGAAAATCCGACCACTCGAACCGACTTCGTTCACTGGTCGGCGGCGAGTCTAGGCGTGGAAAACTCGAAATGATTGGGTCGGTTCCAGGTTGGGCACAAACCTAACCCGGACCGACCCGTGAACAGTCCTAAGGATAAGTTCTAATTCCTTAAAAGAAAATTTACAGTGAGTTGAGAAAACTACACAAATAATCTTTGATGTTTGAAGAATAATGGGAGTATAGCTTTCTTTTGAAATTGGGTAGAGACTCGTGTTGATAACGTGTTATTAAAAAGAAAAGAAAAGAAACATGCAACATCAATGATAGGAAAACAAAATAATTTTATAATTAAATAATAAAAATTATTGACAAAAAGGAAAGAAACTATAGATAGATGAAAGAACATGCAACATCAATCATAGGAAACCACAAATTATATAATTAAACAATAAAAAATTTACACAAAAAGGAATGATAGTATAGGCAGATGAAAGAAAGCAGTAATCAAATATTAGAAATGGTTGAAATTCGTTTTGTAGAGCATAAACAGGACTATGAAAATTGTAAAGACAAGTACAATCGAAATATTTGGAGAACTTCTTCTTATATAAGATACAGAAATATCAAATACATGCATCATTGATATAGATTTTTTAAAAGTAATTGATTGAAGAAAAGGAGAGCCGTATTTAAGGTGCTTGAATCGGTTGGAAAAGATAGTGATCCTAAAAAATACATGAGTGTGAAAAAATCCTTTATTCCTGAATTTGTGGGTTTATCATTATGACTTGTTATAGTGTAAAAAAAAAAAAAGAAACACATGCGATTACAACAGTATGGAGGGAAATTAACTCAATAATTTTATATTTCAACATTGACAATGGCACAATATAAATTATAATATAAATTTAAGAGAGTCACATAACTCTCTCAATTAAATTTAAAAACTCACAATTCAAAAGGGAGTCACATTTAATTAGAGAGATATTCAATAATTTTCCTTAAAAATAATGACTTGTTTATAATTTTCCACAAAAGTAATTGTTTTTTTTTTTTTCATAGGATCCATAAAAAGTAATCGTTGATCCTTTATTCCTTTTGTTCATTTATCATTATGACTTGTTTAGTAAAAAAAAAAAAAAAACGTGCGATTAAGTATTTAGTGCATTAACTCAATAAGAATTTCAACCTATGATAATCCAAATATTTTTTGTTTTTGAGAGAGTTTCAACTCTCTCTCAAAAAAAAAAAAAAAAAAAAAATATAGAGTAGCATATGTTGAAATTTTATTGTATTTTTAAATTCTAAACGTTTCGCTACCACTTGCTCCCTTTCGAATCTTCAACAATTCCCTCTTCACAGACAACAACAAGAGCAACAACAGCAGCAGAAGAAGAAGATTCAACGGCATGGAAGAGATTTCATATCCGTCACTCCTCCGGCAAATTCTTCAAGGTTCTCAAGCTTTCATCAAATTCCCCTTCGAATTTTCTTTTGTGGGTTTTCTTTCATTTTTCTTTATGTTCTTTATTGGCTGTTTGGTTGCCGAAAAAGCTCAGGAAATGTCAGTAAACCAAAAGGAAATTGGTGGGTCTTTTTTATTTTACTTTGTATTGTGTTTGATTGCATTTATAACAAATTAGTGCTTATACTAAATTTTAGTAAAGCATCACATTTTTTTTAGAGATTACTAAATCAAAATTCAATCTTGCATGACTTTTGTTTGCTTATTTGGTTATATTAGATTCATAGTTTGCATAATATGTGGTTAACATAAGTGATAGTTGCCAAGCTATATACTTAAGAATCCCCCACAAATGCTAAATAGCATCAATTCCAATTAAAAGGGAAGGAGACCCCTACAAAGGGGAGAATTGTTGTTGTGTTTTTTTGTTATCCTTACCACGATAATGTCATGAAATAAAATGTAGAAAAAGTTAAGTGGGGAAGCTTACTATGTCCTTGTTCTTATTGAAGACTTAGTTTCATCTAAAGTAGAGAAAGTAAGGCCATGTATAAAGGAATTTACTCGTAGATAAATTTCTCATTTTGTTGCACATGGTACTGGTAGATATTAAAAGGATTGTCTTTCATCTGGAGAGGCCATTGTTGGAAGGCTTTTTATTTTTATTTTTATTTTTATTATTATCCCCCAATAAGTAATAGCAACTGTATTAAAGAAAAGACTCTCAAGATACAATAGAGGATAATTGGAGTACACTGGTTGTATACCAAAAGAGTCGCCACTGTTATCAATAGTACACACTAGTGTCTATGAAGTCATACATATTGGAGATCCAAAGATATCCAATAAAATAAGGGTTCATATAATTGAGATTCCATCCTCTCTATACATGATTCCTACCTGTCAAAGGTCCTCCGTTTCTCTCTCTCCACACCTGCCACACCAAGCATGCTGGAATTATATTCCATGCCCTACATCTCAAATATGTAGGCCTTCTTTGCCAACACTGACCCTTTTACCATTTTTAGCATTACCCATTTCACTCTAAACATGGCAACAAAATCCCACAATTCTTTGCCTGCTGGACAATGCAAGAGCATGCGATCAACACACTCATCACTCCTCTTACACATATAACGCCAATTTGCTATTAGTCATCAATCGTTTATTAAGATTTTATTGTAAGGATGTTCCTCCATGTCCACAAAGAGAACCCTATCTTTGTTGGGAGCTTCACTTTCCAAATTGCTTTCCATGGATGAATCATTAACTAAAAGCAATTTAAAAATTTTCATTTTAATTTAACCATAGATAATTATAATGTGTTTTATTTATCATAGATAATGTGATACACAACTTTGGGTATTAATTTAACATGGATAATGGAGCTGTCTCTCGTGTCACTTTCTTATTGTCAATTTTAAGTTTTTGCCTTGCCTTATTGCTCATGCTGTACATTTTGAGTTTATAAATGTAAGGACTTTTGTTTAATTATCTTTTTTATTGTTTTCTTTATTTGTATGCAGGAGAGACGGTATTTACTAAAGGAGTTCCCAGAACTAGTTTCATGTGGAGAATCTTCTAAGGTTTTGGAGGTGGGATGTGGCAATGGCAGTACTGCTCTTCCAATTTTACAGTAACCTCAAGATGGGCTCAAATCGAATTCAATGTATGCTACTGATTTTTAAATCCTTGACATTTAAAATAGAATAGTCTAATCCATTTAGAAATTTTCCCGAAATAGATTTCAATATATTAGCTTCTGCTTTTTAAACAATACATTGAATGAACCAGGATTCTCTAACTTGAACCCTTGACTGAAGTTCAGGTTTAGAATAAGTTTGAAAATTTGAATGTAGAGATAAACTTGAGGTAGAAGTTGGACCTCTAGGAAGCAAAAAGAGGAAAATGATCTAAAGATGCTTGTTCCTGTTGTGATGGTTACTTATTTATCGTTATTAGAAAATTGTGTTACCTTACTTTAATGTCCTACTTGTAATGTAATTAATTTATTACATAATGATGGGGATAGCAGACTGGAGTAACAAAGTAGAAAAGCCAGAAATAATAGTTAGATATATTAAGATGATTGGCTCAGTTAGATTTAATATTTAATGAAATTAGTTTTTCGCCAGTAGCCTGCTCTGGTCACCTAGGTTTGTTGATAGAGGTGGGGTTGTGATGTAGGACAAAATGAGGAATTATCAATGCCTTCTTTTCACACCCATACCGCCTCCAAAATGCCTTCTCTTCATACCTGTAACTCCAAAACTCACTAGAAGAGTGGTACTTTAACTCTATAACCAGCCTCCACAATGCCTTCTCTTCACACCCATATTGCCATAGCCTCTGTCCTAACAAAGCCTGATTAAAGAATACTACCTTCTCGATTCCCAAACCCCCAAGGTGAATAGGAGTGCAGCATGTATTCCAATTTACTAAATGAAGTTTGAAGTCATCACCCCTACCACCCGAAAGAAATCTCTTTGCACAAAGAACATGAAGCAGCCAAAGGAAAACAACAAAGAATAATAAAAAAAAAAAGAAAAAAGAAAGAAAGAACAATATGTGCAAGAAATTAGGGAATCTATAAACATTGGGATGGAATACTAGATGTATGTCCCCGAGCTCAAGACTAATCAAATTAAGTCCTTCTAAAAGACGCAAGGAGCTGCTCCCTGAACACTCCATATCCTTGAACGTGTGCCGATTCTACTCCCTCCAAATACACCACATCAGAAAAGTATAAACCATTTGCTGCTGATTTACAATATCTGAAAGAAAGGAATCTAATTTTTCATATGAATTTTTACTCGTTATTCCATGTACCTTAAATATTTATTTTTACTCCCCATAGTTTCCTTCCATTTGGAGTTTCAATCTCCAAATAACGTTTTCTTTTTACCTCTGATTATTTTGGATCTCTAATGAACCTGCAGCTTGAGCTTGAATATTGTTGTGTTAAATCTGTGAATTGCCAAAATGAGAAGACCATGCGGAGGGTGTGGGTTCATGGGAAGTTTCAGAAGCCCATGTGAATTATTTATCAAGATACCTTTCTTTTTGAGGTACTATTTGAAGTGAATGATCTTTTTTAAACCCTACAGTTTGCTCTGAAAAACTGTTCTTTAATATTTGTAATTCTAAGGATAGATACCTACATCATTTCTATTGATGCAAAATGCATGTAAAATTAAAATGAGGGAAAGATTTATTTTCATAGAATAAAAATGAAGTCCAAATTGTTATGCCATGATCTAACTTAATGCATCTTCATATTGTAGCAAAGATTACATACTGCGTGTTATCACATGGCGAAGTGGAGATGGAATGGAGTTTGGAAATGTGATTTCATTCCACATTCTTGAATGTGGAATATGTAAGGCGATTATTATTATTTTTATTTTTATTTTTTGGAATTTGGGTGAAAGCGTTGGCCATTAATTTGTTTCAAAAATTTCGGATAAGTGCCTTATTTTTGGGGCTGAGATGAATGGGTTCCCTTATTGTAGCAACTCTCTCTCTCTCCCTCTCAAAGTTTAGACAAACCTTAGACACCCAAAGCTTGTACTTGGAACCGTATGTATGGTTGAAACTTATGTGTCTTCATTTCATGTGTGGTTTGTAGATGGTTGTTTTAAATCAACTTTGTTGTGCGACAAGATTTTAGTTTTAATTTGTCACAGACTCACGCGATGCGTGAGAAATAAATATGATGTAATAAGGTGTAATATATAAAAAGTAACAATTACTTTAAGTATTTTCTATTTTTTTTAAAAGATTTTTACAAGTAATTATTTTTTAATCTTCTTATCTCTACAAATGTATTATTTTATTATTTTTTGTGTGTTTGATTAATATGTTTTAAAGGTGAATCATATTCTTCTAACTTCTGTTGTAGTATATTATTATATTTGCCTAATATACAACTAAATTTTATAAGTTTCAAATTTATTATTCAAATTTATCATCTCTTAAAGAATAAAAAAATCATCATACACACGCACATACACATACACACACACACACACACAATACCACAACACATATTAAAAAAGAAAGGAAAAAAAACCATCAACTTTAATTAGAGGTATAAGAAAAAACAAAAATCCACCGAGAGAGAGAGAGAGAGAGAGAGAGAGACTACTCATAGTTTTATGGGGGGGGGGGGGGAATATGAACTAAATGAGGAAAATGATATCAAATTTATACAAAATGAAATGGAGAGAAGAAGAGTCAAAATTAGGGGTGTGCGCAGTTCGGTCGGCTCAGTTTTTGTTTTCAAATTTGTTACTGAATCGATAAGGATTGGTTTTGTAATAATTAAAACCGATGCATAACGATTAAGGTCGGTTTTTCGACCTATAACGATGTGGTTTGATTGGCTTGGTTTTATCGGTTTGGTCGGTTTGATTTGAAACATTAATCAATTTGTGTGTTTTTTTTTTTTTTTGGTTATAAAATACATGGCAAAGCCAAAAACGATTGAACATATATAAATGGGTAGGCAGACTTAACTTTTTTAACAAAAGAAGAAGGAAGAGACACTGATAAGGATCAATAAATGACATGCACAATATTAGGTTTAAGAACAACTATAGACATTACATTCCAGTAAATTTTGAAGAATACAACACTGAGCTTAGTTGCAAAATCAGCCTTCATATTTAATTAAAGCTGTAACACATAACATATATCATATATGACATTTGTAATAAAATTATCATATTATGCCAGATAAATATTGTGTAATCTATTCAGCACACAATCATAGTTAGGTGAGGCGAGAGCGAGAGGCGAAAGGCCAAAGTGAAGAGGCGAGGCGAGGTGACGCCAGAGCGAGAGGCCAGAGTGAAGACGCGAGGCAAGGCGGGGTGTCACAGTCAAGCGAGAGAGAGAGAGAGAGAGAGAGAGAGAGAGAGAGAGGGTTATGACTTATGAGCGACAAAAGAATGAATTTATAACAGGGTAGAATCTGAAAACCTAGCCTAAAACGGCACAATTTTTTTTTTTTTTTTTTTAAATAACACCCATACCAGTATGACGACGTTTTATTAAAAAAAAAAAAACCTTTGGACGAGATTCTGAGAAGAGAACCTGTACAGCGAGTCAATGACGCTGTATCTAAACAGTACTGAGAAGTGTAGATGCAGGTATCAGTTCGGTTCGATGACCCCCCGGTTTCAGATTTCCAGCTCCGGTGACTGCACCGCACTGCCATTGGAACTCCCTTCGTGCTCCAATCACCGGCATCGGCTTCGTCGGTTGGTTGTAGTGGCGGTGTAGGACGATCGGTGTTGGTTGGTTGGATCGGTGCCGGTGACTTTCTGCTCACCCCTAGTCAAAATATATGAATAAGGAAGAAAGTGTAACTGTAAAGTTGAGAGTAGCGGAGAGATAAAGAGACAAAAAGGAAGAGAAAAGGTTGGAAAAAATGTATCAAGAGGTGTGAATTAATAGGGAGAAGAAGAATTATTATATATATTTTTTAGAATAGGGGAGAAGAAAAGTTTAAATAGAGAAAAAAAAATATAAAATAAGTGGATAATGTGGCTGCTAATGTGGCTCAACAGAAGCGTAATAATAATAAATGGGTTCCCTTATTGTAGCAACTCTCTCTCTCTCTCTCTCAAATCTTAGACAAACCTTAGACACCCAAAGCTTGTACTTGGAACATTGTGTATGGTTGAAACTATGTGTCTTCATTTCATGTGTGGCTTGTAGGTGGTTGTTTTAAATTGTCTTTGTTGTGAGACAAGATTTTAGTTATAACTAGTCATAGACATACGTGGTGCGTGGGAAATAAATATTATGTAATAAGGTGTAATATATAAAAAGTAACAATTACTTTAAGTATTGTCTATTTTTTAAAAAAAAATTTACAAGTAATTATTCTTTTAATCTTTTTATCTCTACAAATGTATCATTTTATTATTTTTTGTGTGTTTGATTAATATGTGTTTAAGGCTTATTGATATTCTTCGAACTTCTTTTGTAGTGTATTATATTTGCCTAATACACAACTGAACTTTATAAGTTTCAAATTTATTATTCAAATTTCTCATTTCTTAATGAATAAAGAAATTATCATAATAATCAAAACTCATCACAAAATTACAATGTTATCTTAACCAAAATTAAAATGAAACTAAAGGAATAAAAAAAAGACTTTATAATAATTTATTACTCAAACAATTGGTAGGCATATTTAAATTCCTATTTCCAAAATAAACTAAGTATTAACCCAAATCAAAATTCAACCAAATTTATAAAAGGGAAAGAGAAGACTTTCTAATGGGAAATTAGGGGGAAAAAAAAACAATACAAGAACACATATTAAAAAAGAAAGAAGAAAGAACCATCAAGAGACAAAAAGGAAGAGGAAAAGGTTGGAAAAAAAATATAATAGTAGGTGTGAATTAATAGAGAGAAGAATTTTTTTTTTTTTTTTTTTTTTTTGAGAATAGGGGAGAATAAAAGTTTAAATACAAAAAAAATATAAAAAATAAATGGATAATGTGGTTGTTGATGTGACTCAACAGGAGTACTAATTTGAACACAATTTTTCATTTTTGGCAACATACTTTGTTTTGTCTACAAAGTACACATTTTCTTTCAAATCATGGAACAATTCATAGGATTGGAAAAATAGGGAACACCAACACACCCGTGACCGTGAGTGTACAAAACAAGATTATGGAAAATCTAATCTGAATTGTGTCCAATCTTTGCCAACCTATCATGAATTGATCTCAATTATCTACCTTTTATTTTATTATATTATATTTTTTGGTATAACCTAGGGGAACCATTTGACTATATGATGTGAACACGTTTTTTTTTAATCAATCATTTTGTCAGCAACCGGATTAGTACTAAGATATTATTGTAATAAAATACTCTAAACGCTGTTAGGGAAATTTTTGTCATTCATTCATTCATTCACCCTCTCTCTCTCTCTCTCTCTCTCTCTCTCTCTCTCTCTCTTTTGATTTGCTAGAATTTAATACACGATTGTAAGAGAACCTTTCCCCCAATTCCACAACTTGTATCCACCGTTTGGATGGGGATGGCCAAGCCGGCAAGACTTTAGGGACTAAAAAACGGTAACACCACACCAC
Organism: Castanopsis chinensis; assembly: GCA_032878915.1. NCBI lineage: Eukaryota > Viridiplantae > Streptophyta > Magnoliopsida > Fagales > Fagaceae > Castanopsis > Castanopsis chinensis. The sequence goes on from JAVQMG010000133.1 coordinate 45,956,267, forward strand.
GTACATGAGGGGTTTATTTTTCCACTGTTTTTTGGGGATGAGAGAGGAACACCAAGGGGAAAGCTTCTATCTAGTGCTTCAGAGCATTGGATGCCAGCTATACCCTAACACATTTACTCACTTTTTTACCGGTTAAGGGAAAATATCAGATTTGTAAATGATTAAGAGAAGACCCAAGTCACCAACTCCTTTAGTATTGCTACATCCACAACATTTTCATAACAAATCACAAGTGGTACGTTGTTATTGATTCTAACTAGTAAGTTACCCATGTAATGCATGGATAATTTGGTAATATTTTATATAAGACGGTTTTGGATAGTGTTGGATAATTTGCACCAAATCGAGGTCCAATTCGGATTAGAATTTTTGCCTATGCAATAGTTAGTATTTGGAGTATAACTTTCAGCTCAAATGTCCAATTGATGGGCTGGAAATTTAACTTAATCAGCTAAAACTTTGTAGTATACCAAAAGTCTGAATTCTGAACTTTAATGGGTCAAAACTTCAGTTAAGTGAAGCCTAAAAACCTGAGATTTTCTCCAAACGGGATTCAACTTGTTATAGAATTCCTTGACCCATTTAAAGGCTCCTTAGGGCAAAATTCAGGGGACAGCTGCCGTATAATGTAATTTAAGTTTTCTTAAAGTTTCTTTACAGTTTTTAGAATTTTATTTGTGTTATGACTTGTTAGAAGCCTTGCTAAGGCAAGGGGTGAAACTCAACCGTTTATTTGTATGTTCGTAACAATTATTTCATGGTTTTAATGCTTATGTTATTGTGTTTTTGATTGATTTACTCATCTAGAAAAGTGTTTAGTTTTGTATAATTATTTAATTTATCATAGACTCTGGGCACGTTAAATGCTTAGTATTCCTTGCGAACTAATTCACTAGCTTTGTTTTGCATAAAATCAATCAATTTCATGAAACTACCTTAGACAATTAATTCTTGAGTTTTTATTATTAAATCATCCAACTAAGATCATCCTTCATATGAATTTTAGTTGAGTTATAAAATAAATATTGTTAAGACTACCAACAGATGTGTTATGTGTGGATCCTTAAACCTTAGCGCCTTAATATATTGTTTTTTTTTTCTCAATTTAAATTAACTTTACTAAACCACCAAAAATTTCTTCAATTAAACTTTATTATTTTAGTTTTATTCCCCTGTGGTTTGCTAATCAATTTCTTTTTCCCTGTGGATTCGACCTCAGACTTACCGAGTTATTACTTCGTGACAATCCTACACTTGGGAGCATTATTTAAGTCCTTAAAAGAGCTAGGGAATGTTTGTTTGAGTAGAAAAGAATGGCTAATGGAACAAAAAATGCTGGGGAGTGGATTTTTCCTTTGCACAACAAGCAAGGAATAGGGAAGAGAGAAATTAGTGTTCTCCAAAATTAATTAGGTAAGTTGATGTTATTAACAATAATGATTGATTGGATAATTGAGTGTTTATGCCATTAGATCTCATAATAATTTACAAATTAAAAAAGATTGGGCTATAAATCAATCAAACAGTTCGAGCTCGATTAGGAAAATAACTTGTTTTATATTTGTTTGTTTAGAAAATAAGTCAAGCTCAAGTTTAAGTTTAACTAGTAAACAAGTCAAGCTCAAATATAATAATGTATTCATAAATATGATGATTCAATTTTGATAGGAACCCCTATATAGATAATAATTGTTGTAATGTTGCATTTAGTTAGTTAGTTGGTTAGTTAGTTACAATTCCTAACATGTTAATCACATTTAACACATGTTGAAATTATTGATGCACATGGGGAATAATAGGACCATTAGGATAAGGCCATGTGGGCCAATAGAATAATTTTATGGTTCTATAAATACCTACTTGTAATCACATTTCCGTTATTGAAAAATAAAACCAACTCATTGCTTATTGCATTAGTGCATTTTTCTCTCTTGATCTCTTTCTTTCTCCATGGATGGTGACTACCTCAAATTAAGTCAATTTACCTACAATTCCTATCCATCCTTATTAGAAACCACTAGAGTCCTAAAAAGTAGTTTCAGAACGGTCGATCTTGAGACGAGCCATTGTGACTAAAGAAAAATTAAGAAAGAAATAAAATAAATGGTGAACAAAGTTTCAGAGGATGTCAATGATATTTTAGATAAAGGTTAATGCCTTGGCTGTATCTAAAAATGCCATGAAAGAAGAACTCTCAAGATTGTAAAAGGATCTTGAGAACAAGATGGAAGAGGAGTTGCAGCTTCTTGAAGGTACAAGCAACAAGTTTCAAGTTGTTGAATCAACAAAAATTGCCTCTGATATTGAAAGTGCAAGCGAAATTGAAATTAGTCACTCATTAATCCAAGAGCATGAGGTGGGGGCTTTTGAACCAAAAGGCTTCGCCATCTCTTCATTTAGAGCAAACAAAGCTTGAAGCTGTGTCAGATGTATGCAATGAGCAATTCTTTATCTCTTCAGCAAATAAAATTGATATAAGATCATCAAATAATGTGATGCCAAAACACGAAGCGTGGGTTTCATCATCAATTATTGGAAGTAATATGAGATCTTCAACTTTCATTATCGTTCGAAAGTCAAACCTATGAAGCCTATAAAGTTCTGTAGCTTATCAAGTCTATGAAGATTTGTATATAATTCCATTCAACTATGATTTGGAGTGTAATGGAAATGAGGTCGTCCAACACAAATGCTAGAAAATCTAGACCCTAATTGATAGAATTAACAAGTTTTAAATTCAAGTTGTTAATTAGATTTATTATGAATAAACCTTGTTAAAACAAATAAACATCAATATCATGTCAATATCATGCATAACGAAAAAGTAAATAAGAAAAGATATGATGACCCAAGAAAATCAATTAAACAAAATAATTTCACATTAAAAAACCTGGGGAGAAACCTTCTCGAAAAGAAATTCACTATAGTAAAGAGAAGTTTCAGATCTATTACAAAACTTTTGTCCCTAGACTCTACAATTTCCGTAAATGAACTTACAGCAAAAACCTTCTACCGCTTTAGAATCTCAAAACTCTTCAATATATGAATGCTACCCTTTTACACAAATCCCAGTACGTGATTAACTCCAGCAACTTAAAAGATGTTGTTGGCTGCAAAGTTCTTCACTTCATCAACTATAAAGATCAAGAAGTACTTGGTTACAATAACCTAAGGCGTAAAAGACACAGTAACTTCTTTTAGAGAGAATAAGACACTAGGTCACTTTCTGCATGTGTTCTCCATGTGTAACGGCCTTTAGAATAAGCCTTATATATGTTTAGGGTTATGAGAAAAAAAACTCTATACATACATGTTAGCATGAGCCAAAAATCAGATCTGAAAATTCTAATTTCGTAGATCCCGACAGATTCAGCTTCTATCAAGCTTCTTTTGAGCTTCGTTCTTAAATCTCGATAGATACTGTTTCTGTCGAGGTATTTGTCGAGCTTTAATGAACAGCTTTTCTTCACTTGTTTCTTGGTCCAATTGTCATAGTTGTAATACTTGACTTGAACTCTTATTTCTTGAAGTACTAAACCCATCCTAAATCTACCAAATTACAAGTAAAATGCATTTTGTTAAAAGAATAGTCAATTACATAAAATATGTCCTTAACAACAAATCAAGGAAGGAACACTACCTTGATCAAATTGTTGCAGGACCAATCTAGAGTGCAACAAGAGTTGCTATGATTGATGCAATTGCCTCTTGTGATTCTTGGGCTAATGATTGAAGAGCAAAGGTTTTTAGAAGTTCCGACAATATGATCAAATGCTTAGAAGTATTTGATGTGTTCAATGGTCGAGATACTTTGGTGTATTCGGTTAGTGGTCGATTTCCCCTCATGAACGTGTCATTTCAACAAACATCTTGTGGACAAGGTGTTTTAAAGGGGAGGGAAATGATAGTAACCCCTATATAGATAATAATTGTTGTAATGTTGCATTTAGTTAGTTTGTTGGTTAGTTAGTTACAATTCCAAGCATGTTAATCACATTCAACACATGTTGGAATTATTAATGCACATGGGGAATAATAGGATCATTAGGATAATATCATATGGGCCCATAGAATAGTTTTATGGTTCTATAAATATGTACTTGTAATCACATTTCCATTATTGAAGAATAAAACCAACTCATTACTTAGTGCATTTATGCATCTTTCTCTCTTAATCTCTTTCTTTCTCTATAAAGGGTGACTACCACGAATTAACTCAATTTCCCTACGATTTCCATCAATTCTCCTACAATCCCTATCCATTCCCATTAGTAACCACTAGGTGTGGTTCCTTCGTACCCGATGCACAAAACTCTAAGGCTTTGTTTGGGAGGAGAGAATAAATGGAATGGAATGGAAAAAAATGAATAGATTAATTTTAAAATATTCTTCCCTTCCTTTGTTTTGGAGTCTTAATGGAGGGAATAGAAAGTTCATTCCCTTATTTGGGAATTTAAGTAAGAGGGAATAGAATGGGTAGAAGGGAACACTCATTCCTCTCTATTCTCTTAAAACCTCAAATTTATATTCCCCTAGAAATTAGGAGAAATGGGAAGGAATAAAATTAGATTTAATAATTTTTTTTTTACTAAAACTCTCAAAATACCCCTATATATTTAACCCTTTATTTTAAAATATGGGGTTTAATAGTAATACTGTCATAAAATGATTTCATTACATTCCCTCTATGTTACTTCCAGATAAGATTACTTACATTCTATTCATTTTCACTCCTTTCCGTTCCTTTATTTTAAAATAGCCAATCAAGATTACTTTATTCTATTATTTTCCCTTACTTAAATACATTCTTGTGGCATGTGGTACAGGGTAATATTTTAGGATTCCGAGGAATGTTTAAAGATTCCTATATTTGGTTGCAAATTACGCTAGAGAAACAAATGCTAGGGGAATGTGGATTCCCTCCTTAAACCCCTCTCAGTAGGAATGTGGATTCCCTTTAAAACAGGTGGGAATCAAGTTTAAAGAAAATTGTATTTTTTTATAAATTGACAATTTTAACCATTTTTCATTTTCATTTAAGCAATTAATATAAAATATAAAACAATTTATTATGGATTAAACTCTTTTAAAATTATTATTAAGAATAAAAGCATTTGATAATTTAAATAGTTATTTTTGTATTGTACCTATCATTTTGAAATGCTTAACTATAATTTTAATGAATTTGTCATAATTAATAGTTTATATTTGGTTTTTCGTTATTTATTTAGAGAAATATTTTTTTTAATGGACTTGATAGTTCATATTCAAATCTAAGGATAGAATGGAAAAAATAAATAATTCATTTAAGATTCTTGAGAATAAACCGAATATTATCATTTCACATTCCTAAGAATCTTAAGAGATTTCCAATGAAATCAAACATAAAAATAACTACATTCCTAGAAACGTGATTCCTAGGAATCTGGATGCCAAGAGTAATGTGGATTCCTCAGTACCAAATGCCATAGGATGTCATTTCCATTTCCTTATAATCATTCCATTCCATTCTTTTCTCATGTCATTTTCTTTTTGTCAATTTTAAATTTTCTCCTTGCCTTATTGCTCATGTTGTACATTTTGAGTTTATAAATTTAAGACTTGTGTTTAATAATCTTTTTTTCTTGCTTTCTTTATTTGTATGCAGGAGAGACGCTATTTAGTAAAGGAGTTCCCAGAACTAGTTTCATGTGGAGAATCTTCCAAGGTTTTGGAAGTGGGATGTGATAATGGCAGTACTGCTCTTCCAATTTTATGGTAACCTCAAGATGGCCTCAAATTGAATTCACTGTATGCCACTGATTTTTAAATCCTGGATATTTAAAATTATGATGGTCTAATCTGTTTAGAAATTTACCCGAAATAGAGTTTCAATATATTAGCTTCTGCTTTTTAAAACTATATATATATATATATATATATATTGATAACTTTAAATTAACAATATATTGAATGAACCAGGATTCTCTAACTAGAACCCTTACTGAAGTTCAGGTTTAGAATAAGTTTGAAACTTTGAATATAGAGATAAACTTGAGGTAGAAGTTGGACCACTAGGAAGCAAAAAGAGGAAAATGATCTAAAAGATGTTTGTTCCTGTTGTGATGGTAACTTATTTATAATTGTTTGAAAATTTTGTTACCTTCAACTTTAATGTCCTACTTTTAAGGTAATTAATTTATTACATAATGATGGGATAGCAAACTGGAATTGCAAAATAGATAATCCAGAAATATTAGTTAGTTTTGTTGAGATAATTTAAATCAGTTATATTTAATATTTAATGAAACTGGTATATAACCTTGTGCATATACACGGGTACATTTAGAAACAATCACATTTACAGGGTTTAAATAGTACATGGTGTTTGAGCTACAACTTACGCATATTTTAAGCCACAAAAATTAAAAAACAAGATAAGATACGTAGCGTAAAATTGAACTCCAATTTAGAATCTAATTAGATTTAGACTTTTTGGTTTTTACATCTAATAATTCACTAGATACAAAAATTTAAAATTAGATGAATCATGTGACACAAAATTAGACTCCAATTTAAAATTTAATTAGACTTTCTCTAAAAACTTTGTCTTTAACTATATATATAGATTAGTTAGTCGCCACTAGTCTGCTCTGGTCACCAAGGTTTGTTGATAGAGGTGGGGTTAGGACAAAATGGGGAATTTATCAGCGCCTTCTCTTCACACTCATACCGCCTCCAAAATGCCTTCTCTTCACACCCCGACGCCCGTAACTCCAAAACTCACTTCGGGAGCCATACTCTAACTCTATAACCAGCCTCCATAATGCCTTCTCTTCACATCCATACTGCCATAGCCACTTCTCCAACCAAGCCTGATTAGAGGGTACTACCTTTTTAATTCCCAACTCCCTAGGTTAATAGGAGTGCAGCGTGTATTCCAATTTATTAAATGAAGTTTAAAGTTGTCACCCCTACCACCCCAAAGAAATCTCTTTGAAGGTTAGAGTCCGGTCCCTAGTTGAGCCAGTCAGTCAGTCTAAATTTTAAAATCATGGTAATTTCATTCTGGAAGTATAAGAAGTCTATTTTTAAGAAATTCACTCGAGCAAAGTGATTGCTTAAGCAAAAATACGACCATTGAAATGCAAACTTTCTAGCTAGTTTTTCAAGTTTACTAAATAATTAATTTGCTTGATTGAAAGGTAGAAATTTTGCTAGAGCAAGATCGTAGACATATCATTAGAATTCTGTTGAATTATTCAAAAAAATTGTGCGTAAGAATACGTCTATTCGTCAGTAGTGAATTTTCATTGGCATCTCGTCATTGATTATATATAAATTCTCTAGAATTGCTATAAAGTAGAATTCATGCTTTATTGTATCCTTGAGGAAAAATTGCTAGGAGTTTTTATTTTTTATTTCCCAAAATGTTAACCCCATTGAGAATATCTTACTCCTTGAGGGTTTCATATTTGGGGTCTTCGCTTCTTTTATTGAGGCAAAAACAATAATTTTTTGTTGTTGAAGTTACGTTGATTTTAGAGTGAAATATATAGAAAATCACAAAACTTTGCTTCCTAATAAAAAATTAATAGGAAATTACGAAACTTTTCTTCCTAATTACAATTTAAGGAAAATACACAATTTTGATTCTTAGTTAAATTCTAAAATTTGTAAAATTACATTTAAAAAAATGCCTAATCTAGAATCAATGATCTATGATTAGTGGCTAAGTTTAGAAAATAGGAAGGTATAAAGCACAAATTATATATAAAGCACAAATTATAGAAATTATTACCGTGACATACCCTTAAAACATGGATTTCCCTTATGCTTTATTTTGTGATACCTACCACCCATCTGGTTAGCTCCAATTGACATTTTGGACAACTTTAATGGAATTTGATGCTGTGGTAATTGCAAACTTCAACAACTAGAGAAGAATTGGAAAAAGATCATTCTATCCCAGTTTACATTGAAGAAAAAAATAATTCTTTTATTCCTTTTACCTCAAAAAACTTCATAACCATAACAAATTGAGCTGAACTTTAGAAAAATAATAATAATAATAAAAAAGACCATTCTTTTGTGGATACCCTAAATCCAGAAACTAAAAACTAAGCTGAAATGTGCTGCCAACTATGTTAACGTAAGAATATATATAATTGGTATTAGAAGAATCAATTTCATGGTTGCATCATGAAGAGCCTTAGGTTCACACACATCTTACATGCAAATACCATGAACAAGAATGAATATATATTTTTTTAAAAAGTCTAATTGATAACAGCAAATGACAACTGCCCACACCAACTAAATACTAATCATGTGACAATTCCATAATTCAAAGGGAAATAAAATGCAAATCTTGTGCCAGGGCTTAGCTTTTAGGAGAAAATGAGCTCTTGCCCTTTTCAAAAAAACAATCCCAGCATTTTGCCCCATTTTTCAAACTAATTAGGGAAATGCCCCTCTTTTGAAACTCGATTTTCTTAAAATCGAGTTAAGCCCTATAATGACTTTTTTAAGGAGCTAGCTTATAGTGACGTTTTAAAGACCTATAGTGGCGTTTTTAAATTTGATCTTCATGAAATTAAGTTAAAGGTAAAAAAAAAAAAAAATTGCATATAACTTGATTTCATGGAGATCGAGTTTAAAAATGTTACTATAGGTCCTTAAAATGTCACTATAGGCTCCTTAAAGCGTCACTATAGGGCTCCAGAATTTTTTTTTTTTTTTTTTAACTCGATTTTGAGAAAATCGAATTTTAAAAAATGGGCGTTTCCCTAATTAGTTTGGAAAATAGAGCAAAATGTTGAATTGTTTTTTTGAAAAGAGCAAAAGCCAATTTTGTGCTCAGCCTTTATCTTTGGAAACCGAAAATAATATACTTTGGATTCATAGAACGATTTTCTACACGAGTTGGTGTACCAATAACCTTTAAAATATAATAACATTATAATTTTGCACATGATTTTTGATGGAATATAAGTTTACACATGATTACCAGAAGGTCCAGAATTGCAAGCATTAAAGCATTGACAATCAAACCAAACCTTGATAATTTCTACTAGCTGGTCCACCGCATTTTCTCCAGTTAACTATGACAATTTTTTCATTTGGGTATTTGGTAGAACTTAGAAATATTAGAAGGTGACAGTTAAACTACATGATTTTTGTTGACTTGAACATTTGTTAAATGGGGGTAATTAAATATATCATTTAATCTAATTTAATTGTTGGTTTTTATTAGCTCAACTGATAAATTTTATTATCTTCGAATAAAAGATCTAAAGTCAGAGATGAAGCCAAAACTTGAAGTTAGGGGGGGGGGGTGGTTTTGCTATTGGTTGCATGCGGCTGCTCTAGCCTCTAGCTTTGTTGCTTAACCCCTAAGGGTTTTTTTTATAATTAATTTATTTTTTATTTTTGTTTTTTATGTGTATGTTTGCTATTGGGTAAGGACAAAAATTTTTGTTTAAATTTTTTTTTTTAAAAAAGAAGCTATTATTGGCAATTTTTGTTGTTAGGCTAATTTTTTTGGGCTTGTATATTTTGTTTTAGATTTTAGGTTTATAAATTTTTTTATACCCTTTAAAATGGGAAAATGCTAGAGCTACAAAAGAGCCTAGATGCAAACCAATAAGAATTTACTATTTCAACAGTTTGTAAAAATGTTGTAGAAAAGTTTATAGTTGTAGTATTACTCATAAAAGAATAATTGACATTGTTAAGGGGGGCAAAGTGGAATTTTATAGAACAAAATTGCTAAAATTTATACCTATATATATTATATTGGAAAAATTATTAAATACTCCCGGAATACCATAAATGCGTACTCTCTCCTCTCACATGAATGATGGGTCCTACTAATTAAATTCATGGTGGGACTCATCATTCATGTGAGAGGAAGAAGTATGTATTTGTGGTACTCCGGGAGTACCTAATAATTTTCCATATATATATATATTTACCAAAAAATTAGGGGGACCATTGCCCCCATGGTCAAAGTCTCCCTCAATCCATGTCTAGAATTTAAACCTTACCTATGCCAAAAATCAATGGTGTATTCATGAAATGATGTTTTCAAGAATGACCAACTGTTCTCCCCCCAAATACACGGCCAGTTGGTCCTTCCCTCTTAATGCATGGACAATTCTCCTTCCCCAAATAATGTGAAGTCATTCCTTTTCTCAAATACATGGCCCGATTATCCTTTCCCTAATGGCCAGTTAGTTAAGAAAATAATTGAAAGGATACCGAAAACATCAAACATCAAACCTATTAGTGACAAGAAGAGAGAGACACGAATTAAATTTATGGTGGGATCCACCATTCATGTGAGAGAAAGAAGTATGTATTTGTGGTATTCTGGGAGTACCTAATAATTTTCCATATATATATATATATATACAAAAAATTAGGGGGACCATTGCCCCCATGGTCAAAGTCTCCCTCAATCCATGTCTAGAATTTAAACCTTACCTATGCCAAAAATCAATGGTGTATTCATGAAATGATGTTTTCAAGAATGACCAACTGTTCTCCCCCCAAATACACGGCCAGTTGGTCCTTCCCTCTTAATGCATGGACAATTCTCCTTCCCCAAATAATGTGAAGTCATTCCTTTTCTCAAATACATGGCCCGATTATCCTTTCCCTAATGGCCAGTTAGTTAAGAAAATAATTGAAAGGATACCGAAAACATCAAACATCAAACCTATTAGTGACAAGAAGAGAGAGACACGAATTAAATTCATGGTGGGACCCACCATTCATGTGAGAGAAAGAAGTATGTATTTGTGGTATTCTGGGAGTACCTAATAATTTTCCATATATATATATATATATACAAAAAAATTAGGGGGACCATTGCCCCCATGGTCAAAGTCTCCCTCAATCCATGTCTAGAATTTAAACCTTACCTATGCCAAAAATCAATGGTGTATTCATGAAATGATGTTTTCAAGAATGACCAACTGTTCTCCCCCCAAATACACGGCCAGTTGGTCCTTCCCTCTTAATGCATGGACAATTCTCCTTCCCCAAATAATGTGAAGTCATTCCTTTTCTCAAATACATGGCCCGATTATCCTTTCCCTAATGGCCAGTTAGTTAAGAAAATAATTGAAAGGATACCGAAAACATCAAACATCAAACCTATTAGTGACAAGAAGAGAGAGACACGAATTAAATTCATGGTGGGACCCACCATTCATGTGAGAGAAAGAAGTATGTATTTGTGGTATTCTGGGAGTACCTAATAATTTTCCATATATATATATATATACAAAAAAATTAGGGGGACCATTGCCCCCATGGTCAAAGTCTCCCTCAATCCATGTCTAGAATTTAAACCTTACCTATGCCAAAAATCAATGGTGTATTCATGAAATGATGTTTTCAAGAATGACCAACTGTTCTCCCCCCAAATACACGGCCAGTTGGTCCTTCCCTCTTAATGCATGGACAATTCTCCTTCCCCAAATAATGTGAAGTCATTCCTTTTCTCAAATACATGGCCCGATTATCCTTTCCCTAATGGCCAGTTAGTTAAGAAAATAATTGAAAGGATACCGAAAACATCAAACATCAAACCTATTAGTGACAAGAAGAGAGAGACACGAATTAAATTCATGGTGGGACTCACCATTCATGTGAGAGAAAGAAGTATGTATTTGTGGTATTCTGGGAGTACCTAATAATTTTCCATATATATATATATATATACAAAAAAATTAGGGGGACCATTGCCCCCATGGTCAAAGTCTCCCTCAATCCATGTCTAGAATTTAAACCTTACCTATGCCAAATATCAATGGTGTATTCATGAAATGATGTTTTCAAGAATGACCAACTGTTCTCCCCCCAAATATACGGCCAGTTGGTCCTTCCCTCTTAATGCATGGACAATTCTCCTTCCCCAAATAATGTGAAGTCATCCCTTTTCTCAAATACATGGCCCGATTATCCTTTCCCTAATGGCCAGTTAGTCAAGAAAATAATTGAAAGGATACCGAAAACATCAAACATCAAGCCTATTAGTGCCAAGAAGAGAGAGACACGAATTAGAGCAATGGTCATAAGGCTACTCTAACTAACCATTCGTGAGAAGATATAAACAAAAGCATTAAACATGATTAGTGCATTTTCGACAATCACATGTAGCGCTGTGTTTGGTTAGGATGAAAAGAAATAGGAGGACAAATAGGAAAATAAAAGGGAAAGGAAATTTTAATTTTCCATTATTTGTTGAAGTGAAAAATAATATAAAAGAATATATGGTGGTTGGAGTTTTCCACTTGAAGCCATCATTTTATTTTAATCCAAAATAGAAATAAATGAATGGAGAAATAGAATTTAGAAAAAAAAAAATTGCAAAAAATATTCCCTCATCTTTTTCATCCTTCCATTTTTATATATTAAGGGTATAATAGTAAATTACTTTTCATTTTTTTACTTTTCTATTCTTTATATCAAACGCACAAGGTGAGTCTTTCCATCCTCTAATCCTCTAAATGAAAGTTATAAAGTGTTAAACAATTCAGATATTATATATATATATGTATGTATGTATGTATATGGTAAACATTATTTTCACCCCTAAAATTAGAATAAATTTTGATTTTAGTCCCTAAATTTTATGCGGCCTTTAGGGATGTAAATAACATTTTGGACAAAGTTTAGTTACAAAACTGGTTTTAGTCTAAAGGCTACAACCTTATTTAATAAAATAAACATTACTGCATATTTTGAAAATCTTATCTTTGAATTGCATATTCTTTACGTTTTTAATACATATATCAGATTTTGTGTCAATCAGATATTATTTACTATATAATCTATAAGCTTATATATTATGCATAATTTGTAATTACAAAAACTTGCAGTTTAAACAATTTATTGATAATATAGCTATTGATATTTTATTTTCTAGAAATTTGCAAGCATAGAAGATATAATTCAATGCATGGACGAAGCCATTCATGGACATTGCCCTCCCTAATTTTTTTTTTAAATAATATAATTATATAACTATATATTTAGGTACTAATTTTAGCACTTTTCTCCAATAATAAAATTACATTTTGTCCCCCTTATTGATCATTATAAAAGAAATGCTACAATTACAAACTTTTTTACAATATTTTTATAGACTATTGAGGTTGAAAATTTTTACTGGTTTGCATTTAGGTCTACCATTTACATTACTTTTTTACTTAATAATAACTACTAATCACAACAAAAATTTGTAAAAAAATTTGTAGATCTAGTATTTTCGTCCTTTTAAAGTCCATAAACAAATTTATAGATCTAAAATAAAAAAATAAAAAAATTCAAGCCCAAAATATTAGCCTAACAACAAAAATTACCAATAGGCAATAGCAAAGCTGAAAAAAAAATTGAGACTAATCAACCAGTTTTACCAAAAACAAACAACTTAGCTCTTTAAAAAACTTTAAACAAAATAATTTTGTCTTTACCAACAAAATACACACTCTACACACAAAAAAATTAGAATAATAAAAGAAAACATTTACTGGCTAAGCAATAGAGCTAAAAGCCGAAGTCACTACATATAGCTAACAATAAATCTGCCCCCCTAACTCCAAGTTCTAGCTCCGTCCCTGATCCAATGGTAAATTTGTCAAAATTCACCTCTAATAAAAAGATATTAAATAGAGATGCAGCCTAAAGTTACAACCAATTTTGTAGCTAAACTTTGTCATAATATTCTAACCTAAAAGAATTATCATTAGTCGAGCACGTACACACCATCCCTTACATACCCTCAATTTTCTTGTCTTCTTTTGTCCTCAAGTTGAGTGCCCAAGCCTATATTTTTAATAGTTTTTTATTTTATTTATTTATTTATTTTTGTCTTTCTTCTCTCTTTCTACCAAGTACACGCAGCGGCCAATACACTACCAAGTTAAGTTATTATTTCCTCAAAACAGAAGCTAATACGGTGAATTCATAGTCCTCTTCCCAAGCCAAGCTGATGAAAACACTTTGGAAGAAAATATGGAGGTTATCAGTGCCGTGTAAGATCAGAAACTTTCTTTGGAGGGCTTGCAAAAATGCTATTCCAACTTTGAATAATTTGAAGCGCCGTTGCGTGGTGGAAGATTCAAAGTGCTCTCTTTGTGCCCAACACGATGAGGATGTTATCCATGCTTTATGGTCTTGCCCGGCCCTTGCACAAGTGTGGAATGAAGATCCCCAATGGAGCTTTAGAGGACAAAATTTCTTCTATGATTTTACCCATCTAATCATCCGTATTTTTGAGTCAGGTTGTAGTGTGGAGTTGTTTGCTATGTAGATTTGGACAATTTGGTACAGAAGAAACAAAGTCAGATCAGCTCCACCGGGTTTCCCCTAAATTTGATAATGCAACGAGCATATAAGGCATTATTAGAATACCAGGTTGCACAACCACGGCAAACTATGGCAGCACCTACAACCAGACAACGTGCAAGATGGACTCCACCTCCTCCGAACTAGTATAAAGCTAACTTTGATGCGGCAATCTTCAATGATGTTGGTAGAGCTGGTCTTGGGGTGATAATCCGTGACAGCCAAGCACTTGCAATGACTGCTTTAGCTCAAAATGTTCAGTTGGCCAGCTCAGTGGTGGAGATGGAAGCATTGGCAGCCACACGGACAGTAGAATTTGCTGCAGAAATTGGTCTTGATAGGATTATTTTTGAAGGCGACTCCAGTATTGTCATCAGAGGCTTAATGGATCAGGTGCCAAGCTTTGCTCCATTCGGCTTTCTCATAAAAGAGGCACATGACTTGGCTAATCGACTTAATCATGTAAAATTTCAGCATGTTGGTAGAGAAGGAAATAGTGTAGCTCATGACCTTGCTAAGCATGCAAGACATGTCAAAGGTTTTTCTGTTTGGATGGAGGATGTTCCATCCCTTTGTTTTGAAATGTATTAGGCAGATTTGCCTTCAACTTAATAAAAATCACAGTTTTGTTTCTCAAAAAAAAAAAAAAAAAAATCATGAAACGATCCTAACATCATATGATACCCGCATGTCTGTGTTAAGCTTGAATACATATTATTTCATTTTATGTCTTTAATTCAAGTGATCTTGTTGGGACAAAACATAAGTTGTGGAAAGCCAAAGACAGAGTTCAAGACGAGACTATTATTATTATTTTTTTTTTTTTTTTGAGAAGGAGACGAGGCTATTATATATCTAATGTTCTAAATTCATTGTCTAAAAATATTAGACAAGAGTCAAGAGGGGATTCTAGCATTTTGTCCTTATTTTTTAAAAAATTTAGCAATATATCCTTGTTTTGAAACTATTTAGGTCCATGTCCCTGTTTTCAAACTCGATTTTCTCAAAATCGAGTTTCAATGTAAACCTCGATTTGTAGAAAATCGAGTATAGTGCAATCAAACTTAAAAAAAAAAAAAAAAAAAAAAAAAAAAAAAAAAAAAAAAAAACACTTGCATGGAACTCGAGTTCATTCCACTGAAAACGCCACTATAGGACATTTAAAACGTAACTATAGGTATGGGGCGATCAAACTTTAAAAAAAAAAAAAAAAAAGTAGCATGGAACTCAAGTTCATGGAGCTCGAGTTCCATTGAAAACGCCACTATAGGACATTTAAAATTCAGCTATAGGTATGGGGCGATCAAACTTAAAAAAAAAAAAAAAAAAAAAAAAAAAAAAAAAAAAAAAAAAAAAAAAAAAAAAAAAAAAATTGCATGGAACTCAAGTTCGTGGAGCTCGAGTTCCATTGAAAACGCCACTATAGGACATTTAAAATGCAGCTGGAACTCTAGCTCTATGAACTCTAGTTCCATGCAAGGTTTTTTTTTTTTTTTTTTTTTTTTTTTTTTTTTTTCTTTAAGTTTCATTTGGCATAACTCGATTTTAAAACAATCGAGTTTTTGATTGAAACTCGATTTTATTAAAATCGAGTTGCAAAACAGGGGCACAAACCTATATAGTTTTAAAACAGGGATATATTGCTAAATTTTTTAAAAAATGAGAGCAAAATACTAGAATCTTCAAAGTCATGATTTTCAAACTCTAGAAGATCATTACACTTTTTTAAAAACTAATTATTAAGTACTAATACTGATGGGCGATGGCCCATAATAATTGGGATTCAGATCCTCTAGATTTTCTAGGGTACTCTATCAGTAGATTTCCTTAAATCCTAACCACTCATTAATGATTTAATGGTTAAGATTTTGCCATGTCAGTATTCCACTAACAATATTTTTGAAATAATAAAATAATGTTACAAACAAAACAATTAAGATTATTATTAGTGGAATGCTGACGTGGTAGAATTTTGACCATTAAATCATTAATGAGTGGTTAGGACTTAAAGAAATCTACTTGGTAGAGTTCCCTAGGAAATCTAGAAGATCTAAATCCCAATAATTGACCTCCTATGTTGATGAAATATAAACCTTTTGGGCTTTTTTATTTTATTTTTTATTTTATTTTTTACTTATTTATTTATTTAATGTTAGAACTCGTACGTAGCTCATATCTTGAGGTGTTTGAATGAAAATGTTCCCACAATCTGGCTGCTACTAATGTAAATGACTGCCACGGTCGACTTAATCACTAGGCCACTTAGGTAATAGCCGAAGGTGCCTAAATGAAAGGAGAACTCACTCTATATATATACTTCTACCATTTCAGTCAAGAAGAATATACTCCTATGTATCTATTTTAATTTTTAAAGTGTAGAAATTTTATTTATGGTCTCCTTGTCTAGCAATAAATAAATAAATAAGGTCCTTTATTGATAAATAGAAGAAGGAAATGGGCATTTGTCCCATTTACAAACTATGCAGCAAAATGCCCATATTTTGAAATTATTTAGCAAAATGTCTCTATTTTTCTGTGTAAAACTTGATATCCTCATAATTGAGTTCTATGTGTATTTTAAAAAATGTCGAGTTCCACTTAAATTTAAAAAAAAAAAAAAAAAGTTTAAGTGGCATAATATGCACAGAACTCCACATTGGTAATGTCAATGTCGAGTTCTACCTGTAACTTGATTTTGTCAACATCGAGTTTTAAAAAAAAAGAGGCATTTTGCTAAATAGTTTCAAAACAAGGGTATTTTGCAACATAGTTTGTAAATTAGGGACAAATGCCAATTTTTCCCCAAGTAGAATGCATTATCTATATATTTCATATTATAAAATTTTTTATTAAGCCCAAAAATTTTAATCAATGAAAATTATTTTTTAAAAGTGATCTTTCTTCAGAAGGCTTGCACTCTATTAATGCATTTTATTCTATTTGCAGCACTTTTTAGAGTGTAAATTTTTAATCTTCTGCTGCGACTTAAATAATGCTTGCAAGTGCAGGATTATTGCGAAGTAATAACTCGGTAAGTCCGAGGTCGAATCCACAAGGAAAAGGGAATTGATTAACAAACTATAAGAGAATAAAACTAAAATAATAAAGTTTAATTGAGGAGAGTTTTGATGGTTTAGTAAAGGTAATTTAAATTGAGAGAAACTAACAATATATTAAGGCGCTAAGGTTTAGAGATCCACACATAACACATCTATTGGTAGTCTTAACAATATCTATTTTATAACTCAACTAAAATTCATACAAATGATGATCTTAGTCAAATGATTTAACAATAAGAACTCAAGAATTAATTGTCTAAGATAGTTTTATGAAATTGATTGATTTTAGGCAAAACAAAACTAGTGAATTAGTTCGCAGGGAATATTAAGCATTTAACGTGCCAAGAGTTTACTATAAATCAAAGGATTATACAGAACTAAAATCTTTTCTAAGTGAGTAAATCAGTCAAAAACATAAAAAAAATATAAGCATTAAAACCAAAAAATAATTGTTAAGAACATACCAATAAACGGTTAGGTTTCACCCCTTGCCTTAACAAGGCTTCTAGCAAGCCATAACACAAATAAAACTCTAAAAATTGTAAAGAAACTCTAAGAAAACCTAAATTATGTTCTACAGTAGCTCTTCCATCTAAAGTTTGCCCAAAAAGCCTTTAAATAGGTTAAGGAATCCTATTACAAGTTGAATTTCCGTTTGGAGAAAATCTCAGGTTTTTAGGTTTCACTTAACCGATGTTTTCGGCTCATTTAACTTCATAATTCAAACTTTTGGTAAACTACAAAATTGTAGCCCTTTAAGCTAAATTTCCATCCCAACTTTAATTATCTCAATTGGACATCTGACCCGAAAGTTGTGCTCTAAATACTAACTGGTGCGCAGGCTAGAATCTTAATCCGAATTGGCCTTGGATTTAGTGCAAAGTTCCTTTGATTTCTTACTCGAATTGGACTTGAATTTAATTGGGTTGACCTTCCTTAACTTCATCATGATGCTTGTAAAAGTAAAGTCCATTAGCTTTCTTCTTTGTACAATTTCACTTATTTAATTCCATTATGCTACAAAAGACAAATTTACGCATTAAAATTTAATTAAACACGAAATTGATTATTCAGCATTATTCCAAAACCAACTATAAAATGCTTGAATTAACTCAAAATAAGTATAATAATGCTTTCTAATAATGATATAAATATGCAAAATTAAGCTATTATCATCTCCGATACACACAAAAGGTGAATAAACTCTCTCTCTCTCTCTCTCTCTCTCTCTCTCTCTCTCTCTCTCTCTCTCTCTCTCTCTCTCAAAATTAAAATCAAAATTAGTAGTTTTCTAGACAAAGTCATTACTAAAATCTAAAATTCATCTCTTAGAGGAAAAAATGATTTAAAAAATTAAACAAGTATTAATCTAAAACTAATTATATATAGAGAAAATTCTTAGTATGGTCTACATGGAAAAGTAAGCAATAGTTAAAATTGTTTGGCAAAAATACCATTTTAGTTCTTACATGTTTACAGTCAATTTGATTCCTACATTTTGATACCACATATCAGTCAATTTGATCCCTGTTATTTTCAACTTACACTCAATTTTGTTCTTACTGTTAGCTCACTAATGGAAAATATATACGCGGCAAATAGCGTGCATTGCTGGCGCACTTGAATATATAATTAATGCAATGTAGAAGACGTGAACCAATTAAAGATTATCGCATCATTTAAAGTCGCCATTTTAAGCCTTAAAATGCATTACTCCAGCCCTGATGACTACCCCATTCTTGTTGAAATGTTCCAAACAATTTGCTTTCAATTTCTTAGCCTACATGGAAAAGTAAGCAATAGTTAATATTGTTTGCCAAAAATACCATTTTGGTTCCTAAGTGGTTACAATCAATTTGGTTTCTACATTTTGGTAATGGACGGGGTTGTTTGGGTCATGGGAAAAGTGTAATTTGTCTTGGTTTGAAAACTCAGATTAGCAGAGTTGCAGCTTATTGTGTTTTTTTAATTGATGCGGCAATCTTTAATTGGTCCACATCTTCTTGCATTAATTGCCAACAGTGCGTACCGTTTGCCATGTAGGTATTTTTTGTGAGTGAGTTAGTGATAATTGGTAAGGATTAAATTGACTATAAGTTAAAAATAATAGAGACCAAAGTATCTAATGTCAAAATGTAGGGACTAAACTGATTGTGACTCTAAAATATAAAGACCAAAATGATGTTTTGCCCCATTATTTCTACTAATTTCAATTTATTAATACAGTCTTTATGGAAAAGTAAGCATTAGCAGGCCAAGACATTTAAACCAGGACATTTAAGTCAATCTTGTTGATGTCATTTAAATTTCTCAATCGCTGACACAATGCTTCCATCTAACAAATGGCGACAAGCAAGACTAACGACATAGTATGATGATCATTACTCCAAAAAAAAAAGAGATGATCTTTACTACATAATGAGATATACAGTCAGCTAATGGGTAAAAGAAAAGAAGATTGTAGTGCTTTCGTTTGGTATTTTCCATTAGTGAGTTAACAATAAGGATCAAATAGACTGCAAGTTGAAAATAACAGAGACCAAATTGGCCGATGTCAAAATATAGGAACCAAATTGATTATAATCTCAAAATGTAAGGACCGAAAGTATATTTTTGCTCCCATTGTTCCTACTCATTTCAATTTATTAATATGGTCCATATGGAAAAGTAAGCAAAGTAGGCCCAGACATTTAAACCAGGACATTTAAGTCAATCTTGTTTTCATCATTTAAATTTCTTCAATTGTGACACGATGCTTCCATCTAATGAATAGTGACAAGCAAGACTAACGACATAATGTGATGATCATTACTCCAAAATAAAAGAGATGATTGTTATTGCATAATGAGATATACTGCCAGCTGGGTAAAAGAAAAGAAGATTATGGTGCTTGCATTTGGTATTTCCATTAGTGAGTTAAAGGTAAGGATTAAATTGACTACAAGTTGAAAATAATAGGGATCAAATGGACTAGTGCCAAAATGTAGAGACTAAATTGATTGTGACCCCCAAATATAAAGACCAAAATGATATTTTTGCCCCATTGTTTCTACTCATTTCAATTTATTAGTAAGGTCTATATGGAAAAGTAAGCAACCGTAGGCCAAGACATTTAAACCAGGACATTTAAGTCAATCTTGTTTCTATCATTTAAATTTCTTCAATCGTGACATGATGCTTCCATTTAATTAATGGCAACAAGCAAGACTAAGGACATAATGCGATGATCATTACTCCAAAATAAAAGAGATGATTGTTACCGCTTAATGAGATATATTGTCGGCTAATGGGTAAAAGAAAAGAATATTTTGGTGCTTCTATTTGTTTTAATAAAGAAGCTTATGTGAATATAGTTTTTTGCATTTTCATTCATTTGACAATATCATGAAAATATAAAAAGGAAAAAGAAAAGGTCTAAAGAAAACTATCTTTTAATTTTCATTATTTGGTTTAGTATGAGATAAATAATTTTTTTTGAAAAACAATTTAATCTCACACTAATAAAAACAAGCCAATAGATAGTTTTTTAACTCATTTTAAAGTCACTACAGAAGATAGGAAAATTAGATAGTTTTTTTTTTAAAATTATTTTATTAAAAATATTTCAATTTCAAAAAAATGTGAACATTAAAACAAGCATAAAGAAGTAAGTTTACCTGGAACCCATTTTGCCATTTACGGGCAAGGCCCATTGAATATTTGGCATGATTGGCTCACCAAGACTGCAACGGCAAATTAGTTCGAAGTTGGAAGCGTTTGTACGATCTATTGCAGCAAGACATAAGAATGCTTGTGTCTCTAACATCATATGATCAGTTGAGTCTGGTTATTCAGGTTACCCTTTTATCAACCTTTTTTGTTTTGTTTTGTTTTTTACGAGGAAACCTTATCAACCTGAAATCATGATTTTGAAATCCGGATCAGACCGGCCGGTTGGACCGCGATAACCGGAAACTGGTCATCAGTTCAGTTCTTTAGAAGTATAAAACCGGAAATTTTGATTTATAGCGAACTGCTTGGACCACGGTCAAACCTTCCGTTTGCAAGATTGGACACGGTTTTACCGTTTAGATAACAAATACTTTGAAAAAAAATATGTGGTGGTCTATCTTGTTTTTCTTCATCGGAAGCCAGAGCTTGATATCTTGTTTAGCCAAAATGCTTCACCATCACTGGATCTTTCTCTATTATCACTGGTTCTTGCCGTTTAGTTTCTGTCGGAGGGAAGACAAATCTGTGTTTGTAAAGAGTGCTTATGGGGATAGAGAGAATCCTGGAAAGTGAAGAGAAAAGAAGACAAAAAGGGTAGAGGAGAGAGTGGTAACTGGGGGCAAGTTGGGTCTGACGTTGTATTGAAGAGAGGGTGATATGACACATGAGGGGGTTGTTTTGAAAATAGCAAATTCTTTTTTATTAAATAAGATGAAGTACATAAGTGGTTGTAGATTTTTTTTGTTTGTTTCTTGTTTTGTTTGAAATTTAAAATTTAAATTTGAAGGGGTTATAAAAAGTGACAATAAGAGCATTCGCATTCATTTTTTCTAATTCTATCCTATTTTATTATTCAAAATACTACTTTATCAATTATACAATACAATTTTACTTTTCTTCCACATCTAAACTTTTATTTTTTCACTCTACTCAATAAAATAATATTTTTACATAATAAAATAATATATTTTCCAACATTATTTATTCTTTCTTTCTCTCTCTTTCTTTCTTTCTTTCTGCTCAAGATCGACAGTCACCACCACCGCAGCAGCAGCAGCAGCATCACCACCACCGCAGCAACAGCATCACCAACCCGTAATCTACCGGCAGCACCAAAAAAAAAAAAAAAAAAAAAAAAAACCCAGATCATCAAACCCTCTCCGATCATCAACACCACACAAAAATCACCAAAAAATAAACACAGCAACCCACAATCCACCGCCAACACCAAAAAAAAACCCAAACCATCAAACCCTCTCCGATCATCCACACCACAAAAAAAATTAAAAAAAAAAACACAGCAACCCACGGTCAATCCGCGCCACTGCACCACCAGCCCACGATCATCTGCGCCACTGCACCACCAGCCCACGATCATCCGCGCCACTGCACCACCAGCCCACGATCATCCGCGCCACTGCACCACCAGCCCGCCGAGACGCCGATCCAAACCCAACCCGCCGCGAGCTCTCACATTTTGTTGACCCACGCGGAGACGCCGATCCAAACCTAGGCCACCGATCGACGCCGATCCAACCTCCAACCTCCAAAATCCGAAACCCAGCACCGACCGATCGACGCCGATCCAACCTCCAACCTCCAAAATCCGAAACCCAGCACCGGTGCAAGCTTATGTGAGAGAGGGAGTGAGGAGGGAGAAGCTGTTGTGAGAGAGAGAGTGAAAAACTGAAAGTCAGAATGAGAGAGAGAGAGATGTGAGAGACCGTGGAGAGAGAAGACAAAGATTAAAATATATATATTTTTTTTTGCCATTGAGCTACAGTGCGGTTCTACATTTAGAACCGCACTGTAGCTTAATTGTATTTTTTTTTACCATCCTCATTTTTTACAACATTCAATGGAGGGAGCATTTGGGCCTAAATGGATATTTTATGCTAAAATTTAGAATATAGCCTTTTTGATGCTGATGCTCTAAGAGGTTATAAACGCGTTCAGCGTTTCACGTTTTCACCCCTTTTTTTTTTTTTTTTTTTTTTTTTTTTTTTTTTTTTTTTTTTTTTTTTCTGCTGTTGCCGCCTCAGGGGAGACATCGGTTACTGTTCATGAACAGTAGCCAATTTTGTTGACTTTTCTTTTTTTTATCATATTTGTGGGTCCTATTTACTGTTCATAGAACCCACAAATTTCATTTTTCAGAAAAATTTTTATTAAAAATGGGTCCCACAGTACTATTCACACATTTAAAAATTATTTTGCTACAGTATTTTCAGTTTTCAGCAAAACGCTCTATCCAAACAGGCCCTAAGTTCTTTGATTTATGGTAAAGTGCTTTTTTCTTTATTAAAAAACTAGTCTCATCACACGCGCTTCGCGCGTGCGATGAGACTTTTTTTTTTTAGTCGTCCTATTTTGTAGAAAAAAAAAACTGTATTTAATTATTTTATATATATATATATGATTTTTATTTTAAAAAATCTAATTTATAAATAGATAAATCAATTTAAAAATTAATAGGAGAGTGGTCCTATTTTTTAGGCAATATTTTAGTGGGAGTTGGAGTTGCATTTTTACCGAATTGTCTTTTAATTTTGTCTCTACTTAAATATAAGACAGTAGGGACATTTTTGAACTAAAAAATGAGTTTTTACCGTATTGTCCTTTAATTTTGTCTTTACTTAAACATAGAACTGCAAGGGCATTTTTGAACTAAAAAAATATGAATCCAAACAGGGAAAACCCCTTAAATAGTAGTATAGAAGAAAAAAAGACAAGACACCGGTTGGCTCAGGCCATTTTGGTAGTAGGTTTTCGTTGTTTTTTTTTTTTTTTTTTTTTTTTTTTTTCCATTCGGTTTGTTACATTTTTTTGGCCTAAGAGTATTAAAATATAAAAATTGTGAAAATACATTTGAAAGAGATTACTATTCTATATTTTTTTGAACAAATATTCAATGTTTTCAGATCAATATTATTTATTTTTATAAATTTGTTACATTTTTATTTTATTTAATTATTAAATTATTTATGACATCATCACGATTCAACCTCTTTTACGGTTCATTGAACGGTTCGAGTTTCAAAACTATGCCTGAAATGCAAAATTGATGAAAATAACTTGGGTTGGCGGCTTGTTAGGTTAGCGTTTGTTTGTTTGTTTCGTGGTTTTTTTTTTCCCCACAATTTTAAAACTACAAATACACTTTCAAAAATTTATCCAATTTTTAGCACAAAAGAAAATTAGCAACAAGCAAAATAAACAGATGTCAAACACATGTTCATCTGGTAAATGAGGTTTTTTTTTTTTTTTTTTTTGAGTTAAATTTTCAACCTATATAACTCTTTATCATCAGATCAAAACACCAATCAGTTTCTGGTATAGCGAAAATTGAACTTCAAGTCTTTTATTTAATTATTAGAAACTTTACCAATTGAGTTAACTGAAATCCAGAAATTTTTGTGTACACCAAAATAAGTGGATATTTTACATTACAAGACCGTTTATATCGTGCTCACATGACCAATTCAGTTAACGTAATTGTCATATGATTAAAAGCAGAAAAGCACTTAGAGGAATCATAAACGACCACGTAATAGGGTCCAAGAAGATTCCTCTAAAAATTCCCAAAAAAATTTAGCCAACCAAATATTCCAATCCCTTCTATAAATACCTCTCAATCCATTTGAAATCATTCGTCCACTACTCCAAACCATAGTTTATCCTTTTGTAGTAAAAGCCATCCTCATAATGACGTCCCTTTCAAAAAATCAGCTCTTCAACCAATTCCTTTCATCTCTACTCATCTTCCTCCTTGTGGGCATCATCCCTGATTTGGTTTGTTCATCCACTGCTTCCGTGACTTCTCCTTTTACTTACACTAATAGTAAGGTTAAGATAACAGAGGAAAGAAAGGAAGCAAAGGCTCTTCTAAACTGGAAAATTAGCCTTCACATCAAAAGCCAGTCTCTCTTGTCCTCTTGGACTGGAACCAATCCTTGCAATTGGGTTGGAATAAATTGTGACAAGTTTGGAAGTGTCACCCATCTACACCTTTCAGGTTACAGTTTAAGAGGTACGCTTCACAATCTTAGCTTTCAATCCTTCCCCAATCTACTAAATCTTGACCTTTCTTACAACTCACTATTTGGAACCATCCCCTCAAATATTTCTCAGCTCTCTAAACTCTCTGTTCTTAACCTTACTGCTAATCAATTAATCAAGAGGATTCCATCTGAAATAGGCCAATTGAAAACACTTCACATCATTGACCTTTCTATGAACCATATGACTGGCCTTATTCCTCAAGAATTAGGAGAGTTAAGTTCTCTGAATGAGCTTGATTTATCATCAAACCATCTCACTGGTGTCATCCCGACTTCTCTTAAAAACTTATGCAATCTAAACATTCTATATCTTTTTGAGAACCAACTTTTTGGTTCTATCCCTCAAGAATTAGGAATGCTAAGTTCATTGAGTGACCTTGAGTTATCATCAAACAATCTCACAGGTGTCATCCCTACTTCTTTTGGAAACTTAAGCAACCTAAACGCTTTATATCTCAATGAGAACCAACTTTCTAGTTCCATCCCTGCTTCTCTTGGAAACTTACGCAATCTCACCGTTCTAGATATCGGTAACAACAAGCTTTTGGGTTTCATCCCTCAAGAATTGGGAATGCTAAGTTCTTTAAGTAAACTTGCGTTATCATCAAACAATCTCACAGGTGTCATCCCTGCTTCTTTTGGAAACTTAAGCAACCTAACCATTCTATATCTTTATAATAACCAACTTTCTGGTTCCATCCCTCAAGAATTAGGAATGCTAAGTTCTTTAAGTGATCTTGAGTTATCAGAAAACAATCTCACAGGTGTCATCCCTGCTTCTTTTGGAAACTTAAGCAACCTAATCACTCTATATCTTTATAATAACCAACTTTTTGGTTCCATTCCTCAAGAATTAGGAGAGTTAAGTTCTCTGAATGAGCTTGATTTATCATCAAACCATCTCACTGGTGTCATCCCGACTTCTCTTAAAAACTTATGCAATCTAAACATTCTATATCTTTTTGAGAACCAACTTTTTGGTTCTATCCCTCAAGAATTAGGAATGCTAAGTTCATTGAGTCACCTTGAGTTATCATCAAACAATCTCACAGGTGTCATCCCTACTTCTTTTGGAAACTTAAGCAACCTAAACGCTTTATATCTCAATGAGAACCAACTTTCTAGTTCCATCCCTGCTTCTCTTGGAAACTTACGCAATCTCACCGTTCTAGATATCGGTAACAACAAGCTTTTGGGTTTCATCCCTCAAGAATTGGGAATGCTAAGTTCTTTAAGTAAACTTGCGTTATCATCAAACAATCTCACAGGTGTCATCCCTGCTTCTTTTGGAAAATTAAGCAACCTAACCATTCTATATCTTTATAATAACCAACTTTCTGGTTCCATCCCTCAAGAATTAGGAATGCTAAGTTCTTTGAGTGATCTTGAGTTATCAGAAAACAATCTCACAGGTGTCATCCCTGCTTCTTTTGGAAACTTAAGCAACCTAATCACTCTATATCTTTATAATAACCAACTTTTTGGTTCCATTCCTCAAGAATTAGGAGAGTTAAGTTCTCTGAATGAGCTTGATTTATCATCAAACCATCTCACTGGTGTCATCCCGACTTCTCTTAAAAACTTATGCAATCTAAACATTCTATATCTTTTTGAGAACCAACTTTTTGGTTCTATCCCTCAAGAATTAGGAATGCTAAGTTCATTGAGTCACCTTGAGTTATCATCAAACAATCTCACAGGTGTCATCCCTACTTCTTTTGGAAACTTAAGCAACCTAAATGCTCTATATCTCAATGAGAACCAACTTTCTGGTTCCATCCCTACTTCTCTTGGAAACTTAAGCAATCTCACCATTCTAGATATCGGTAACAACAAGCTTTTGGGTTTCATCCCTGCTTCTTTTGGAAACTTAAGCAACCTAATCACTCTATATCTTTATAATAACCAACTTTCTAGTTCCATCCCTCAAGAATTAGGAATGCTAAGTTCTTTGAGTGATCTTGAGTTATCAGAAAACAATCTCACAGGTGCAATCCCTAAATCATTTGGAAACTTGAGCAAACTAAGCACTCTATATCTTCATACGAACCATTTTTCAGGTTCCATCCCTCAAGAATTTGGAATGGTAAGTTTTTTTAATGATCTTATGTTATCATTTAACAATTTCGTAGGTATAATTTTTCCTTTTATTGGATACTTATCTAAAGTCATTTGTTTTAGATTGTTCACTAATAAGGTAAGCAATCTCATTTATTTTGAACAGAACAATCTTACTCAATTGAAGGAGTTCGAATTATCTACAAACCAATTCACCGGTCACTTACCAGACAATGTATGCCTTGGTGGATTGCTTGAGCACTTCACTGTAGAAGAGAATCATTTTATTGGTTCAATACCAAAATCCTTGAGAAACTGCACCAGCCTAGTTAGAGCCCGACTTAATGGAAATCAGCTTACTGGAAATCTAGGAGAAAGTTTTGGTGTATACCCACATTTAGACTACATGGAGTTGAGTAATAACAAATTTTATGGTGAGCTTTCAAGGAATTGGGGGAAATGTCAAAAATTGACAAGCCTAAAAGCCTCTAACAATGATATTTCAGGTAGAATATCTCCTGAGCTTGGAGATGCAACTCAATTACATGTGCTCGATCTCTCATCAAATCAGCTAAATGGTGAAATCCCAAAGGAATTGGGTAACTTGACGCTTTTGATAGACCTTTATCTAGATAATAATAAACTTTCTGGACATATTCCTAACCATTTTGGAAATCTATCAAATCTGGAGCAGCTTAATCTTGCTAGAAATAGTCTAAATGGCCTAATTCCCAAACTAGAGAATTGTAAAAAATTGTGGGTCTTGAATTTGAGCAATAATCACTTAAGCAAATTTATTCCACTTCAAATTAGCAATTTTCACTTTCTCCAATATCTTGATCTTAGCCAAAATTTAATTACGGGAGAGATACCACAACAACTTGGAGATTTGAAAACTTTAGAAATTTTGAATCTTTCTCACAATGCGCTCTTTGGCTCTATTCCATCTAGTTTTGTTCAAATGTTAAGCTTAAGATCCATTGATTTGTCCTACAATCAACTGAGGGGTCCTATTCCGAATACTAAAGCATTTCGTGAGGCATCAATAGAAGCATTTAGAAATAACAAGGGATTGTGTGGCAATGCCACTGGTTTGAAGGCTTGCCCTTCTACAATTAGCCACAATCCCCATGCCAAAAGGGGGAATAAATTTACTAAACTGATTTTAGCCCTTTTGGGGCTTATCTTCCTCATATTTATCATTTTTGGAATTATGTTATATGTTTGCTCAAGAAAGACAAAGACAAAAAACAATCTAGAAGCAGGACATCAAAATATGTTTGCAATATGGAGCTATGATGGGAAAATGGTTTATGAAAATATTATTGAGGCAACGAAGGATTTTGATGACAAACATTGTATCGGTGTTGGGGCGTATGGAATTGTTTATAAAGCTGCGTTGATAACAGGTCAAGTTGTTGCTATAAAGAAATTCCATCCACTCTCAGAAGACAGTGTGGTCAATCTTAAAGCTTTCACTAGTGAGATACGTAGTCTAACTGAAATAAGACATTGCAACATCGTCAAACTTTATGGTTTTTGCTCTCATCCACGACACTTGCTTTTAGTTTATGAGTTCTTGGGAGGTGGGAGCTTGGAAAAGATACTAAACAATGATGAATTAGCACAAGAATTTGATTGGGCTAAGAGGCTAAATGTTGTAAAAGGTGTGGCAAGTGCTTTGTCTTATATGCATCATGACTGCTCTCATCCAATAATTCATCGTGACATATCAAGCAAGAATATTCTACTAGATTCTAAATATGAAGCTCATCTCTCTGACTTTGGCACAGCTAGGATTATGAGCTCTAACACTTCTTATTGGACTTCTTTTGCTGGCACCTTTGGATACACTGCTCCAGGTATGTTATTTAAGTAATTCTAGTGACATTAACATTTTCCGAATTCTTGACATGGTAAGTTTTGAATGAAGTAACATCACTTCTATATGGGCCTACATTTTATTTTTTGGTAGATAAATTGATAGTTGGAAGTTCTATTTGAGCTACAAGACCCTTGACTTTTACATGGACCTATTGACACCACTTTAATTAACAACACCACTCACAATATTTTGTCCCAACAGTTAAGTAAAATATTGTGTGTCTATTTTATTGATGTTTTTTCAATTGACATTGTTTCTTTCAAAGAGTTTTTATTAAATTTTGTCTCTAACCACATAATATGGTATATGGTTGTCACAGTCTGAGCTTATATGTTCGATTAATAATTAGAGAATTCTAGTTATTTAGTGATGAAAATGATCTTTTCACTTGTCTCTTGATTGGCATTAAAATAAACGACACACAATTTGAGGAATTTAGGGGCAACAATCCATGATAATTTATACTGTCACCTTCTTTTTTTATCATAATCACAATTACTTAAAAAAAAAAAAGGTTACGTTTAATTTCAATTGTTAAGATTTGAACTTTTCGATGAATTAGTTTTATTCACCTTTTTTTTAGAATCCTTTTTGACGAAGTTAATTGTGCATGAATAGCTCCAACTAACTCGTAGTTAAGGAAATTTACTAAGTGAGCCTCATTTTCTAATTATTCAATTCTTTCAAATTGGATAATTATTTCTTATACGATGCAGGTTCAAAGCAAAAAGATGACACATACATAGGTAGCCCCACCACTGCTCTCTCTGAGAAAAGCATTACCTATTTTCTGTAAAGCCTTTAAAATGATCAGCATGTAATTCTCGTAGCTGACCCCTCCACCTAATTCCAAAATCTTAATACTTGCAAGAGTTTTTTACAATCTACTAAACTTGTAGAGTTGCTCCTATACATGCCAATCTATGTTAGCATGTATTACAGATTTCTATATAGTTCAGAACTAGTGCATGGACCCTAACAGAAAGATTGTGAGGTAAGTTGAATCACTGGTTGAAAGTAGAGTTTGACTTTGATATTTTAATTTCAGAATGTGCATACACAATGAAAGTGAGTGAAAAGTGCGACGTTTATAGCTTTGGTGTAGTCACGATGGAAGTACTTATGGGAAGGCATCCGGGTGAGTTGATCACATCATTGCTATCATCATTATTTGCATCATCGTCCCATGACGTGCCTCTAGAAGATCTATTGGATGAACGCCTTGCGCATCCTACAAATCAAGAGTTGGAGAAGGTGGTTTTAGTGGCAAAGATAGCGTTAACATGCTTGCACACCAGTCCACAATCTCGTCCGACCATGCAACAAGTTTATCAGAAGCTATCAAATTGGAAATCTCCTTTCACAAAGCCATTGTGCATGATCACGTTAAGAGATCTCATTGATCTTGGCAATCTGAATTAAGCTTCTTAAGTGTTTACACATTCTCATGTATGATATCTTGTTCGTGTACATTTTATCCTCTAGTATAGGTTTAAATACTTATAAAGCCAAAACTTCAAACACCACAATTCATAAGACTGTTCATCTTCTCTACAGTTGTCGGCTTAGATCGTGAATCTCTACTCTCCTGTGAGGCCGTGACACTCAGCCACCCATATCATCGGCTGCTTCATTATTCATCTACTACTGCAAGAACACCATCTTCAACCTGTCAAAGTCTCCATCTCACTGTCAGACCCGGCCTCCATGCCTCTTGTGTCGCACCCCAAACCTGACAGGTTCCAAAACATGAGGAAAACATCTCAAAGGTACCTGTAGATTTTGTTCTTTGTAGCAATTCAATTCAAATAAAATCATAATAAGTACCAACATCAAGAATTATCCTAATAATTCTATTAAATATACTCTCAAAGTAAGTCAGAACTCTATGAAATAAATATAATAACCATTTGTCACAAAAGAATAGATGTCTAAATAAATAATTACATGACATCAAATTGTCCCACTAGTAGAAATAAAGGAATAACCACTATTAGATACAAAAGAATTGGGTCAAGCCTACTCTAAGTTATACATCATCAATTATCTCCATCATAAAAGTCAGTCTCTATCAACAGTTAGTCTAACTACTGCTAGTCACCAAAAAGCTATCTCAAAAAGATAGTTGCCTACTCTGAAAAAGTTTGTAAAATAATAGAATGAGACAGAGCCTAGTAAGTAGCACAATTAATGGGGGTGGGGGAAATGTAAGTTCGATAATAATAATCATTTTACAAAATGTGATATAATTTGGGAATTTCCATGAACATCCAACAACTCCACTTTTTCTTAATAAAATGACAAGAATGATTGAAAGAAAGTAGCACCAAGCTTTTACAAAGTATTCCAACATGAAATTACGTATTAATTATTGTGAGCTATCAAAACACCATTTTGAAATCTGAAAATCCAACCCAAGGTCACATGATAAGCCGCCATAAAGATGTTAGATATGCCACAAAGACATTAAGTTATGCCACAAATACATGAAGACATCACTTATGCCACAAAGACATCAAATATGCCACGAAGACATCAATTATGCCACAAAGACATCAATCTGCCACAAAGAAGAGGTGCCAAGATACCAATGTCACAAAAACTACAGCATCCGGCTAGGTAATCACGTGTCACAGCCCAAGGGTAAAAACATGAAAAGCTCACAGTTTACATGAAATCAAACAAGATTCAATTTTAAGTAGTTTCACAAAAACCTTTGAAATACCCCATATATTCACAAGGTTCTCAAGTTTTCCAAATTCGTTTCTTGTCAAAAAGATTTTCTATCAATTTTTCAAATATCACAAGTCAAGATAAAACATCTTTAGAATTTGCAAATAATGCAATAAATCCATAGAATCCAAATATGATGCATTTCCCCATTCGCATTACCAAATGTGATGCACTATACATAAATAGTCGTATATAATACGGTCACAACACAGTGCTTTTAAGAAAACATAGTTCCACAAATGATTTTTCAAAAATGTATTTGACCCAGAAACAACATTTATGCAACATGATTATTTTCCAAAAAAAATTCCATTAAAAAGCTACTTACCTTGCAACCCCCAAAAAGCCTAACTCTCCAAACTCCAAAGGAAATTAGCTAGAACCTAAACAATACAAAGCAAACCTATTACAATAAGCATAAATCTTGACATTGCATTTAACTATGAATTAGAGATTGCTAACTAAGCAATTAATTAGGTAAGCCTAGTAATTAACTTCACAAATAATGTATTCCACTTCCAAAGTTTATCAACAATTTCATTATAAGGCATGGACTCCCATTATGCTCATCAATTATTCAAGGTATTATCTCTAACATCAAAACCTCAATAATTTTATGAGTAGTTTCCATAAGATTTTCACAACATCATCAAGAGACTCATGACCCCAAAATCACAATATCCTTCAAAACTAACAATTTAAATTTTTAACTAGTTCCAAATAAACCATAAAAATTATATTCACCGTTTATTTCACGTCAAAAAGCCAAAACCCCCAAATCTTTTCCACTTAGATAATCACCATTCTAAAAACCATAAACGAACTCATCAAATACATCCACCAAAACTAAAACTCTTATATAAAAACACATAAATATCATTTCTAATACTCATAAATCACATGAGTATTATTATTAAAGCTTAGATAGACATAACCTCAAGTAAAAGCGTATAAACCCCCCAAAAGTTTAAGAATTTTTACCACAAATAAATAGAGTGAGCCTTACCTTTCCTATGGAGTTTTCCGGTGATCCTTGTTGGAAAATGATGGTGGAGGTGGTGCTATGGAGTGGGTACCGAGGAAGAGGATGAGAGAGTGATGGAGAGGAGTGTTTGTTGTATGGAGAGAAAAATGAAAAAAAGAGCGAAGCAGATGAGTGGCCGGCCAAGAGATAAGGTTGTAGTTGAAATGTGGGGTGGGAATTAGGGGGATAGGTGGATCACGTGTGGCCCCTTACAAAATCTGATCTTCTTCTTCTTCTGTGTCAAAAAAACATAATTATGATTTTAGTAATTTCTCTTTTCACTGTTCTGAAGTCCTTCCTCGTTGGCACTGCACATTTGTATAAGGATATTAGGTTCTAGAGAATTAGTTCTTCTCAAGAGACCCCATCTGCCAATGCTGCAGGTATCTTCACACTTGCTTTGAATGGAAGCAAGCATTTTCTGTTTCAGTTGGTAATGCATGAATATGCAGGGAATCCATTGGAAAGAAATGAAAGAAACTCAAAAGATAAGACCAAGGAAACAGGAGAAACTCAACTATAAAGGGAAGCCTTAACTTAAATAGGAGGCATGGGATGTGCTGAGCTCAAATTACCAGCTTGCTTTGATTAAGATCCTTTTACAACCCGGTTAGTTTTCGCTACCAAGATATTTTTTTCCCATTTTTATAAGCTCAAAAATTGTAACATGTTATACAACAGATGTTTGGGGTGCAGGTGAAATAAGCCCAAGAAGATTGGAATAACAAAACATAGTAACATGCAATTTGTATCCAACATCATGAATAAACACTTGCAATACAAACTTATGGATGCACAAGGCTTGACTTGGACAAGTTCTCAGGACACAAACTTAAAATGCCCCAACTTTTTTGATGAAAAGGGAGTATGATATTTAAAAAAATAAAATAAAAAATCTGAAATATTCTCTGTCATGTATGTCTTAGAATTAAAATAATCTAATTAGGTGAGTAGAACTCTCAGTTAAATGCCAACTGGTAATATTTTTTTAAGTTACAAAAGGATTTGAAGCAAAAAGATTGTCCCATCTTCAAATGTAAATCTTCTACTTCTGTTGATACTAGCCATGATTGTAGCGAGAAATTCGTAATAGGTTTGGTTATTGTATTCAAGTTTTTGGCCTTGTGGAGCTATTCTTCTATGGTATTTTTTGTTCTATTAGTTTTGTACATATGGTTTCTTGCTTACTACCTAAAGAAGCATTCATGGTAAATTGTTAATTTGCTTTCTTTTTTTCTTTTTCTTTTTTTGCTGTGATGGTCATAGCAATTTGAAATAGTCGATATCCTAGGAAAAATAGGTGGTTATCAATAAGTTCAAAAGGATTTTTATTTGGAGTTTTCTTGGGATTATATCCATTTTGTTCATTTGGATGCATTTGGGGCCTATCATCATATTGGAAGTAGCTTGATTTGCACTTAGGTCTCTTGGTTGGGCTTAGTTTTGATTTGGCTCCTTAAGAATTTTGTGACTTGAGAGGAGTCTCTGAAAGGTGGAGTTGAATTTGATTAAATTTCGTGGTTTACAAAAAATCTCTTCATTGTGATTAATTTTGTAAAGCTTGGCGCAATTTGTAATTCTTGTTTTTGGATAAAGGAGAAATTCTTTATTTAACTTGTTTGGAAGATTTCTTGCTAGAGTTGAGTTATGGTAAAGATTATTGTATTTTGCCTTATAATATTTTAAATTGATTTGGGTTTGCAATTTGAGATAATTAAGTTCATAGGGACTTTTTCAGAGGTTTGATTAAATTCAAGCTAAAGTACAAGCCTACATTTTCAGCCCGTAATGTCAATTCGGTTATAGGCTTGGGCGAACGTTGGTTGGTTGGGTCGGTGGTAGAGGTTGCCAAATTCTACTGGAACTAGCCAAATTTGGGCAAAAAGTCACTGAAATTAGATGGGTTTTTTTCCTTCTTTTTTTTTTTCAATTTTTTTCTTTGGGCCAGGGGGCTGCGGCTGCGCCACCCCCCCCCCCCCCCTCTCTTGGATCCATCCTTGGTATTAGGGGTGTGCGGAATATCCACTTGATTTGCCAACCTGCCCACCCCGCAACTGACCAACCCGCCCCATGCAAGTCATTAATTTAGGTGGTTTGGGTTAAGCGGGTTAGACCCCTAAAATAATGGATTGGGTTGGGTAATGGATTGAAACATTGTTTACCTGTTACAACCTGATCCTTTTGCTTAATTATAAATAAATAGAAAAGTATATATTAGTTCAAAATTTTTAACTGTATATTTTTTTATTTAAAGTTGATCAATTTACCTTATCAAGTATTATAGCTAATTAGTTTAAATTCCTTAAACAAATTATAAAAAATTAACATTGAAACCCTAAACTTACTTCAGCCGTACACCACATACATTTTGTATTTAGCCTTCAACTTCAGCCAACATTGAAGCCTCTCTTTTTGTTTTTTGTTTTTGTCTTGTATTGCTTAATGTTTGTATCTATATTTTTTTGAGTATGTTGTTTGTCTTTTTGATTTGAGATCCATATATTCTTGTAAATCTACAAAATATTTTGTTTTTTGATCTATTATATATATTATAAAAAAATGTTATCGTATTACATGTAAAGCTAGCAGCTATACCTACAAACTCAAATCGATCCACTGAAGATGCAAACAAATACAAAATGACATATAACATTAGTTTGAAAAGCTAAAGGTCATTTAGTTTTTAATAATAGAGTTAGTTTTATTGTTGTGCACATGTAATACTCTTAGTGTGTGTTTGGATACTAATAAAAAATTAAAATTATTTTACTATTCAGCTTATTTTTGTTACTATTTATGGCCCCATTTCACTTTTTAGTACTATTTATGGGTCCCCCTGTATTATTGCAATTAACTTTTACCTTTACCTATAGTACATTCAGTAAAAAATTTTCAATTTTAGTAAGATAAACGGTATCCAAACAGACTCTTAGTGATTCTTAACTTCTTATAGTTTGTAATACAGTTAGTTTAGGCACCAATGTTAGACATCCCTGTATGTAAGTATATATACTCTGCAGTTTATCAAAAAAATAATGTCAACCCGCCTAACCTGCCTAACTAGTCAAGTTGAAACCGCCAAAATTTGTAACCAATCTACTGGATTTAGAATTTGGTAGGTTGGTAGCGGATTGAAATTTTTCCAACCTACTAATGGCTGATTGGATAAAAATATTGGCATTTACCCGCCCAATCCAACCCGCCACACCCCTATTTGGTATTATGAAACATGGTAAAATCTTAATAGAGGAAATTAAGACCAAAGAATTGTATTGTTTTAACATTGCTTCAATTACTAATAAAAATAATATAGTTGTTAAAAAAAAAACATAGTAATCGTTGATCCTTTATTCCTTTTGTTTATTGATTATTATGACTTGTTTAGTAAAAAAAAAAAAAAACATATATGATTAAGTATTTAGTGCATTAACTCAATAGGAATTTCAACATATGATAATCCAAATATTTTTTGTTTTTGAGAGTTTCAACTCTCTCAAAAAAAAAAAAAGAAAAAAAAAGTAGCATATGTTGAAATTTTATTGTATACAGTACTAAAAAAAAAATTAGAATAAGAAATTTTGAGAACTGTATAATGAAATTCTATTGTTTTTTTAAAAAAATTCCAAACATTTGTCCTTAATTTATATTTTTGGAAAAATTAATTTTTAAACTAAATAATACTAGTTTAATGAGAATATAAATAGGGGTGGCTTTGTCAAAAACAGGGGGAGAAGTAGAACAAAATGGAGGCAGCAGAGGCAGAGTACTTCTCCAAGGACTTCGAATGGGATGAACTCAGAGCAGAGGTCGAAAACGACTCATCGTTTCGCTACCACTTGCTCCCTTTCGAATCTTCAACAATTCCCTCTTCACAAACAACAACAAGAGCAACCACAGCAGCAGAAGAAGAAGATTCAACGGCATGGAAGAGATTTCATATCCGTCACTCCTCCGGCAAATTCTTCAAGGTTCTCAAGCTTTCATCAAATTCCCCTTCGAATTTTCTTTTGTGGGTTTTCTTTCATTTTTCTTTATGGTCTTTATTCGGTGTTTGGTTGCCGAGAAAGCTCAGGAAATGTCAGTAAACCAAAAGGAAATTGGTGGGTCTTTTTTATTTTACTTTGTATTGTGTTTGATTGCATTTATAGCAAATTAGTGCTTATACTAAATTTTAGTAAAGCATCACATTTTTTTTAGATATTAATAAATCAAAATTCA
This sequence comes from Castanopsis chinensis, assembly GCA_032878915.1. Taxonomy (NCBI): domain Eukaryota; kingdom Viridiplantae; phylum Streptophyta; class Magnoliopsida; order Fagales; family Fagaceae; genus Castanopsis; species Castanopsis chinensis. The sequence continues at coordinate 45,993,356 of JAVQMG010000133.1, forward strand.
ATCTTGCATGGCTTTGATGGTTTGCTTATTTGGTTATATTAGATTCATAGTTTGAATAATATGTGGTTAACATAAGTGATAGTTGCCAAGCTATATACTTAAGAATCACCCAAAAATGTTAAATAGAATCAATTCCAATTAAAAAGGGAAGCAGACCCCTACAAAGGGGAGAATTGTTGTTGTGTTTTTTTGTTATCCTTACCACGATAATGTCATGAAATAAAATGTAGAAAAAGTAAGTGGGGAAGCTTACTATGTCCTTGTTCCTATTGAAGACTTAGTTTCATCTAAAGTAGAGAAAGTAGGGTCATGTATAAAGAAATTTACTCGTGCATAAATTTTTTTATTTTGTTGCACGTGGTACTGGTAGATATTAAAAGGATTGTCTTTCATCTGGAGAGGCCATTGTTGGAAGGCTTTTTTTTTTTTTAATTATCCCCCAGTAAGTAATAGCAATTGTATTAAAGAAAAGACTCTCAAGATACAATAGAGGATAATTGGAGTACACTGGTTGTATACCAAAAGAGTTGCCACTGTTATCAATAGTACAAACTTGTATCTATGAAGTCATACATATTGGAGATCCAAAGATATCCAATAAAATAAGGGTCCATATAATTGAGATTCCATCCTCTCTAAACATGATTTCTACCCATCAAAGGTCCTCCGTTTCTCCCTCTCCATACCTGCCACACCAAGCATGCTGGAATTTTACTCCATGCCTTACATCGCAAATATGTAGGCCTTCTTTGCCAACACTGAAGCAACCCTGTTACTATTTTTGGCATTACCCATTTTACTCTAAACATGGCAACAAAATCCCACAATTCTTTGCCTGCTGGACAGTGCAAGAGCATGCGATCAACACACTCATCACTCCTCTTACACATATGACGCCAATTCGCTATTAGTCATCAATCGTTTATTAAGATTTTATTGTAAGGATGTTCCTTCATGTCCACAAAGAGAACCCTATCTTTGTTGGGAGCTTCACTTTCCAAATTGCTTTCCATGGATGGATCATTAACTAAAAGCAATTTAAAAATTTTCATTTTAATTTAACCATAGATAATTATAATGTGTTTTATTTATCATAGATAATGTAATACAAAACTTTGGGTATTAATTTAACATGGATAATGTAGCTGTCTCTCGTGTCACTTTCTTATTGTCAATTTTAAGTTTTTGCCTTGCCTTATTGCTCATGCTGTACATTTTGAGTTTATAAATTTAAGACTTTTGTTTAATTATCTTTTTTATTGTTTTCTTTATTTGTATACAGGAGAGACGGTATTTACTAAAGGAGTTCCCAGAATTAGTTTCATGTGGAGAATCTTCTAAGGTTTTGGAGGTGGGATGTGGCAATGGCAGTACTGCTCTTCCAATTTTACGGTAACCTCAAGATGGCCTCAAATTGAATTCAATGTATGCTACTGATTTTTAAATCCTTGACATTTAAAGTAGAATAGTCTAATCCATTTAGAAATTTTCCCGAGATAGATTTCAATATATTAGCTTCTGCTTTTTAAACAATACATTGAATGAACCAGGATTCTCTAACTTGAACCCTTGACTGAAGTTCACGTTTAGAATAAGTTTGAAAATTTGAATGTAGAGATAAACTTGAGGTAGAAGATGGACATCTAGGAAGCAAAAAGAGGAAAATGATCTAAAGATGCTTGTTCCTGTTGTGATGGTTACTTATTTATAGTTATTAGAAAATTGTGGTACCTTACTTTAATGTCCTACTTGTAATGTAATTAATTTATTACATAATGATGGGGATAGCAGACTGGAGTAACAAAGTAGATAAGCCAGAAATAATAGTTAGATATATTAAGATGATTGGCTCAGGTCGATTTAATATTTAATGAAATTAGTTATTCGCCAATAGCCTGCCCTGGTCACCTAGGTTTGTTGATAGAGGTGGGGTTGTGATGTAGGACAAAATGAGGAATTTATCAATGCCCTCTCTTCACACCCATACCGCCTCCAAAATGCCTTCTCTTCATACCCGTAACTCCAAAACTCACTAGAAGACTGGTACTTTAACTCTATAACCAGCCTCCACAATGCCTTCTCTTCACACCCATACTGCCATAGCCTCTGTCCTAACAAAGCCTGATTAAAGAATATTACCTTCTCGATTCCCAAACCCCCAAGGTGAATAGGAGTGCAGCATGTATTCCAATTTACTAAATGAAGTTTGAAGTCATCACCCCTACCACCCCAAAGAAATCTCTTTGCAAAAAGAACATGAAGCAACCAAAGGAAAACACCAAAGAATAAAAAAAAAAAAAAAAAAAGAAAAAGAAAAGAAAAGAAAAGAAAAATATGTACAAGAAATAAGGGAATATATGAACATTGGGATGGAATACTAGATGTATGTCCCTGAGCTCAAGACTAATCAAATTAAGTCCTTCTGAAAGATGCAAGGAGTTGCTCCCCGAACACTCCATATCCTTGAACGTGTGCCTATTCCACTCCCTCCAAATACACCACATCAAACCCAACGGTGTTAAGTTCCATATGTTAGATGGGTGTTCCCCAACTAATTCATCCATCCTATCAAAAGATCAATCACTCTCTCAGGAAGCAGGCAACACCAAAGATTTAAATGCAATGCTCCACAACTGATGGGCCCCCCCCGCAATGGATCAGAAGATGGTCCACTGATTTCCCATTACACTGGCACATGCAGCACCAATCCACAATGGAATAACCCCTTTTCTTCAAATTATTTGCAGTGGGAATCTTCTCCCATGCTGCTTTCCAAGCAAAGAAGGAAAGTAGGAAACTCTCTAGGGAGCCTTATCCTCCCAAATAGCTTTCCAAGGAAAGAAACAGAAGAAGGCTGCACACTATAAAAAGACTGAATCTCAAAATCCCTGCTCTTCCTAAACTTCCACCTCATCTGGTCCTCACCCTGACTAGGTGGAATATTAGATTCCAAAATATGAGTAAAAGCTGCCACCAATTCCATTTCCCAATCATTAAAATCATAATAGAACCACACATCCCAATTCCCCCTCTCCTCTCCTCCCCCTTTTGATAGATAATGAGATAAATTCTTGTCCACCCCGATAGTCTTCTAAACGTTCTCTCAATAATGGGGATCCCAAATTGGTTTCTCCTTAAAGGGCACTCCTAACAAGCCCAGATACTTCATTGGAAGAGACGTAATTTGACACCCAAGATCATCCACCAAAATACCTCATAGAACTCCTACTTTGACAAGTAAGCCAAATCCTAATTTAGTTGGACCAAAGCTCACATGCATAAACCCATAAACGAAATAAAACATACCTATAAATAAAATAAAATTAAGGCCCACAAGTATGACTCACCAATGACAATTTTAGATTTATGAAAGTACCCTTGACCTTAGAAAAACCAAATAATGATATTATAAAATACTAAAAACCTGATTAATTAACATGAACTCTTATTGTTTGATATTTTCCTTAATCTTAGGCTTCCAAAGAGGATATTTCTTTCCTTCTTGCCACGCAGTATTTGTGTTATCAAGTTGAGCTGTTGAAGCATGGATGCTGTAGAAAAGCCTAATAGTCATTTCACTATAAAGGATGATGAACTATTGAAAGAACTATGCAGGGTGCTGAAAATTTGATTGAAGATATATATATTTTTTTTGGTTAAAGGGAAATTTCATTCAACTAAGCCAAAATGGCTAAATTAGAGGCAGCAAGCCTACAAAAGTTCTCCCCATTAGCATCAGAGGACACAAAAGAAGATATTACATCAGATGGGGACATATCCAAAACCAAAAAATCTTCTTGCATAACACATCCTTGCTTAGCTAGCACATCTGCGACTCTGTCGGCTTCGCGGAACACATGCTGCACTTTGCATCGAGGGAACCTTCCCAACAACAACCTGCAATCAGCCAGCAGAGAGAAATAGAATGCATTAGAACAGGTTCCGGAATTAACTAGTTCCACAACCACCTTGGTGTCTAACTCAATCTCCAGATTCTGCACCCCAATCTGGTTAGCTAGCAACAATCCATCCCTTAACCCTCAAAACTCAGCTGTGAAGCTGGTTGTGAACCCGATAGACCTAGCGAAGCCTTTCATCCATCTACCCTCACTATCTCTAATGATCCCACCACCTCCTGCCTTGCCTGGATTGCCAAGTGAAGCCCCATCAGTGTTTAACTTACACCAATCTGGGGGAGGCTTTTTCCAACCGACATTACAGACCACCGTGTTTCTTTGGCTCTTGATTTTACCTGCACAGTAATAATATTCCAAAGCTTGGCTTGAGCTAAGCTTGTGCAGGTTGTCATTCTCAGCAGTGTTATTAAAGACCATCCCATGTCTATGCTTCCACAGATTCCATATAGCAAAGGTAAAGACATAACTCCACGGCATTAAAGAGAGTGAGACACCTTACTCTGGCAATTAATTTGCAGCCAGCAGTTCATGTCCATCTCAGCAAACGATCTAACCAACTCTGGGGGAACTCTAAGTTTATACCAGAAATTTCTTGCCACCACACACTCTCAGCAGATGGCTTAAGGTCTCCTGGTAGTTATTGCATAAAGGGCAGCAGCTATCTGTCATTATACCTCTCATAGCCAAAACAGATCTCACAGGCACACTGTTGTGCATACACAACCAAAGAAAATTAATAATTTTTGGCAAGGTGTCTATTTTCCATATCCACTGTCCCTGGAAAGGGATAAAATTCTGCTGGGGGCCATTAATTTGAGCATAACTTAATTATAACCATAAAAGAACTTGAAAAATATTTTGGAATTTATAAATCAGTGACTAAGAGCCTGTTTGGTTTAGCCGTTTAGGCCTGTTTGAGTGATATCACTAGAAACTCATAACTCAGTGATGAAAAAACATGGGACCCACACAATTTTTTTTGTTTGGCTTGATTTCCTAATCTTGTTTTCATCACTCAAACTCAAAAATTTTGAGTGAGAGTGATGAAAACCGAAAACACCAAATTGGTGTTTTCAGTTTCTGAGATACATAATTCAGTGGTAAGATTGTAAATTTTTGACCTCTGTGGGACCTAAAGCTTTTGTGTTGTCCCATCTGTTCACTAGAAATGTTTGATATTACTGTTGCAAACAACCACAACACCACCACAACAAACCTAGTGCCGATCCACACCACTGAAACACCAAAATCAACCCACAAAACGAAACGCCTATCCGCACCCCTGAAACACCAAAATCATCAAGCCACGCCGACCAATCGCCGACCCATAATCCGATCTCCAAAAGCTGACCCATCTCCAAACGCAGACCCATAACCCGATCTCCACTGTAACACCACCCAAGAGCGGAGGCATGTATAAGGGTGGGGCCCCAAAATTTTAAAATTTTTAAAAATATATATACAATTATTTTTATGTGCAAGCCCAATTTAGTCTACAAAAATCAGAGTTGGCCCCCCCAAATTTCTGAATTAGTCCAATAATGCTCTTAAACAAAATAATTGGTCTAATAGTTCTAGTGGTATAACTTTATTTTTCGCAATTCTATTTTTGATTGTAAAATGTGCTTTTATTGTAAAGTTAAATATTTGATAAAATTTGGTATCAAACTTCTAACTGAATCTATCTTTTTCAACCTGTTATGTGACGATTAACAAGTCATTAACTTATTAAAAACAATTTGTGGATCAAAATACACATGAAATGTGTCTTTAGTTGCCATAAAAATGGGTTAAAGGTTAGTTGTTTGATAAATATGTTTAGAGCCTATCTTATTCCTAATTTAGTTTTGGATCATGCATGTTTTTGAAAATTTCATTAGTTCAATTGAAAGATTTTTTACTTACGTTAGCATAAAATTTGGTAATTTGTATTTAAAATGAAACTTTTTAAGAATTTAACTATGAAAATGGAAAAAATGAATTTTATTTTATGAAAGATCGCCGTCAAAAATAATTTTGATTGAAAATACTTAAACTTTTTTTTTTTTTTTTTTTTCTTTTTTTTTTCTTGGTTTTGGGTGTGTGTATATATATAAAACTTATCAAATAAAAAAGTGTGTATATATATGTGTGTGTGTATATATATATGTCAGTATGTGTGGAAGTTGTCTTGATAAATATATTAGCATCGCAATTTGGCCCCCTCAAACAAAAATTTTTGGCTCTGCCCGTGACACCAAACACCGATTCAAGCCACGCCGTGACCCATAGCCCAATCTCCATCGTAACCCAGCCCCAAAAACCCAATCTCAAACCCGATCTCCACCGTAGCCCAGCCCCAAAAACCCAATCAATCCACCATCACCAATCCAAACCCACCACTGAAATAACCCACCACTTTAAACCCAATAACCACCGGTTCAAACTAACCAAAAACAGCTGAGAAAAAAATAGAGAAGAGAGAAAAAAAAAATCAAATACAGATTGAAGAGGGAAGAGATAGAGAAAGCTGAGAAAGAAATAGAGAAGAGGGGAAAAAAAATCAAACAAAGAGTGAAGAGGGGAGAGACAGAGAAAGAGAGATTGGCAAAATAATTTGATAGGAAAGAGGGAGAGTTAGAGAAATGAAAGGTGAGAAGTAAAGGAGGAAGAATTTTTTTTTTTTTTGTTAATGAGACGTGGGTAGCAACAGTAGCATCATGGTTTCTGTCAGTGGGTGGGGTTCACGGTTTTGGAGAAAAGTTGTAGAGATATGTAACTGAGTTATGAGTCCAAACATGTGTTTTGTAATTTTTGAGTGAAGGTGAGGTTTGAGAACTGAGTTATGAGTTTTGAGTTTGAGTTATGGGTTTTGAAAACTGAATTATGAAAACTTGGATACCACCAAACCAAATGGGCCCTAAGGTTCTCTTTGGTTCAACTTCTTGGGTTTGATTTTTACTAGCAGTTTTATTTTTAAAGTTACTATTCTAGATTTTTTAGGGCTAAGAAAAATTATGCTTGGTAACCCTGGAAAATATTGCCAAAACTCTCTCATAGATTGAGCAGAAATGTTCAGGATTGGCATATAGAAACAATCCTAAGATCAAGTTTGAAAACTTAACATGTTTTTTTACTGAGCCTTATGGTTGTATAATTTTTTTAGTTGCTCAAAAGCAAAATTTTTCTTTATTTGCTTTCAAAATTGTACTTTTTCAGTTTTTACAGCCAGTATAAACTCCAAAGAGCTGCTTTCAAAATTGTACTTTTTCAGCACAGAACTGAGCAGTATTTTTTTCCCCCTGCATTTTTGCTTTTAAATGGAGGAAAGTAATTTCAGCTGACCAAACTGGCGCCTAATTTATTTCCTTGTCCTCAAACTATAGATTTTTATGAGTTTGGCTTCTTGGAAAGTAGTATTCTTCATCACTTTGTCAACTTTTCAATAATGGGTACTGAGATGCAATTTGATAATACCTGCATTTCCTCTAGTGGGGGAACCTACAACCATTTTTTATCTTCTACAATATGTATGGTAAAACTTGAGAGCTAAAATGGACATTGGGTATTTTAAATAGTAGTTATTTTGAAATTTTATACATAGTACTTTCTTTATATTGATTTTTAAATTGTGAAGATTTTGAAGTGCACAAGTATGCTACACATGATATTATTCATAGATGGGATTGTATATCTGATTGCATAACCCAGGGAAAAAAAGGTTAGGTATTTAATATATATATATATATATATATATATATTGACAGTTGTGCTGTCATGCCTGAAGCCCCAAAGAGGTTCCCCTGTTTTTTAAAAATTTCTCATTTCAAATGGCAAGTTTCAACTCAATGTTTATATGCTACATGGGTTCAATTTCGTCCTGAAGAGATGGTACGATGGAACCTAAAAAAGCATTTTAACATATAAAATGGAAAGGATGCATTTCTTTGAGATACCCTTATTTCAACCCAAATGAATTCTGACTAGTTGCATCTCTAAAATGTACTTCAAATAATTTCTTTTCCTTTGGTTTCTGTGTTCTTGCAGATATTTTGTAATTTATTATTTTTAAATCTTTGTAATGCAACAATTTTTTTAATGGTCAGTGCTTGTACCAGAAATATTTACTTGTTTCTTATTATAAAGTTTATGTAGCATCATAAGAACTTTGAATTTTAAGTTTCATCATCGATTAGGGTGGACTATGCAAAGTATGCAGGATTCAGCTGAAAAGTCACTGTTTTAAATAAAACAATTGTTTGAAACATTTTTGGGTCTCTTTATGGAGTTCTTATTGCAATGTCACCATAGAGGATGTCTGGAACAAAGGGATTTGGGGGGAGGAGAGAAGGTGGAGGGGTGGCCGAGATATACAATTAGTTTATTCTTGTCTCCTTTCCCTCTTCTCTCCTTTCTTTCCCCCATCCATATGTTTAGCTTTCATAAAACCTGCCAATATTGTTGAAACAGGTAAGAAAGTTCAAAATAGTCATGTCCCACAATAAAATTTGCACTATATTTTGTTGATTGGTGAATTGAAAATAAATCTCATAAATTTAATCAAGTTCTTGATCTTTTTTGTATGCTTCGAGCTTTCTACCTGAATCTTAAAGACTGAAACTGAATATTTTGTTGTATGATTTCATGTGTAGTGGCAATGAACACATCATTGTTTATGCGTGCGATTGTAGTAGTGAGATTCTTGAGAGGGCTGAAGAGATTATAGATGCCGCTACTGTAGTGTCTGTTAGATATCGTTTCCGTACATTCTGTTGTGATTTCTCTGTCACTGGTCTTCCAAAGTGGTTGGCCTGCCATACTTGCCGAGAAGTTTTCCTTCAAAAGCAGCAAAATTGCCTGTCAGGTTTTGAGCTTACTGTCTCCCCTGCTCTGTATGATTGTTGTTCCCTTATGCTATATGTACTCAAGATTTCTTTTTGGTTCTCCAGATGTTAAAGAGAGTCATGAAAGGCATTTTAATGATTCAAATTCATTGAAAGAAAGTACTTGTTGCATTGGCGGTATGGATTTTGTGACCTTGGTATGCACTTTTATTTCTCATTATCCTTCTAAGTTCACATAGCTGTGAGGCCTCTGGATGTACCTTGGAAATGTCAAAAGATAAATGAGTGCCTGGTATCTTAAGACTATTTGTCTAATAGTTATGACAACTTTTTTTTTTTTTTTTTTTTTTTTGAAAACAAGTTATGTCAACATTTAAGTGAGTTTAGTTGTTTTTAGCTCACTTGAATGATTATGCATTTCAAATTTCAATACAGCTTCTTTTTATTTTCATTTGATGACTGCAATGATGTTGCCACATCTTCCTACCAAATCTTGTGTTCTTATTCCATGTAATTTGAAATAGATTAATCTGGTATCCATGGACAGAAATATGCCCTTGGTTTATTGGTTGCAAAACTTTTTTCAATGAAAAGCTTCATGTAAACTGCCTTATACTCTGCAGTTTGTTATGTTCAACATAGTAACACATGGAATCTGACGTTTGCATTAAGTTCTTCAAGTGTCATTCTTTTGGGTCTTTGGCTTGTAATTACCTTTCAACTCCAAAGTGTAGCAAATGTTGGCTGGGGACCATGCCTTAACGTATGCACAAAGATTTATATAAATATCATGCTTGTTTGTGGGCAACAGAATTTTTAATGTAAGGACAAGATCCTATTGCTAAAGCGAGTGAGCTCTAGCTCAAGGCACCTCCTCCCATAAAAATGGGGTGGAGGATGGGATCAAGACACTTTGACACTTTGGGTGCATTTGTAACTTTTCAATCTAAGAAAAACAGAATTAACCTATTGTTAATGGGAAAAAAAGAGTATACTTGTTTATTAGCAAATGCGGATACAACTTATGCTTCTTGTGTTATGAATGTCTTTTATGACTTCAGCAAGGAAGCATTAACTAGAACTATTGATATTGAATGTCAATTGCTATCCATACCTGTTCAGGTTTGTAATGTTGGAAAGAAGGATGCTGGTGATTGTATTGTTCTGTAATATCTTTAGTAATGAAGCTTTAGTATGCTTCTTTCTGTTCTGCATAGCTTTCATGATCCACTACTGTATCAATCTGTTATCTTGATTGAGACTCATTACTTGCCTAGTGACGGAGTGGTAATGTACTTTGCATTATGAACTCATGGTGCAAGGTGATGCTTGGATGATTCATTTTTTGTGCATATGGCCTAACTTATAGATAACTTCCATCATTTTTTTCAATTTGTGGATTTTGTAATTATTCTTCAAGTATTGTACCCCCCCCCCCCCCCCCCCCCCCCCCCCCTTTTTCTCCCCTTGAGTCTCATCTACTAATGGATTTAACCAATAAATTAAGCTTTCATTTGTTTCGATGTAAAACATTTTCAGGGAAAATAGTTTATTTTGTGTTGTGGGTCAAGTCCTTTAACCCACAAAACTTGGTAAGAAGTGGTGATGGTGGTGGGAGGAGTGAGGGTGATACTAGCCATTGCTAGTTACTACATACATGGGTGATGGTTTTTGGAGGAGTGACATAACATTATGTGTTATTGTGTGGCTGGATCAGGTACATGCAGGTTTCTATTGTGTTCATTGTGAATATGTAAAATAATGTGGGAGTGACTGTGTTTAGGAGTCTATTTGTTAGTGGGTTGTTAACATGTAATGGGTCATGTAGTGAGTCCATTTGCCAATGTAAACCACTTAGAAGTTGTTTGAGGTTTTTATCAGTTTGTTATGGAGTTGGTTATGCAGTCCATGTTTATATATTGGTTGTTTATCTATCAATGAACTGAGCAAGTAGTTTGGTCCCTCATATTCCTTTCCCTCAAAGTAAGCCCCTCTTAACAAATATTGCGTGTAAAAGAAGTCACATAATAGAAGGGGAAGTGAGGTTGTGGTGTTGGCACTGTGGATTTTTTTTTTTTTTGGGGGGGGGGGGGGGGGGTGGGGGGTGTGTGGGGGATTCGGGGAGAGGTGGAGAGATTTGAAAAATGGCTTTCGTTTCAGAAAAGTATAACCCATTTGTGATATAGGAATATATGGAAAACATTTCCCAGAAAATATTTTATATTGAAACAATATGGAGCCTCAATCAGAAATAAATTTTGTGATATCTACATAATCATCTTTTGTCTGACAGTTCTTTTGGCGAATGCATCCTGCATATGGTTCCATGATAATACCTGCTTCTTTTCTTGATTAAAAATGTCTTTAATCCTGCTTGGATCATTTTCCCTAATCAACACCCTCAACCCTGCATTTTGCGTGTCCTATCATTGTATCACATGATTCGGAATTAAAGAAATAATGTCTGAGTTGCTTCTTTTGTTGTGTAATATGTCAGATATTTACACTATCAGCCGTAACATTCCAGAGGATGCCGGCATCCATTAAGGAGTGCTTTTCTGTTTTAAAGCCAGGAGGCATGCTCTTATTTAGGGATTACGGTAATAGATTAAAGAATATGAGATTGCTTTTTGAATTTTGCGTACTCTATTTTTAATTTGGAAGTTTTGGAATCTTTTGTCTTACACCTGCTGACTAATGTTAAGCTGAGGAATTCAGGCCTCTATGATATGACCATGCTTCGATTTGAGCCCAACCAAAGAGTAGGGTTCATGGAGTACATGCGATCAGATGGAACCCGTTCTTATTTCTTCTCTTTAGATACTGTCAGAGATCTCTTTGTGGGTGCAGGCTTCATTGAGGTACACCCTTTTCTTAGTTTTGGGTTGACCTAAACTGGTAACAATTGCAGTCTAAAGCTTCATATTGCACTGATTGCTGCTGATTTACAATATCTGAAAGAAAGGAATCTAATTTTTCATATGATTTTTTACTCGTTATTCCATGTACCTTAAATATTTATTTTTACTCCCCATGGTTTCCTTCCATTTGGAGTTTCAATCTCCAAATAAACGTTTTCTTTTTACCTCTGATTATTTTGGATCTCTAATGAACCTGCAGCTTGAGCTTGAATATTGCTGTGTTAAATCTGTGAATCGCCGAAACGAGAAGACCATGTGGAGGGTGTGGGTTCATGGGAAGTTTCAGAAGCCCATGTGAATTATTTATCAAGATACCTTTCTTTTTGAGGTACTATTTGAAGAGATAATGATCTTTTTAAACCCTACAGTTTGCTCTGAAAAACTGTTCTTTAATATTTGGAATTCTAAGGATATATACCTACATCATTTCAATTGATGCAAAAATGCATGTAAAGAAATGAGGGAAAGATTTATTTTTATAGAATAAAAATGAAGTCCAAATTATTATGCCCCTTGACATGATCTAACTTAATGCATCTTCATGTTGTAGCAAAGATTACATACTGTGTGTTATCACATGGCGAAGTGGAGATGGAATGGAGTTTGGAAATGTGATTTCATTCCACATTTTTGAATGTGGAATATGTAAGGCGATTATTATTATTATTATTATTATTATTATTATTATTATTATTTTTTTGGAATTTAGGTGAAAGCGTTGGCCATTAATTTGTTTCAAATTTCGGATAAGTGCCTTATTTTTGGGGCTGAGATGAATAAGTTTCCTTATTGTAGCAACTCTCTCTCTCCCTCTCAAAGCTTAGACAAACCTTAGACACCCAAAGCTTGTACTTGGAACCTTATGTATGGTTGAAACTTATGTGCCTTCATTTCAGGAGTGGCTTGTAGATGGTTGTTTTAAATCGGCTTTGTTGTGCGACAAGATCTTAGTTTTAACTCGTTGCAAACTCACGTGATGCGTGGGAAATAAATATTATGTAATAAGTTATAATATATAAAAAGTAACAATTACTTTAAGTATTATTTTTTTTTTAAAAGATTTTTACAAGTAATTATTTTTTAATCTTTTTATCTCTACAAATGTATCATTTTATTATTTTTTTGTATGTTTGATTAATATGTTTTAAAGGTGAATCATATTCTTCTAGCTTCTATTGTAGTATATTATATTTGCCTAATATATAACTAAACTTTATAAGTTTCAAATTTATTATTCAAATTTCTCATCTTTTAAAGAATAAAGAAATCATCATAATAATCAAAACTCATCACAAATTACAATGTTATCTTAGATAAAAATTGAGAGTAGTGAGGAGATAAAGAGACAAAAAAGACAAGAAAAGGTTGGAAAAAATGCATAAATAAATGTGAATTAGTAGGGAGAAGAAGATTTTTTTTTTTTTTTTTTTTTTTTTTTTGAGAATAAGGGAGAAGAAAAGTTTAAATAGAGAAAAAATATATATAGAAAATAAGTGGATAATGTGGTTGTTAATGTGGTTCAACAAAAGCGTAGTAACTATAAATGGGTTCTCTTATTATAGTATCTCTCTCTCTCTCTCTCTCTCTCTCTCTCTCTCTCTCTCAAAGCTTAGACAAACCTTGGACACCCAAAGCTTGTACTTGGAACATTGTGTATGGTTGAAACTTATGTGTCTTCATTTCATGTGTGGCTTGTGGTGGTTGTTTTAAACCGTCTTTGTTGTGAGACAAGATTTTAGTTATAACTAATCACAAACACACGCAATGTGTGGGAAATAAATATTATGTGATAATGTGTAATATATAAAAAGTAACAATTACTTTAAGTATTGTTTATTTTTTTAAAAAGATTTTTACAAGTAATTATTTTTTTTAATCTTTTTATCTCTACAAATGTATCGTTTTATTATTTTTTGTGTGTTTGATTAATATGTGTTTAAAGGTGATCAATATTCTTCTAACTTAATTTTTAGTGTATTATATTTGCCTAATATACAGCTGAACTTTATAAGTTTCAAATTTATTATTCAAATTTCTCATTTTTTAAGGAATAAAGAAATTATCATAATAATCAAAACTCATCACAAGATTACGATGTTATTTTAGCCAAAATTAAAATGAAACTAAAGGAATAAAAAAAAACTTTATAATAATTTATTACTCAAACAATTGGTAGGCATATTTAAATTCCTATTTCCAAAAGAAACTAAGTATTAACTCAAATCAAAATTCAACCAAAATTATAAAAGAGAAAGAGAAGACTTTCTAATGGGATATTAGGGGGGAAAAAAACACAATACCAAAACACATATTCAAAAGAAAGAAAAAAGAACCATCAACCTTAATTAAAGGTATAAGAAAGAACAAAAATCCACCGTGAGAGAGAGAGAGTACTCATAGTTTTGTGGGAGGAAAAATATGGACTGAATGAAGAAAACAATATCAAATTATACAAAATGAAATGGAGAGAAAAAGGGTCAAAATATATGAATGAAGAAGAAAGTGTAACTGTAAAGTTAAGAGTAGTGGGGAGATGAAGAAACAAAAAGGAAGAAAAAATGTAACAGTAGGTGTGAATTAATAGGGAGAAGAAATATATATATATATATATATACATATATATATTTTGAGTATAGAGGAGAAGAAAAGTTTAAATAGAGAAAATAAAATATAGAAAAGAAGTGAATAACGTGGCTGCTAACGTGGCTCAACAAGAGCGCAGCAACAAAAAATATTACGCTTCAGCTTTTAGAGATATAAGAAAAAATAAAAATCCACCGAGAGAGAGAGAGAGTACTCATAGTTTTGTGAGAGAAAAAATATGGACTGAATGAAGAAATTAATATCAAATTTATATAGAATGAAATGGAGAGAAGAGTCAAAATATATAAATGAGGAAGAAAGTGTAATAATAAAGTTGAGAGTAGTGGGGAGATAAAGAGACAAAAAGGAAGAGAAAAATGTTGGAAAAAAAATATAATAGTAGGTGTGAATTAACAAAGAGAAGAAATTTTTTTTTTTTTTTTTTTTTTTGAGAATAGGGGCGAAGAAAAGTTTTTTTTTTTTTTTTGAGAAAGAAGAAAAGTTAAAATAGGGAAAAGAAAATATTAAAAATAGATAGATATTGTGACTATTGATATAACTCAACAAGAGTACTAATTTGAACGCACTTTTTCATTCCTAGCAACATACTTTGTTTTGTCTACTAAGTACACATTTTCTTTCAAATCATGGAACAATTGATAGGATTGGAAAAATAGGGTACACCAACACACCCGTGACCGTGAGTGTACAAAACAAGATTATGGAAAATCTAATCTGAATTGTGTCCAATCTTTGCCAACCTATCATGAATTGATCTCAATTATCTACCTTTTATTTTATTATATTTTTTGGTATAACCTAGGGGAACCATTTGACTATATGATGTGAACACATTTGTTTTTTTTAATCAATCATTTTGTCAGCAACCGGAGTAGTACTAATATATTATTGTAATAAAATACTCTAAACGCTGAAATAATTATGATAGTGAAATTTCTCTCGTTCATTCATTCACACTCTCTCTCTCTCTTATTTGATTTGCTAGAATATAATACACGATTGTAAGAAAACCTTGCCCCCAATTCCACAACTTGTATCCAGCGTTTGGATGGGGATAGCCAAGGCCGGCTGGTCTTGAGGGACTAAAAAACGGTAACACCACACCACGTACATGAGGAGTTTATTTTTCCTTTTTTTTTAGGGATGAGAGAGGAACACCAAGGGCAAAGCTTCTATCTAGTGCTTCAGGGTATTAAATGCAAGCTATACCCTAAGACCGTAACTCACTTTTTTACTGGTTAAGGGAAAATATCAGATTTGTAAATGATTAAGAGCATACCTAAGTAACCAACTCCTTTAGTGTTGCTATATCTACAATATTTTCATAACAAATCATAAGTGATATGTTGTTATTAGTTCTAATTTGAACTTATAATTAAAATTACTTTTTTTTTTTCCACCTGTAATAACCAATAATAATCTATCACTTAAAATTTGTTGCGAAAATATTGTAAAAATGCTGTTGACATAATATTGCTCATGATTCGAGTTAATGGTACCAACCCATGACTTCAATGATTAAATGAGCATTTCTTACACCTGTTGTCGACTAGTAAATAAGTTGAAATTGTTTGGCACTTGTTTATGGCTTAGCAATGGAGTGTCAGACAGGTGGTGATTAATCTTAAATGAGTTTTTTTTTTTTTTTTTTTTAAGTCTCAAAATCTTAGATCTCATTATATCGGCAACGTAGAGGATCTTGGTGTTAATGTGAGCAACCTTTGATAGATAAGGTGGGGAGGAAGAGTTTGTGATAATGGCTCATATTTACCGCGGAAAAAGTCATGATCACTCTGCTCTCACCTTCTCTCGTATCCACAGAACTTCAAATCTTCAAATTCAATCTTATCACCGTGGTTTGTAATAAATACCATAGAAAATGTAATCCCGTGAAGTTTGGTGACCTACACAGTCCATGGATCACCGTAAGGGACAATGCAATAAGTTTAGAAAGTGAAAATCTATTAGTAGAAAATTTGATTGATTTGTGTGATGTGTTTGGGTGTGTGTGATGAATCCCACATCGGACAAATACTAGGTTGAATTGTTTTTTTTTTTTTGAAGTAGATGTGTTTTACTTATTGTGACTATCTCATTATGTTAACAAGGTCACCTATGAAGCACGGGTGCGGATTCGGATTTTGGTGTGAGGGCAGGGGCGGGGCGGGGCATGGCAATTTGTTTTAAAGTAGGGTTTGGAATCGGCAATTAAAAAATTATTAAAAAATTTTTATTTATATTTTCTATATATTACTAAGCATTTTTTTAATATAATAGTAAACATATACCAATTTAAGAGTAACTGTAAACATATATTAATAAATTTAAAAACATATTTTTATATATTATTATAGTGTTTACACAACCCCAATTTTAGCCCAATAACATGTTTATAATATTAAATTATTTTCCTTCAAAAAAAAAAAAGTAATGAGATGATAAAATCAAAGTATTAAAGAATAATAAAAATTGATGGGTAAAGGTGATAAAATCAAAGAATCAAAATTTGTATTTTTACTATTTTCACAAGTTCCAACCTTAGGTCCGTTCGTTTAAGTGGAAAATAGGAAGGATGGAAAATAGAAGAAGGAAAATACTATTTTTCACTATTCGTTTGAGGAAAGAAAATAAGAAGGAGAGAAAACTAGGGAGAAAGTTTTCTTTCCAGACTCACTTTTTTTTTTCCTTCCAAATCGGAAGGAAAATCTGAAAAAAAAAATTTTATAGTAGCACTTTTATAAAAATACCCTCTTTCCACCTATTTTTTTTCAACGTTCTCTTCTCTCTCTCTCTCTCTCCAACGTTTCTAAACACTTGAATGTTTTTAAACGTTTTGGACGTTCTGTTCTCTCTTCTTGACTTGAACGTTTTTTTTTTCTTTCAACGTGACCTAATCTAATTTTTACATTATAATAATAAAAATATAAATATAAATTTATATATATAATGTGATAAATTTTATATTATGTAATGAGTACAAATAAATCCATTTATTACCTATTATGTAACAACGGTATAACAGTCAATTTATATAAATTACATTTTCCTTCCTTCCAATTTTCTCTCCAACCGAACAAAAGAGTTTTTCACCCTCACACTTTTTCATTCCTCTAACTAAACACATAAGAGGGAAAACTAAATATTTTTCATTCTTCCACTTTTCAATCCTCCCACAATTCCACTCTTCCAACCGAACGGACCCTTAATTTTCTATCTTTTTGACTTTTCAAGTCCTTATCTCTTATACCAATGCACCTATTCAAAAATCTATCTACAGTTTGCAACTTTCTCCCTTGCTCTCTCTATCACAAACCACAACCTTTACCAGTAAGTGCACATGAATCTTCCTTCTCTCTCTCTCTCTCTCTCTCTCTCTCTCTCTCTCTCTCTCACAAGGCCACATGAAGCAGAAGAATGGAGGTTGGTGATGTGATGGCAGCCTATTTCGGCCACTGTTTTAAAAATCGGACCGAACTAGCCAATTTGACCGGTTTAACCGGGAACCGGGAGCCAGTCCAGTTCGGTAAAAAACCCAAAATCGGGTAAAAACCAGTCAAAAACCGAGGTTGAACCAAATTTTTTTTTAAATGGTTCGATACCCAGTTCAGTTTTTAAAACCATGGTTTCGGCATCTGTTTCGGCCAAAATCGGGCCATATCAGCCGTTTTGACGCCCGTTTCCACCTGAATCGGTGTGAATCGGCTGGAATTGGGATGAATCTGAAAATGAAAAAAAAAAAAAAAAACCAACGCAGCACAGAAGCGCAATCAACGGCGTCAAGCACCCTACACCACGTCAGTGCACGTCGGGTGCTAGTGCGGCGACCCTGGAGTTGCACCTGTGCTTTCTAGAAGGTCAAACCATCAAACAACATTTGGCCTTACTACAATCAAGTCGCCAACTCCAAATTCATCTAAATTGCTGCAACTATAGCTAAAATTTTGTCAATCTAATTCATGTTTAGACTGCTATATAAGCCTAAACACACAATTGTTGGAAATATTATGCAAAGTAATAATGGAAGAACAAAATTAAGACAAAAGATAAATAAAAAATAGATAACTTGGAGGCACAATATTGTTTTCTTTAGACAATATCTGGAGAATAACCATAGAATTTCTTGTGTTTCTTTCTAGCAATTCTAGAGAATAACTACAAGATTTCTTATAATTTTTTTTTCCAAGTGAACATAAGCCTCTATTTATACCCATAGAATTATATTTCATCAAAAAGCACATAAGGAGAATTAAAATAAGAATCAAACAGTGATCGGGACATCCAGAGACTCTAGGATTATTTTCTTACCATTTTCGATCGATTGAGCCAAATTTTTGACTGATCGAAAATGCTGTATTTCGAATTTTCACTTAAAAAATTGCAGAACTTGAATTTTCACTTTATAAAACAATATTCTCCTAACTCAAACATCATTATTACAACCTATTCTTATATATACCTATATATACAACAACAATCACCCCTACCACCTCACACACTCTAGTGCCACCAATAGCCTCCTAAAGGTTGAGAACTCTTTTCTTATCTGAATTTTAAGGACAAGACCCTACCCTATTCTCGTACCCTCTTCCGAGCTTAAACCCTACCTACATTTTCTTTTGAAGGAGGCTAAAAAATGTTTCCAACTGTTGCCAATAGTCTTTCCTCGGAATTGTATTGAACTGGTTGATCCTTCCCTCCTGTTTGTTTTAGCAACTTATCCTAAGGTCTCACCAAGAGTTCCCTGGCGATGATAGAGAAACCAAGACCGAGATGATTATCATTCCTCCAATTAAGATGCTGCCAACCCTTAAGTAAACAACCATGTTGGCCTCCCAAATGTGTAGAGAGAAAAGGTGAGAAGGAGGCTCAGTTAGGTGGAGAAGGAAAGAAGGAGAAAGGAATGGGTCGGCCATATGTGTGTCATATTTGGTGCCTATTTGGCATCCTGTTTTGAAACCATACCTTTCCAGAATGCTGTTTACTAAATCTTACTTTTTTTCAATATGCTATTTTTAAAAATAACCGTTTTTAAAAGGTTAAAAAATAGAATAAAATGTACCAAATGAGCATTGGTCCTTTAATTTTCTTGTGGCAATGAGCATGAAATTTTCTCAATACAAGCAGAAAAATTAACAAAGACAACTTATTTCAAAGTACAGATGTTTAAGGTAATATTTGAAAATTTAGAGGTAACTGAGACTGACTCTAACCACAAGAGTATATATTATTTTTGCAAAAACAAAACAAAAAGATACTAATTCAACCAAGAGTGATTTGAACGAAAATCATTTTTTAATTTAAAATATTAAATATACCATGTTTCTTTTTTCTTTTGTTTTTGTTGTTGTTGTTGTTGTTGTTGTTGTTGTTGTTTTGTTTTGAGAAGACCATGTGTCTTAATCTTATATGAAAAACACAAGTTCAACTCATGCCTCCAAGATCTGAAATTGTGAATTCAATTCATGATTTTAAGTAAAATTGTGAGTTGAATTCTCAATTTTAGACTAACATGTCAAGGGTGATCAGTTTGAAATTGTGAGTTTAACGCATGACCTCAATCTAAAATGATGACTTAAATTCATGATTTTAAATCTTTAAAGAATGAGTTTAGCTCACTTTTTAAAAATGTTATAGTTTTTACTTAAGTTTTTGAAATAAAGTATTTTTATTATTTTTTTATTCTAATAACTGTCCCAACCCCCTCCCAAAAAAAGAAAAGAAAAAAATAAGAAGAGAAAAAATACCAGTAATTTTAATTAAGCATCTTAATAGTTTTTAATTTCACAGACATCCTTCTCTATGTGTGTCCAACTTCTTCTTTTTATTATTTAAAACTACCTGTGGTTAGCTAGGTCATCTAACTAAAAGGTTAATTATCCACACATTAAAAAAAAAAAAAAAAACCCTACAAAGCGTGCTATCTCTAAGCCAAAGAATTGTGACATGCTTTAGATACCACCAAGCACTTTTTTAAGAAGATTGAACTTTCCTAAGGTTTTTTAAATGGCACTTTTCCTTATTAGAATGATTTTAAAGAAGAATATATATGACTATATGTTTATATTATTCAGCTTAGAATAATATATTATATATTTTTAACAATTAAGTTGTCGGAGGATATATCTTGGGTGGCTTATCAAAGTACAAGAGATAAGGGGTTTCCAAACCCGAAAAATAAAGCGAGGGACATAAGGAGTTCATGTCACTTGTCCAGTTATCCTATAGTTGGTTAAAATAAATTAACTGGGGTTATGTTTCTTTTTTACTGAATGGGGGAATATAATAATCATCATAGCCAAAGTTATAAAGTTCACAAATTCACAAAGCAACTATGATTAAAGTAGATGAATGCTTCATAAACTAATATGCATAATTAATTGCCATAAGAACGATTGTAAATTACAATTGCAACCTTGAAAATCTACGATGGGAAATGAAAACCAATTGGAGGGTACATTTGATTTTCATTTCTATTAGAGAGTGACATAAACCAGCTTGAGGGTAACAAACATGCAACCAAAAACTGAGACCAAATCATAAAACTAGCTATGAATTTTTGTTCAGGTAAATGAAGAATTCTTAAAACCCCTTAACCCTAAGACATATTATATAATTCATATAAGCCTATGGTTGACAGTTCTTGGGTCAAATAAGCTTGCTGGGAAAAATATACCCAAGATGAGTCCTTCCTGAGGTGGATTTCTATTCCTTAATAAATCCATCTAAACCAAACATATTTGATTATTACAGAAATTCAAATCGGTCCAGTCTGAAAATTGCAGAGATTTTCTCAAATATCCTTCCAGGTTTACTTTTAATAGAATAAAATAGAACCTTTCACATCATGACTTTCATCTGAGGCCTTTATTTATAAGAACTTCAAATTAACCTTATAGAATACTAGATCTTAGATTAGTCTGGCATTACTATATTCTGGTTTATTAAGAAGTACTAATTATGACTTTAAATAGTCAGGTTAGTTCAATCTGTACTTTTTTAATGGAGCACATCTTTGACTAAGTTGAGAAATAGAATTACTAACATCATATCATTTAAAATTATTTCATCTCAATGGCAGTTAGCAAGGAATATCTCAAGCACATTTTGGAGTTAACACAGATACATGTTATTGGTACATTAATTTACTATTAATAAGAAAAAGCAACTATTTTTTAATATATAGAAAATTTTATATGAAGTGGGAAAGTGTGTGCTTCAGTACTTTTTTTGCCTAGTTTTCTCATATCAGTACAAAATGTGGCCAGGTTATGTTATATTGGAAATCTCAAAGGATCATACTTTTTCATACATTGAATTAGGAGTTAAGTTTTAGTTAAGAAGCAAGGTTTGTGTAGTGAGTTGTTGGATAATTCACTCCTGTCCTTTGAAGTCTTGCGTATCCTGAATATGAGGCCTGCTTTTAAAAATTTCATGTTAAATGGAGCTTCACAATCTTATTTTCTAACAGTTGCTCATACCCTAGCACTAAAACAATGAAAGTAAAAGTTTAGGAGACACTACAAAAAAAAAAAAAAAAAAAAAAGGGTTATCCCTGTATTTTTTTCCCCGGCTAAGTCACCTATTAACTATTGTTGCGCTCTTTTGTACTGCAGCTAGAGTCTGTTCATTAAATTGTTCCAAATGTAAGCTCTAAACAATTAGTTACTATTACTGTGCAGACCTTATGGTTCAATATGGTATTGTCCTCGTGCCCAAGTAGGTTTGGATTCAAAGATGGAATTTCTCTTAAAGGAATCTTATATGCATGTAATTAAAAAAATACACAAGAAATTTGTTAAAATTTTGTATTATTAGCTAAATGATCAACAAATCATAGGGTACATATATACGGATGCTAGGGAATTGTTCTTTTGACTTATTTTTCTAGTAATTAAACTGATCCTCTTGGTTTATCTAAAATACCTGTTCACGATCATTCTAAATTAATATTATATGTACCTTTCAAGCTAGTTGTTGGCTAGCTGATAACATTTCTCAGTGCATAATTTTGAGGTATGAATCCATATCACTAGATTTGTGGAATAAGTAGTGAGCACTGTAACATCTTTAGGGCATGCTTTAGAAACCTGATCACATAGGATATGGAGCAATTGTGATTGGCCATTGAATAAGATTTATGGTGCTCTAAGCATATAGGAGATAGCCCTTTATAAAGTTAGGTCAAATAGCACCTAATCCAGCCGGAGACGTGTACTCCACGGCTAGTGCATGCAGCATTATAAAATTTGAAGCATCAAAGGTTTGGAAAGTGAACATGTTCTCAAATTTTCATTGCTGATGCATGATTCCCCACTATCAATGTTTATTAAACTAATACTTTTTTATTGTAAAACTTAGGCTTTATCAAGTGGTCCACATTTCCTTAATTCAGGTTCGTGGATTCCCTTTCAAAGTATTATTAGTTAATTGGCTCGTCAGACTTTCAAAGATGACTAGGGTTTGCAAAAATTGTTGGTAAAGCTACAACTAGAAAGACATAATAGTGCAGAAAAAGGAGAAGTTTTATAGTCTTTAAGGTTACATTTAATCAAGGCGATTTGATTTTTTAACCTTGGGTGGGCTCCATCGACGCCGATGCTTTACTGGTGGAATGGTTTATTCAAGTAATTAGTGAATAATAAATTAGGGTTCAATAACAATGACATGTGAATCCATGTGAATTGGGTCCTCCATGTTGCTAGAACTGTAGGATCCTTTGAGTGCCTAGAAAACATCCTTTTAAGACACATTTTAATGATCTTTGGACACAAAGTTGTGTTTAGCACCTTTGTTTTTATGCGTAACAGATGACTATTGTGGAAGAGTAATGTGCTTTGAGACTTTTTTTTTCAAGTTCTCTCAATCCTAATATTTGATTTCTTGCATCTTGAGGACGCAGAATTAATCTGATAATTTAAAAAGCCATTATAGAAGTCAAGCTTTAATCATGTGGTTACCACACGCTTCCTTTTCACTGTCCAAAATAAGAAAGTTATATTCCTTAGGATTTGTACAAATGACAATGTTTTGGATTCAGCATTTTTAAATGTTTCTTGTTTTATAATTGCTGCTACTACCGTAAGTTCAAGATCACTCTTATATGTTTGTCAAAAGTTCACTCTTTGATCGTTCTCATCACCTGAAATAAAACCCTTAAGGCAAGCAACGAGATACTACAATATCCAGGCCTAAATCATTCACTTTGTATTTTTCATTACGATGCTTTATGTTGATCAATACATATGTATAAGTAACCTAGTATGCTGATACATTGCACGGAACAGCGAGAAAATTGCCAGAGTTATTCTTTTTAGGTAGAATTTCTTGCATGCCCTAATTAATTTCAAGGAAGAGTACTGCCTTTTCATGGAAATTTGAATAAACAATAAAGTGCATCTTGGAGCAAACACAGATGCATGTTATTGACACATTATTTTACTTGATCATAAGCAAGATTATACAGCATTGGGCGGATATTGGAGATTGTTTGCATTTGGCATTGTCTTTGAGTGAAACTAGGGGGAAAAAAAAAAGATAAATAACAATATAATATTGGTTGATGAGAAAAACCTATGTTTACCAAACATCTCATCACAACATACCTTTTTCATCTTCTTTTTGTAGCATAGGAAAAAATGTGAAAAGAACTGGATACAAAAAGTACTAATATGTTTGGAATGGAGAGAGATGGAGGAAGAGGGGAGGAGAGAGTAAAGGGAAATTTGCGCACTCACCGCTGAGGCCTCGTTACTGCTTTGATTTGGATTAGATAGTGAGATATATAAAATTTGATCCAAAAGTTCTTTATAAGAGCCTTGATATTTTTTTTTTAAATGATCATAAATGATAAAGAAGTAAACAATGTAGAAATTAGTGTTCCAAAGGGCACTTGTTGAGCTCAATATTTAATATAAGTACAAGGACAGCCACCACCATATTTCTAACAACTCAAATTTCAAGAATGATGTCCAAGATAAATTTCCTTAAGTACATTGATTTCATGATTGTTGCCACCACGAAAGCCACCATCACCAGAAGAACCAACCTTTGTTACACCGCTACAATCGTTATGCTTTCTCGGACAATAATCGTCGTCATGTTTAATAGGCAGTTTGACATTTTCTCTTCTCTTCTCTTTTTTATGCGCATAACATGTGATTCAAGCTATTTTTAGACTCATTTTTAGACTCATGGAACCATAGGAGACCATTGTCATAATGTTCTGAAAACCTATTTATTTTCTGCAAAATGAAACATAAATCTTTTCAAGAGTATTATAACTCAATTGCCACCTCCTTATATGTTAAACTAAAACATCAAGTGTTAAAATCTCTCATCCGTGTTGTAGGTATAGAATTAATAAAAAAAAATATATATATATATATATATATACTCACACATTAAATCTTTTTTGAGGACATATATACATTAAATCTTGGATCCAAAAAATTGCAACTGTTCACGGTTGACATAAATGGAAAGCTACCCAGCTATAATAACTCCGTCTATTTTTTTATTCAACATTGATCCCATTTATGCCTTTATCATTAAAAAAAGGTTAAAATAATATAATTGGGGGCCTCTATGATTTTTCTTGGGTCGGAAATAAAAAAAGGAAAAATTCATTGACAAAACTGAAAACTCAGCTACAGAATGCAATTGTCTTCTAGCATCTTTAGAAAGATAATAATTAATTGTCACTTAGTAGTGGAACAAGTAACCCTAATAAAAACAATTTGCTATTTTCGCTAAACATTGCCAGTCATTTAAGAAGAAGATAGTAGAGATTGTTAGAGTGAAAAGCTGAAATACAAGACCCTCCAATTCTGTGAAAAACAATACCTAAGGGTCTGATTCCTATGAGTAAGGTTGAAGAAGCCCATTATTCTGTTAGTCTGAAAAACGTTCAATATCAGTTGATGAGTTAATAACTCAAAAATCTATCGTATGCTTGTGGAGTAATTTGGGAGGAAAGAATTAGTAAGAAAGGAATGAAAAGGAAACTCAACATCTTGTGTTGCAAAGAAACAGAAAGCAATAAAAATGAAAATACTTCCATAGCCAATGAAGAACACAAGAAGAGAATAATAAACAAGAAGTTTTGACTAGAAGATGAACATGAAAAAAAAGAAAAATAAAAAAGAGAAGAAAAGAAAAAGAGCTGAACACCATGGCCTATACATTTTAGGATAGGAAACTAAATATTAAAAAAGGAACAAAAACATGGAATGTTTTCCCTTATACTAATTATTTTATGTGAATTAATTATCTTGCTAATCCAGTCGATAGAAATCTCACAGAAAAAAAATTTCTTTCTTTCCCTGTGTCTATTTCCTCGGGAACTAATAAACAAGGCCAACTCAGTTATGAACATATCCCACCACAGATTATTTATTGATAAAATACAATACCCAAAAACTTTAAAAATGAAATCTGAAAGTTCAAGGAACTATTTTACTATTTTTTTGGATGAATAAATAAACAAACAAACTATTGCAGGAACAAAAGTAGTACAGTAACAAACAATAGTATAAGAAGAAGAAAAGAAACAAGCACCTTGTACTAGTATTTGCAAATGAAGTGAAAACATACTCATCATAGAGAAATATACATATATAATCCACATGATTCTCACCTTCATCTCTAATTTTCTCTTTTATCTCTCAAAGTACAACATATTTAAGACAGGATTGCTGAATCTCTCTTCTCTCATGAGTCTTTCACAATCTCTAAAATTGTGGCCGGCCATGAGCCCAAGAATAAGCTTCATGGTTCAACTGTCCACCATTTGGAAGCAAATTGGGAGGCAAATTATAAACAGGCAAAGATGTGGACTCCCCCATCCCACCTTGTTGCTGCCCTCCACCACCGCCAATTCCAGGCGGTGAGCTTCCACTACCACCACCACCACCACTACTTGCAACTTGCCCGTGGCCCGGGCCACCGCCTTCCTCTTCATCCTCCAAGGGCAATCTTTCATATGTAGCATTCGAAAACGTAGCTGCCATCACCATTACAGGCCCAGATGCCATAAGTGGACCAACCACGCTGCCGCCCACCACCTGTCCTTGCCCCCCGGCTAGATAGATGGTCAATCCTGTCGACCCAGGTGGCGCCGGTCCAGGGAGAAATGAACCATTCAATGAGAGAATCTCAAACCGGCCATGTAGCGCCATGACTGCACCAGGGGCAGATGGCTGGCGGAGTGTGACGTTGGTCACTGTGCCGGTGCCACTAAGCACGCAAACACCTCTCTGCCGCCTTCTGGCGAATTGAGCTACACTCTCAGCAATATCAGCACCATTTGATACTTCCATGACATGGCTCCTAAGCGCATTAGGGCTATCTCGAGTGACAAATATAGGCGGTTTCGGCTTGTTTTTTGAGCCGGGTGGACGACCTCTTGGCCTGCGAGTAGCTACTTCAATCGCGCCTTCTCTAGGCTCGTCGCTGTTCTCTCTTTCATCATCTTCTTCGTTTCCACCTCCACTGCTTCTGGTTCCACTATTATCATTCATGGATATACCCAGATCTGGTTTTTTCATGGGGGATGAGCTAGCTGAGGTATCCAATCCCGGTAGACCTACCTGCCCTGTCCACCACCGGTTTGCCATGAATTCAAGTCAAGCACACAAAAAGAAATAAAATTATATGATAAAATCAATGATCACCCAGAAGATGATTCTTCTTTAGGTTTTCTTTGCAGGTATATATGATCTCTCTTTTTTTGTTTTACATGTTGGCCATGTATCCAAATCAAAGCTCACACGAGAGAGATAGATCAAGGTTGTCTAAGGTTGTAAAGTGAAAGAAGGATTAAATAAGGAAGTATCCAGAAATGACTTGGAGCTTGAGTAAAACAAGAGGCGATCTTCTTTAGTCTTCAAAAAAGCAAAGGTAGCGCAGATTAAAGCAAAGTGTACATGTAAAGTAGTGACAAAGAACCTAAAAATGTAAAGAACTCAAAAGGATGAACAATATATAAGAAAAAGAGATAAAATTTAAGGAGTCTGTCTGTATGGAACTAAGCTTGGTAGCTAGCTTTTTTCTTTGGTGTCTTTGATTATGGGGTATCTGTGACAGTGTTGTGTTAAGGTCCAGGGGAGCTGGGGTTCTTGTACCAAAGGCAAAATCTCTCTCTCTCTCTCTATTTTTCTTTTCTTTTCTCTCTGTGTGTTTGTGTTTGACAAATGAGAAATGAATACAAGAGAGAGAGAGAGAGAGAGAGAGAGAGAGAGGTGCAGATGGACTTGGGAATTAGGGTTTGTTTGTTTGTGTGGGGTCTTGTGCGCGTGAGAAAGTGGGCTGCACGTCCTTCTCTCGCATACCGACATTTGCTAGAGATTGAGGGAAAATGGGTGAAGTCTCATATGCATTCCCTTCTTCCCTATTATCTTTTTGTGTAATTGTGTATTCCTGATTTCCTAGTTGAACTTAAGGTTTCAGAAATTGAAGTCAGCTTCTTTCTTTCTTTCCTTTTAAAAAAAATATATTATTTCTTTATTTTTTTTTCTCTTTTTTACAAAATATAAATTGTAGGAGGATAGGCAAATTAATTAAGTGGAAAACTCATATTTCTCACCACTTTTGGTGTATGTATATGCTGTGATTTCTCATCCCATTACAAGTGGGTATTCAATTACATGACTGCTGGTGATCGATCATAGTACACAAATTGTATCTCTTCCTCTTTAGAAGGGAGATTTGTAAGGGTTGAGGTGCTATATATCCGTAAGAGAAAGGAATTTGTGAGACAGAAAAACAACTTCCATTACATAGCTTGTAATACTATTTTAATTTTTTTTTAAAAGCTTGTAATTACTATATTTATAATAAATAGGTGTTCTTTATATGCTAAATGCAATAATCCCAAGTTTGGAGAATGTCCTTCTAAAGTACCATTAAGATCAATGGTTGATGCCTTATTTGTGACTAGAACATTTAATTTGTTGGTGACACGCATGTTTGAGGTGTGTCCTATTTGATTTTGAATATAAAACTAACAAGAGTTGATTTTCGAAGCTTATTGTATTCGATTCACCTCGATATGAAAGCTGTCGATTTAAAAAATAATAAACATTTTGACTAGTAAAAGAGTGCTTGAAAGACCTAAAGCAACAAATGTTAATAACTGGGGAAGGTTTATGTTTATGAGATAAACAAAACCGTGTACGACGGACTGTTGTGATTCTAAGTTTGAAAGAAGACAAATGTGGAAAAAAAAAAAAAAAAAAAACTTAATAATTACACTCAAGTCTTTACATTTTAGCATAGGGTACAATTGAGTAAATACTACATCTATAATGTTTTCACAACAATTACATAATAAATATTATATTATTGATTGTGGAAGGATAATGGTAAGATCAACAAAACCGGGTACTTTGGATTGATGTGATTCTAGGTTTGAAGGAAACAACGTGATAATAATAATAATAATAATAATAATAATAATAATAATAATAATAATAATAATAATAATAATAATAATAGCACTTAGTCTTTAAATTTTTAATGATACATTCACAATAATTTTATAACAACAAATCTTAGGTGACAACTTATTTTTGGTAACAAAAAATTAGTGGCAGGTTAAATTAAAACTAGTAACAACTTACTATCTAAGAACTTATATTAACAACCAATGGATGCTTTAGGCTGATGATAAAAAGAAATTATTATAGAGTGGACACCATATGTTAAAATTCAGTTGTATCGGCTAAGTTCAATAATGCGAACTTATAACCTTTGTAGGGGCATTAAAATAGTGGAACTTTGGGTTACAAAAAAAAGTGGGCTAGTTTGAGAGTTTAAATTCAAATTTTGTTTTTGGTAAAATTGTTGTGGACATAAGATTACTTGATTTACATTAGTCATAGGATAAATTGCAAAATACACTCCTAAAGTTTGAGGTCGTTTAGATTTTACGTTTTAAAGTTTGAAAAATTGGATTTTACACTTTGACGTTTGTATCCATTGGCAAAAACAACCCCTCCATTAGTGGACTCACCTACATGGCTGTTAAGTGACACACTGATGTCTAACATGTAATTTATTTTCCATGTACGCAAGTCCATTAATAGAAGGATTGCTTTGCTAACAGATTTAAATTTCAAGATGTGAAATCTAAGCAGTTACAAATTTTAGAGGTATTCTTTGTAATTTACCCTTATTTTGATTTATGACTTTGTCTTTGTGTGTGAATTCTAATTTACTGACAAGCCCTACATGTAAGAAAGATATTTTGCCTTCTTCCATTCAATGACTCACTTTATAGGAAAAATGATAAATTCAAGCCACATCTAATGTAATTTTTTAAGACATTAATGTTACATCATTCATTTTTTTTTTAAAGAAATATTTCAACAAATCAACCTTTGAATTACATTGTTTTGTTATACTCTTCGTACTTACAAATATCAAGAAGATCTGAGATCAATAAATATTTCATCATAAAAAAATTTAAATTTCAAGTGTTTTTAATTTTAAATTTACACAACTCAATAAATTTACATTACACCAGAAGTAATTTTTTGCAACATTACACAACTCAATAAATTTTTATTTTGGCAAATTCATGCATGCAAAATTTCAATACTATTATATATCAATAATATATCAATAAATTTAAAGTTTTTGTTATTTGAAAGTGTAAGTTGCAAAGTACACCCTTAATGTTTGAGGTTGTTTGGATTTTACACCAAAAAGTTTGAATTTTTAAATTTTACATCCTAAAATTTGAAAAATAAAATTTTACACCTTGAAATTTGCCTATTTTAGCACCAGTAGCTCCACCTACGTGGCGAAAGAATTACAAATTAATCAGATGTCAATGTGTCAATTAAAGGCCATGTAGGCGAGTCTATATATTAACGGATGTGTTCCTTTTGCTAATGAAGATAAACTTCATTGTGTAAAATCCAATATTTCAAATTTCATGATGTAAACTCCAAGCAACCCAAAATTTTACAACCCAAAATTTTAGAAGTGTACTTTGCAATTTATTCTTAATCATAATATCCTTATGCATACTTTTGTGTGATTTTTTTTTTTTCCCTAAAATTTAAGATTCTTGATAAATTTTAATCCGTTAATTAGTTTTCTCGATAACATTTCATATTGTATACTTTATGCTATGTAATAAAAATCATGTTTTAAAAACAGTGGAATCCGTATCTCATCTCAATAAATTTTTTTTAAAAAGAAAATGGACACTTTATTCCCTTTTCATTTATTAATATTTTTTTCTTTATCCTCCTCATGTCATGTTAATAATCTTTTATTTTACACATTTAAGACTTTTTATTTTGACTAATAATAGATGAGTGCATATCTTTTTTTTTTTTAATTTTTTTTAATGAATTATATAGAGTACTCATCTTACTATGATGACATTAAGATTATTAAGCTAATTTAAGTTTAGGCAAAACTATATTACCATATAAAAAAAATTTGAAAATTTTTACTTTCATTAGAATTCTATTATTCAAAGTGTAAATTTTTTAGACCCCTTAAAATACAAGTTGTTTAACCTAGTTATTTAGCCAAGTGATTACTTAGATAAATTATTCATATCTAGGTTAACACAAGTAAATAATATCATGTAAATAATGAGGAAATATAAATAACACAACGATATGGGTAATCCAGGAAAACTAAACCGGAAAAAAACCTGGGGAAAATTTAACCTAGCTATCCTCAAGGTAAAACAGATCCACTATGAAAAAATTGAAGTTTTACAATAAGACTTAGATCACTAACATCCTATTACTATATCGAGTAGAAAACTTACTTCCATGACTATGTGACAGCTCTGAGTCCAAGGACTACTTCTTTCTTAGATCCAAAGCAGCTACAAGTACACCCACTTGTGTTTTTCTTTAAGCTCTTGAAATAGCAACTGAAAAGATCACCAAGTTTTTGACATCAGTCTTGATCTTGATAACCCTAAGTGTGTATGAAGGTAAATACCTTTAGATCTCACAAGAGATTTACACACATAGCATATCAACAACCTTTAAAACATGGCTAGGGTTTTTCTTTTTATATGAGACATAAAACAAAAACCCAACATGTCAAACGGGCTTGGGCTGAGTTGGAAATTTTGTAGAAAAATGATCTGCACGAGGTTCGTTTGATCAAGTATAATTTTCGATCGATTGAGCCTTGCTGATTTAGTCCAAATAAATCTTGTAGTACACTCGATTCCAACTTTACAAATAAACACACTTTGAGCAACCTAAATCTAGATTCTAAGTTTTTATCATAGTTTGCCAACATTACACATTGAAGTTCTAATACATTTAGATCTTAAAGTCTTAGAACCTAACAAACTTCTCATTTGGCAATTTGTAACAAAACACATAACAAAACAGAAATGCTCAAAGTTACAAACAGCCCATTAAACATTAAACATGCCCAAAAACAATTCAACCTAACTACTATCTATCGAAGGTTGGGGTAGAGGTGAAGGTGGTTTTCTTGTTGGCCCTAGTTTTCCTAATCATGATACTAAGGGTTGGAAAGGAAAGACACAGTAGAAACCAAAGAAAGAAAACAAAACCAAGGGTAGATTGCATTAAACAAGGTTAAAGAAAAAAAATAACAATCTATATAATGCATAACATGAATGAACAAATGATGCATGCCCTAATGCATTGAAAACTGTTCAATTTTACTGTATGAACCAACAATTGACTTGAACATAGAGGCTTAGAACAAAAACCTCAAATTTTGAAAAATCCAATTTCAAAAACTTAACCAAATTGAGCAATTAATCATCGTACTAGCTAGGAAACATCATATAATGAGTTAATCAATCAATTACACAAATTAATTTTCCCAATTTTAGCCCAATTGAACAAAATCCTCAATTTCCTAAATTTTCAAGCCCTAGAAATTTCAATTTTTTCCAAATCACAAAATTAATCAAATTAATGCATGGGAATCAAGTTAATAACATCCAACGACAAAAACCCATTAAACAAAGTTGATTAAAAACAACTGATTTGAACAAAAATCCTAAAATCCATATGTTCGAAATTTTCAATGAAAATGTATGCAAATTGTGATTTTAATGAAAAAAAAGGGTAAAAAGGTCTTACCTGCACTTGAAGACAAAGATACTTGAGAAAAATTAGGAAGAAAATGACAAAGAGGCTTAGATTGGATCGGTTGAGCAAGAACAATGAGAGAGCTTTTGAAAAGATTTGAAAAGTGTGAAGAACACATGAGAGAAAAGCCTTTTTTAAAAAGCTCATTGATCGATTTTCGATCGGTCGAAAATTACATTCAATCAGTCGAAAATTACATTCGATCAATCGAAAAGGAATTTCGATCGATCCAGCACCAATCGAGCACCGATCGAACCAGGCAGATTGTAACTAAAGTTTTTATCCCATTTTCGATCGGCCGAGCAATAAGATCGATCAAAAATCTGGAAAAATCAGTTTTTTGAAAAACAAAGCATTTTAATGCAGAAACACCTCAAAGCACATTGTTTTATGAATGAAATGCATGAGTATGAAATGAATTTTTTTTTCAAAAAAACTTGAATTCAACCCAAATCTCTTAAAAATAAGTTTTTAAACCAATTTTGTCCTCAAAACATAACTATTAAACATATTTTGCATTAGAATCCGGACACATTTAATCTTGGATAGCCACAATAAGATCACACACAATATCATGTACTATGTTTAGCAAAGAGTAACTTGTGTTGTGTGTGCAACTAGCAAAAGTATGAGATACATGTGAGGTGATATGTAGATAGTAATCAAACACATTTTCTACAGAATTCATCATATAAATTTGAAAGTGACTATCACCTAAAGAGTTATATCATATAACTCTCACATCTTCTAGAAAACAAGTTTGCAATCATGTAAGTTTCTTGATTTGCCTCATAATGTACACATCAATTTTTATTTCAATTTGAATTTATTATAGCCCAATAATTTACACACCAATTTTATTATTTAAACCAAGGCTACACCTTATGTTCTTTTTGTGCATGTTTTACACTTTCTCGAGTACAAAATTATATGATATACACTAAGGTGTTCATGATTGACTAGTAAACGGTGGTGAGATAGTTATTTATGTCTTTCTCTTAGGATTTTTTAGTTCGTACAATCAAAAGCATGTGGGTTCAAAATTAAGATCATGTGATCAAAAACTATAAATAATTCCTACACAACATGCACCACATAACCAAAACTAACAAAGTGCAGTAAAATAAGCTCATTCAAGCTAAACAAGGTACATAAAAATGTTATGTAAAAATAATATAGCGAACCTTGGTTATAAGTCCAAGAAAAATAATGCAAAACACATTTTTCCTTCCTTTTCCCTTTTTTATTTTTATTTTTATAAGGAATAACAAAAATAACCTATCATGAAATGCATGAATGTTATGTAATGCAAATCCTAAAAGAAACCAAAACAGCAAAAGAATATTGGTCACAAAGAATAGAAAGATGAAGCACAAGGACCATGTCAGAAAGTCTCAATTAGATTAAACATTTTGCATCCTAAACCTCTTAGATGCAAACTCTAGCATTAGAGTTATTATTCTTATTAGAATGATGAGCAACTCCAAGATTGGAATAAAAGTTTAGTGTCTTTATCAACTCACCAATAAGTACCATGAGATATTGTACTTGAGACACAAGTACTTTTGGCTTATTTATTTGCTTTGCAGCTTGCAACTTGAAATAGTTTGGATAAATATGTCCTAACTTTCTACAAAAAATGACAAACTCAGACCGGTCTATCATGCAGCTTATCCTTAAGGAGAGAAGAATTTTTAGGCTTAGACTCTTTAAGATCAATCCTAATTTTTCTAGAAGGTGTAACTTTTACTGGTTTGACAATCTCACTCACAGGAGGCTTAGAAGAAGGAACAAAATTTGTGAAATAAGTTTCAAACATTGAGATGTTTTCTACAAAATCTAGACCAATTTTGTCTAAGGGAGACTTTTGAACACTCAACATATGATCAAGTTTAGAATTAGCAGACCTATTAGTTTATTCTCTAGCAACAGATAATTCTAGTTTCAATTTTTTAATCTTATTAAGCAACATTATGTTCTCAACTTTCACTTTATCAATTTTAGCATCAAGTAATTTCAACAACAAATCTTTCTTATCAAGTTCAATAGAAGCAATTTTCTTTAAACCTAAATCAACATTCATAGCATCTTTTGCAGCAAATTTGCACTAAGTTTCTTGCAAATCTGCACATTTAGAGAGTTTTCTATCAGAAGAGTTCTCTTTAACCACAACACTTTTATCAACTACTGCTGTAACTATCAGTGCCGGCTGAAGCTATAGGTCACTTAGGCAGTGGCCTAAGGCCCCTACTTATAAGAGGGCCCTAAATAGTAATAATATATTATATAATATTACTTTTTCATCTTAAAAAAAAATATTACTAATGGCCATCACCAAATCCCATCAGGCCATGAAGGCCCGTTTCTCACAGGAAAAAAAAAAGAATAAAAGGATTACAAACGGCCATCACCAAATCCCATCAGGCCATGAAGGCTCGTTTCTCACAGAGAAAAAAATTGAAGTGACTATGTGACATGAAGGCAGAAGGGTAATCTCATCAGGCCATCACCAAATCTTTAGCTTGCAGAAGAAAAGATTACAAACGGCAGAAATCTTTAGCGTGCAGAAGAAAAGATTACAAAAGGTAGAAAGAAGATACAAATAAGAAAAGGCAGAAAAAAGAAAGAAGGAAAAAAAAACACTCACTCTCTGACTCTCTCCATCTTGATTAACAAAAAAAAAAAAAAAAAACTCTTTTTAGTTGGCTTACACATCAATTGGTGTTGGCTATAGACTTGGTGTGTTGACAAATCTTCATTTCAGGTTCTTTTTTGTTTTCACTTCCTTTACCTCTTTCGTCTTCTTCATGTTTGCTGCTGGGTGTCTAGGTTTTTTTTTTTTTTTTTTCGAAGAGTTTGTTCATTGTTGCTAGTTTTTTTTTTTTTTTAGAGGAAAAATTGCTACTAGGTTTTTATTCTTTGTTTTTGGCTGAACTTTAGTCTTTAGTTTGTTTGATTTCTTTAGATTTTTCTAGAATGCTATGGAATGGTCCGAATGGACCCACTTAAAAGAGTTAAAGAATTGATTCTAGAGACTTCTAGTTCTAGTCTTACACGTTTTGTTTTGTTTGTTCGTTCGTTTGTTTGTTTGTTTTTTTTTTTTTTTTTTTTTTTTTTTTTTTTTTTTTTTTTTTTAAGAAATCAAATTTAGTGGGATGGAGCCATGGAGGGATAGTGGGCTGGTCTTAGTCTTAGCCTTAGTCTTAGCAGATCCAATCAAGTTGAGTCCTACACATTTTGCTAAAAAAAAGGGGTTTACTGCTATACAAAAAAAAGAGTATTGATAACAAAATTATAAATTTAGAATAATTTACTTTGTATTAATATTAATTTTAATTTTTTTGTGCAGGTTTAAAGTGTAAAGTGATCATATTAAGTAAAGTTGCAATTGTGCTTTTGATAAACCAGGTTCTATTGTTTTATACATTAAATTTATATTATTCTAGTTAAATTGTAATTTTTTTTTATATTATAGATTGTGTTTTATCTATTGATAAATATTTTTTAATTACAAATGTCTACTAAAAAATATCTATCTAGATATGAAAAACTAAAAAAAGAAAGACAAAGAGAAGAACTAATTGAATCTCAAAAAGGAGTTATGAACAAATTTATTACTAATAAAAAACAAAATCTTGTAGAAAATTTGAGTGAAAGTTTCATAAATGAATAAGAAATTCATCAAAAAGAGTTAGAAGATAATGAAAATATACAACAAAATGATAATAATGAAGGTGCTCATGATAATGTTCAAACATGTAATGTCACCATTCTTGATAATGAAGCTCAAAATAATTTAGAGGAGAGTGAAAATATTAATGATCAACCTAATTATATTCCTACAAATATTTTTGATCCAAGTCAATGGAAAACTATTATAATTAAATATAATAAAAGGCCCCGTTTAAAACTTTCGCCTAGGGCCCTCAAATTCATTGAGCTGACCCTGGTAACTATGAAAACAATGAAGTTTCCATCTTCATTACTACTAGATTCGTGATCAGAAACTTCATCATCACTTAAGGTTATAGCTATAGCCTTACCCTTTGATCTTAGGAATGTAGGACATTCTGATTTCACATGACCATACCCTTGACAGCCAAAACATTGTTGTCCCAAAAAATTATTAAAGGTTTGACCTACTTTCTTTTTAGTTTTATCAGTATTGTTCACTTTAGTGGGTTCATTCCTCTTAGAATTCCTAGGTTCAGCATTATTTTTACCTCTTGCCCTTCTGTTATTGTTCCTAAGAATGTTTCTAAAGTTCTTGGCAAGATATGCAATCTCTGTAAAAGAGAGTTCATCATCAAATCCATTCCTATCTGTTAGGATGTGTGCCCTTAAATCCTAGTGTATGATGCTATGTATGACATTATGTATGACTTAATGTTGTGTTTAATAAAGTTGTTTTATTTTTATCTAAAATAATGGTAACATGAATATTTGAACATTATTATATAGTCCATGACATGCATAGTATGTGATTTAGTCACAGAAGATATAAATCACAAGTTCTTTGTAAACTCAAAATTTATAGTTCGTAGTCGGTGGTGAAATTGGGCATTTCATCTACGAAGACTATAACGTATCAACTAAGATGATTTGTCTTGATCATGGAAGTGGAGACTTCTAGTTGATATGTTTTAAGAGTTAAGACATATTGAACTGGACTGCTGTGAGATTTATTATTCTCCTAATGACTATCAAATGAATAATAAATCTCATGACTTCTATTTGCATGAATTTTTAATCCTGAGAGAATAATGGATCTGATCATGGTGTGTGGGTTGTTTTGATATATCAAGAGTGAGATCTAAAGTAACGGTCAAAATCTCAGTATGTTGGGCAACCACATTTAGTGTTGATAGAACATATATTCTCAAGATAGA
Source organism: Castanopsis chinensis (assembly GCA_032878915.1). NCBI lineage: Eukaryota > Viridiplantae > Streptophyta > Magnoliopsida > Fagales > Fagaceae > Castanopsis > Castanopsis chinensis. The sequence goes on from JAVQMG010000133.1 coordinate 46,030,623, forward strand.
ATTCATAATCTTTTAACGAAAATATAAAATATTTTCTTGAGATAAGTTTAATGGGTTCAGTTATTCAGAGAGTTAGGCCTAACCACTTTGGTAAGAAATTACTAAAGTATATATTTATGAAATTGAATTTCATAAATATATAATGAATAATTTTAAAGGATTAAACCGGATACTCAAGGATAAGATGTAGTAATTTTCAAAGTGGCAGTCTATATTCATGATTTTGTATTACTACGAATATTTTATGAAGCGGTTGCGTGTATAATAAAGTCTTGAAATATAATGTATTAATAAGGCCTAGAGTGTAATTATATTTATATAGTGGTATTAAATATAATTAATGGTATCTTTGGACTTGTCAAGAGTTGACGGAAAAGCCCAAGGTCTATTGGAGCTAGTGTTTAATTGGTCCCTTTTGGTCCCACTCCAAGCCACACACTAAAGCCCAATTGGAAAGGCCCAATAGGCGAGCCTAATTAGATAATCAGTTAGTTATAAAAGGAGAAACATACAGAATTTTTTTTAAAAGTGTAGAGAAAAAGAAAAAGAGAGAGAGTGAGACACATTTTCATTCTCCCTTGAAAACTGATTGAGAGACCACACTTCTTGGGCGTAAAGTGAAATTGGAGTGAAGATTAAAAGTGTTCCCAAGTACTTCTAATTTTTATTTTGACTTTCTTCACACCAAAATACGCTATCTTGTTCTTAAATTTTGAAATTTACATAGTGCATGATGTCAATCATGAATGAAATAAATCCATATTTGTTGCTTCCACTGTGTGTTTTATATGAGATATAAAACCAGATTTTCCAACACTATCAACATCATCAACTGACTTAAGAGCCATTGATTTAGATTTGTTAATCTTGGGTAGATTTAGCTCATAGAACTGGAGAGATCCTATAAGCTTATTAATAGGAATGAAGTCTACATCCTTACTCTCAATGATGGTAGTCACTTTGGGTCTAAAATCCTCAGCCAAGGATCTAAGGATCTTCCTAACAATTTTAGATTGATTATAAATTTCACCCAAATTATGAGCAAAATTAACAATATCATTAAGCTTAGCATAGAATTCATCAAAACTTTCATCATCAGACATCCTAATACTTTCAAATATAGTTGTTAATTGCTGCAACTTATTGATCTTAATAGCCTTTGCGCCTTCATGCACAGTTTGAAGAATATTCCATGCAGTATGAGCAACTTTAACATTAGAGATTCTCTTGAATTCCTCCATAAAAATAACATTGAAAATAGAATTCATGGCTTTACTAGTAAAAGCGGTTGCTTCTTTTTGAGAAGTTTGCCACTCGCTTATAGGAGTAGCCGGTTTCTCCCATCCATATTCAACTGAATTCCAAACTCTCTCATCAATTGATTTCAAGAATGTTTTCATCCTTACTTTCCAGTAGGCATAGTTATTCTCATCAAAGTGAGGTGGGATCACAAGAGAGTGACCGTGTTCCATGACAAGAGGGATCAAGGATCAAATCTTAGATCAAAAGATCTAAGCACTAGAGCTAACCCGCTCTGATACCACTTGTAAAGTTTTTAGACCCCTTAAAACACAAGTTGTTTAACCTAGTTATTTAACCAAGTGATTACTTAGATAAATTATTCAGATCTAGGTTAATACAAGTAAATCATATAATGTAAATAATGCGAAAATATAAAGAACATAATAATATGATAACTCAGGAAAACCAAACTGGTAAAAAACCTGAGGAGGATTTAACTTAGCTATCCTTAAGGTAAAATAAATCCACTATGAAAGAATTGAAGTTTTACAATAAGACGTAGACCACTAACATCTTATTGCTACCTTGAGTAGAAAACTTACTACCACGACCACGTGACAACTCCGAGTCCACGAACTACTTATTTCTTAGATCTAAAGCAGCCACAAGTACACCCACTTGTGTTTTTTTAAGCTCTTGAAGCAGCAACTGAAGAGATCATGAAGTTCTCGACATCAATCTTGATCTTGATAACCTTAAGTGTGAATGAAGGTTAATACCTCTAGATTCCACAAGAGATTCACACACACAACATATCAACAACCTCTAAAACGTGACTAGAGTTTTTCTTTTTATATGAGACATAAAACATAAAATTCTATACGTCAAACGAGCTTGACTGAGTTGAAAATTCTGTAAAAAAAACAATCTGCACGAGGTTCGATCGATCAAGTCTAATTTTCGATCGATCGAGCCTTGTAGATTTAGTCCAATAAATCTTGCAGTACACTCGATTCCAACTTTACAAATAAATACACTTTGAGCAACTTAAATCTAGACTCTAAGTTTTGATCATGGTTTGCCAACATTACATATTGAAGTTCTACTACATTTAGATCTTAAAGTCTTAGAACCTAACACAAAGTTTGAAAAGTTTTTTAAAATTATTAATTAATTTAAAATATTTTCATAATCTAACATAATTTTTAGTTCTGACAAAAGTTCAGCTTCCGTTATATTTTATTGTTCGATTTTGATGAAAGTTATGGAATATTTTCGTTGATTTACATACGAATTTATATAGAACCATGTGTCGAATGAGTATGCTAATATTAAATTATTAATATATACAAAACGTCAATAAGAGAAATGGCATGTGGTGTGGAGGGTATATAATTCCTTTAAAAAAGAATATCAAATTTACCCCAAATAATTATTATATATATTTCTAATATAGTTAACCCTCCATAGAAAAAAATGGTTAACCCACTTATCATTAATAACGATGGATTTAAATTTTTTATTATTAGAATTATTAAACAAAAATTCTCTAAGAACTTCACAAATGAAAATTTTCCAAAATTTACTAGGCTTTGAGTTTAATGAAAGAATTTAAACGATAATCAATTTTGATATGATGTTTATCAAAGGATGCTGAATGGTCTTGTTCAAATAGTTAACTTTTTTGAGAATTTTAATCACATGAACAAAAATCCTTGTTAAGGTACGTTTCAAGTTTAGGTCTTATGGAATTTTCTTTGAAAAAATCTTAATTAACTATAAAATTTTAGAATTACTAATTGGACAACATAAACTAAGTTGGTTCCTAAAAGAATTATTTAAAATTTCGATCAACTATATTTAGTGCCGATTGAGACATTTGTTCTTTTTTTTTTTTGCTAAATGAGACATTTGTTCAAATTCCCATGACAACAAAGGCTAATATATATAACTTGATGTAATTTTTTAGGCTCAAAATTAAATTATATTTTATAAGTTTAATTGCATTTTTATTTTATAAGACCGTAAAAAACATATTGTCTAATGGTTGAATTTTCAAAATATGTAGCAGTGTTAGTTTTTATAAAGAAAGTTTTAGTATTAGATTACAATTAAGTTTATAGCCAAATTTTGTTCCTTTTATATTACTATAAAGTTTGTCTTTTCGTCTATTGTTTACTCTAAATCTGTAAGAATCACAGCATGTGATGTGACATGACATTGTTTATCGAACTAAACAACATTTTTATAACTGGTAATGGACATAATGATTATCCCACTAGGAATGTGAAAACTTAAAAACCAAAATGACAAAAAAACATAGTTTTAAAACAGAATACACCCAAAATTTAAGGATATAGTTTGAAGTTTTACCAATATTTTGTACTACCGTTTGACACTAAAATTTCATTTCTATATAATTTGATGGTTATAATAGTGAGAGCAAAAATATTTGAACTCTAGTCATCTTTATTGGAAATATTGGAACACTAAATTTTCTCATTAAAAAAGTTAGGAACACCTAGTGTCTTGGGGTTTGTTTGGTTTTAAAAGGTGGCATATCTATTTTTCATTTTCTTTATTCTATATTCAAATCCTGAATTTGAATATAGAAAAAATCACTTATTTTCACAATTAGTAGTATTTGGTAAGTTGTTTTGAATACATAATTTGAGTATAGAATACATCATACCTAGGTTTAGTCATTATTTTCTATTTTTTTTAAAAGTAACTTTTTCTCACTCACACACATCACATCACTAAAAAAAAAGTAACTTTATGTTTTCATAATATTTACAAATATGCCACTGTGTTCGTATTCATAGAAAACGAAAATGTTGAAAAGTTATATTCATTTTTCGTATTCAAATCCAACTTTAAGGATACTGAAAATAAAAACTGAATGCTAATACTAAAACCAAACCAGTTTTTTTAATGGTGGAACCTACTAAAAACTGAAAATAAAAACATAAAATTGTGTTTTTTCAACTAATCAAACAGAACCTTAGGTTTGTCTTCTTAAATTTTCAATATCTATCCCAATACTAAAAGATCAATAAAAATGATTAAAAAAAAAACTCCTTTTCAAACATTGCTCGGAGTTTTATAACAGTGTTGTGATTTTTTTTTTTTAAATATTTTAATGTTTAATCTCAGTACTTATCTTTTTTTTTTTTTTTTTTTACTTTGGCCCTGTCATATACTGAATCATTCCCTTCACAAAAAATATACGGAATCAAATTATTGATAAAGTAGAAATCAATTCAATTGTTTATTTATTATATTTGCTTTAATAATTTAATGTTAAAAATCTCCAATTAAGTAGTAATATCGCCATATGAGGTAAATTATATTGCTTAGAAAATAAAAAATGGAAAATTGTTACATCCTCCTAGAGAAATTTAAATGATATCAATGTTATATTTTTTTTTAGCTTCAACTTTCAAGACATCTTGGTTGTGGGCCTCGTGTCCCCCTAAAATAAGGGAAGAAAATCCTCTTCATTTCACTTGAAATGGAGAGAGTTCATTTTATGTTTAAGATTTTAGGTTTTGAAACTAATGTACAAAGTGTCATATTGTATAGAATTTTAAATGATGTAAATTAGATACAATTTTATATTTTTACAATATAGTATTTAATTTAAACTATAAAATAAATCCGTCTTAAATAAAAATGATGTTAATAAAATAACATTCATATGTTCCACCATAAGTAAAATGATAAAATTCATCATCTTAAATTGGAATAAGTCACTTCCATTCCATTCATAACTAATTATTAATATTTAAAAAAAAAAAACTATTTCTTAAAATTTCGGCCTCAGTCCTTGAGATTTTTGCCTTTTTGGCCAATATAGGAGATTAGACATCAGCTCTCAATCTAAACCATCAGCATGAAACCCTATTTTAGTAAGTTTATACACATATATATGTATATATATTGACATTGTTGGCCAAGTCATCGGCTACAACTGTGACTAAGGCAACGACCGTTGGCGTTCTGAAGGAGAGAGAAACAAGAAAAAACATGAGAAAGACAAAAGGAAAAAAGTGGATTAGTTTTTATTTGTTATTTTATTCTTTATTTTATAAAAAATAAATAAATATGATATGGACTAAATAGGAGTAGTATTCAAAACAACATAGTTTTTTTAATACACACAATTTTTTTGGAGCCTACGTGGCTTTTACTTGCAGCCAAGTTGGTCGTGAAAATGACATTAAAATAAAAGAAAAAGTTGTTGATGACATTGTACAGAATCATAGAAGAATCATATTAAAAATATTGTAAAGATAAAAAATCTCATAACGTATAAATTTTAGAGTTACAATGATTTCAATTAGTCTCTCTCTCACACACATAGATGCCCAAGTTGAGTTCTCACGGTGAGGAGACTTGATTGAGGAGGAACCGGTGTGAAGCAATTTTGAAATTTTCGATGCCCTAGTAATTTGAGTGGAAATTTAAGTTTAAGGGTTTGCAATCAAGTAATTGGTAGAACCTGAATCAAGGTACTTATTTGGATCATAAATGGTCTTTGTAGAAGCAGTGAAAGTTGATGCTGTTATGGATTTGTTGTTGTTAATTTGTTATTGTAGGTAGGTCCAAAGTGATACTAGCATTAAGCCACTTATTTATACTTAAGGGTCCACCATGACCATGTCCCTTACCGCGACCATTGAATTAAGGAGTTACATTTTCTACATTGGCTAGAGGCGTAGAAGTAAAGGAAATATGTGTGGAGATCTTCCACGGGGATGTCAATGTCATCTGTTTGGGTTGTAAGTGAGGTGACAAAGGAGCTATTCTGAGTAGGTAACCTTCCAAGGATGTAAAAAATGAGTCTAGGGACCAAATGATTAACAACTTTTAAACTATCAGCTAGTGCATTTGTCTTCTGAAAATAATATGTTATAGACAATTTTTTTCTCAGACAGTTTTGAGGCAAATATTCAATCTAGTGCAAGCCAAAATTGAGGCTGAAGTTGATAGACTAGCAACTTGAGTAAGGACTTTTAGGTGAGGGGTGAAAAAAAAATTGTTTTTATTTTTTATTTATATATACCATACAATTTAAAATTTTGTTTTTATTTTTGGTATATAGACGGGATATAAATCCTAGATTTCTTATTTAACGACAAAAAACTTTATTAGTTAAGTTAATTGAAACCCACAACAAAGGATAAAAGAATCTATCTGATATAGGATGTTATCCTATTTGTGCCAGGCAAGGTATTCAAGGTTAGTAATAGGCTCGGTTGGAGAAAGAAATTTGGGAGGACAGGAGTATGTGCCTGTGCCATTTATATAGCCCTCTAATTCATAGCCTTTGAAGAGGGTAAGTACATAAGAATGCCAAAAAAAAAAAAAAGGTTTTCGACTATGTAGAAGAGGAGTTGTAGAAGAGGAGTTTGAAGTGATAGGGGAAGGATTGCTTATAGCTGTTTAGTTGTAGACACCCCATTTGGCTTGAGTGGTTTGTGGCTCAGCCACTATGCAGGGTGCATGGTTATGTTAAGCCTTGGGTTTGTCAAGTCTGGGGTGGGTTTTGCGAATGGGTGCTTCATGGTGGGTTATGAGGTAGTATTTTTATTTGTGTTTCTGTTGGGCTTCTGCTTCCCTATCTGTTGCTTTGAGTCTATATTTATAGTAGTGCAGATGGGGTGTTGACTCTGCTGAGCAAGGTGAAGATCGAGGTTTGATGATGGTTGAGTGATGAAGGGTGCGTTAGAGGTTGTGGCGTCTATGTAGAAGGGTGAGCTGTACAACAATATGGGAAATTGTAGATGCAACTCATCTGGGCAGTGAGAGAGATGACACATGAATCTTAAAAAATAAGATACCACCTCCTAGCTAGGGTGAGATTTCATAAGTCATAACTGTCTTACCTAAACAAAAAAAAAAAAAAAAACAATTAATGGCTATCACACAAACCACACACACGTGTGTATTTTTAACTGAAATTGTGACTTGAAGTTATGATCATCGTCTCACATATGGATAGTTCCTACAAAAGTGGACCCGTCTCTATGTAAGAGGATAGCTGAATAAATTTATTACACTTTTTGTACCATTTCGTGTTCCAAATTATGTACTCAAGGAAGAACACTAGCTACATCTGTGCTATACTTCAAATGAACTAATTATAATTGAAACTCATTATAGTCATCAATTAATCATCAATCATCAATATATATAATAAAAGACAGAGACTTTATGTGGGAGTATATGAGATTCTGCTAAGTGACATATTCTTCAATTAGGCTTCCACCTCAACAAAGATTACATTTATGTCAAAATATTAGTTTATTGAATGTGTCATAGATTAAATGCATAGATTAATTATTTTTAAGTCTGCATTAATTTTATATATATATATATATATATATAAATAATTTATTTGGTTATGTTTTTTAAATAAGAAAGCAAAAATCTTATATGAGAGACCATGAGTTTTAACCACGTGGCACAATTACACCATATAATAAATATTAATAATATGGAATGAATTAAAATATTTTTATTATTATTTAAATTACAATGTGGGTTTTAGTTAGCTCAACTGGTAAAGTTTCTAATGGTTGAATAAGAGATCTAAGGTTCAATCCTAGCCTACACCAAAAACCGATTGGTGTTTTGGTCTGACGATAAAGAGTTTCATCAGGAGTGGACGTCATATGTTGAAACTCTCTCAAAATTTTTTTTATTTAAATTACAATATTCCAACATTGTTCTTTAATCCTTTAGTTGCTCTTTACTTTAAGTGAAAACTTTTAATGGACATGTGTGCACAATTTTAAGTTTTCACTTTTCATGATGAATTTATTACTTCAGCTAATTTCTATGACATTGGTTCATGTTATTTCTTTAACGTATTTTGAAAATTTTATATAATCTTTCACGTAGTAATTTAAGGCGTTATGCGTGCATTGCGCGAGCCCTTTACTAGTCTATATCTATATATATCTAAAAGTTAAAATGTAACATTTATTATTGCTATGCTCTTGTTGAGCCGCATTAGCAACCACGTTATTATTTCTATTAATAAAAATATTATCTTATTATCATTCTTTTTCTATTAGTGTTTTAAAAATGTCCACTTCAGCTTCCATCACCCATGACTCCCTATCTTCATTATTTTCAACTTCCCATATAATAATTCTTTAATGTTTGAGACTCTCCATCTCCCCATTTCTAGCCTCTTCCTTTCCTCATTGAACCGAACCATTTCATACCTGTTCAGTTGCCACTCTCCCTATAAAATCAAAGAGATCATGTATAAACAGTTAGATGTTCTCTATCTCTCTTAACTAGAAGAGAAATAGTTTTGGATTTAACTCTTGCAAAAAGCTCAAGACCAATGGTATTAGAACAATGGTTAAGCTTATTAGCTCTTTGCTTCCTCACTCTAAAAGCCAACTCTATATGTCCAATCACTTTACACCACCTAGCTAATAATGGCCTACTTTCATTTCAATTTGACACACTCTATCTTTCACTAAGGCTTAGCTTTTATTTGATGGTGATCTATGGTTTTGAGGTTTTTTGGTTGTGACCCACAAAGGTAAACTCTTTTTTCTTAGTCGGTGCCTTTTAGGTGGTTTTGTGAGGTTTTCTCATGTGAGTTTTTTGAATTAGGTTTATTTATATGGTATGTGTATGTGGGTTTGCTTCAAAGTTGTACTCTTTGCTCTAATTTTGTGGTTGTGTTCTTTTTTTGCACCATGTAACGTTTGAAATTTTAAGCTTTTGTTATGTGGGTATTTGAACTTTGACCTCTACATGAGGTACTTGTAAATGCGTGCCCTTCAAAAACTTCAATGCGTTATTTAAAATTAGAATATGTTTTGCTTCCTCACTCTAAGTTTCTATGCGTTCATGAGTATGCAATGTGATTGGAATGAAAGTCCAATGCGTATGAAATGTTTTGCCTAAGCCTAATGCGTTATAGGCTTCCTCTTCCAACTGTTACAGGCTTTCACACATTAACACTCTATATGTCCAATGCGTTATATAAACATAGGTTTAGAAATTTTTTTGCCTTTGCTAAGTTCTCTCAACTATCTTGTAGCTGAATTGGCACCTCCCCATGTACAAAGTGTTTGGGGGTCTAGGGGGGAAAGAGTTCGAGTTACAGGATTAGCAGCATGTTGTAATTATTTCTAAAAAAAAAAAAAATCGTATGTGAAATAGGGAAAATATATTGTATAGAAAATATTGTTAATGCTCAATTTAATTTCTTCCCATTCTTGGTGTATTGTTTCCAACAATTTAGGTGTGTTCTTTTTGAAAACACACAGGCTTACTACTCTTTTGGGAAATTATAGCAGCATTTTTATTTTCATTATCCACATCATATTTGAATAAACTATCTAAATATTTTGTGATTCTAATGCATTATAATAATGATAATCAAAGTCTTTTCTAAAATGGTTCATTAAATATAAAAGTTATCAAATATTATAAGAATGACTCTTTGTTTGCCTAGATAATAATTCAAACGCATGACTATATGAGTATATTTTCTATTGGTTTAATTAAATTAAATGACAATCAACTGCCTCCACCATTATATCACGAAAAAAAAAGCTTTAGGTTTTAATTTTTTATTATAATTTATTATCAATAAATCACAATAATCATTCAAATAATTGTTACATTCTTACTATATATGAAAAATATATAGCCCACAAATATGAGAGAAACATTCAACAACACAAAAATTTACACCATGAATTGTCTTCTTGTCATTTTTCTACTTTTTTTATTATTGTTTTTATTATGTCAATTTGAATTCATTGTTTAATTTTTGTAAAAACCATGTTTACTCTACACTATATTTAATTATGAATTTTCTGGGGTATGCTATATATTTGATGGTTGATTCAAATGATTTCTTAAAAAATTTTGTTTGAATAATTTAATAAGTTGTGTTATATTTCTTTGATTTTTTTTTTTTTTTTAGTAATGGTAGTTTATTAATTTAAGCAATAAAAATTTTCTTTTGAAAATTCACAAAATGATCCTTAAGGAACTATTATTATAAATTTTTTACTTTTAAATAAGTTTATCCACAAATGATCATTAATAATATTCTCATGCATCACATGGGTCTGCGGCTAGTTGTTAATAAAACTCATATCTATTTAGTAAATATCCAATATGGGATTCATCACACACTTAAACAATATCCAAATCAGATTTCTAGGAGTCACAGATTATATCCCCTTGACAAGCATAAGAGTCTGCTCATTCCATTACATGGCATGTTGGGCCTCTTTGTGTAAGATGGTAGGAACCATTTCCATGTGTTCTCTGCAGAATTGATTGAGTCCGCTAATGAGGTAAATGAGAAAGGTAATGATATTTCACGTGTTAATGATATTCACCTCATTATTAGATAAAATTAGCAGATGAAATATATAATTATTTTAATATATGGTATAATAATAATAATTTATTTTCTAAAATTTATTGTAAATAATTTGTTTTCCTTAAAAATTAAACCATATTTAAAAGTAATTTCTATTTCTCTATTTTTACATATATATAATTTTAAAATATTTTGTATTTTTGATTGATATTTTTCTTTTTAGAATTGTTTCATATTCTTTTAACTATTATTATTATGCATTATATATATATATATATATATATTTTGATAAACAATTCTTCTAATTTCTTTTAGTACAACCAAAACTTTTAAGTTTCAAATTTATTATTCAAATTCCTCATTCTTTTAAGGAGATTATTATGGTAATTAAAATTTATCATATAATTACAATAAATATTACTCAATAATTGATAAAACTCTCAACCCAAAAATGTCTTTTCCCATTCTTAAATAAGTGTATCAAAATGGACCAAAATTGATTAAAATGGACTAAAAGAGGCCAAATTGGATTGTAGTGGACTGAATTGGACTAAAAATAGACCGAATTGAACCTAAATGCATACACTAATATTTATATACATATAATTTTTTTTTTTATATATAAAGAAATGATGGCATGGCTACTAATGTGAGTCAATAAAAGTGTAGCAACTATATATATTACGCTAAATGGAATGCTTTCCATTGACAATAATTATTAAACCACTTGTTCCATGACATTAACAATCACAACTCACAACGTGCCCATGTCATCACATTGCATATATTGATCAAATGCTTATGACATTGAGATTCCCAAGACACTAGCAGAATTACATATTTCAAAATCCAACTCTGGTTTGAGGAGGTGATAATTTGGTGTAATTTAAAATAAAAATTGGGCAGCTTTGTTGCTTTTTTTTAATCATATAATTTTAAAATTTTTTGTATTTTTTATTGATATTATTCTTTTTTGAAGTGGTTCATATTCTTTTAACTATTATTATTATTATGCATTATATATAGATATTGATAAAAAAAAATTTCTAATTTCTTTTAGTGCAACTAAAACTTTTAAGTTTCAAATTTATTATTCAAATTCCCCATTCTTTTAAGGAGATTATTATGGTAATCAAAATTTATCATATAAGTATAATAAATATTACTCAAATAATTGATAAAACTCTCAACCCAAAAATGTCTTTTTCCATTCTTAAATAAGTGTATCAAAATGGACCAAAATTGATTAAAATGGACTGAAATATGCCAAATTGGACCGTAGTGGAGTGAATTGGACCATAAATAGACCAAATTGGACCAAAATGCATCCACTAATATTTATATAGATATAATTTTTTTTTTTTTTTATAAATAAATGATGGAAAGGAATTATGGCATGGCTACTAATGTGACTCAATAAAAGTATAGCAACAGTAAATATTACGCTAAATGGAGTGCTTTCCATTGACAATAATTATTAAACCACTTATTTCATGACATTAACAGTCACAACTCACAACGTGCCCATGTCATCGCCCATATTGATCAAATGCTTATGATATTGAGATTCCCAAGGCACCAGCAGAATTACATATTTCAAAATCAAACTCTGGTTTGAGGAGGTGATAATTTGGTGTAATTTAAAATAAAAATTGGGCAGCTTTGTTGCTTTTTTTTATTTTTTTATATTTTTTTATCATCTAATCAAGTGTTGAAGAAAATTTGTATATACTTGTAAAAGTTAACTTTTTTGTTTAATAATCTCTGACTTGCATTTTATGGAAATTTCTTTTTTGTTTTCTAGTGTCAGTCAAGCTGACTGCCTCTTCCCCTGGCAGTGTGCGCCCAAAACCTATTACACATTGGTACATGTAAATCATATAATTTATGAGAAATATTAATAAGTACCGGGTGGTGCTTGTTAAGATTTTCTTTTTTGTGTTTCACTTAAAAAAAAAAATTATCAAAAATTGAAAAACTGCCAAAAATTGAAAAACTTACGCAAAAATGTGTTGTTAACGGACACCTTACAGTGCCCGTTAACACCACCCATAATTTATTTCTAATTGAAGATATTTTCTTCGGTGTGACTAAAGTGTGTAATTATCACAACCTTATTAGGCATCTTCAAAAGTAAATATGCAAAATAAGTAACTTTAAAGTTTGAAACAACTGCTCATGTCATTTAATCCAATCCAAATATTTGAGATATCACAAAAATAATAGAAAAAGGAAGAGCATGTTATACATGGAGAAAAAATGAGGGATAATTAATAGCCCAATTAACTTTTTTGTATATATTCATATAATTTTTTTGAGAAGGGTATTCATATATATACACATATATATATATATATATATATATATATTAGAAACAAGTATTCGTATAATTAAATACACAACTTAAATATCACAAAACATAATAAAGTTTAAAACCTAAACGAACTTCCTTATATCCATCATAACATGATGAGACAACATCATATCTCATTAGCCTCAACAACATAAACAGCTGCTCGATCTTTTGCCATTCAATTGAATAGATGCCATTCCTTCTTCAAAATCCAGCTCCCTTACACCCATGAACTGCATAAAAATGACGAAAAACAAAGAAAGTTAATGTTTCATACTTAAACTATTAAACCAAAGAAAAAAATGAAAAATTGTTATACCGTGTTGCCGATCCAGTCATTTCCAAAAACAAAATCTAAGGGCTCGAGGCCCATACATTTGAATCGCACAAGGGGTACAAAGCGCTTTGCATCACTGTCTTCTTCTGTATAAGGACGGCCATAACCGCTCAACATTATGATATTCCCTTTCCCATGACAAAATTCACACTGCATCGAATAAATATTTAGAAAATAAAAAAGGCTAAAAAATGTGGTCAGGATATATTAAATTACATGTTCTATATGTTTTTAACATGCATGCCAATGTGGTCAGGAAATATGTGTGTGTACACGTGTACTACTTACTGGACATATTCTACTTGTTTTTTTGGATATTTTTTGCTAATCTTATATATCTATATATATATATATATATATATATATATATATATATATTTGAGTCTTTTACCAAACAAAAGTATATGTTCATTTTCATCGGGTCAAACAAGTTTGAGCTCATTCATGGGCTGTTTTGATTAACTAATTTTTTCATATATAGTAAAATCATAACTAAAATTTTTTATATCTTCACAAATTGATGAATTTTACCACGAATGAGTTGTTTACATTATCAATAATCTGCAAATACGAATTTGATATTAAATAAACCTAATGAAAATCTTGCAAAATCCATTCTCAATTCTATATAAGTATAGTTTTGGACAAATATGCATATAAAACTATAATATTATAATATATAGTTAAATTGAGTAAACATGTTCATGGACATCATTATGTTTAAGATTGACTTATTTAATGGTCAAGCTTAACCTTGTGCTTGAATTTAGCTTGTTTTCTAAACAAATGAGTATCAACAAATTTGTAAACAGCTGGATTCATTTACAATCCTAGCCAAGAGCCTTCAAATAGCACCTCCCCATCTTTCAAATGAAGATATCCGATGTGAAGACTAGCCCCAAATATCTAATTATGAAAAAATAAAAACATAGTTCATACTTCAATTGTATAAACCGTAATGAGCAAACCATGCAACTAATTAATTTCATTAACTTATCCAATCAATACTGGAATATTGAAATTAAACATCTAAAAAACTAGAAATATAAGATTAATTAATTATTGAAATAATAATCATATTTAAATTAGTACATCCATCTAAATATATGAGCCTTTTTTTAATAGTTTCGAAAGCCTAGCGGTGGAAGAAAACTTAAAGACCAAAATATTGTTTTTGTCCTAAAATTTTTTCAAGAGTTTGTTTTTGTCACTAAATTTTTTTAAAATGTTTATTTTTCAACACTAAACTTTTGCAAACGATCTATTTTATTTTCAATTAATGTTCATTAGTTTAAATCCTATGTGGCCTAATAGAATATTGATGCAATAAACTGTTTCATCAGACTTGGACCAAACCATGTTCTTTTTAAAAAGGTTGGACATATGGCATTCAATTATTGGTTACACGTGGAAATAACATTATCAAAGACCAAATTACACCCCAGTGTCTTAGATAGAACCAAAATCCTCAAGAGTTAGGGTTGAGAGCACAAAAACGTTAACCTGTTGACACCAATCAGCCCCATCTCTCTCAGTCGAAACTCGAATCCGTTGGGGTTTTATTGCTGGAGCTGTGATTCTACTTGCTGCACTAGCATGTTTCGTGTGCGTTAAGCTAAGGCATAACAATCTCAGTAGTCTATTGAAGCCTAATTCTTGGTTCCCGAAGTTGTATAATGTATTAGCTTCACAAAAAGGAGAGAGAATCAGATTGGCAATTTGGAAAATGATTGTCAAGAAATGTGTAAAAGATTGTATTGATTGATGGTAAAGAACTTGGTGTATATGCCAATACCGTATTTTGTCTGACATTGATTAATGTGTCAAAATAATGTTTTAAAACTCAAAAAAAAAGGTTGAAAACCATGATTTTTAAAGCCAAAAAGTTGGAAAAAAAAATTACAATAGACCAATTTACCCTAATTGAATGGCGAACCAAACATCCAAAGCCAATTTTGCCATTTCTAGCAAAAATTAGACCAAAAACCCTAACCGAAAATGGTAAAAAAATTGACTTCTTGATCCAGCCGTCTGATCGGGATAAATTTTGGACCATCTTCTAGGTCATATTTTATCCTTCAAAAAGATAGTTCACGGGCCAAAATCAAAGCTAAAACGGATGAGATATTAATAAAAATACCAAAATCTTAATAAAATGTTTTACTATTTTCAGGTCAAAAAGAGTTGTTTATGTGCTGTTTTCGTGCAAAAAACTGTACCAACTGAGCAGCAATTAGAGCAATCTACTTGAACAAGATTGAAGTATGGTATCTTGACTACCTCTCATATAAAGGGCTTGACGATATCTACCATGGATCGAGAGAAATGAAATTTTCAAGAAAAACGTTGCAGAATTTCCTACATTGCGTCACCTTCCTTCCAGAAGCGATATCTCGGCAACCGTGACTCCAAATTGAGCAAGGTCAGAACCTATAGAAACTAGACATCCAGATATTTTCAGGAATACCAAATTAAAAGAAATTGGAGATTAGAATGGCCTCCAAACAGCAGCATGAATATTGAACCAGAACCGAGAAAAAGATGAAAAAGGACAGCTTGGGGAGAAAACATGAGACTATGTGGGGTGTTGTGCAACACAACCCACATAGCCGCGTGGTGACATGTGGCTATGTGGGGGTGTTGCAACAAACACCCCCCACTTGGTCCCTCCACTACTATACATACCCCTCCCTTTTTTGGGAAAAGACAAAAAAACTTACAAAATTTCTCTAGGGTAGGAAATTCTCTTCTCTCTCTCTCTCTCTCTCTCTCTCTCTCTAGTTTTTCCTTAGGAAACCTCTCTCAAAATTTCCACCCACTCCATCTTCTCATAAAATAAATAAATAAATAAAAACCCTTGGAGTAAGTGGGTAAGTTGTAAGAAATGGGTTAGCTTCTTTATAACTATGATCCATTTCCTTTTTCCTTTTTCTTGTAACCTATTAACATTTCATATATAAATGCCTCTTTTATTTATTTGTCTCTTTATATTCTTGCACTTTAATTTCTTGATCTATCATTTATATTACTTGCTCTATTTATCTTTAGCTCTTTACATATTGTTCTAGTTGTATAATGCTCTTTTGCTTTATTTGCTTGTCGGATATATACATGTTATTACGGGTTACTCTTAAAAGGGTTTCATAACCTTTTCCTTAGACCCTACCCCTAGAAGGGTGGTTGAAGGCTTAAAGCCTCCCATTCCTTAATAGGGGGAAGGACTCATCAAGTCTAGGGAGAAACAATCTATTGTTTTATTTGTTGTTTTATATACTAGTTCCGCTATTGCTCTTTTTGTTTGCTCATATATCTATTTTCTTGTTCATCTAGTGCTTCATATACCTGTTTCTGCATATATCTATTGCTTTGTTTGATTATTTATTGTTCCTTCTATTTATTTGTTGCTCCTTATATTGTTGCATTCATCACTTTATATATTATGCTATTGTTGTGTTTTTCTCTCGCTCTCTCACTAAATCTAAAAAAAAAATTTCTACCCCTTTTTTCTTTTGGTTTCCTTCTCACTTGAGAAAGAAACCCCAACATCAATGATAAATCTTTACATTCCTAACTAGGTGGTATGCGATGGCTTAGGCCGTGTGCATGACCATTCTTAGTTAGGAAAATAAAGCCTTATCATAAATGGGTTCTCTAAACCTTGTTCCTAAAGCACAATATTGGCATGTTGCCTAGAGAATGCTGATGGCTTGTTTTCCATTTTACATATTGGTAAAGAACCCATAAGACCTGTAGTGCCCATGGGCTCAAATTACGTATTGGGCCAGTCCAAAAGCTCCTATAAGGAAGAAAGCCCAACCCAACAATACGAAATGGTCCGAGGACATAATAACTCCAGCCTACGAGGCCACACGACAAAGGAAGTTGCCATGCATGAGCGTAACCCCACGAGACATAACGTCCGAGGATGATATTGTCCTCGGCAGCATGTTGCCGAGGACAGTATTAGTGGCCTGGTGGTTCAAAGGCTCCCGTACTAAGGACCTTGAATGCAATAACCGAAAGAACGAAGGCAGTAGATAAGGGGATTTGATAGACAAATATCCAAGAAAAAGCTGCTACCACCGCATTGAAGACATTTTATCTACCTCTCTGGCCGCATTAATGAAGAAGTGACGCCTGAATATTGGATTTCAACCTTACCCTCACCACCAGAGATCTTAGTAAAAAGATATGATAGGACAAGTATCCAAGAGGAACATCCAGACTACACGTGGAAGAAAGAAGAAAGGGAGGCAGGCCTATAAAGAGGGAAGGGAGAGAACTTGTAATGGGGAGAAACATTTGTCCTCGGCAAATATATATGAAGTGATATTTCATCCACGTTTGATAATTACGCATGTATTCTGTGATTGAACCGAACTTTTTATGTTATCTACTGCCCAAAACCCTAGATTAGAAACCTGCTCTCTATAAATTCATTGTTTAGGGCCATAGGCTTGGTCCGGAGGTCTGACTCAACACAAAACTTGATTTGTGCCCTTACAAAACCCATGTGGCAAGATTAGAACTTATTTAGGAAAAATTTCTTAAAAAATGGTTTTCCAATAAATTTTTCTTTAATGTCTTTTCTTTACTTTCCTTTAATTTCCAAGCAATTCACATTTAATGTCTTGTTGTTACTTTTCTTTAAATTCCAAATAATTTACTTTATTGTCTTGTCTTTACATTCCTTTAAATTCCAAGAAATTTACTTTAATGCCTTGTCTTCACATTCCTTTAAATTCTAAGTTCTTTATTTTTATGTCTTGTATATAAATTCCTTTACTTTTAAAGCACTTTACTTTTTTGTCTTTAAATTTCTGGCATTTTTATTCATGTACTCTTGTTGTTTTCTATCCTTTCTCATGTGTAATA
The DNA here is from genome assembly GCA_032878915.1 of Castanopsis chinensis. Taxonomy (NCBI): domain Eukaryota; kingdom Viridiplantae; phylum Streptophyta; class Magnoliopsida; order Fagales; family Fagaceae; genus Castanopsis; species Castanopsis chinensis. The sequence continues at coordinate 46,048,806 of JAVQMG010000133.1, forward strand.
TTGCCAAAAAATAAAAGGCTTGAAATAAGCAAACCTTTGAAAGGTGTTTTTCTAAAGTAAAGAAATTTTTTTCAATGACTACTCTTTTCTTCAAAAAAAAAATATTTTCAAAAGATCTTCTCTTTAAAATCCTAAAAAGCTTTTAAAATGTTTTCTTAGAAAATCCTTTTTCATTTCCCTTCTTTCTGAAACATCATTTGGAATAGACAAAGTTTTTGATAAAAAAATTATTTTTCTACACCATGTTTTCTACAAGAATAATAAAACCATGGATTTTTTGGATTCAAACCCTTTTCTTTAAAAGTAAAACCCATGGATACTTTATTTCTTTAAATGAATTCTCTTTTAAATTTCTTTTATTTGAAACTGTTGCTTTCACATAAAGGTCTTCAAAAACATCACTTGCTTTCATAAAACTTTTATTATCTCAAAAAACTATGGAATTTTTTGCTTTAAACCCCCCTCTTTAAAATAAAAACCCATGGAAACTTTTTCTTTAAATCAATTCTCTTTTTAAATTCATTTTGTTCAAGATTCTGGTTTTCACAAAAAAAAAAAAAAAAAAATATTTCCAAAACAAACTTCGTTTCCTCAAAATTTTGCCACTTCAATAATAATAATTAAAAAAAAAAAAAAAAAACCATGGGATTTTTGGATCCAAAACTTTTCTAGAAAAAAAACCCATGAGAATCATTTTTCTTTTCCAAAACCTTATTTCTTTCAAAAATTATTTTTTTCACAAGAAAAAAAAAATTCAAACAAACTTTGTTTCTTCAAAACTTGCATCGTTTCAACAAAAACCATGGGAGTTTTGGGATCCAAGCTCTTCTTCTTCTTCTTCTTCTTCTTCTTTTTAAAAAAACCCATGGAAATCATTTTCTTTAAAACAACTCTTTTTCCAAAAAGTCTTTTGTTTTCTAAAAAATTGTTCTTTTCAAAAAGTTTCCAACACCTAAACTTTGTCTCTTCGAAATCTTTTGTATTATCTTTTATAAACTATGAGTTGAAACTTCTTCTTGAAAATTGAATAAAACCATAAAAACCTTTTTTTATAAATGATTTTTGAAAACCCTATCTCCAATCCTTTCATTTTAAAAACAAAGAAAAATGCTTTTCCAATCTTACTTCTTTAAAATCAACACTTTTTCTTCACTTTTTTCAAGAAAAAAAAAATAATTTTATAAAAATCCAAACAAAAAAGAAAGAAAACCTTTTTTAAAGTCTTTTACTAAAAAATAGGCAAACTTTGTTTTTTTTTTTTTTTTTCAAACAATCTTTTTCTCAAAATATTTGTGCATCTTCATTTAGGTAAGTTTTAAATTCTTTATGCATGGTTGTTTTGAATCTTCTTTTCTTAGAATTGCATCTTTAGAGGTTTGTGCCTATGGTTCAATTTTATTGACCCAAGAGGCACCAATCAAGCTGACATGTTCCCCTCCCCCCCTTTCTTGGCACTAATGTCCTTTCTATTGTGTTTTTGCATGATAAATGAGAAAAATATGATGGATGACAATAAGGTGCTATCTTTTTTACTCTTCCTTTTTATTTTTACATTGTAAACATTCACATGCTAAATATATAGTATATAAATATTCACATGCTAAATATGTAGTAATAAATATTCACTTGATATTGTATATATTATTTCTTGCAACGTGGTAAAATGCCCCTCACATGCTATGCATAAATAAACTCCACATGCCTTGTTTGTAAATAATTATTTGAAATAAATATTCACATATTGTGTTATAAATAAATAAATACTCACGTGTGTGTGTGTACAAAACTAGACAAAATGCCACGTATTTAATTTTTTTCACCAAAAAGATAATGTTAAAAATAAATTAAAATGGGGCACAATCCTTTGGATATGCGGTGTGGAGTGCCTAACACCTTCCCCAAATGTAACCAACTTTTGAGTCCAAAATCTTTGGTTCGAGACTTTTGGTTTACCCTAATTAATAAACCCTTAAAATTAATTTACTTAATTAGGTAACTTAAAAAGAATTACAAAAACAGGTGACCAATCACATCTAATACAAAACCAATAGTTGATGATGACTCCTAAAATAAAAATAATAAAAAGGGACTCATACACACAAAGAGAAACGGGAGAAATGGGAAAAGAAGCCCTAAACAAGCTTTTTTTTTTTTTTTTTCCTTTTTTTTCCTTTTTTTTTTGGGCGTCCACAGTATAGCACATTTAGATATTAGATTCAGGTGACCAAAAAAATTTGGCAAAGCTAAGGTGGTTACATTAAGCTTTGTGTGGCATTAAATTGCATTGAGTGCTGCTTGCCTGCTTGGTGGTTATATGGATTGGGGTTTTTGTGTTCACAGCCCTAACTCAGCCAAATCGGGGGTTTTGATCCTATTGGGAGACATCGAGGGGTAATTTGGTCTTGAATAATATAATTGTCATGTCTGACCAGTAATTGTATGCCATGTGTTTAGCTTATTTAAAAATAATATGGTTTGGTCCAAGTTAGAATAGATAATGCTAAAAAAAAAAAAAACATCACAATAGCATGCCGTTAGGCCACGTAGAATCTAAATTAACTAATATTGACAAAATGGCATAAAGTATAGCACTTGCAAAAGTTTAAGGATGAATTATTATTATTATTATTATTATTATTATTATTATTATTATTATTATTATTATTTAATTTTTTTTAAAGTTTAGGGACGAAATCCAACTTTTGGTAAAATTTATTGACAAATTATTTTAGCCAATATTTTTTTTTAAGCATAACATCAAAACTACCACTTTTATTATAAAAGGTAATTATTTAGGTTGATTTTCAAAGAGGCCAATAAATGGTTCCATCAACTTAATTGGGTTCAAAATAAAATAAAGTCAAGCTCATTACTTTCTTTAGTATTAAATAAAGGCCAGTGGGGCAAGGCAATTAAGAACATGCAGTGACTAAAGCTCAAAATAAAGGCAAGAGGAATAGAACATATGGTACAAATAATTGCTTTTAATGCTACATATAAATGTCTCTGAGGGTGTCTAAAATCCCCAAGGACTACTCTTAAGTAACTGATGGCTCTCTTGGTTTCTGGTAATTTTGAGCCGTGACCAAGAGTTTAATAGGGAAGTGAAATTGGTTTGGCTTAGTGTAAATTTTGGGTATTGTGATCAGTAGAGGTTGAGTGCTAATTTTTCTTGAAGAATTTCAGCCTAATGATGTTGCTGAAAATGGGGAATTACACTGATTAGTATTTGGTGAAACTAACTTGAAATAGGGAGTGAAACGAGTAAATAAGAGCGTGAAACGAGAAATTAGTAGCCGAGGTTCATTTCTTAGCTTTTACTTAGATGTGAGACACTTATGGGCTCATGAAAATGCGTGTGCTCCAAGCTCAAATGTTTTTTTTTTTTAGGGATTGAAAGTTTATCGAAATTCTCTCTCAAGCCCTCCAAACAACATCTCTATAAAATCCTCAGAAGAGATCGCTCCGAGAGGGCTTAGACCACTTGGGATGATAATGAGAAAAGAGCCTAATCTTGCTTGAATTGTCTTGTTGACTTGGCCTCTACACAAGCCTTTGCAAGAAATTGGTACTCAATAGCCTTCTTAGATAGTTTGGTTTCTATGCATCCATACAATTCAAAGGGTGGTGAAGAGATTTGAAAAATATGCATATGGTCCTCAGTATGGGGCTGCCTATTCAATAAAAAATCATCACTATTTTTGGAATATTTAATAATTGAGGATGGGGGATTTGAATCTTTGATGTTTCAATTGGAAATAATAGAATATGTCAATTGAGTTATAAAACTTTTCACAACGATTGATCACCACGGTTGAATATGTTGTTGCATGTGCAAATGTGGTTTTGAGGCTAAGATCATATCCTAACCATATAGCTCTTGAGAAAAAAATCTGGTCAAGAGTTTCCTAATCTTCAAGCCAAAAGGAACACTGAGATGGAGTGGAGAGGCCTATTTGAATAAGGGCAACTTTGATTGGTGTACTTCATGTAACAACTTCCATACAAAAGTGAGAATCTTTGAAGTCAATTTAACCCTGACTTCTTTTGGAATAGTAGGTTGCCTATCATTTTTATTTCTGGTTTCCTAGTGAACTTCGTTGTGTACAAATATTTAATCCATGACTGACTTCACACAATCAACCTTACTGATTGTTGAAGATGTTGGTGTAGGCGTCGTTGCAGCAAACATGCACTCAATGGTGAACTGGAAGTAGTTCTGTAGAAAACCCTAGGCGCACAAGGTCGCAACAACTTCTCAAGTATACATGTTTTTTTCTCTATGATGATGGCTTTTAAAAATATGCTTTGATAAATTTGTAAATCCTGGTGCACAAATTCCCAAGCTAGCAAGTTATCATGGGCCAAAACCAAAAAACAAAACCAATAGGCCCGAAGCTTGATCAATCGTGAGGAGTCAATTATTCTCATGGTATGAAGCTTGTAGTCAAGGCAACTGTTCTTCCATGCTCTAGAGCAATTTTCTTGTATTTTCAAAGTACTCTTTCAATACAACTCTAGACACTAAAAATTAAGGACTCAATTCCATCAAAAATGCATTTTGATTCAAATTTGCCAACACATACAAATTTTGACCCTCACAATGTTGAGTCTTAAGTACTTTTCTGGTTTTGGAATTTGGACCAATTTTACACCTAACCCTACGGATTTGGTTTGATGGGTTACAGGCGTGTTGGGTGAAGAAAGAAGCTCAGATTTATGTAGTTTATACATTGACCTGAGAAATTACAAAACCAGTCAAGACTAAAACACCAGGACAAATAGTGCTAGTTGCTAACATTAGAACATCTAGAAATATTCGCCAAATGTCAGAAAAGTTATATTTCAAAATATTTGTACATCTAGAATATTCATCTAGACTGAAAAGGAACACAAATTATGATGTATTCAACAATGTTCTACAAGACAAGCCAGAAGTCACAGGCCATGAGTGCATTAATATTTCCAAATTTTTATTCAAAGAAAGATATTTGCTCAATTTTTTTGTCCACTGACATTTGAAGCAATGCCACCAGAAAGGAATTGGAAACTCTCCAAGCTTTCTGTGTTCTCGTGAAAATATCTCTAGACTTTCTTCATCTGCAGACATCCTAAAGTTCTCAATCATTACGGACTTTAGGCAATGCCTCCAACATGGAATTGGAGGGAATTTGCAACAACTAGGCTTCTCCCCTTCAAGAATAGGCTTTTCATAGGAGAACTGAAATAAAGCAAAGCAATAGTAACACTATCAAAATACTAAAAATTTAAAAGAGTAAGCAGAGTTGAATTAGTCTACTTTGGGGGGAAATTGAAAAAATGTCAAATTATGATAGTTGTGACAATTATTGGGAAATTATTTTTAATAAATACACTGGTATAGAACTACCGTGATTATAAATTTTAGCATTTACTACTAGGGACTAACAATTTATTTCCATATTAGATGTATAGGACATAGACAAACTTCAAAGAAAATAATAAAAATCTCACAACCTTTATTGCCCTAGATATAAGCTAGTATTATTTTTCTCCGGCCAACAAAACAAAATTTATTACAATAAAGGAAATATAGGAGCTATATTAGACTAAGATCATGTAAAGAAATTTCTACGTAACTGTTATTTCTGGGAAAAACAAAAGAATTTAGTTCCTTTTTTCCTTCATATATGAAATGATTTCTTGTAGCAGTGCATCTAAGCTTAACTAATAAGCTCCTATAGTTGTTTTTTTTTTTTAAAGTACTTTTTCGCTTGCCAAAATCCAGCAGGTTTCTCAGCTGAAGAATCTTTCTCAGCTGCAAAGGAGGTAAAGTAACTTATACGTAGCAACAAGAAGATTAAGCAGAAAGTTGGTAACCCCTCTCTCCTCTTGACCAACAGAGGTGTTAAACACTAGTTTGAAAATACAAAAAATAAATTTTTTTTGGAGTAATAAATGTCCTTTTTTCTCTTGGCATATTCTATTCTACACTCTGTACAAAACACTAACAAATGATCCAGCTAGGGGATCTGATTCAGCTATTTAGCAAGGAGAAGATCAAGAAAACTTCACTTCTAAGTCCTCTCTTTCTTCATCAACAGAGGTGGAGATACTAAACCACACCCAATTAAGGGGGTTCAGATACTATGCCTCTGCAAGAGCCATGGCAACAGAACGAGTTATAGCTCTTACTAAGCCAAGCTGTAGCTGTTGAAGATATGACAAAGAATTTGTGACCAAAGGCAGATATTATGCTTGAATGGAGGAACCATTCCCTAATGCTTTTTCTGATTGGTAAGTTACCCACACACGATGGATCTTTAGCCCAAGACCTCACCTTCTGCCTAAAACTTATAATAAACCGAGGTGGTACCAATTGACCTATGGCTTATTGGCCCCTTAATGCTATATCATCTATGCCATGATATTCTCAGCTTTACACTTTAATTTGTCCAAATTCCATAATTTCCTATCTAAACCTCCTTTTACATGTGTTTTTCTTACCCATGCATTCTAATTTATCTGAACACACTGTGCTGAACTATGGTTTTTAGCCTGAATTTGCAAATAAATATGAATCAATATGTTGTTACAGAGTGCTTCTGTAGCTTGGAACAAATGCTTTCAAAATATATCATGGACAAAGTTATAAAAAAAAAAAAAATTTGCATGATGCCATGAAACTGTGTCCTTAGAATCCTTTAAACTTCTGTGAAAAAACCATATTTTGTTGCAAGAGAAGTGCAACTCAAACTTAAAGATTGATTTAAGAACAAATCAGAAACATGTTAATTCAATGAAAACCTGAAAGAAGTTTCAACACATTTTTTATTGGCTTTAGTATATCTATGCTATAAGAGTCTGTATTGTAGGCACATTTTGACTCTCTTTGTTTTTTGGCCTTATGTTTTATTCTTAATGTATATAAATGCATATTTTTAATTTCTACAAATATTGTATTCTCAAAACCTTAAACTTAATTTTTCCATTTCTTCTTTCAATATAAATAAATTTAAGTTTTGGTATATTGAGCAAAAAATTTCAGATAAAACACGTTCATCACAATTGATTACACCAAAAAACTTCACTAATAGATTATAAACATCTATAGGATCCATCACACCAAAAGTAACCTTACTCAACATGAGAAGCAGAAAGTTTAACATAAATTATTATATGTTAAGAGATTTGTTATAAGAATCAAAACGCTATCTAGCATCCTCACATGTCACAATATGCAACAAGATTCTAAATTTAGGAAATGAATGTGTGGTATACCTTGAAAGTCATCCAGGGTTCCATGTTGATCCTATGTCGTACGATTAGAATCTCTGGAAGAGGAGAAATCCAGAGCAAGCTATCCACAAGTTCAACAATTTCTTGTCCAGTACGTGGATGTGATGTTTCTACCTTCAATTGCTTGACATTATATGATGGGGATGGTAGGGAATCTCTCAATTTCTTCGGGATAACCAAATCCTTTAAAAAAAAGTTCCGATTACAGCTATATAACATATGTGAATAAATGATGTACAAAAATGATGAAGAGAAGAGAAAATATATCAAATGAAAGAAAGCAAAATTACCTTGGCTGAGGTACTTGTCAAAGTCAATTGTTTGGATTTACCCAGCTTTGTCAGAAATTCAATCTTTTCAACATTCCAAGGAGCAATGTCTACTGGTGGCTTTAGCATCTGGTAGGTAACTTCCGACAGAGCCAAAGCATTTGACAAGAAGGGTATTGCATTACGTCCACAATATGCGAATTTACATAAGTTAGGAGTGTCAATGTCGACTTCAATTAGACTGCCCCAATGCATTAAGTACAATGTCTTAAGACTATGACTTGAAATCTTAAATCTTTCCAGCGTACGACTATATATGCTTAAGTACTCAATTAGTGGAAGTTGAGAAAAATGATTGTGTAACCACTTGTCTGTTATGCTTGGTGCACTTAATGTTAGCACCCTCAGATTATTACAAGAGAGCAGATTGATCTCACATTGTTTAGTCTGAGATATAACTACACGACAAAGATTTGATGCTTCCAACTCAACTCTCTCAAGATCATCATTGAGTTCCACCTCAATCGACTTGGCTTTAATGAGACCAGAGAACTTTATACTTTTCAATCCGTGGCACTTCAAAAATTTCAGGTCTTCTATCACAGGACTCCCAGTAACTAGTTTTTGGATAGTTTTATCATCTGCATCAACGTAAGATAAAGACAGCTTTTTCAATAAGGGTAGGTTTATATCACCACAATTTGTACCCAACTTACACTGCCTCAAAATCAACACAGTTATGGATTTTGCAACCAAAACGCTCTAGGTAAGTCATAATATCCTGCTGCAAAATGAAGGCTCAACTTCTTGACATCACTCTTAACCACATAGTTAATCCAACAGTCAACACGAGAATTCAAACTCCGTTTGTCCAAGCCGTAAGTATAAATTCCCTTATAGTTAGCCTCTGCTTATGACGGCTTTCTAAAGATTTTTCCACAAAAATATATAAGTCCTGTAACTTTCTCTGAATATCCAGATTTTTCTTGTCGTCTGTAGAACCAAACAAGATTGTGTTAAATCCCAGGACTGGAACTGTAGTCCATACATATTTCCATCTATTAGAAAGTACAGAGGATTGAACAACTTCATTGATGGAAAGGTAAGACAGAATATGTTGTTGAAGATGGTCTGGCAATTCAGATATCCTATCCGCAGCTATGTAGTTCTTGTGTTCCATAACATGGAAACCTTCCTTCGTATCAACAAAGAATACAAGGTTTATATTATAAACGCATTGTGTGTTTTCTATGCATCGGCAAACAAGTACTATACCACATAGGAGATGAGATATACATCAAAGAGAATTGTGAGAACCGACTGGCCGGGTACCACACACTTTGTCACACATGAATTTCAATAAAGAATCGCCGAATTCTGATTGGTGTTAAAACTAAACTGATGCTCCAATAATAATTTGTCACATTGTGATAATCTCTGTTTTAAACAATAATAATAATAATTAAAAAAAAATGAACAAAGAGGAAATTTTGGCCAAATAGGAATAGGATATTAGGCTTTATGCACAGCAAATAAAATAGGTTTTGGTAATGGGTATTTGTTTGCGAAACGCCTTATAGCTAGGGGTGTTCAGGAAACCACTCGGACTGCATTTAAACCTACCAAAACTGCTCGTAAAAATGGTGTAACCACACTGCACTCTCACACACACACATATATATATATATATATATTTATTATTTTAAGTTAAAGATATATTATATGATCTATGCCTTCCAGTTTGATTAAATATATATTATATATTAAAACTGTACAACAACAATTAATATATAAGTTTTATTTTATATTTAATATAGATTTTATAAACATTTAACATATATTAAATAGATATGTAGCATATATTAAATATATTTGTGATGTATATTTAGTATATATTTGTGATATTAATAAAAACAAACTAAACCCCACCATGTTGCATAATCAAAAACCGCACCACATTGTGACCAATCTATTAAAGTGCAGTGTGGCGAGAGTTTTAGGAAAACCGCACCACGTGGTGCAGTGCTAAATATGGCAAAAAAAACTGCATCGATCAACACATGAACACTTCTTAATCATAGCTTAATTGGTTAGTACTTCATGGTGTTTTCAAGGAAATATATAAGGTTCAAATCCTCTCTCCTCATTGTAACTATTGAATTTATCGACACAAAAAAGATTACATCACTGTAGTAAATGGGATCAAATGTGGAAGATGTAGAAGCTTTAACAACCCTTCGAGTTATGGAATTTGTGGTGCATATTTTTTTTGTTGAAAGTATGCTAAAGCATACTTGTACCTTAACAAAGTGAGAAAAAAAAGTGAAGTTTTAAAAAGTTGTACATAAAAACTAAAAACTAAGCAATTAAGTTTGTGTTTGGGAAGCGTTCCATGTCTGCGTTTGTGCGTTTTGTTTAAAAAATGTGGCTCCCACAGCACTGTTCACGAACCCACAAAAGTCATCCAGACACAGATTTCAATATAAATTTGGATCCCACAGCACTATTTACATATTTACAAATTATTTTGCTACAATGTTTTCAACAATAAGTTTTTAGTTTTTAGCAAATAAGTGGCATCTAAATACACCCTAAGCTCAAGCCAAACAAACTTGTATGAGTTGACAAGGAACAAAGCAGTGGCGGAGCCAAGATTTTAGTTTAGGGGGGCAAGATCAGAAGACAATAATAAAAAAATAACCTAACATTATTAATTGATATTAATAATAAAATTATAAACAAACAATAATTGTCATACAAAGCCTATTAAAATTAAACAATTGTAAAATAAATAAACAATTGTAAAACATCTAATTCATAATTATTGATGATCAATCATCAAAGTAAGAGATTAATCTATGTACATAAGGTTTAGAGATCTAATAAATTTCAACTTTTCTCTATTCTTTTAATTATTTAAAATTTTGGATTTATGGTAGAAACTCAAATTTTGAAACTATGAAAATACAAGAGATGGAGGAGGAAAAATTAATGGACATTTTAATGCTTTAGTACCATACAAGATATTATTTGGTGTAATTAGAGCTCCACGGGTAGAACTTCAAACGAGAAAAGAAGGAAATTTAGGTAAGTGACAAAAGTAAATGATAAAAAGAGTAAATATTGGTCAAAAGTGTAACCAGCTTTAACAAGTTTAGTTTGGTGAAATTTATTTTGTGTCAGACTGTTTAAAGTGGAAGGAGTTGTTTTTGTAACACCACAAAATCTCACAATATTTTTACAAAAAATTGAGGTGTTAGTACATCATTGGTCAAAATAAAATAAAATAAATTATTTTGAGATTCATCTTAACTAAAAACAAGTGTATTTTGAAAATATTGTGAGATTTTGTTATGTCTTTAAACTTTCTCAATTGGAAAATTTATTATTTTATTATTTATTTCATGTCATGTACAGTTTGTTTAGGGAAACTGTTTTTTTGTTTTTCTATTCTATGTCAGGAGTTAACTCACTTTACATAAGCATATATATATATATATATATATATATATATATATATATATATATATAATAAACCTTTTAGGACGAGTCTGGGGGGGGGCAATGTTATATCCATAGCATTTTCACTACAAATTTTAAGTGACACGTTGTTACTAGTAGGTAAAAAAGTAATTCTAATGGTAGGTTCAAATTAAAAACAGTAACAATTTATCATCTAAGATTTGTTATAAAAGTCTTATGGATGTAGTACTTCTCAAGAAATTCTAGTAACTCACTGTTTAGCTCAACATGTAGGAATATATATATATATATAGAGAGAGAGAGAGAGAGAGAGAGAGAGAGAGAGAGAGAGAGAGAGAGAGAGAGAGAGAGAGAGAGAGAGAGAGAGAGGGAATATTAATATTTGAATAAAGGATGGATGGAATATTGATGTGGTTGAAAGATATTCTACCTTTTGTGAATAGTTTTATATTGCTAAAATTAAATTTATTTTCCCTTAAAATAAATAGAGTGTTATGATAAATTAAATATTGGATTGCATTATGTTGAAGCTCAATAACTAATTCATGGTATAAATTTAATAAAAAAAAAAAGCTACGATTCTCTCTCTTAAAAAAAGAAGAAGAAAGTTATGTTTCAAGTACTTTCAAAAACAATCTTGATTACCATTGCATAACCTTAGTGTAATGGTCACTTCACAAATATAAATACTTGTAGAGTGTGAAGGATAAAGGACAGGGTAAGTTTTATATACATATATACTTAGATTATGTTAGATATACATATACATTTAGATTAGGCTAGAGTAAAAAAAAAAATTCTTGATTAGTTCTTCTACCAAAACAATAATCTTGATTATTAAACCAATATTTTAAAAAATATTAGACTATTAGTTTCTTTAAGATTTTCTCATCCTTCTTTGTGTGTGTATTAACATAGTTAGTATTCTAAAAAAAAAATTAAAAACATTATTATGCACCATAAAAAAAAAATATTGTTAACCAAAAAAGCATGTCCTTATTTTAAAATTTTATTAAAAAAATTAATTTTAAAAAAATCTTAATTAATAAAAACAATTTGTAAAAATAAGACTATTATATAGGGGAAAAAAAAGTAAAAAAAGAGGCCGATTGTGGATACATCGAATTGCAAAAAAAAAGAAAAAAAAAAGACAATTGTGGGGATTTTGTGGCAATCTAAAATACACACCTGAGTAAAAACACCCTTTCTACTCGATTTGTAAATTTGTTGCCCAGCGATTTTACACACACAGATTACAGAGACGCACAGAGAGAGACAGAGACAGACAGATCAGAGATGGGTGACAACCTCTTCGAAGGCTTGCCTCCTCCTTCCCAACAAAAACCACAACAAGAAGAAGAAGATAAAAAACAACAGCAACAACAACAACAACGAAACAATACTACTACTTCTTTTTCTTCGCCAGTTCCGCCTCCGATTCCAGTCCTCAAGAGCGCACTCAAGCGCCCCAAACCCAAACCCACTGAGCCATTCCCAGAACCAGAAGGTTACTCTTCTTTCTTTCCCCACTTTATTATTTGGAACTGCTTTGCCTTTTGTTTTCAAAACCCAATTTTGGGGTGCTTAGTTCAGCTCTTTAGAAGCAACTAATTTACATTTTGGCAAATGGGTTTCATGATTTTCAATTTTGGGTGTTAAGTTCATCTCTCTGAAAGCAGCAAAAATCACTTTTTGGAATATGGGTCTCATGAGTTTCAACTTGTCTTGCTTTTTTCATTGTTATATTTGTCTGATTTTACTTCCCTATTTTGTTTGGTTGCTGAGAAAGCCAAAAAAGAAGAAGAAGAAGAAGAAGAGTGTTTTGGGGTCTTAACATTGAAGATTGAATTGAATATCTTGATTCTTTTTCTTGTGTTGCTTTTTTGCGTTAACTCAATAGGAGTACGGGTCTGTGAGAGATTTTGATTTTGTCTGGGTTGATGTTCCAGCATGATGCTTGTATATGGACTTTAAGATGATATACTTTCTGTCGAAGGTTTTGTTGAATTTGAATGACTATAGAGAATGTTTGGTTAGTAAGAAATTGCAGGAAAAGAAAGTAAAAGGATTTTTAAGCTTTGAACTTTTCGTTGTATGTGGAATGCATAATGTACTCAATTGAGCAATGCAAACTACAGTCCTGCTTAGGTGATGTGTACTAGAATAGCAAGACAATACAAGAAATCAAAGCATAGAATCCAAGATGTTGCTACTTTTGCACCTACATGTTCTTAGTGACAAAATAGATCTGTAGAATGTCTCATTTTTTTTGGATTTTGAATTTGTACCATATATAAACTCTGTTTATCTTCTTGTTTGTGTCTCTTATGAAATATTAGTCTCTTGAAATGAAGCTGACATGTTCATTGTAATTTGCAGCTGCTGCACCTGAAAAACGCTTGAGGTTCAAAACCACAACTGATGCCTCAGAGAAGCAAATTATAGAGGCCATGCAAAAAATAGCTTCGCATATCAAGAACCCTACAAAGTTTGGTAAGGCTTCAAAGTTAGCCATCCAGCTGATTCAAGCGGGAAGTGTGAAGCCAGGAACTAGTGATCACTTCTTTGCCATACTAGAAGCTGCAATGTCTTCATCCTCTTCTTGTACAGATCCTTCAGTGCGAGCAGATTATCATGCATTGTTCTCAGCCGCACAAGATGTCACAGTAGTAAGATTCTGGTCTTTTTGCAATCATGAGTTTATTTTTCTGTTAGTTATCACTTATCAATCTTTTGTTAAGAAGAATCTTCCTTATCAATTGTCTTAACTGATGTATTGATTGTAGTGTCTCAGTAAGAAGCAAAAGAATCAACTAACTACATGGATGATCATGGTGGTGGATGCAAATGATTTATACACTGATGACAGCTTTGTGGTATGAACTTTACTTGTGCTACCTTTTAGTCATTCTATTGGCTGATTCATTTATTTAACAATTTTCTTCATATTTTGAGTTAATGAGAAGCATATTAAGGTATGCAACAAGTTATGTCAAGAATTTAGTATGTCTTAGTTGATGTACCAGCATAATTTTTGTTATCAAAGTCAAATTCAGTGCTCTTATCCATTTACAGAATGGGAGTATGTACATTGTCAATTTGTGCATGGGTATTTTCCCTTGAACATCTATGTTGCTTTAATTTTTTGGTAGTATTAGAAGAATGAAGAAATCTTTGTTGAATGGGTTGGATATAGAAATCTGATTTAAAATTGTATTTGTAGCATCAATTAAGAGCATTTGTTTATCTTATTTAATGAGATTGTGGTGACATTGATATTGAAACGTTACATGTACGAAAAAAGCAATGAGTGGGTACATAACATTAATATCTGGCTGTTTAAGTGCTTTTCTTTTTGGTGTGAATGAAGATAGAAGAAAATGAGCTCTTTTGGAGACTAGGGGTTTGGTTTTCTTGTGAAGTAGGAAAAGAACTTAAATAAGGTTAAAATCTTTAAAGATATCAAATGTAGCCCTTGTATTTCTTTAATTCCAGTCCATACAGCCTTTAGGTCATCTTGGCAGTGTTTTCTACAAGGCAATGAAACTTTAATTTCTTTCAGATTATTGACATTGTTTGCCTTCTATGATGAGTATTGATAATATATATTTTTTATATTGTACGTGTTGCATCTGCTGTATTGTGTCATGTCATTATATACTACCAAATTTAAGGTTATCAATTATATATGTTGTTTTCTATGTCATACCCTAGTTAATATAACCATAAAATGAACAAAAATTTAATAAAAAACAAAAGATAAAAAAACGAAAACTATTCCTTAGATGTTCTTTGAAAAAAAAAATACTATTTATGTCCTTTTTGGCTTTAAGGCATAGTGGAATTGAAATTATTTTTCCTCTATGGAATGACGTTTATATTATATAACAGTATGTTTATTTGTTGCTTGCTTTCTGCCAGGGATAATTTGTCTACCAATCAAGTAGCAAAATTTGAAAATCTCAATTTTGTTTCAGCTAAGTCCTTATTTCTTAGATCTTTGTATGATTGGATGAAGGCCTTAGGCAGTGTTGGTCCACTTCGTATGTTTTAGAATTCATACTTAGCTTGCCACATATTTGAGTTTTCTTTTTTCAAATGGAAATTCTCAGGTATTGTTTGTGGTAGGTGACGTAGGTCTCGCTTGGAATTGGATACTATTTGTATTGATCTTTCGAACTTTAGATTGTAATTTCTTAAGAGTTCTTGTATATATCCTGTGTACATAACATTCTCCTCTTACTAATAAAAATTATTCTTTATGTATGATACTACTTCTATAATGCATTTATGTAAATGTATCTAAATAAT
The DNA here is from genome assembly GCA_032878915.1 of Castanopsis chinensis. Lineage (NCBI taxonomy): Eukaryota > Viridiplantae > Streptophyta > Magnoliopsida > Fagales > Fagaceae > Castanopsis > Castanopsis chinensis. Next base: position 46,064,147 of record JAVQMG010000133.1, read on the forward strand.
TTGCAGTTAACAAAATAAATGCTTTTTTGAAATTCTTGTTTTTAGATCTGGCTCATGTAAACATTGAGTCAATGGAAATCTCTCTCTCTCGTTTGAGATTACACTATCTAAACACATGACATGGCTGTGGGTTCAGGTAGTATGGGGTGTCTTGTGATGTAAAGTTTTTAAAATTCTGGAGGTAGAAGACGGCATGATGGCACTGTACTTAGGTGTAAATAAACCCATCTGTCAAACTTGCTGAGATGCTAACATAGAAAGACAAATACAAAACTACATGATTGATTTCAAAAACAATGTAGTTAAACAACATGATGAGTTTATGTTATGTATTGTTCGAATAATGATTATCTATTATATCCTAATAAGTGAAATTTTTGGGATAAGTGGTAATTTATCATGGTATCAAAGCAGATAGTTCTGAGCTTGAGACTGGTCTCTAATCTACCTCCTATTTAAAAATTCAATGTATTGAGCTCCACTTATAAAGGGGGAGTCTAGGTCCACACATGAAGACGAGTGTTAGAATACTGATTAAATTTATCATTTTCTAACATTTTAAGCTTTTGGAATAGGTCTAATTTCCTCCTCAAATTAGTGTCTTGACATTTTGGTTTGGCTAAAAAATCTTGCATGAAATTGGCTAATAGCAAAGTCTGGAAAGATATCATTACAAGAAATTGTTGAATATAATAATCTCATTTAGCTGTATGTTTAATGTTGAAAAAAACAAAATTGGTAGCTTTGCATCTAACTTTGCTAGCTTTTCAATCATTTCATTTGGCTATCATTGATTAGATAAGGATGATCTCAAAGCATGACAAGTTAGTAAAAGTACATAACATACTGTACACTTATGATTTTAGGGACAAAATTGGAGAATTCTACGTCATCTTAATGAAGAAATTGCTACTTTTGAAGCTCTAGGCATGGATTGGTAAAATGGCCAAACTTTAAGGACCAAATATGGTGTTTGCCCTTTTTTTTTTCTTTTCCCCTGGAAAAAGTTTTTGTCGTTTTTGCTTTGTCACATGCATAGTTTTCTTTTTCTTTTCCTCTTTTTTTTTAGCCAAAGATGAATGTGAGATTACATCTGGCTAGGTCTGCAGGGTCCTTTTGCATACACATGCTTTCTTACACACACTTCTACACACTTGCATATGTGAGGAATTTAATAGGTTTTAGATGTTGCACCTCATTTGTTTGGACAAGGAGCTTTTAGCTAATTAATGTGAGGGCCATATTACGTACTATGTCTTTGGAATGGTCAAAGATCAACTGTTAGGATTGGCATGAAAGTAACCTATTGACAACAGAAGAATTAACCACAGTGCAAATTGATAATAGTATTTTACCATGCTTCTTTCTTGAGTCAATCTTGATTGATTTTGCATTTTATATAAAGTCTTATTTGTTTTGGAATTAACCATGCTTAATTATTTTAAAACACAATGATGCTCCAAAAATTATTATGCAATTGCTTAGTTTCATTGACAGCTGGTTTGGGAGGAAGCAATGAAAAGGATAATTTTAGAATATTCTTTCCTTTTTTTATTTGGGAGTTTTAATGGAGGGAATGGAAAGTCCATTTCTTTGTTTGAGAGTTTAAGTTGGAGGGAATAAAATGGGTAAGAGGGAATACTTATTCCTCTTTAGTCCCTCAAAATCTCAAATTTTTATTCCTCCTAAAATTGGGAAGAATTGGGGGGAAAAAAATTAGATTTAATGAATTTTTTTACTGGAACTTCCAAAAATACCCTTATATATTTAGCCCTTTATTTTAAAATAGGGGTCTTATAGTAATATTGTTATAAAATGATTCCATTCTTTTCTTCCTATGTTACTCCCAAACAAGGTTACTTACCTTCCATTCCTTTATTTTAAAATATGCAAACAAAGTTACTTAATTCCATTCCATTCCTTTCCTTTTCCTTACTTAAATACATTTTACTCCCAAACAAAGCCTGAGTTATTAGTCTTCTAAACAAGATGGGTTTAAGAACTCTTCCTATTCCTTTTAGCCCTTGGTCTTGGCCCAGCTGGTAAGGGGTGGGGTCTTATAGGGTTAGGTCCAAGGTTTGCATGTTACCAGTCAAAAGAAATAGACATTCCTTTCCCCCCAAATAGTCCATATAGAGGCTATAGTAGTGCAGTTCCAGATTCAGCTATGAATATTGGTACCAGAAACTGCAAGAGAGGACCAAGAAGGAAATTGTAGTCCAAGGTAAAATTCAAACAATCCATTCCAAAGGAGAATAAATATAGGAGATGAAAGAAATGGAGACAGATAAATTTTTATCAGTTTATATATCAAAGAAAAAATGAATAAATAATTAATCTGTTGTCAACCTCTTGGCTGTTTTGCACATTTTGATTGGTTGTGTGTGGAGCTTGATCTACTGTACACCTTACCATGTGCCACATGGACAATTTGCAACCCTAGTAATATTTGAATAAGATTGTACTAAATATATATTACCAAATTCTTACATTGGATAATTTTATGCTTCAAGGTCGCCCCTTGGCAAATCATTGTTGTACATGTTGTAATGAAGAATTTGTGGATCACCTTCTTATTTTTTGTTTGTTAGCTCATTCTCTGTGGGTGCATATGCTTCAGCTGTTTGGGATTCATTGGGTCATGTCAGGTTCTATTGCTAACTTATTATTTTGTTGGCAACATTGGCTTGGGAAACATAATTCCGATATTTGGAATTTGGTTTCAGGCTATCTGATGTGGATTATTTGGATGAAACAGAATCGGCGTTCTTTCAAGGATACTGAGAAATCTTTGGTTCAGTTGATAGATTGGTGCTAGTGGACTCTCTTAGATTGGTCTCGGTGTTGAGGTCTCTTGGACTGTTCTTCCCTTAATGATTTTCTATTGTCTCTTAGCATAGCTTTTTGAGTCCTTTGTTTCTCTATTTTTTGTATTGTTTTTTGTTCATTATCGTGAACACCCTATATTCTTTCTCCTATTTCTTACTTAATAATATTACTTTCTTGCCTAACTTATCAAAAAAAAAAAAAATATATATATATATATATATGTTACTTTCTTGCCTATCAAAAAAAAATCCGGGTAACTCCTTTTATTATCTTCATTGTAGAAGATGCAGAAGCTTCATTGATAATTTGGGTGAATCTCATAAATCTGGTGTTCTTGTGTCTATGCTTTGATCCTTTTTTTCCCCGATCTTGGTTTTTCACATCTCACAGATCTTTGGTTTCATGTTTCCTCATTCTTTTTAATTTTATTGGTAAGTTACACATGCACCAAGTGGTTTTTGAAGTTTGAACCATGATCTCACCCTCTATCCCCTCTTGTGGGAAGAGGAAATTCCCTGAGTTTGTCACTAGTTGTCTTGCACATGATGAATGTGTGTTTAAGTAAAAGATTATTTTTTCCTCGTCGTAGAACTTCATAAATATGCTAGTCTTCTTCAGTTATTTTACACTGGGAAAAAGTTTTGGCTTAAAGAGAAGCTTAGATTATTCAAGTGGCTGACTAATACAGTACACAGGATACTAGATTTTGTGCTGGATTGACAAATACCTAGATGAGAGTGCTGTTAAGGATATATACGCTCCCCTAAAAAGGTTCATAAGTTTACTCTGAGGAATAACATAGGTAGATCACTAGATGTTTGTAAGGAAAGAGCAATTAAGGCATGTTGACAATTTTACCCTCAAGTTAAGATTTTACTAGGATCACAATAATTCTGAATTATGCTGAAAATGGACATATGAAAATGAACAGGGATGTCACCTCCATTAAAATAAGGGCAAAACACAGTTTAGATTCTTTCTGTGTGATGCTTTTTTTTTCTTTTTCTTTTTTGTTGGTAGACTTTCTGTTTGATGTTAAATATTCCTGTTAGTTATATTCTGACCCAAGGCTATAAATCTTGGAGTCGGAGGAACTTTCAAACTTCAAAGACAGCATTTGATTATAATGTTGACTTCTATTGAAAGTCAGAAGAGGCTGTCTCAACGAAGGAAATTATAGACAAGGATTTTAATTCTGTGATCCGATTTTTAGACTTGTTTTGTCTTTTACTCTGATTAGGAAACTGATAAGCGTTCTTTGATTCAATTTACTTGTCATTATCATGGTACATCATTGCCTAAAATTTTTCTGCAGGTTTTTATATAGATATATGTATGAAAATCCATTAGAAAACGGCGTAAAATCAGTAATAATTGTAATTAGATAAATAAAAATAAGCACATTTTTTGTTGTTCAGCTTAAATTTTATTCTCTTCAGATAATTGTATATGTTTGTTTTTTGTTTTTTGGTTTTTTTTTTTTTTTTTGTCTGAATGTAATACACTTAATTATAATATAGATTGAAAGCTCATGTCCACGTGAAAAGTTATGTTTTTTTTTTTTTTTTTAATTAATTTTATAGAGAAATTGTGTTGTATGGGAACTCATTTTGGTTTCCGTTTTAGTATGAGTTTGCCAATTTACTTTTAGACAACCTAGAGACAGTGGCTTCAATTGGTTTAGTGGTTTTTGGGACTTGAATTTATCTTTGTTCCTGCCAAGGGCCTTGAGCTCAACTGACATCTCATGATCTTTCCAAGGGAGATGTTTAGGATTCAAATAGCCCCTTCCCTATTTTTACTACCAAATATTTCTCTTTTCTTGCGAGTGCAGCAGAAAGTTTTACTTGTAAGCCGTGATGAAGAATGTTCTATTTACTTCCTGGTTGTCATCCAATTGATGATGACACATAGGCATATAGGCTTCGAGTTTTGTTATGGTGTGTTTCTAATGCTGCTTGGATGATGTAGATCTTGATTTATGATGCATCATGTTTTTATTTTTATCTTTTCATATAGGAAATTCAAAGTACAATTTGTGCATCTTATCATATCTTAGTTTTGGGGTATAGCTTGGCCCAAGGATTGATAATGACGGACATGTTATAGTACTTCATATGTGGTAGTCCTGAACTACCTCCATATGTTTCATATTTTTTTTAACCATGGCTGACTATTCGTTTTGTCCATATAGTTTTCAAAAACGGCTGGACGGATTAAAGAAGCCATAGCTAATCTCCCTGTTGCAACTGAGGATGATGACAGAGATGAAGCGGCAGCTCTGCAAGATGAAACAGAATCGACAGATGAAGATGGTGCAATGAAGCAAGATGTATTAGTTGGTGTTCCAGCTGAAGAACATTTGGAAGAGTCCGATCCATTTGGGCTCGACGCTATGCTTTCTACCATAGTTAAAAAAGGTTTCATTACGGGAAAGAAAGATGCAACAGCCAAGATCAATGTGGAAGTAGAAGAGAATAAAAGATTCATCAAGTCACAAAGGGAGGCCTTGATTACATGTCTTGAGATTGCTGCTCGAAGATATAAGACTCCGTGGTAATAGTCAATGCCTACTTCCGAGGAAATGTTTCTCGAGTTTCTTAAATGCTCATGCTTTGTGCCTTCTCCAATGTATTTTTTATAAATTTTTTATCCTAAGAGCTAAGTCTTTTTCTTTTGGGCAAAACTTAGGCACAGTTCCTTAGGTACAGTTCCTTAAGTTCCTTACTTACAATTTTGACATCTGTCCAATTTAACTACTTAAACAAATGGTGTTAAATCTAAATTTCTTTTTTCCCTTTTTTTTTTTTTTTTTTTTTTTTTTTTTTTTTTGGGTAATGCAAATGGTTTCTCTTCCAAATAAAGCCCAAAAGAAAAAAAAAGAAAGAAAGAATATCTCAGGTCTCTCTTTTGGCGTGTGTGTATGTATGTTTATCTCTTTCCTTTCTTATTTTCAGATCTAGGACTCTTTTTTCTTTTCTGATCTATGACTCTCTCTCTCTCTCTCTCTCTCTCTCTCGGTGTGTGTATGTATGTGTATCTGTTTCCTTTTTTCTTTTCAGATCTATGATTCTTTCTTCTTTTCTGATCTATGAATCTCTCTCTCTCTCTCTCGGTGTGTGTATTTATGTGTATCTGCTTCCTTTCTTCTTTTCTGATCTATGATTCTTTCTTCTTTTCTGATCTATGATTCTTTCTTTCTGTCTTTTGTTTTTTGATCTTTCCTGTTTGGTTACTGAGAAAATGAGGGAGAAGGATTCGTTTTTTGGATTGAAACACAGTAGATTTGGCTTTTATTTTTTGATATTTTCTGTTTGGTTACTGAGAAAATGAGGAAGAAAGGGTCCGTTTTTTTGGTTTGAAACCCAGTAGATCTGGCTTTTATTTTTTGATCTTTCCTATTTGGTTATTGAGAAAATGAGGGAGAAGGGTTCGTTTTTTGGATTGAAACCCAGTAGATTTGGCTTTTATTTTTTTATATTTTCTGTTTGGTTACTGAGAAAATGAGGGAGAAAGGGTTTGTTTTTTTGGTTTGAAACATAGTAGATCTTGCTTTTATTTTTTGATTTTTTGATCTTTCCCGATTGGTTCTGCATTTTTTGGTATTATTTTTTCTTGCTGTTGCAGTACCAGAAAATAAATGAAGATGGAAAAACAAATTTAGTTTTAACACCGTTTGTTTAGGTAGTTAAATTGGACAGATGTCAAAAGTTTAAGTAGGGAACCTAAGGTACTGTACCTAAGGAACTGTACCTAAGTTTTGCCCTTTTCTTTTGTAGGTGCCAAACAGTTATAGACATCTTAGTTAAGCACGCATTTGATAACGTAGCGAGGTTCACAACTCGACAAAGGGATGCCATAGAGAAACTTTGGGCTTCTATACGAGAACAACAAACTCGTAGGAAGCAAGGGAAATCTGTAAATGGGAAACTTGATGTTAATGGATTTGAATGGCTTCAGCAAAAATATTCTACTGAAAAGATCAGCATTCGGCATTCTGTTGGAGGTAGTGGAGATCGTCGTGCCCAACAGTGGCTTGGTTAAAACTTTGTATATCATCATGTAGGATGCCAACAAACCCTCTTATCCCCTCTACCAGAAAATGGGGGGAAAAAGATCATTGAGAATCTATTTGTTCGAATGTAATTTGCATTTTCTTAATTGATACACTAAGATATCATTTAGAAGTTTCTACTTCCATGATTAAGGTAAATAATCTTAATTGATATGTTATAATCTTCATAGAGAAGATGCCCACATTCACCACTAACTTGTTATTTTAGTTAATTCTTGAACTTTGATGATATTTGTGAAATTTTCATTTATTTTATATATAAATTTTAAATATTACATGGTGCACGCAAGGTATTAATGGACATAAAATTTGTTGTACATGATAAACAAGCTACACACATGGATACATCTAGGGGTGTGTATGGGTCGGATTAAGAGAATTTTTTTGACTCAACTCACCATGGTGGGTCAAAAAAAATCCAACCAAACTTAACCTATCACATAAGTCCAATCCAATCTAATCTAACCCACATGGATCCGGTTGGGTCAGGTTGAACTCATAAGTAGGACAAATTTTATTATTATTATTATTATTATTATTATTATTATTATTATTAAATTGAGTAGAAAAAAAAAAATATAAATGTATTAAAAAAAACCTAAAGATTTGTATCAATCTAATTCCTTAAAGGCAAAAAATACTAATGACTAAACAACAATAATAATTTACTAGGGTTTGTGTGAACTAAATGACTTTTATATAGGATAGGAAGGGTTAGTTATTTTCAAAATTTTATTAATTATATAATATATTTTAAATATATATATATATATATATATATATATATATTAAATATATGGGTGAGTCGGGTTGAATTTGGCAGGTTTGAAATTTTATGATCCAAACCCAACCTGGCCAACTATCAAAAAAAATTTTGTAACCTAACCCAACTCACTAAGCCCTAAAAACCAACCCAACCCGGCGGGTTGGGTTGGGTTGAGTCGGTTTTGGCGGGTTAGCTGCACACCCCTACATCTTTACATTTAGGCAAAACCAATATGAGTAGTCTCAATAAAGGATCTTGTCACCAATTCAATTATGATTATATATATATATATAACAACTCTTTATAACTTGTAGAGACTTGAAAAATGCTAAAGTTATATAAGTAGTTTGTAAAATGTTGTAAAATATTTTGTATCTGTAATATTAATCTAAATATACATACGCAATTATGATCATACATCTCATTTTGTGCAATAATAGAGGGGACCGAACTCATTTTTCGCACATTTTCCAATGAGGTAGAAGTGTGTCTTCGTACTTCCATTATAGAAGTGTATCTTCCCGCATCTCACATGACAAGTTTTGTGATCGCTGCATGTCAAAGCCAAATCACTTTCATATTGTTCTCTAAGTATTTGTTCAGATCCTTCACTAAAGCAGAAACATAAGCCATTTGATGAACCTTTATTCACACATGTTGCAAAGATTAGTTTCACCTTAGGGTACGTTTTCTTGCATTTATTAACACAAAGTTCTTATTGCATGTCATTCTCATACTTTTTAATTCAGGGAAGAAAATACTCCAGGTTTTCTATTACGAAAAAACTCTGTAGATTTTAGTGGTTGTGGTCTAAGTACTTTTTGTTCTTCACTAAAGTAGAAACAAAAGGAATCCGAGGAATCTTGTCTCACACACATTGCGCGCAAAGATAACTTTCTCATCGGGATAAGTCACCTTGCATCTCTCCATACAGATTAAATGCCTTTTGCATTTCTTTGTCAAATCATGTAGTTTAGCCTTAGGAATTGGAAGTCCTATCATACAAAGAGATATTGAAGAGCACAATTAAAAATATAATGTAATAAAAATGTTGAAACTTTATGATTGTCTCCACCACACCCCCCCCCCCCCCCCCACCCCCCACAAAAAAAAAGTCTTTCACCATGCTTAAAATATTGGTTTGAGTCATTGGAGGTTGGGTTTCTATGTAATGACAATTTTCTTTTGCCCAAGTGTTATATCGTGAGTTTGAGTATGGAATCAACCTCTTTTAAAATATAGGATAAGACTACATGTGAATCACCTTTCTTAGACCTTAACAAAAAAAGTCTTGTACATTGGGTGTGATCTATTTTATGCATTAAGTCATTAGAAAACTCATAAATGTTAAAAGTGTTGGAGTAAGTGTGTTTCAAACACTTAACCTTTGCTTTGTGTCCCACATTGATTAGAAATAAACCTTGTTATAAGTTTATAAGCCTTTGCATATTTTAAGTGGTAAGTGGAAATACAATGGGCTAGGTGTTGGCTGGGGCTTCGGTTAGTTATGTATCTCTTGGACCTTCTCATTCTTTTTCCCTTGTTTTTCCTTTTAGCCCAATTCAGTTTAGCCCATTGGAGGCATTTAATGTGCTGCCCGTTGGGCATGCAGAGTAACCGTTGGAACAACCCAAGTCCTTTGCTTAGTTGGCTTATAAAACCCTACAACTCACACTATTCACATAAGTCATTCTTCATCTTCTCTAGCCATCTCCCTCCTCTGTTCACTCTAGTTTTTCTGCACAGAAATTTTAGCTTCAATTTTTTTGGTTAATTTTAAGAAAAGGCAAGGTTGTTCTTAGTTCTTCTTGCTTGGGTGTGCGTCCAACTTGAAGAATTTGTTATAGTTTAATCCTAGAGGATTGTTCGGCCAAGAGAGCCATTCGCACTGAGTACTACTCCGAGTGGCACGAATCATTAAAGACAACGCATTTTGTGTGATTCTATAGTTTGTGAGATCTTTCTAACTTTATCTATTTATTTTTGTCATTGCTAGTTTTCAGGGATTGTATTGTTGAATCAAAACTTGTTTATTTAGCCATATTTTCCTTAAAAAGTACTAGCTCCAAATGTCAAACAATGCTAGATGTAGAAGATACCACAAAAGTAAATGTGCAATGCTCGATATAGTAGGTGCCAAAGGAATAAGTATGAGGAGATGTGTCATAACAACTAAACCAATACAATAAGAAAATAAATTATCTTGTTTATATTTAATATAATGATGTACCTTTAAATTTGATAGAATACATTCCTTTCTATTAAATAAAAATGACAACAATGGCATAGAGAACAATGGCCTCCAATAGGTCTTATGCTCATACTAAGATTATTGTACAAAAAATTATTAAAAAAAAAAAATTGAAAACAACCTAACCATTGTGCATTACCATGTACAATATTCTGCTCCTCCATTTTGTGGAATCCATGACTAAATAGTGGAATTGAAATTTACTCACCTGTGCTTAGAAGGAAAGTGAACACAACATAACACCAAACAAACATGCATTTAAGAGTCTTAGTCATATTTTCCTCCCTCCTAATAACTAGGATTGATAAGGGGGTATTTATAGTAAAAGTGACTACATTTCACTCTTTATTATTATTATTATTATTATTCACTTGACTTTAGACTCATCCTAGAGTTAGGCATGATCAAACGGTCAAATGTTTAGTCAAATCTTGGTCAAAGGAGTTTGAGAGATGCATTTGAGTATAATAAAATAGAAATCGTGGTTGTTTTAATTTTTAAGTTTTGGTTTTTAATTTTTAATTTTTGGTTGATCAGTTTAATCAAACTTGGCCAACAAACATAAAGCTTGTGCATTATATACATCATCCAATAGAGAAACATTAATTTAATTATTATGATTTCCCAAATTTCTAAATGAAAAATGCAATTTTTATAATTTTCAAAGCTCAAACTATTTTTTTTTTTCTTGTAAATCAAAGAAGGACAAAATATGGTATGGACACATATAAAATTTGAATACCTGAATCAAATTTCTACATAATTTTCCGCACTACTGTTTTCTCTACTATGATGGTATTATTTGATGGCATTGGGTGGCGTACATCCTTAGATTGTGTTGGAGAGAGAACTTTTTAGGGCGATTTCAATTGAGTAGTTAATAAAACATATTATTAGGACACCACTAAAACCAAAATGTTAAGTCTGTGAATTTGAGTCCAACCATGTTATATTAGTCACTCCCTCTTCTCATTATTATTCAATGTGAGATTTCACTTATATGTATATGCCAAACAAATTAGGGTTTGAATATAACAAAATGATGCTCCAAAAAATATTATTCACATGAAATAATGAATTTTTTTTAATAAAAAAACTGATTTGTATTAGCACAATGGCGCAAATTGATTAATCAGATTTTCAACCATTTGATAACATGCTAATTTATTTTGAACCATAACATGTTTTTACATGCCAAAATCCGAGTATCCATGATTATGTGAATAAGTTTATATTTCAATTCAAAATCCCCTTTTCCCATTTTTATAACTATCGAATTATCAAAAAAAGATTGAAGTTGAGTTTTTTTCTCTCTTGCATAATTTACATATGTAAGTGGTTTAATTTCTTTTTTATATAAAAAAACAAGTATTGGTTTACTTAAGCCACAAGAATTATAAAAAATGGTTTAACACTTATCCAATTTTCCATCCAAATGAAAAACTCTTACCTAAGATGAAATTTGTTCCGTACCAGCATAGTATTGGTGGAGTAGACTATATACCAATCAAGATGAAATTTGTTTCGTGGAATTGCCCAACGAAACAATATAAACCCAAAGGTAACTCTAAGAGTTTAAATTTAAAAAAAGAAAAAAAGAAAAAAAAGAAGCTAACTTAGAGGTTATTATATGCTGGACTTGTACGGACAACAAAGTGTGTAATCCAAAAAAGATAACACTGAGTCAAAAAATATAAAATAAAAATAACTCAGAGGCTATTGTATGTATGACTTATATTTACTAGTGTGTGTGGGTTCTAGTTAATTTGATGGTTATAAAAGACATTTAGGGTTCAATTCCTGCCTACACTAAAAATTGATTAGTGTCTTGGTCTGATGATAAAGAGCTATCAATATGAGTAGAAGTCATAGGTTATAACTCTCTCAAAAAAAATATATTCACTAGTGTGTAACCCGTATATATGCACGGGTATAATCATAAATAATCATAATTGTATGGTTCAAATTATAAATTTTTTCAAAAGAGATTCAAATTATACATAGTATTAACTTATACTTTCTTTAAACTATACATTTTTAAAATATATAATGGTTTCTCATATTATATATATATATACACACACACATACATACCTAAAAGCCTACAAAAAGTCTACGCATTAGTCTCAACAAATTACCAAAAAAAATTAATATTGAGTTTTACTTAGCCAAAATGAGCTCTTCTCTCTCTCTCTCTCATTTTTTTATGTTTTGTTCTCTCATACAATTTTTGACACATATTGATAAAGACTCTCCATCATGATGTGTGGTTTTGATATTTTGATAATAATTTTATGACAAATGAACACTAATATTTCTTGGAACCATAAAACTTGTTCACTTTTCGACAATTTGACTAGGAGTAATGAGAATATATAACAAAAGGGTACATTATTTTCACAACCATTGAGCTGTAGCTAAAGTCGATTAAAATAAAATTTTATATTCAAATTCACCACTTAAAAATATTTAGCCTTTTTCTGTATTTTTAGATTTTCTATTTCACTAATATTTAAATATAGTAAAAAATAGTGTATTGAGTCTGATGCGTGTGCATACAAAACATCCTAGCTAAACTATAGAAAAATCAAAAAAATTTGAGTTAGTTTGCCTAAATATTTGAGGAGACTTTTGTGAATACTATAAGTTAATACTGTGTATAAGCACATAGTATCTAAGTACTAAAAGATAAACCATAACATCAAACAAAAAAAAAAAAAAAACATCTTAAAAGAAAACAACAATGTGTCAATATCTATGTGCCTCCCCGTATCAATATATCTCCTCCTATGCATGTGCATTGAAGTTCAAAGATTTCTCCCATTTTTTGTCATGAATGACAAAGGGATCAAGAAGAATAAGAACAAATACCAATTGGGGAATGAATGTATGAACAAACTTACGAGAAATGCAAAGTATGGGTGCATGCAAACAACGTTTAAATAAGCACAAGTAAGCATGCAAGACACATGGACAAAATGAGAAAATTGGCACAAACCAATTTCTATGATAAAAAGGATGTTATGATGCATGAGTAATGTCCTAGATGCATACATAACACAATGTCAAAATTTGAGACTCATAGGAGTTCAAATGACAATGAAAATTTCTTTGGACATTTCACCGAACACATGACGTGCACTCCTATTTGAATACTCAAAGAGTGAGGGACCACCTCAAAAAGTTGCTAGAAATACATGAGAATTATGCGTTAGGGGCCAAAAACCACTCAATTACGTCAAATCTCAATCAACCAAAGCAAAAGGGTTGATAGAAAAATGTTTTTTGCTCAAAAACTCCAAATTCCCAATTTTGAACTTCAACTCTCTAAAATGAAACCTATGAATTAAAAATGAGAAAGAGAAATTAAAAATACCTTAAAGATAGATGTTAGAAATGTGATATGAGTGATTCGAGCCCAAAAATCTCAAGTTTGGAGGATTAGGGACAAGAGGGAGTCAAGAGTGAGAAATTAGAATGAAATAGAAACCGTTTTGAAAAACTTCCTTAAAACCTTTATGCTTGTAAGCATAGTTTTTAAAATCATACCAGACCGTCCAATCTAATTGGGTTAATTGGAAACTAGCCAAGCCCAGATCAATTTTTTAATTAAGAAAATTGGCCAACTTTAAATTAAAGTCTTGAAGCGTTTGGATTTTTGGTCTAACTAGTGAATTGTTGAATTGGTCATGGTTCAACTGATTCAAGGGATGCCATTTTTTAACGAAAAATTCCAAAGAAGGGAGAGATGAGGGTTTTAACTTTTAAGTTTTAACCTCTGACCCCCAACCCTTGCAAACTTTTTTTTTTTTTTTTTTTGAGAAACAAACAAAATATTAAACACACACACACACACACACTTAATTACACTTTCTAATTTAGCTTAAACACATTACTTAACCCAAAGTATCAACTCTTACAAACTAAATGACAGGCACGCTAACCATTAGGTAGCTGTTATTGTTATGTCTTCTCTTCATTTTATATTATATATTTATTTTTCTTTTAGATATTAATAGTTTTTATTTTTGTTATTCCTTCTCTCTCTATTTTCTTGGATTAAAAGATAGAAAATCTCACAATCTATTATTATTTGTTAAATTTAAAAGTATTTCAAGGACTTTGTTTTTATATGTGAATGTGAAATTTATCAATTTATGTTAAAAATGGTTTTATTTTAAATCTGAAAGATTAGTAAAGAAAATGATTTTATGAACCTAATTTATGTTTTTTTACTAACTTTTGATCATTTTTACAAATTTATTACATTTTTTTGTATTTTAAATAATTATAAAATCACAGTTCGACCTTATTTAAAAGCCTTGAACCCCCCTTTTCGATTCTTTGAACTGTTTTTTTTTTAAGGCATTGCTTGTAGGTTCATTTTCTTGTACTCGTGTTATCATTTATTCAAGTATTCAAGTAGATTGATGCAATATTTAGTTTTTTATTAAAGCTTTATATAATTTACTATTTACTTCAAATCAATTTATTGTTAGAATAATCATTTAGGTTTCAATCCTTTACATTTCTTACAATTTACTTTACTTTGAGATGATTTTCTTTGGATTAAATTATTGTACACTAGTTTACTTCGAGATAACTTAGGCAAATTAGGTTCATAACTTAGTCATTTAGGAACTCTGACAATTAGGATTTTTTCATTCTGATAATCTCATGTGAACTCATGCATTTCTAAACAAGTCCTATTGAGTTAAAAATTTCTAAACCCTATGTCTTAGTTTTCGAAGTTAGATATTCACTTCAAGTAACTTGAAAGCATAATCAATGGACCAAGGTCAATTAAAAATTGATTTTTACTCAAACACACTCACATTGTTAGTAATTTATTGTCACCAAGGGATTTCCTCCGTAATTTGGTCTACCTTCACAATTGATTTTTTTTTTTTTATCAAAACTCTGCTCATCTCAATATTCCAAAAATCTAAATTATATAAACACAAATGAATTTTCAATTTACAGTATCTTGGATTTGTCAAAAAAAGAAAGAAAAAACACTCAATAAGGACAAGGTCCCCAGTTGGCTTTTAATTTCATGATACAATCCTAGGAGGGAGGCCAAGTTAGATGAGATCCTTGATGTCACACGACAAATCTCAATGCCTTCCTTTGATTGGGGTCCCAATTGTTCATCGTAAGGAAAAACAAACCAAGATAAACTTTATTCGTGTGACCAATGTGGCTCTTTATAGGAAATGAATTTGATTAAAAAAATTTATGGAATATTAATTATATTGAATTTTTAAGAAATCATATTTGAATTAAATTTGTAACTTTTTTATTCAACTTTTTGCAAACATGCCTATTTTGTAGATGTCACTTGTTCATTGAGTTGTAACACCCACAAGGGTGCTGATATGGTAGAACTGTTGTGATAGATACTTTCATATTTTGGGGAAAAAAAAATTTCTCTCTTAAATTGGTTTGGAAAAATCTGTGGCAAAACATGACCATTTTGCAAGCTCTGCATGGGTTCCAATTGTGATCGAGAACACTTTGAGGAGATTCGAATTAGTAATTCATATAGGGACCAAGAGAGTAAATTTCATGTCATTTTTGTTTGGCCTAAGAAATGAAATATTTTGATATCGGTGTACCATTTTGAGGTTAAATATATGAGTAGTGATACAAGTTTTACGACATTGAGCTAACAAACTAGTGTGTTACCAATCACAAAGTGACAATTCAAATATTTATTTTATGAGGTGGTTGAAGCCTCCCAATCACATTCATTGCCATATCAATTTATAAACATTATGTAGTAAAACTTGTAGTACCTTTATCATTTTCCTATACAAAGATTTATTTATTTTATATTTATCAAAACATAATTTAAATTGCACTTATTTTATAAGCCTAAGTATTATCCTAAGTACATTAACCCAATGTAATCATTTTACTATATCGGCTGAAACATCAATATTGCCCAAAATACACAAAAATCTACAATATGGTTAGTACATGGCACAATTCTACATTTTGTCTAGTACATTTTTAAAAATACTAGTATTAGTTTAATGACCGATATGGTATATATCGCTAGGACGGCTGGTATTGACTCTCTTGATAGGAACACCATTGAATCCAAAACTTTAAGTTTATGAGTTTGGCCTAATTATGTTCTACTAATAACTCATATCTTTTTTTTTTTTTTTTGGAGAAGAAACAACTCATTATCTAATGTGAAACTTCATTGTTTAACCAACTACACCACTTACATGTGAATATTATAACACACCTTTAGCAATGACACATTACATTAACATTAAATAAGGTCTATCATAATCGAATAGTATACAAATTCATAAATAAGGTCTATCATGACTATTAACCAACCATACCACTTAAAACGGAAGATCCATCTTCTTTTGAGTTGCTCCCTAGTCATCATTCTCCATCACATTGTGTGTCCCCAACTTTACTAGTAGTTTCTCTCTCCAAGTCATCATTACTGTCGTGTTCACTCTTCTCACCGTCACTAGCATCAGTCTACAATAAAAGTATTTTGAAATAAAAAGAAGATACAAAGTAATCCAAAGACAACATGATATGAAAGAGCACGATGTTAACATATTATGAACAATGTTCCGATCTCATCCACCAAATATGCAGATCAACTAAAACCAAAAGTGACAAGATTTAGCAATCACAAAACCAATGTTAGCTCTATTCAAATTAGATTTCTCACATTCTGCATCATTGCAAGATACTACATTTCAAATAACAACAATAATTACAACACCTATATGGGAGTTTATCTTCTTCTTTTTATTAATTACATAATTTGGAAGCAGTTGCGGCTCCATAATTATTTTCTAGGAGTTAATAAGAAACATAAATGATTCAAAATCTAAAACAAAAGAGAACTTAAATATATCACATCGAAAAAAAAAAAAAAAAAGGTTTTACAATTGCCTTTTATGAGGTTTCATATTTTGAAACCATTGTATAATATTTGTATTATTAATCCTACGAATTACATCTCTTCCAATGTACATAGCCAAATAATCATTCATCCATTAATCACCCATTTGATTGATTTATTTCAAATTTGCTAAGATCTAAATGTGCTTTTTTCTAAGGTTTTTTAATTAACAAATTTCTACTTTTGTTGTTGAACTTATTAATTTTTATTTTATTTTTCCAAATTTTAGCTCAAATTGGTTTGTTATTGAGTTTTATATTTTATTTTTTAAAGGCCAAGATATTGATAACATGATCATATTCAAATTTATTTTAGTTGGACTTCAAATATATTTAAGGTCATGGTGTTCAAAATTTTATTTTAGAGGGTCAAAAAATTAAAACAAAATTATATAATATTTTTTTTCCTGCCAATTCAGGGGGTTGAAATTATATATAATATTGTTACTAAGATGCTTATAAATTAAAAGGCTCTCTAAAGGCCCAAATAATTGTTTTTTTTTTTTTTTTTTGTGTTAAGTAATTTGAAGAAGGCAATATGCATTTCTCCAAAAAAAAAAAAAAAGGCAATATGCATGAATGAAGGCCCACATTTGTGTTTTAATGTGGGCGCAATTGAATGACATCTGCTTGAATAGAAAATTTTGATGCTTTTTAATTAAGGAAATATATAACGAATGTCCTTAGGGTATTAATTAATAATCCATTTAAAGAAAGTTTTTATAGGAAAAAAAAATTAATGTTTTGACAGTTTTTTCATTTTCCATAAAAATGTCAAAATTTTTCTAAAATGAATTATTAATCAATACCCTTAAAGTACTCGTTAGCATGACTCTTTTAATTAAAGGCAACCTAAATACTAATAGTTAATAACTTTAGGGGGTATTTGGTACATGCACTTAAAAATTGAAAATTGTTATTTGAAAACATGTGTGAAAATATGTGTGAGTGAAAAAATGTGTAGAAATACTTGTAATATTGTTTAAAATTTGAAAATTGTTGTTCAAAAACATATACCAAACACCCCCTTATGTATTTATGTATCTTGAATTCAGCTAGCTGAGATATCATCATGATGACACATGACAAATTAAAAAAAAAAAAAAAAAACTATTTTTTTTATTTTTATTTTTTAATAACCTCAATGACTTGGTAACGCACCTTTTGAGCGAACTTTTGGTCGCAAGTCTCCAATTTAGCCTCCCAATACTCTTTTATTGTAGCGTTAAGATCAACTTCTCCATCCCCCTCCTCTTTGTCCATCCACTCTTCTTCCAGCCAAGCCTCTGTTAGCTTTGGCGTGCTTAAGACTCCACTATAGAAAATCTTCAATTTAGGACAGTTTTGCACTTCTACATAACCCAATGATGGGAATTTGATGGTGCGATTCCCCAAATGGAAACCTGTGAGACTCGGCAAGTTATCAAATTCCAAAGAGGTCAAATTATTGAAAACGATCTCATCTCCTGCTTCTGCTTCACTTCCCTCATTTGCAACTATTTCTGTCATTCTTTCGCAATTCTCAATTCTAATAGATCGGAGTTGCACGAGAGTTTTGGCTGTTGAGGGATTTAATAAACTAATCAATACATCACTTCCCCGTACTTCCAATTTCATCAAGTAGTGGAAAGATGTGGATGAGAATGGTACAATCTTCTTTAATCTGCGAAAATCCGATACTCCTGCTCTTAGAATTGGAGCCTCTACAATTGGAATTTCACCATTTCCGTACAAGAAAACTTTTAGGTTGCAACAGAATTCTGCTGACGGTCCGCCACATGTCTCGTTCATGGCATCATCCAATACCAATCTTTCCCAGTTAGGGAATTTATCCTGGGAAAATGCCAAAGTAATGAACAAATTAAGGAAATAATGAGTTTAATATCCTCTAAAACAAGTTTTGTTCAATTTAAATTAGGACAAGACAAATACGATCCAGCATATTAAAAATAATAACCAAGGAAAAAAAATGAATAGTACTTTGGAGTAAAGACTTAAACATGAATTTGCCAGTAGTATTACATTTTTTTTAAAATGTGTAAATTTTAAAACACTACTAAAATATAATCAACAAATTTATTGATTATATATATAATGTTCTTTTTATTAATCACACTCATTACCACATTAGTTTATAAACCTTTTATAGTTAAATTGATTACTATTTTAACATTTTCTATAACTAAACATAGGTTCTTTCCATTCGGCCAATGACATACCTTATTTAGTTAATATCAATCTTTTATCCTTCTTCAACTAGTTAGGGACTAGGGCCAAGAGGGCATTGCAACCCCCTCCTTCCCCAAGATGCAGAATTTTTTAAATGTACATAGTAGGGACTAATTCAAATTGGGCTCAAGGAATAAAACTCGATCCCCTTCCCTCCAAAATCTTGTCCCCCTTCCCCCTTTCAGATTAGTGCAAAAAACTCCACAAATCAGCAAAAACAACATTTCAAATCAATCCAAACAACCACCTATTAGCCCTAACAACCATAATACACAAATCCCAACCCAAAAAATCTTCAAAAAATTATTACAAAAATAAAATACAAAAAATGATAACCAATGACAAGTTGAACCACCATTTTCTCTAAAACCATAACCACTACCTTTCTTATATTTTATAAAGAAATGAAATTATGCTCATAAAAACAAATTCTGTCATGTCATTGTTGCATGAGACTATCCATCGCACATAGGCTTAAGGGACACTACATAATTTTGTCATTATAGTGGTGGAAAGTGAATTTGGCTTCAATGGTGTCTAGAATAGAAAATTAGAGGTCACACAGGATAAAAGTCTTTTAATTTAAGAGAGGAAAATTTAAAGAACTTAGTGAGATGTTGAACAGCAAATATAAGCTGATATAAAAAAAAGTAAAGATATTTGAGAGGGAATCTGATGACCAATTATTGTTGATTGGCTTGTAGCCTGAATGACACCATCCCCCACTTCCTTTATATTTCAATTCCCATGTCGCAGGTTCAAACACGCCCACCCTTTCCCCTCCCAACAAAAGCAAAAATTTGAAAGAATGTTCATAAAGAACTAGAAGTATTAAATGGAAGAAGAAGGAGACAAAGAATAATCATAAAGAGAAAATTCTTTTTAGAGCTAATACCTAAACTGTCTTTTAATAAACTCATAACTGCATATCTAATTAACTATTTTGTGTAATCAATATTTAACCGTTCAACTAAAAACCAATTCTAATTATTTATACTTTCAGTTTTTTTTTTTTTGGCCAAGTACTTACACTTTTGGTTAACATTAGTTAATTGCACGGAAAACTATATACTTGAGCTTTGAACTCTAACAAAGGAGTATTAATTGATATCTACTTACCATCATTCGTAATAACAAAAAAAGAGTGGGGTGATCTGAACCCTTATCGTCATTGTTAGAGACATCAACAAGTGACAAATGAATTGCAGCAAATTTGCAAGGCTCTTTTCCACTTATTATCATTCTAATCTTATTCATATTGAAATTTAGAAGTGAAGAAGAACATGGGAAAGTTAACCATTCTAATTTTTAACTTAATAGAAATAGTAAACATAATTTTGGATGTTAACATATACAGCAAAAAAAATGTACATGTGGGAATGAGAAGAGGAATAGTCTAAATGTTTTAGTTCATTTGGCAAGCGACGAAAAGTCATTTTTTTGAACATTTTGAACCAAGCCAGATTCGATGACTTTCCTTGCTCTATTATCCACTTGCAACCATACTGGCCTTGTCGAAGAGGGACGAAAGATCGTTGATTGTGTAATGAAAGATGATAAAATTCCCTTAACTGTAGAACATTATGCATGCTTTATCGACCTTCTTGGAAGGTCAGGGAAGCTTGACGATGCTTGTGGACATATTTTTTGTACTATTTCTATTCAGATATTTTATAAGCGAAGATATTGAACATTACAAACTGTAATTGAACTGAACGATCCCATGCACTCATCCCTATTCAATTTGCGAGATTTTATTTGACTAATTTATTATTTTATTTTGTGTCGTATCCAGTAGAATTTTACAAACAATAACTGTGAATTGATATTGTAGTATATGTAGTATCCAATAGTGATTTTCAAAATTATATATGTAATAGCAAGGTAATAAGAAACTTGGCATAACTAATATCAAGAAAATTGCAAGAAAAAACCATTTTAGTGCTTCCAAATATCTGGTCAAAGTATGTTTTATATGCTTAATAACCTAAACTAATATCAATAGCACCACCACAATTCATCATTCCTATACTTATTGCATACTAGTTTTATTAATTGAGGGGCATCTCAATTTTCAAGAATGCCAATATTTTCTACTTTGATCGTAATTCACATATAATAAATCTATTTGAGGGAGAATTCTTAAACAAGTATGTGCAGCTTGAATGGAGTAGACTGACTTCAGCCTACTCCACCCACATATAATCCAATGAGTATATATATTATATTAACAAAATGTAAAGACATGCAAGGAAAGTAATTACCTTTTCAATGAAAAAGAGGGGTTGTTCAATAAGACTAGCAGAATGGCCCAGCCCATTTTGTTTCTTGCATGCTTGACTCATTGGAAACAAAAATTTTCAATTTGTTGCATTTTTGAATGTCCAAACTTTTCAATGACGGCCACTTTGAAATGTGCCTTTCTTGATATAAACTCTTGAGTTCAGGCAAATTGTAAAGTCTTAGAGTGGTCAATTTTAGGAATACAAACAAAGTGGTTGTCTCTATTCCTTCTTCTTTTGCTACGATTTCCTACATCGTTGCACAATCCTTTATCTTTAGTTTCTCAAGTTGCGAAAGAGCCTTCGCCACAGATGTTGGAAAAACACTTTTTAGACCGGAACAACCATCAATTTCTATGGTACGTAACTTTCCAAAGGTGATTATTCCTGGAGGATCCATACTCCACACATGCTTCACTTTTTCCGAATTTGTTAATTTTAAGGATAAAAGTTCAGCGGTTGCTATATCACGTGATTCTTCAACATTATTTGTCCCTTGGATTTCAAATACCTCTTCTAAGGAGTTGCAATCATATATCTCCAAGTCTTTTAGATTCCAGTGCATTCTCAACATATTGGGCGGAACAGTATTTGTAAGATTTGTGCAACCTGAAATGATCATTGTCTCTAGTTTCCCAAAGGAATCTGATATGAGTTGATTGGACCAAATCATCTCCATGCTATCCATGCCTTTTATTTCTAATTCCTCCAACTTCGGAAAGCCAACCTACAAATAAAACTTAATTAAATTATATTCTAAAGACCACGATTTTAATTAATTAACTATTATAAGGAAGAATTAAGAAGGAAGAAGAGTAATAATTCCTTTTCGTTTAGGAGGTATTGTGTGGCAGTGCTTAGTATCATTTCTTCATGCTTTTTCTCAATGGTCATGTCCGAACTAAAAGAATTGTTGATGAAATTTTGATTATGATAATGCTTATAAGGATGAAAATTCAATTAAATTTCCAAACTGGAATCACTCTCTATATGCATAACAAATAGAACTCAAATTTGATAACAGTGTATTGAGAAAATTTTAAATTAATATGCACAATTTTTGGAAAAATGTTTCATTCGAAGCTGTAGTAGAAAATGAAAAAGGCAATTCTAGTATTAGTATTATACTAAATTTAAACAATTTTCACCAACTTAAAAACAAATATTTTTATAGGAATTTAAACACTATCACACTTGTTAATAGTAATTAAACCTTTTTAGGTGAACCTGAGAGAAAATCAAGTTAAATTTCAAATAGGAATTCAATTAGAGTCTAATTTTGCACCCGTGTCCCATCTAATTTAAATTTTAGAATTTTTGTGGCAAGTGAGTTAATTTAGTGTAAAAATTGGATTTCAATTAGAGTTTCATTTTGTGTCAAACGTCCCATCTAATCTAAGTTTTTTAATTTTTGTGCGAAATGAGTTAATTTAGTGTAAAAAATAAGGAGTTAAATATAAATAAAACATAAAAAACCTAATCATATATTTAACTCTATATATAAAATTAGTGGAAGAGACAGTTTGAATGATTTTATATTTATGAGCATTTTTTTTGTGAATAACTAAAAACAATTGAGATTTATAAGTAATTTATGTAATATACCGATACTATGTACAATCCATTACTAACTAGGTAATATATATATATATATATATATAATATATATATATATATATATATATATATTTATTAACAATGGACATATTTTTTGTACTATTTCTATTCAGATATTTTATAAGTGAAGATACTGAACATTACAAACTGTAATTGAATTGAACGATCCCATGCACTCATCCCTGTTCAATTTGCGAGATTCTATTTGACCAATTTATTATTTTATTTTGTGTTGTATCCAGTAGAATTTCACAAACAATAATTGTGAATTGATATTGTAGTATATGTAGTATCCAATAGTGATTTTCAAAATTATATATGTAATAGCAAGGTATTGAGAAACTTGGCATAACTAATATTATGAAAATTGCAAGAAAAACCATTTTAGTACCTCCAAATATCTTGTCGAAGTATGTTTTATATGTTTAATAACCTAAACTAACATCAATAGCACCACTACAATTCATCATTCCTATACTTATTGCATACTAGTTTTATTAATTGAGGGGCATCTCAATTTTCAAGAATGCCAATATCTTCTACTTTGATCGTAATTCACATATAATAAATCACTTTGAGGGAGAATTCTTAAACAAGTATGTGCAGCTTGAATGGAGTAGACTGACTTCAGCCCACTCCACCCACATATAATCCAATGAGTATATATATTATACTAACAAAATGTAAAGACATGCAAGGGAAGTTATTACCTTTTCAATGAAAAAGAGGGGTTGTTCAATAAGACTAGCAGAATGGCCCAGCCCATTTGTTTCTTGCATGCTTGACTCATTGGAAACAAAAATTTTCAATTTGTTGCATTTTTGAATGTCCAAACTTTTCAATGATGGCCACTCTGAAATGTGCCTTTCTTGATATAAACTCTTGAGTTCAGGCAAATTGTAAAGTCTTAGAGTGGTCAATTTTAGGAATACAAACAAAGTGGTTGTCTCTATTCCTTCTTCTTTTGCTACGATTTCCTGCATCTTTGCACAATCCTTTATCTTTGGTTCCTCAAGTTGCGAAAGAGCCTTCGCCACAGATGTTGGAAAAACACTTTTTAGACTGGAACAACCATCAATTTCTATGGTACGTAATTTTCCAAAGGTGATTATTCCTTGAGGATCCATACTCCACGCATGCTTCACTTTTTCCGAATTTGTTAATTTTAAGGATATAAGTTCAGCGGTTGCTATATCACGTGATTCTTCAACATTATTTGTCCCTTGGATTTCAAATACCTCTTCTAAGGAGTTGCAATCATATATCTCCAAGTCTTTTAGATTCCAGTGCATTCTCAACATATTGGGCGGAACAGTATTTGTAAGATTTGTGCAACCTGAAATGATCATTGTCTCTAGTTTCCCAAAGGAATCTGATATGAGTTGATTGGACCAAATCATCTCCATGCTATCCATGCCTTTTATTTCTAATTGCTCCAACTTCGGAAAGCCAACCTACAAATAAAACATAATTAAATTATATTCTAAAGACCACGATTTTAATTAACTAACTATTATAAGGAAGAATTAAGAAGGAAGAGGAGTAATAATTCCTTTTCATTTAAGGGGTATTGTGTGGCAATGTTTAGTATCATTTCTTCAAGCTTTTTCTCAATGGTCATGTCCGTACTAAAAGAATTGCTGATGAAATTTAGATTATGATAATGCTTATAAGGATGAAAATTCAATTTAATTTCCAAACTGGATTCTCTCTCTATATGCATAACAAATAGAACTCTAATTTGATAACAGTATATTGAGAAAATTTTAAATTAATATGCACTATTTTTGGAAAAATGTTTCATTCGAAGCTGTAGTAGAAAATGAAAAAGACAATTCTAGTATTAGTATTATACTATATTTAAACAACTTTCACCAACTTAAAAACTAATTTTTTTTATAGGAATTTAAACACTATCGAACTTGTTAATAGTAATTAAACCTTTATAGGTGAACCTGAGAGAAAATCCAATAAATTTCAAATTGGAATTCAATTGGAGTCTAATTTTGCGCCCGTGTCCCATCTAATTTAAATTTTAGAATTTTTGTGGCAAGTGAGTTAATTTAGTGTAAAAATTGGATTTCAATTAAAGTTTCATTTTGTGTCAAACGTCCCATCTAATCTAAGTTTTTTAATTTTTGTGCGAAATGAGTTAATTTAGTGTAAAAAATTAGGAGTTCAATATAAATAAAACATAAAAAACCTAATCATATATTTAACTCTATATATAAAATTAGTGGAAGAGAGAGTTTGAATGATTTTATATTTATGAGCATTTTTTTTTTAATAACTAAAAACAATTAAAATTTATAAGTAATTTATGTAATATACCGATACTATGTACAATCCGTTAATAACTAGGTAATATATATATATATATATAAAAATATATATATTGATATTTATTAACAATGGACATATTTTTTGTACTATTTCTATTCAGATATTTTATAAGCGAAGATATTGAACATTACAAACTGTAATTGAACTGAACGATCCCATGCACTCATCCCTATTCAATTTGCGAGATTCTATTTGACCAATTTATTATTTTATTTTGTGTCGTATCCAGTAGAATTTCACAAACAATAATTGTGAATTGATATTGTAGTATATGTAGTATCCAATAGTGATTTTCAAAATTATATATGTAATAGCAAGGTAATGAGAAACTTGGCATAACTAATATCAAGGAAATTGCAAGAAAAAACCATTTTAGTACTTCCAAATATCCGGTCAAAGTATGTTTTATATGCTTAATAACCTAAACTAACATCAATAGCACCACCACAATTCATCATTCCTATACTTA
Organism: Castanopsis chinensis; assembly: GCA_032878915.1. Lineage (NCBI taxonomy): Eukaryota > Viridiplantae > Streptophyta > Magnoliopsida > Fagales > Fagaceae > Castanopsis > Castanopsis chinensis. The sequence continues at coordinate 46,089,953 of JAVQMG010000133.1, forward strand.
TTACATACTAGTTTTATTAACTGAGGGGCATCTCAATTTTCAAGAATGCCAATATTTTCTACTTTGATCGTAATTCACATATAATAAATCTATTTGAGGGAGAATTCTTAAACAAGTATGTGCAGCTTGAATGGAGTAGACTGACTTCAGCCTACTCCACCCACATATAATCCAATGAGTATATATATTATATTAACAAAATGTAAAGACATGCAAGGGAAGTAATTACATTTTCAATGAAAAAGAGGGGTTGTTCAATAAGACTAACAGAATGGCCCAGCCCATTTTGTTTCTTGCATGCTTGACTCATTGGAAACAAAAATTTTCAATTTGTTGCATTTTTGAATGTCCAAACTTTTCAATGACGGCCACTCTGAAATGTGCCTTTCTTGATATAAACTCTTGAGTTCAGGCAAATTGTAAAGTCTTAGAGTGGTCAATTTTAGGAATACAAACAAAGTGGTTGTCTCTATTCCTTCTTCTTTTGCTACGATTTCCTGCATCGTTGCACAATCCTTTATCTTTAGTTCCTCAAGTTGCGAAAGAGCCTTCGCCACAGATGTTGGAAAAACACTTTTTAGACTGGAACAACCATCAATTTCTATGGTACGTAATTTTCCAAAGGTGATTATTCCTGGAGGATCCATACTCCACACATGCTTCACTTTTTCCGAATTTGTTAATTTTAAGGATATAAGTTCAGCGGTTGCTATATCACGTGATTCTTCAACATTATTTGTCCCCTGGATTTCAAATACCTCTTCTAAGGAGTTGCAATCATGTATCTCCAATTCTTCTAGATTCCGGAGCATTCTCAACATATTGGGCGGAACAATATTTGTAAGATTTGTGCAACCTGAAACGATCATTTTCTCTAGTTTCCCAAAGCAATCTGAAATGAGTTGATTGGACCAAATCATCTCCATGCTATCCATGTCTTTTATTTCTAATTCCTCCAACTTCGGAAAGCCAACCTACAAATAAAACTTAATTAAATTATATTCTAAAGACCACGATTTTAATTAATTAACTATTATAAGGAAGAATTAAGAAGGAAGAAGAGTAATAATTCCTTTTCATTTACGAGGTACTGTGTGGCAATGCTTAGTATCATTTCTTCAAGCTTTTTCTCAATGGTCATGTCCGTAATAAAAGAATTGCCGATGAAATTTAGATTATGATAATGCTTTTAAGGATGAAAATTCAATTTAATTTCCAAACTGGATTCTCTCTCTATATGCATAAAAAATAGAACTCAAATGTGACAACAGTATATTGAGAAAATTTTAAATTAATATGCACAACTTTTGGAAAAATGTTTCATTCCAAGCTGTAGTAGAAAATGAAAAACACAATTCTAGTATTAGTAGTATACTAAATTTAAACAATTTTCACCAACTTAAAAACTAATTTTTTTTTATAGGAATTTAAACACTATCGAACTTGTTAACAGTAATTAAACCTTTTTAGGTGAACTTGAGAGAAAATCCAATTAAATTTCAAATTGGAATTCAATTAGAGTCTAATTTTGCTCCCGTGTCTCATCTAATTTAAATTTTAGAATTTTTGTGGCAAGTGAGTTAATTTAGTGTGAAAATTAGATTTCAATTAGAGTTCTATTTTGTGTCAAATGCCCCATCTAATCTAAGTTCTTTAATTTTTCCGCAAATGAGTTAATTTAGTGCAAAAAATAAGAAGTCCAATATAAATAAAACATAAAAAAACCTAGTCAAATATTTAACTCTATATATAAAATTTGTTGAAGAGAGAGTTTGAATGATTTTATATTTATGAGCATTTTTTTATTTTTGAATAACTTAAAACAATTAAGATTTAAAAGTATTTTATGTAATATACCACGACCGTGTACAATTCATTACTAACTAGGTAACATATATATATATATATATATATATATATATTAACAATGGACATATTTTTTGTACTATTTCTATTCAGATATTTTATTTGCAAAGATATTGAACATTACAAACTGTAATTGAACTGAACGATCACATGCATTCATCCCTACTCAATTTGCGAGACTCTATTTGACCAATTTATTATTTTATTTTGTGTTGTATCTAGTAGAATTTCACGGACAATAATTGTGAATTGATATTGTAGTATATGTAGTATCCAATAGTGATTTTCAAAACTATATATGTAATAGCAAGATAATGAGAAACTTTGCATAACTAATATCATTAAAATTGCAAGAAAAAACCATTTTAGTACCTCCAAATATCCTGTCAAAGTATGTTTTATATGTTTAATAACCTAAACTAACATCAATAGCACTACTACAATTCATCATTCCTATACATATTACATACTAGTTTTATTAATTGAGGGGCATCTCAATTTTCAAGAATGCCAATATTTTCTACTTTGATCGTAATTCACATATAATAAATCTATTTGAGGGAGAATTCTTAAACAAGTATGTGCAGCTTGAATGGAGTAGACTGACTTCAGCCTACTCCACCCACGTATATTCCACTGAGTATATATATTATATTAACAAAATGTAAAGACATGCAAGGGAAGTTATTACCTTTTCAATGAAAAAGTGGGGTTGTTCAATAAGACTAGCAGAATGGCCCAGCCCATTTGTGTCTTCCATGCTTGACTCATTCGAACCAAAAATTTTCAATTTGTTACAATTTTGAATGTCCAAACTTTTCAATGACGGCCACTCTGAAATGTGCCTTTCTTGATATAAACTCTTGATTTCAGGCAAATTGTAAAGTCTTAGAGTGGTTAATTTTAGGAATACAAACAAAGTGGTTGTCTCTATTCCTTCTTCTTTTGCTACGATTTCCTGCATCGTTGCACAATCCTCTATCTTTAATACCTCAAGTTGCGAAAGAGCCTTCGCCACAGATGTTGGAAAAACACTTTTTAGACTGGAACAATCATAAATTTCTATGGTACGTAATTTTGCAAAGGTGATTATTCCTTGAGGATCCATACTCCACACGTGCTTCACTTTTTCCAGATTTCCTAACTTCAAGGATATAAGTTCAGCGGCTACTATGTCACGTGATTCTTCAACATTATTTGTCCCTTGGATATCAAATACCTCTTCTAGGGAGTTGCAATCATATATCTCCAATTCTTTTAGATTCCGGAGCATTCTCAACATATTGGGCGGAACAATATTTGTAAGATTTGTGCAACCTAAAACGATCATTGTCTCTAGTTTCCCAAAGCAATCTGAAATGAGTTGATTGGACCAAATCATCTCCATGCTATCCATGCCTATTATTTTTAATTCCTCCAACTTCGGAAAGCCAACCTACAAATTAAACTTAATTAAATTATATTCTAAAGACCACGGTTTTAATTAATTAACTGTTATAAGGAAGAATTAAGAAGGAAGAAGTGTAATAATTCCTTTTCATTTAAGAGGTATTGTGTGGCAAAGCTTAGTTCATTTCTTCAAGCTTTTTCTCAATGGTCATGTCCGTAATAAAAGAATTGCTGATGAAATTTAGATTATGATAATGCTTTTAAGGATGAAAATTCAATTTAATTTCTGAACTGGATTCTCCCTCTATATGCATAACAAATAGAACTCAAATTTGATAACAGTATATTGAGAAAATTTTAAATTAATATGCACAATTTTTGGAAAAATGTTTCGTTCCAAATGTAGAAGAAAATGAAAAAGACAATTCTTGTATTAGTATTATACTAAATTTAAACAATTTTCACCAACTTAAAAACTAATTTTTTTTTTATCGGAATTTAAACACTATCGAACTTGTTAACAGTTATTAAACCTTTTTAGGTGAACTTGAGAGAAAATCCATTTAAATTTCAAATTGGAATTCAATTTGAGTCTAATTTTGCACCCATGTCCCATCTAATTTAAATTTTAGAATTTTTGTGGCAAGTGAGTTAATTTAGTGTAAAAATTAGATTTCAATTAGAATTTCATTTTGCGTCAAATGTCCCATCTAATCTAAGTTTTTCAATTTTTGTGCAAATGAGTTAATTTTGTGTAAAAAATAAGGAGTCCAACATAAATAAAATATAAAAAACCTAATCATACATTTAACTCTATATATAAAATTTGTGGAAGAGAGAGTTTGAATGATTTTATATTTATGAGTTTTTTTTTTTTTTTGATAACTAAAAACAATTAAGATTTATAGGTATTTTATGTAATATACCATGACCATGTGCAATCCATTACTAACTAGGTAATATATATATATATATATATATATATATATTTATTAACTTTGGACATATTTTTTGTACTATTTCTATTTAGATATTTTATATGCGAAGATATTGAAAATTACAAACTGTAATTGAACTAAACGATCCCATGCATTCATCCCTATTCAATTTGTGAGACTCTATTTGACCAATTTATTATTTTATTTTGTGTTGTATCTAATAGAATTTCACAGACTATAATTGTGAATTGATATTGTAGTATATGTAGTATCCAATAGTGATTTTAAAAACTATATATGTAATAGCAAGGTAATGAGAAACTTGGCATAACTAATATCATAAAAATTGCAAGAAAAAACCATTTTAGTACCTCCAAATATCCTGTCGAAGTATGTTTTATATGTTTAATAACCTAAACTAACATCAATAGCACCACTACAATTCATCATTCCTATACTTATTGCATACTAGTTTTATTAATTGAGGAGCATCTCAATTTTCAAGAATGCCAATATTTTCTACTTTGATCATAATTCACATATAATAAATCACTTTGAGGGAGAATTCTTAAACAAGTATGTGCAGCTTGAATGGAGTAGACTGACTTCAGCCAACTCCACCCACATATAACCCAATGAGTATATATATTATACTAACAAAATGTAAAGACATGCAAGGGAAGTTATTACCTTTTCAATGAAAAAGAGGGGTTGTTCAATAAGACTAGCAGAATGGCCCAGCCCATTTGTTTCTTGCATGCTTGACTCATTGGAAACAAAAATTTTCAATTTGTTGCATTTTACAATGTCCAAAATTTTCAATGACGGCCACTCTGAAATGTGTCTTTCTTGATATAAACTCTTGAGTTCAGGCAATTTGTAAAGTTTTAGAGTGGTCAATTTTAGGAATACAAACAAAATGGTTGTCTCTATTCCTTCTTCTTTCGCTACGATTTCCTGCATCGTTGCACAATCCTTTATCTTTAGTTCCTTAAGTTGCCAAAGAGCCCTCGCCACAGATGTTGGAAAAACACTTTTTAGACTGGAACAACCATCAATTTCTATGGTACATAATTTTCCAAAGGTGATTATTCCTTGAGGATCCATACTCCACACGTGCTTCACTTTTTCCAGATTTCTTAACTTTAAGGATATAAGTTCAGCGGCTGCTATATCACGTGATTCTTCAACATTATTTGTCCCTTGGATTTCAAATACCTCTCCTAAGGAGTTGCAATCATATATCTCCAAGTCTTTTAGATTCCAGAGCATTCTCAACATATTGGGCGGAACAATATTTGTAAGATTTGTGCAACCTGAAACGATCATTGTCTCTAGTTTCCCAAAGGAATCTGATATGAGTTGATTGGACCAAATCATCTCCATGCTATCCATGCCTTTTATTTCTAATTCCTCCAACTTCGGAAAGCCAACCTACAAATAAAACTTAATTAAATTATATTCTAAAGACCACGATTTTAATTAATTAACTATTATAAGGAAGAATTAAGAAGGAAGAAGAGTAATAATTCCTTTTCGTTTAGGAGGTATTGTGTGGCAGTGCTTAGTATCATTTCTTCGTGCTTTTTCTCAATGGTCATGTCCGTAATAAAAGAATTGCTGATGAAATTTAGAATATGATAATGCTTTTAAGGATGAAAATTCAATTTAATTGCCAAACTGGATTCTCTGTCTATATGCATAACAAATAGAACCCAAATTTGATAACAGTATATTGAGAAAATTTTAAATTAATATGCACAATTTTAGGAAAAATGTTTCATTCCAAGCTATAGTAGAAAATGAAAAAGACAATTCTAGTATTAGTATTATACTAAATTTAAACAATTTTCACCAACTTCAAACCTAATTTTTTTTATAGGAATTTAAACACTATCAAACTTGTTAACTGTAAGTAAACCTTTTTCATTATATAATGTATTTGTTTTAAAAAAAAATCTAAATGTTTGATCTCATAAAAAATAAAAGTATGAGAAAGTTTGAAACTATTTTAAGATAAAATTATTGTTTTCTTTACTTACAAATCCTCTGTCCCACACAGAATTGGAAAGTAAAATTTCAAACTTTATAAAATTGTGAAACAAATTTTTTACTTTAACTACATTTGCTTGTGATTACAACTTAAAAATATTATGCACTTTATTTTTTTAAAATAAGATCCTCCATACAAAAGAGGAGAGCATATACATATTCCAAATGCAAATTTTGGAATATAATATTTTTTTAGAAAATTTGGCAAGTGTAAACAGTATATTAGGGTGTGTCAAAGTCACCATATAATAGATAGATAATCAATTTAGAATACAGAATACATAAACTAATTATATAAGTATTTTCTTCTAAAAAACATTTTATATAAGTATGTTCTATTTGTGATTAATCTTGATTAGAGAATTTGGTTATTCTTCTGTAAAACTCTTGTTCATTGACCTTTTCTTGTAATATTTTACAATGTTGCCTACGGTAGTTGCTAGATTTCCTATTGGACCTTTTTTTAATGCTACTCATTAAATATTTAAAGTGACCATCAGTTGTTTGTTCTCAAAAAAAAGTGGCCATCAGTGCTAAGGGGAAAAAAACTAAAAAAATAAAAGAAAAGAATAAAACAGTGGTGACCATTAGATTATATTGCTGGCATATAAATTGATAAGTATTAGTGAAAATACACACCACCAAATAAATAAATAAAAAAGTGTCCAATTTTGAATTTAACCAATATCTAGAGACTAAAAGTGAGAAACTTCAAAAAACTACATGAATTTATAATATATCCAAATTACTTTGTGTTTCCATAACTACTATTGTGTAGAACAAGCCCATTTAAAAAACAGTTAATAGTAAGGTGCCAATCCACTAGGCAAACTCATTATTTCATTTCAGTGTAATTTTCGACCTAAGAATAACAAGAATGGGATCACGTTACCCTAATCTATAATAAGGCATCAGATTAGTTCAGATGAACTAAAGTTTGGAGCAATATAAAAATCAAGTAATTAATGTTCATATTGGCGTCGAATCAAATGTGGTTCGGTCAAACACCTTTATTTTTCATATAAAAAGAACAAACAGATAAATGAGACAAATAAAAAAAAGATTATATATTGACAAAAAAAATGAGAAAACTTAGGTACAGTATCTTAATGCTGTTCCATAGGTTCTTTCTCTTAAAATTCTACCATATGGCTATTTAACTAAATAATACACTTTCATCCCATGAGAAAAAATTCACATGGCAAAAATAAAAGTACAAGAGAATGTGTCTTGATATCAACAATACTTATGATCATTTGGGACACTTTTCAAAAAGAAAATGTGTCTTCATATCGACAATACATAGTCTAATCTATTTTATATATATTTTTTAGATTGTGGAAGACTTATCAACATTTAAAGAGTAAAATTTAAAATTAAATATTAAACATACCTTCCCGTTGAAAAGTACAAGAGAATCAACAACAGACAGGAAGCCCTTTAACTTGAATAAATTCATTAATTTCAGAGAATGGAGATTTGCAAACATAATGTTGTCGTCACCATTGACCTCAATTTCTTCTTCTCTTTCTATCGCAACTATTGCATTCATTATCTCACAATCACCTATATCCATTTCCTGCAAGTGTGAAAAGCATCCAACCATAGATGAGGATAAGACAGATACCAACTTACAACACCTCCTCACTGTTACTACTCTCAAGTTACAAAAAGTCTTCGTTGGAAGTCGCATGTAGCATTTCCGTTCCAAATTATTCACATCCAATAGAGTAATTGACTCCAAACTAGGAAAGATAGAATCAAGAACTCCCATAGACTTGAAAATATACTGAATCTCGTCATTGTAGTGGACTCTGAGACGCTTCAAACTTTGAAAACCTTCTGAATCTAATTCGTAAAGATTATTTTTGACACCCTTCATATCATACAAAATGAGAGATTCACATTTCCTAAACAATACTTTATATCCATAGTCCGATTGAAAGTTTGTATTGAGCTTTAAAATTCGTGAAGTTTCCATAGTTTCCCACGTGAACAAACCATTGCCTATGGCTATTCTATAGCTTTCCAACCTTTCAAAAACCATGGCTTTTGGTAGAATCTTTGCATTTTCAATATGTATATGTAACTTGGTCAAGTGAGACAAATGGTCCAACTCTGAGACCATTGCATTAATTTTTTCTGTGCTTTGTACTTCCACCTCCCATTCAACACCATCTGGCAAATATAATTCTTCTAACCTCTTCAGATTAGATAACACACTGGGTGGAATAAATTTAAGTTTGGAACATTTCCTCAAATCTAGTAACTGAAGGTCAGTCAGCTGCCCTATCTCTTTTGGTAACCGTTCAGTGTAGGACAATGAAAGGCTAAGAGCTTTCAAATTCTTCAGTTCGCCAATTATGGGCGCATTCTGTACCTCACCGTCTAAACACAATGTTTGGAGGTTTTTAAGGGACGAAAGTGATGAAGGAAGTACTAGTACTTCATTGCAGCTTACAAATAACTTCAACACTTTGAGATCCTTTAACCCTTCAAAAAATGAATCTGGAATACGGTAACCCACTTTTTGCCTGAACAACAAAAGTAACTCAAGCTTTGAACATTCAAACTGATTGGGAAGCTCTAAAACATCATAATTAATGTAAGGCAACGAAATTGCAACTGCATCTTTACTTTTAGACCGAGTTTGCAATTCATTAACAGTTCTTATAGTAAACATATGCCTTTCTTCAGCTGCAATATTAATGACCACGTCCCGAATTACGTCATGCATTTTGACAGTTCCATTATCACCACCATCCAACAACAAGCTAGAATCTTTGAGTCTTTCAACCAATGTGTGCACCCTACATCTCGCACGCTCTATTGTATCCAAGTTATCAAACAAGCCCCAACCCACACCATATCTCAACAAGTCTTCTACTTCTATATTGTAATCCTCTTCATGTAGACTACAAAGCAACAATAATGACTCTGCTTCTTTACTTTTCAAAAATTTGCAACTCAGGCTTATACTTCTGTACACCTTTACATCCATTCCCTCTATCTCTATTGGGCTAGACATTCTCAACTGTTCGAGGAAATCCTTCCAAACAAATATATTTGTCTGATTTTTTAATGCATTTGCAACAGTTGTAATGGCAATCGGTAATCCAGCGCATTCTTTGACAATTTGACGCATATAAGGTTGGATTTGGGGGGTTTTAGTGAATTCACCAACGATCCCTTCAAACAAGTTTCTCGGTTCATCGCCTGATAAAACTCCGACTTTGAACTGCTTTTGGGTATCCATACCGTTGCAAACTACATTTTGAAATCTGGACGTCAACAATAATTTGCTTCCCTTTTTATCATCTTCAAAGGAAATGCCAAGAGCCTCTAAGTCTATGGGCTTCCAAATGTCATCCATAACCAAAAGGATCTTCTCCTCTAGGAATCGCTTGTATAGTAGTTCTGCTAGTACGGATTCACACTCATCATCAAGTTTCAGACCCAATTTCTCCGCAATTTCTCTTTGAATCCTTTTCAAGTCTGGAGCATTGGATACAACTACGAAAAGGTACTTGTTGAACAACTTTTTCCCAGCTTGTTTTATAACTTCTTTGACTAGCATGGTTTTCCCGATACCTCCCATCCCGTACAGCCCAATCCTAGTGATATTAGGATTTTTAAGTGCTTCCAGAACATCAGATAATATAAGCCTTCTTGATTCAAAGGCCTCATACCCTCTATTAGATATCGCGGTCCCTTGTGTAGACTCACGACGGCCAACTCCATCGAACTTGCCCTTCTCCTTTATTTGCTCGACTTCCAATCCCTTCTTGTGTGATCTCTTGCTCACTTGGTAACGAGACTTCAAATTAGGACACCACCCATTGCAGCACTTCATATTTGCTTGTCCATTACCTTTTAAGATTTCCTCCGCCTTTATCATGACCCCACCAGAGTTGATCAGCCATGTCTGAACATCATCATAAATTTTCTCTACATTATCTTTAGCCTTGTCAACATCACGTTGCACTCTATCTCTAGCCCCTCGCAGCTCCTCAACTTGGGTTTCGAGATTATCAACGTTACTTTTGTAGTGAATCAGATAACCCAACTGACGTCCAAGTGGTGCACGTACGCAATCGAGAATTTTCCCCCCGATTATGTCTAGACAATTCATTCTCACAACTGGCGGTTGTCTAGGAAGGGGAAGAAATCAATAACACACCTCTCTTCGGGTTTTCTACGTGGATGGTGGACCGTGATGCATTATGAGAATTCTGAAAAAGGGAAAACATATATAATAATAAAAATAACAATAAAACGAAACAAAAATATATATATATATATATTTTTTTGAATCTATAAAATTCGTTTTATGTTTTAGCAATCTTCTGGAGTTCATGGAATGTGGCAGGTTATCGTAAACTATGAAACAATGGATTATTTCCCATAAAAGTGAATCCATCTACTCTATCGATTGGGTGGCGCGCATTTTCATTTAATAATTTGTTATTTCTACGTTACCCACTTTCTACATGTGAGTTACTTTTATGAACATACTCATAGTTGTCAAATTGAGCATCTTTTTTTGAATTGGTATAAGATTTTTATCAAAATAGTATCTAATGGAGTAAATCATATGAACATTCTATTAAATTGGAAAACAAAAATTATGCAAGCACATTTTCTGTCGCAGACGTAGGATAATGAAATAATGTACTATTTCATAATTGTTGAGGTATTAATTTTAGGTGAAAATAAAATATCATTCAAAAACCATCCACAGCTAAAAATTAAGGTATTGTAAAAAAGAAAAAGTGCTATTTTCACAATACTTTTCACGACAATTTCATAACAAAAGTGTGAATACAAAAGGCTATAGTAATAGCTACATTTTTTTTTTCCTGATTTGTGCAATTTGCACTATTTATTGGCTTTTTTTTTTTTTAGTAATATCACCTACTCAACTCTTTTTTTTTTTTTTTTTTTTTTTGTATTGTTGTTAGTTAGCACAAAAAATTGTCACAATATTTTCGCAATTATTGAGATGTTAATTCCTTATAGGTCAAAATAAAATATCATACAGGAACTAACCACAACTAAAAATAAAAATATTGCTATAATAACACAACAAATTTCACAATATTTTCACAATTATTGAGATGTCAATTTCTTATAAGTCAAAATAAAATAATAAATTATGACTAACCAACTATAACTAAAAATAAATATTTTGTGAAAATGTTGCAAGTAAATGTATAAAAGCTACAGTAGCTATAGTACATTTTTTTAGTTATTCAATATGCACTATTCATCACTTCATTAGCCCTCTTTTTTCCATTTTTTTTTTTCAATCATTAGTTTGAGCTCTTTTTTTCAAATATTTATATGATACAACAAATTTCATAATACACAATTATTGAGATGTTTATTTTTATAGATCAAAATAAAATAGTAAAATATAAGACTTCGATTAACCACAACTAAAAAAAAATCATTTGTGAAAATGTTGTAACCTCAAAAATTATGATAACAACAAGTGTTACAACATTTTTGACATCTCAAATTATTGTTGTTATCATAATTTTTGAGATCTCAAATTCTTATAAATTAAACAAAAAATTATAAGTCTACAACATTTTCACATTAATTTCACTAAAAATTATAAGTGGTAAACTACTCTTGAGAGATAAAAAAGTGATATTAGTCGTAGGTCCATTTTAAAATTAGTAAAAACTTATCATTTAGAATTTGTATTGAAAATATTATGAAGATAACATTTCAATAAAATAAATAATAATATATCAAACCAAAATTTATCATGACTAAAAATAAAAATATTGTGAAAATATTGTGACATTCTGTTGTCTTCCTAAACTTCTCTTTTAGTTTGGTCAAATTTGGTGCACAAAAATTTACTGCTTCATGCACAATTTTTCTATGTTGGTTTTTTTTTTTTTTTAATGCATAGTTTAAAGTGATTGTCCCAAATAAAAATCAATAATAATTTACCATCTAAAATTTATTGTCAAAATGTTGTGAATATAATATAACACTAAAATAAAATTATAAAATATCATACTTGGGCTCACCATAGCTAAAATAAAGCTATTGAAAACATATCGTAACATTTATTGTATTCTTGATTTTTTTTTTTTTTAACCAATTTGTTGAGCCCAAATTTATTGTTTTACAGACAACTTTCTTGGGTTTTTCTAACACATTGTTTAAAGTAAAAAACACAATTTTACGAGCAGGGAAAATAAAATTATAGAAAGAAGTACTTTCCCCCTTTTATGTTTAGAGTAGTTTCATCCCCAACTTTATAGTTGAATAATTTCCTCATTTACATTTTGTACACAAACATATAATCCCTGCTTTTACTCTCTTAGTTAAATCCTAACAAAATTTTATGATTCCTAGAGAATTCCATTATGCAATATCTAAAATGTCTCACTAAACTTTAATATCCCAAAAATTTTCTTTGTGTATTTTGAGTTCTACGTTTTGGTCATACTTAAAAAGTTAAAATGGTGATTTATAGTATTTTATTTGTTACGTACAAAATACTAATTTATTAGAGGTTTAAATCTTCTAGATTTATAATTTAATATAATAGAAACTTCAATGACATATGTCTTTTGTTAGTTTGTTCCTATTTATTTCTCAAAAAGGTGTTCATTAAAAATTAAGTTAAGCAACGTAGTTAGGCTTATAAAATAAAATGATAATGAAGGAAGCATGAATAACAAAATATTTATTACAAATGGTTGTAGGCACTTAATTTGATGAAGAGTTTCAATTTAGCATATATCATCATTTATTGCAAAAATTTAAATATTGTGACAATATTTAATCAAAATTTAGTTGTTTATTGTTAGAAGATGACGACATTTGTTATTATTCTTAGTAGAATTCTTTGTGAGTAGATATTGTCTATCTAAAATTCTTTTCACTCAAGGGGCAGCACATGCCCTAAGATGCACGGACATGACAAAACAGCCGCCGCACCCGTGGCCCAAAGTGGCAACGCGTGAGCAACGCCACTGCCTGCGCGTTGGTGCCGCGTCTAAATTTTGCCTTTTTGTTTCCCGACTCGCGCAGACTTGGTGTTGATTCGCACTGAATCGGACCGTATCAGGCGAAATCACCGATTCAGTCCAAAATTCAAAAATAGAAAAAAGGTGATCTCAGTTCTCAAAACACACTTACGCACTATTTTTCACTTGAATCTTCAGCTCTCTCTCACTCTCTGTGCTCCGTCTCCTCTCTCGGCCTTGAATCATGCACCCCGCCTGAGAGAAAGAGGACAACCTAAGTGGGACTCATCAACCACTGCTCGGACCCCTGCCTCACTCATCACTCTAACTTTCCATCACTACGAACTACAATAGATCAATCAACGGATTTTTTTTTTTTCACTTGGACTTGAGAGTCTCCAACAATTTCCCCTTCCAATTTGACACTCATACTATGGGCCATAGTCTATGGCGCTATCTTTGAACAAGAACTAATGCCTTCGACCCTTTTTGTACCCTCCAAGACTTTGTAGTTTTACAATTTTACCCAAGTTAAAGTTCTCCAATTTCAGTTGCATTAATTTTCCACTTATATGGCCTTCATTGTACCCTCTACAGAGTAATTTTTTTAAAAGAACATTTTTAAAAATATTTTAATAGTAAAAATATAAATAAAAATATTTTTAATAATTTTTTAATTGCCGCACCCCGCCACATGCACCCTATTTTTTCAAAAATTGCCAAGTCTCGCAATCACACCCGAATCCTGAAACGCATCCGTGCTTCTTAGCACATGCCATGCATGTACAACCCTTACTAGTTATCATTAAATATATCAAATAAAAATATATGTACAAAATCCACAATTTAGTAAAATATCATGTAATTTTCAACCAACTAGCCTCACAAAAAGTAGATAATTTACATTTCATGTTGGAATTGATCACAAACAAATATGAAGGACAAATATAAACAAAAATGAAATTTTTGTTAAAAAAAGATTATCTTCAATACCAAAGAACACTTTTTTTTTTTGGAACAATAGAAGAATAACTATGATGGAAACAAAAGATGACCGAAAGAAACGACATATAGATGAAACAACTAAGAAAGGCTTTTGTTTATGTAGGTAACACAAAAGTTGTTTAGTGTTGGCCAATTTTATGACAATGGATGTAATCATATATCATAATTAGGTGTATTTCATGAAGATACTCAAAGAATTGATTTATGGAGATTTCAATCGAGTGAAAGTTTATCTTATTCGAGCAAACAAAGGGAGTCTCGCTAAAACAAAAGTGAGTTTCGTTCAAAACAAAAAATAATTCAACTTGGGACTTCTCTATGCAAGATTGTCAAACTTTGTTTTCTTGTTCCTATTTGAACCAAGATTTTTTGCCTTGTCTTTTACCCTACATTTTGCACCTATACAAACCATACTTTGCAAGATTTACCTTACGCTATGCTATTTTGAGAATACCTTGTGCTTAAACTGAAAAAATTCATTGCCAAATCTTGTGTCTTGGGTTGTTTTCTCTTAGTATGTTGCTTTCAGACTTGGTACTTGAGTACTATGATTGGTTTGTTTATTTGTAATGAATACTAGCACTTTAAAACTAGTTTGATTGATCAACAAATCTATAAAATTCTAATGTAAAAACATAAGGGTATTAACAAGTTTTTTAAGTAGTATTAGCGCATGGGTACACTCTATAAGGGTTTAGTTTCCTAAGTTTGATCATTGATCCTCGATGGCATAAATACCCTTATGTTTTTACAAGAGCATTCCTTAATTATTCCAATGCCTACTGGAGGGTTTGTACAAGAGCATTCCTTAATTATTAAAATGATGAGAACATGACATTTGTTGCAATAATATATAGAGAATTTCTCAAAGTTAGGAAGGTTAAGTAAAAGAACAAACCCCTAGACCTACTAGACAACCCAATAATGAAGCAATTGTAGACACCCCATTTGGCACTAGCTAATAATCTTTAGTTGCCAACCCCAATGAGGAGCTTGACATATGTCAACAAAAGATAAATAAAGTATTCAAAATAGTCCATAGGTAATCACAACAAATGGGAAATGATGCTAAAAGAACTTTTCCTCACACTTTTGCCAATATTTATTAACCCCAAGCTGAATTTTTTAATGAGGATTTTTCAATTAAAAATTATACATTCAGGGCTTCAAAATGGACACAAATGTTGCATAATTTGGATTTACATTGAGTAAGTATTGGCCATTTCAAGTTGGGCAGACATACTATCAGGAAATTGGGGTTCTAGGCCAAGTTGAATACGTAAGCTCAAAGTTACGCATGCAAGATCAGAAACATGTTTGGAAATCTAAAATTCTAGTTTTTGTGTAAGGATGCATAGGTGACGTTAGGACTACGTACACAAGATTTCAGTCCTAACACACGAGATATTCAAGTATGCATACACAACTCAAATCCAAATTAGGCAGAATTTAAAAAAAAAAAAAAATAGTTCGATTTTTCTTAAAAGCCTTTTCATTTTCCATTGTTTTTTTTTAGGAAACAAACATAAAAATAAGCACACTAAAACCTAGAAATTCAAACCTATAAAAAGCAAAACAACAAAATTAAGAAAATTTCAGTGGCCTCAATAAAATTATAAAACCTATTTGCTTGCCTTTTGTGCGGACGAGATGGTCTTGAAATGAGTAACAATAGCTATTTGAGCAAAGAAACGTTAGTTTATTACTTTGTTTGTGCGTTAATACCAAATAAACTGTCTCCCAACCAATCTAATTAATCGGTTTGGTTGCAAGTTGTGCAAAATCCCAAACTTGTGGACACCCGTACCCACTTGATAAAACCAATATCAAATTTTAAGAAAAGTGAGAGCACAAGAACAAGGAAACAATCTAGACTTTTTCAAGATACAATTTACCGAATCATCGCTTATTAGTTAGTATTACTATTAATTTCGAAAGAGATGATTCTCAAAATGCCTTAGGACCAAGGATCACGATTCTTGCTTCTATTCTTCTTGTTTCGTCTTAAAGCCTTTTTCTTTATGGGTGGTATATGCAGATGAAAACCAAACAAGGGACTGATCTTTACGAGCAAAGTATAGCAAGAATCAAATTAAGCAACAATTGAGAAAAGGTAAATATTGAAGGTCGTACTTACCTTCTTATTAGGATATCAAATTATGAATGAAGTAGGAACAGGTTGTTTTCCATTACCTCCACTCGGATTGCTGAGCAACTCTACAAATGACAGTCAATTTGGTGAATAAACGTGAAGGACAGAAAATTTCTAATTCTTTGAGACTTGGTTCTAGTCATTGGAGACCACATTTTACGAGGAAGAAGCCATTTCACCTTAAGATTTTTTTTTTTCCAACTCCTTCCATCACACATAAGAAATAAAAATAAAAATCTCAAATCTAACAAAATTTGACATAAATATAAATTAAAAATAAAAAGTAAAAAACTAAACAAATTAAAGTACCTCTCTCCTTTGTGCCACAAGTTCGCAAGTTCTTTTTCACATTTTCTGCACCCTCTTGACTTGGCAATGTGAAGAATTAGCCTTCAAAGTGAAAGGTTGGAAGTGTGCAGCTCTTTCTTTTCTTTCTTTTTTTTTGAGAGAAATGGAGCAGATGAAAAACCAAACTTAAATTAAGATGAAGCATTCTTTTTTTTATAATAAATATACAAGATGAAAAGGTTTCTTTTTTTTTTTGTTAATGTGGGAATTTTATAAGACAGAAAGTTGTATGAAGAATCAGACTTTTTTTAATATTTTTTTTTTAGAAGTAGAGAAAAATAAAATGAGAGGACGAAAACACAAAAACTATAGCATTATCTTTATTCATATTGTTTTCTTTCAGCGGGGATCACTTTTGTCAAATTTTGCTTCGATAAATTGCTTTTACTTAGAAATTGTGTTTGTTGTCTTCTAATATACCACTGGTTATTGCTTTCTCTTTGGTTCTTCTTTGATTTCTTAGCAAAGCAAGAAACAAACCCTTGTAGCCCGCTCTTGTATTGAAGCAAAATATCATGTCCTTGCTGATATCACATCTGAACTCCTTTGGTTACAATGACTTCTTAAGGACTTAAATATGTTCACATCCTTTGCTACTCATATTTATTGTGACAACCAGAGTGTCATTCATATTGCACACAATGATGTCTTCCATGAACGAACTAAACACATTGAGATTAATTGTCATTTTATCCGTTATTATCTTGTCCAGAGTGCTCTCAAGCTCTTCTTAGTCTCCTCCAATGATCGACTTCTATATATCTTCACTAAGTCACATTTTAAGGGATGCCTTTATGCTTTGGTTGCCAACCTCAAGTTGGGTCTCACACCCACCTTGAGTTTGAGGGAGGTTTGTTAACATGTATAATGTTATGGGTTTTAGGCTCACCTAGATTACTTGTATAGCACACATATACTTGCACTACACTCTTACTTGTACTGCACACATTTGCCTCCTGTATAAAGGCACTCATATATATTCCTTTATTGTAAACTACAATACTATTGAGTTTAGTATTTCTAACACTGATGTTTTAGTTGTAAGCGAATTTGTTCTTTTGGTTTAGGATCCTCCAAGTAATTTTCTCTTGGATTTTTTTCTTTGATTATTTCACTTTGTTATCATATTGTTGTATTCTTTATTTACTACTTTAATCGTAGAATTATAGATTTTGTGGTAATAAAATGGTAAAAATTTAATTATATAATTGGATAAACTGATTAATTCTATTATAAAATCAACATTGAGATAAAAAAAATTTTAAGACTTCCCCGTGAGGTTCACTACAGAAAAATTTTCAAGAAGGTTTCGTTGAGTGCCAAAGGTTTTGGATTCATGTGGACGAAGAGTTAATGGAAAAAATCTTATTAGTAGATTCTAGAGGATTTGGGGCTATTGTAGTAAGAATGCTAGGGGGAAATTTGTAGAAATTATAGCAAAGAATCTAGTTATTCAAAGATTTTGTTAAGTGTACTATTGTAACTACTTTACTTGTACTGACTTTTTTTTTTTTTTTTTCCTATGGGATTGGGTCCTTGTATTGAGTTTTGCATGGAAGAAATTCTTCAATGGTTGTCCACTTTGATACCATATCTTGTGCCTTCGGTTGTTTGCATTAAATATGTTGCTTTTAGAATTGGTCTTTGATTACTGTAATTGGTTTTTTTTATTTGTATTGATTACTATAAAACCAACGTGATTGAACAATAAATCTATAAGTCCACAAAATTTTCACATTAATTTCATTACAAATCATAGGTAGTAAGCTACTACTAATGAATAAAAATGTGATATTAGTTGCTGGTCCATTTTAAAATTAGAAACGACTTCCCATCTAGAATTTGTTATGAAAATATTACGGAGATAACATTTCTATAAAATAAATAATAATATATCTACCCAAAATTTACCACAATGGAAAATAAAGGAATTTTGTAAATTTCGTAACATTTTGTCGTGTTCCTAGACTTCTTTATTGATTTAGTCAAATTTGGTGATCAAAAATTCACTATTTGAGGCACAATTTTCTTTTTTTATTGTTTTTTTTTTTTTTTGGCAGGCTGTGCTATTCATCTCTCTCTATTAATGCCTGTGTTCTTTGGACTTGTGGTTAATTGCTCTTTGGGTTTATTAGAATATATGTTCTTCTAACTTTAAAGTTCATTGTTTGATCATTGTTTTTCGGTTGAAATCGAAGTTGATTGTCGTCCACCTAAGCTTGATCTAATTCCACCCATGGTTATACGTAGTTGGAGGTGGATCTGGAACTTCTCCAACCAATCTAATTAATTAGTTCGATTGCAGGTTGTGCAAGAACCCAAACCTGTGGAGACCCCTACCACTTGATACAACCAATATCAAATTTTAAAAAAAAAAGTGAAGAGCACAAGAAAAAGGAAACAGTCTACATTTTTTTAAGATACAATTCACCAAATCATCGCTTATTAGTTAGTATTACTATTAGGTCCAATAGAGATGATTCTCGTAATGCCTTATGAACAAGGATCACAATTCTTGCTTCCATTCTTCTTTTTTTGTCTTAAAGCCTTTTTCTTTATGGGTGGTATAAAGAAAAGTATAGCAAAAATCAAATCAAGCAACAAATGAGAAAAAGTATATATAAAAGGTCGTACGTACCTTCTTTTTAGGATACCAAATTATCAATGAAGTAGGTGCAGGTTGTTTTTTGCTAACTCCACTCAAACTGCTAAGCAACTCTACAAATGACAGTCAATTCGGTGAATAAACGTGCAGGACAGAAAATTTCTAATTCTTTAGAGACCACATTTTACGAGGCATAAGCCATTTCCTGTTGGATTTTTTTTTTTTTCCAACTCCTTCCATCACACATAAATAAATATAACTAAAAATCCCAAATCTAACAAAATTTTAAATAAATATAAATTTTTTTAAAAAAGTAAAAAACTAAACAAAGTACCTCTCTCCTTTGTGCCACAAGTTTTCAACTTCTTTTTCACATTTTCTGCACCCCCTTGACTTAACAATGTGAAGAATTAGCCTTCAAAGTGAAAAGTTGGAAGCGTCTAGCTCTTTCTTTTCTTTTCCTTTTTTTAGAGAAATGGAGCAAAAGAAAAACCAAATTGAAAAACAACTCTCAACTGAAATTAAGATGAAACTTCTTTTTTTTTAAATAAATATACTAGATGAAAATGTTTTTTTCTTTTTGTGGGAATTATATAAAATGAAAAGTTGTAAGTACGAAGAATCTGACATTTTTAATATATATTTTTTTAAGAAGTAGAGAAAAATAAAGTGAGAGGACGAAAGCACAAAATCTACAGCAATATCTTAATTCGTATTTTTCTTTGAACAAGGATTGCTTTTGTCAAATTTTGCTTCAATAAATTGCTTTTAATTGGAAACTATGTTTGTTGTCTTCTAATATATGCCCTTAAATTATTTCACATTCTTCCAAAGTGGTAGGGGCTACATTTTGATTGATTGATGTCTTTTTATATCGGTCATAATTTCCCATGTGCCGTTGTCTGATAATGTTACTTCCTTTTTGAATTATTTCACATTTTTCCAAAGTGGTAGGGGCCACGTTTTGATTGATTGAATTGTTCATAGTCAGTCACTCAGCAATAGTAAATTAGATCTTGTGAATGTGAATCTATAGCCTAGTTGAGGGTTCAGTTTCTCTATTACTGTTTTTGTCATTTTCTCCACTTAGCTAAGAGAGGGCATCCTTCGGTTTTTACTTTACCTACTCCTTGGAGAATGTTTGGTAAAATTCTGATTGAATATTTGATCTTTCAATTAAAAATTGAGATCGTTGGCTTGGGAAGTTGTTGGCTGTTGAATAAAATTGACTATTCTAGCAATTTTAAATGTATCCCACCATTTTACCAAGAATCTCTTGAGACTAATATTTAATGATGAATTTGGAATGATTACATAACTCCAATGGGGAATTCGTGGGAGAGTAAAGTTCAAATAAAATTTAAAAAGAGATGGGAGATTTTTGTAAATTGATGATAGATTAAACGAACTAGAGGCCCAATTCTGAAAAGCCTCATTAATTTAAGATCATGGACATGGTCGAGAATTTTTTGGATAGGGGCAAAAATAGTCCACCATTCAAGAAACTAATTAGGAAAAGGCATATTTTAGACATTTTTGTATCGAAATGGTAGAACCAAGAATGGCTCATTTCTTTATTTTGAATATAAAACACTTTGAACAATGGATCCATATACTCCTAGTAACAGTAAAATTGAGGATACAATTCATTAGAACATTGATTATTACTTTTAATTCCGACATAGATGATTGTAGTAATGCTTTTCGAATAAGGATCACGGTTCCTACTTCCACTCTCTTTTTTCATCTTAAGCCTTTTTCTTTATGGGAAGTATAAGTAGAAGAAAACCAAACAAGGTTCCGATCATTACAAGCAAAGTATAGCATGTTGGAAATATACACGAATTCCCAGATTTGAGATATGCGAAAAATAAATAAAAAAATAACACACATAGAAGGCAATCACACAAATACAAGAAATTACGTATTTTAGCAATTTACTTACGCCCACAGAATTGTAATATTTTCACTATTTTAAAGAAAAATACAAAATGCAATTGAATAGTTTTTCTCTGTCAAAATAACACAACCAACTCTAAAAAAATCTCTCCCATTAAAATTGTAATACTTTTATATCAGAATCGGATCTAAATCCGGAGCAAACACAAATTAAACTCCACATAAACCAATATAGTAAGAATAGAATAAAGCTAAAAATGAGAAAAAGGAATTATAAAAGGTCCTACGTACCTCGGATTATAATTTATCAATGAAGCAGGAACAAGTTGTTTTCCACTACCTTCACCGAACTGCAGAGCAACTGAATAAAGGACGGTCAATTTGGTGAATGAGAATGAACGCGAAGGGCAGAAAATATGTAATGTAACTTAGAGACTTTGTTGGGGTCCTAACTCCTAGGAGAACACATTCCATTGCTTTTTCTTTTTCTTGTTTGCTCTCTCTCTCTCTCTCTCTCTCTCTCTCCCTCTCTCCTTCCATTACTCACATAATAATTAAAAATTAAACCCCTAAATCAAAGAAAATTTTAAATAAAGAAACTAAACAAATTACCTCTCTCCTTCTCGCCGCAAGTTTGAAAGTTGCGTTTTTATTTTATCTGCGCCCTTTACTTACCAATGTGAATAAAACCTTCAGAGTGAAAAGTTGGAAGCGTCTAGTTTTTGTTTTTTTTTGTTTTTTTTTTTTGGTTGAGAAATGGAGCAACAGTAACTGAGAGGATGAGAGCACGAAAGCTGCGACGAAAAATATTTTTGAAAAAAGTAAATTGAGGAAATTACAAATCGCAGAGGAAGTAAGATGAAACCATTCTTTTTTTTCTTTTTTCTTTTTTAAGAAATAAGATGCAAATTAGGAACTAGGAAGTAAGAAATATATCACTCTTTCTTTTTTTCGTCGAAGTAGAGAAAAACAAAACGAGAGGACGACAACACAGAAACTACAGCAAAAATTTGATTCAAAGGAAAACTGAAAACGAAGAGAGGATGCAATCTCTTTCAACTGGATTTCATTTCAATGAAATTGAATTTCTTTTTTCTGATACTTCCGCCTTAAACTGCAAAACAACGATTACTCACAGATCAAACTAATGCAATACTTATGGCCACATGCGAATGAAAACGGACAGACACTCAAAAGGATTCCGAAAATGACGAAGACACGATGTAAACAGATTTGTGTTGGGAATTCAAGCATGCAAGGATAGTCTTTTGTGTAAATATTACAAAAAATATAGTTTTTTATGGTTATAAGACTGTTCAAAGTTATTTAAGGGAGTGAGGAGAGAGAATGAATTTCGGCAACAGTGTTGCCAAAATTCTAAGAAAAGTAGGTAAGAGAAAGAGAAAAAGTGGGTGAGTGAAAATTTAGAATTTCAGTAACAGTGTTACCGAAATTCTACTTGCCCAGCCCCCTGCCCGTGCGTGAGTGTGCGCGAGTACCCGCGAGTGACTGAAGGAGAAAAAAAAGAATAGATTTTCGACAATACTGTTACCGAAAATGGGAAAAAAAGAAAAAAAAAAGGGTTTTCGGCAACACTGTTATCGAAAATGAAAAAAAAAAAAAAGGGTGAAAGGCTGTTCTGTTACCGAAAAAGAAAAAAAAAAAAAAAAAAAAGCTGAAAGGATGTTTGTTACCGAGGAAAAAAAAATGGTTTTCGGCAACAGTATTGCCGAAAACCATTTTTTTTTTTTTTTTCTTCCCCAGTTTCGGTAACAGTGTTGCCGAAAACTTATTCATTTTTTTCTCCCTCCATCACTCGCGGGCACTCACGCACACTCGCGCACGGGCAGAGGGCTGAGCAGGTAGAATTTCAGTAATACTATTACTGAAATTCCAAATTTTCTCTCACCCACTTTTTCTCTTTCTCTCTCTTACTTTTCTTAGAATTTTGACAACACTGTTGCCAAAATTCACTCTCTCTCTTCACTTCCCTTAATAACTTTGAACAGTCCCTATAACCATAAAAAACTATATTTTTTGTAATATTTAGACAAAAGACTCCAAAGATGTGTGTATCTGTCATACAGTTATATGGAAACAAATGGGTTTATTCTTCAAGGGGCATTTGTGTCGTTTTACTGTATGTTACAAATAATTGCTTAAACGATATATTTTATTATTAAAACCTCTGAACAGTGTCTTCACTTTTGGTAGACAACAGCATCGGATGCCGGATGACTCAAAAAGCGAGAGTAATTTTACGAGTCTTTTGTCCAAATATTGCAAAAAATCAAGTTTTTTATGGTTATAGGTACTGTTGAAAGTTATTTAAGGAAATGAGGAGAAAGAGTGAATTCCGGCAACAGTGTTGCCGAAATTCTAAGAAAAGTAGGAGAGAGAAAGAGGGAAAAGGTAGAGAGAGAAAATCTAGAATTTCGGTAACGCTGTTACCGAAATTCTGCTGCCCGTGCGCGAATTCTGCTGCCCGTGTGCGGGTGCGTAAGTGTGCGCGAGTGACTGAAAGGAGGGGGAAAGAAATAAATGAGAAATTTTGGTAACGGTGTTGCCGAAAAGGAAGAAAAAAAAATTGGGGAATTTCGGTAATGGTAATACCGAAATTGGGTAAAAAAAAAAGAGAGGATAATTTCGGTACTGCCAGCATTGAAATTAGAAAAAAATAATAATAATTTCGGTGCTAGCAGCACCGAAAATGAAAAAAAAAAAAAAAAAAAGGATAATTTCGGTGCTGCTAGCAATAAAAAAAAAAAAAAAAGAAAGGTAAGAATTATATAAAGGACCATTTATATAATTCTTACCTTTCTTTTGTTTTCCAATTTCGGTGCTAGCTGCACCGAAATTCTCTTCTTTTTTTTTTTTTTTTTTTTCAATTTCGGTGCTAGCAGCACCGAAATTCTCTTTTTTTTTTTTTTTTTTTTTCAATTTCGATGTTGCCAGCACCGAAATTATTCTCTTTTTTTTTTTTAATTTCGGCATTACTATTACCGAAATTCTCCAATTTTTTTTCTTCCATTTGCGGCAACACCGTTACCGAAATTCCTCATTTATTTTTTTCCCCTTCTTTCGGTCACTCGCACATGAACTCGCGCACGGGCAGCAGAATTTCGATAACAGCGTTACCGAAATTCTTGATTTTCTCTCTCTGCCTTTTCCCTCTTTCTCTCTCCTACTTTTTCTTAGAATTTCGGCAACACTATTGCCGAAATTCACTCTCTCTCCTCATTCCCCTAAATAACTTTCAACAGTACCTATAATCATAAAAAACTTAATTTTTTGCAATATTTGGACAAAAGACTCGTAATTTTACAATCCCTTATTCCTATTTTTATTATTATAATAGATTATATTGATTACGTGTCATTTTTATACGTACATATAATTCTTTCTTTATTACATACAATTTGTCACATTACAATTGTGGCAAAATAAAGAGCAATACTACATAGGGTTATTCTAGCATCACAACATTTATTAAAAGTTGTGTTTAAAATTATTGTTGTTGTAGAACTTATTCTATGATCACAACCTTTACAACATTCTTTCCTATAATTATCTTATGTGATAAATTGTGTATAATTTCCTTTTAATTTCAAATAGACTCACC
Source organism: Castanopsis chinensis (assembly GCA_032878915.1). NCBI lineage: Eukaryota > Viridiplantae > Streptophyta > Magnoliopsida > Fagales > Fagaceae > Castanopsis > Castanopsis chinensis. The sequence goes on from JAVQMG010000133.1 coordinate 46,114,824, forward strand.
ATTTTTTCTCTATATCATTGATAGTTAACCACATTGGATATTTGTGAGAAATAGAGATAAAGGCTATGTTCATAGAATTATTGTTGTTGTAATAGTTATTCTAGTCTTTAAATAAAAGCAATGGACTCACCAGTAAAGATAAATGAAATAAAATATTTATAGTCACTACCCGTCATACCTTGTCAAATATGATAGCCGGTAAAGATTATGATAAGATTATTAAAAATAAATAAAATAGATAAAGATAGAGATCAAAATACAATAGTTTATATAAAAGTAAATTCTCTTTAAAAAAAGTTAAAAAGTTGGTAGGTGAAATAACATCATTGTCTGACGGGTGACTCAAATAGTAATGCTACTACATACACAAAAATTTTCATAATAATTAAATTAGTAAAAAAAATTTATTTCTTATTTGGATCTATCACTTTTTTACATACCACTAATAATCTGTCACATCAACATATGTTAAACTTCTTGTCATCTTTTTTGTTTCTATAGACTCTCTCTAACTCAAAATAGTAAATACCCCTTATCCACAACCATTTAAGTAGTTTAATTTAATTATAGTTAAATATGGACACTCTCCATTTCACTTGGAAACAAAGAGGATCCTTGTATACTAAGAAGTTGGTAGACAAAGGTTCAGTATTGAATGATGAATGACTGACTCAAAATATTAGTTAGAGGCAAACATGTTAACTCAAAGAGAAAATTTTAGGATCACAACCATTTTCGCCACAACTTTGACATGACAGATTGTGGGTAGTAGATAAAATATTGTGGGCTTATGTAAAATGATATGCATCCCAGTTGTAAGTTGCCACATCAAAATTGTGGCAAAAAATATTTGTGGTAATAAAACCACTATAACTCAAAGCATGCTAGTTGTGAAAAATTGTATAACATTTTTTAAAAATAAAAAATTGATCTTTCTCGCATGTTGTTGGAGTTAATTTAGGACTACTACTTTTACAGCATCATTTCTCACCATTATCTTATGTAATGAATTATAATTATTTTTCACTTTGAGCAAGACTTAGGTATAGCACTTAAGTGTTGTTCTTTAGGTTTCTTTTTTAAGATTCTGCCATGTGGATTTTTCTCATAGAATAGAAGTGTATTTTTTAATTAAATAACCACATAACTGAATCTTAAGAAAGGAACTTGAGAAACAACATCTAATATACTGTACCTAAATTTTGTCCTTTCACTTTTATATGTATCTGCCATTTTTTCCTCTATCAATCATTCTCATCCACCTACAATAATGAGAGAGAGTGTGCAAGAGGTATTGTTATTAGAATTATTGTTGTTTGTGGTCTTCGATAAATGATAGTGACGGTGCAAACCCACTTCATGGTTTAGCCTTCAAACTCACTCCCCTTTCTGCCAGCGCTATTGCTAGTGACAACCATGGAATTGAGGCTTCCTCAGATGCCTCCTTCAAGTTTATGGCTGCCTATGATGACGGGGTGGGCATCAACAATGGCGGAGAAGGTGACCGAACCTCCTCAGGCGACCAAAGATGGACTCAAAGTTTGGATCATGTTCATGACGAGATGGTCCAACGCGAAGGTGAGGGAAGTATGGAAATTAAAGTTGGGGATGCTGAAACCTCAACTGGCACTCTGTTCAGAAATGGGTCAGATGACGCCATCAGCGAAGAAGACAGGATGGTCTCCGACGAAGGAGGCGATACTAAATCCTCCTCTTGATGAATGCCCTTCATCCGTCCTCCACCCCATCACCTCATCATCCCGCCATGAAGATTATTATCTGGAACAGTAGGGGCGTTCTGAAGCCCAACTTTCAGAGTCACATGCGTGATTTGGTTCAAACCCATGACCCGGCAATTATGGTAATAATGGAGACTAAGCTTGGCGGTGCTAGAGCTAAAGAGATTACAGACAGGCTTCCCTTCGATGAGCCATTCACACTGAAACGATTGGGTACTCTGGAGGGCTTTGGCTTCTATGGAATTTAGATAGAGTGGAAGTGGAAGCTCTAGCCAACACGGAGCAGGAAATCCATGTCGAAGTCAAGGTACGCCTTTCTAACCTTTCCTGGATTCTATCTGCAATATATGCTAGTCCTAGAAGTGAGGAAAGGTGTATTTTATGGAATAATCTAGCTAAGGTGGCTGAGCTTCATAATAAGCCCTGGATTATGGCCGGTGACTTTAATGAGCCTTTGATTGAGGAGGACAAGTATGGGGGTAGAGGAGTTCATGTAAACCGTTCGCTGGCCTTTAAGGAGTGTATTGATTCTTGCAATATGGTTGACATGGGGTTCTCTGGGCCGAGATACACTTGGACAAACAAAAGAGAGCCTAACAATCTCATCCTTGAGAGGATAGATAGGTTCTTCATGAACCCAAATTGGTGTTTCCTTTATCCTGATGCAAAAGTCACGCACCTGCCTAGATGTCACTCGGATCATTGTCCGGTTCTTATGGAGACTCTTCCCAATAGGTTCACCAACCTTACGAGACCCTTTAAGTTCCAGGAATTTTGGCTCTCTGATACCTCCTTCCCTAATGTGGTGACTCGGGCCTGGAACGGGGGCAAAGAGTTGGCAGAGTGTATCACCACTTTCTCCAGGGATGCGTCAGTTTGGAATAAAACCCATTTTGGAAATGTCCACCATAAGAAAAGAAGAACTATTGCTATAATTTACGGGGTTCAGAAAGCCTTGGCTGTCCAGCCGAACACTGATCTTATTAACTTAGAAAAGCAACTTCAGCAGGAGCTTGAAATTCTTCTTGATCAGGAGCGCGATCTGTGGGCCTTAAAATCCAGAATTAACTGGATGATTCAAGGCGATCGTAATACTTCTTTTTATCACGTCTCTACTATTGCAAGAAGAAAGAGGAACCACATTGCTTCAGTCATGGATGATATGGGGAATTGGTTGACGGAGGAAAGGGAGGTAATAGAGTTCTTTAGAAGCGGTTTTATGAAGCTTTATACCACCTCCCCTGAAAGTGGTCTTCGGGTTCCAAATTTTAGCAACCATTGGCGTGCCCAACTCACTGATGAGGTGAAACTCTCCCTGGAAGAGAGGGTTAGCGATGAGGAGATTAAGTGCGCCCTATGGTCCATGAAACTTTATAAGGCTCCGAGTCTAGATGGCCTTCATGCGGGGTTTTTCCAGCGCTTTTGGCTTATTGTGGGGGACTCAGTTAAGGCTGAAGTGCTGAAGGTTTTTTCAGACAGAAAAATCCCAGAGTATTTAAACAAAACCCATATTGTACTTGTTCCCAAAACTCAAGGTCCTAAAATCATTGCCAACTACAGACCTATCAGCCTCTGTAATTCAGTTTATAAGATCATCACTAAAGTTATTGTGGCTCGGATCAGACCTCATCTGGAGAGTTTAATTTCCCCCCTTCAAACTGCGTTCATTCCAGGGAGGAGAGGGGTAGATAATTTCATCATTGTCCAAGAGTTAGTCCACTCAATTGGCAGAACCAAAGGTAGAAAAGGCCTCATGGCCATTAAGATCGATCTCGAAAAGGCCTACGACAAGATTGAATGGAGTTTTATCCGAGAAATGCTTCTTAGCTTAAACTTCCCCTGTAGTCTGGTTGATTTAATCATGAGCTGTCTGTCTTCAGTCTCCTCCACTCTGCTCTTTAATGGGGGCTGCCTTGAGCCTTTCCGGCCTTCGAGGGGCATTAGGCAAGGGGACCCTCTCTCCCCTTATCTGTTTATCATCTGCATGGAGTATTTGAGTCAGTTGATTGAGTTAAAATGTGCGGATAAGAGTTGGAATCCAGTTAAAACCTCCAGGGATGGGCTGCATTTCTCTCACCTCTTCTTCGCGGATGATCTCGTCCTTTTTGCTCATGCCAATCCGGAGAATTGTCTAGCTATCAGGGAAGTGCTAAATGATTTTTGTGCAAAATCAGGTCAGACTATTAGTGCAGAGAAGTCTCGGGTTTTTTTCTCTCCAAATGTAGATTCGGAACAAAGAGATGACTTGTCCAATCTTCTCGGCTTTACCCCAACCTCGAATTTGGGCAAGTATTTAGGGTTCCCGCTTAATCACCCAGGCAACCGCAGGCAAGATTTTTCTTTTGTCTTAGATAGAGTTAAGAAAAAGCTCGCGGGTTGGAAAGCAAACCTTTTATCCATGGCAGGCAGAATGGTGCTCATTCATTCTTCTTCCTCCACTATCCCGGAGTATGTTATGCAAAGTAACCTACTGCCGAGCAAGATTTTGGACGGATTAGACCGGGTGAACAGAAATTTCCTTTGGGGATCCACAGACCAAGCTGAGAAGATGCACTGGGTTAACTGGGGTAGAGTCACTAAACCAAAAAATCTAGGAGGTTTGGGCCTTCAAGCTGCCAAAGGTAGAAACACGGCCCTCCTGGCCAAACTTAATTGGAGGCTGCACACGGAAGGCAATGCTCCATGGGCTAAAGTCTTAAAATTGAAGTACTGCACTAGGCAAAGAATCAACTCCAGAAACACAGCCAGGCTTGCTTGTTCCCCCACGTGGAGAGGAATGAGGAAAGGGGAAGAGGTGTTTAAAAAGGGAGTTAAATGGGTGCCTGGTCACAATAGCAGGTTGAACTTTTGGTATGATTGTTGGTCTGATCTTGGTCCTTTAAGGAGTCTCTTGCAAGGCCCTCTCCCCCGTGAAACTGAGAACCTTGAAGTAAAAGATGTGTGCTCTTCTTATGGGTGGGATTGGCAGTATATTCCTTTTGAGCTTCCTTCGGAAATTAAGACCACGATCCAGGCGGTCCCTACACCCATTTTTGCGAGAAGCAGGGATAAGTTAGCATGGAAATTCTCCCCTAAGGGGGATTTTGATGCTAAGAGTGCTTACCTCTTAGCTTCGGACTCCTAGGACTCTAACGCTTTTGATGGCACCTGGATTTGGAAGCTTTGCACCCTGCCTAAAATCCAGCTATTCATATGGAAATGCTTACACCAGGCAATAGGTGTGAAAGAGTGCTTATTAGCAAGAGGTATGCAGTTAAATGGATCCTGCCCGATGTGCAATGAAGCAAACGAATCCATAATCCATGCTATCCGAGACTGCAAGGTGGTGAAACCTACATGGTACCAACTTGGAGTTCATAACAATAATTCTCTCTTTTTCTCCCAAGGAATCAAAGATTGGCTAATAGCCAACACCAAATCAAAGCGGCTGTCTCCCTCGAATCACCCTCCTTGGAATGTGTTGTTTCCTTTTGCCATCTGGCTTATCTGGCAGCAACGCAACCAAATGGTCTTCAAGGGTAAAGGAGCCAACCCTCACTTGGCCAAGAGCATCATCGCGCAAGCCACAGAGTATGCCTTGTGTATCAGTCGTCCTAGAAGGAGTCAAGCTAGAATGATCAAACAGATCAGATGGGAAAAACCAGCTACAGGGTGGGTGAAGTTAAACATAGATGGGGCGGCTTCTGACTTGTTGAAGGTTGCTGGTTATGGAGGATTGATAAGGGATGATCAAGGGAACTGGATTGGGGGGTTTTCGAGACATATTGGGCATACTAACAGCTTTATAGCAGAGGTTTGGGCGCTTCGGGACGGTCTCCAACTTTGCCACCATATGAATCTTCACTATGTCATTGTTGAGCTAGATGCTAGTTCTTTAGTTGATGCTCTCAATAAACCGGGTAATGCTAAAACCATTCTCTCCCCTTTGTTTGATGATTGTAAGCTCCTGGTGGCTCGCCTTACTCAGTGCCACATCAGACATATCTTTCGAGAAGCCAACATGTGCGCTGACAAGCTGTCTAGATTAGGCCTTATGCAATCTGCAGAATTTGTTTCTCTCTCTAGTCCGCCTGTGGACTTGCTCCCTCTCATTGAGGCAGATAAAAATGGCGTGTTAGCGACCAGATTAGGCTCTGTAGTTGCCTCTGTTTCTTAGTTCTTTTTTATTGTATTCCAGTTTACCAAAAAAAAAATATAAAAGTAAAACATGGTAGTGGGCTAATGGGTCCGGCCTGATCAAAATGGTAGTGTGTCCGGGTCCTTTTCAAATAGCATAAATATATGAGTCATGTGAGTCCTGCGTTAGCATTATTAACTTATTATTAGAAAAAGCCTAATGGCACCCAAATTGTTTTTTGTTTTTTCACTGATACTATATGCTATTAGACTTTTTGTTTCCGTGGAAAGAATATGTGTTTTTTTTTTCCTGTAACAAAACTCTATTTCTCACTATCTAGGACTTCTAGAACAAACTTGACATTCACAAACAGTCCGAGTACATAAATATATAAACCCATACTCAATTTTACAATTTTACAATATGCTTAGAGTTAACTTGTAATTATTATTTTTAACAGGTCATCAACTTGTAATTTGATTTCAGGATTTGAACATCTGACTAACACAAATACATGCTAGGAAAAAAATATATATATATATATATATATATTCATTGCTCCAATTACTAGGTGACACTTATGGCCTGTTTGGGAGTTAAAAAAAGGATGAGGAGTAGAGTAGAGGGAGGGAGAGTAGTTAAATTACCTTGTTTGGGAGTTTTTTAGGGTTTCCCTCAATCCCTCTTTTTAATTCTCCCAAATTGGAGACACTTAGGAGAGCTGATCAATTAGGAAAAAAGTGAGGTGATACGTGCCCTTATTATATTAACAAAATTACAAAGAAAAGAAAACTCCCCTCTCTCTCTCTTACTTAATTTTAAAAACATCCAAACAAAGGGGAAAAAGTATGTTTGGTTGTGGTGGGGAGAAGAAAAAATAAGGGGAAAAAGTATGTTTGGTTGTGGAGGAGAGTGTGGGAGTGAGAATAGTGAGGACTAGGAGTTTTTTGTTTTTTTCCCTGGGCACAAAAAAATTATAGGTGAAATGGCTTTCTCCCCTATTTGGGGAGAAAATTGGGGAAATTGGGTGGGTTTTGATGAAAAATTAAATTACTTATCCGTCCTTACCCCTCTAATTTAGGTTGATTTTTCTTTTTCTTTTTCAAGGAGTGTTACGATTTTTTTTCCTCTAAACTTTAGTTTTTCACCCTTATCTACTATAAATTTTTTTTAGTACTAGGAGCGAAGGAATAGATTTATACAATCAATATTTCTAACTTCCTTTTTTTTTCTCTCAACAAAAAACAATAGTGTCTTCTTTTTTTTTGTTTGTATAGGGGCAAAAATAGTCTATCATTCAAGAAACTAATTAGGTAGAGGCATATTTTAGGCATTCGTGTATCGAAATGGTAGAACCAAGAATGATCGCTTCTCCAAAAGAATGGCTCATTTCTATATTCTGAATATAAAACACTTTGAACCATGCATCCATGTACTCCTAGTAACCGTAAAACTGAGGATCAAATTTGCTTGAAAATCTTTTTCTTTCTAGTGTCTCCCTAGAGGGATGGATTGAGAATTGTTTTGATTGTACACTTACATGGGATATTTGAGTTTGATCACTTATCTTTAGGTTATGGGTAATGATTTCAGAGTCTTTGTCAACTAAGCTGAGCGCATAATTTTTTTTTTTTTTTTTTTTTTGAAATGGCTTGGAAAGAAATGCCAGTTGTTTGGGAGATATTTCTGGATAATTTTCTAATGATCAAGTTTAGATTCAAATTCTAGTTCTATCATGAAAAATGGGTGATGTTAATAATGAGATCTAATGGGCTGGTCAAATCTAGATGGTTGTTGCTGGGTAAAGGTAGATACATAAGATGGCGTATTAGGCGCTTGAGTGAATGACACATTGGATGAGGAAGGTCTAGTTACTAGGGCAAAAGTTGGTGGTTTGGGGAATATTTTCTAGCACTTAAAATCTAGGGGTGTTTGGTACTGATGTTTAAACAACAGTTTTCAATTTTTAAACACCATAACACGTATTTTTACATAACCTTTTAACTCACATGTATTTTCACAACACTTAAATAACGTTACTAGAAATCTCTTACCAAATGGGCCCTTATTTGAAAATACCACGTTAAGACTTAAGATGCATTACAAATGTCATAATTAAGATAGGTGTAATGAGTTTATTTAGTAAACATATATCAAACTTGAGTCTACGCTTAACTTGTTGTGTATCAAGTCTTATAACTCACGAGCTTGTTCAAGAACAAATTTTTTTTCTTAGACTTAGTTAGTTTATTAAACAAATTTAAAACTTAGGCTCCAACTTGACTTATAAACAAATAAACATAAACGAGCTTTTTATTAAATGGAAGTTGCTTATGAACATTTACAATCTAAACAGAGTTAATAAGAAGGTGTTTGGTAACGTTGTTTGTATTTTTTAAAAATAAATGTGGGTGAAAAAGTATGTGAAAATACATGTGAAAATACATGTAATATTGTTTAAATACTAAAAACTGTTGTTTTAGTTACACTACCAAACAACTCATAAGGGTGTGTTTGGTTAGGGTGAAAACAATGAGAATGGAAAAGAGGAAGAGGAAAATAGGGTGAAAAATGATATTTTCTACTGTTTTGTTGAGGAAAGAAAATAGGAGAGGCAGAAAATAAGGAAGAAAGTTTTCCCTCCGGACCTACTTTTTTTATCCTCCCAATTTGGAAGGAAAATGGAGAGGGATAAGTGCTGAGAAATGCATTTTATACAAAGGGTCATACTAACGAATGCCCTTAAGGCATTAGTTAACAATCCATTTTAGAAAAGTTTTAACACCACTTTTATGAGAAATGCAAAAAGCTGTCAAAAGATTAATTGCTTTATTTCATTTTCCCATAAAAAACTTTCTTTAAATGGATTGTTAACCAATACCCTAAGGGCATTCGTTAGCATTTTCCTTATACAAATACTCTTTCACCTACCCCTCACTTTATTCATAACTAGTTGACTTTTGCCTCTTCTTAGTAACATTACTTTGGTTTTTTTTTTTTTTTTTTCTTTTGATTTTCTAGGAAGCCTTTTTTCTTTTTCTTTTTTATTCTCCTGGACAGAAACGTTGCCTTTAAAAAAAAAAAAAAAAAAAAAGGCCTGGGCATGCCTTTCTTTTTTTTTTCTTCTTCTTCTGGCAGTAAAGTTCCCTTTTCTTTCCTTTTTTTTTTTTTTTTTCCTTCTTTTTTTCTTTGAATTTTCTATGGGCTGGGCATGAGTTTTTTTTTTTTTTTACTAGACGTGATTTTTTTTGGAACATGATTTTTATTTTTTTAATAAATTTGAGAGATTGTTCTTTTTTGTAGTTATTTGTCACCTTTTTGTTGTAATTGGGCATCATTCTTTAACAATAGTATATGAATAAATTTATTCAAAATTATTTTTTTTCATCCCTCCACTTTTATACTCTTAACCAAATAAATAGGAAAAAAAATAAAATTTTTTCTATCGCCCCACTATTTTTTATTCTCTCACCTTGTCACCGTTACAACCAAACCACCCCTAAGGAGCATAGTACTCTGAGTCACTTTTTGAAGAGTCGCTCACAATTCTGATTTACTTTCACACTGTAGGAATCTCAATGCAGCTTTCACATGCCTGCGATCTACTTTTTTTTTGGAATGCAGCAGTGTAGCTTTATGCATTGCGATTCATTTTCAAACTCAGGAGGGGCCGCTCCCACTTGTTTTACTTTGAGACTGTGTTTGTCTTCTAGCGTCAGTGGAACATAACATCTACTGCTGCCTGGTCTCATTTTGTTTTTTTTTTTTTTGGCTGAATATTGCCTGGTCATGTTCCCAACTTTTGAATTATTTCACATTCTTCCAAAGTAGCAGGGGCCACGGTTGATTGAATTGCTTAGAGCATCAGCATTCATTTTTTTCAATTCTATCCTATTTTACCATCTAAAAAGTTACTTTATCAATTATACAATACAATTTTACAATTCTTTCACGTCCAAACTTTTATTTTCCCATTCTACTCATTAAAATAATATTTCTACACAATAAAATAATATACCCCAAAACATTATTTATTCTTTTTCTTCTCTCTCTCTCTCTCTCTCTCTCTCTCTCTCTCTCTCTTTGCTCAGGAACCTCATCTGCACCACACACACCTAACGCCACCACCACCACCACCATCCCATAATCTACCGTCAACACCACAAAAAAAAAAAAAAAAAAAAAAAAAAAAAAACCCAGACCATTAACACCACCCTCTCCGATCGTCAACACCACCAAAAAAAAAAAACACAGCAACTAGACCAACGCCGCTGCTCGCTGCATCCACTGACCACGCCGTAGCCCACCAACGCCGCTGCCCGCTGCATCCACCGCGATCTCCATCGCTAACCAAACCCAGCCCAGCCCGCCGTGACGCCGATCCAAACCCCGCCAAGACGCCGATCCAAACCCAGCCCACCGATCGGCGCCGATCCAAACCCAGCCCACCGATCAACGCCGATCCAACCTCCAAAATCCAAAACCCAGCCCACCGATCGACGCCGATCCAACGTCCAAAATCCAAAACCCAGCACCGGTGCAAGCTTCGAACGAGAGAGATCGCCGCCGTCAGCCAAGTCGATTTGCCGTGGTGTGGTGGCTCGCCGTGGTGTGGTGGCTATGGGTTTTGGGTCTGTAGAGAGAAGGAAGAGAGCAGAGAAAATGAGAAATAACGAGAGAGAGAGAGAGAGAGGAGAGAGAAAGTTTTGAAATTTTTTAATAAAAAGAGGAGAGAGGGAGAGAATTAAATAATATTATTTTTATTTACCATTCAGCTACAGTGCATTCTACATTTAGAATGACACTGTAGCTAAATGGGAAAAAAATTTACAATGGTTGGGTTTTACAATATTCAATGGAGTGACGTTTTTGGGCTTAAATGGGAAATTGGGTTTGCATTTGGCATTTGCCCTATACGATGCGGATGCTCTTACAGTCAAATGAATGGATCAAATTCCTCTGGATCTTGTGAATCTATAGCCTATCCTCTGAGCTAAGAGAGGTGCTGTGGGTCCAGCCCACGTGATAGCCCTATTCATTCAAAGGGGCTTTTTATCAAGAATTCTACTTTAAGGAGAACTCCCAGCAAATATATATAATAAAAAATTAAATCTAAAAAATAACACACACATATATATTATATTTATTTATAACTTTTTTTTTAGAAATATTTATTACTTATATATGAAGAATCTTTATAATTTTAATTTATCGTATGATATTTTCTTATGTAAATCAAAATATTTCACGTAAAGTAAAAAAAAAAATTTGGTAAATAAGTAATTAGTCTTTAAATGGGGGGGGGGGGGGGAGTGGGTTTTTACATGTTTACAAATTTACCAATCAATTTAATAAAAATAAAACTTAATTAAATTTTATTTGGTATACATTAAATACACTTTAATTTAATAAGTTATTACGACATAAGAGTAAGAGTAATTAGAGGGAAAACAAAACATGTATTAGTCAACTATATATTTAAATGCAAAAAAAACACTATTTTAGTCCTTACATTTTGAAGTCTCAGTCAATTTAGTCCATATATTTTGGTAAAGTCAATTTGGTTCCTATTATTTTCAGTTTGCAATCAATTTGGCCCTTACTGTTAACTCACTAACGAAAAATGCCTACATGAAAAACGGTGGGTACAAATGGCACACTTCCAACTAATGTGGCTAATAATAATAACAATAATAATTAATTGAAAATACCACATCAACAAGTGAATGATTTAAAAATATAAATTAGAAAAATTAACAAAAAAGCTTCTCTTGCATTTTAGCCGCCAAACATTTCAAAACATAAACACATACAAAATAACCAGATCATCAAACCCAAACTCTATGAATTACATATGCAAAACACAAATTAATGAGCAAAATTCCCACAAGTCATGCCCAAGTAAATAGCACTAAGCCCCGTATCAAATCTAAACTTCAATTGTGAGATGAGATCAGTTTAAAGGATTTTCAAGCTCAAGAACACCCATCTATATCCCCAAACACATATTTTAGTTCATCTCTATTTCTCTCTCCTTGGTTCACTCAAATCGACGTTCATGGAGTTTTAACGGCAATATCGATGGTGGATAGATCGATGGCGACAGCCACTTTGTATGCTCAAAGGACTATCGTGCCCTTTGGGATTTTCAATGAATATTTCGATCGAATCGTCTTGTTGTTTTGTAAATTGTGAGAGAACGATTCTAAACTATCCAAGTTGAGTCTAGGTTTGATTTGGGTTATTTTGTTTGATGTTTACGTTTTTGCACTAAAAGCAAAGAAAATGTAATGGAAAAGAAAAAAAAGAATAGATATTGATTTTTAATTTTTTTTTAAAAATCTTTTAATTGTTGAAAGCAAGTTCAAATCCTGTCAGCAGCATATTTTCATCAATTTTTACCAAAATAATAACATAAATGAACCGGGTTCTTATATAACCAGTCCAAGGACCGGTTCCCAGTTAACTCGGTCAGACCAGTCAATCTGATCCTAGTCTAAAGACAATGCTTAGAAACCAATATCTTCTATTTTATTTCCATGATTACTTGAGATTATTTTACTTAATTCCCTTAAACTTTCTCTCATTTATTAGAATAAGGTACATGCATTTTCACACAAACTTTTTGGTTAGTGTGCGTTTGGGAGGGGCTGAAATGCCCAGCGTTTGCATTTTAGCCCCTTCCCTTTTTTCTTTTTGTCTTTTTTCTTCATTAATGGGATGCGCGTTGTGCACTGTTCATTGGCCATGAACAGTGATTTTAGGCCAATGAATAGTAATTTTAAGGGTGAACAGTGTTTTTTATACATTAAAAAATTATTTTGCTACAGTATTTTTCAGTTTTTAGTTTCAACTGTATCCAAACGGACCCTTAATATTTAAATATCAACTACCACACACCAAAATGGCTTAATTTCAAAGTACTTTTCAAAAAAACCTTTCCGAATTGTTTTCAAAATGCGTTAACTAGTTTTCAAAATTTATTCTTGCTTTCTCTAAACTTGTTTCCAAGGGAAGATTTCCAATGACCATGAGATTTCAAGTCATTGAAAATATCATTAGAAAAACCCATGGAACTTCCCTTTGAAAACTATCTTTCGAATTGCTTGGGTTAAGTGGATTCCAAATCATTAAAAACATGTTTTATGAAATCCGTGGAACTTCTCTATGAAAATATTTTGCAAGCACCATGGGATTTTAAATTATTGAAAAAATCTTCCAAAAACCTATGGAATTTTCCATTGAAAATTTGTTTAAAAGAAGCCATGGGTTACATTCTTGAAGGGCCTTTCCAAAATACCCATGGTATTCTTCTTGAAAATTTCCAAATCTCCATGGAATTTTACATTCTTGAACAACTTTTTCTTAAGGGCAATGTCTATTACACATTGCCTGAAGAGGAAAAATATATGACGGACACGTGGTGGACAGACGTATGTAACACATGTCATGTGTTGGGCTCCAAGGCCTTTTATACGAGCGTGGTTGCGGCTTACATTTGGGCTACTAAGGTTTTTGCTTGATCTACACGCTTAAGCCCAAACAAAGAAGACTCCTACAAGGAAAATGAGTCACTCCCCTAGAAGGAAAAGACTTCTTAACCAAGGCATAGGCTTTGGCTCTACGCGACTATAAATACTCCAAAACCCTCACAAACTAAGGTACGCATAATTGACTCAACTCTAGCACTCTAGTGTTGAAAAGAGGTTTTCTAACTTGACCTTCGGAGGGTTTTTGGTCGGCACCACACCGGTGCTCTCTGTTAGGTCCTTTCTTTTGCTTGTGTAGGTTTATTTCACTCTCGTGAGGACCACGTAGCTTATTGGTGTTTTTCAGCATCATCAGTTGACGCCGTCTGTGGGGAGGATAAACAAGGGTGATCAAACGTCACCTTGATCCTAGGACAAAGAAGTTGCATGGCTCTCACTAGATCGATGGCAACAACCAACAACTAGGGTGACGAACCGCACGCTACAACGCTGGAAAGACAGGTTCAAATACTAGCAGCGGCGGTCGAACGCTTGACCAAACAGAATCACGACTTAGAAGAACAGTTATGTCAGAAGAATGCATATCCAGGAATACAAGAGGAAGACCAGGAAGGAACGAGCGCTGAAAGAAGGAACCCCGACAGACCTGAGGGCAGCAACGCTCCAAGCAAGCCGGAGAGAAGGGATGCCAATCAGCCATCTCTGTCTGAGACTTTACCACCCCACATCGTCGCAGAGATACAGGAGATGCGGGAGCAAATGGATGTGATGATAAACGCCCTCAAAGGACGAATATCTACCGACCTCGACGACCTGCTCCATCGAACTGACTCGCCCTTCACGACACATGTCACTTCGTGCCCTCTTCCCCCAAAGTTTCGTATGCCCCAGGTGGAGAGCTACAATGGAACCAAGGACCCCTTAGACCATTTGGAGTCCTTTAAGACTATAATGCACCTTCAAGGGGTGCCGGACGAGATTATGTGTAGGGCCTTCCCTACTACATTGAAGGGATCCACTAGGGTCTGGTATGGCAAGTTGACGCCTAACTCAATTAGCACCTTTAAGGAATTAGGCGCTTAATTCGTGTCACATTTTATTGGTGGCCACCGATACAAGATGTCCACGGCATGTCTGATGAGCATCAAATAACGAGAAGACGAGACCCTGAGGTCGTATATAACGAGGTTCAACAAAAAGGCTCTTTCGATAAACGAAGCGGACGATAAGATACAAGTAGCAGCATTCACTAATGGGCTGCGAAAAGGTAAGTTCCTCTTTTCCCTGTATAAGAATGATCCGAAAACTATGTCCGAGGTGCTTTACAGGGCAACGAAGTACATGAACGCGGAAGATGCACTGATAGCAAGAGAAGATAAGCCAAAGAAAAGGGAGAGGCAGGATGAAGCACGATCAGATGGGGGACAAAAGAAGGCTAGGACGGATGAATGAAGGGAGGACAAGCTCCCGAAGCCACCCACGAGGAAATTCACCAGCTTCACCCCCCTGACGACCCCGATCGACCAAGTACTAATGCAAATAAAGGATGAGGAGGCCTTAACGTACCCCAGAAAGCTGAAGGGGGATCCCAACAAAAGGTTAAGAAGCAAGTACTGCCACTTCCATGGTGACCACAGCCACGACACATCTGACTGCTATGACTTAAAGCAACAAATCGAAGCGCTCATAAGGCAAGGGAAGCTGCAGAGGTTTGTCAGTAAAGAAGGGGCGAATCCGCCACAGGACCAGTCCCCCCGACGGGAGAACGAGCGCCCAAGATTGCCCATTGCAAATATAAGGATGATCGTCGGAGGTACCACAAGACCGTCTAAAAGGGCTCGCAAAACTTACATGCAGATGGTACAGAATGTCCAGATGACGGGCCCGATACCAAAGGTGGCGCGGATAGATATCCCAACTATTAGATTTTCAGAAGAAGATGTCCGACGCCTTCACCATCAACATGACGATGCGATCGTGGTCAGTATACGGGCTGGGGATTACAACATGCATCAGGTAGTGGTTGATAACGGAAGTTCGGCGGACATCCTTTATTACCACGCGTTCCAACAGATGGGGATTAATAGAGGACAGCTTGTTCCAACTAATGCTCCACTCGTCGGATTTGGAGGGACAAGAGTTTATCCCCTTGGAGCCATCACATTGACTGTAGCAGTAGGAGATCATCCACAACAAATCACCAAGGATGCGGTTTTTCTGGTGGTCGATTGCTCATCTACCTATAACGCAATCCTTGGACGACCTACTCTTAATGCATGGAAGGCTGTGACTTCGACTTACCATTTGATGATAAAGTTCCCTACCGAACATGGGGTTGGAGAGCTACGCAGGAATCAGGCAGCGGGACGAGAATGCTACGTCGCCATGACGGAGATGGATGATCACCTACAAACACTGAATGTCGAAGGGCAGCGGGCCACGGCTAAAGCAGTAGAAGAACTGGATGAAGTTATACTTGACAAATCAAGGCTTGGATGGACCACGAGAATCGGTACAATAGCCAGCCAATCAGTAAGGCAGGACTTAATCACGTTCTTGAGAGAAAATCAGGATGTATTTGCATGGAGTCATGAGGATATGCCAGGGATCGAACCAACAGTGATAGTACATAAGCTGAATGTGTCACCCTCATTCTCCCCTATCCGATAGAAGAAACGAGTATTTGCTCCAGAGAGGGACCAGGCTATCGCCGAGGAAGTCCAAAAATTGCAGGAAGTAGGTTTCATACGTGAGGTACACTACCCAAACTGGTTGGCAAATGTAGTGATGGTCAAGAAGGTGAATGGAAAGTGGAGAATGTGCGTGGACTTCATGGATCTAAACAAGACCTGCCCGGAAGACAGCTATCCTCTATCGTGTATTGACGCCCTAGTGGATTCAATAGCGAGATATGAACTTTTAAGTTTCATGGATGCATTCTCCGGGTACAATCAGATCAAGCTCGATAAAGTGGATCAGGAGAAAACGTCGTTCATCACTAGTCAAGGGCTCTTTTGTTATAAAGTAATGCTCTTCGAACTCAAGAACGCTGGGGCCACGTACCAAAGGCTGATGAATAAGATGTTCATACATCAGATTGGAAGGAATGTGTAAGTTTACGTGGACAACATGCTGGTAAAAAGCGTTCGCGAATGTAACCATCTAAGTGACCTCCAAGAAACTTTTAACACCCTTCGGTCCTATAACATGAAGCTAAATCCCAACAAATGCGCGTTCGGGGTGACGACAGGGAAATTCTTGGGTTTTATGGTATCTCAAAGAGGTATCGAGGTCAACCCAAAGAAGGTCAAGGCAATAATGGACTTGGCTCCCCCGAAGACGCTGAAGGAGGTCTAAAGCCTAAATGGAAAGATAGCTGCCCTAAACAGATTCGTTTCAAGGGCAACAGACAAATGCCTACCGTTTTTTCGCACATTAAGGAAATCATTTGAATGGACGAACAAATGCTAGAAGGCTTTTGAAGATTTGAAAACATACCTCTCGTCTCTACCATTACTTAGCCCGACGAAGCAAGGTGAAGAGCTGTTTCTATATATAGCCGTTTCCCCAGCAGCTGTTAGCGTGGCTCTTATAAGAGAAGAAGACAGAATATAGAGGCCTGTGTACTTTACAAGTATAGCGCTCAGAGGAGCAGAAGAGAGGTATCCAACAATGGAAAAATTAGCATTCGCATTGGTAATCGAGGCAAGAAAGCTCAAGCCGCACTTTAAAGCACATGTCATAAACGTCATGACCAACCGACCCCCTAAGAAGAGCGATGAGTAGTCCCGAAGCAGCAGGACGGATGGCATTATGGGCGATTGAGCTAAGCGAATACGATGTTCGCTATCGGCCTCGACCCGCAGTAAAAGGCCAAATCCTAGCAGACTTTATTGTGGAGTTTACCGACCAGGGGGCAGGTGAGCCTCCAGTATGGAGTGTTCACACAGACGGATCCTCTAACAAACATGCAGGAGGAATCGGTGTGGTAATCTGCACACCCGAGGGGAATAAGATTAAGTGCATAGTCCGTTTGTGCTTTTCAACAACAAATAATGAAGCAGAATATGAAGCCCTGTTGGCAGGATTGGACCTCGCCACTGCTGTAAGAGCAGAAAGAGTGGTTATCTACTCCGATTCCCAAGTCATCACCAGTCAGATTAACAGAAGTTACGAGTGCAGGGGTGAAAGAATGAAGAAGTACCACGATGAAGTGAAAAGTCGAATAAGTAACCTCCAGGTCGAATTGATTCAAGTCCCAAGGGAGGAAAACCAAGAAGCTGATCAGCTTGCAAAGGCAGCCTCCGTGGAGCCGATGACTGTTCTCGACTAGGTATTATCCTTCGTTTAAACTTCACCACTAATAGATGGAAAGGGTTTGCAGGAAGTAAGCAATGAGCAGTGCTGGATAACTCCCATAGTTGCGTACTTGAAAGACGGCCTGTTGCCAGACGATAAGGAGGTTGCGAGGAAACTAAGAGTTAAGGCATCCCGGTTCATCATGATGAGAAATGTCCTATACAAAAGGGGTTTCTCTCAACCCTATTTGAGATGCCTCACTCCAGAAGAAGCAAATTATGTCATGAAAGAAGTCCATAAAGGGATTTACGAAAATCACTCAGGGTCAAGGTCTTTAGTGCACAAGCTCCTCAGGGCAAGATACTACTAGCTAACGATGCAGAAGGATGCCAACATATACATCAGATCTTGTGACAAGTGCTAGTGCTTTAGCAACCTCATAAGGCAACCTACAGAAGAGCTCACGCCCATAACGACCCTATGGCCGTTCGCACAATGGGGGCTCAACACCATGGGCCCATTCCTGATAGCAGCAAGGCAACTAAAGTTCTTAGTAGTTGGCATCGACTACTTCACCAAGTCGGTGGAGGCTGAGGCTTTGGCCATCATCACGGAGAAAAATATCCGCAACTTTGTGTGGAGAAATATTATTTGTAGGTATGGCATACCAAGAGTGCTGGTGTCGGACAATGGCAAGTAATTTGACAACGAAGCATTTAGGGATTTCTGCTTCCAGCTGGGGATAAAGAACCACTATTCACCACTCGCACATCCACAAACCAACGGACAAGTTGAGGTCACAAATCGATCCTTGCTCAAAATCTTCAAGAATCATCTTGAGGGGGCAAAGGGTATATGGCCGGACGAGTTACCAAGTGTCTTATGGGCGTATAGGACAACGACGAGAACACCGACAGGATAGACACCGTTCCGTTTGCATATGGTACTGAGGCGGTCATACCGGCTGAAGTAGGTCTTACAAGCTACCGTGTTGGAAACCACGACGAGCACAGGAACGATGAAGCCATGCGCATACAACTTGATCTAGTGGATGAAGTCAGGGCAGCCGCAGAACAAAAGTTATCACGGTACCAGGACCAAATGGCGAAGCACTATAACTCTAGAGTTAGGTATAGAGACTTCCAGGTCGGAGATCTTGTCCTAAAGAAAGTACTCGGCGCTATAAAGGATGCCACCCAATGGAAGCTTGGACCGAACTAGGAAGGACCATACAAGATCACATCATGGCACAGGAAGGGAACATACTACCTAAAGACCCTGAACGGAAAGAAACTAAGTCACCCATAGAATACAGAGCACCTAAAGAAGTATTATCAATAGAAGACGACAACAGCAGCACTACTATACTCCTCAATTCCAGTTTATCTTTCCTTGATAGTTATAATTTTTATTTCCTACAGTACTTTCATAATGCCTAAAGGCGACTTTCTTATTTTTTAAAACAATGTTCTACGTATCCATTACAATAAGAGGAGTTTTTCAGAACATATGGAACATCTTACCAACTTGCATGATATTCAAATCTACAATGTAAACAGGTCCTCCACAAAGTGGACGGACCATCCAAAATGTTATCTACCAAGTCCACAAAGTGGACGGATCATCCAAAAGGATGTTATTTACAAAGTCCACAAAGTGGACGAACCATCCAAAAGGATGTTATCTACCAAGTCCACAAAGTGGACGGGTCATCCAAAAGGATGTTATTTACAAAGTCCACAGAGTGAACGGACCATCCAAAAGGATGTTGTCTACCAAGTCCACAAAGTGGACGGATCATCCAAAAGGATGTTATTTACAAAGTCCACAAAGTGGACGGACCATCCAAAAGGATGTTATCTACCAAGTCCACAAAGTGGACAGACCATCCAAAAGGATTTTATTTACCAAGTCCACAAAGTAGACAGGTCATCCAAAAGGATGTTATTTACAAAGTCCACAAAGTGGACGGACCATCCAAAAGGATGTTATTTCCCAAGTCCACAAAATGGACAAAAAGGATGTTACTTAGTGAACGGAGCCTCCAAAAAGCTGTTTATTTACCAAGTTAACAAGAGAAGGATGCAATATATAAAAGGTGAACGGATCATGAAAATAGTAAGAAGCAATTAGTTCATTCATACGAAAAACATGCGATGGATGAAATTAAATTAGATTGTCAACAAAAAGGTCCACATGACTGACCAAAAATTACATAGCCAAATGTTAAAAAATTAAATACAAAGAGCCAAACTATTCTAAGGGAGTATCAGCTGGGGCGCTAGAGCCGTCGGGATTAGGTGGACGAACATCATCGTTGACGGGTCCAACCTCACCATCCCCCAAGGCCTCATCTTCACCGGGGACTTCATCGAAAAGTTCTGCAATCCCCTCAGAGTCGACGGTATGGGTTGGTGTTTGGCCTCCGGCATCTATGTTGATGTGAGAAAGGTTGAGGTTCGAGAATGACGCCTTCACCTGATGGATGCAGTCATCAAATCCATCAGCAAAGGAAGTTCCTAGCTCCGTTAATAGGGCATCAGAATTCCTGTACTCCTGGACGGCCTTAACCTTCGCCAGACAGATGTTGTCATTATGAACCTTCACCTTCTCCCTCAAGAACTCGACCTCCTTCTCTAGGTCTTCGCGAGCTTGCTCGAATGCTTTCAATTTTTCCTCATGACGGACCCTCCAAAGCTTCAACTCGTCAAGCTCTTCCTCCATCGCCCTAGCCTTGGCACGTACACGCTCCAAGGACTTTTCACGGGCCAGGCAGCGGTCTATCAACCCTTTTGCCATTAAAACTGTCTACATCAAAGCCACAAAAAAGTTAGCAAATAAGCATGACGAGTCAAAACAAGTATGTTAATGGACGGGTATATTACCTGAGCAAGGCTAAACAAAGCCGTCTCCCCCATGGCTTCCGTCACATGGTTGCCAATGTCCTCGTAGTCCTCCTCCTTTATGATGGAAGTTAATTGAGTGAGGGCGTACTAAGGGTCCTCTCTAAGTAGGACGGGAGCTTTCTCTGTGACGGGGTTAGGGTTGGTCATGAGACCTTTACCCTTACCCACGCCCAACTTGGGGGGAAGCTTGGTTGAAGCCTGAACAGCTGGCAGACCCGTCACCAACTTCTGCTTTTTGCTAGGACGGTCGGTCTTCTCTGGACCCCTTTTTACAGACGGATGGGACGTCTTGGGTGGAAGGTCACCCCCAAGTTTTTTTCTTGTTAGCAGCTTGTTGCTTGATAAGCGCCCGCCTCTTAGCGTCGTCCATTTCTGCAAAAGGTGGACAATAAGAACACATAACGAATAAGAAAAATCGCTATCACATAGACAAAAAATGAAGACTTACGCTTGCGTATTCCCGCGTCGTATTTTATTGTAGCAGCAAAAGGTTCAAGGCCGTCGCAGTACCAGTGGATGGTGTCCAAGGTGACGAGCTTCGCCCACGTCCTCTCCGACAGTTCAGTTTTCTGGAAAATTGATTCAAGAAAACCGAACTGCTCGACAGTGATGTCTGGACAGCTACGCGCTGCAAAAAAACGGATGGTTAGATTAAAAACCAATAGCAAGATAATATAGGATGGACACAGAATGAGACGCATACCGGACGGTGATAGTATGCCCTATGTCTTATCGACGAGCATAAACTCCTGGTCGTCGGACCATCCAGTCGTCCCCATGTAAGAAGAAATATCTACTCTTCCAGTTACGGTTAGAGTCGGGGATCTCGGACACTAATCTAAGAACCGGACTTCTCGCCACAAAACTATACATACCCTTAGACTTAAAAATCTCATCCG
Organism: Castanopsis chinensis; assembly: GCA_032878915.1. Taxonomy (NCBI): domain Eukaryota; kingdom Viridiplantae; phylum Streptophyta; class Magnoliopsida; order Fagales; family Fagaceae; genus Castanopsis; species Castanopsis chinensis. The sequence goes on from JAVQMG010000133.1 coordinate 46,136,274, forward strand.
GACGGTAACAGTTGAAGAACTCCTCCATGGTTAACCGTCTTGTCCCATTAGACATGACGCCGTATAAAACTTCTATCCTCCATCAGCACTCATTACCTTCCCCCCTCGTCTGAGAGGTTTATCCAATGGGAGATCAACTCTAATCCGCATAAACTTCGCCTGATCAGATTGCCCGAACCTTTTATCCGATTCTATAAACTTCCCCAAACTGTTTCCAAGCTCCCTTCCTACCTCTTCGTCCATCATCTCAAAAGGAAGCCCCCAAATCTGGACCCAAAATGGCGAATGTGTGAAGTCGATGTTAGCTGCTGTAAGTCCTCTTCTCCATCTGCGAAGCAACAGCAAGTTATTATCAAAGTTCCAAGGACCGTTCTTCTCGACCCATTTGGGCTGATACTCTGAACCAAATTTGAACTGCAAAATCCTGTTTCCTACATCCACAATCTGAAGATCAGACCCCATCTTCCATGCCATTCTTAGAGTATTCTTCAGTGCCCGCTGATTTTGTTGTCTTTCCGTCAAAAGTTTGCCAAAAAGACTCAGTGAGCACTCTTCTATCAGATCAGATCTGCAGCTCGTTTTGATGGTTATTTCCTCCTCCTCTTCTTTTGTGAGATGGAGGTTGAGAAGGCCTTCCACCACCGCTTGTTCCATGGCGGCGCTAGAAAGGAAGAAGAGACAAACTCAGGAAAAACCCTCACTGTGAAAAAGGGAGAGAAGACTCGGCTTACTAGGCGAGAGAAAAAACTCCTACTTTGGGAGAGACCGTGGCTAAAATTTTTAGTCAGGCCACAACAAATTATTCGAGGCACACACCTTGTTGGCTATATAAGTCCTGCATGTAATAACCTCTGGATTTCTTTCTTTCTATATATTTTATTTTTACTCTAGTAGTCAGCTTTGGGTCTATATCGTGTTGGTGGGTGATTCCACGGAACAAATTTCAACTTGATGTCACTAAAGACGAAATTTCTTATAATCTGCGTAATGATAATTACTCTTTATTATCAGGTCGAGACACTGCCAATCAATTTTCAATATAGGGCCGGTAGGGATCAAACCCCAATCTTCCATTAAAAAACGAGATGCTTTACCAAAACAAACATACATGCTAACAAAAACCCAAGGGCATGCTCCACCTTAAGAGTTTCTTTTATATGGGGGGGGTGGGGGGGGGGGGGAATTGTTGGGGAATTGGGTAAGAGTAAAAAAAAAAAAAATGGTCCTTACATTTGGTCTCTACTTTTTTATTTTACCACTTTTAGTCCCTAAAATAAATAAATAAAAACGTTCTATTTTGGTGCTTACAGTCATCTTACTAACAAAAATATCCTATGTGATAGACGGAGTGTACTGTTGGCATGTTAAACGCTAACGTGACCAATAAAATAATATTAAAAAATGTCACGTCAACATATAATAATAATAATAATAATAATAATAATAATAATAATAATAATAATAATAATAATAATAATAATAATAATAATAAAAACATAAGCATCCACATCAATCTTTGATTTTTAAAAATTAATTTATCAATTTTAAAAAAATGAAAAAAATAAACAAAATTAGAACTCAAAATACACATGAATTCAGTTATAGTTTCATCTTAAACATGAACAAGAAAGAACACAAACCCAGAAAATTCAATCACAATAACGCAAACCTGAAAAAAAAAATGATACTAACATAAACTTTTTTTGCACTTTCTTATACTTAAAACCAAATACAAATTACCAGCAAAAACATCCAACCAAACACCACCAAAACCAACAAAAACATCCAACCAAACACCACCAAAACCAACAAAAACATCCCCAATAACTCCACTGAAAAAAGGGAAAAAAAAATTCTCGGTCATTAAGATTTCCCCACACACATCTCTACCTCTCCATAGAAAAACACTTAAATTTCCAGCCAAAAATACTCATGAAAAATCTATAGAAAAGCCACACAAAAAAATCCATTGTAAAAAGCAGAAAAAAAATATATATATATTCCTACATGAATCTCCAAAAATATCTGTAAATTCATTAAATAACCAAAAAATCAAACCCAAAACCTCAACAAAATATTCCCAGAATTTTGCTATAAATCCAGCAACAACAGAATAGCAAGCACAACCTAAATGAATGAGGGGTTGCTCGCCATGGTCCGTTCTGCCACTGCCACCACAAGGTCCAAAGACGTTGTTGGGAAGAGCGAAAGGGCTGGGTTCACCGCCGATCTTAGCCCCTCTCTCTTTAAACCCAAATACAAACCATCGTCGACCTCAGCCCCTCTCTCTCTACCAAAATCCAAACCACCACATCTCAGCCTCTCTTTCTCTAAACCCAGATCAAAGCCATATCCCAAAAACTACAACCTGAACTTAAAGAGAAAAAGAAATGAGAGAAAGCAAAGAAGGAGAGAGTGGAGTTTGAGTGTTTAACCCAAGAGAGAGAGATAGGAAAATGAAAATGAGTTTGAGTTTTGTGTTTATTGATGATGTTGTGTTTGGTTGACAAGAAAATTTAAGAAAAATTGAGATAGTTACTACAAGTTTTTTTTTCTTAATATTTAAAACTAAAAAGAAAAAAAGGTTCTTCGTTTTTTTTTTAATTTAAATTAGAATTACAAAATTAAAATTTATTTGTTTTTAAAATTTAAATTAAAATGCTAAAGTGGCATATTTTAAATACTAAATGATTTTTTAATATTATTTTATTGGTCACGTCAAATTTATGTTAGCATTTAATGTGTCAACAGTGGACTCTATTTGCCACATCAGTAATTTCTGTCAAGTAAGTAACGGTAAGGACCAAAATGGAACGCCTTAATTGATTTAGGGACTAAAAATGGTGAAATAAAAATGTAAAGACCAAAATGGAAAAGATGCAAAATGTAGGGACTAAAAGTGCATTTACACCAAAAAAAAAAAAAAACCTTTTTTTTAATAATTATTTTGACTTAAGTGAACCACTTACATGTTTTAAATAAATAAAAAGTAAACCACTTACATATGTCAATGATGTAAGGACTGGATTTAACTCCTAGGCCCAAACGACTGAAGGACCTAAGCCCAATATCCCGACATAATGAATTTGTTAGAAAATGGGCTCTGAAACTAGGCTTTTATGAGTGAGATAGCGCTTACCATAGGCCAAGAATAACAACGAGATAAGGAAAAACAGAAGGCAATCACATATGAGAGACCGCGCCCCCGGCCCGTTTTATTATGGAGTGTTGGGCCAAACCCACGTGAATGGGTGGAGTAGTATTATTGCCTCTCAAAATGGAGGTTTGACTAGTTATATTTTTCCCTTTAGATTAAGGGTTTTACAATGAAGTCGCCACTTATTTAATTATTGGAAAAATAAGAAAACCAAAATTGAAAAATTTATCATTTTATTAATTTTCAATTGAATTTACATTGGTCATTGGAATATTACATTGCTTTGGTCCTAGATACAATCTAAGATAAAGTACATGGCTTTGTTTCCTAGTTACAATCTAAAAATTGAAAATTACATGGATAAGCATTTGATCTATTAACCCTTGATCTAAGTTCAGAGGCTATGTTACAAGGTGGGAAGGTGTTAGGCACTCACCTTGCCCAGTGAAACCGGTTTTCTAGACTATGGTAGCCAACATTCATATCATATAATCCAATATGTCAATTAATTTGCATGTTGAATTTAAGGTGTGTGCATGTGATGAACCCTAATTCAATTTATTAAGCATGGCATTTGGATTGAAAAATGAATTCTAGTGAATGTGTATGGTGATATCCTAGATTCAAGGATTTGAAAGAATTATGAAACAAACATGTTTTTTTATATTTTTGATGTGGATTTAAGATCAAAACTAGTGCTTATGCATGAATATGTGATGAACAACAAGAACATATGAAGAACACATAAGAACATTCAAACATATTCAAAAGAATTTAAATAATTACTATCATGCTTTAATCCTAAATTCTTATCATGGCAACACAAAAAAAACAAGTTGGGAAAAAAGATTATACCTTCATGCAAGATCCATATGGTGGATGATGAGACTCTTGAGGGAAGTCCTATAGGTGTAGGAAAAGAAGAGTTAGGAGAGGAAGAGTGAGTCTCACTCAATACCTTGAGTCTCAAGAAGACCAAAATATGACAAGACTACTCAACTTCCTAGAACTCAAGAGAGAAGAAGAGATGGAGGTTTTTTTTTTTTTTTTTGAAATGAAGGAAATGGGGGATTTATATAATAGTAGTAGGGAAAATATGAATGGAAGGTCATTAATGAGGGTTGACAAAGAATTATGAACCTAGACCTCATTTTAGCCTTGGGAGAAATCTGGAGCATTAAATGTAGAGATTGGTGGGAGTGAGGAGTAAACCAAGATTCGGTTTTCCCGTAGCTGCTGTAACAGCTTGTAGAGCCAATTTCGAAAAATCATATCTGACTCAATTCTGATCGGAATTGTCTCGTTCTTATGCTCAAATTGAAGCCCCGGATGTCTAGTTTCTGGAAAAATTAACCTCATTCACAGATTGAAAATATTTTAAGAGATATCGATGAAATAGTGAGCATAGGTCATTTGTTAAAAAATGGTTTCAGCATAATTAACTTTAATAGGTCCCAAATTAGCTCCCAATTAACATTAAATGGCTCCAATCACTCTCATTTCAGACTTAATTAGTTCCAAATTTACCCTAATTAAAAGATAATTGCACAAATTACTCATTGAATAATTAATGTTTAACTATCTAATTAATTAGGTGTATGCAACCTTACCATAAAATGTAGTCCTAACCAATCAAATTATGACACATCATTAATTTCAAATTGATTATAATTATAACCAATTGGAATTAATTGTTCATAATTACATAAGGTCAGACTCAATTTGTGATAGTACATCCCGGCCATTAAAACTTGATTTGATGATAACTTTCAATCTGATGGTCCGATTAGGGCTTATAACCAGTCGATTTGATCGTTACAACATCAAGATCATTTTGATGAAATGAGATTAAGGATCTAATGACCAGAATCAAGATGCATATTTCCAAGGTGAAATTACCCTTTTACCCTCCAAGTGAAGTTAAATGCGAGTTACAAAATGAGGTGTCAACATCACAGTATTGAGAAAAATAATTCTCCTCGCATAAGTCCAAGGAGGTTTTGTTCTTGAATATATCACTATCAAACTTGTTTACAATTTCCTTTCTTTGTGCTACAATGGTTTTTCTCTACTATTTCACCGGTCCCTTCTCTCTGGGGGACCTTCTACCTTATATAGGTCCTTTTGGATGATTCTGACCTTCTATTTGTTAATCACGCAGGCCACCACTCAAGTGCTAGTCCCATCAACCACCTTCCCTGTACCCCTGTGAGATACAACAAGGCAACACTGTTCAAGAGTCTTCTCAATCATGTGGTGGCATGATTGAGAACCTTCTACCTTCCTTGGTAGGATGCATTGAATGTGGTGGCAGCCTCCAACTCCTTAATCATGTCAGTGCTAGTCCCCTTTCCAAAGCTCTTTCTACACAGTAAGGCCTCCTTAGATGACGTGATCATAGAATCTGAGGACATGGACTCCTCGGCACAGTAACTACCCTTCTCGGCAATACTATGACACGTGGGTATTCAGAATTCTAATACCCCACAATAACCCCTCAAAATTCGCATTGGTTTCCTCCCATCCGAGGAGAGAAATGGGGTTTTGACTTTAGGCAGTTAAACTGACACGTGTCTCTGGCTCCCATGTGTGCGAATGTCATTTCGCATGTCTCATAACTGTACTTGACGCTTCGGAATTCGGGATGCTTCATTAAATGCTCCAGGCAGCATCTTGTTCCCCGCATTTGATAGTGAGATGGAGATCCTACGGTTAACATTTCTCCTTGAATTTTGGGCAGGATAACTCGCACCCAAAGCCCACCTCCTATATAAGGCTTCTGGAGAGTTCATTTCACTTACTTTGTAAATCTTCGAACTCTCCAGGCTTCCCACAATCCCGAGCTTCTAAGATTTCTCAACGCTTCCCATTCCCAAGAAGTTCCTAAGGCGTACTTCTCTCTCATTTTTGTAAGTTTTACATCTCTAGGCTATTTTCTCCTCGGCCTTCTTTTCTTCCTCCTTTCTTAGACACCTCTTTCGCTTCTCTCTCCAGTTTATTTAGATGGGTAGATTCAAACACCTCGTAGATTCCCTCGCCGGTATGGAGGGATTTAGGGCCAAATACCACATCCCCCCAGGAGTTTCCCTGCGATATTGCACTGTGGGGCAATGGCATACCGATAGACATGAAAGGGAGGTTGTCATTCCCATGATCGCCTTCATAGAAGAGGCAATGACACTTCCCATGGGCAGCCTCATTTCCTACCAATGCACGCCCAACCTTTTTAGGGGTCTAGGCAGTGTAGACGTTCTTAATGTGCAAATGGATTTGAACCTCACCTAGCACGATGTCATCTAGATGTACGAGTTTTAATCACTTGGTGACTCGGGGTATTGCCTTAAATCCAAGTCCTCAGCTGTTAGGCTCATATCGTTTTTTCCCAAGTCTAACAAAGGCATGAAGGACGACTACCTGATAGCCTCTAAGAAATGGCATGACGGTCTTCACTGCCTGACCCAAGAAAAGGAACCAGGTGGGGTGCCTTAGGTTTAAGTCCCTCATTGTGAGACTTAGTTTTGTGATTCTTCTCCTTTTTTGACTAAGTGTTCATCTTTCTGACCACAGTTTTTCTTCTTGGCTGTGTTTGTAGATAACAGATATATGGCCCCTAACATCCGATTTGTTAACATCAAAGATCTTAACAGGGTGCTCAGGTTCGAGCTGTTCATGAACGAAGACAGACAATTAAGGGCTGTCCATCTCATTCTTGACTTCTAGCCCCTGTCTGATTCCTTTCAGGAGGTTGGCAACGAGATCGAATGGACGATCATCGGCTCAATCGCATAGACATCACTGCGCCAGGTTTTCTAGCCCGAGAAGACGTGGTGCAAGTTGTCCGACCTCGTCCATATGGTCCCCTAAAACAACTATTCCAAGAGAAGAGACTGCTTCCTCTCGACTATCACTCGAGGAGGAAATCAACCAGTTCCGTCTTAAGGAAGAAAAGAAAGAGGCAGGAGATCCCATCATCCACCTCTCGAACAAAGAGGACAAGTTGGATAGAACCTCAAGTGTTTGTGCCCCTGGCCTCATGATTGTGCACATTGACAGCAGCTCAGAGGAAGAGGAAGAAATGGCCCTAAACAAGAGGAATACTTTATAGGACCTTATTATAGATAGGGCTAAGGGGCAGACTTCCAAGGACACTATGGCGCCCTAACCCCTTCCCGCTCTCCCCCTTCCGCTCTCTCCTCCAGGTAGCTTGCTCCCCATACCCAACCTGAAGAAGAAGAGAAAGGAGAAAGAGGAAACCAAGGAGAGGAAGGAAGTTTGATAAAAGAAGCTGAAGCAGGGAAAAATGGCCAAGGGCCAAGCACGGGCTTCTTTTGTCAACAGCAGGGAAAAGCATGAAATGGCCTAGGTGTGCCACCAAAACCCACCCAGGGCTCCTCAACTAAAGTTAGATAGGGCTACCATTCCACGGAACTCTTCTATCAGGGAGTTCCAAAAAGGGCATGCTCATTACTGGCCGAAGCGCTAGAGCAACCTGTCCTTCTGCCTAAGGACATGGCTGCCTTAAAGAAAACGAGGCAGCAAAAGCTTTTCTTATCCCTGAAGAAGGATCTTGCCTTGGTAAGTTCTTCGGCTTTTTCCACTTTTGGTTATCTTTTTCCATTTTTTTCCTTCTTTTTTTTTTATTAAGTAGAACGCTTGTTTGTCGCCTTCGTGCAGGCCATTCAGGAGGTGTTTACCGCCGAGGAGTGGGTGAACGACACTCGAAACGAGGCTAAAGCCAAGGTTAGCCTTCGGGCTGATGCTGACAAGGCCCTAGGAGTGGCTGAGTAGAAAATCCAAAACCTTAACATGAAGTTGATAGAGGAAGAGAGGGGGAGGCGAAACGTTGAGGCCGGGCTCAAAACTACTGAAGGCCACGCTAAGAAGCAACGCAGGAAGCTCCACTATGCTAAAATAGAGCAAGATACAGTCTAGTAGGAAGTCTTGGATCTGAAGGCAGAGCTGGCCAAGGCCAAGGAAGCAGTTTGGACCATTAAGGGGACAGCAGAGGCCTCAATGTAAGCCTCTTACAACCAAGGGGTAAAAGAGATCGAGATCTACCTAGCAGAGGAGCTCGCTGAGGTCTGCAGGGACTACTGCCATATAGTATGGATAGAAACCTTGAATGTGGCAAGAGTTCCAGCTACCTCAGAGTGGAGGAAGCCTAAGAACGTGTGGTATCCTCCAAATATCTACATGGCTCCAACTACCCTTCCACCTCTAACTGCCCTTAAGCCTACTCCCCAAGAGCAACTCTCTGCTGCCCAGAGCTCTCTCCTTCCCCCCAAGGTTTCCACAGGGCCTGAACAGGCTGGTGACCAGGGCCAAGAGGCTAAGGGGGCCCAGAGCAAAAGGGCTGACTAGGGTGGTCCTCGGCCAAGAGAGTAGGGCAAAGGCTAAAAGGTTGGGTCCCTGAGAGGGGTTAAAGGACAAAAAGCTACCCTCAAGCTCAAGGATGCTAAGGCCACGTCCAAGGAAGATCCCCCTCCCAGAGCCAAGGATGCTGAGGCTAAGTCCAAGGAAGATCCCCCTCCTAAGGCCAAGGCATAGGTTTTTAGGATCCCTATCTTTCCTTCCTTATCGTAATTAAGATTATTTGTGAGAGACCGCGCCCCCGGCTCGTTTTAATGGAGTGTTGATGGGCCAAACCCACGTGAATGGGTAGAGTCGTGTTATTGCCTCTCAAAATAGAGGTTCGACTAGTTATATTTTCCCCTTTAGATTAAGGGTTTTACAATAGAGTCGCCACTTATTTAATTATTGGAAAAATAAGAAAACCAAAATTGAAAAATTTCTCATTTAATTAATTTTCAATTGAATTTATATTGATCTTAGAAAAATTACATGACTTTGGTCCTAGATACAATCTAAGATAAAGTACATGGTTTTGTTTCCTAGTTACAATCTAAAAATTGAAAATTATATGGATAAGCATTTGATCTACTAACCTTTGATCTAAGTTCGGAGGCTATGTTACAAGGTGGGAAGGTGTTAGGCACCCACTTTGCCCGGTGAAACCGGTCTTCTAGACTATAGTGGCCAGCATTCATATCATATCATCCAATATATCAATCAATTTACATGTTGAATTTAACGTGTGTGCATGTGATGAACTCTAATTCAATTTATTAAACATTGCATTTGGATTGAAAAATGAATTCTAGTGAATGTGTGTGGATGGTGATATCATGTGGATGGTGATATCATGTGGATGGTGATATCCTAGATTCAAAAATTTGAAAGAATTATGAAACAAACATGTTTTTTATATTTTTTATGTGAATTTAAGATTAAAACTAGTGTTATGCATGAACATGTGATGAATAACCAAGAACATGTGATGAACATATAAGAACATTTAAGAACATTCAAACATATTCAAGGGAATTTAAATAGTTACTATCATGCTTTAATCCTAAATTCTCATCATGACAACACAAAAAATAAGTTAGGGAAAGAGATTATACCTTCATGCAAGATCCATACGGTGGATGAGGAGACTCTTGAGAGAGGTCTTAGGGTGGAGGAAAAGAAGAGTTATGAGAGGAAGAGTGAGTCTCACTCGATACCTTGAGTCTCAAGAAAACCAAGATATGACAAGATCACTCAACTTCACTAGAACGCAAGAGGGGGGAATAGAGGGGGTTTTTCTGTTATCCCCTAGAATGAAGGAAAGGGGGGTTATATAGTAGTGGTGGAGGAAATATGAATGAAAGGCCATTAATGAGGGTTGATAAAGAATTATGAACTTAGACCTCATTTTAGCCTTAGGGGAAATCTAGAGCATTAAATGTAAAGACTGGTGGGAGTGAGGAGCAAGCCAAAATTCGGTTTTTCCATAGCTACTATAATAGCCTGTAGAGCCAACTTCGAAAAATCATATCTGACTCAATTCTAATCAGAATTGTCTCATTCTTATGCTCAAATTGAAGCCCCGAATGTCTAGTTTTTGGGAAAATTAACCTTATTCACAGATTCAAAATATTCTGAGAGATATTGATGAAATAGTGAGCAGAAGTCATTTGTTAGAAAATGGTTTCAGCACAATTAACATTAATAAGTCCCAAATTAGTTTCCAATCAACATTAATAGACTCCAATCACTCCCATTTCAGACCTAATTAGTTCCAAATTTACCCTAATTAAAAGATAATTGCACAAATTACTCATTGAATAATTAATGTTTAACTATCTAAGTAATTATGTGTATGCAACCTTACTATAAAATGTAGTTCTAACCAATCAAATTATGACACATCATTAATCTCAAATTGATTATAATTATAACCAATTGGAATCAATTGTTCATAATCACATAAGGTCAGACTCAATTTGTGATAGTACACCTCGGCCATTAGAAATTAATTTGATGATAACTTTCAATCCGATTGTCCGATTAGGGCTTATAATCAGTTGATTTGATCGTTACAACATCAAGATTATTTTGGTGAAATGAGATTAAGGATCTAATGACCATAATTAAGATGCATATTTTCAAGGTAAAATTATCCTTTTACCCTCCATGTGAGGTTAAATGCGGGTTGCAAAATGAGGTGTCAACATTATTTTGTTCTACTTTTCTTTTCTTTCTTGTAATTCTCTTTCTTCTTGGTGATTTGCCTATAGCTACAATGTAACTATTCCTTTATCTAATGAAAAGAATTTAAATTTTTATTCTGTGTATGTCCCTTTTTGTTTGCCATATTTATATTTAGCTAGCTATAGCCCTTACTTTACTCTTTGCTAAGTTTTTTAGGTAAACAATGCTTCTGTAAGTGAACATCCTTGTTTTAACAATAATAAATACCGAGGACTTTGTTGTTTACTCAGACAAGATAGGACCATGTAAGTAATGAGAGAAAATGACTAAGTGTTAGTACTGGAAGTTGTGTAGTTAACAGGGGAGACCTGAGTCCTCAGAAGCAAGCAGAATACTTAGTAGGGAATGAGTGTCTCACCTTAGAAGCACCTTAGTGTACCCTCAGAGTAGCTTTGCTAAGGTCTAAGGTGGGCCCTTGCTTTTATGTGATAATGCATACGCTGGAGCTCCACCTTGGGTAAATTCACTAAGTGTTAATTTCCTTGGGGCAGGTAGTCTGAGGGTTCAAGAAAGTAATGGAGAGTGTTAATTTAACTAAGGCACAGGGTATAGGAATCAGGCAAAACCAAAGCTCTATTCAACAGTTAAACAGAAAGTACGAAGTATTAATTTACCCACGGTATGTGATTCGAGGAGCCAGACATGACCAAGGTTATGTTCAGCACTTAGAAGAATAATAAGAAGTTTAATCATGGTGTTAATTTACCCAAGGCATGACCGAGGTTCTGTTTAACACTTAGAAAGTTTGACCAATGTGTTAATTTACCTAAGGCATGGCCAAGGTTCTATTTAACACTTAGAATATGTAATTAAGATATTAATTTACCTAAGGCATGGTCGAGGTTCTGTTTAACACTTAGAATATCTAACCAAGGTGTTAATTTACCCAAGGTGTGGCTGAGATTCTGTTTAACACTTAGAATATGTAATTAAGATGTTAATTTACTCAAGGCATGGCCGAGGTTCTATTTAGCACTTAAAATATCCAACCAAGGTGTTAATTTACCTAAGGCATGGCCAAGGTTCTGTTTAACACTTAGAATATATAATTAAGATGTTAATTTACCCAAGGCATGGCCGAGGTTTTGTTTAACACTTAGAATATGTAATTAAGATGTTAATTTACCCAAGGCATGACCGATGTTTTGTTTAATACTTAAAATATCCAACCAATGTGTTAATTTACCCAAGGCGTGGCTGAGGTTCTGTTTAACACTTAGAATATGTAATTAAGATGTTAATTTATCCAAGGCATGAACAAGATTCTGTTTAACACTTAGAATATGTAATTAAAATGTTAATTAACCAAAGGCATGGCCGAGGTTCTGTTTAACACTTAGAATATCCAACCAAGGTGTTAATTTACCCAAGACGTGGCTGAGGTTCTGTTTAACACTTAAAATATGTAATTAAGATGTTAATTTACCCAAGGCATGGTCAAGATTCTGTTTAACACTTAGAATATCCAACCAATATGTTAATTCACCCAAGGCATGGCTGAGGTTCTGTTTAACACTTAGAATATCCAACCAATGTGTTAATTTACCCAAGGCATGGACGAGGTACTGTTTAGCACTTAGAATATCCAAAATAGGTGGTCCGATGGACTAGGCGTGTCTAAGGTAACGCATAATGTAATAGACGATATGGGATAGCAAAGACTTTAATTAATAATAATACCTTCGCAGGTTATTTACATTCCAGGGACGTGATACAACATTTTCATCTAAATCTTCAAGATAATAAGCCTCTATTCCAGCTACCGAGGTAATGCAGTATGGCCCTTCCTAGTTAGGCCCTAAATTTTCCCATACTAGGTTCTTTACAATACCCAAAACCTTTCTTATTACCTAATCCCCAAGCGCTAGTGGCCTTAACTTAATGTTTGAGTCATACCCCTACTTGAGCTTGTGTTGATAGTAGGCTAATTAGACCATGGCATTTTCCCTTCGTTCTTCGATCAAATCTAAGCTCTTCTCTAACAACCCATCATTGTTGCTCGGAGTGAAAGAGCTCGTCCTCAGTATTGGAAACCCAGTCTCGAGAGGAATTACGGCCTTGGCTCTATAAGTCATTAAAAAGGGTGTTTCTCTTGTGGATTTGCGAGACGTAGTCTGATATGTCCAAAAGACATGTGGCAACTCCTCCATGTACTTTCCCTTTGCATCATCCAACCTCTTCTTGAGTCCATTCACTATGACTTTGTTGACAGCCTCGGTCTGTCCATTCCCCTGTGGATAAGCCGAGGTGGAATATCTATTTGTAATGCCTAAGTCACAACAACCTGAAGGCTTTGCTATCAAATTGAAGGTTGTTGTCCAAGATGAGGGTATGAAGGATCCCAAACTGAGTAACAATGTTTTTCTATACAAATCTCCTGGTGTCCACATCCCTGATGTTTGACAGGCGCTCGGCTTCAACCAACTTGTTGAAATAATCAGTGCTGACTAAAAGCCACATCTTGTTCCCTGCTGCCTTGGGAAAAGGTCCCACAATATTTAAGGCCCATTGCGCAAAGGGCCAGGTACTAGAGAGAGGATTGAGAACACCTTTAGGTTGGTGAATGTTTGGGGTGAATCTTTGGCACTGGTCACATTTCTTCACATATTCACGTGCTTTCCTCTGCATACCCAGCCACCAATACCCCTAGGTGAGAGCCATGTGCAATAGAGATCTACCACTCGTGTGACTCCTACAAATTCCTTCGTGCAGTTCTTCCAAGAATAGTTCTATTACGTCAGGATGTACGCACGGCATGTAAGGCCTAGAGAAAGAGCGTTTATACAATTTTTGGTCCTCAAATAACCAAAAACTGGGAGCTTTTCTCCTCACCTTATCAGCCTCTCCCTTCTCCTTGGGCAGGATGTCGTCCTTAAGAAATAGTACAATAGGATCCATTCAGCTAGGCCCTGCCCTGATGTGGTGAAGAAGGATCCTCTCTTTTCTACCCTCGAACAACTTATATAGATCTTCAACTAAGATAACCCAAGGTAAATCCTGCACCGAGGAGGTAACAAGAGCAACAAGGGTGTCGGCATGCGTGTTTCTGCTCCTCGGAACTTGCTGCAGGGAGAAAGACTTAAACTCTACCTGCAAATGTTTGATCCGATTCATGTAGTCCAGCATTCTTACATCTCGGGCTTCCAGCTCCCCCTTGACTTGGCCTACGACCAATCTCGAGTCTAAGAATATCTCCACTGCTTGTCCTTCCATCTTTAGGACCATAGCCATTCCCACCAACAAAGCCTCATACTCAGCCTCATTGTTCATGGCTGAGAAGCTTAGCCTTAAGGATTTTTCAATGGTGACTCACTCAGGGGACACTATAACTAGCTCCACTCCAGATCCCCTCTGATTAGCTGCCCCATCCACGTACACCTTCCATGATGAGAGCTCCTATACAGCGACCATCCCAACTAATTTTCCATCCATGGCTAGACCTTCCCCATTTTCTACTAATGAAGGTTCGGCAAACTCAGCCACCAAGTCCTCAAGGATCTGACCCTTCTTGGAAGTGCGTGATTTATATTTGACATCAAAAGCTCCTAGAATCATCCCCAACTTCGCAATCCTCCCCGTGTAGTCTGCTTTTCGAAGTAGTGATTGAAGGGGGAGCTGGGTTAGCACTACAATCGTGTGTGCTTGGAAGTAATGCGGGAGCTTTCGCGTAGCTCGCACTATTGCCAAAATGGCCTTCTCCAAAGCTAAATAACAGACATATGCCTCGTGTAGTGACATACTCACATAATAGACTAGTTTCTGCACCCCATTGTCGGCTCGTATTAATACTAGACTCACCGCATGCACTGCCACTGCTATGTAGGCAAATAGAACCTCTTCCTTCTCGAGCTTGGACATAATGGGTGGCCGAGAACGATATTCCATCAACTGCTAGAAGGCCAAGGAGCATTCCTTCATCCACTCAAATCCCTTCCACTTGTGCAACAGCTAGAAAAAAGGTCGGCACCTATTCGCTAATCGGGAAATGAACTGGTTCAATGTGGCAATCATTCCTGTTAATTTCTAGACCTCCTTAAGGTTCCAAGGTGGCTGCAAATTGCTGATTGCCTTGATCTGATTAGGACCGACCTCAATCCCCTGATGGGTAACCATGTAGCTTAGAAACTTTCTAGAGCCAACACCGAAAGAACACTTCAAAGCATTAAGGCGCAACTTGTGTTTCCTCAATATTCCAAAAACTTTTCTAAGGTCATCTATGTGCTTGGATTCCACTTTACTCTTTACAACCATGTCGTTTATGTAGACTTCAATACATCTATCTAGCTGTGGTTTGAACATTTTGGTCATCATTCTTTGATAAGTGGACCCCACATTCTTCAGCCCGAAGGACAATTACCTTGTAATGGTAATTCCCTGTAGGCGTGACAAAAGAAGTCTTCTCTTGATCCTCTAAGGCCAATGGTATCTGATGATATCCCTGGAAGGCATCTAGGAAGCTCATCCGAGGATGGCCCACAGTTGCACCTACTAGCTGGGTTATCTGAGGCAGAGAGAAGGGGTCCTTTAGGCAAGCCTTATTTAAATCTGTGAAGTCTACACATACCCGTCATTTTCCACTTTTCTTCTTTACCACTACCGTGTTGGCTAACCATTCAGGTAGAACACCTCTTTTATGGCTCCCGCCCGTTTAGTTTGAGCACTTCTTCCTTGACGGCATCGGAGTGTTCCTTAGATAAGCGCCGAGGTGGCAAATGAAGTCTGGATCCACTCCTAGAGCCTAGTAAGGGCTCCATGCAAATACGTCAACATTTCTTCTAAGAAAATCTACTAGCTTCTCAATCTCCCAAGGAAGGAGTTGAATGCCGACTTGAAAGAACTTCTCCTCGTCACCTCCAACAATAACCCTTTCCAATTACTTGCACTCTGCCTTGCTCTGCACCACCCCCAAGGACAGCACCGACATCTTTGATTGCTATAAACCTTGATCGTCAGGGGCCGAGGGCTCTCCTCTGACTTAATGTCTGATTGTAGCCACCATACACTGTCTGGCCATAGACTGGCTCCCTACCAGCTCTTCAATCCGATCCCCAGATGGATACTTCGCTTTCATGTGTAGAGTGGAAGGGACAACCCCCATGGCATGAAGCCAAGGCCTCGCCATAATGGCGGTATAAGGTAAGTAGGCATCCACCACAATGAAATCCACCTCCACTACTTCTGATCCAATCTGCACAGGTAGTCTAATTTGCCCTTTTGGGATAACAACCTTTCCATCAAAACCCACCAAAGGGGAGTTGTAGCTAGTTAGGTCCTTTGGCCTTAGTCTCAGCCCCTTGTACAGGTCGGAGTACATAATTTCTGCGCCGCTACCCTGATCTATTAGCACCTTCTTAACATCATACCCCCCCCCCCAATTCTTAAGGTAACCACTAGGGCGTCATCATGTAGTTGCAATGTTCCCAATTTATCCTCGTCAAAAAAGCTCAAGTTTGGCCGGAATCCCACTCTGCTCCTCTTCGGACCAGGAGTTAAGTCCTTGGCGGGTGGTTGATCTATGGACATTACCTTAGATGGAAGGGAGCCAGTTCTTCCCCAGAGCAGCGAAGATTACACTAATTGTGCCCAATGGTGGTTTTGAAGAAGCATCTCCATGCGCCCTTGGCTCGAGCTGGCTGCCTTGCTCATTATTCTGATACAGGAACTGCTTCAACTTTCTTGCCTGCACTAGCTGCTTTAGATGATTCCACAAAGTCCTACAGTCCTCGGTGGTATGTCTACGCACCTAGTGGTTATGGTAGTGGAGACTCTAGTTGCGCTTCGTGGGGTCTCCTCCCATCTTATTTGGCCACTTAAAGTAGGGCTCGTTCCTTATATTTTCCAAGACCCAGTGTACGGGCTCTCGAAACACAGTGCTAACTGCCTGGATGACAGCCGGACTTGAAGGCCCAACGAAATTCCTCTGAGATCTGTTGTTATTGTATCGGTCCGACCTAAAATCCCTCTTCTCTTGGGAGGATCACCTTGGCCTTTCCCTTTCCTTGCTGCTGGTCTTCTTCGACCCGTTTGTACTTGTCAATGCAATCCATGAGCTGGTGCACGGTTCCCACGGGCTTTCTTATTAAGGACTTCCTTAAGTCGTGCTCAATGGGCAGGCCAACCTTAAAGGTGCTTATGGCCACGTCATCGAAGTTTCCCTTAATCTTGTTGAACATCTCCCAGTACTTATCGAAATACATTTTCAAGGTCTCCCCCTCGCACATCGTCAAGGACAACAATGAGTATAGTGGCCGAGAAACCCTGCTGCAAGTGATAAAACGAGCCCCAAATGCCTGAGTGAGCTCCCTAAAGGTAAACCGGCAAGAGAGTCTCCCCGCCTTAATTCTACGCCTGAAGGGTGACTTGGAGATCTAGTCCAGCGCTTTGCTCATGGCATCATTCCCCAGGCCTTCGCCGGACAAGCCCCTGTTTTTATGCCTATGAGGGCACTCCTCTTCTTTTGAAAAAGACTCATTGAGGGGAGTCCTTAATCTGGGCATGTAGCTTCTATCTCAATCGTCTTCGGAAGAGTGGTTGAAGTGTGAGGGAGTCCTTTTTCTCCTGTCACTTCGCAGCCTCCAGCGAAGGCAATCTATTTCCCGCTACATGCTTCTGGTATTGTCCTCGTGAGAGATGTAGCTCCTTCCTCGAAATTAGCTCTTGCTAGTATGTGTAGTATGCACACTGACCTCTCTATCCCCTCTCCTTTCAAGGTTGAGGAAGCAGTCCTAGCGCTGAGAGCCAACAAACTCCTCCCGGTTTGGCCCTGGCTCTGAGCCTACCATAGCTAAACGATGAACGTCCTAAAGCTCAAGTTTTTTCCCACAGACGAAGCCAATTGTAAGGACTAAATTTGACTCCTGGGCCCAAACGACTGAAGGACCCAGGCCCAAATAGCCCAACACAATGAATTTGTTAGAGAATAGGCTCCGAAACTAGGATTTTATGGGTAAGATAGCGCTTACCATGGGCCAAGAATAACAAAGATGCAAGGAAAAACAGAAAGCAATCACAGTATTGAGAAGGACTTATCCGAGGAGGTTTTGTTCTTGAATATATCACTATCAAACTTGTTTATGGTTTCCTTTCTTAGTGCTACAGTGTTTTCTCTGCTATTTCTCTGATCCCTTCTCTCCGAGGGACCTTCTACCTTATATAGGTCCTTTTAGATAATCCTAGCTTTCCATTTGTTGATCACGCAGGCCACCACTCAAGTGCTAGTCTCATCAATCATCTTTCCTGTACCCTTGTGAAATGCGACAACCAATATAGTACTGTTCAAGGGTCTTCTCTACATAAATGTGGCCAGGAGGTTTGGTAGGATGCATTGAATGTGGTCGTAGCCTCCAGCTCCTCAATCACATCAATACTAATCCTCTTCCCAAAGCTCTTTCTACACAGTAAGGCCTCCATTGATGACATGTTGATGCCATGATCATAGAATCTGAGGACATGGACTCCTCGGCACAGTAACTGCCCTTCTCGGTCATGTTATGACACGTGACGTAACTGCCTTACTCGAAATTCTAGAACCCCACAAGGTTAAATACATGTTGTAAAATGGGGTGTCTACATCCTCCAATATCTAACTTTCTATGTTTTAGCTAGCATTTTTAACATTTGTTGAACTATATGGGCAAAAAAAAAATTATAGCTTTTCTCATTTAATAACATTGAAATTAATTGAAGCAATGAAGCTCAAGTGATTGCCAACTCCTAGTATGTCCATGATATTCGGTGTTCAAATCTCCTCACCCCATTATAACGATTGAATTATCAAAAAAATAAACATTGAAATTAACTGAAGCACTCGACGTTCCTAACAAACTTCTTAGGCTTCAGTACACATACATGGGGCAACCAACTATATTTATGGTCATTCTAGAAAACCTCCATTTTTTTGTGGGTATGGTATCCACACAATCTTAACCACGAATTTGATGTTGTTATAAATATCTAAATGTGGGTTTGAATCCC